>CM046944.1:20112316-22512316 GCA_025698515.1 Gossypium sturtianum
GGGATTTCTAAATCGACTCATCCATCCGCTACACACTCGATGGCGTCAATGTTGCCATCCATCACGTAATTTGTAGCAAAGCCACCGAATATCAATATACGTGGCATAGCCACTATACACGATTGTGGAAAAGCCACTGAATATGTGGCAGAGCCACTTAATATGTGGCAGAGCCACCGTAATATACTTCCTCCGATCATCAATCCCAACCCAATGCATGATGTCATGTCATAAATATTTCGTATGCAAAGATGTCACAATTATAAACAATCATATAAATATCACACATATATCACTTAAGCTACCACTAGGGGTTTATCGGCTGTTTATCTCCCGGGTATATTGGTAATTTACCCTTCCAAGGGTATTTCAAGAATTTACCTCCGTGGGTATTTTGCAATTTACCCTCCAGGGGTATTTCAGTAATTTTGTATTTAACGGCCTTCCGAAGGCTCTACTGTCGCCGAGCGACACCTAACCCTTTGGGCTCTATTTGAACTATTGGGCCTAAAATAGATTTTAGGCCCAAACGGCCCACACGCGCTCCCGTGGCCCAAAACACTAGGTTTCGATTTCTGATTTGCAGATCTCACCTTCTGACTTATCATGTGACAAGTTTTCAATGCTTTTAGCCCAAATGGGCCGAATAGCCCATCGGGCCCATTTGGCCCGCTTTCGACTTTAGGCTAGTTACATAGCCGCAGATCGCGCGAGTGCTCGAGACACCCCCAAATGACTTATCGCCACTATTCGTGATTTTGATTTACCACCCGAGCGCTCGCACACTCGAGTGGTCACGGCATGCCGCTTCCCGCTTCCCGCTTTTTGCCGAATCACGTAACATTGCACATATGCATTTGAAAGGGTGTGAGATTACACACCTATTTTGGTTTACTAAAGAACCACCCTTCACGACCCTAGAATAATACCGATCAAAAGTTAGCCTCACTTCTTAAAAGATTTCATAAGTCTAAAAGTAATACCTTACTAGAATCACTTACCACAAACGTGATCTCCCTCACAGAGTCCCAATATTTAGCCTTGCCTTCCGCTACCACCACACGCTCCTAAGAGAGAGTAGTTGATACACCAAAGACGTTAGCACCAAAGCAACATTTGGCCCTCCTACAATAGAGAAGGAGACCGGCTAACTCCCAAAAAGGGTCACGTAAATACCTTAACAACACAATAAAAGTAGTCGAAAACTTCACATTTACCCAAGACCAACGTTGACAAATTTAAGCCCGATGTTTGCTAACGGAAAATCGGCCTACACCCCAGAGAGGAAGTTCTGGCTTGGCTAAATAGAGAGGGAAGAAGAATCAAACCGTGAGAGTATGGCATTCGGTCCAAGAAAGAAAGATGATGACCAAAGAAGAAGAAAGAATATGAGAATAGAGACTTACCACTTAAAGAACGCAAGATGGAGAATAGGTGTTAAAGTAATTCTGCTACTTGAAAGAAAAGAGGTCGAGAGGGATTCGGCTATAGGTGTTTGGCGACTACCAATGAAAAGAAAAGTGTCTAAAATAAAAAGAAATGAGAAGATGTCACTAGAATGGTTAAGGTTTGCAAAGAAAGATGCAACAAAATACCCCAAATGCTTTTAATAAATGCCAAAAGATCAAATCTCTCTCAACAAAACACTCAAAAACTAACTCCCCTCACTCAATGACCGAAAATGTTCTCTTAGACCCTATTCAAATTGTAATTTCTCCCTCTCACAATCCCACTCACGGCCAACTCTCCCACTCCCATACATCCCACGATTCTCTCCTCACTTTGCTCCACCAATCACTCCCACCTCTCATTCAAAACATTTGACCACTTCAAACCTTCACCAAGCAGAGTTCCACTCCTATTCCACCTCTTCACCTCCTTTGAACACAAAAATAAAGCTCCCTTATGCCGCATGTGGGATTCGAACACCAGCTCACTTTGCTTCCCTACTGACGGCATAGCCACATTGCCACTAGACTCCTTGTGTTAGCAAGACACAACCAAATTTCCTAAGTCTTGCTTCCAACCTGTCCTCCCCTAAAGTGCCCAAAAATCAAAATTTTGCCTATGGCCTGGTCTTGAACCCTGGGACTTCATAGAAGCCCCGTAACCTTCCAAATTCACTTAGCTAATAACTCCAACTTGCAATTATGCCATTCCCATATTCTCAAAAATTTTAAAAATGCTCCCACGCTCGGGGCCCAATAGACCCGATTCACCTAGCCCCAATTTCGGGGCGTTACAAATCTACCCCCTTTAAAAATTTCGTCCACGAAATTTCCAGCTATCTACTAGTGGTTTGACACAGACTACTCTACCATGCTACCGCTGCGCACTCTGATTCCAATAACACTAATACACATCTAACCTAATCTAGAAATCTCTTCACCCAACCAGATATCTAACCACAGAAGCAAACAGGTACTTATCACACATTCATAAATTTTCTATATTCAAACACCACATCCAACCAAAACATACCTGACCTCAAGGTGATAGAACAATCCCGTGCCCTATGCTCCTTAGACCCGCATCTCAAGCATGCTCCTGACCTCCTCCAGCATTCACCCGGATGACGCCTCCTGCAGTATTCGCAAACCGGAAAGTTTGGGCGTGCCTTAGCATGCTTCACGGAACGAGATTGCGACGCTAGAGAACTGCGATCTCTTTTCTTCTTACAGTCCATGCACCCAACTCAAGTGTTTCACCAATTTCTTTGACCTCCTTCAATACCTCTCTAACTAGCCGAAGTCACCATCAACCCCAACTTGTCATGAGACCTGCTTTCGCCACTGGTGATGCAGTGCTTCCATTTCAAGCATATGCCCGATGCCGAGGATCCAGCCAGCAGCATCTCGGCCTCTACCACGGCCGCGTGTACCACGCCCACATCCTCCGTACTCATATTGTCAATCGATTGGATCGATTAAAAGTTTTATGAATCAGTCTATAATTCCAATGTTTATTAACAAATGTCTTATGAAAAGCAGTATAAGAGTTGTTTTCGCAGATCGAATTTCCTAATGTCTCGCCTCTGCGCCTTAGCTCCTATAGCTACTTGCTTTCTAATTTACTACCACTAATGTACATTTCATCATATAATCAAACATAAAGTAAGTGGACTTACAGTTTTGGTGTCGGAGACTCGGGGTGCCATACTTCCAAAAAGACATATATTTTCTAAACCATATTTCAAACCAATTTTTGGAAAATATTTTTGAACCCATTCCATAGCCGAGTTTTACAATCCGGCTCGATACTTATAAAATGTAACACCTCAAACCCGACCTAGATATTTTGATCGGACCACGCATGTCACATAGAAGGGTTATTTAAAATCACGTGTTCAGTAAAAAAATTGTATTCCTTTTTAAACATCGAGCTTCGTTGTTTGTGAAATTCGGGCCAGCATTTATTGTTAAAAATATTGTTACTGCTATTATTATTCTTATTATTATTATATTTTCAAAAGCTTGTTTAAAACATAAATCAAATTCATGAATTGCGAGATGTGCTATTTTGAAAACAATTGGTGTCGTTTAAGAAACCACGATTTATAAATTTAATGAAGCTTATTAAAGAAAACTAAAAAGAAAATAAACCAACGGCCATATTACAAAAATATTAACCTGCAATAAATTAAAACCAAAATAAAGCGAAAACAAAATTTACTAAGTTCCTGAAATGTTCCCCGATGTATGGCCACCACAGAGTCCTCCGCCCCCCAAATCCTCTAACGCCGGGGATCACCGCAAGATTAACGCATAGGGGTGAGTTACGATAACTCAAAGGTGTAATCCCCTAATTAGTTATTAATCGACGGCCCATACATAATCAAATTGGGCCAAGCCCATACAGAATGATCGGGCCAAGCCCATGCAGAGCCGATCGGGCCGAAGCCCTATTCAGAAACAACTGGGCCGCACTTCTATAAACATGATCATGCAAATATAAAATGCAGCCCGACATAATATTCCTTCCGCTACACACCACCCGCATTTGTACCAACACACCGTGGGGATTTCTAAATCGACCCATCCATCCGCTACACACCTCGATGGCGCCAAGCCGCTTTATCATGCAATTTGTGGCAAAGCCACCGAATATTAGAATATACGTGGCATAGCCACTATACGCATTGTGGCAGAGCCACTCGTAATATGTGGCGAGCCACTGTAATATACTTCCTCCGATCATCAATCCCAACCCAATACATGATGTCATGTCATAAATATTTCGTGTATGCAGATGTCACAATTATAAACAATCATATAAATATCACACATATATCACTTAAGCTACCACTAAGGGTATATCACGCTTATCTCTCCGGGGTATATTGGTAATTTACCCTTCCAAGGGTATTTCAGTAATTTACCCTCCTGAGGTATTTTGGTAATTTACCCTCCAGTGGGTATTTCAGCATTTTACATTTAACGGCCTTTTCGAAGGCCTCATCACGCCGAGCGACACTAACCCTTTTGGGTCTCTACTTAACTATTGGGCCTAAACGCCCACACGCTCCCGTGGCCCAAAACACTAGGTTTCGCTTTCGATTTGCAGATCTCACCGCCTGACTTATCATGTGACGCTTTTTATCAGCTTTGGCCCAAATGGGCCGGATAGCCCATTGGGCCCATTTGGCCCGCTTTCGCTTCTGCTAGGCTAATTACGCCGCAAAGATCACGAGAGTGCTCGAGACACCCCAAATGACTTATTGCCACTATTCACATTTTCGATTTACCACTCCGAGCATTCGCACACTCGAGTGGTCACAGATGCCGGCTTTCTAGCTTTCCGCTTTTTATCGAATCACGAACATTGCACATATGCATTCGGAAAGGGTTTGAGATTACACACCGCTTTTGGATTACTAAAGAACCACCCTTCACGAATTCTAGAATAATACCGATCAAAAGTTAGCCTCGACTTCTTAAAAGATTTCATAAGTCCAAAAGTAATACCTTACTAGAATCACTTACCACAAACGTGATCTCCCCTATAGAGTCCCAATATTCAGCCTTGCCTTCTGGCTACCACCACACGTTCCTAAGAGAGAGTAGTTGATACACCAAATACGTTAGCACCAAAGCAACATTTGGCCCTCCTACAATAGAGAAGGAGACCGAAGCTAACTCCCCAAAAAGGGTCACGTAAATACCTTAACAACACAATAAAAGTAGTCGAAAACTTCACCTTTACCTAAGACCAATGTTGATGTACCTAAGCCCGATGTTTGCTAAAGGGAAATCGGCCTACACCCTGGAGGAAGTTCTGGCTTGGCTAAATAGAGAGGGAAGAAGAATCAAACCGTGAGAGTATGGCATTCGGTCCAAGAAAGAAAGATGATGACCAAAGAAGAAGAAAGAATATGAGAATAGAGACTTACCACTTAAAGAACGCAAGATGGAGAATAGGTGTTAAAGTAATTCTTGCTACTTGAAAGAAAAGAGGTCGAGAGGGATTCAAATTTATAGGTGTTTGGCGACTACCAATGAAAAGAAAAGTGTCTAAAATAAAAAGAAATGAGAAGAAGTCACTAGAATGGTTAAGGTTTCAAGCAAAGAAAGATGCAACAAAATACCCAAATGCTTTTAGCCAAATGCCAAAAATATCAAATCTCTCTCAACAAAACACTCAAAAAATGACTTCTCACTCAATGACCAAAAATGTTCTCTTAGACCCTATTCACCAATTTCTCCTCTCACAATCCCACTCACGCCAACTCTCCCACTCCCACATCCCACGATTCTCTTCTCACTTTGCTCCACCAATCACTCCTCACCTCTCATTCAAAACATTTGACCACTTCAAACCTTCACCAAACAGATTTCCACTCCAATTCCACCTCTTCACCTCCTTGAACACAAAAATAAAGCCCCTTTATGCCGCATGTGGGATTCAACACCACTCACTTTGCTTCCCCTACTATCGACGCCATAGCCACATTGCCACTAGACTCCTTGTGTTAGCAAGACACAACCAAATTTCCTTAAGTCTTGCTTCCAACCGTCCCTCCCCTAAAGTGCCCAAAATCAAAATTTTGCCTATGGCCTATCTTGAACCCGGGACTTCATAGAAGCCCCAGAACCTTCCAAATTCACTTAGCTAATAAGTCCAACTTGCAATTATGCCATTCTCATATTCTCAAAAATTTTAAAATGCTCCCACGCTCAGGGCCCAATAGACCCGATTCTCCTAGGCCTAATTTCTGGGCGTGCATCCCAAAAGTTTGAGGACAATGGTATTTTCCATATCCTTGACAAGAGTTTGATTAATCCTTTCGGATAATTCTATCGATGGAATACCATTAACAATAGATCTCTGAATATCACCATCCATCAACTCAAAATCTTCTTTCTCCTCTAAGCTATTATCCACCATGCTTGAAGTACCAACCACTTGTCCTTTCATAAAGGCTTTAGTTCAATGGGCAAATCTGGTGACACTTCTCCACTCTCGAGTTCACTTTGTTCCATAAAACGAACTTTTTTAGGGATCAAATCTTCCATAGAGATATCTCCAAATCGAGGATTTCCACAAAGAGAATTTTCATAGAGAATCCATTTTTTAACATTATTAAATTTTATTTTTTAGTTATTAAAGTTATCACATTTGTTCCTATGCTTTTCCTAATTAATGTATTTGTCTTCTTATTCAACCAAAGGCAATCTAATAAAATATTTTAATATTTATTTATAAACTTATAATTAGAATTAGCATAAAATTTATTAACATTTATAATGATTTTATATTTATAATTAATAAAATATATAAAAATATTATATTTTTGTCTTAATTTATATTGCTCACAATACAATCTTTCATGTAATTTAAAAAGAAACTTAAAAACAGAAAATTTCTCGAGCACCAACAACATTTGTACTTTTTGGACTACATACTTCTAAGGGTAGCTTTTTCATTCAACATTATTCTAATTATCAAACAATAAAAATTTGTATAAAAATTTTAACAAATAAATATAACACAGTATGCTAAATACACACAATCATCTCTGTACATCGCAAAATATTGTGGAAAACTCATGTTCAGTTCAGATCACTACTTTTTCAGTCTTAATCTTATTTTATTATATTAATTTTGTTCCTTTGTTATAAATATATATATATATATCATCAAATAAAAAGTGTGTAAATTTCATTGCATGCTTTATTTTATTTTTCTAAAATTAAAATTAAAGAATCAACATCCATTATTTTGTTTTTTCCCTGATACTCTTTGTCACTATTATAAAATATTTCTTATTTATAATTAATTTGTTATGTTCTTAAGTTTTAATTTAGTGCCCATCTCTTTATTAAAGGAAAAAAATAGTGAATTCGTAGATAATTCAACTTGGTTTAATCAAGCAGCAACTGAAATGAACGGCCAAAACAATGATATCAAAAATATAGAAAATAGTAGGGTTGATAATTCAACTTGGTTTAATCAAGCATCACATAGGATATATATACAAACTAGCTTTTTTACCTGTGCAATGCACTAGACAATTGTGTGTGTTGTAAACTCGACAAACCCAAGACACTTACTACAAAGGACCTAGGACCTACAACTAATGTTACACCAACTCTCCTCAAGTCGGTTAACCTTTATTTTCTAAATTCTTAGTGCACTATAATACTCAAGTGGCGTGAGCCGACCATATATTGAAGCCATCCCAAGTGCACTAAGTAGTTAGAAACCTATGGCTTAACCGAGACTTACAATTACAAGAAGAAAACACTTTTATTAATACACAATACAATTACAATATGACACACATTTACCTTACTACTCTTCTTTACCTCTGCCTCTCACACTCTCTTGCTTGTGGCTCTCTCTTATATCATAGCAAGAATGAAAGCCCCCACCCCTATTTATAGAGTTTAGTGGTCTTTGGATTCTTGACACAAGTCAACATCCTTGCTATTGATTTTACAAATATCTAATAGCTAGAATTTCATCTAGAATATCTAATCTTTTAGATAATATCCTATTTCTTAAAAGATAAGTTTTTATTTTATCTAGAAGTTGCATTGGCTTTCAACACTCCCCCTCAATGCAAACTTTTTTCCACAGATGATTTGAAGATCAAACCGAGTGCTTCTCTGAACTTTTCAAACTTTGGTCTACTAAGACGCTTCGTGAATATGTCTGCAACTTGATCATCTGTCTTTGTTGGCACCATATTGATCTCTCCTTCAAAGACTTTCTCGCTAATATAGTGATAGTGCACTTCTATATTTTTTTCCTTGCAAGAAATATCGGATTTTGTGCTAGATGTATGGTTGATGAATTATCCCAGAAAAGACTTACTTTATAGTCTATTGGTTCATGAAGATCTTCCATCAGTTGTTTCAGGTTTCAGCCAAGTACTCTCTTGTGTCACTGGTGCCATCGATTGATATTCTGCTTCGGTGCTCGATAATGACATCGTTGGTTGTCTCTTGTTGCACCATGATATTGCTTCTGATCCAAGGCTGAAGATGTACCCATTTGTCGATCTTCGCGTATTATAGTCTCCAACATAGTCAGCCATAATATCGAACCACCGTACATTCTTTTGTTTTCTTGTATAAAATACCAAAATTAATGGTGCTTTTAACATACCTCAAGATGCATCGTATTGCATCGAGATGAGGCTTCTTAAGATTGCTCATGTATCGACTAGCCACTACAATCGCATAATTTATGTCCGGTCGACTTAGAGTGAGATAGATAAGACTTCCAACTAGTCATGTCGATACATGGTTACACCTTTTAAATGTTTTCCTTCATCTACTCGTAGTTTTATATTGGGATCCATAGGAGTAGAGATAGACTTGTAGTCACATCCCATACCGCAGAAGATCCTTTGCATATTTCTATTGGCCAAAAATAATATTTCCTTCAGGCGCGCTCTAGTTCAAGTCCAAGGAAGTGTTTGAGTTCTCCAAGTTCCTTCATATGAAATCGATAGAAAGATTTTTCCTTGTTCACCGGATTTCCTCGTAATAATCTCCCGTGATGATTAAGTCATCCACATATACTAGCACTATGGCTAGTTTTCCTTGATTTGCTTTCACAAATAAACTAAAATCTAAAGGAGAAACTATAAAACCACTTTGTGTTAAGAACTCACCAATCTTCCCGTACCATGCTCTTGGAGCCTGCTTCATGTCGTAGAGCACCTTATTCAGTTTGTAGACATACTCGGTATGGATCTTGCTCTTGAATCCTCTTGGTTGCTCCATATAGATGTCCTTGTTAAGTTCTCCATGTAACAAAGCATTCTTGACATCCATCTGCCACAGCTTCCAAGACTTTCTAGAAGGAAAAGCTAGTAAGACTCAAACAGTTGTGATCTTTACCATCGAGCTAAATGTTTCTTTATAATCTAGCCCATATTGTTAAGAGAAAACCCGAGAAATAATTTGAGCCTTATATCTTTCAATTGAGCCTTTTGGTTAGGTATTCACCTTGTAGACCTATTTGCAGGATATTGGCTTTACATCTTTTGGCTTTGGCACTAAGTCCTACGTTTGATTTTCTTTTAGTGCCTTAATCTCTTCTTCCATAGTTTTTTACCACTCAAGGCTTTATGTTACTTCTTCATAAGCAGATGGCTCAATAGGTATAGACTCATCTACAAAGGCAGTGTTACCATACCTTGGGTTAGGCTGCCTTGGCCTTGTTGATCTTCGTAATTCTTGTGCAGGCTCATCAACTTTCGTTTATCTTGGATGAAGCTCCTCAGATATAGGTAGATGTACATCAGTCTTCCATGGAGTCTTGTCCTTAGAAGGTGAGCTTTCTCTTTCTTCACTTGGATCTAATTCTTGCTATTTACCTTCATATTTATTTTCTTCTAGAACCTCTTCTAAGCCATGAGATTCCGAAAGTTCTTTACCTTCATATTAATATTTATAAATTATTAATTTATAAAGTAGATTTTTTTTCTATTTTTAAGAAATGTAGGACCAAATGCACTTACCAAGCTAAATTAATAAGTGGAACACCTTTTTTTTTTAAGTTTAGAAACGCAAAGTGATTTATGTTAAAATAATAAACAAATCTTGCCAATGTAATAAGGTTTCTATTCAAAAATTTTACCAAATGCATCATTCTTTCATTTTAATACTCGTGTATTTGTGAATATGTTAAATTTTCCATTTTTAATTGCAACAATTTTATAATTTATATAATTTTACCATTTTAATCACAATTATAATAAAATTAGAAGATGAAGTGTCGATCATTTATAAGTGACATGTGTAACTCAAACAACCAAGCTGTAAAATTAAATAACAAATTGTAAATGAAGTTATAACATTTCTAATCATTATTTTTATATCAAATATAAACACACTTTTTCCATTTGAGTTTATTTGTTTATAATATGCCAATTGTTTTTCAACATATAACTAATTAAAAAAGCAATTGAATAACACACGCAATTAACATGTGCATCACACGATAAAGAAAATTAGTTTATATATATTTCTTTATTTTCCTTTTTAAGTATTATAAATTATAATTATAATAAATAATAAACCTATGACATATATATTAACTGCTATAAAATTCGAAGTCAATTCAAACTTGATTTGGACTTGACCCAAATAAAATATGGTTACTGCAGAGGCTTTCAGAGGGCATGCCTTGTTCCTTACCCCGTATCCCTCTAGAGGGTGGGGAACCTCCCTTTGCTGTGGGGACAAACACAGTTGTTGTTGCTAGTGCAAAAACCAACCAATCTGCCTTTTGTAGCCAAGGCTCAAGCTCTAGGGTTAAGAAATGTTTTTCAAGACTCAAGTCACAATTGAGATATCTTCAGATGAAGAGGAGGCCCCTTTGAATGTCCCTCCACTAAGTATGGTTATGGGCGCGGAGGCCCTCCTGGAATTTGTCAATCAACGGAAGGAATGGTTAGAGTGGGGTTGGAAGGGCACTATGATGGGCCTTCGAATTTTCATTATATCCGTTCTTTTATCCTTTAAAATTTTTCAAGTGTTGTAATTGTATTTTATTTCATTAAATTTAACTATGCTTTTGCTTGTGCAACTACTTTAGCTCCTACAACCGGAAATATAGAGTCTAGCTTTTTGGACTCAGTCCTTACCAGTGCTACAACCGTTAGTGGTAAAAAGAGGTTAATGACACAATTTGAGGTGCCTTCCAAGAAGCCAAGGAAAAGTGCCACTGCTAAGGCACGTGGTACCTTAAGCCTCAAGGGGTGATCATCTCTGGGAGCCTACTGTCCCAGCAACGAGTGTTGTTAGACCATCGACAATGGAAAGTGGAGGGCTTTTCGACACCTCATTCGGTATTACTATCCTAGTATCAACCTCAAAGGTTCCCTTCGGGACCACATCATAGATCCCTCTAGGGGTAATACTTTTTCCAAGGTTGGCTTAACCCAAGTGAGCTATCAAATACGTTCTACCATTCCCTCTTCAGGTATGAAACTTGTATTTTCTTACTGACTAAATTAAAAAAACTATAGGACATGTAAATTTAACTTGAATACTACAATAACCATACAGTTGTACAAGAATTTGGATATATCGAAGGCTTCAATGTTTTCATGCAACCATTCTCAAAGTAGACACCAAATATGAATGGTATTATCTTGCAAATCTTACGTATCATTAAAAAAAGTAGTGGAAGTTGAAGGCAGATATAATTGTGATGAATACATTAATCCAGTACACCTACATGTTCCGAGGTTAGGAATATAACTATTGTAAATACTAATCATTGTATTTTATTTGTAACAACCACTTTTCAGTGGTATCAGAAATGGTGGTTTCGAAACCTCGTTCTTCGATGATCAAGTCTGTAAATATTAATTATAATATTATAAGTTAATTTTAGTATTATATTGAATTTTGGTCTGAAGATTATGTTAATTGGATAGTTAGTTAAGGTACAAGTGTTTCGACCCGAAAGTTAGTGGTGTCGAAAATGGTGGTTTTGAAACCTTATTTTTGAAGATTGAGTTTGTAAATACTATTATTTAATATATACAAGGTTATTATAAAATTTAATTAAAGTTTGGTCCATTAATTTTGTCGTTTATCTAGCTAATTAGAGTATAAGGACTAAATCGTAAAAGTGGCCAAAGTTAATTGCTATACACTTGTAATTGCTAAAAGACTAAATTAGTAATAAAAAAATGGCAAAAAATGGAAAATAAGCCATTTTATATGTTAATGGATGGGAGGTTGGAGGATTTGATAAAATAAAATTAAAAATATAATAAGTTAAAGAATAAAATAAACATAAAACATTAAAATGAAAGTCGCCATCTTTTCTTGTTCCATCTTTGTAACGCCCCGAATTTTGGGCCTAGAAGAAATAGGTTTTGAACAAGGGAACAGTTAGGAGACTGCACATAAATATTTAGTTGTGCAAGAAAATGACATAAATGAATGCCTGCTTCAGTGGTTAAGTGATTTAGGAATGTTTGGAAGTGTCTGAGAAGTCAGGGGTTCAAGCCTTGGCTTATGCAAAATTTTTATTTTAAGTGAATAAAATCCTTGGATCTAGATAGTAGGTTCTTAAATTATTGTGGTTAAAATATGATACAAAGGAGTTGTTGGTCTAGTGGCAAGGGGCGTGTGGAGTGTACATGGGGTCTAAGGTTCGAGTGGTGGCGCATCAAAAAGAGAGTATTTATTTTGCTGCCTAATTCGTGTGGGTGGTAGAGTTGGATTGAAATACTGCTGAATGGAGTTTGAACTGGTCATAGAGAGAATTGAGGAGGGATATTTGGAGAGATTTCAGGAGAAAATCAAAGGAAGAGAGAGGGGAGGGAGTGTTGTGCCGAAATTGAAATCAAGCGATCAGAATTCGGCTAAGAGAGAAATGCTCCTCATTTGTTTCCTGTTGACTAAGCAACTCCTTTCCCTTTGGCCGAAATTCTTCTTGTGCCTCATTTCTCTTCTTTTTCCCTCTTTTGGCAATTGCTTCTCAAGCCTATCGTCTCTCCTTCTTTCATCTTTTGCTGAACTTTGTCCTCTTCAGTTTTGTCCTTCTTCACCACAAACGTTTCCTCCTTCATTACCGATTACCTGTTTGGTTCTTCTACCCTTACTATATAGTGAGCAAAAGTTTTCCACATTGTTCTCCCCTTGGTCGAATCTCCCATTTTTCTTTTCACCCTTCTCCTTTCTTTTCTTTTTGTTGATTCTTGCCTTTCCCTTGCAGCCGACTGCTTTCCCTTCTCTATTGTTGTGGATATCATTCTTTATTTGTCGATAGTCGTACACTTCGTAGTGGGTACTATTCTCGCATTATTGGTAAGTGAAGATAGTATAATGTTATCTTGTTGCTGATCGGTTAAGTGCTTACCCATCTTTGGTTTGTGCCTAGGAACCTGTCGAAGGGTAGAAGGTTTATAATCAACGGTTGGATAGGCGAAACTTCCCTCTTTACTCGATCAAGGGTAACGTTGTATGAGTTTATCGATTGGGATCTTGTTGTATTCGATTGAGTAAATGTTTAAATGATTAATTGGGAATTGTTGATCAAGTGTAGGTTTCAAAGGTATGGGCGGTTTTCTCAACAAACAGAAACAAGGTGTGTAAACACCCCACTGTAACTGTAGAACGACAAAAGCCAAAAAGTTGAAATTACGGTGTTTAAGACCACACGAGTGTGCGATCGCTCGTGTGGCAAGCCAAACCCATGAATCATGGGCGATAGACTGTAGAGACCCCATGAGCATTTTATGGGCTTAGGCCGTAATGGGCCAGTTGGGTCGAAAGGGGCTGTGTGGGCCCAATGGGCTCGTGGGCCCCACACAGATGAAATCCATAATTTGTTGAAAATACTGGACTGCGCTATGTAGGTCTCATAGCCGTGGCGAAATCTGGGCTGATCGGGTCGCACGAGCGTGTGGGCCCACTTGGGCCGAGTAGTGGGACTTGGGTCTATTTACACTGTTATGACCATTTAGGTTATCAGAGTCGCTCGAGGCGAATGCGGACCTTCTGAGAGGTCGATATCTGCATCGAGACCCCAAAATAGGTAAAATGACTGAAATACCCCCATAAGGTAAAATGACCGAAATAACCTCATAGGGTAAAATGACCGAAATACCCCGATAGGGTAAAATGACCGAAATACCCTCATAGGATAAAATGACCAAAATACCCCATAGGTAAAATGATCGTTATACCCTCAGAAGATGAAATGATCGTTATGGCCTTATGTTTATGTATGACTGATTTGCTCTATGATATGTATGACTATGATTGAGCATGACATTTTGCATACACGTATGATATTATGTCACGACATATTACATGGGGATGGGTTGTTATATTTGGAGGAAGTGTACTATGCTGATAAGGTCGCACGGGTCGCCCAAGACGCATCGTGGACTCATCGATGGCTATATGCCATTTATTTCTGACTGATTTCTTTTGTCGCATATCGCTTAGTACCGCAAAGCCGGCAAGCAATCTTGGTGTGTCTGGCTGGGTGGTCGATTTTATCCCCACATGGTGTGTTTGGTAGGACGGAGTGGTGTGTAGAGGTTGGATTGGGTAGGCTTTCTGACTGCATATCTTCACTGATTAATGATATTGTACTATTATCGCATCACCAATGATATTACATATTGTTCAACGTATGACCGATATTCGTTGTCGTTATGGCCAAGGCCCTACCGATACTAATATCGAAATTAGGCAAAGGCCTCTATTACTAGCATTGTCTTGGGCTCAAGCCCAATTATTTATCGTTACAGAAAGGGCTTAGACCCACACCGAATCGATCGATATTATAATCGGCTCAGCCCCAAATCGCATTTATCTATCGCTTAATTGATTATTTGCTTGTTAGGGGATTACACATCGAGCTTTAAGTAAACTCACCCTCTCGCTTAATCATCATGTAATCCCAATCATAGGCGGGTAGGTGTCGCGAAGACTAGATGATGGCCACACAACCGCATCGTGCTTCTTTTTAGCTTTTGATTTATAAGTAATCGAATTTGGGTATTTTTATGTAATAAGGCCTCTTTAAAGTTATAAACTTTAAATTGGGGTTTTTATTTATTTAGTTTGATATAAACTGCTAGTTGTAGAAAAAGACGGGTTTTAAAAAGGTAACTGTTTTCAAAGACACCACGTTTTCGCAACTTTTCCTAAAAAAACCTCCGCAATAAATGAGATTTTGAAAATTAGTAATGTTTTAAAAGTGATTAGATTTTAATGATGCACGCTTTGGAAATGAACAACCCGTTTTGGAATCACCGTTTAATAACAAAATGATTAATTGATTTTGAGGATTTCATTGACAACAAGTTTTACGCTAAACACTTCAATGTGACACCACCAGATTCGGCCATAACGTCTAGGTCGGGTTTGGGGTGTTACATTTAGATCCCCTTGATCGCGCAGAGATTCGAACCTCAGACCTCCAGCCACTTAACACTCCACACTTGTTGTCGATGAAATCCTCAAAATCAATTAATCATTTTGTTTTTAAACACTGATTCCAAAACGGGTTGTTCATTTCCAAAGCGTGCATCATTAAAAGCTAATCACTTTTAAAACGTTACTAATTTTTAAAATCTCATTTATTGCGGAAGTTTTTTTAGGAAAAGTTGTGAAAACATGGTGTCTTTGAAAATAGTTACCTTTTGAAACCCCGTCTTTTTCTACAACTAGCAGTTTATATCAAACTAAATAAATAAAAACCCCAATTTAAAGTTTATAACTTTAAAGAGGCCTTATTACATAAAAATACCCAAATTCAGTTACTTATAAATCAAAAGCTAAAAACAAAATCTGATGCGGTTGTGTGGCCATCATCGAGTCCCTCGCAGCACCAACCCACCTACGATTGTGGATTACCTATACAGTTAAACAGAGGGGTGAGTTTACGAAAAATCAGTGTGTAATTCCCTAACAAGCAAACAATCAATTAAACAGTAGATAAATGCAATTTGGGCCTGAGCCCGTTATAATAACAGTCCAGTTCAGTGTGGGTCTAAGCCCTTTCTTGTAACAGTAAATGATTGGGCCTGAGCCCAGCACAATGCTAGTAATCAGTAGGGCCTTTGCCCAATTTCGGTATTAGTATCAGTAGGGCCTTGGCCCATAATAGTAATGTGATATTAGTCATACAAAGGAATAAAGATATAATATCATTAATCGATGCGGAAAAGTACAAAGATCATTAATCGCATGCGCAGATATGCAAATGTAAATCCTACCCAATCCAACCTCTACACACCATTCCATCCCGCCAAACACACCATGTGGGATAAAATCGACCTACCACCCACCAGACACACCAAGATTAGCACCGATTATGGTACTAAATAAAGATACAAAGAAACCGCCAAAGAAAATAAACGACATATAGCCATCAAGGTCCCACAAATGTCTGAGGCGACCTGTGCGACCTTATCAGCATAGTACACTTCCTCCAAATATAACAACCCATCCCCATGCAATATGTCGTGACATAATATCATACGTGTATGCAAAATGTCATGCTCAATCATAGTCATACATATCATAGAGCAAATCAGTCATACATAACATAAGGCCATAACAGTCATTTCATCTCCTAGGGGTATAATAGTCATTTTATCCTATGAGGGTATTTCGGTCAATTTATCCTATGGGGTATTTCGGTCATTTTACCCTATGAGGTTATTTCGGTCATTTTACCCTATTGGGGTATTTCGGTCATTTTACCTATTTCAGGGTCTCGGTGTAGATATCGACCTCTCAGAAGGTCCGTAGTCGCCTCGAGCGACTCTGGTAACCTAAATGGTCATAACAGTGTAAATGGGCCCAAGGCCCATTACTCGGCCCAAGTGGGCCCACACGCTCGTACGGCCCGATCAGCCCAGATTTTGCCACGGCTATGAGACCTACATAGCCCAGTCCAGTATTTGCCACAAACTGTGGATTTCATCCGTGTGGGGCCCACGAGCCCATTAGGCCCACACGGCCCCTTTCGACCCAACGTGGCTCATTACGGCCTAAGCCCATGAAAATGCTCATGGGGTCTCTACAGTCTATCGCCCTTGATTCGTGGGTTTAGCTTACCACACGAGCGATCGCACGCTCGTGTGGTCTCAAATGCCGTATTTTCGGCTTTTCGGCTTTTTCCGTTCTACAGTTACAGTGGGGGTGTTTACACACCTTGTTTCTATTTGTTGAGAAAATTGCCCACACCTTTGAAACCTACACTTGATCAACAATTCCCAATTAATCATTTAAACATTTACTCAATCGAATACAACAAGATCCCAATCGATAAACTCACACCACGTTACCCTTAATTGAGTAAAGAGGGAAGTTTCGCCTATCCAACCGTTGATTATTAACCTTCTACCCTTCGACAGGTTCCTAGGCACAAACCGAAGATGGGTAAGCACTTAATCGATCAGCAACAAGATAACATTATACTACCTTCATTTACCAATAACGCGTGAATAGTACCCACTACGAAGTGTACGACTATCGGTAAATAAAGAATGATATCCAGAACAATAGAGAAGGGAAAGCAGTCAGCTGCAAGGTAAAGGCAAGAATCAACAAAAAGAAAAGAAATGAGAAGGATGAAAAGAAAATGGGAGATTCGGCCAAGGGGAGAATAGTGTGGAAAATGTTTGCTCACTATACAGTAAGGGTAGAAGAACCAAATAGGTAATCGGTAATGAAGGAGGAAACGTTTGTGGTGAAGAAGGACAAAAGCGAAAAGGACAAAGTTCAGCAAAAGATGAAAGAATGAGAGATGATAGGCTTGAGAAGAAATTGCCAAAAGAGGGAAAAAGAAGAGAAATGAGGCACAAGAAGAATTTCGGCCAAAAGGGAATGGGAGTTGCCGTCCAACTTGGGAAACAAATGAGGAGCATTTCTCTCTTAGCCGAATTCTTGAGCGCCAGATTTCAATTTCTGCACAACACTCCCTCCCCTCTCTCTTCCCTTGATTTTCTCCTAAAATCTCTCCAAATATCCCTACTCAATTCTCTCTATGACCAGTTCAAACTCCATTCAGCAGTATTTCAATCCAACTCTACCACCCACACGAATTAGGCAGCAAAATAAATACCCCCTTTTTGATGCACCACCACTCGAACCTTAGACCCCATGTACGCTCCACACGCCCCTTACCACTAGACCAACAACTCCTTTGTATCATATTTTAACCACAATAATTTAAGAACCTACTATCTAAATCCAAGGATTTTATTCACTTAAAATAAAAATTTTGCATAAGCCAAGGCTTGAACCCCTAACTTCTTAGACACTTCCAAACATTCCTAAATCACTTAACCACTAAAGCAAACATTCATTTATGTCACTTTCTTGCACAACTAAATATTTATGTGCAGTCTCCTAACTGTTCCCTTGTTCAAAACCTATTTCTTCTAAGCCCAAAATTTGGGGCGTTAGAATTCACCCCTCCTTAAAGAAATTTCGTCCTCGAAATTTCCAATTATCAGATCAGTCGCATAAGATAGACTCCACCACTACGCTTCTGCTGCGCACTCTAGTTCCAAATTAGGTATATGGCCAAACGACGAGGACCCAACTCGAGCACCTCTACGGCCTCTACCATAGCCTCTTGTACCTCGTCCATGTGTACCTCTTGTGCTCATTGTCTATTCGCGTTTTATCTGAATTAAAAATTTTATGCAGATCGATTTACAGTTCTTGTTGTTTATTAACAGATGTCTTATGAAAAGCAGTAATTTAGAGTTTGTTTTCACACAACGCAGTGTCCATCGGTGTCTACTGGTTTACAACAGTTTTAGTATACCCTACTAAAGAGTTTGCAAAGACTACATACAGAGTCTCGCATTCTACCTATGGCGCTTTCAACAAAATCAAAGTACAGTTTTCAAAGAGAACTTACAGGATCGGCGCGGAGACTCGGTGTGCCACACAATTAGAAAATCCTTCCAGAACACTTCAAATTATTTAAAAGCAACTTTTAGAAATTCAAAGTTTGAAAACCCATTCCACAGCCGAGTTTTGCAACCTGCTCGATACCACATTAAATGTAACACCCCAAACCCGCCTAGATGTTATGGATAAATCGGCGTGTCACATGGAAATGTCTTCGAAAATTAGACTTGTTGGTAAAACTGTTTCTAAGTTTAAAACCCTTTTATTATTTAACAAATCATCTAGTCAAACGCTTGCCTTATTAGTTGCCATCGTTATAATAGGTTGATTTAAAATCGCTGAAAGCTTTTGAAAACTCTAATGTTTAAATCTGTGTCATCGAAAAACAGCAATTATTTTGAAAATTCGTCTTCTCTAAACCAGCAGCTTTAAAATAAGTAAGCAAAGCTCCAGCTAAAAATTTAAACAAACATAAATGGCCTTATTACATAAACAACACTCAACACAAACTTTAAATTTAATGAAAGCAAGTGTAGAATTCTGCAGCAGTATGGCCACCTCCGAGCCCCTCAGCCATAGGGGGTTTGGTGCTGTGAGGGGCTCGGAGGTGGCCACACAACTGCAGCGATTCTACACTTGCTTTCATATAAATTTAAAGTTTTTGTTGGGTGTTGTTTATGTAATAAGGCCATTTATGTTTGTTTAAATTTTTAACTGGGCTTTTGCTTACTTAATTTAAACTGCTAGTTTAGGAGAAGACGAATTTTCAAAATAATTATTGTTTTCGAAGACACGAGATTTAAACATTAGAGTTTTCAAAAGCTTCCGCGATTTTAAATCAACCTATTCTAACAATAGCAACTTATAAGGCAAACATTTTGACTAGATGATTTGTTAAATAATAATAAAGGGGTTTTAAACTTAGAAACGAGTTTTTACCAACAAGTCCAATTTTCGAAAGACACTTCCATGTGACACGCCAGATTCGTCCATAACGTCTAGGCCGAGTTTGGGGTGTTACAATCTTTCCCACCTATTGTAAGAGGAAGAGCAACAAGAAGCCATTTTTTGTTTTGAAGGTCTTCGGCGCTTGCATATAAGTAACTTAACAGTTCGTTTTTCATAAATTTTATATTTTTAAGATCATTGAAGCTCGATTTAGCTAATTTGTGTGTTATTTTCCAAAATTGTTAAAGTTCATAAAAGATTCCAATGATGAATGCTTGAATTTTTAGTATTAAATAGTTAGATTTTAAGTTTAGATTTGAAAAATGACTAGTTTGTAAAGTGAAAATTATTAGTTTTGAACTTAGGGACTAAAATGCAATAATTTCGAATTTGGTGTGAAATTTTTATAAATTTAGTTATTATAGGGTTGTATAAGGATGGAATTGAGATCGGTTTCGAAATCGAGGCTCAAATTTGAAAGTTATAGCTATCTCAGTTTTAGGGACTAAATTGAATAAAATGTAAAACTTTAGGGAACTTTCAAAAAGAGAAATTGAACTGATTTACGGGTATAATAGACTGTTAAAATATGTTTATAATTGATAAATTATAATGATTTATTATTAGATCGGGATTTGAATTAATCAGATGATAATTGAGAAAAATGAGAAATTGCAGAATAGTCCATGACACCTTGTTTGCTTATTGTTTTTCTAGGTAAGTTAATATGGAACTTACTATATTATTTTATGTTATATTTGAACTATATTACAATGTCTATTAATTTAGGTTAATTGTAATTTCAATGATTTTTGGCATCGAATGGACTAAATTGTAAAATCTGAAATGTATGGTTAACATGAATAGATATATGATATCAAATGATGTGAAATTGTTATAATATTGGAAGACGCGTATATGATTATATTAAAAGGTTAAGAAATATATGAATTACTATGTTACAAGGTTAAGAAGTATATAAATTACTATTTGATATATAAAAAGTCTGTATATGGCTACAGGGTTTGAAATGATATGAAAAAAGAAAAATGGTTGTTCTGATTAGGGATTAATACGATAACTTGAGATCAAACATATGTTGTGGATTCTCTAAATCTAGTGTTAGCAGAATCGTACTAAGTTAATGTTAGCAACCCTAATCTGAAGCTAGTGTTAGCAGCTCGAAGATGTTAACTTGTATAAAGAAATAGGTGTTGTGATCGAGGATTAATTCGATGACTTGGGATCCAAAATATATTGCGAATTCTCTGAAACTAATGTTAGTAACATCGAACTAAGTTAGTGTTAGCAACCCTGATTCGAAGCTAGTGTTAACAGCTCGATAATGTCAGCATATATAATCAAATCAGTGCCAAGTATCCGAGTTTAATTTACTTCAGTTCTTCGAGCGAAAGACAGAAATGTAAATGCTACTACATGAAAATGAAATGGTTAGAATGAAAACATTATGAATGAAATTATATGCATATGTTATAAGTTGAAAATGAACTAGTAGGTATATGTCATATAATGGATTGTTAAATGTTTATATGATTGTATTATGAGTTTATGACTTGTAACCAGACTAACCCATTTGATATATTTGTTGGAATGTTTATGAAAGTGTGAGGTTGTCAAAGATTCCATTTTAGATATCAATCTATTACAATTGTATAAATTTTTGTAATGTCAAGGTAAGTTAAGTAAATTTCATGTGGACTTACTAAGCATTCAAAATGCTTACCAGTTGTCTTTTTTTTTTTGTAGATTGTCGGTTTGCGGAACGTGTCGGTTGGATCACCTCGAAATTCAAACTATTCAGTCATCTACCGATAGACTTTTGATCATTTTAAGTCCGATTATATGGCACGTACATAGGTGTTTATATATGTTAAATTAGTTTGTTAACATAAAATGAATCTAACTAATGCTTGATGTTAGAAAATTTACTACTTATATGCATATATATGTGTATGATTCGGTAAGGTGTTAATACTTTAGGAGTGGTACTTAAGTGGCATGTTGAATGTTAAATGGCATGTTTAATGATGATATGGAATGGTTAAGTGTGTGGTTGAATTGTTTGAGTTGGTATAAGTTGAATTAAAATGATTTGGTGCCAAATTGGGCATATTGGATTGATTGCTTTGGTAATGGTTATATGCAATGTTTGGAATGCAATTTGGTGTATAATTTATGTAGGTTATGTTGTGCATTTATGCACCAAATCAAATGTTTGGAGATTTGCTTGAAATAGGTACCAAGTGGCCTAATTTTACCAAAAACAGGTTCCTCGTCGTAACGTCGATCTTCCCTTGTGCAATGTCGATCAACAGATTGTGACATCTTGACGTCAAGTGGTCTGACATCATGACATGATATATTGTTTGGCGATTTCATGACGTGGAGAGAGTCTCGTCACGACGTCGGCCCTGTAATTGTTAAAACTTTGCAATTTGGTCCTATTTCATGCTCGGGTCAATAAAAGAGCTTTCGTAAGCTTGATTAAGATTTGAATTTAATTGTATATCATAATATCTGAGTGTTTATAACATGATTGAATATTTGAAGAATTTATTTATGATATGCTTGATCTAAAATTTTGAAATTGTTGCAAATTATTCCCTATTCAATTCCGGGTTTATTCTAGAGCATACGTAAGCTCGTATAAGACTCGAGAAAGGTCGTATTTAGTGACTATAAATTGAATTGACTATGATTGTATGATTTATGTTTAATTTGAATGTTAATTAACCGTATTTGCTCTGAAAATGACTGTAACATCCCGTAACTCGGACCCGACGATCGGGTCGGGTAATGTAACACCCCAAACCCGGCCCAAACGTTACGACCAGATCTGGTATGCTACGGGGTTTAACGTTAAAAACTTCACTTGGATGATTTTTGGAAATTCAGTTTGTTTATTTAGGTATTCGCTAAAATAAGTGATATTTGAAGAAAACTTTGCTTTTCTTTTGAACGTGTTTGAAATTCCCATATTTTCACTTCCTATAGATAAGTCTTTGAATATAAAATTAAATTTTTAAAAAAATAGAATAAAGACATTAACAATTATAATCAAACCTAAGCTATGGAGCATTATTACATAAATAGTCCCAAAATTGAAAACTTAAAGGAAAATCGAAAATAGTTTATGAAAATATAAGACTTGATGGCCCTCGAGTCCGCCTCGGCTCCCATGTCCACGATCTACCGCTCATCCGAAAAGTCGTGAAAAATAAAGGGGTGAGTCACCAAGACTCAAGTGTGCAAATCCCAAAACACATAAAAAGGCTTGAGGCCCACAAACACATTATGGGCCTTGGCCCATACACAATGGCAACAAAATATACACATGCCGCATGGCCCAACCCAACCTAAAAGTCCATCCTCTACACACTAGCCCGTACCAACCATCACACCTGGGATTTCTACAATCAACCCACCAACCGCTACACACCATATCGGCAGTCATGCATGTCGCTTATAATGCCGATCACCATGTGACCTTATAATCCACTCAGTGGCAGAGCCACCGATCACCGTGGTGACCTTATAATCAAGTGTGGCGAGCCACCGATCACTATTGTGACCTAAGTGTACATATCGTGGTTTAACCTCCGATCACTAGGTGACCTTTTAACATGCTCTTCCCTTCATCATATCAACCCCATCCCATGCATACATCCATGCATAAAAAATAATATACTACCTAAAAGATCACATCCTATCACATACATCGATACACATAGAGAAGTTTCTATGATTACGCACTGCATCCCTTGCCTACCCTTTTCGGTAATACGACATCCCATACAAATTTTTATCCCGCTTTTAGCCCATAACATATATAGTACAGATTAATTAGTGTGATAGAGATCTACACACTGATTACTGCACAAGACGAGACTTTCTATGTTGACACTATCGTCGAAGCCGATACGATCGCTAATCGCCTAAGGTTTTGTTCTCAAGTCGGGTCCACAACCCGGTACAATCCCGAATCACGACACACTCGCTTCTTAAACTTAGGGATTGGTCTAACGGATCCAATACCCTCATTCGCCGATCAATATTTGATTCCATCAAAAGACCTTATCTCATTGCTACCATCATAACATATGGTTAAGATCACAATTATGATAGCGAATCTAACGAGAATCTAAAGAGAACCCCTTACCTTGAAATCCCTAAAAGAGAGATATGAGGTTCGTAGAGACTAGCGATTCGGCTTTTAGATCTAAGCGATCTACTTCAATTCCCCCGAATGTCGCCCAACACGTAAACACAAGAAACCATCAATCCATTAGCCTTTCAAATTTTGTATTCTAAAACCGAAAGAGAACAAAGAATAGATCGGAAGAAATCGGCACCTACCTTTACAGAGAATTCAAGAACTCCTAGAAGATTTTGGCTTTTTCAAAATCAAAAGAGAAGATGATTCAGAGAAATCTATGGAGATTCAAATTTCAATGAAGAAATCGGCGCAGAAGAAAAAGAATGGGCACTAGGACATTCTGGCTATGGCGTGTAAGAGAAGGAATACTTAAGGGTTTCATTTATAGAAGAAATCGAGAAAAGGTGTAGAGAAAGGCTATGAGGTTTCTGGCTTTAGCAGAGAATGAAGAAGAAGATGGAACTTTAGGATTTTTCGGCTTTTTGAGAAAAGAAACAACTAAGAGAAGAGAATGGGAATAAATGCCGAAATTAAGAAGTACCCTATTTTCTAATCAAATTTTCGGCACACACACTAACCAAAGCCGAAATTGCCCTCTTTTGAAAACTAAGACTAATTAATTAACAAGGGAAATTTCGGCACCCCCCTTAGCCTCATCAAAACCGATTTCCTCTTTCCCCAGAGTTGGAAATTCGGGCACTAGTGTGATCAGTAGATAATTTCTAAACTTTCTCCCTTATCCTTACCTGATCTCTCATCCACAAGTGACCCAGATAACACCACCTCTTCTTCCTTTTATCTGTCACATTATCCATATTATCCAAACACATAAATCTCCTAATTCCAGGCATCCTAGCCGCCCCCAACTCTCCTCTCTTGTGACGCCAAAAACATTTAAAATAAGTGGGTAATGCGACTCAACCTTGGACCTCCTTATTGCTTATCACGCCACCTCAAAGCCCCCTAGTAGCGCCATCGACCACCGGGCCACAAGCCCATTTGTGTGTCTTAATTTACAGAGATAATATCTTTTAAGTCCTATCCTAGCCGGCCTTCCACCAGAGTGCCCAAGCGAGGCTCTGATTAAGGCCTCACCCAATCCCTCGAGCCCATTCTTAACCCCTTAAACACCCTAACTAGCACATCAAGCATAACATAAACATCACAAAGACACTAAATGCGAAGCCCCACCAATTCGTGATGTTACGGCTTCTACCCCCTTAAAGAAATTTCACCCTCGAAATTACCCGATCGTAATAGATACGGTATCGCTGCGCATTGCTTCCTCTCGGTTCCCAAGTAGCCTCCTAAGAACCGTGATTCCGCCATATAACCTTAACCAACGAAATCGCTCTTCCTTCCCAATACTTTGACATCACGATCCGCATTTCCACCGGTTCCTCTTCAAAGGATAAATCGGGTCTTACTTTGATTTCTTCCACGCACACCACATGGGATGGATCCAATGGTAACGCTCTTAGCATAGAGACGTGGAATACATTGTGAATCGGCTTAGCTCGGAAGGTAGCTCTAGCTTATAAGCTCATCGGTCCCACTCGCTTCAACACCCAATAAGGTCCGATAAACTGGGACTTAATTTACCTTTCCGTCCAAACCTCGCATATTTCTTCCATGGCGACACCTTCAAGAAAACCTTGTCACCTCATCGCAAATTCTATGTCCTTACGCTTCAGTCAAGATATGACTTCGCTTGGCCCGACGCTTTTTAATTGAGCTCCGACTTAACTCTACCTTCTCCTCTGTCTTGATAACCAATTCCGCACCCAAAATCCGACGCTCTCCTAATTCCGCCCAACGGTAGGTGTACGACACCTCCACCCGCATAATGCTTCATAGGGCGCCATCTCGAATACTTGACTGTAGCTATTGTTGTACGCAAACTCCGCCAACGGTAAGAACTCTTCCCAACTACCCCTCAAGTCAATGACACATCCTCTTAACATGTCCTCTAAGATCTGGATTACCCGCTCGGATCGCCCATCGGCCCGAGGATGAAACGCCGATCAAATCCAACTGCACTCCAACGCTTGATGCAACGCTTCCAAAATCGTGAGGTGAACCTAGGGTCCCCGTCCGATATGATTGATACCGGTACCCCATGCAACCTCACTACCTCCACTATGTATAGCTTAGCCAATTTCTGCAGAGAGTAACCGACACGCATCGGTATGAAATGAGCAGACTTCGCTCAAGCGGTCAACAATCACCTGCATCGAATCTTTCTTAGTAGGCGTGAGGGTAGCCCACTAACAAAGTCCATTGCGATCCTTTCCCACTTCCATTGTGGAATCTTCACCACCGCAAAGAACCCCGATGGTAATCGATGTTCCGCTTTACTGGCCGACAGTCAAACACTTCCCCACAAATTCGGTCACCTCTCGTTTCAAACCCGCCACCGTAATCGATCTCGCAAATCTTGATACATCTTACTTCCTCCAGGGTGCATAGCGTATGGACTACCATGCGCTTCTTGCAAATCTTATGCCTCAACTCGGGATCTTTCGCATACACACTCTCCTTGAAAACATAATAGCCCTTTCTCATTTACACTAAATTCTCGTTGATCCTTCACTTGATCCTACCTAAACTTCTCCTTTAGCAACTCATTGGTCCGCTGCCGCTTTAACTCCGGTGACCCAAGAGGGTTTCACTCAAGTTCAAATAATAAACTCCCATCATCGTATAAACCGAGGTGAGCAAACATTGCTCTCAAATCAAAGATTACTTTACGACTCAGAGCATCCGCCACCACGTTGGCTTTTCCCGGATGGTACTCAATCGAGCAGTCATAATCCTTTAACAACTCAATCCACCTCCTTTGCCTTAGATTCAACTCCTTCTGGGTCAAAAGGTATTTTAAGCTCTTATGATCGGTATAAATGACTGATTTCTCCCGTCATGATAATGCCTCCAAATCTTCAAGGCAAAAACCACCGCCGCCAATTCCAAATCATGTGTGGGATAATTTGATTCATGCGGTCTTAGCTGCCGAGATGCATACGCAACAACTTTCCCATCTTGCATCAACACGTATCCTAGTCCCGTGTGTGAAGCATCATAGTAAATCACAAACTCCATTCCAGCCTCCGGCTGAATCAACACCGGAGCCTCTATCAAGATCCTCTTTAACCTCTCGAAACTCTCTTGCCGCTACTGCACTCAAACAAACGGAACCCCTTTCCGCAACAACTTAGTCAACGGTGCCGCGATCAATGAAAATCCTTCAACAAACCTTCTGTAATACCCGGCTAAACCAAGAAAACTTCAAATTTCTACTACCGACTTAGGCGGCTTCCAATCCAACACCGCTTCAATCTTCCGGGGATCGACTCTTATCCCTTCTGCCGACACCATGTGGCCTAGAAAAGTAACTTCACTTAGCCAAAATTCGCACTTACCGAATTTGGCGTGGAGTCGCTTCTCCTCGTAACTGCAGAACCTCCCAAGATGTGAATCATGCTCCTCTTCCGATTTCGAATAGACTAGGATGTCATCTATAAATACCACGACAAACTGATCCAAGTAGGGTTGGAACACTCGGTTCATCATGTCCATAAATGCTGCTGGCGTGTTGGTCAACCCAAATGGCATCACCATGAATTCGTAGTGACCATAGCGAGTTCTGAAAGCCGTCTTATGAATATCCGCCTCCTTGACCTTAAGCTGATGGTACCCCGATCTCAAATCTATCTTTGAGAAAACTGAAGCCCCCTTCAGCTGATCGAACAAGTTATCGATCCTCGGCAACGGGTATTTATTCTTGATTGTCAATTTATTCAACTGAGGATAGTCAATGCACATACGCATTGATCCATCCTTCTTCTTAACAAATAATACCGGCGCACCCCAAGGCGACACACTCTGGCCGGATAAACCCTCTATCCAAAGAACTCTTGATCTCGAGCCTTCAATTCCACTAACTCCTTGGCGCCATCCTCGCACGGAGTGATAGATACCGCGCTGTTCCCTAAGAAGATCAATACCAAACTCTACTTCACGATCCGGGGGTAATCCCGGAAGCTCTTCTGGGAAAACATTAGGAAATTCCCTCACCGTCCTAACGTCCCCAAAAGTTAGTTCCTTGGCTTCCAGAGCCCGAACAAACATTAAAATTGCCTCGCATCCTTTCCTCACCATCCTTTCTCGCTCTTAAGGCATACACCACATTTGACAAACAGCCCCTTTCACCTATCACCAACACTTCACCACCCTCGGAGTTTTTAACACCATACGCTTGGTCGCACACCCAAATTTGCTTGATACTTCACTAACCAATCCATTCCTAAATCAAATCGAACTCCCAAACGGCGAGTTCCATCGATCACCAAAAAGCTACCCCTTGAACTTCCAAGGGTACATCCTTATACGCTTTGCTCACCACTACGCTTTGTCCTAAAGGGCTCACTACATACCATCTCCCTAGAAGAAGTCTTATAATCTAAGTTCAAAGTTCCCTCTATAGCACTAGCAACATAAGAGTGCGTTGAACCAATATCAATCAAGGCAGAGATAAGGCAAACCATAAATTAGAAACGCACGGCTATGACATCCGGCAAGCGCCTCCTCTCTCAACGTCTGGCAAAGATAAACTAACCCCTCGGTCGTCTCACCTTGGTGTTTCTCGCCTCGGCCGGTGCTCCACGGCCCCGACCGAACCGCTACCACCCCTCGGCCCGACCACAACCTCTCTGTGGTCGGCCGACCACCTCTTCCTGGGCCAGCATTCCTTGACCCGTGGGCCCTTCACTACCCCGTTGTCGCGACGGTTTCTAACTTGGTGGTCCATAGATCCACACCTAAAGCACTTCTCACTGCCCGCCCAACACTCACCTACATGGAATTTACCACATCGAGCACACTTCTGTGTCTGACTAACAGCAGCAGGTCTCTCCTCCTACCTCGGCCAGTCCAACCTAGGCCTTTTCTGAGTACGCCCAGCTGGCCCTGATGATTCAAAATTTCTCTTACTTCCACCCCTATCTCTATCCCGATTCAATTTTTCTGTCCGCTTAACCTCCTCAGCTACCTTAGCTTTTTCTACAAGCACAGCAAATTCCCTCTCCTGCTGTGGTGCTATCAATACACGCAGATCATCCCTCAAACCATCTTCAAATCGAACACAACGTTCATGGTCTGTGGCTACCATCCCTCGAGCATAACGGCTAAGGCGTAAGAATTCTGCTTTATACGCAGCCACCGACCTACTTCCCTGAACCAGATTCAGAAATACTCTATGCTGCGCATCCACATAACTCGACCCAATGTATTTACTCTAAAACGCCGTTTTGAAGAGATCCCAGGTGATACGATCAGCCACCGTACCATCCTTAACCGTAAGCCACCATTGATAAGCTTCGTCCGCAGAGAGAGATACAACCCTTTCGCTTTTTCCTCTTCCGTGAAATCCGGATCATCCATTATACGCTCAACCGCCTCCAACCAATACTCACCAGACTCGGGCTATACCAAAATTCCCTAAAACATTTTCGCCCCATTGGCTCTAAGTCACTCCGACACGATTTTCGGGCTCGTGCCCATGCCCGCCTCTAAACCCTCTCTAAAACCCTTAACATCGCCAGAGATACCGCATCATCTCTCGGGTCATGCCGTCTTGAAATTCCATCTCCGCAATGGTGGTACCGGCATCTCGCTTTCTGCACTATGGCGGATCCTCACCGGTTCGACACGCCCATTCGCCTCCCACGACCACGCGCGGCGGGCGCCCACGACCCCTTGTACTCATTCTACCGATTCGCGTTTATCCGATTAGAAATTTTATGAATTATTAATTTCTTTCATCAAGTTAACTACACGAACAATCTTATTGATGAGTTTCAAGAGTAGTTCTTTCAATTCGAAATTATATTTACTGGGTTTCAGCCTCAAGTCTGTATTCTCTAGTTCTAGGAACCCCATACATTCAACCATCATACATCAACATACAAGTAGCATCTACGAACTCACATTCGTCACATAAGGGTATTTTCGTCATTTCACTACCTGTGGTTTTTCCGTAATTTTATCCTACAGGGTATTTTTGTAATTTTCCAAATTAGAGTATCGTGGTGTTTTTTTCAAATTGAAATATTTTGGTATTTTATTTTATTCTTTTTGTAAAGCAGGGTATTTTGGAAAATTTAAATTTTTTTCAAATCGAGGGTATTTTGGTAATTTCACAATTTTCGATAATTTTGTAAACCTAAAAGCTATTGTAAATCTAGGGTTTTTGGGTAAATTTTCAAAACATGGGTATTTTGGTAATTTACAAAACTAAGGGTATTTGGTCCCATTCGGGTTTTAATTATGGTCTTTGGCTGTCAACAAGTCCTCGCGACTAAGGTGAATAAATACTACGCACTGTGTAGGATTCCAAATAAGAGGAGGTGAGCCACTAGGGCCGCTTAAGTACCAAGCTCTCCCCGAATCCAATCCTAGACATGCGTATGCATGCTACTACCACACCCTAACCCAAATGACTTGTTTACTGACATGTTTAATTAGATTAAGTTTTATGAAATTGAAGAGTTGTTTAAACTAGGCCTAAGATCCATTAACCAGATCATACTAGTCTACGCCCATAAAGCCCATCAAACCCAACATGCATATCACATCAAGAGTTAGAATACTTACTCGTGTGGATCGGTGCCAGAGACTCAAAGGCCATATCTCAACCCAAAGCATTTTTCTCAAATTCACATCAATTTTACAACACCCTACTAGACCCATTTCACAGCCCGTGTTTTGCAACTGGGCTCTGATGCCAAAATGTAACACCCCAAACCCAGCCCAAACGTTATGACTAGATCTGGTATGCTACGGGGTTTAACGTTAAAAACTTCACTTGGATGATTTTTGGAAATTCAGTTTGTTTATTTAAGTATTCACTAAAATAAGTGATATTTGAAGAAAACCTTTGCTTTTCTTTGAACGTGTTTGAAATTCCCATATTTTCACTTCCTATAGATAAGTCTTTGAACATAAAATTAAATTTTAAAAAAAATAGAATAAAGACATTAAAAATTATAATCTGAACCTAAGCTATGGAGCCTTATTACATAAATAGTCCCAAAATTGAAAACTTAAAGGAAAACTGAAAATAGTTTATGAAAATATAAGACTTGATGGCCCCTCGAGTCCGCCTCGGCTCCCATGTCCACGATCTACTTGCTCATCCGAAAAGTCATGGAAAAATAAAGCGGTGAGTCACCAAGACTCAGCAGCAAATCCCAAAAACACATAAAAGGCTTGAGGCCCACAAACACATTATGGGCCTTGGCCCATACACAATGGCAACAAAATATTCACATGCTGCATGACCCAACCCAACCTAAAAGTCCATCCTCTACACACTAGCCCGTACCAGCCATCACACATCGGGGATTTCTACAATCAACCCACCAACCGCTACACACCATATCGATACCATGCTTTGCCGGGCTATAATGCCGATCACCATGTGACCTTATAATCCATCATGGGCAGAGCCACGATCACCGTGGTGACCTTATTATCAAGTGTGGCAGAGCCACCGATCACTATTGTGACCTAAGTGTACATATTGTGGTTTAACCTTCGATCACTAGGTGACCTTTTAACATGCTCTTCCCCTTCATCATATCAACCCCATCCCATGCATACATTCATGCAGTATAAAATAATATACTACCTAAAAGATCACGCCTATCACATACATCGATACACATAGAGAAGCTTCTATGATTACGCACTGCATCCCTTGCCTACCCTTTTCGGTAATACGACTCGCCCATACACCTTTATCCGGCTTTTTAGCCCATAACATATATAGTACAGATTAATTAGTGTGATAGAGATCTACACACACGATTATGCATAATATGAGACTTTCTATGTTGACACTATCGTAAGTCGATACGATCGCTAATCGTCTAAGGTTTTGTTCTGGCCGGTCCACAACCCAATGGCCAATCCTCGAATCGCGACACACTTCGCTGCTTAAACTTAGGGATTGGTTTAATGATCCAATCCTCCTTCGCTTTGATCGATATTTGATTCCATCAAAAGACCTTATCGATTGCTACCATCATAACATATGGTTAAGATCACAATTACGATAGCGAATCTAACGAGAATCTAAAGAGAACCCATTACCTTGAAATCCCAAAAGAGAGATATGAGGTTCGAGAGACTAGCGGTTCCGCTTTTAGATCTAAGCGATCTACTTCAATTCCCGAATGTCGCCCAACACGTAAACACAAGAAACCATCAATCCATTAGCCTTTCGGCTTTGTCTTCTAAAACCGAAAGAGAACAAAGAATAGATCGGAAGAAATCGGCACCTACCTTTACAGAGAATTCGCAACTCCTAGAAGATTTCACTTTTTTAAGAAAATCAAAAAGAGAAGATGATTCAGAGAAATCTATGGAGATTCGGCTTTCAATGAAGAAATCGGCAGGAAGAAAAAAAGAATGGGCACTAGGACATTCAGCTATGGCGTAAGAGAAGGAATACTTAAGGGTTTCGACATAGAAGAAACCGGAAAAGGTGTAGAGAAAGGCTATGAGGTTTCTGGCTTTAGCAGAGAATGAAGAAGAAGATGGAACTTTAGGAGTTTTCTTTGCTTTTGAGAAAAGAAACAACTAAGAGAAGAGAATGAGAATAAATGCCGAAATTAAGAAGTACCCTATTTTCTAATCAAATTTTCTAGCACACACACTAACCAAAGCCTAATTGCCCTCTTTTGAAAACTAAGACTAATTAATTAACAAGGGAAATTTCTGCACCCCCTTAGCCTCATCAAAACCGATTTCTTCTTTCCCCGAGTTGGAAATTCGGGCACTCTCGTGATCGTAGATAATTTCTAAACTTTCTCCCTTATCCTTACCTGATCTCTCATCCACAAGTGACCCAGATAACACCACCTCTTCTTCCTTTTATCTGCCACATTATCCACATTATCCAAACACATAAATCTCCTAATTCCAGGCATCCTAGCCGCCCCCAACTCTCCTCTCTTGTGACGCCAAAAACATTTAAAATAAGTGGGTAATGCGACTCGAACCTTGGACCTCCTTATTGCTTATCACGCCACCTCAAAGCCCCTAAGTAGCGCCACTGACCACTTGGCCACAAGCCCATTTGTGTGTCTTAATTTACAGATAATATCTTTTAAGCCCTATCCTAGCTGGCTTTCCACCAGAGTGCCCAAGCAGAAAATTCGATTAAGGCATCGGCCCAATCCCTGAGCCCATTCTTAACCCCTTAAACACCCTAACTAGCACATCAAGCGTAACATAAACATCACAGCACACTAAATGCGAAGCCCCACCAATTCAGGATGTTACAAAAAGAGTGTTACATTATGAAAAAAAAATTAAGATCTATTACTTATACAATAAAACATTTGTATACAAAACTGTAACATTGAAATATTTAATACAGCATCATTCATTTATTTGATTGTCCATAATTTAGATTAACTCTTCACTTTAAATTTTTTATATGATAGATACAAATTGACAGTTATTGTTAGTGATTGGACTGCAACTGCATTTTTGTCCTTTTTAATGCTACAACTAAATTACTTGATTACTCTACGAAATATTTGTACCAGATGCAGTTTGAGGTTACAAATTCAATATTTATTTTTATGCCTTACACTTTATATACAATATATAAAAATATATTATCGATGAAATACAAGATGATAAGATCTCAACTATTCAAAATATATTTCATAATTTGATTAGTCAATCCTATGTGTTTAAAGTCGAACTTAAGAACTACAACTACATACATTTTTCACAATCCCACCAATATATTTATAATTTCATTAAAAATAATTTCTTTTTTCTTTTTTTTTTTTTCACTTAGCAAACAAATTTGTTGCAAGTATCATCAACCATCCCACCAATATATTTATTATTTACATTATAAATTACTAGTATTTATTGCATTATATGTTTCAATTACCACTTCAATATATATTGACCAAATCAATTATTAACATTATATAACAATTATTTATATTATTTTCAGAGAACAAAATGAAAATATGTTAGAGAAATAGCTTATCATGATTTCTTAAATTTGTTTTGTAGAAAAAATTGATTATACTTTAATTTCATTACTTTTCTTATTTACTATCCATCTATACAAGTACTATTTGTTTCTTTCAACGTTAACTATTTCCTAAATATAAATGATTAAACAATCATTCATATTTCACAAATATTAATTTCATAACATTAGAAAAAGATATTTTCAAACATCATTCTTATATTTACAATTTGAATATGTTATATATTAATATTTCTATCGTTTAATTTTAATAACTAAATCATATTAATAATATTAGTATATCTATCACACACATATGCGTGTAGAAATTATATTTTGAAATACGCATTGGTGTGAAAATTATTATATATAAATAATATAATTTATGGTCCAAAACTAACATAGGCATATGTACAAAAGTAAAATGAGACCAAATTAATATAGATAAATTGTGAGTTAAAAGATATAATATAGGTAAATACATCTAATAAAGAATATCACATGCTTTTCAACCGTTTTTCTATGTTTTTATAAAAGTTTAGTAAAATAATTTTGAACAATTAGTTGAAAACTATAAAGAGATGCCACATATGTGTAATAATTTATTTACACAATTCTTCCTATGTTGTACTCCTAATAATTTTTTTTATTCGAAAACTATAAAATTATTTTGTTATCATCAAGTTCCTAATCAAAATGTTTACGATGTACTGAATTTATCATTATTATTGTAATATTATCTTCATCATATAAACTTCCTCTTTGATATGATTTTTGTGCCTAAGTATTAAAATGTAAATATAATATCAAAATAAAGCAATGATTCAATGGTCACATTAATTTTTTTTGAACAATCTCATTAAAGGTTTTTTTCATATCTGCTCTTTTTTGACACAAGGTCTAGAACTACCTATAGCCTTTCCCGAACCCATAATTAAGAGGATAATGCGCTTCAACGAACACAAACCCACATCCTCTTGCATTAACAATAATATAATTTATTTTAATAACAACATTTTTATAATTTCCCTGCTAATTTAGCGGTATATGCCGTTTTTTTTATCAGGGTTTTAAGCATTCTTTTTAAAAATTAAGGAAATAGGTTGTTTTTAGAGACAACGCGCTTTCCTGCTATGTGTACAGAAAGTGCGCCCAGCTGGATGCGCTTTCCCCCAACGGTCAATTCCAATAGTAAAAAAATTTAAATGGCCAACGGTTCAAATATTTTCCCTATAAATACCGCCCAATTTTACTTTTTTTTCACTCACATCCTATTCTTTCAAATCTTTCTATTTTCTTAAATCTTTCTATTCTCTCATCTCTCTAAATTCTCTCAATTTTCTCAAGCTCTTGTTCTAAACTTTTCGATATTCTCGTTTAAAAATATCATTTTTTTAATAATTCTGTATTTTATTCGTTTAGATTAAGTTTTCACAAATGGCAACCTCTCTAATTCATTTTGACGAGAAGCACATTTCCACTACTCAAGTAGTAATGGTAAGACGAAATTTTAAATTTCTTTATTTTCAATTAAGTTAATTTTTTAAATATTTTAAAATAATTTATTTGTTGCTATAAATAGGCAGATGATCGTGTTTTGGAGGGAACCATACATAATTAGGCAACACCTTTGATCATCGAACTTCGTGGTTACTTGCAAGAGGCGGGGTTCTTGCATACGTCTCGTATGCTTGGGGACTGCAAACTCAATCCTACACTAATCAGCGCGTTGGTGGAAAGATGGAAGCTCGAAACACACACTTTCCATCTTTCATGGGCTAGTCGTCACAAGATCAACGATCGTTCCCAATAAAGAGGACCTCTGCGTGGCATTATTGGGCAAGGTCCCTAACTCATTCGAAGGTTTCCGAATATGGATGAAGTGGTTAGAGACCAATTTCAATAAGCTTCCTCTGCACGCGATCAACATCGTCAAAGAACAATACACTCGAGCATTCATCCTAAGTTTAATCGGGGGCATTTTAATACCAAATAAATCTCGATATTTGGTGCATGTAAGGTGGCTACTACACCTAGTGGACTTCAAAGAATGTGAAAAGCTAAGTTAGGGACCAGCTGTGTTGGCCACATTGTACCGGGAGTTGTGTTGGGCGACGAAATCGAATAAGATATCAATCAGTGGTTGCCTGCTCCTACTGCAGTCGTGAGCTTGGTGGTGATTACCATTTCTACGTCCCTGAGTGAACAACTCATACATGTTCTCGTTAGTGACAAGGTGAGAATTATTTGTTAATAAATGCGTAGTTTGTATAGTAATTGTTTTTATTTATTATATGTTTGAACTAACATATCGCTTCTACAGGTGAAACCATGGGCCGAGTTACGTAGGACTACCCGACCAAATAGAAGGCATTAGGTTGTTGTTAGATAAGCGCTTGGAAGCCGAGGTTAGTTACTTATTCTTTTAAACTTATATTAATTACGCAATTATTTGTAAAATAAAATTTCGTACATAACAAAATTTACAATTGTGCACTTCGGTTTGAATGGATGCCATATGCCAACACTGATATCATATCTTGCATCCCGCCAAAATTGTTGGTCAATCAGAGGATGTAGGATGTGAAGGTGCCATTGATAGTGTACGTGATGGTGGAAATGCATGAATCGGAACCGGTGATGCAGTAGTTCGGGTGGAGGCAAAAATTTTACCACCTCCGTGACACATGGATGAGCTACACAATGTGGACCTTCGGGGGAAAAATGACAAGTACTGGAAAGAGATTCACAATGACTACATCGACGCTTGGGATCGTAGGATGGAATTCTTACCCATCCGCGAACCATTTTTCTCAGCGGACACGACGTCTTGTTTAGAGTACATACTGTGGTTTAGAGTCGCTGGCAAGTCGTATCTGCTATAGGTGGAGGTGAGGAGCAGGCAATGACGACCACCCTAGCAATGTAGGGCCAAACATGGTATCACGACAGGTTCATCATCAGCTCTGCCTGAAGAAGCGCCACCTATGTCTACGCAACATCTCGATCAGTTAACTCCACTTATTCCTGTTCATTTCACTAACCCCGTGTTTTTTTCACAAGTACCATACTATGCAGCACCGCACGTCCCTAGTTCTTCTGTTCCCCCAAGTACATATTTCGATACACCGACATCCCCCGCATTCTACACCCCCATATTAACTTCGATTATATCGCATATGCCGAGCCAGATGCCGCCACATGTACCTTCAACGATGACGACATCGATGCCATCATCGATCTAGTAGTCAATGCCAGTTTCGATGTCTGGGTCAATACCGATGTATACAAGTTTTGGGACACCATACACTCACACGCCAATAGTGTCTCAAACACCCACCACATCATTGTTCTTTCGAGGTGGGCCATCAGCGCAACCATCTTCTGTCGAAGTGGAGGATACACGATAAGAGGCTAGGACGACACTGCACTCGAGCACGAAGGAAGGCGATGGAGACTAAGGCGAAGATGAAGACAAACACGAAGACGATAGCGATGAGGGTGGGGGTGAAGACGAACATAATGATGATGATGGTGATGAACCGATTTATGAGCCCCGGTAATAGTTATGCGTAAAAATCCTCCTCGCGACCGTCACCCATAGGCGTGCGGCACACATTCTCCCCGATGACATTAATGATGTATTTTTTAACTTATTTATCACGATGTAAATATAGATGACATCAATAAAGAAACCACAAATTTTCATTGTAACTAATATATTTGTGTTTGTTACATTCTAACGTAAGTTGTACGTAAGTTAATAAGAAACCACAAATTTTTATTGTAACTCAAATTTATGTTTGTTACATTCTAACCTAAGAAATAAAAAATTTGTACCCCAGAATAATGGAGGTGTTGTAATAAATTTTATATCCTCTAAAAGTAAATAAGGCTAGCAACGTTGAGGCCCTAATGTACCCTTCAACACATAACATATGACCTTCGTATGCCCTGAGTTTCTACAGTACTCGCATAATTTCTGTTGACCATCCCTTTCCCAAATATCCATATTGTTCCTTATTCAGGTGGAATTCGGGTGACCTTTCTATCATAGTAAATAATAGATTTAACTCATCAACTTATTTCAATATTGGTCATGAATTGGATTAATAAAAGTAAAAAGATGAGTATAGGGTTGTCCAAAGAAGTACACACAACTCTCGCAACTCAACTATTCGATATTTGATATTAATTTGCTGCGTGTCTAAGTTATGAAAATTACGCCCCTTTAATAGGAAAAAAGATAGCGAGAGAGAAAATAAGTAATTCGAAATCCATTTATGAATACACGCATTCGTCAAATAATGATAATGAAATGCAAAGTATTATTCGAAAAAACGTTCCTGAAGACATATAATTTCATCAAAATCATGCTCCCAGGGTATTCTGCGCCTCATAACATGCATCAACTATACAGAAAGACTATCTGGGACTCTAAATTTTAACCTGTAGAAAAAGAAAATAATTTAACCAACTGGGCGAGCTTTCTCTAACTTTTTTCTTCTACTGCAGGTTAAAAGTACTTGACCCATTGTATTTTTCAGTCGATTGTAAGCCCGTTTTGTATATATTCATTAAACACGCTAGTTTTGTGACGTGTTTTCGACCGCAAGAAATTTCTTCTTTATGATCCAACCCTTCCTCCAAGCCTATAAAAGGGGTCTCCCATTTAATGCTTCATCGTCCCTCAAATAACTTCTCTTCAAGCCTCTTCATTCCTCCACTATAAAACATTTCTCATTCTGAAAAATTTGGGTTGCTAAAAATATTTGGTTCATGTTTGAGGGTTTCTTGAGCTGTCGGTGATGCAATATCATTCCGAGTCGAGTACATTTCATATATCATACCAAAATGGGACCATTACCTCTGATGTCTATCCTAGGGAAGTCGGGTTCTAAGGTGATTTTACTTTGTACGATCACTGGTGGAAGTCTATGTAGAGGTCTCAATCGATGGACGTTATGTAGTCAAGGATCGGGGTATAACGGGGGAGCCTATTGATGATCGCTACGCAACCACGAGTGCAAAATTTTCGAATACCCAAAAATGTTGCCTCATAAATAACATACAGAAGTTTTAGGGCATAATCATAAAGAAAAACTATGGGGCTTCCCACTATAATTGGCGTAATTTTTTTCTCCATTTCTAGGCAACCGGTTCCTTTAACCTTCCTTCTTATCCGAAGGCCAACACCATCATGGACATAGGAGGACTCTCAAGCAGGGAGCGACTATTTTGGTAGAGTAAAGGTGATGCTCCTTTCGAGCCAATGACAGTTGTCATTTTTAAACAATCCATTAATAACTACAATCGTTGTCGCGCCGACTCGAGTTTGACCTCTACTTCCACCAAAACATCCGCTCTCCTCCCGAGAGTCCTCTTGTCTCCACCTCGGTGTCAGTCTTCGGATAATAATGAAAGGTTAAAGATACGAGCTGTTTGAAAATAGAGACAAAAATTACATCGATTACACTGGAAATCCCTCCGTTTTTCCTTATGATTATGGCTTTAATCTTATGTATGATATATATAAGGCATCATTTGTGGGGTATCCAAAAAGCTTGAACTCGTGTCCGCGTAACGATCGTCAACTGGCCCCCGGTTATACTCGAACCCGTGACCTCATCACGACCGCCGATTGGGACTTTCACCTAGACTTCGACCCCTGATCTTATTAAGCACGATCACCCCAAAACCTTGATTTCCCCAAGATGGTTTTATGAGATGATGGTCCTATCCCGCCATGAAAAAAATTAGATGATCTTATTATGGGTGAGCATTCGATCGAATCGAATCGAATCGAATGAAAAAATTTTGAGTTAATCAAGTTGACGAATCATATTTTATCATCCTAATTTGATTTGAAATTTTCTCGAATCGAGTCGAGTGAGATGGAATTCGAATTAAATCGAATCGAATATATTTGTTCGAGTTAAATTTTAAAAAATAATTTTGGATCATTGTAACCACTGTCACCCATCGTAATAAAATTTGTCCACCGTAATCAAATTTTTTATTAACTTTCATCACCTCATAATTTATTTATTAATCTTTTATATACGGGTTAGCTTCTTTGCTTGCTTAGTTGTTTCAATTATCTTCATTTTCTTGTCACTATGTATTTTGGAATTAAAAAATATATTAAATGTAAAAATGTGATTTTTTAATAAAAGTTATTTTAAAGATAAAATGTGAAATTGATACCAATATAAAATTTTAACACGAATATTTTATGGAATCATTAATAATTCAATTTTAATATAAATATTCAATATGACTAAACAATTCAATAATATAAATAATATAAAATGTGAAATTTAATTTAATAATATAAATAGTAGATATAAATAAAATTATACTATTTATGTTTAAGGATTTTTTTTTGGATAATTTTAATTTTTTATTTGGGAGTAAAGGGTGAAAAATAAAAGTTTAGGGAGAAAATAAAAAATTTTGGAGAGTAAAAGTTTGAGGGAAAGTAAATAGAGAGAGTAAAATTTTGGAGGAAAATATTTTTAAAAAAATTAGGGGGGATGAGTTTGGGATAGATGGGGGGTGGGATGGGAATGGAGTAAAAATTTTAGGGGAAAAGTGGAATGGAGTAAAAATTTGGGGGAAAAATAAAAAGTTTTGAGGGTTTTTTAGAGTAAATTTTTGAGGAAAAGTAAATGGGAGAGTAAAATTTTGGTGGGAAATGAATTTTGGGTAGACGGGGGTTGGGATAGGAGGGGAGTAAAAGTTTAGGGGGAAAGTGAGAATGAGTAAAAGTTTTGAGGGAAAAATAAAACGGTTTGGGAGTTTGGGGTAAAAATGTAAAATATTATAGTTTAATATTCAAATTATTCAAGTTATTCGAATTCGAAAACTTAACTCGATTCGAACTCGAAATTCGAAAAAAAAAATCGAGTTGACTCGAATAACTCGATTTGTTTAACTCGAAATTCGAATTTTTTCGATTTTTTCGAGTCGAATCGAATTTTGCTCATCCCTACCATGACATATGAAATATATGTGTTATAAAACACGTTATCACATCCAACTCTTCAAAACTACTTATGAAATTTCGCAATTCCATTCGAAAATCTTAAAACCCTTAAAAGCCTAATACCCTAAACCGAAACATATTAAAAGCTCTAATTTCCCTAATTAAAAAAAAAAAAAGCCTAAAACCTTTATTTAAAAATAAAAACGGAATATACATATAAATAAGCATAATTTCCCAAACTAATAATAAAATATTTAACCAATTTTTTTTTATTTTTTTTTTTGAGCAGTAGTTGGTTCATTCCCTAACATTTTAATTTCAAAAGAGCGACATCAAAAACCGTCGATTTTAGGATTTTCTTTCTCTTTAGGCTACTCTCGTCACTAAGAACTTTAGGCTTGGACCATGGAAGACTCTGCTGGAGGCGCATCATTACGGTCGGGTCCCGACGGGAAGAAGCGGCGTGTGACATACTTCTACGAGCCAACGATCGGCGACTACTATTACGGTCAGGGTCACCCGATGAAACCCCACCGGATTCGTATGGCACACAATCTCATCGTCCATTATTCTCTCCACCGTCGGATGGAGATTAACCGTCCTTTCCCCGCCGGTCCGGACGACATCCGTCGCTTTCACACCGAAGAGTATGTGGACTTCCTCAACGCCGTCACCCCCGATTCCATCTCCGACCCCACTTATTCTCGCCATTTGAAGCGTTTCAATGTCGGAGAGGATTGCCCCGTGTTCGATGGGCTTTTTGGTTTCTGCCAGGCCTCAGCTGGTGGCTCCATTGGAGCCGCCGTTAAGTTGAATAGAGGGGATGCCGACATCGCCATCAATTGGGCTGGTGGATTGCATCATGCTAAGAAAAGCGAGGCTTCTGGGTTTTGCTATGTTAATGATATCGTGCTTGGGATTCTTGAGCTCCTGAAATATCACAGGGTAATATGATTTTCTTTTCTTAATGAAGTAGCTAATGTTACTGGTTTAATTTAGGGTTACTCAGCTTCCTTGAAAAAGAACGAAACCTTATTAGTAGGCTATTGGATAGTTAGAAAAATTTCTAAACCAAACATAACCAGCAGACATTAATCCCGATATATTTGGGGAAAAAAGAACTTTTTACATCGAGTAAATGGATCCTCCTCATAATAATTTCATATCATTATTTATCATCTTCAACTATATATTCTTTTGTCTCCCCTTTAATCATTTACTTTAAACAACCATAAACCAATTTCTCCATCTTACTTTGAAGGAGCATCCTATATAGGAGCTATGTTATCTTGGAGATGAATATCCTCATTCCTAACCTTGTACTTCCCAATCCTATCATACATCCATTTTAGTATTCACAACACGGTTACACATCTTTTATATGTTACTTCTTGTTAGCTGAACATTTAGTACGATAAAGAAAAATAGGTTTGACAGCCATCCTAGAGAACAACATCAAATTCAAAGGTACATTACAATCACACGTAACTTATTTCTCACTTGACCTAATTCTCCCGGTCTTGATCGTATGGTTAATATCAACTGTCTGTTTAATTTTTTTCTATTATGCTTTGGTACATGGACTCTTCAAAGGCTACCATACCTATGTCCAACTCTTCATTGATAGGATAGGAGACAGAATACGTATCCAGTGCTTCATCACAAAAGGCATATGTCCAACACTTCAAAGGCTACGATACTCGTGTCCAAGATGCTCGTGTGACCCCCTTTTGCTCCACCATTTGATTCTAGGATCTAGGATATGTCTCACGTTCTTTTATGTCTTTCTGAAATGAACGTTCAAAACTAGAAGTCGATGTTGCATGGCTACATTCACCCCTGGTATCACCTTACAGTTTATGCAACAACTTTTTCCTACCCTTCTGGTTAGAAATAAGTTCCTTTAACTAGGATTCCTTCCACCTCTATAAGTCATCTGGTGGTTATACAGGTGAGGTGGCATAAATTCAAATTTGGCCCTCGAACCTTACAAATTGAATCATTTTGACTTATTTTATTTTATTTGGATCAATTTGGCCCTCAAGTTATAAATTCCAGTAAATTTAATCTACATGCTATGTTTATTTTATTTTGCCAATTTAGCCTAAATTTAATTGAAACATTAATTTTTTTTGTCAGTTTGGCTTAAATCTTTGTCACATGCTCAACATGACTGGTTCTGTTAATTTCAAGTGAAAATGACAATAATAATAGCATGATTGTCAAATTGACCTAAATGAAAGAGTAGGATTCATGGTTCAAGGGAGAAACTTGTATCTATGCAATGTTTGATTTAGTTTAATTGGTATTTATTATTTGACTTTGCATACTGACATGTTTTCCTGGAAGTAACCCAGGTTTTCACTATGATTTTGGCAGTTGACTTTCTTTTTGAGTTATCTGTAGAGTTGTTACTTCTTAAGGGAATATTGGTACTTCTCTCTGAAATAATAGCTGAATTATGATGGGATTGTAAAGGCAAAAGCTTCTGTCTTGCTGAATGCAAATTCTTAATACTGTTTTATTGTTCCATTCTGTTATTATACTGTTGTTCTTGTCTTACTGCTCAATTCATTTAAAGAACATATTATGCAAGCTCAAGAACTGTAACTTCTTATTTGAGTCATCTCTTTCCCACTTGATCCAAAGGAATGCTTCAACTAGAAGGCAGAACTTTGTAACTTATTCTCATGTTAAATTTCCACGAATGCCAAGAGTTATGATGATGTTCTTAATGGACTTACATTTAAATACCTGAGTTCAATGTCCTTGTGCAGCGTGTGCTGTATGTAGATATTGATGTTCATCACGGTGATGGTGTAGAAGAGGCATTTTACACCACTGACAGAGTTATGACTGTGTCTTTCCATAAATTTGGGGATTTCTTCCCAGGGACTGGACACATCAGGGATGTTGGGGTGGGTAATGGCAAATACTATGCTTTGAATGTTCCCTTGAATGATGGGATGGATGATGAGAGTTTTCGGGGTCTATTTCGTCCTATCATCCAAAAGGTCATGGAAGTGTATCAGCCAGATGCAGTTGTTCTTCAATGTGGAGCAGATTCATTGTCTGGTGACAGATTGGGTTGCTTCAACTTGTCTGTGAAGGGCCATGCTGATTGTCTTCGCTTTCTTAGATCTTTCAATGTTCCCCTAATGGTCTTGGGTGGAGGAGGGTATACTATCCGCAATGTTGCCCGATGTTGGTGCTATGAGGTCTCTCTCTCACAATTCTAGCAAAATGTTGTAAATATCATTCCTGATGAAATTTTCTCCCTCTAAATTGCTTCTTTTGCTTCATTTCAGACAGCTGTTGCAGTTGGGGTTGAGCCTGATAATAAGCTGCCTTATAATGAATATTATGAGTATTTCGGTCCAGATTATACACTTCATGTTGAAGTGGGCAGCATGGAGAACCTGAATGCACCTAGAGATATGGAGAAGATAAGGTAAGCTCATACATAAAAAAAATTTAACGAATGGATTAACTAAACTTTGTGCTTGCTTATCAAGTAATATTTCAAATGTGGTGTATAGTTTTCTATCTTCGCTTTTAGTATGGCCACAAACCTTTGCTCATTCTTGTTACCATATTCTAATCAAATTTTAATTTGGTGTACCTCTTTTTCAGGAACATGCTATTAGAGCAGCTTTCTAGATTATCTCATGCACCCAGTGTACCTTTTCAAACAACACCATCCACCATCCAACCGCCCGAGGAGGTTTGTAGCCAACAACAAATTACTTTTAACTATTTTTCTATATATTATTTGTAACAAATTCTCTTTCTGTTTTTTTATCTTACATGAAAGATTCTTTTTTGGCTGTAGGCCGAGGAGGACATGGATGAAAGACCAAAACCTCGCATATGGAATGGGGATGATTATGAGTCAGATCCTGAAGAGGATGAGAAACCTCTACGCAGATTCTCCAATTCTGATGTAATACAACCTACAACAGATGCTGATATGAGGTACGGGTTTGTATCTTATAGATTTTACTATTTCTTGTCCAAGATTTAATTCATTAACCACAGTCAAAGGTAAATGGTTATATGTACGGTACTCTTTTACCATCACTATTTCGTGAGGTGAAATTCCATTGTTAATAGGCAACCTGTGCTTCTTGCTTGATTGTCATTTCAGTTGATCTCTAATATTTTAGCATCTTAAGTAGTTGGTCAGGGAAGTTGAAGTTCTGGGTTTGGCAAATCTAATACATATAGTACTTAAGTAGTTCCTTTCATTCCTTGCTTCATCGGTTTCCTTGTAAATGGTTCATCAAAAGAAAGCCCTCTTGCTTTATGTGTGAGCATCTGTACTATCTCAGCAGATTCAAGTTTGGGGCTTGTGTGGCATGGGCCTGGTAGGAACAAGGGTAAAGAGGGCTCTTAGTTTTTGCACATCATACATGGAAAATGCGTTTTACATGCTTTTGGATTGATAACAACATATATTGAAGAGCCTTGTTAACTGTAATGCTTAGCTGGTTGTAGGAGCTAATAAATGTTGTAATTTTCCAGGGAGGTATCACAAGATTTGAAAGAAGTGAAAGCAGAAGAACAACCACCGGCATCTTGACAGTGAAGGATTGGTTGTACTTCATCTTGGTGTCTGTATAATTTGAAGTTGGGCATTTTTTGACGTTACTAGCAAGCAATTCTTTGATCCATTAGGCTAGGAAAGTTAGGTAATTTAGGTCCCTCTTGTTTGGCACAATGTGTCAGAAGAATCAAAGATGCAATGGATACAATGGCAGTAGAGTATCAATATAAGACTAAATGGCTTTTGATACATCAAGTAAAGCTGGTTTTATTTTGCCCTAAACATTTTATTAATTATTTACTTTATAGTTTCTGGTGATGAGTAACTGAAATTGAACAGAATCGCTGCCTTGAATCAAGTTTAATATTATACTCCATGCATAGGTTAATTTTATTTATTTATTTATTTTATATGATGCACATTTTAGTTGGTCATATCATAATTTTATTTATTTTGTTAATAACCATCTATAAAGAAATTAAAATTTTAATTATAAAATATTCAATAAAAAATGTAAATATGGTTTACATATTTATGCTAGAAAAACAAACTTGTTCTTATATTTTTGTGCTAATTGCTATCATAATAAAAATAATTCTTTGAAGATAATTATTCCTCATATTTTGGTACTAATTGCTAACTCAATAAAAACCAATTCTTTAAAATTAGTAATACCCAATAAAAGTAAATTGCCCTTTTACATCTTGATACAATATTCAAATTCCTTCTTATGAGTTTAGTGTTAAGATATGTTTTATTTCTACTTAAAAAAGTTACATTTTTTATTTTAAAAATATCAATCTAGTCATTAAATACACATTTTCATTATCTTTTGCATTAACAATGTTAGTTTGTGTTGATATGATATTAATAGTCAATCACATGGAGACACGCGGTAGCCTCCTATTATGACATGTGATGGACATAAAAGTAAAAATAATCTTTAAAAATATATATAATTTTTCACATCAAGAATGACCGTAAAAAAATAGTTGTCCAAGTATCTTCATTCTAGATAATTTTTTTTTATTAATTTTATGTTTTTAATAAAATATTATGTTTTTTTATATAATTATTATTTTGAAATTAAAAAATATATAATCATCTCATTCAAGATCGCCGGTTGTTGGTTCAAACATTTCAAAATTTTAAGAGTAGGCAAATGCCTTGTACTACCATCCCACAACCGTCCAATTTTCGCTTCACAGGAACTGTCTAATGACCAACTCATTTCAAAACAAAATTGCTATCTTAAATCACCACAGCCCCGCCCATAATGAATTTACCATGGTATCTATTAACAAAGTGCAATTATTAAAATGAGCATGCATAACCAACTCGAGTTGGTAATCCATCGATACAATCTTTTTTTAAAGTCTGTTTTCGGTAGTCCCCTTGCTCTTAAATAAACCATTGATCCGTAAAACCCAAATTACGAAGATCACAATCAGTTAGTGTCACCTGAAACACCTCCATCCATCTTTCCTCGTGAGCCCAACTACCTTTCTTATCAAAGGAAAAATTAATCTCATTAAAATTTTTTGTTATCATTCATGATAATTAGAGGTGAGTAAAAAATTCTTAAATCAATTAAACTAAAATGAATCGAAATAAATCACTTTATTCAAATTTTAAGTTTAATAAGTCTCATGTTCGGTTTAATTAATTTATTCGATCAATTTTTATTTTAATATCTCAAACCGAATAAATATTTTATTATTAAACCCAAAATTCATTTGTTAACAAAAATCAAATAAATATCTAAATACTCAATACACATAAAATCCAACCCAACTAATTTAAAAAAAAAAAAAAAAATAAATACTCAATTGAACAAATAAATAAAATATATTTGTTATCAAAAGAAAATAAATTATAAAAAAGTTTAAATTGCACCATAAACTCAAAACTAAGAAACAGTAAAAATTTACGAGTAAAGTGACCATTACAATGATTAAAAAAACTGGCACTCTTATGAGTAAACTTTATGAGTAATATAATCTAATAACTCATGTTTAATAATAATAAATATGTATATATGTTGTTAGATTAAAATTATATTAAGTATGAATTGTCATTTATGTTAATTTATATAGAATCGTATTTGAAATTTTTATTAGACATCTATTTGGCACAAATTCGAACCGTGATATTCTTATCTTCTATCTTAATATTATATAAAAAAAAGTATGAATTATCTTTAAGATTAAAAAAATATATTAACACATCAACCAAATTGAGGGTCGTATGATTATTTATTGGTAATTTTGTATAAATTCACTAAAAAATAAGATAAAATAAAATAAAAATAAATATTAAAATGACAAAAAATGAATAAATTGATCGAACTAAATTGAACTTTTTCAATTCAATTTATTCGATTTTAGCACTATAATCGACTCAATTTATTCGGTTTTATTGGTTTAGTCAGTTTATTCAATTCTTAGCATAAAAAACCCGTACCAACTGAATGCATACCCCTAATGGTAAAGATTGATCTGTCACAACTGCTTAATTACCCGACAAGATTTTGAACGAAATCTTTATCTGGTGCCTCGTAGAATCATGTAAAACGCCATTTGCTACCTTCAACATCATTTGAAAACTCAAAATTTGCATGCAGGTTTTAAAAACTCCGGCCTTTTTATATAAATAACCTAAAAATATTAATTAATTACGAAAATAACTTGAAGGAAAAATTATTAACGAAAATGACTTGTTTGCTATAGTATAAGTCGATGCCGTCTGACCAACCGACAGCATCACCCCTCTTTTCCCCCTAATCTTGACCCAATCATCAGTTTTAACAAAAAATGGTTCCATCACCGTGTCAGGCGGCATCATTATGTATTTTTCGAAATACCCATAAAAAATACGGGTATTCACGGTGGAGGAAAAAAGGGAAAAATATTTTTTTAAAGGGTGCTGCCTGGTCCAATTTTTTTAAAATTTTGTCAGTGAAAGAAAAGGAAAAAAAAATAAATTTTTTTATTAGTGGCACCGGTGGCAGATTGTTAGAAAAAAAAATTTTAATGGGTGTTGTCGGTGTGTCAAGCAGCACCAATGTTTTTTTTTTTTTTGAAAAAAATAGTTGGGAAGGGAAAAAAAAAGACAGAAAAAAATTATTAGTAGTATCGTCGACGTGTTAGACGACACCACCCAAAATATATAACCCCATCCCAGCCAAAAAACTCTATCTGTTGAATGTTTTGGTTTTTGTTAAAGTTTTTGGTATCTGCTTAAAAGAGAAAGAAGTAAAAAAAGGAAGATTTGTGTTTAGTAGGAGGGGAGAAAAGAGAGAAAAAGAAGATTTTTGTTTTAAATTTTGAAAATCAAGTTTTGTTTTAAATTTTGAAAATCAAGTTTGAGTTTATAAGGTTAGTTTATATTTATTTGTATGTAATTATATTTTTTAATAGGAGGTATTATTTTTTAAATAAAAGCTAATTTTTTATTTATTTTATAGATATTGTATCGAAAATAAATAACTAATTCTTCGTATACGTTTATTTCGAGGGAGTAATAAACAGCAGTTGATTGTATATTTGAATCTTGCCAATAAATAGGAATGAGGTTTAATAAGAATGTAAAAGTCGAAGATATAAAACGAAAGACTAGTGCAAAAATAGCTCGACGTTGTGGGAGGAGGATGTTGAGACTATTCTGCAAATTTTCAATTTCGTCAAATCTTATCAATTTTCCGAGATGAAACTTGTAGATGATGAAGGCGTGGAGATAACAATTGCACTTTATTGTTCAACTGGGAACGTGAACGTTAAACCAATTCAGTTGTTTGCTAAGTCAGCAGATGTGGAGCCCGTTCAAAATGTCATTCCATTAAGTCAACAATATATAGTTGAAGACCCGTGTATGGAGGTTCCGAGAGCGTTTGTTGATAGGCAATCGTTTGTACACGAATTTGACTTTTATCTGAATGTTGGATGGGTAGAACAATGCGATTATGGAGGGACATCAACAATGGCCGAAAATCTACACCATGGTCTGACTGCGTATAACAACCCTAATTCGGATCCCCGTTTACAGATACATTCGGTGGTGATTGGTGCCGATGCAAATGGTGAAAAAGGACCAGATAATGATGGTCATTCTGATCACGAGGGTGAAGATTTTAGTGACCCTGATCTAGATGAGGTCTTGGATGATATCGACGATGAAGGTGCAGACGAGGGTGAAAATGTACACACCCCTTCGATCGAGAACCTTAGTCGTAGCATTGTCATGCACAATGACCCTAGGGCCCACATATTGAGTGTAGATCCTTATGCGGCGCATAAGTATCCTGATATGATACATTTTCACTGGTTGATGGCAGATTTCGAATCGGAATAGTTGTTCGCAAGCCAAAAATAAACTGAGGAAGAAAATATATTTTTTAATAGGTGTCACATGATATGAATAAAACATGATTGGAGTGACAATTCTAGTTATTACAATAATGTTGATCATTTAGTTGACATCAAATACATTCAAATTTTATTTTTGATGACTCCTTTTTAATTAGAGATTGTAGTTAGAACCGTTATTCTATATATTTTGATAGTGAAAATAAATTTTTTAAGCTTAACAATTATCATTTTGTTTTGAGTGAATTGGAAAGTTTTTTTTTTATATAGTTATCGTAATTCTAGTTACATGAATAATGGATCAAAATATGATGATCTCCACAATCATTTTAACTTGTATGATAATGATATTAACTATAGTTGACATAACCACATGACACGGTGGCCATCATGGGCTCCCCATATATTTTTTTTCTCAGTGTTTTTTCTCACTCTACCCTTCCTTTCATGCACCACTTTAATAATTACAATCGTTGTTGTCCCAGGTCGTGTTTTAGCTTGTTTCCACCCTCATTGTCACTTCCCCCACCATCGATCTTCTTGTCCCTACCTTTGACACAGGTTTTGGACAATCAGGTTAAGGATATTACTTTGATGGAGAAAAAGAATAAGTTGATTAAACCATTTTTTTCTCTATGATTATGATCTCAAACTTATGCATGTGGTTTATAAAGTATCCTCTTTTGGTGGCATGAAACTAGACCGCATAGCAACCATCAACTAGGAGCTCGAGTTGCAATCCAACATCTTCTAAGGTGATGGTGCACTCCCCACATGATAAATGGAATGCGTGGGACTCCAAGTGTCATCGCATCACCGTAAACTCAAACATACATTAAAACTATTATAATTTCTCCCTAAAACACTAACACAAATAAATATTTCTCCCCAAATCTCCAACACCCAACACAAAAAATAATAATTTTCTTTTCTTTTCTACCCTTTTACTGAACACTATTTTTTTCTTCTTCTTTTTTTCGGCTTTCTCCTCTTTCTCCCTTTTTTTCTTCTCTTTAACAGAAAATAAAAAATCAACAAAAAACCAAAAACTTCAATAGATACAAATTTTGCAGCAGAGATGAGGTATATATACTGGGCGGAGCCGCTTGATAGTGTCGCAGGACCACTGGTGCCTCTTGACACATCGACTACACCACTAATAAATTTTTTTTTCTAATTTTTTTCTTCACAACTAATTTTTTTTAAAAAAAATAAACTGGTGTTGCCACTATATCAGGCGGCACCCAAAATTTTTTTTTTTTTTTTACTTTTAACTGATAGAATTTTAAAAAAGAAATTGACCAGTGTCGCCTGTCAAACCAGTGACACCCATTAAAAAATATTATTTTCTTAAATTTATCGGTGTCACCTGACACACCAATGACACAAATTAAAAAAATTATTTTTTTTTTCCTTTTTTTACTAATACAAACTTTTAAAAAAAAAAATGATTGGTGCCGCCTGCCAAATCAGCGACACCCATTAAAAAATATTTTTCCCTTTTTTTTCTCCAACGTGAATACCCATATTTTTCATTGGTATTTCGAAAAATACATACAAGTGTCACCTTACACAATGACGATACAAAAAATTATTTTTTTTTAAACACTGATGATTGGGTCATGATTAGGGGGAAAATGGGGGGTGCCGCCGGTTGGTCAGGCAACACCGATTGGTACTGTAGCAAACGGGTCTTTTTTGTATATAATTTTTCCTCCAAACTATTTTCATAATTAATTAATATTTTTAGGTTATTTATATAAAAAAGCCAACAACTCTGTAAGCTTATAGAACAATCTTGCTTCCAACCTCTCATCGGGAACCATTTGCATCAACAATGAATCTATTAACGAACTTGCATTTAGGACAAGTCTACTCCATCCTTCGGACAATTAACTTTTTTCCATAAAGAACACCACATGGAGATGCACATTCTTTAACATGTGCTAGAGGCGACGAACAACTTGTAGATTCCTCAAGCCATGGACATTCCAAACTTAGTTTCATTGGACGAGAATGGCCTACAAAGAAGAGCCGTCAATATATCATTGTTGAGGGTAGAAGCCTACCCCCAATGAAACCTTTACATAATCCATAATATTAGAAACCGTAGTAGTAACATTTGGCCATTTTTTATCATCCACAAAATCCATCAAGTTTTGATTAAAGTTAAAGCCTATTCTTTCAAAGCCCAAACAATTTGGTTCAAAATTCTCCTTATTTCCTCATCTTATCTTTTGAAGATTGTGCTAAATTAAGGCCCAGATTTAAGGATAAATCAAAATTTGACTTTTGAAACTTCTTTGGTGTAGTTACCTTATCCTTATCGCCTTCCTCAAACTGAGTTCCAAATCTCCCTCCTCTTGCAAGCAAATGCTTGACACCAGTTGTGCCCATCTGAGCATTGACTTGAGAATAATATCCCACCCCATTTTCATCTCTTGTTTGCCGTGAACAATCCAGATGGAACAACACCTTTCTCATTGTCCCATACGTCCACAAAGGAAGCAAAATAATGTTAGTCATTCATATTGAAAACGTGCATATACCTCCCATTTGTGCGGAACCACAATCTTCTTTCTTCTCTTCAATAGAGCACGGACATCTAATCTGACATAGACCCTCATAAAACTTCTGTAACCCCTAGTGACTTTTTTGGCATTATAAGAGATGAACTTCCCAATGAAATTGTCAAACTGTTTTGCCATAATCTCATACATCAATCCATTTGAAAGATCATGGATTTGAATTCAAAAATCCACAAAAAAAAAAAAAAATGAAACTTGTGGTGGATCCTTGCCCTCACTAAGATGGTGGAATATTAAAAAATGATTGTTAAATATCCAAGAGCTATTGTAGAGAATCTGATTGACATCCACATCATAGAAGAAGCGAAAAAAAAAAAAAACACTTCTTTCCCAAATCCATAATTAAAACTCCTCCCAATAACATTGTCCTCATTGCTTAAAATTTATCACATTCTTCGTAAGAAAAATGTTCATCAAACAAAAACTCATAATTGTTGTTTGACTCTTTTCCTCCAATTAAATTTGCCAAGCCTCCTCCTCACCATTGTCAAGTGTGAGATTTGGTATATAAAAAAGTCTAGACAAAAGAAACACCAAGAAAGTGAAAATAGAGAAAATAAAAAACTAAAACCAACAGAGAATGTGTGACAAAAGCAAACAAAATACAAGAGCATATAGAGAAAACATGCACTAATTGCTGTGAAATACAAGAAAGAAAATAAAAAGTTCATTTTGTACTTAAAATATAAAGTTATCAATAGTTAATAGTATCATCGAGGAGGCTGTTGCTCAATAACAAATTTGAGGTTTAGAAATTTTGAGATTTTAGGTTGGAGTGTGAAGGTTTTTATATATATTTATTATGGTTAATTAGTTGGATTTAAATTAATTGTTAAATTATTTATTCAATGGCTACTTAAAGCTCATTCCTAACAATTTTAAAATTGAATTCTAACCTTTATTATAATTTACCTAATTTTTTAAATTACTATCACTTTTGTGTTGAAAAATAATATTCATGATAGAAAATTAAAATCAGAACAATTTACTTTCTTAAATTTAGTGAAAAAAAAAAATCAAAGATGCTTATAGACACCAGAATTCAAATTAAAGGGCTTTAGCCCTCATAACAAGCATGTGTTGTGTGTGTGAGAGAGCAATCAACCACTTAGTTCCGACCTCCATGTGCACTACAATAAGAAGAAAAAGATAAAAGTTAACTACGTGGATTGACTCAATGCACTTTTTGGATCAACATTTATTTTTATTAGGGTGCATTTTTTTTTTCATGTTACAATATTATTATAGTATTTAATTTTATTTTTATTATTATTTTTATACTAATTGTAGATAAATATACCGAGGCCTTATAATTAACAATTTTTAAATTCAAGTATTAATTAATTTTTTAAAGAATTAAGAAAATAAAATATACATCAATCCTCCCTTTTTAAAGCATATCTCTAAATCAAAAGTTTTTTGTTTTAATAGAAGAGCAAAAAGGCAAGAGATTTTCGGGCCAAGAAGTGATCCAATGAGCAAATGTTTTGGTGAGTTGGGCGCTGAAAGCTACATTCACGTTGTCTCTTTTGTTTGCTTCTCCTTCTCTCTCTTGTTTGTCCAAATAAAGTTTACTTTATTGATAGACATGGTAATAATTCAACATCTAAATATAATAATATAGTGAATCATTCATTCATATGCTTTCTGTACTTCATCATATGATAATATTTTAACTAATTTGTTACATAAATTAGTATTATAATAATCAGCATACACATTAATTTGATAATTATATTATATTGATAAAAATGTTATATATATGTATATTTAAAATATTTTTAATTTACTTGAATTCTTTTTTTTGCATAAGGTACTAAACAGAACACCAAAATACAATTATTGATTGAATAAATATAAATAGTATTAACAAAAAATAATATCTAATAAATAATGAAATGTATAATTTGAAACTAATAATAACATACAAAATTAAAATAAAATAATTTAAATTATAAATAAAAAGGAGTTTAAATAGGTAAATTACTTTGAACAATAATATTAAGTGCACTTCAATTACTTTCCATATCGTATTTCATTTTTTTTATAGCATATTAAAATGTTATCATAATAGAAAGTTTTATTTAGCATGTTATCATGTAATCACATGGGTGAAAGAAAATTTTAGTATTAAAAATATAGATATAGAAAATTTATTTAACAATTGAATCATAGTTAAAACGCTAACATATTTATAAAAGCAATCATAGTTTAATCTCTCGATATTTGTGTTTTAGATATTTTATTTAAACATTTAATAAAAAAATAAGAAATTACAAAAAAAAAATCATTATAATGTTATTTATTATTTTATTTAGAAATGAGTTTTAAATAATTTCAAAGACTAATTTGATTTTGAGTTAACTTGAGATACTAACTCAATAAAAAATAACCATATTATCTATTCTAGTAATTTTATCACACGCGTATTTATGTAAAAATTAAATACTTTTAATGCAAGTGTGTATTTAAAAATAACGTCCAATAAATAATTAAATGTATGGTTCGAAACTAATAATAACATACGAAATTAAAATATAACTAATAAATTTTTTGGTGCAAAGATGATTCAAACTTTAAGAAGGTGAACCCTCGACCAATAAATCACAATTTAGAGTTTAAACATAACTAATAAATTTAAATCGGAGTTTAAATACTCAAAAAGGAAAAAATTATGAAAAAAACTTAAATTTAAATTAAGTATAATAATATTCTTTTGATAAGCCAAATAAAGGTAGGGGTGAGTTCTAAGACTCCTCAAAATGACACAATCAATGTTTATAGTATTATTTTAGGGAAGGGAAGACGAAGGAAACCAGAAAATGAAAGCGGTAAATAATACCATATCTACGTAAACAAATTAAATCCCAAAGGTGAGTTAGATAATGGACAAATTACATTAGCGGATGGTCCGTCCAGTCAAATATGCACAGCTATTCTCCAATATCATCATCAATCCCTAGCTTGTCGGTGCACTCAACAATTCCTATTTTGATATTCTTTCCCTAGAATAATTTTTCTTTCACCGTCCAAGCGAGTAAAATATAAAATCATCAATTGATTAGTCTTTACTTTAATAAGGATTAAAAAAATTGATTGGAGTAAAATTTGTAGGATAAAATTGTGGGTACGTTTTTATTTTGGTCATTTAATTTAAAAAATTACATTTTAATCATTAAATTATTTGAAAGTTTTCATACAATTTAATGGATTGTTAAAATCAGTACGGTGGATTAGTGTACCCATCGACGAGTAGAAGAACATATCTTATATCTAATTTGATCTAATAATCAGTGTTGAAGATTGGAGAAAAAAACTATTTGAGTTTTTATTTACAGATTCATGACATCAAAAGCTATTTCTTGAAAAAAATCTGAACTATAGAAGAGAGGGGGAAATAGAGCTTTTGATTGGTGCAGGCAGTGCGAATAGAGAAAGACATATAGCATCGGTTTTAACAGTTCAGTGACTTAAATCGAAACTTTCGAATCGTTTGATGACTAAATTGTAACTTTTTTAATTTTACTTACAATTTAAGGACTAATGGTATAGTTTATTCACATTTCTAAGCAAAGTAGTTGGTAATGATTTATATTTAGAGTAATCTTTATAAAAACATTTCATTATAATAGTTAAATTTATTGTAAAACTTATTTTTTATAATATTTTTTTTTATCTCATGAAAATGAAGTACATCTTTAAATAAATTAATTCAGTGTTCATCCATTGATTTTTTATTTATTTTTTTTTGTTTGAGAAATCATCCATTGATTAAAGTATGGAGTAGTTGGTATGGGAGATTAAGAGTGATACCTGAATTAAATATTAAAAATACAAATCAATCAATCCAATTCTTGCACCTTTCATTATTTTAAAATATATATGGTTTGATTGATGGAGACAAATCACAAATAACCAATTTTGTAACTATGGCTAAATCTGTAATTATGACATTAATCAATCCCTTTTTTTTATTTTAATTTGATTTTTTTTTCCATTTTTAAACAAAAGGATTTTACTTCAACGGTCCCCTTCAAGATTCAAACATTGTGTATATTACAACCAAATCATACTTATTATGTTTTGTTTCCATTGTTAAGGCTCTTCTAATCCTAGCTTTCATTGGTTAAGCTTAACCAACTCTATCTTTCAAACTTTTTTTAAATTTTAAAATATAACACGTAATCTATGTTTGAGAATACTAATGGCGGAGTTTTTAATAAATTAAAGGTTAAAATATGTCCAAAATCTTTAAACTATTAATAATTTTATAAATAATTATTCAACTTTAAAAAAAAATTCATTTATGTTACTGAACTATTTGAAAGTTTTTTATTTAAGTCACTGAATTATTAATTTTTTTCTTTAAAAAGCTTGATTAGTACCCATCAATGAGTAGAAGAACATACCTTAGATCCAAGTCGATCTAACGGTCAGTGTCAGAGATTGTAGAAGGAAGTTTTTTGGATTTTGATTCGCAGATTTGTGACATTCAAAGTTGTTTCATGAAAAAATTTAAATTGTTAAAAGAATGGAAATGAGAGCTTTCAATTAGTGCAGGCGGTGCAAGTAGAGAAAACAATATAACAGTTATTTTAAAAGTCTAGTGACTTAGATAAAAACTTTTAATAACTATTTTTTAATTTTTCTAAAAATAAATGATCAAAATATAAACTTACCAATAATTTAATTATCTTCTAATTGCTCTAAATTAAATAATTTAAATTAATATGAAATAAAGTGAGTTTGGATAAAGGTCAATTGATATTACATCTTACCAAACATAAAATAAACAAACAAAAAAAACACATTGACCAATGACAAAAGAAAACATTGACCACCCTCAATTAACAATTACAAGTCTCATCTTACATTGCTATAATGAATTTAAACCTCGAGTCATGATACAATTGGGTGGGTGATAAGAAACTATAAAATGAAAATGGATTTGAATTGTAGTTTTTTATTTTATTTGTTTCTTTTACAATTGGTTTAATTTTGGTTGAAATAATAATTGATTAATGTATTTTGTTTTTTATTTTTACTTCATAAGTTAAAAAATGCAATTATTTAAAATGAATCAATTATTATTATATATTTTATTAATTTTAATATTTATAATATAAAAATGTTTTATTCTTCAATTAGTGAGCAAAACTAAAATATCGATAATTTTCTTAATTCAAAAATCTCGATGCATTTTTACAAATTCGTTTCATTTTGTAAACCATCGCCTTTAATCTTCTAGAAAAGTCTATAAAGCCATTTACAATAGAGAGAAGGTGAAATAGGGTCTCCTGTCTTAAATCCTAACTAGCTTTAAAAGAATCAGAGAGCTATCCATTAATCCTAATATGAAAGGTAGTATAAGAAACATAACTTTGAATCTAATCAATATAAAGAGAAGAAAAACCATTGTCTTCCTAACCAATAAAATGTATTCCCATTTTACTTGATTATAAGCTTTGACATGTCCAATTTAAGCACAATCTTTCCATTGCGAACTCGATTGCTTTTGTGAATAACATTTAAAATCTCAAAAGTAATCAATGCATTCTCTATAATTAGTCGTCCCCAAAATAAAGACACTCTAAACTTAAAAAATATGAGAAAGAAGACCCTTTTTCAAGTGGTTAGCCAACACTTTTGTGACAACCTTATACAACATATTGCAAAGAGAGATAAAAAGAGTCTCAAAGCTGCATTCTTCTTTGGAATCAAAGATAATAATAGTCTCATTCAAAGCCAGAGTATCACGAAAGGCTTGAATCGAACAATCATGTCGAGCTTGGTGAGTAGAAGACTTCAATATTGAAAGTGTTTTATTAAAATCCCCAACCACTATCCCAGGATCATCCAAACAATGTCCTTAACAAAACTCAGGACTAGTGTTGAAAGATAATGCAAAAGTGTCCAATAACTTAGTAACTCACCAGTGAATATTTTCATTATAAAATTTAGCAGTTATATTAATATGATTAACAAAAGAGGAGATTAATTAGATGTACGTATAATCCTTTTAAAGTACAATCGTACATTTTTTCTAGTTACTTTGCTATGTACAAACACCCTTAATTTTTCTTGCTTATTGTTACTATCAATGTTGCTTAAAATTGTAACACCTCTCGCCTAACCCGATCGTTGGATCCGAGCTACAGAATGTTGCATTCATTGTCGAAGCAACTATTGTCAATTTATAGTAAAATGATCATACACATAAGTAATTCAATGTTAATGATACTCATTTAATGTTAAACAATCAAATTCTAGTTTTAATCGAGCTTACATAAGCTCTTTTATCAACTCGTGTACGAAATATGACCAAATTGTAAAGTTTTAAAAGTTCAAGGTCGACGTTGTGATGTCACCTCTTCCACATCGTGACGTTGCCAAATAGTTTATCACGTCGTGACCTTAGGCCACTTAACATCGCGACACTCACTGTCGATTGACGTTACGAAGAGGTAGGTTGCTCGTCGGGCCGTGGACTTTATTTTTGGTAAAAATGAACCATTTTGTACCTATTTCAAGCTTTCCATCAAATCTACCATTTTGTGCACCGAATACCAAACTCAAATGAATCAAGATACACCAAAACATATCAAAACAAGTCATTTAACCATTCCAAAACAAAAACAATTCAAATGTCAATCCTACCTATGTTATAATACATTGAAAATTACCATTTCATACCTATGTTTACATTGTATACCTTAATGGTTTATAAGCTTAAATCTTGAACCAAACTAACCATTCCTCAACATATTCCTCAAGCATTCCATTCAACATATTATTTCAACTTCATTCCATACCATTTTACATACTAAGCCTATAATATAGTTCATCATGTCCTTTAGCATAATCAAACACATACATGCTTATCAAAATGTATGATTCAAGTCACAAAATCAACATGATAACTAAAGGTTAAAGCAACCTTGTCATAACTAAACATATTTACATACTAGTTTGTACCACAAGACACCTTATGTACACATGTCGCAAACTATGACACTAAATGATTGTAAAACTACCATATAGAATGCTTAGTAAGTTCATAGGAATTAAACAAAAAATTACCTTATCTTTCAATTTAATACAATATGCTACCATAATTTGACATAGTTGGCTAGACATAGCAAAACATAACATCAACAAGGTGAGTTTAACATATAATCCAACTATATATCAATTCAATTCATTTTGAAATCATTATTTCAATATTATGCTCATGCTCAATTCAACATTTATCCATTTGAACATCAAACTCATATCATTTCATTTCATTTCAATTTTTCATCTTTCAATAACCAATTAGCCTGATGAACTCTAGTAAATAGACTCAAATATACAGGTATCTCTAATACACTAGGTGCTCGTCCGAGCTAAACATATAATCGTGTCAAGTTACCAATCCATGTTAAACCTTTATAATGACACATACAATTGCTTTCCCAATATGAAAATATACATGTCAGGTTACATGTCTATGCTAAACCTTTAAAACAACATCAGGTTACCAGTCCAGGCTAAACTTGTCATATCCCAAAAATCAGGTTAGTAGAAATTGGGTTAATGAACTGAGAATGGTCACGTCTGAATTTTTTTTAGATGACCTTAACACATTTGATAATAAATATCAATTACAATGATTGAGTAGTGGTGGAGCTGTCCTTGATGATCTAAGTTCAAATCCCTTCCCTCTTGTTAATTTCTATTTGGTACAAATTTGTTTTAAACCCTTAGCAAAGGTAATCCTATGTTTTTAAATATTTTCTAATAAAATGATAATAAGCAAGTGAGTGGTCAAGTGGTTAAGTGCTTAGTTAGTTTCCTAAAAGTCTTAGGTTCAAGTCTCTTCATTAGCATCCTTTAATTAAATTTTTTTTTGTAATTTTTCCCATGTGCTATATGTGTTGCTGTCCAACCTAGCTTGCCATAAGGGGAGGAAGATTCTTTCCTTTTCTTTTGGTCAACATGTCTTAAGTGAGGAGACCATGATCCCCTTTTCATTCCATTGTCCTCCTTTGTTGCCTTTTTCCTCCATTTTTTTCCTTATGCAAGGTATAATGAACCTAGACTAGGTTGACCACTTTTTGCCATCCAACCTCCCATTCTCCTCCTCTCATTGCTGCACCACCCTCCTATCCTCCCAATTTTCTCTATTTTTCTCTTTTGTTTAACTCTTAACCTTCCCCTATTTCTTTTCTTTCACTTTTTCCTCCACCCTTCTTAGTTGTGCACCACCAATACTTCACCACCGAACCATCGCCCATCACCTTTCCTCTCTCATTTTTCTCTCCGAACACTGCCCTCCTCCACTGTGTCGACCACCGCGCACCACCACTAAATTCCTCTTTTTTTTTTCCTTCTTTTCCTTCTTTTCTATTCTCCATTAAGAAAGTGACTGAATCATTGTTCATTCCTTCTCTTCCGTCGAACCGCTGCCTCTGTTGCTAGATCGTTGTCGCCGTCGTCGCCTTAGCACCACTGTCGATAGTGGATATCTTTTCCCTTTTCTCTTTTCTTATTTTGAATGTTCATTATTTTTATTTTAATAACCAAAATCCTGCTTTAATTATTTCATTTAAATTCTAATTTGAAACTCTATTTATTACTTGGGTTTATCTTTGAATAAATCCTCCTCATAGATCATTCATTCTCCTCCAATTTGTGACCCATTTGATTCGTTGGTCCTCCGTTACATTTGTGTGAGAGTAAGTATAAAGGGTGTATAGAAATATTTTCTCATTTATATTTTTCTTCTCTTGGCCAATTACTTTAGGGGGGCCTTGGTGATTTATTTCTTCAATAATTAATGTTTCATATATCTTGTGTGTAGAAGGGCCGATCGCCATCAACCCGAAAACCCGTTAATCGTTAGGTTTTAATTGCTAATCTAAGAGATCTTTTAAGGGTAATCTAATTGTAGAACCACGTGTGGGTGTTTTGAGAGATTTATTGCACATCAGATTTATGATCAGGTGTGAGTTTTAACACTAAATAAATTATTATTATTAAATCGATAAAAATGTTGTTATTAAAATAATGTTGTTTGATGGGGATAATATATGTATCTATAAAGTGAGATAAGTCATCTTTATGGATTTTTATCAAGTAAGTGTTTTTCCTAAACCGTATGCTTGTGAAAAGTATGTTGTGTGATATTGATGTTTGCTAATAATGTGAAAAATATATACATCTCATTCTCAGGTTATGTGATTATATGGCATATGTGATATTTATATGAAGATAAGATGTGAAATTTTGGTACCTTGAGTACGTATGTGATTTGCATGTTAAACATGCCTACATGATTTCGAGTGTTTTGGCCATATCACATGCATCGGGTGGGATATGTGAAAGGTGGAAGTATATGGCAGTTTATTTGTATTAATGTGGCATTGTTCACGATTTGATTATATGGCAGTTTATCTGTATTAATGTGACATTGTTCACGATTTGATTATATGGCAGTTTATCTGTGACTCTGATGGCTTGTCCACGATTTTGTTTATATGGTAGTTTATCTACGTTACTATGACATTGTTCACAATTTGGTGTGCTGGTTGGACGAATTATGGGAAAGCTTGATTATGGTGTGTAGCGGAGATGGGTAGGATCGTTTTCTTAAAATCTGCATTGTTTTACAAATTATGCATTGACATTATCATGCATGATATACTTATGAAATATTGAGATATGTGATTTTATGACTTTGTATCATATATGTTTTATATTGTGAATGAGTTTATGTTAATCTCACACTGGGCTTAAAAAGCTCACCCCGTTAGTGTTTCAACCTCTCAAGTAACACTCAAACATAAGACTTGGATTCAACACTTGGTGGAGCCTCTCGGAAAATTTTACATCATGGAAATTTATTTGATTTTTAACTATTTGGATTTTGGGTTGTGATTTTGTGGACTTTTGGACTTTACCTTTATTTTTGGTTTGTGATTTATATTTTTATGACATTAAAACTATCATACATGCATGCAAAATTATGGATTTTAAATATTTTTGATAATTTCATTTTTTTCTCTAAATTAATCATGTTTTGTTAAATTTTAAATGAAATAATAATTTGTAAATTTTCTAAATAGTTTTTATGAAAATTTACTGCGAGCTTCTTTATAAAAGTCATTTTTATAATTATAATATAAGATCTTTCATTTTTTAAATGTTTTCAAACAACATTACAAATAAATAACGCTTTTCTTTTTAAAATAAATATATTTTACTAAGTATTTTTTGAAAAGATAAATTTTTTCAATCTTAGAGATTTTTACATTTTCAAACTCAAACCTCTATTTTTCAAATAAAAATAATAATTTCGTATGTCGTTAATTTAATTTTTGAGATTTGGCCATAATGTCTAGGCCGGGTTTTGGACGTTATAAAACTTGTGTCACATGTATCTTTGAGTCCGCAACAAATGTCGGATCTCGGTAACATTTGTAACCAATCTCGTAAAAGCACGCAAAAAACCCTATTGGCATGCCAATCGTATCATAACATTTACTAAGTTCACATGGGCATCTATTACACATATAAATCGTCACTTTTCAATTAAGTCCAATTCTCACCTTTTTGTACTCACCTTTTTGTACCAATTCACAACCAATTCAATTTACAATCAACCACATATATAATTCAATTAAATACAATTTAAGTTATAAATATCATATGAACTTACTTGGAAAAAACAGCAAACAAGTTGAATTTTCAAGAACTATTTGACAATGCTAGATCTCGGTAAAATTTGTAACCAATCCCATAAAAGCGCTAAAAAAACCCTATTGGCATGCCAATTGTATTCTAACCTTTACTAAGTTCACATGGGCATCTATTACACATATAAATCGTCACTTTTCAATTTAGTCCAATTCTCACCTTTTTGTACCAATTCAATTTATAATAAACTATATATATAATTCAATTACGTAAAATTTAAGTTATAAATATCATATTTACTTACTTGGAAAAAAAAACAAACAAGTGGAATCTTCAAGGACTATTTGACAATTTTGGTTTTTTCCCTGATTATCTCTAGTTTGATTCAATTCTTGATCTAAACTATTATTTTGGACAATCATCAATACCAAACATTTTTATATCATTCCATGATATGTGTAACAGCCTATTTTTGGTCAAATCGGAACAGTGGTTTCAAGACCACAAATTCGAGGTCAAAATATTTATTTTATTATTATTTTAATTTTTATAGCATGATTGAGTGGTTGTGTGAAAATTTCGTTAAGAAATTTTATCGTTTGAATGGTCAATTCGATAAAAAGGACTAAATCGCGTAAAGTGTAAAATCTATTAGTTAAATGTGTCTATTAGCTATGGATCATTAAAGTGGAGGTCCTTATGTTGTAATTAGACCATTAAAATGGTGGGTGGACAATTATGGGCTTATAATATGTGATATTTAATGTTTTAAACCAAGGTTAATTGAGTAATTTATGAAATAAGTTAAAAATAAATAAAAGAAAATGAAACCATCATCTAATATCATCATCATAAACCGATTCTAAAAGAAAGAAAGCTATTCTTTTAGGTTTTTCATTCGGCCATGGTTCAAAAGCTCATTTAGGTATGTATTTTGTCCCGTTTTTAATGATTTCTATGTTTTTGATATCGTTGCAGCTAGTACTAGCTAGCCCAGGGACTAATTTGCAAAACTGTTAAAGATTTTGAATGTTGCCATTGATGAATATGCATGAGTTTTGATAATTGATGATAGATTTTGAATGTTTGTTGATAGTTAAACAAGTTTTGTAAAGTGATTTTGAGTAAAAATGCAAAATAGGGATTTATTTGTGAAAATGTGTGGTTAAATGTGTGAATAAATGAAAAATATGGGCTGCTAGGGGCATTATGGTAATTCGGCTAGCATTGGTATATTTGGAATTTCATTAATTTGTGATTTTATGAAATAAGGACTAAATTGTAAAAATGTGAAAGTTTAGGGGCTAATGTATAAATTAACTCAAATGTATATTTTGGATTGAATTGAATAGAGATGATTAAATAAGTTAATTTGGATTACATATAGATCAAGAAAAGCGAAGTTCGGATCTTGATCGGGGGAAAATTAAAGTATCGGATTAGTCGGTTCATTTTATCTTTTTTATGAATCGAGGTAAGTTCGTATGTTATAATTTCATTTCAAATGTATTTTACATGCTTTGATGTAGCATAAATTGTGATTATGTGACTACGTACACGTTTGAAAATGATTCGACGATGATTCGACAGTTGAAATCCCAGTTGAACCTTAGGAATAGTTTAGGATACTAGTGACATGTCATTAGGGGATACAGTGAGTTGGCTTCGGGCCATGATATAGCACTTTGTGTGTGAGATAAATCGATTTGGCTTCGGGCCATGCATATCGGCTGATTTGGCTTCGGGCCATGATATCAATATTTCGGATAAGTTACCTTGATTTGGCTTCGGGCCATGGTATAGGTACTTATTGTGTGAGACCCTCGAGTATCCAACTTCTATTTCGAATGGTTCAACGGGTAAATGAAAGACGAGAATGTGTATGAGATTTGTATGAGATGGTACAGGTATGTGTATAAACTATTTTAGCATTGAATCGAGAAAATGATGATGAAAGTATATAATTAATTTAAGCTACTTGTTGGTGTATTCAAATTATTGAATTATACATATGTGATTGCATTAAGTTTATTTCATACGAGCTTACTAAGCTTTATAGCTTACTTTGTGTAACTTTTCCGTGTTTTATAGTGATATCGAAGCTAGCTCGGATTCGGGGATCATCGGAGATCGTTTCACACTACCATCTATCACTTGGTACCTTTGAACTTTGGCATACTAAGTATATGACATGTATAGGTATTTTGAGTCATTTTGATTATGGATTGATAATGATTTTGGTCATTTGTAATGGATTGTAAATTTATATGTTTTGGTTTGTAAATATAGCCATGAGATTTGGCTTAATTTGGTGGATTTGGTTATGTGCTTATATGTGCATATATGGTTGATATTTGACTTCATGGATGAATATGTGAATGACCATATTATGAGGTTTGTGGAATTGGTATCATGCTTGTGAATTGGTGCACAATGATGTATGTTAGGTAAAGGTTTAACTAGTTGATTGGTATATGTATTTTTGTATGTTTTGGTTGAGTAAAACTTGAGGTATAAGCATGTTGGTTGCTAGTATTGGAATTGGTATGAATTAGCCTTGATTGTGGCTAAATTGGATGTTTATTTATACTATGGATTGGTGCCATTTTGGTTGTTTAGGTGAGCATAAGTGTGGGTGGCAAATTGGCTTGGTAAATAGCCTATTTTTGTCCACACGGGCAGAGACACGGGCGTGTGTCTCAGCCGTGTGTGACACACGGTCATGTTACACGGCCATGTGTCCCCTGGTGTTGAAATTGAATTGAAGTCAGTATGCTCCACACGGTCTCACACACGGTCGTGTGATCGGCCGTGTGGCATAAGTCAGTATACCCCTTAATTTGCACACGGCCTAGCACACAGGCGTGTGACTTGGTCGTGTTGCATAAGTCAGTATACCCTACAGGTTTGGCACGGCCTGGCACACGGGTATGTGTGGCCACTTCGAAGGGCACACGGGCTAGACACACGGGCGTATGGTTGGTCGTGTGGTCCAAGTCAGTAAGCTCACTTGTTTGGACACGGGGTAGGACACGGGCTGGGACATGGCCATGTGCTTCCATTTCGAATGTTCACATGGCCTAAGGCACGGGCATGTCTGGTGGCCGTGTGAGACACACGGCCTGGCCACACGGGCGTGTGTCCCCTGTTTTGAGATAAAATTTTCTAAGTGTTTAAAAATTTCCCGAGTTTTCGGTTTAGTTTTGAACCACTCCCAATGCATGTTTAGGGCCTCATAGGCTCGTATTAGGGACAAATTGATTGAGATTGAATGATGATTGAATGTATTGATTAAATGTATGAGATAAGTTTGTGTAAATGTGTTGTAAGTCCGGTAATGCTCTGTAACCCTATTTCGGCGTTGAATACGGGTGAGGGGTGTTACAATATGCATGAACCTATTTAATTCCATTTAGCGAATGCCCATTAAGTTTTGCATTTTATTCAATGTAGTCCGTGAAATCAAAATAACATCTTTCAATTCTGAGCTTCGATTTTAAAACCGATCTCAATTACATCCATTGTAGACCCTTAACTATATATTATTACTGAATTTTCACATCAATTTCACATTTTATTCACTTTAGTCATTTTGTACAAAACTAACAATTTAAACATTACAATCTAGCCTTTTTTCACATATAAAAGGTTAAAACCTATTAATTTAACACCAGTTTCTTCAAGAAATCATCAATGAAAACTTTCAAAAACTTTAATAGTTTTGCAAATTGGTACATAGGCTAGCTAAATCAAGCTCTCATAACCTTAAAAATATAAAAATTACAAGAAAATGACTTAAAATTCTTACCTAATCAAGGACCGAAAGTGTTGAAGCTTTGAAACCCTTTTCTCCCTTTTTTGTTTTGATTGTGGATGAGTAGAGAAGATGAAGTTCTCTTTCATTCCACTTAGATTTGTTTTTATACTTGGATTAAGAATTTTATTAACTTTAAGTTATTAACTTTATTTAATTTAAACATAATTTAATTAACTAAACGTAATCTAAGATGGTTAAATTGCCAATTTGGGCATTTGGTTAATTACAATTTGAGCCCCTAGACCTTTGGCCAATTAAAAAATTATAGCGATAAAACTTTTACAGTTTAGTCAATTAATAGGCAAAATTGAAGGATTAAACTTTAATATCCTAATATACCAAGTCCGTAAATATTAGATTGTTTACACTTGGCTGATCCAGCTGCCCCTAAAATAGTAGAAACAAATGCTTCTGAGTTAGGATATAGTGGGATTTTTAAAACAAGTCAAGGGAGGAAAAGAACAAATAGTCCAGTTTATGTCTAGACACTAGAATCCAACTTAGAAAAAATATAGTACAATCAAAAAAGAAATTTATCAATCGTTTTATGTATTACAAAATTTCAAATTGATTTATTAAATAAAAAAGTTCATTTACGAATTGATTGTAAATCAGTAAAAGAAGTTTTACAAAAAGATGTTCAAAATATTGCCTCAAAAAAGATTTTGGCAAGATGACAAGCAATTTTAAGTATATTTGATTTTGAAATTGAATATATTAATCTTTGCCTGACTTCCTTACTAAAGAATTCCTTAAAAAATGCTTCCCAAACTTAGAGACAAAGGAAAAGGAAAAATAGAAGAATCTTCCTCAAAAACCAAAATTTCCTCAAAACCTATCAAATCATGGTATGAAATTTTCCTATAAGAAGAAAATGAGGGGAAATTATCCTCATCAAACTCCTTCAATAATGCATCCCTCCAGGATACACAAAACCCAAATGAAATCGGTTCGCAAATAAAAAAATGGATTGGGTCTCTCTCTTAATCCCCAAAAGTGGCATTAGCCATTACCCAAACAAAAGAGGAAACTCCTCTCAAACAAATTGTTGTTGAAGCAGCTAAGATTTCAAAAAAATAGAGAGGTTGTTTTGCACAAACCAAAATCTCTGAATAATATTTCAAAAGAAAAATCTCTTTAAGAAGTGTTTCCAAAAGAAGTAGCATCTTCACAAGTTGCTACAAAAAAAATCGTTACAATATTTTTCAAACAAATGTTTTGAAAAAAAAAAAATTATGAAGGAAGAATTTTATAAAAACCATTTTGAAAAAAAATTGGGTAACAATTAAAATGTATTGGGCCAGTAATCATTAAACATAATGTCTTTGGTCTTTTAGGAATATCAAAATTGAAGTATATTTGGCGGCATCAACATTAAGTGGTTTGACACTGACTTGAACTAATCCAAAATGAATGTATTTATAATTTTGTTCTTTAAGCTTATTAATGACGACTTTATCTAATAATTGGATAGTTTCATATTCTTTTTGGATAGGTAAACTTTTTTCTTTTGTTTTCATAACATAACTAAAAAAGGCATTTAAAGTTTCAAAAGTTGTTTTATTATAAATTTGGTTTGTTGGAACCCTCGGAAGAGTCCAATTATTGAATCTTTGGGGAACACTTTCATAATGATCTTCTTATTCATTAACAATATTATTTGAGGTTTGGTCAGACTCTTGGGATAGGGTGGCGGTAAACTTGCAGAAGAATTGGTTCTTAATCTACCGTAATTCGACGTAGCAAATTAAACTAGTTTTCGCATTTAAGGAGCTTGAATGCAAACATTCCGTCATGTTTTAGTTAAGTTCTCTTAGTTTTATTTACATTTAATAAAATGTGTAAATTGAGTCTTTTATTGACCTTAGAGGCCGAATGAAGCCTAAGGGTGAGTTAACGCACTTTGTGTATGTGCAGGAGACCATTAGAAGGTGTACTAAATGAATACTGGTCGCTATATCGCAACACAGATGACTCGATGTTGCAACGTAGGGAACAAAATGGAGAAAGCTCAAGTCCGCCTTCGATGTCGCGACATACCCCTGAAGACATCTTAAGGAGGAGTATGTTGTCACCTCTGTCGCGACACAGGTCCTAGTGTGTCGCGACATCGACTCTGTGATGGAAATAAACACGAAACAGAGGCGTTTTGGTCTGCACAATCAAACTTTAAACTCGAGAACGTCTGTTAACCTAGGGTTAAGGACGACTACCACCTAAAAGCTATAAATAGGCTCATTTGACACATGTTATGCACACCATTCCTTTAGCCTAAATTCTCCTCGTAAAATTTAGTTTAGTTTTCTTTCATTCTTAGGTTTTAGATTTCTTTCTATTATTCTTGTTGATTTCAAGAAATCTGAATTGTGGAAGCATTCAAACTTTGGGGATTCGCAATTAATCTCAATACAATCAGGCTCTTTCATTTACTTTATCTTGTCAATTTAATTAGCATGCTTTCTCTTTATATTGATTTCATATTATCTATGAAAGCCACGAGGAACTAATCCCTCTATGGGGGATTAGCGAGTGGAGGTATGATTTATTAACTGTTTTATAGGGTTACTTAACGGATCAGTTGTTTGGGAAAGAAAGAACGTGAAACAAACCTTAGGCCTGACAAACCCGAGAAGTGATCAAGGTAGGAATTAACCCAAAATTGGTATTGCCTATTCGTGAACACCTTCACCCCAAGCCAGTTTGGACTGTGAGGTCGGAAGATAAGTAATTCTTGTTGACTCATTATGTTAGTGGAAGATCAAAAAATCCTGCTAGGGTAGCGACTAGCTGATTGATGAGGAACCAGAAGCAACAGTTGATGGGGATTACTGAAGCGAGCTAATCACCCATAATCGAGATTTGATTTATTCTACTCTTCTATCTCCTGAATTTTATTTTTTATGTTATTTTATTTTATTATTATAAAAACCTTAATAAATCCTTTTTATGTTCTCTTACTATAATTTATTGAAAGTACTAATTAGATATTTTAGTGTTTAGGTTAGAATTGATCTAGTACTTCCCTTCCTTGGGTACAATCCTCGGATTACTCATCTATTTCGTTGTAAAAACTGTATTACAACTTGACCCATATACTTGCGAATACAGCCTCATATTTCTATATCTTATTGCAGCATTCACACTCAGGACATTAGTACATCTGGAGGTGGTCAAGTTGTGGCGCCATTGTCGGGGAGGCAATGTCACTAGTTTAATTTTAATCTTTGCACTTTAATTAGAATAATTAGGAAATTTTTAGATTATAGATACGATTTTATTTTTATTATTATTAATGCTCTCTTTCTAGGTTAGTTTATAACTTGTAGTAAGGGCACGCCTATTGTAGCAGCCACAAATCCAGAGAGAATAATCTGAAGAAATCGTTGTCAGCAACAACAGTAACAACAACAGATGCAAGATCCACCACCACCTTTTGCAGGTAAGTACCATTAAAAAATCCACTGTTCGGTGATGCTGACGATAACGTTTTAAGAAACCCACCAGCACCACAGTTACCTGCAAACGTATATATGGCTTGAAACGAGAGAACCCTAAGGGATTATGCCTTACCAATTATGGACATGGTTCAGGAAAGTATAGCAAAGCCGACGATTATAGCTAATAATTTCGAGATAAAATCGGTGATGGTTCAGATGATTCAGAATAATCTAAGGTTTAGGGGCACTATGTCAGAGGACCTTAATCAACATTTAAAACGGTTTGTCCAACTCTATTATACTTTAAGTATAACGGGGGTCACTGATGACGCTATTCGTCTTCGATTATTCCCCTTTTTCATTAATTGATGACGCATTTTCTTGGTTACACTCGCAGGCACCAAGTCTATCATGACTTGGGATGAACTCGTTAGAAGGTTCTTATAGAAGTTCTTCCCGATTAGTAAAGCAATTCAATTAAGAAGAGAGATTGTTGTTTTTAGATAGATGAAGGGAGAAAGTTTCTATGAGGCGTGGGAACGTTTCAAAATGTTGGTTCAAAAATGCCCGCACCACGAATTTCCTGAGTGAATGTGACTGTAGGTATTTTATAAAGGGTTGGATGCAAATGCACGATTTGGATTAGACGGAGTAGCAGCAAGAGCCCTTATGAATAGAACATACGAGGATGTGTATGAAATCATTGAGAACATAGCACTAAACTCTTGTCAGTGGCCAATTGAACGATTCACGTATGGCCAGAAACCCGCTACAGTAAAAGCTATCTAAAAGGATGACAAGTATTAACAGTTAGTGGATAGACTCAACCTTATCGAATCGGTTTCTACATCGTCTATGCACGAGGGAAACAAATCACTTTTCCACTATATCAACAATCCTGTCAAAGATGTAAATTACATTGGGAATAGGGGTGAAAACCCTTATTCGAATACATTTAATCCCAAGTGGAGAGATCACCTGAATCTGAGATGGAGAGGAAACTAAGGGTTAGGTGATAATTCAAATCAAGCTAAAAATACTAATTACCAACCTCCTTATTTGCAGAAACCCCAAGATAGGACCAACCCAAATGTAACACCCTTGACCCGTATCCGTCGCCGGAATAGGGTTACATAGCATTACCATACAAATAAAACATTAAATCATTCAATTCATACATCAATGCAATCATAATCTAATTACATTCAATCACATTCATAATGTCTCTTAATTGAGTCCTCGAGGCCCTAAAAATACTTTAGAAACAATCCAGGACTAAATTGGAAACATATGGAAAGTTTAAGAAAAAGTTAGAAAAATTGGACTGCAGGGGTCACACGGCCGTGTGACTTACACGGCTGAGACACATGCCCGTGTCTTAGGTCGTGTAAAAATCGAAATAGGGACACACAACCGTGTCCCAACCCGTGTCCTTACCCATGTAACTCACTGAGTTGGGTCACACGGCCAAGCCACACGCCCGTGTGCCAGGCCATGTAACCCTCGAAATAGCCCTACACGCCCGTGTGCTAGGCCGTGTATTAGGTCATGTAACTACCTTACTTGCATGCTTTTAAACCTACAGGGGACACACGGCTGAGGCACACGCCCGTGTCTCAGGCCGTGTAGACCCAAAATGAACCTTAAACCACAAGTTTACCATTTCAAGCTTACTTAGACCTTAAGTAACTCAAATACCAACCAAAATACCTATTCAAAATGACATCAATTAAGCCAAAAACATACTAAAATCAACCTATTAAGTGCCTAACCAATGTACCTTCATTGGTACCACAAGTATATATAATTGTACATCAAAATAAACATCAATTCAACTTATCAATTCATTCAAATTAATACCTATCCAATATACCTACCAGAAGTACCTCAATCACAACATTTCCTTCGCACATATCATTCATACTAGTATAGAAATTATACCTCATTCTCATGTATTATATAAGTTGGCCATTTACACAAAAGATCATCCATAATATTTACATATTCCAAAACATTAGTAATAATAACACAAAAGCCTATTACATGCCATATAAACCGAATCAAACATTCTAAAAACTACCAAATTAAGCTGGATAGTGTGACTTGAGTGCCGATTCAATTGTCCAACCTTCCGAGTATCTACAAGAACATTAAGCAACACAAGTAAGCTCAATGAAGCTTAGTAAGTTCAATGTATTTAAACGATAAATCTTACCGAAGTAATTACAACAATTCAAACATTAACTAATCAACCACGAAGGTTCCCTGTCATCCACAATCTCAAGCGATAAATTCTCATACAATCAGATCAATACTCAAATATATAGCAAATCCTTCAAATTCATTTAACAGATTACCTTACCAAGATTTTCAATTCGAAGAATGACTTACGGATAAGAGTACATCGTCAGTCCAACCGTAACACGCCAGATGCTCATACGAGCCTATCCCTCAAAAACACGCCGATGCTCATAAGAGCTAGTCCGATTGAAACACGCCGATGCTCATAAGATCTAGTCCAACCGAAACACGCCAAATAGAGAGTATAACACGAGATTTCGCAATAAATGCTGAACCTCGGTTTACTCGGGAAAGATATATATACATCCCTCCAAAACCATCTCCACTCCAATCCCCCATAATACACCATATCACGTCTGTACTCTATCCCGCGTTTAAATCCAATACGAATATCAAACCCAATAACTTATCTCAAATAATCATTCATTATCAACAATTGAATATATACATATATAATATCATGTTATTTTATTCAACAATTCATAAAGATGTTAAATTCTAAATCGTACGAACTTACCTGAACTGAATTGTAGTAGTTGGTAAAGTTTAGGGACTATTCCGTAATTTTTCCTTTTCCAAAAATATCTACGGGGTCTTGATCTAAAATATAAAATTTCTCAATTATCAGCTTATATTTCACATTTCAATTTACTTTACAATTAATACCCTTTTATTTTTCTAATTAATACAATTACCCCAAACTTTTACAATTTCTACAATTTAGTCCCTTAACACAAAATTCATCAAATTAACCATTTTTCTCAATTTAATACTCCATAAAAATATACTAGGCCCTTAAACATTCCCTAAGAAATATTAAATTCACTATCAAACCCTAAAATTTTAATATTTTCACAATTTAATCCTAAAATCAATATCTAACAAAAATTACTTTACAAAATCATCAAGCAACACTATCAAGGCTTAAAATACATGGTATTCTTCAAAAAAAATTCAAGATTCATCAATGGAAACTTATAAATATTTTAACAGATTCAAAAACGAAGGTACGGGCTAGCTGGACCTAGTTGCAACAATCTCAAAAACATAAAAATTACAAGAAACAGAACTCAAAAACTTACTCATGCAAGAGGGTGAGTTAGAAAAACCTCCAAACCTAAGCTCTCATGGTGTTTTGGTTATTCAAAGAAGAAAAAAAGAAGAAATGTCTTTTAATTCCTTTAATTTTTGTTTTAGTTTTATAAAATTTACCAATTTGCCATTAAATCATGTAATATTTAATAGTTTTCATCCATAATGCCGTCCAATGTTAGTATTAGGGAATATTTACTACATTGATCCTTTCTAATTTAATAATAAAGCTATTAAATCACTTAAATGCTATAATTACTATATTTTACCTCTTTTTTTTTTTTTCAATTTAGTCACTTTTCTTTAATTAACTATCTAAACGATAATATTTCCAAACCAAATTTTAATATGACTCTAATGACTCTATAAATATTCTAAAAATAATATTTTCGAGTCAATACGATAGAAATTTATGGTCTGGAACCACTGTTCCGTCACCATTGAAAATCGGGTTGTTAAACCAAATAACCATACTGCATGTGGTGAATGTTTGGATAGAATTAATGGAGAGATGCAGTCAATGAGAACGGATGTCAAGTAGGTGCAGTCTGAGTGTACCAATTCAACAAGAACATTAACTAAACTTGAGGATCAAATGAGTCAATTGATGAGCATAATGGGTGACATCAAAAGACAAATTGGCATAGGTATTCCCAACAACACGGAAGATAATCCACGGAGAGAAGGTAAGGAGTATTTGAAAGCGATTGCGCTTCGATCGGGCCAAGTATTAAATAGCCTAGAAGCCACTAATCTAGAGACAATTGCGGAGAATAATGATGATCCTCAAGAGGTATCCCTAGAGGCAGAAGATAAGCCAGAACCAGAAGAGGTAACCACACTGGCAGCGGAGACAGAAAAGGAAATAACTAAAGATTTTACCGGTGGAAAAATCCTATTCCTTTCAAGACTAGGGGAAAAAAAACGGGATGAGGATGAATTTCTAAGTTTTCTGAACTTGTTCAAAACATTAAATCTTAACCTGCCCTTAATCGAGTTAATAGAGAAAGTTCCTGAGTACGCCATGTTTTTAAAGGAAATTATGTCTAGGTGTAGGAAAATTAAAGTAGGTGAACAAGTTAGTATAATCGCTTTTTTTAGTGCCATTATCTCAAGACGGGTTCCCTAAAAATTAAAAGACCCGGGAAGTTTTACTATTCTCATAGAGATATGGAGCATTTATTTTTATAGAGCTCTATGTGATATATGAGCTAGTATTAATTTGATGCCTTTACCTATCTTTGAAAAACTCGGGTTAGGGGATCTTAAAAATACGCATATAACACTAAAGTTGGTCGACAGGTCTTCAGTTCATCCAAAAGGTTTACTAGAGGATGTGTTAGTCAAAGTGCGCAGTTTCATTATTCCGACGGATTTTTTGGTGCTTGATTTTGCTAACGATCGTGAGATACCGATCTTATTTGGTAAACCTTTCATGGACACTTCTAGGTCCACCATTCATTTAGAGAAAAATAAATTGACTATGAAAATCAATAGTGAGACTGAAACTTTTAAATGTGGTAATCAACCAAGTGAGGAAGATAGGAGGAAGTTAGGGGAGCAATGCAAAAAATTATTTATCTCTAACATTCTCGAGTCAAGGGACACGTTTCCTTTTATGCATGTAGAGATAATAAACAAATTTAAAGAAAGGGACAAGCATGCATAGGGGGAATGGCACGATGGACGATGGACTAATACTGACAAAAAGGAAGAATCATCCATCAGTAAACTAATGATACTATCGGATGAATCTAGTAGTAAAACTTAAAAATATTTGAATTGCTTAACTGCTATAAATTATTGTATATTTAACTAACTAAAGAGTTTAGAATTTAAATTTTATTTGATATATGTTCATTCAAGACCGAGACATCCTCAGAGATGGAGGTTTGGGTTGACACAGATTCAGTATCGCAACACAGCAACCCCGTGCCACGACACTTCATGCAGAATGCAAGAAGTAAAGAAACTAACTCGATGTTGCGACACCACACTCCTATGTCGTAACATAGAGGACAGCCTCACCAAATTTCCAAACTGAAAGATGTGTCACGATGCAAAACCCCTGTGTCACGAAAATGGTAAGCTACCAAGGATGTCGCGACATGGAACCCTGTGTCACGACATCAATGCAATTTTTTACAGGGTTGACCTAACCCATTTGTGCAACCCAGTGGACTAACCCTTTATTTACCCGACTGAAGGTCATATGTGGGAACAAGTACTTGTGTGAGGAAAAGTGGTGTAAGTAACCTTTTGAATTATTTGTGACTTTTATAATGTTCCATACAATGAAAAAGATTTTATTGAGGAAACTGATTTAGAGTATTTTTGAGACATAGATATGGATAACATTATAAACTTTCTAATTGAAGGAAGGGGTGAATGGAAATATCGCTCAGCTACCAACATTCCCGTGTCCTTTCATCAAGCTATTATGTTTCTAGAGGCTAAGATATGGATTCAATTTATATGCACATGAATAGTACTTACTTTAAATGTTTCTAACATTAATACTTTTATAGCAGTTTTACTCTATGTTATTTTGCAAAAAAAAAAAAAAACAGGTTTGTATCGGCAAATGGATCCACCAGAACATGAAGAGGTGCATTATTAGCAAGAGGTGGGAGTTTTCCTTCCCCATCTAATGACAGTCTTATGCAAAAAGGCGGGTGTACCTATAACATCCACTGAGCAGTCGTTGAAACCTTCCAAAAGTATCATCGGGGACACTTTGTTCTAACAATACATTGAGTTGCAAGCCAAACAGATAAAAGATTGGAACAAGCGACAGTTACACCAACTTTATCCCAGAGATTGGCACAAGCTCAAAAACAAGTTAGTGAGAGTATTCATCTAAAGCTAGATTGGATGATTCAGTGGATGCAAGAATCAAGACCAATTTTTCAAGAATTTGCTGGGAAAAATAACATCCGGGTTCCCAATTATACATGTAACATGTTTGGGCCAACAAATATGGAACAAGAAAAAGAGGGGCAAGAAAGCAAGGAGGATGAGGAGGATGACAGAAGTGAGGAGATGAATTTTGAAGTGGATGATTGGACATTTTCATTTTTAGGAAAACTTGAATTAATTTTTGGATACTTTTAATTTAACTTTGTATGAGTAGGACTAATAGTAGCTTTTTATATATATTGCATTTTGTTTAAGTTTTCTCTATAGGAACCCAACACGAAGGAGACACAAATAATTCGAGCTTAACACGATCAAAGGAGGAAGCACCTACCATTAGCAGTTAGAGCGACCACGATCAATCGGGTAACTTCTTTCCTTATATTTATATGGGCTACACATTGAGGACAATGTGTCAACTAAAGTGTGTGGGGTTAACATAAAAAACTTGTTTATTTTCAATTTTTACATTTTTCTTTGATTTTTTTTTCTTGTCTTTGGTGTGCTTGAGCTTGTAGAAATACAAGTGATTGGTTAGGAGCATGTACATAGGTTGCTTATGTTTACAAATAAATTTGGCATGATGGTAGATGATTTTAAATTTGTGATTATTAGACTACTAAGTTCTATATGTTACACTGTAAATAGGTATTAAGCAATCAATTGTACCAAATGATATAGAAAATACAATGAAACAAGCATGCTAGTACGAATGATGAATGGTTGAATTTGTATTTGTTTGGTTGATTAAATTTGTGCATGTTGAGATATTTAGGGATGGCCTAAGGCATTGTTTGGAACACATCCAGAGCCAAAAGGCCAACCTATTAATGTTCACCTTTAGTACCGATTTTTTGAGCCTATTGACACTTCTTGATGAACCTCATTACAAACATCGAGCCTGAAAACATTAATTTGTATTTGCCCTTTTTTTTGGTCCTACATTGTACGACTATAGACGTCTGGCCATACGTATTGAGGGTTAAGTAGATACATTACGGTGAAATTTGTAAAAATAGAGTGAAATAGGAAAGATTGGCGTGATATAGGAACTATAAGTGAGCCTAAGGTGCGAAACAAAAAAAAATTAAAAAGAAGATTAGTACGAGTAGAAAAAGCCCTAAACCAATGAAAAAGCATTCATGAGTGAGATGTATTGAAAAAGAGAAAAGTCGCAAAGTCACAAAAGAAAGAAAAACTTATTCATTAGTGCACAAAAACTCGTAAGGTTAGCCATAGTTACTATGTCATGTTATGACTTCCTATATATAGAGGGACAAGAAAGGTGAGAGAAGAAGAAATAAGGCGGTGAGTGGGTAAGGGTCACTAAAGGGGAAGAATAAGGATCAATATGATGTGCCAAACTATTTTCGTGTTTGTAACCCTTTTTTATGCTTACTGTTTTTTAATTTTAAACCTGTCCTAAGCCTTAGAACGGTACAAGCTGAAAGGCTTTATGTGACTGAAATATCCTTACACATGAATGAACATCATACTAAACATACGCATAAATGAATATTTGTATTCTTCTCGGATAATCAAAGTATTTGTATGATTTGTTGATGGATCCTTACAGGTGAGACCCTTAATGCTTGTATATTTGTAACATATTGAACTTAGATGTTTGTGATCAAAAGTGGTAAGTCAACTACTCATCATGTTAAAGTTGTTAGTGAATATGAAATACCTAAGTCATATGCTCTGAAGTCAATATTTGTATGATATTCTCAAGGGTCGTCATTTTTGTTTATGTTGCTTGAGGACAAGCAATGACTTAAGTGTGGGTGAGTTTGATCTGTCGTAATTCGGTGTAGCAAATTAAACTAGTTTTAGCATTTAAGGAGCTTGAATACAAGCATTTTCGATATGTTTTAGTTAAGTTTTCTTAGTTTTATTTAGATTTAATAAAATGTGCAAATTGAGTCTTTTATTGACCTTACGGGCCGAATGAAGCCTAAGAGTGAGCTAACGCACTTTGTGAGTGTGTAGGAGACCATTAGAAGGCGTACTAAACGAATACTGGTCACTATGTCACAACACAGATGATTATATGTCGCAACATAGGGAACATAATGGAGAAAGCTCAAGTCTGTCTTTGATGTCGCGACACGGACTAAGGGTGTCACAACGTACCATTAAAGACATCTCAAGGAGGAGTATGCTGTCACCTCTGTCGCGACATAGGTCCTGGTGTGTCACGACATCGACTCTGTGAAGGAAATAAAACACGAAACATGGGCGTTTTGGTCTGCACAATCAAACTTTAAACTCGAGAATGTCAGCTAACCTAGGGTTAAGGACGACGACCACCTAAAAGCTATAAATAGGCTCCTTCGACACATGTTACGCACACCATTCCTTTAGCCTAAATTCTCTTTGTAAAATTTAGTTTAGTTTTCTTTCATTCTAAGGTTTTAGATTTCTTTATGTTGTTCTTATTGATTTCAAGTGATCTAAATTGTGGAAGCATTCAAACTCATGCTTTCTTTTTATATCAATTTCATATTGTCTATGAAAGCCATGAGGAACTAACCCCTCTATAGGGGATTCGCAATTAATCTCAATACAATCAGGCCCTTTCATTTACTTTATCTTGTCGATTTAATTAGCATGCTTTCTTTTTATATCAATTTCATATTGTCTATGAAAGCAATGAGGAACTAATCCCTCTATAGGGGATTAACGAGTGGATGTATGATTTATTAACTATTTTATAGAGTTACTCAATGGATGAGTTGTTTGAGAAAGGAAGAATGTGAAACAAACCCTAGGCTTGGCAAACTCGGGAAGTCATCAAGGTGGGAATTAACCCAAAATTGGTATTTCCCATTCGTGAAAACCTTCACCTCAAGCCAGTTTGGACTGTGAGGTTGGAAGATAAGTAGTTCTTGCTGACTTGTTATGTTAGTGGAAGATCAGAAGGTCCTGCTAGGGTAGCGACTAGTTGATTGGCGAGGAACCCAAAGCAATAATTGATGGGGATTACCTAAGCGAGCTAATCACCCATAATCGAGATTTGATTTATTCTACTCTTTTATCTCCTGAATTTTATTTCTTTTATGTTATTTTATTTTATTATTATAAAAACCTTAATAAATCCTTTTTATGTTTTCGTACTATAATTGATTGAAAGTACTAATTAGATCTTTTAATGTTTAGGTTAGAATTGATCTAGCACTCGCCTTCCTTGGGTACAATCCTCAGAGTACTCACCTACTTCGTTGTAAAAATTATATTACAAATCGACCCGTATACTTGCGGATACCGCCTCATATTTCTATATCTTATTGCAGTATTCAAACTCTGGACGTTAGTACGTCTAGAGGCGGTCAGTTTTCCTAATGAAAGGAAACATCTCTTTATTTTCGTATTTCCTATAAGGGGATCTGCTATTAGAATTTCTGGATTACAACAATTTCCTACACGGATACTTTGTTCTTAACACGCCTAACCCATGGCTAATCGGACTATGTATCAATACTCAGCAAAAATAATAATACATTAATAAAGACAGTTAAAGCAGAACTCGGAAATAATGAAAACAAATTTGGAAATTTCCAAAACTTAGAATTACACTTTCTTAAAGCCTTTTGGAATAGGGAAAAACATGAAGTAACATTACCATATGAAAATGATTTTTATGAAAGACAAATTCCAACAAAAGCGAGGACAATATAGATGAACAAAGAAATGAAATAATTTTGTAAAAAAGAAATACAAGACCTTCTCAAAAAAAAAAAAAAATCAGAACGAGCAACTCTCCTTGGAGTTGTTCAATGTTTTATATGATGAAAAATGCAGAACTCGAAAGAGGAACACGATTTTTCTTAAGCCTCTCCTACAGAAGCTTACATAATTTGCTAAGACCAGGATAAAAGCTATAACATAATTAAGGCTACTTAAGAATCTTTGTAGTTGGACTTTATCAAGGATTTGATTTGAAAATTTGTTGGCAAGTTCTATAGATCTTTCTATTGGAATAATGGTCCATTGGGTAACATAATAACCTAAAAACCTTACTCTAGTTTTTTTTAAAAAAACTAATATTGGATTTAGATACTACTAAACCATTATTTTTTATAAATTTGACAAAAATGGATAAGTATTTGAAGTGTTTTTCTAAATTTTTAGAAAACTCTAGTACATCATCAATGTATATTATTGTAAATTGGGAATATGGATAAAAAATATCATTCATAATTCTTTGGAATTCAATGGAGATTTTTTAGTAGTGGATTCTAGTAGAATTTCATTAATATTTTGTTCTATTTCTTCATCTAGATTTAAATTATTAATTTTTCTCTTAATCTTGTAATATTTTGAGATGTGTCTTAGTTTTTCACATCTATAACATTTTATTGTTTTATCTATTTTGATTTTTGTTGTTTATTTTCTTTTTTATATTTCCTATATTTTGGCTTTTTATAATATTCTGACATATTCTTTCTTCAATTTTTTGGTTTTACAGGACAACATATTTTTAAGGAAGAAGACTCACTTCTAATGTCAAATTGTAGCAAAATGATCTCAATTCCTTCCTGTATTGCTATATTTCTTTTTAAAGTTGTTTTTGCAATTTTAAATATTGACAGATTTTTAATTCTTCCTTTTGAGTGAAATTAATTAATTCACCATATGTAAGGTTTTCATAGGGGATAATACTTTAAATGTCAAGATTAGTCATTAATTACAAATCTCTCAATCATTTTAATCTAATATTTACGGACCCGATTTATAGAAATAGGATTTTGAAATCACCTTTTTTGGCACCACTAAAAATCAGGCAGTTACAAAAATAGAGTAAACTGATTGGTTGGACTAGGAATCGATCAAGATATTAGTCTGAAGAGGGGTTAAATCAGTATACTTACGAATCGCTCAAAATCGATTGAACTGATATTCTCTATTTTTATAAATTTTTAATCATTTATTCAATTAAATAAAATGAATTTATCAAAGTGATTGAATTGAAAATTAATCATCATCATTTGATTCTCAAAATCTTGGTTACTATTTCTCTTCAATTTTGCCTATGAACTTTTTTTTGGTTCAAAGAGTCTTCTTTTAAGGCATTATTATTGGAGTTATAATTATTAAGTTACCATCGGAGCCTGCCCAGTCATAACCTAACCTAACCAAGGTATTGAATTTGATTGGAACATGTTGGCCCCTGCTTTGACTGTTCCCCCACAAAAGTCTCACTTTTTGCTCCATTGGCTTTTGGTTTTAGGGCATCCTAGTTCCCTTCCCCACGTGATCATCCTTTTTCTAATTCCCCAAACTACCCACACCCTTCAATGATGGGCTCCTCAATTTTTCTCAAAATGTTGCCAACTTTCTGAGGTCAATCCCGTCTTTTCATTGAAAAAACCGTGTAGGTTCATCAAAAACCAGGTGGAAAATTGATCTTGCCAACACTTCTCTCCTCTCTTTACCTTGTCTGTATGCAATTTGAGTGAAGTTTCTACCATTTTTCGGCTTTAATTATTAGAGATGCAAAAGCCAAAAAACAATGAATGAATGTTATGTTAGCTAAATTGTTTTCCTTTAAACGTGTACTTAAGAATCCGTAGTTTCCTGAAAACATAACAGGAAAAAAAAAATCTGCTTCATATATATAAGAAGGGAAAAGAAAAAAAAGAGAAAGAAAGCTTAGAGTACAAAGTAAGTTGGCATTTGTTTTCCTCATTCAATTCAATCTTAACTTGCCTATACATTTCTGAATTCTTATAAAAATTTCTCATTTCACTCTTCTTTTTAAAAAACTGGTTTGTTTGATTTTTTTTTCCTGCTATTTTTTTTGCTGAAAAACTTTATCGGTGGTGTGGGGTAACAATAACATGATTCATTATTGACTTTAATGCATTTTCATTTGATTTTGCTTTGAAGTTTGTCAAAAGGTTTTTCTTTCCCACAAAAGGTTCTTTCTTTCTCAGTAAGAACCTTCTTTTCTTGCTCAGTATTTTGGTGATGCAATTTGTAATTCCTCCTTGTTTCCCACATTTCAGCGTTCTCTTACATTGCAAGAAATCTTTTGTTAAGATTTCATCATCTTCTTCATCTTTAATTCCATTTTATTTGTTCCTTGCCTATAGCCAGGTCGCTCCCATCTATTTATTTTTCTTCGTTTTATTAGCTCTATATTAGTAGCTGAATATGTCACTGGTTCACTCTTTTGGCCTTAAGGATCATCTTGTTTCGCTTTCTTTTTCTCTAGTTTCTTGTTGTTTAGTTACTTTTTTCAGAATTTGGGATCTGGGTGGTTCTCAGATTTAGTAGTTTGCTCTTGCTGATTTTAAGAATTATTTTATTTTATAGAGAGAAAAGGAGAGTGAAAGAGAGAGATCATGGCAGGGGGAGGAGCTCCAGCAAAAGCAGTTGAGCCACAACCACATCCACCGAAAGAACAGTTGCCCAACATTTCTTATTGCATTACGAGTCCACCTCCATGGCGTAAGTTCCATCTAACCTGCTCTTCTTTTTTCCCCCTTTTATTGGTTTTGTGATTGCTTAGATTCCAAATTCTATGTTCAGTATATCAGGTATTATATTAGATTTTTGGTTGCTTTACGGTATGATTCTTGTGAATCCCAGGGAATGTTTTAGGTAGACAATGGTGTTAGTCACTGTTTTGGAGTTTATACTTCTCTAACTTTTTTAGCTGAAAGTAGCTTTTTTCGGTTCTTTCGGTTTAATACCCCTTTTCTGGAAAAGTGAAAAGCCACTCTTCTCCCCCCTAAAAAAAACTTACTTTTAATGTGTGTGTGTGTATATATATATATTTTAAAAAAATTGTTTTTCTCTGTGTATCTGTGGTAATTAAGGATGGTACTTCTAGTCATATGATTATTGATTTGATTAGAGTTAATCTGAGGCCAACTTCCATTTGCTAATTGGCTTTCTTTTGGTTTAATTTTGCTTAGCATTTCCCTCTACTTTTTGGTCCTTCTATTTGTCTTTAACCTTTACTTCCTTCTCCATCCTTGCTGTCATCAATTTCTGTGGGGTCTTCCTATTTCTACTTCAGGCATTTTAGGAATTTTCATTTATTATCTTGATGTGGATCGAAGACTTGAAATTCCTATTGTGTTTATGCATTCACTTTGCAATTATGTGATTAACTGCTATTATCATTGGCATTTGTTGGCTGGTAGGAAATAATTGCAACTAATCTCTTGACATTTTGGTCTGGTATTTGATGCAGCCGAGGCTATCCTTCTTGGTTTTCAGCATTATCTTGTGATGCTTGGCACAATAGTCATCATTCCCTCTTCTCTTGTTCCCCAGATGGGAGGTGGAAATGTAGGGCCCCCAAAAATGAAAAATTAATCAAACATGAAGAATCAACAATGTTTACTTAGTTTGATTACTATGGTAATTTGGGCGGACATAATAATTTCAATCATGTTATTGCAATGACATTTATAGGAGGAGAAAGCAAAGGTGATCCAGACACTACTCTTTGTTGCTGGTTTGAACACATTGTTGCAGTCACTGTTTGGGTCTAGATTGCCTGCTGTGATTGGAGGGTCCTATACCTTTGTCCCAACAACAATTTCTATAATCCTTGCTGGTCGGTTCAGTGACACTTCAGATCCTGTTGAGGTTTTGTGATCTAAACTCCGATTTACTATAATTGGCCTGTTTGGAATTGCCAAAGTTGCTTATAAATTTGGAGAAGCTAGCACTTACCAAATTGCAATAAGGGATACAATTTCTATCTAGCTTGAATATTACTAATGTGATACCATATGGCTTCACTCTTCAACATTCTATTGAAAGAATAGCATAAAGATGTTTAGAATGCATTCCCTTTTTTCTTAATAGGAGTTTACAACCCTTTCTCATTCTAATGTGATACCATGTACTAGATGCTTTTTGTACTTTATTTCTTGAAAAACATATTTACAGACAAATGAGTAATTAAGTTTTCCGGTTTGAACACTAACATTCTGTATATTGGTGTTTTTATTGGTTTGTTTAAATAATGTGTTTTGATGCCTTTTCAGAGATTTAAAAGGATAATGCGGGCAATTCAGGGTTCCCTCATTGTTGCTTCAACTCTTCAGATTGTCCTTGGCTTCAGTGGCCTATGGCGTAATGTTACTAGGTTAGTTGACTAGTGCTTAAATATTTCAGGGGAAGCTTGACCAGCTTGCCTATATTTGTCTATCCTTCCCAAGCAATTTGGAATTAGGTTAATTTTATGCTTGTCTTACATGTTTAATGATAGTTGTTGTTAGTGGATTCAGTTTCTAAATTATAGGTTCTTGGACCGATACTTGCTTCATGATTCACATGAATGTTTGCTATAGTATATCCAGAACATAGTCAAATATTATTGTGCGACTTTTTTAGTTAACTTAATCTAATCATACATGCTTTATTTTTCCATTGTCTTCAGGTTTTTAAGTCCACTTTCAGTTGTTCCTTTGGTATCCCTAGTTGGTTTTGGGCTTTATGAGTTTGGGTTTCCTGGGGTAAGTCTGCTTTATATGATACACTATGTGAACGGATAGCCTGACATGGTTTTATATCATCAGCACTATGGATGTTGACTGTTGTTTCAATTAATAGGTTGCCAAATGTGTGGAGATTGGACTGCCTCAGTTGATTCTTGTAGTATTTGTCTCTCAGGTACTTATAATAATTTTCAGGACCTGCTGTCATCCATTTTATAGTTACAGTATTGCATATTTGTGACTTTTGATTTCAGTTGACTTCAGAACTAACTTCTATCGAATAATCATTGTTTGTCTTGTGTTTATTTGCAGTACATGCCTCATGTGATAAAATCTGGGAAACATGTGTTTGATCGTTTTGCTGTCATATTTACAGTGGTGATTGTTTGGATTTATGCTCATTTACTCACTGTGGGTGGTGCTTATAATGGTAAAGCACAAAAAACACAAATAAGCTGCCGCACTGACCGTGCTGGTCTAATAGATGCTGCTCCATGGTGAGTTCATGCAGCATCTTTAGTGCAGTTGCCCTCTTCGTGTTTCTTAATTGGTATTTCATGCATGATTTAACCTATTAATTATTTATTTCGGGATGAGGTACATATGAAGAACTTTTGCTACTATGGCACATTTTCTTAAATCATAGGGCTACACTAGCAATTGAATGGTTGAGGTCACCCATTTAAATCATGTGCAAACTGATTTGCAAGACTGATATTTATATTTTCCATCTGAGGAAAATTCTGCTTTTACCAATTAGCTATCTTGGTACATGTTGGATCAAGTTTTGAATGTAGTGAATCTGAGACAACTTGCTTTCTATAATTAATTTGTAATTGGTTTAGAAGTGTCTAAAAGTTTTGGTCCCGGGTTTGCTTCACAAGTTAAATGGTACTATGAATTGAATAATGAAAATGAAAGGCGCCTTTGGACTCGATGTTTGATGACAAACTTATGATTTCTTTTACCATAATGTGATATCATTTGTCAAGAATGGCATAGTTATAAGTTCTTCCTTACTAGAATTAGCAGTGTGCAGGATAAGAGTTCCTTATCCCTTTCAATGGGGAGCACCTTCATTTGATGCTGGTGAAGCCTTTGCTATGATGATGGCTTCTTTTGTTGCTCTTGTAGAGGTTTGTTTTCTTCTGTTACTTTTGAAGTATATTAACCTTTCTAATGCATCCTTCTAATTCTGATTTTTGCTAACTAAAAATCTGAATTGAGTGTCCATTGTCATCATTTTAATTTTTTCTGAAGCACCTATATTGAACACCATGTCTGAGACATTTTCAGACATGGGTATGGGGATGTGATCCTTCAAGGACCCTCCAATTACATAGAAAAACATAGTAAACCTAAAACATACATGTGTTGGACACATTGCCCATATATGATGCTCACATCCAAGTCCGAATAGCTTAAGCTGATTTCTTATTGCCATCCTTTTCCTTTTATGTCATTTCTTATTGACTCTCCTCCACTGCTATGTATTTCAACTCTAGTATGAACTGGCTCAAAGCTTCTTTTTGTTTTCATCCCCAGGGGTAAAATATCGCATTTTTCAGTTTCCTTTGGCGATTGTATTGTTCTAATTTTCTGTTTAAACATGCACAAAAGCAAATTTTTATTAATTTTAGGAAATTAATAGTTAACTGCAATGTTATTCAATAATTATTTCTAACTTTGTTCCTGTTCAATGTCATGACCAGTCCACGGGGGCTTTTATTGCGGTGTCAAGATATGCTAGCGCAACTCCAATGCCACCATCTATTCTTAGCCGTGGTGTTGGTTGGCAGGTAGTTTGATAAAGCTTGTACTATGATGTGAAGATATCTGTGTGATTAATATAATTAATTAAATTGGCTGTCTTATACTTCATGATCACATGGAATTGCCTCACTGCTAACCTTGTGCCTAAAATTACAAATATTCATATGCATTCAGTCATCATCATTGCTGCAGGAGAGAGAATCTGCATTTCTATTTAACATCTGGAAATTGCTTATCAGTTCTCTGAAACTTCAGTTCCATGTTAATATTGAATTCTTATCTTTTGCTAAGAAACGTTTTCTTTTGCCTGCTTTAGGGTGTTGCGATTTTGGTCTCAGGGTTGTTTGGAACTGTCAATGGATCCTCGGTATCCGTGTAAGGCTCTGACTAGCTATGAATGTTACTGTGGTACCTTTTATTTCCCTCTTCGATAAATAAAAGTAGAAAAGGATTTGATTACTGACTTTGGTTTTGTTATAGAGAAAATGCTGGTCTTTTAGCCTTAACACGAGTTGGCAGCCGAAGGGTTGTCCAAATCTCAGCTGGATTTATGATTTTCTTCTCCATTCTTGGTAATTTGCAGATTATGAGATTTTTCTCTATTTAGACCTTGTGCTTTTTTTCCATATTTAGTTGACTCTTATAATTAACATGCAGGAAAATTTGGAGCCGTCTTTGCTTCAATTCCAGCACCCATTATTGCTGCTTTGTACTGCCTATTCTTTGCTTATGTTGGTATGGGTCCAATTTGAGCTGTTTATGAGAAAACATGTCCTATGATTTATAATAAGCTCTTTCAAGTATTTAAGTACACTATTTCCTCGCATTTCTGCAGGTGCTGGAGGTCTTAGTTTTCTTCAGTTCTGCAACCTGAACAGCTTCCGTACGAAGTTTATATTAGGCTTCTCTGTTTTTATGGGCTTATCCGTGCCACAGTACTTCAATGAGTATACTGCAATCAATGGCTATGGTCCTGTTCACACAGGCGCGAGATGGGTATTCATGCTAAATCTCTTCTAAAACTTTTTAATCTTGAATAACCTACTGTTACGATCGCCTTATGACTAGGATTTTATGCCTTCCTTGAACAGTTCAACGACATTGTAAATGTGCCTTTATCATCCGAAGCATTTGTGGCGGGTTGCTTGGCATATTTCCTTGATAACACTTTACATCGAAAGGACAGCGCAATCAGGAAGGACAGAGGTAAGCATTGGTGGGACAAATTCCGGTCATTTAAGGGCGATTCAAGGAGTGAAGAATTCTATTCCCTCCCCTTCAATCTAAACAAATATTTCCCATCTGTGTGATGATATAAGATGAGAAGTTAATGATATCAAGTAATTTATCCCTTTTGTATATCACATCATACTATCACCAACCATTGCTTCCCTGTTGTGAATTGTATTACCACACGCTATAGCCGTACAACATAGTGTTTCCCTTAATAGGAGACTTCAGAATATTTATTGAATTGTTTCGTTTTGTTAATTTCTGCTGTAAATCTGATGGAGACATGCGGATTTGAAGTAGCAATGAAGCAGTTTTAATGCCTCTGTCTTGTTTGATGTGTGCTTTTACAAGTGTTTACTGCACTCATTCACTCGCTCAGCCGCTCCTTGTATTCACTTACATTTACATTGCAACGCCATCTGCGAATCTGATGGCACAATCTGCATCATTGTTTTTATTTTTTGGTATTAAGATAATTACAGCATATAGTACAATTAGTTAAGGTGTCTAGTCTTTGGTGGTGGATTGCTGCATCTTGTCGTGCTAGTCGGAGTATTGTAGTCGTAAGAGGATGCAGGCTAGACTTGAGGCTGATGTGGATGGTTGTCCGCATTATCTTGATGTTTGACAAGATGGGCCTAGTTTCCAATGTACCTGAATTCAGAATTCGAAGATTGCCTCCCATTTCTGGTTGGACTGAGAAATATGGGCGTGGTAGATCCTCAATTTATAAAGTCTGCCTAGTACCAAACGAGCAAAAAGTACTTGGTTGTGAATTCTGGATGTGTTCTTGTAATAGGATGCCAGGAATATGGGAGGTCTGTAGCTTTCAAGTGCTATTGCTGCATCATATGTTGATGTGTGTTGATTATGCGTAAGTGAGATGACCTAGATGAACGGTGTTTCTTGAGGATGGAGGGAGGCCGTATGTTGGGGTTGAGGACATTTTGCTTGCAGGAAGGTTGACATTTCCTATTCGATCCGAGTTATACGAAGTGATGGTAGTGTTGTAGTTTTGGTGATAGTGTTGAATGCGTTGGATCATTGGAATAGGATGCGGATTTATTCAAGTGAATAGTACTGCGTTCTAGTTCTTCCGTATTTGCCAGAGGGTGATGATCAATCGATGAATTGCTGATTTGTGGTTTGGGTCTACTATAGTGTATTCTTGGATCCAATTAGCTATGTAGGATTGAATGTCTGTTAGGTCTCTTTCGTCCATCCATAGCGCCACGGGACAACCATATTGCTCTGGTTAGCGTACATGTTTGAAATGTTTGAAATAGGTGGTTTTATGTCTTCTGGTGCCTCGTCACAGATGGGGCGGTTGGAAGAGATTGGAAGGTGTGAAAAATATAAATGTCGGTAATGACAATATATATCGCAAAGAAAAGAGAAATAAAATAAAGAACACACAGATTTTACGTGGAAACTCTTTCGGGAAAAAAACCACGGGCAGAGAAGAAGAAAAATTCACTATGTCGAATTCGAACCGGTTACAAGAGGAGTTTCGACTACATCTATTTATAGGTTGAAAAAACCTAATTCTAATCAAAGTAAAAATATATTATGCTAATAAATGCTAAATATATTATACTCATAAATACTAAATCTTCTAGAAAGAAGATATATTTTGTTTAACTTGACTTGCAAGCAATATCTTAGAATTTGAGTCACACAACTCTAACAATCTACACCTTGACACGAATTCTCAACAAATAAGTTCTTCATCGCGAACTCTCAACGAACAAGTTCTCCACCTCTTCCATAAAACCCCTTAAGGGTTTAACTTCAACAATGAACATCAACCAAATCTAAGCAATGCTCAAACTTGGTTATAGGAAGTGACTTAGTCATCATATCTGCAGGATTTTCATGAGTACTAATTTTGCTCACAACAATATCACCACGAGCAATAATATCACGAACCAAACTATGCTTCACAACTGGGGAGAACACATCTGTGAAGTCCACTCCTGGAATTTGACTGTAACCCTTTGCAACAAGCCTTGCTTTATATCTGGGTTCTTCAACTCCTGGAGTCTGTAACATCCTGAATTTTTGGGCCTATGCGTTTAATGGGTGAATATGTTTAATATGTTAATTTAAGTAATAGGGGTCCAAATTGGGCTCAGAATTAGGCAAAGGCCTTAGTTAAATTATTAGATTGGGCATTATAGAGTTAAAAGAGTGGTAATTATGTTTAAAATACCAAAGTGGGCTTGTGGCCCAATCTTAGGAGGTGACGCCACACAAGGGAGTAAGGGGCCCAAATTTAAGTTTCATGGAGCCCAATTCTTTTAATTTAAGTTAGCTAAATTTTGGGCATTAGGATTAGGTGGAATGGATGGCAACAAGGCTAAAATTTAGGGGTTTTAATGTTTAAAATATGTGGATAATAAGCAGATAAAGGCTATTATTTAGGAATTTATTTTATGTGAATAATAAGCAGATAAAGGCTAAAATTTAGGGATTTTAATGATTAAAATATGTGGATAATATGCTGATAAATGAGGAGGAGTTAGAGATAATTAAGTCTCTTTTAGATGAGCTAGTAGATTAAGATAAAGGAGAAAAGATAGGATTTATCTGCAAGGTTAGGTAAGTGCCAAAATTTCTATAAATAGGGGAATATCTCTTCAATTTCAAATCTGGGTTTTTCTCTCATTCTTTTCTCTTCTTCTCCGAGTAAAAGCCAAAACTCCTAAAGTTCCATCTTCTTCTTTATTCTCTGCAAAAGCCGAAATCTCTAAGCCTATTCCTCATCTTCACTTTGATTCAAAAGCCAAAACTACACCTATTCTTCTCCTTAATATTCATTGGCCGAATCTCCCTTAGCCATCTTTTCAATTTTTAGTTCTTTCAAAAGCCGAAAGCGCGATAGATCATCTTTCCGAGATTTTTCCTAGAAACCGAAACTCATAGATCTCTAAGTTATAGAATCGTGTTACATTTGGGATTTCAAGGTAAGAGGATTTGTTTATTCATATATATAAAATCGGGTAGAATACTAACTATGGCCGAATATAGGAGAGGCCTATTTTCACATCTTTTCGGCTTTTTGAAGCAAAGCGTAGATCGGTTTAGCAAGGGTATCTACATTAATCAAGTGTGTAATACTTCCCCACCATCTAGATCTAATCATAAAATGCATGATCATAAGATTTATATGTTTTGATAATTGCCAACATCTCGGTTTATTGATGAAAGCTCAAGGAGGGTAAAAGCGGATCCCCAGGTTAGTAAATAATCTGTTTAAATGTTATAAGTAAAATGCTTGTATGTGATTGCATGGGTTGGGTTGTTGAAAGGAGGAAGTTATACGTTATATGTGTAGCGGCTAATGCCGTGAAAGCGTTATACTGAGCTTCGCCATTAAATGTTATACGGGCTTCGGCCATTAAATGTTATAAGGGCTTCGACCATCATATGTGGATGAGCAAAGAAGACCGCCATCATGGTGTGTAGCGGTGTGGAGTCGATTGTAGAAATCCCCAATGGTGTGAACGGTTGGTACGGGGTGTGTAGCGGATGGAAACCTAGGCAAACGGGTTGGGCCTTGCATATTATTTGCTATTAATTTTTATTATGATTATTACACTCGCTTATTTTGTTTAATGGGTTTAAGGCCCAAACTCTAGTGGTGCATGAGGGTTGCACGCCGAGTCTCGCGACTCACCCTTTTAATTAACATTTCGTGATACCTAGTGATTCGGACCGGCCGAGAGGAACGCAAGGTGGCCATGCGAGAAGAATATGTGGATTTAGCAAAAGACTCAAGTTATTATTTTATATTTTTAATTGGTGGATTTTAAAATTTCGTTGTAATAAGGTCATGGGCCACTAGTTTATATTTTGTTTTATTTTGGGCTTTAATTACTTTTAGTTATTTAATTTTTTTATCTTAATTAAACTAAGGCATGTAATTAAGTTTGGTTTTATTTTACAAAGGAATATTCTATATGAAATATATTTGAGCTTTTCTGAAAAATACGACATGTTTGACAAAAATTTTCTTAGTGACATACCAGATCCGGTCGTAGCAATTGGGCCGGGTTTGGGGTGTTACAGAGTCCCTTCTTTCTTTTTAAACACCCATTTACAGCGAACAACCTTTTTACCTTTAGGAAGTTTCACAAGATCCCATGTTCTGTTTTTGTGGAGTAATTCTATCTCCTCTTGCATAGCAAACATCCAATTTTCTGAGTCTTCACAGCTAACCTCATCAGAATAATTAGACGGCTCTTGGTTTGCATCTATATCTTCAGCCACATTTAAAGCATAAGCAACTAGATCAGCCTCAACATACTTCTTTGGAGGCTTAATTTCTCTTTTAGTTCTGTTTTTGGCGATAGAGTATTGTGGTGAAGAAGCAACTCTATTCTCAATTTTTGTATTGGCTTGAGGAAACGACTCAGATTAACTCGATGCTCCACCGCTTTTGATTTTCTTTATTGGAAGAGTCTTTAAGAGATAAGTTAGGTAGCATAGCAGTTTCATCAAAAATAACATCTCTGCTAATCACAACTTTTCTATTTTCAGGACACCATAACTTATACCCTTTTACACCAGCTTTATAACCAAGAAAAACACATTTAATGGATCTTAGTTCTAATTTTCCATTATCAACATGAGCATATGCAGGACACCCAAAGATCTTTAAATCAGAATAATTAGCAGGATTACCAGACCATACCTCTTGTGGAGTCATTTTCTCAATGGCAACGGATGGAGATCGGTTGATCAAAAAACATGCAGAGGCCGCTTGCCCCAAAACGACTTTGGTAAGTTGGCATTTGACAACATACATCGAACCTTCTCCATGATCGCTCTGTTCATTCGCTCGCAATGCCGCTTTTTCTTGTGAGTATGACGAATCGTCAAGTGTCTCACAATCCTTCCGACTTGCACGCTTTATTAAACTCATCGTAACAAAACTCTAAGCCATTGTCTGCATGCGGAGGTATTTTATTTGTTTTCTATCTGCTTTATAATCATAGTTTTCCAAGACTTAAATGCGGAAAACACATCGCTTTTCTGCTTCAGGAAGAATGCCCAAACTTTTCTGGAAAAATCATCAATAAAAGTTAGCATATAATTAGCTCCACCTCTTGAAGGCACTCTTGATGGCCCCCACAGATCAGAATGAATATACTCCAACGTTCCCTTCGTGTTATGGATTCCTCTGGTGAATCGAACTCTCTTTTGCTTCTTAAAACGTAGTGCTCACAGAACTTCAGTTTGCAAATTCCTTGCCCATCAAGAAGTCCTCTTTTGCTCAATTCTGCCATACCATTCCCACTCATATGCCCTAGGCGCATATGCCAAAGTTTAGTAATATCATCATCTGACAAGGAAGAGGAAGCGACAGCTGCATCACCAATAACAGTAGAACCCTGCAAAACATATAACTTGGCAGTCTTTCTCTGCCCTTTCATCACAACGAGGGAACCTTTGGAAATATTCAAAATCCCACTTTCAGCTGTGCATTTGTACCCTTTTGAATCAAGAGTACTTAACGAGATTAAATTTCTCTTCAATTCTGGAACATGTCGTACGTCGCTAAGTATTCTGACAACTCCATCAAACATTTTAACTTTAATTGTTCCAACACCTGCGATTTTACACGAAGCATTATTTCCCATCAAAACAACACTTTCAGACACTGTTTCGTAAGTTGTAAACCAATCCCGATTGGGACTAATGTGAAAGGTGCAGCCTGAATCAAGTATTCACTCCTCGCTCACTTTAGAATTGTTGACAGAAGCGACTAGAAGTTCACCATCGCTGTAGTCTTCTACAACATCAGCTTCACCAGAATTTTCTAGTTGTTTTCCCTTTTGATTCGTAGCCTCCCTTTTAATCTTGTTCTGTAGCTTATAGCACTCAGATTTAATGTGCCCTTTCTTCTTGCAGAAGTTGCAAGTTTTACCTCTGTTTGAAGACTTCGATCTACCCTTAAATTTACCGCGAGGATTCCGTTCCTGTGTCCTTCCACGATCATCATCAGCATTCCGATCTTGTCTCCCACGAACAATGAGACCCTCTCCCTGAGAGTTGGGTTTAACCACGAGATGCTTCATCTTATCATACGAGGTCAAAGAATCATAAACCTCATCAACTGTGAGAGACTCACGGCTATATAAAATCGTGTCTCTGAAGGTTGAATAAGACGGGGGCAACGAACAAAGTAGAATCAACCCTAGATCTTCCTTATCATACTGAACCTCCATGGCCTCCAAGTTTGAGAGAATTTCTTTAAACACTGTTAAGTGTTCGTGCACAGATACACCTTCCTCCAAATGATGAGCATAAAGACGTTGCTTCATATGCAACTTGCTGGTTAGAGTTTTCGACATACATATTTGTTCTAGCCTCTTCCATAATGCAGCGGCGGTCTTCTCCTTCATCACATCTTGCAAAATTTCGTTAGACAAATGCAGATGTAACTGTGTTAATGTATTTCGATCCTTGCGCTTCTTCTCTTCCTCCGTCAATGTCGAAGGCATCTTATCTACCCCTAGCAGGGCTTCCTCTAAATCCATCTATGTAAGAACTGCCTGCATCTTTATCTGCCACAACACGAATCTGGTGTTGCGATCCAATAGCAAAATTTCATACTTCAAAGACGCCATTACCGTGATCGAGATAAAAAACCCGGAAGCTCTGATACCAATTTGTGAAAAATATATCGGTAATGACAATATATATCAAAAAGAAAAGAGAAATAAAATAAAGAACACACAGATTTTATGTGGAAACCCTTTCGGGAAAAAAACCACGGGCAGAGGAGAAGAAAAATTTACTATGTCAAATTCGAATCGGTTACAAGAGAAGTTTCGACTACATCTATTTATAGGTTGAAAAAACCTAATTCTAATCAAAGTAAAAATATATTATGCTAATAAATGCTAAATATATTATACTCATAAATACTAAATCTTCTAGAAAGAAGATATATTTTGTTTAACTTGACTTGCAAGCAATATCTTAGAATTTGAGTCACTCAACTCTAACAGAAGGTGTAGGTTGTGAAGCTCCTTCAGAAGAGGTAGTGCATTCATATATAGTTTTTGTTGAGAATTAATTTCTGTAGGGAATTAATGTGTATGCAAGGAACAAGTAAGTATAATAAAATCGAGAAGCTCCAAAAGAAAAACCTTCTGAAACAAAGAATAGAATTTTCTCAATGTAAATATTTTTGTTAGGTAAAACCTAGAGTAATTAAGATCTATTTATAGACTGAAATTCGTAGAATATTTGACTAGAATAACTCAGAGTTTAAATAAGAAATTAAAAATAGAGTTTAACTAAGAGAAGAAGAGCTGAAAAACTTGAAGTGCACGTTGCTACGTTGTGACGTGGCACCGCGTCGTCGGGACGAAGGAGGATCGTGTTGTCGGGACGAGGGCTTTCTTCTCGTCGTGACATCAACTGTTCGTAGAGACAAAGAACACTTCCTCGTTGCAACATCACACATTGTTTAGTCGAAATTGTGAGACACAACTCCACAAATCTCCACCTTGACTCGTATTTGACTTAACTCCCTTGCCAAGCCCTATTATGGGCCTAATTTGATATTCATCATATACTTACCAAGTCCAAGCAATGCTCGAACTTTGAAACTGGAAGACTCTTTGTCAACATGTCGGTCGGATTGTGTTCTATGCTGTCACATCCCGAAAATAGGTTTAGTAGAACCGGGTTGTTAAACCGAGGGTTTGAGTCGGACACCTAAATTAAGGTTGTAAATAATAAGTTAAAATATAAGAAAAATATAATCGGATTTTTATTTTATTAATTAAGCTAAAATGAAATTTAATTACAAGGTCTAATATGAAAATAGTGGGCTTTGATTGAGTAAGACCCAATTGGAAAAGGGAAGAAACAAGAAGTGAGCAATAGGGCAAATAGCCCAATTTTTGAAAATTGTTTTCCTACATGGAGTCACCCACCATTTTCTGCCCTCTCTTAAACCTAAACCCATTCAAAAATTTTCCCAAAACCTAAATCAGATAGTTTCCTTCAAAATTGACTTATCCTTTCAGATTTATTAACCTCCCAAACTGTAACATCCAGAATTAATCGGCCTATGCGTTTAATGTGTAAATTTGAGTGTTAGGAGTCCAAGTTGGGCTTAGGTTTGGGCTGAGGCCTTGGTTAAATTCTCTGTTTAGGAACTATAGGGTTTAAAAGGTGGTATTTGTGTTTAAATATCAAAGTGGGCTTGTGGCCCAATATTAGGTGGCGCTGCAAGGGAGCTAGAGGGTGGCGTCTCTAGCAGTTGAAGAGGCCCACGTGTTGGCCGCAAGGAGCCCATGTATTTGGGCCATTTTCGGCAATTAAAGGGGAGCTAGTTGGGACGGCAATGGGGCTAGAAAATAGGAGGATTAAATGATTGGGATAATGTGGATATTATGCTGATAATAGTAGGGAGAGGTGGTGTTATTTATGCCTCTTCTAAAGGTATGAATAGATTAAGATAAAGGAGAAAAGATAGGAGCTATCTGCTGAGTGCAGTGTTGGCCAAAATTCCATCACCTAGAGGAGGGAAGAAATCGGTTTCTTTATGGCAAAGGGGTGCCAAATTTCCCTATTATTTGATGAGTTGTTAGTTAGCAAGAAGGGCACTTTCGCTTTTGATAAGTAAGTCTTGAAAGTCTCTATAAATAGGGTAGTATCTCTTCAATTCCGACATTTGAACCCTATTCTTTTCTTCATTCTGTCAATGTTTAAACTCTCGGCTTATTCTCTGCAATTTCTTTTCTTTTGATTTCTTCAAAAGCCAAACCTCTTAATTTTTCTCAACATCTTTTCTTTCAAAAGCTGAAACTCTGAACTCTATTCTCATCTCCATAGCCGAATACTTCCTATTCCCTTTTGCCGATTTCTTCACTAAAGCCGAATCTACATAGACTTCTTCCTATCATCTTTTCTTCTGATCTTCTCAAAAGCCGGAATCTCTAAGGGGTAGTCGAATTCTTTGTGCTAAGGTGAGTGCTGATTTTCCTATCTCATCACTTTCTCTTTCGGTTTTTGGGAGACAAAGCCGAAAAGCTAATGGTTTAATGGTTTTATGTATTCTCTTGTTGGGCGACATTCGGGAATTGAAATAGATCTCTTAGATCTAAAAGCTGGAAACACTAGTCCCTGAATCTCATATCACTTTTCGGGAATTTCAAGGTAAGGGATTCTCTTTAGGTTCTCGTTAGATTCGATATCGAAATCACAATCTTAACCATATGTTATGATTAATAAGGCTTTTTTAATGGAATCAAATATCGATCAGGCGAAGGAGGGGATTGGATCTGTCAAACCAATCCCTAAGTTTAAGAAACGAGCGGTGTCAGCAGTTCGGGATTGGCCACCAGGTTGTGGACCGGCTTCTGAACAACACCTTAGGCAGATAGCGTTGTGGTGTCGCTACTGACACAGCGTCAACATAGAAAGTATCATTTTATCGGTAAACAGTGTGTAGATCTCTAACACACTAGTTATCTGTAATATATATGTTGTGGGCTAAAAAGCGGAAAGAGGTCATGTGTAGACAAATCGAATAAAACCCGAAAAGGGTTAGGCAAAGGATGCCAGGTACGTAATCATAGAAATCTCTCTATGGGTATCGATACATATGAAAGCCTGTTCCTTTAAAGATGGTATGATGTTTTCAAATTTTCATGTGTGTATGCATGGGGTGGGATTATGATAATGAAGGGGAAGAGCATGGTAGGTCACTTGGTGATCGGTGGTTAAACCACGAATTCAAATGTTAGGTCACATAGTGATCGGTGGCAAAGCCACACTTAAATGATTCCTGATTAATAGGAATAGGCAGTAAGACTGTCGATATGGTGTGTAGCGGTTGGCGGGTTGATTATAGAAATCCCCGAGGTGTGTTGGCTGGTACGGGTTGGTGTGTAGAGGATGGACTTTTAGGATGGGTTGGGCCATTTACCATTCATCATTTAATATGTCTGTATGATTGTTGCCATAACGTATGGGCCAAGGCCCATAATGTGTTTGTGGGCCTCAGGTCGTTGTGTGTTTCGGGATTTATACACTGAGTCTTGGTGACTTACCCTTTCATTTTTCTCTACTCTTTCAGATGAGCAGTAGATCGTGGACATGGGAGCCGAGGCGGACTCGAGGGGCCATCACGTCATTTAATTTCTTAAACTATTTCCGGTTTTTCTTTAAGTTTGAATTTGGGACTATTCTTTTGTAATAAGGCCTCCCTAGCTTAGTGTTTTGATTTATATTTGGTGACGTTTACATTTATGAATGTATGTTCGAAGCTTTATTTATAAAAAGAAATAAAAATGGGATTTTCAGACAAGTAATTTGTATAGAAGAAATAAAAATATTGTAAAGGTTTTCTTCAAATAACACTTATTTAACGAATACTTCTACAAATCAACCGAGATTTCAAATCCTTTCAAAGCGAAGTTTTTAAACTTTAAGCCGTAACATATCAGATCCGGTCGTGGCGTTTGGGCCGGGTTTGGGGTGTTACACAAACACCACAATAGCCCCCAATTGCAAAAGAAAATCACGTTTTCTTCCCCAATTTTGTAATTGCTTTTCTTACGTTCAATATCAAATTAGAGCTGTAGGTCATTGTTTCCAACAAATTAAGGTAATATTATGACTTTTTAGGATTAAGCAAAGTGTGTTGTTAATTCAATTTGAGGTTTAACCGATTGTATACAAATTTATTTAGATTTAATGTTTTTAAAGCATGGTTGGGTTCAAAAATGGCAAATATCGTAATCTTGAGTAAATTCGTTGTTTCAAAGTGATTTTTTGATTTATTTAAACCTAATTACAAGGTATTTCACCTCAATTTGATAGATCCTTACTGAATTTTTAAGAATCAAGCATTTTTCCTCTTTTACATGTTCTTGAGAGCTTGAATTTTTTGGAAATCTTAGATTCGTGGATTTGGGTAAAATTAATGGTTTAGATATGAAATTAAATTATATTTTGGATGTTTGAAATTGAACTAAGAATTAGAAATAAGATTAGAGTGTCGAAACTTCAATTTCGACAAAACTAGCTAATTTTCGGTAGTGAGAAAGGAGAGGCTTGATTTGTGTTTTTCTTACTATTTGGTTGTGTTCAAGGCTATTTTTAATGAGTTTGTAATGTGTTTATTGTGTGTGCAAAATTTTGAGTGTCGGATCAATCGAGAGCTTCTATGAGCAAGTCAAAAGGTAAGGAGAAGCTTGTTTGAACTTTTGACTAGTAAGCGGAAGTGTGATCGGTGAGTGTTCTGGAGTCGCTACTGGTATGTGCGATTCATAGTGTTAATTAGGAGATTAGGATTAACCTAATCCCCTATACTAAGTTCTGAGAGTAAGCCTTTCCTATACTTTTTGCTTTGGTTGTGGAATCATGCCTAAGTAAGTTGAGTTGTGTTATTTGATGCTAGTACAACAAGTAATATGTGAAAAATACATGAATGTGGTATGCGATTTACTGATTTTAACGCACACGTATGAGGTCTTATATATGATAGTTCAATGAGCATTATTGTGGCACTTGAAGTGCAATTAAATGAGAATACGATAAGCATGCATTGTGTATGAGATTGTGATGTGAAATTGATGAATATGAATAGAGGTTATGTGCATTTAAACAGTAAATAAATTTGTGAATTTGTGGAAATATTGGCATTGTGATCTCTTGAAACCGTTGGATATAATTGGCATGCCATAGGATTGTGAGTAGAGCTGAGCATGGGCTGGGCCACCCGGCCTGGCTCGAAGGCCCGCTCGAAAAATGGGAGGGTTCGGGTAAAAATATAGGCCCGAAAAATGGGCTTGGACAGAAAATGAGGCCCGTTTAAAAAATGGGCCGGGCCTCGGGTAAGAATTTCTTGGCCCGGGCCCGGCCCGAAATATATATTAAATAATTTATTTTTTAATCCTTTTTAAATTTTTAACTTTACCTTTCTTTTAGTTTAACTTTCATTTGTCTGACTTCCTCTTCGTAGTTCCTCCCCATTGTTCCCATTTTCAAAATCCCTAAGTCACCACTGGCCACCACCTCCTCCGATCCAGTAGTCTCCACCTCCCGAACACCCATTCACCTCCACTCTCCACCTCAAGCTCAGCTCAGCTCAGCTCATTTTCTCTACCCACAGCCACAACAACACACAGATGTAAGCCTCTTCTTCTTCTTCTTCTTTTTTTTTAAACTTTATCAAAGCTGTAAGCGAAAACGGTGACTTAATGAAAAGAGTATGCAGGGCAAATATGAAGCTAAGGTGGATTAAATATTGTTTCTTTTGAGAAGAAATTATATGAACCTTTATCTTTAAAGCAATTTGCTATTAAATATTGTTGATGGTCTCATGGTTGTGAAAGTTGAGTTTCAATGCTTTAAGATGTCATTCAGTACTTAAATTAATAAAGGGAGATGGAAGAAAATGTTGGTGCAAGTACAGAGCTTAAAAAAAGCAAAGATTGTGTTAACTGTTAAGGCATGCATACTTTTGAAATATTTATATCATATTTAAAGTTAATTTAAATTTATTTGTTATTTTTCTTTTTCCATTGTAGACACTGAAATAAAGAATGAAAGAGTTGGGAGTATAAATAAAGAAATAATAAAAAGAAGTTTCTTGCTCCATCGAACCAAATTAGTAGTGGAACATATTTTTTAGTTTAGAAAATTTGGTAGCAAGCAATCTGCTTAAAAGTTTTCATAATCTTGCTCTATCGAACCAAATAGCTTGTTTTTGTGTTTTCATAATCTGCTGTATTGTACCCATTCTGTTTCAGCTTCTAGTTTCTGCCTGACTAAAAGTTTATGTGAAAACAAAGAATGGCTGTGGAAAGTGCAAACACACACCAAATAGCTTCAGTTTTTATATGCAAATTTATTGCTTAATATCCTAATTGTATTGTAAGTTTTACTCATTTGTCGATGAGAATGGGAATCAATGACAATTTTGGTGGATTTTATTCATACATGCGTAATTAGATTTCACTAGCTAAATAATATTTAGGTTAAAGGAAAACACTAAAATTTAGGTTAATGAAAATGTCAATGTGTTGCTTGTATTTTAATTCTCAAAACATTCCTTATATCTATTAATTATAAGTAGGTAATTATAGAAAATATATATTTAATGAAAAATCTTACTATATATACAATTGTTTAGCTGACAAAATGACAATAATCTAACACATAACATTAGTTTATTAAAATGCTTCTTCAAATTTCTTTAGTATGTGTTTATACCTATCTATTTATATAAATATTTGGGAGTTAATCCCGTTCTAATAATCAAGACAACATATCTTCCTCTTTTGGACTTTAGACAACATAGTTAATTGCTCACCATGACTCCATTCGCTATGGAATATAATTTTAGATAACCAACTAATAAAATTTATCTTCTACATTTAAAATGATTTTTATGATGCAACTTCTTATTAGTTTAAATATGTAATCATTGAGCTAGATTTGTTTATACATATAAAACTAGTGATTATTTATCAACGTAGAGATAATAAATGACATTTGTATATTTTTATGAATAATTAATTTAATCATTTTTGTAATTCATCAAATATGATAAAATTATTACACCTAAAGCAGGAAAACATAACATTCATTTGCTTGTCTTTGTTTTTTGCTGCCTGTTGGATATGAGATGCTTTTGATAAATATAAATGTTAATATTTTTTTATTAAAGACTGTATGGTGGTAATTTTCATGTTTCTTGTTTTGGAATTGGTGTGTTGTGGCAGGAATAATTTGGGCTAATTTTAGCTAACATTTTATGATAGTAGTAAATAATAATATGGAATGATTCATATATTATATATAATTGTTGAAAAATTATATTAACTTTTTGTTTATTTGGATTCCAGGACTTGAGTTTTTATGACTATGGCTAGTTCGAACACTCCTATACCTGTGGACGATGGGTTTAATGAGTATGAAAGTGCTACCAAACGTCAAAAGTCTACCACTTCAAAGGTGTGGGATGAAATGACAAAGCTTGAATGCGAGGATAAAAATGAATTGAAGGCACAATGTAATCACTGTAAGAGTATCTTTTCTACTAAATCTTCTAGTGGAACCTCTCATTTAAGACGTCATCTAAATCAATGTTTGAAAAAAGTTAATAAGGACATCACTCAATACACCATAGCCAATCAACCATCATTAGGAGGTGGTCCATCTATAAAAAACTACAAGTTTGATGCTGATGAGTGTCGTCGAGATGTTTCTACTTTTCTTGTGTGTGGCAAGCATTCATTTAGGACAGTTGAAGAACCGAGATTTAGATACATGATGAGAATTGCTAGTCCTAATTTTAAGAATATAAGTAGATTTATAGCTGCTAGGGATGTCCTAATGTATTATGCAAAAGAGAGAGATCATGTTAAAGAAGAGTTAGCTAAAGCACGCGGTTTAATTTGTCTAACTTCCGATAATTGGAATTCAGAGCATACTAATGATGAATATATTTGCATTGCCGCTCATTGGATTTGTTAGAAATAAGTGACCCGAATCCTTATTTAAATAAAATACAATGGTAAAATAAAATAAAAGAAGAATCCCTATAGAACTACACTTCTTTTATTTTATTTTAAATAAGGTTTTTTAAACCTTATTAAACTCCATCTACTTGATATTGATTAGAATAAGGAGTTTCAATCTTACTACACTCCTATTAGAATATGGCTTTACAAGCCTATAAATAGACATAGTCTATTCCTCTTGTAATTGATTCGAATTCGACATAGTGAATTTTCTTCTCCTCTGCCCGTGGTTTTTTTCCCAAAAGGGTTTCCACGTAAAATCTGTGTGTTCTTTATTTTTATTTCTCTTTTCTTTGCGATATATTTGTCATTCATCGACGTTATTTTTTCACAAATTGGTATCGAGCTTCCGGGTTTTTCATCTCGATCACGGTAATGGCGTCTTTAAAGTATGAAATTCTGCGTTGGATCGCAACACCGATTTGCGTTGTGGCAAATAAAGATGCGAGCAGTTCTTGCACGATGGATTTAGAGGAAGCCCGCTAGGGTATAGATAAGATGCCTTCGACATTGATAGAGGAAGAGAAAAAGCGCAAGGATCGAAAGGCGTTAACACAATTACATCTGCATTTGTCTAACAAAATTTTGCAAGATGTGATGAAGGAGAAGACCGCCGCGGCATTATGGAAGAGGCTAGAATAAATATGTATGTCGAAAACTCTAACTAGCAAGTTGCATATGAAGCAACGTCTTTATGCTCATCGTTTGGAGGAAGGTGCGTCTGTGCACGAAAACTTAATAGTGTTTAAAGAAATTCTCTCAAACTTGGAGGCCATGGAGGTTCAGTATGATAAGGAAGATCTAGGGTTGATTCTACTTTGTTTGTTGCCCCCGTCTTATTCAACCTTCAGAGACACGATTTTATAAAGCCGCGAGTCTCTCACAGTTGATGAGGTTCATGATTCTTTGACCTCGTATGATAAGATGAAGCATCTTGTGGTTAAACCTGACTCTCAGGGAGAGGGTCTCATTGTTCGTGGGAGACAAGGTCAGAATGCTGATGATGATCGTGGAAGGACATAGGAACGGAATCCTCGCGATAAATCTAAGGGTAGATCGAAGTCTTCAAACAAAGGTAAAACTTGTAACTTCTGCAAGAAGAAAGGGCTTATTAAATTTGAGTCTTATAAACTACAGAACAAGATTAAAAGGGAGGTCGCGAATCAAAGGGAAAACAACCGAGAAAATTTTCGTGAAGTCGATGTTGTAGAAGACTACAAATGATGGTGAACTTCTAGTTGCTTCACAACAATTCTAAAGTGAGCGAGAGTGGATACTTGATTCAGCCGCACCTTCCACATGAGTCCCAATCGGGATTGGTTTACAAATTATGAAACAGTTAATACAAGGTGTTGTTTTGATGGGAAATAATGCTTCGTGTAAAATCGGTGTTGGAACAATTAAAGTTAAGATATTTGATGGAGTTGTCGAAACACTTAGTGACGTCACGGCATGTTCCGTAATTGAAGAGAAATTTAATTTCGTTGAGTACTCTTGATTCAAGAGGGTACAAATACACACCGAAAAGTGGATTTTGAAGATTTCCAAAGGTTCCTCGTTGTGATGAAAGGGCGGAGAGAAAGACCGCCAAGTTATATGTTTTGCGTGGTTCTCTCTCATATTGGTGATGCAAATTGTCGCTTCCTCTTCCTTGTCAGATGATGATATTACTAAACTTTGGCATATGCGCCTAGGGCATATGAGTGAGAATGGCATGGCAGAATTGAGCAAAAGAGGACTTCTTGATGGGCAAGGAATTTGCAAACTGAAGTTCTGTGAGCACTACGTTTTTGGGAAGCAAAAGAGAGTTCGATTCACCAGAGGAATCCATAACACGAAGGGAACGTTGGAGTATATTCATTCTAATCTGTGGGGGCCATCAAGAGTGCCTTCAAGAGGTGGAGCTAATTATATGCTAACTTTTATTGATGATTTTTCCAGAAAAGTTTGGGCATTCTTCCTGAAGCAGAAAAGCGATGTGTTTTCTGCATTTAAGTCTTGGAAAACTATGATTGAAAAATAGACGGGAAAACAAATAAAATACCTCCGCACAGATAATGGCTTAGAGTTTTGTTCTGATGAGTTTAATAAACTGTGCAAGTCAGAAGGGATCGTGAGACACTTGACAGTTCGTCATACTCCACAACAAAATGGTGTTGCAGAACGAATGAACAGAACGATCATGGAGAAGGTTTGATGTATGTTCTCAAATGCCAACTTACCAAAGTCGTTTTGGGCCGAAGCAGCCTCTACTGCATGTTTTTTGATCAACCGATCTCCATCCGTTGCCATTGAGAAAAAGACTCCACAAGAGGTATGGTCTGGTAATCCTGCTAATTATTCTGATTTAAAGATCTTTGGGTGTCCTGCGTATGCTCATGTTGATAATGAAAAATTGGAACCGAGATCCATTAAATGTGTTTTTCTTGGTTATAAAGCTGGTGTAAAAGGGTATAAGTTATGGTGTCCTGAAAATAGAAAAGTTGTGATTAGCAGAGATGTTGTTTTTGATGAAACTTCTATGCTACCTAACTTATCTCTTAAAGACTCTTCCAATAAAGAAAATCAAAAGCGGTGGAGCATCGACATCATACAGAGTCGACTCCTCAAGCCGATTACAAAAATTGAGAATAGAGTTGCTTCTTCACCACAATACTCTATCGCCAAAAATAGAACTAGAAGAGAAATTAAACCTCCAAAGAAGTATGCCGAGGTGATCTAGTTGCTTATGCTTTAAATGTGGTCGAAGATATAGATGCAAACCAAGAGCCGTCTAATTATTCTCGAGGCGGTTAGTGTGAAAACTCGAAAAAGTGGTCATTTGCTATGCAAGAGGAGATGGAATCACTCCACAAAAACAGAACATGGGATCTTGTGAAACTTCCTAAAGGTAAAAAGGTTGTTCGCTGTAAATGGGTGTTTAAAAAGAAAGAAGGGACTCTAGGAGTTGAAAAACCCAGATATAAAGCAAGGCTTGTTGCAAAGGGTTACAATCAAATTCCAGGAGTGGACTTCACAGATGTGTTCTCCCCAGTTGTGAAGCATAGTTCGATTCGAGCTTTGCTTGGTATTGTGGCCATGCATGATTTGGAGCTTGAGCAGTTAGATGTAAAAACTGCATTTTTGCATGGAGAACTTGAGGAAGATATTTACATGCAACAACCAGAGGGTTTTACAGTCTCAAAAAAAGAGGACTATGTTTGCTTGCTGAAAAAGTCCCTTTACGGTTTGAAACAGTCACCAAGACAGTGGTACAAGAGGTTTGATTCCTTTATGACTTCTCATGATTTTAAAAGAAGTAGTTTTGATAGCCGTGTTTACTTTAAGAAAAATAGGGATGGTTCTTTTGTGTATCTACTTATTTATGTTGATGACATGTTGATAGCAGCAAAAGATAAAGGAGAGATAAGAAAGGTCAAAGCCCAACTAAGTGAAGAATTTGAGATGAAAGATTTGGGACCAGCAAAGAAGATACTTGGTATGGAGATTCTCATAGATAGAAAAATAAGTAAATTGTACCTAAGTCAGAAGGGGTACATTGAGAAAGTTCTTTGCAGGTTCAATATACAGAGTGCTAAGCTCATAGTACTCCTTTAGCAAAACCATTTCCAAATTTCATCGGCTTTGTCTCCATAATCAGTGATGAGATTGAGTACATGTCACATGTTCCATACTCTAGTGCAAAGGGATCTCTCATGTATGCTATGGTTTGTTCACGTCCGATTTATCATATGCAATCGGTCAGCTTAGCGCGATACATGGAGAATCCCGATAAAGAACATTGGAAAGTCGTTTGGTGGATTTTAAGATACTTACGAGGTACTACCGATGTTTGCTTACGCTTTTGGAAGAACTAGAGATGGAGTCATTGGGCATGTTGATGCTAGTTTTGCTGGAGACCTTGATAGAAGAAGATCTCTCACTGGTTATGTCTTTACAATCGGAGGTTTTGCAATCAGTTGGAAAGCTACTTTGCAAACTATAGTCGCTTTGTCTACCCCTGAAGCCGAGTACATGGAGATTACTGAAGCTTGTAAAGAAGCTATTTGGTTGAAGGGACTCTTTAGTGAGCTCAATGAAGACCTTCAAATCAGCACTGTATTTTGTGACAGTCAGAGTGTCATCTTCCTTACAAAAGATCAAATGTTTCATGAGAGAACAAAACACATTGATGTTTGGTATCATTTTGTTCATGATATTATTGCTCGTGGTGATATTGTTGTGAGCAAAATTAGTACTCATGAAAATCCTGCAGATATGATGACTAAGTCATTTCCTATAACCAAGTTTGAGCATTGCTTAGACTTGGTTGGTGTTCATTGTTGAAGTTAAACCCTTAAGGGGTTTTATGGAAGAGGTGGAGAACTTGTTCGTTGAGAGTTCGCGATGAAGAACTTGTTTATTGAAAATTCGTGTCAAGGTGGAGATTGTTAGAAATAAGTGACCCGAATCCTTATTTAAATAAAATACAATGGTAAAATAAAATAAAAGAAGAATCCCTATAGAACTACACTTCTTTTATTTTATTTTAAATAAGGTTTTTTAAACCTTATTAAACTCCATCTATTTGATATTGATTAGAATAAGGAGTTTCAATCTTACTACACTCCTATTAGAATATGGCTTTACATGCCTATAAATAGACATAGTCTATTCCTCTTGTAATTGATTCGAATTCGACATAGTGAATTTTCTTCTCCTTTGCCCGTGGTTTTTTTCCCGAAAGGGTTTCCACGTAAAATCTGTGTGTTCTTTATTTTTATTTCTCTTTTCTTTGCGATATATTTGTCATTACCGATGTTATTTTTTTTCACAGGATTGATAAAGATTGGAAGCTACAAAAGAGAATCATAAGGTTTAGAGCTTTATTTCCTCCGTATGATGGTTTGAACATAGCGGATGAACTTGTTTTATGTTTATCTCAATGGGGTATAGACAAGAAAATTTTTAGCATCACTTTGGATAATGCTTCTTATAATGATGTGTTGGTTTCTTGTCTTAAAAATCGTTTTAAATGCGAACCGAGCTATTTTGTGTGATGGTGCTTTTTCAAGTTAGATGTTGTGCACATATTTTGAATCTTATAGTTAAAGCTGGTTTGGAACTTGCGATGATGTTGTTGGTAAGATTCAAATGGAATTAAGTACATAAAAAAAATCGGGAATTGTAGGAAAAGATTTTATGATGTGGCCGACAAAAGTTTTCATTTGAATGTGACCAAAAAGTTGCGTCAAGATGTGTGTGTGAGATGGAATTCTACTTATTTGATGCTTGAATCTTCTCTATACTATAAAGATGTGCTAGATTATTGGGGCCAACGGGATAAAGACTATCAAATGTTTGCACTTTCTGACGAGGAATGGAGAAATGTTACTATTCTTTGCAAATTTTTGAAAGTCTTTTATGATGTGACTTGTATTTTTTCTGGTTCTAATTATCCGACGGCCAATCTTTATTTCAGAGGGGTTTGGAAGGTTCACAAAGTCTTGCTTGATACAGTTAAAGGTTCTTATTCTTTTTTAACTCCAATGGTTAAACAAATGCAAGAGAAATTTAATAAATATTGGGCAGAGTATTCGTTGATATTGTCATGTGCTGCAATTTTAGATCCTCGTTACAAGTTGAATTATGTGCAGTATTGCTTTATTACAATCTATGGTATTCATGCTTCAGATTTTGTTGAAACCATTCTTAGAAATCTTAGACTCTTGCTTGATGAGTATGCTAAGAAATCCAAATCCACATCTTCCTTTTTGGCCAAGAATTCTAATGTCTCAGATAAAGATCCCGTTGATTCTAGTTTGCATCAATACAATGTTAATAGTGTTGGTTTTGGGGAGATTTTGATGAGAGTGATGATTATAAACGGTATTTAAATGAATCGCACCGAGAGTGAAAAGTCACAGCTTGGACATTTATTTGGAAGAACCGGAGCTTGAGTTGAATAGTCAAATAGATGTTTTGAATTATTGGAGCAAAAGTTCAGTTTGATATAATGAGCTTTCATTATTGGCTCGTGATCTTTTGGCAATTCCAATATCGACTGTAGCTTCCGAGTCCGCTTTTAGCATGGGTAAGAAAGTTATCACACCTTTGAGAAGTTCACTTAAGCCAAAAATGGTTCAAGCCGTTGTTTGCCTTGATGATTGGATGCGAGCTAAGGGATTTTCAACGGGTAATTATTATTCTCGTTTTATTGTTGTAATTTTATATTATTTTTTATCAATTTGATAATCTAATTATTTATTCTTATTTCATGTTAGAAATTGGTGACAAGAATGACGATGACGATGAGGATGATGAGGACGATGATGACGATGATGACGATGTTTCTTCCGTTGCTTTTTAGGTTACCTTCCTTTCTAACTGTTGACAATTTAATTTAGCTTACAATTTATAGTTTCTTATAAAATTAAATATGTTAATTGGTTAATGTATAGATATTTTGGTTGGTTGATTATATTTTGCGTGTTTTGTAGTGCTTTTTTTGGGGATGTTGGTGATGTTGTTTTTCTCTTTTTTAGTCTTTGTTTTTATGTTTGTTTGGCAATCGCTTTTGTTGCTGTTTGATGCTGTTTGATGCTGTTTTGGTGCTGTTTTGGTGCTGTTTTATTGTTCTTTTATGGTATTTTATTGTTCTGTTGTTGTTTTTAATATTATTTCGATATTGTAGAACTTTTGTTTTATTATCAGTTTGGCTATTATTTTAGTTCAAACAAGTTGTTTCAATTTTAATATAACTACTTCTTATTGTTCTGTTGTCGTTTTTAATATTATTTCGATATGATCTTTGAGATCCTATAATATTGATTGAATATCAAGACTTTTTTTTGTGGAGATGAACAATGGATGGTTGCGTTTGGGTGCATGTGCCATCACATCTCGCATTTGATTTGAGAGACAGAAATTGATTTTATAAATTATGCAATGCCAACAGTGTACATACATAGGTATAGAAGAGGATATTTGACCTTTGTGTGCATAACATCACTTCACTCTTACAATTACAACAGTCGATATTGAAAAGAAAAGATATAAGAAAGCATAAAAGCACAATGAACCTTGAGCATAAAAGCATAAAATCACTATCATAACTAAAAAAAAAAAAAACACATCTTTGGGCATCAACCACTAAAAACTCAAGGAATTGGTAGAAAAATTTCAATGTTTTTGTATTTTGTTTTAGTATCATTTTTTATTTGTTTCTTGTTTTAATATTTGTTTTTATTTTTTTAAATGTATTTGATTTATTATATTTTATTTTTTAATAAAATAAGTTAAAAAATTAATATTAGTCGGGCTGGGCTCAGGCCTACCAATTTTATGTCGGGCCGGGCTTGGACAATTTTCAGGCCCATATTTCGGGCAGGGCCAGGCTCGGGCCTGAAAAACGGGCCAAAATTTTTTTTGGGCCCGGCCCAGCCCGGCCCATGCACACCTCTAATTGTGAGTACTTACCTTTTTGTTTTGTGATTTGGGCATTGAGGCCTTGGGATAGGTTGGAGAGAGAAGAGAATGTTGAGCTATGCTCCATTCATCGGGACATGCTGGTGTGTTGGAGAGTGCTAGCTTAATGCTACACTTTTGGGACATGTTAGACTCTTTAAGTCATTGGTGTGATGGAGATCCATTTATTCAATGTGCGGTGATTGAGTCCACTTTTATGTTTCATAAATGCCAAATTATCTTTATTTGAACTATATTTGAGTTATGTTGTGTGTAAATACATGTAAGAGAATTTTCTAGACTTGTGTGGTATTGAAGCATGAAAACGTTATTTGTCTTGTTAAAAATGTGGTTGCGAATGTGCCTTAGTAGGCTCTTATGCTATTGTGTATGCTTAGTAGAAATTTTGAACATTCATTGAACTTGTTTGAGCTCACACTCTTTATCTAAATTTTGCAGATAAATAGTGCGTTTGGGGAGTGTAAAATGGGCAAGGAAGTGATGTAACACCCCAAACCCGGCCTATGCAGTATGACCGAATCTGACATGTCACATGAAGAAAACGAGTAAAGAACTTGTGCTTATCACTAAAGATTAGAATTTGGTTTAAGAAAACAAATTTTGATCATAAATATTTGATAGAAATACTACAATTCTTGAAAGGTTAATTGAAAAATCGATAATTGAATTAGTGATCTTTTAAATCCGTAATTTTTGAAAATAAAATTGATATTTAGAAGGAAAGTCCAAGTTAAATTATTCGAACATATTGGTTATGAAATCCGTTTGTAGATAAATTTTATGAAAAACCATTGTTTATGATTTCCAGAAAAATTCTCGTTTAAAACAAACCATGAAAGAAAATAAATAATCAAACATAAAATCCAAATTTAAAATCCCAGAGGCCTTATTACAACTTTAACACAAAATAGTAAAAGTAACGAAATGAAACAGAAAGGAAATTTACTAAAGTCCGAAATATCATTTCCAAAGTATGGCCTCCACCGGATCATCCATGGCCCCAAGTCCTCGTCACTGAGCATTACCTGAGGGAATTAAAAAAAAGAAAGGAGGGGTGAGTTACAAGAACTTAGTGTATAATCCCCTTACCGTCATCCACTGGGCCTGAATTCATTTAGCAATAACTTGGGCTTAAGCCCATTTACATAATCAATAACAAAATGAAGTTAATGTATGCAACCCAACCCATCCATCCATCACACCCCCGACCAGCCAATCACACCTGTGGGGATCAAGTCAACCCACCCCGCCGCTCACACCAAATCGCTGCAGTCAAGCTGCATTTCATATAGTATTTTCGTGGTCAAGCCACCGAAATCATAAGTAAACATTATAATGAATATTTTGTGGCAATGCCACCAGGCTACACTGCTCTTCATACATTTTTCCCAACCCATGCGATATGTAACATGCAACATACATAATCAAGCATAATATCCACATATATATTCAACAAGCATTAATCCAATAATTTATTATGGTGAATCGACACATTATAAAACTTTGTAACTCGGCCCACTAAGGCATTTTCGTAAATCGGCCCATAGGGCATTTTCGTAATTTTATCAATTTCATTACCGATTTTGACAAGTCTATAGAAATAATGTAATTTAAGCAAATTTCTCGATTTGAGCCATATTACGATTTTTAGCCATATAAATAATAACGATCTATTTTCCAACGTGATATCTAATCATGAATCTACGAGATTTCGGTGTGAGATTACACACCTGATTACGGTAAGGATTAATCCTTCTTGATCGTCAACACCTAAATCACCATTACTCTCGATTAATCCAACAAACGAGATTTTATTAATCTAAATCTAAATCAAACGATCTATTGAAACGCTTACCCTTAGTATCGTGAACGACCACGATTTGTCTATTTTCACCGGATGATGGTCCACAACCCGGTGGAAAATCCCGAACCACTGATACCGCCCTTCGTTTGAACTTAGGAGTAGGAATCGCAAATCCACTCCTTTTGTGTTCTCCAAACGCTTTTCCTTTCGAATCGGTACCACTTGCCTCCATTGGAAAAAGTCTTAATCAAGACGATATTACGATGATATAAATCGATTGTTTAAGGAAAAGGTTCGGCTTACCACTATTTCTGTAGGATCAACAAGTGAATAAAAATGATCGATATGATCCCTATAATAACCGATTAGTCACAACCATCATTCTGTTTAGCAAACTAATCAAACAATGAGCGAGATTGAAATAATCCATAAAGAAACTTCTTACCTTACAATGATAAATCCGATTTCCACCGATTGGGCTTACGACTACGGATGATTCGACTAAATGAATGATTCAGCCAACCCCACAAGAATACTATAAAATAGGAGATGATCACGAAATGAGAGAGTAGAAGAGAGGAATGTTTCGATTAGAGAACCATCCAAAGAGAAGGTACATATTCGGCAAAAAGAAAATACAAGGATAGAATAGAGCCACTTACCGATTCGATCAAAGAAGAGATACTCAACTCGCAAGATGGAGAAGAGAAGATGATAGAAATTCGGCTATTGGAGAAAAAGAACAAGGATGATTCGGCCTCTATGTAAAATCGATTAAAGAAAATGAGAGAAAGGTTGAAGAATTAATGAGGAAAGAAAAAGAAGAGATGGACAAGAGAAATGTCAAAGTTTCATTAACACTATGAAAGAGATGAACAAAAGAGAGACTTGTGTTTTGGCAACCAAGGAAAAGATTGGAAGAAAAATGCACCAAAATGATAAAAGAATAAAAGATGGCTAAGGCAAGGATGAAAAGAAGAAAAGAAAAATGCTCCCAAATGGTCTCGGTTTTAGGCAAGGAAAAGAGGTACCAAATGAACAAAGAAAAGACTTTCAAAAAAGAAATCAAAAGCTCTTCAAAATGCCTAACAAAATTCGGCACACCCCCCTTACCAAAAACGATTACACCTTAACCAAAAAGATGCATGTTGACCAAAAATTCCTTCCCTTGGCAACTCCTAAAATTTGGCCAACATGTTCCTCCCCTTGCCTTTTTATTTGATTTTTTTCCTTCATTTTCCCTTGTTTTCCTCCTTACCATAATCCTTAGTCATCTTTCCATAAATAAAAAGTCTTCCTTACCTTAATTATCACCATGGCCGACACTTGGAAGAGAAACACAAAAATAAATCCTAAAATTTGCAATATATGGGATTCGAACCTCTTCCCTCCATGCTCTCCACTTGACGCCACACCACTCCACCATGTGCTCCACTTGTGCTAGCAAAGCACACTCTTATTTCCTTAAATATTGATGTCACATACTTCTCTCCTTAAAGTGCTTAAACACAAAAACTTTACTAAGACTCAATTCAATCCCAAGCCTTCATAGGACCCCTAAACATACAAAATTCACATTCTTAACTAGCCTATCACATGATATGATGCAAAACATAAAATTCTGAATTTCAGGATGTTACAAGTGATCCACGCAAGCATTGTGGTTAAGTGTGTTTTTGTGATTTTGAATATTAGGAATAAAGACAATGTGGGTTATAGGTATTATAATTACTGTTATTATTTTGGGACTAGAATGACGGGCTATTGATAATTTTTGTGGACTTTGATTGTGGATATTTTGATGTTCGTGAATGGTATTAGCGATGCATGATATGTTCATTTGATGATTATGTGTTTAAGTGGCATGTAATATGTCTAAAAAGTGCTAGCATGGCTAAAACAATATGCTGGAGATTTAGGTAAGTCTAAAATGACCTAATGGTTAAAAATAGACAATTAGAATCCTTAGGAAACCTTGAGATGCTAATTTGGTATGTTGAGTAGTGGATTTAGAGGCTAAAGATGTATGTTAGCATTAATGATTACTTGAGGTGTCAAATTTTGCTATGGCATGTTATGGTGTGCTTGAGCTTGTTTTAAATGATGATCGAAGGTAATATAACATGTTTGGAGTGAGAAATAGCCTTAAATGCACGAAATGGTATGTGTAGTAGTGCTTAAACTTGAAAATTGTAGGTCTCGACTGAAACTGCAAGTCGTCGTCTCGACGTTGTTCGGATGACTTCTCGATGAGAGACCGATGTAGTGACCACCATTGTCACATCGTCATGACAAAGGACCCATACCAAGGCTCGTCCCAATGGGCTATATTGCGTCATCCCGACGTAGAGCCTAGCCATTTCAGGGCCAGTTTTCACAGATTTGTAATTTAGTCCTTAGGTTTTGGTGGTGTAATTGAAGGCCAAAACGTTTACGAAATGCTTTGAAAATTCACATACCAGAGTCTTAGATGTTTGATTTCATAAATATACTGATAATTTTGTAACTTGATTGTTTTAATATTCTATCAATATTTTGATTTAGTCCTTAATATATTTGTTTTTAAAATTAACTAAGGGCGGCTAATCGAATTAAACCAATTCTTTACAAAATATTTCTAAAAATATTTTAGATTTAAATTGCACCTTTAAATCAATTATTTATGTGTGTTTACATGGTTAGGACATGAAATGACATTTTTGCCTTTATGCTCGTTTAAGTAAACTTCGTTTGAAAAAGCATGCAACTAGGGTTAAATTGTTTTTTTCTGTCTATATGTGAGTTGAATGCAAGAATGAGACATTCGTTGTTGATTGAAAAAGGAAAACAAATAATTAATTGCATGCTTAAAAGTCGTGAGGTGTTTTGGGTCACTTTGATGACTAATGTAATGTTTCGGATTGGGGTTGGACCATCTCGGTCGGGTTTGGGGTGCCACATTTGCCAATTTTAAAAATCTGAACATCCCTTTGAATGATCACCTCTTGAACAAAGTGGTAACATATGTCTATGTGATTCGTTCTCTCATGATGCATTTGATCTTTGGTGAGATGTATGACACTTTGACTATTACAATATATGCCTCTTTTTTCACTTACCAGTTTACTAAACATGCCCCTTAACCAAATTACTTCTTTTACTGCTTCAGTAATTGCCATGTATTCTACTTCAATAGTTGACAAAGCTATTGTAGCTTGAAGTATAGCTTTCCAACTAATGACACAATTCCCAAAAACAAATAGGTAACCTGCGAGAGACCTTCTTTGATCTAAGTCTCCTGCATAATCTGAATCAACATATCCGACTAAGCCCTTTAAGCTTCTTCCGAATTCTAAGCACATGTTAGAAGTACCTTGTAAATATCTGAATATCCACTTAACTACATGCTAGTGTAACTTACTCAGTTTGGCCATGTATCTACTAACAACACTAACATGTGAAATATTTGGACGAGTACATACCATTGCATACATCAAACTTCCAACTGCGCTTGAATAAGGTACTTTTGACATGTACTTCTCTTCTTCTTCATTTTGGGGAGAATCTAAAATTGACAATTTGAAGTTTGCAACTAAGGGAGTACTTACCGGTTTTGAGTCTTGCATATCAAATCGTTGAAGGATCTTCTTAATGTAACTTTTTTGTGATAAAAACAATTTCTCGGAATGTCTATCTCTTGAAATTTCAATTCCCAAAATTTTCTTCGCTGCACCTAAATCTTTCATCTCTAAATTATAGTTAAGCATGATTTTAAGACTCATTTTCAGATGGATTCTTAGCCACAATCAACATATCATCAACATAAAGCAGCAAATATATAAAAGAACAATCACCAAGACATTGTAGGTAAACACAATTGTTATACTTACTTTGAGAAAAACCAATACTCAACATGAATAAGTCAAACTTTTTATACCATTGCCAAAGAGACTACTTCAAACTGTATAAAGACTTTTGTAAGAGACACACATGATCTTCTTTACCTTTAAATTTGAAGCCTTCCGGTTGTTGCATGTAGATATCCTCCTCAAGGTCACTCTGAAGGAAATAAGTCTTCACATCTAAATGCTCTAATTCAAGATTGTTTGATGCCACAAGAGCCAAAAGCACCCAAATGGACGTATGTTTCACAATGGGAGAGAAAACATCATAAAAATCAACTCCCTCCACTTGACTGTAGCCCTTTGCAACAAATTTTGCCTTGTACCTAGTGTCGTTAAAACCTGAACCTTCTTTCTTTTTAAAAACCCATTTGCAACCAACGATTCTTTTACTGATGGATGGTTTAACTAGTCGCCAAGTCTCGTTCTTATGAAGTGATTCCATCTCTTCTTCCATTGCAACGAGCCATTTGCTAGAATCGGAGGCCTAAACTATCTTATAATAACACGAAGGATCGGTTGAATCAATGCTCTTAGCAATACTTAGAGCATAAGCCACTAGGTTTCCTGCACAAGATTTCTATGGTGGTTGAATTTCTCACCTTTTCTTGTCACGAATCAACTTATATTTAGTTAACTGCGATGGTGAGGCTACCTGTGAGTTGGATGAAGCCCCAAACTGATTCGAAACAACTTTAATTTCGTAAGAATTGAGATTTCATCGTGTCATCGTGACGTCGCTTACTTTCTCATCAGGACGAAGATCCTGTTCATGATATTGTGACGAGGCTCTTTGTGTCATTGTGACATCACTGCCTGTTTCAACTTTTTACTCCACCTTGCTTGAGACACTTTGATTTGTTGTGTCTTTAAAAGTAAATGACCCATTTTCTAATTGAAACATGACAGATTCATCGAACATAACATCTTTGCTAATAATAGTTTTGTTGGTTTTCGGACACCACAGTTTGAAACCTTTCATACCGGCAGGGTATCCCAAATAGATGCACTTTACGACCCCTGGATCGAGCTTTCCTTGGATAACTTTAGGATAAGCAGGACAACTGAAAATTCTAAGATTAGAACAATTGGGAGGATTACTTGACCATATCTCCTCTGAAAATTTATTGTTCAATGCTCAATGTGGAGATTGGTTTAACAAACAACTTTCCAAATTTATTGCTTCGACCCGAAACTCCTTCCCTACTCCTGCTTTTGAAAGCATGCATCGGGCCTTTTCTAGCAAGGTTCTGTTCATTCTTTCTGCAACTCTATTATGCTGTAGAGTTCTAATAACGGTTCGATGTCTTTTAATTCCTTCCTGTTTGAAGAAATCGTTAAACTCTGACGGACAAAACTTAAGGCCATTATCTGTTCTCAACCGCTTCACTAATTTTCCGGTATTTTTTTTTAACAGTGTCTTCCACAATTTGAAGATTCTAAAGACTTCATTTTTTTGTTTCAAGAAATAAACCCAAACTCTTTTGAAGTGATCATCAATAGAGTTAGGAAATATTTATTACCTCCTTTTGAGATGTCAGGAGACGGACCCCATAAATTAGAATGAAAGTAATCAAGAGTCCCTTTTTGTTCTGTGCACTGCTGAATCGAAGCTGACTCGAGTTTGCTTCTCAAAAACGCAATGCTCGTAGAAACCTAACTTACCAACTCAAATGTCTTTGAGAAGATCCCTGTTGCATAAGACTGTCATACCTTTCTTACTCATATGAGCTAGTCAGATGTGCTAAATTTGGTTGAATCGAAATCGATGGAGAAAGAATCACGCCGCAGTGTCATGACATCATGTTGGCTCTCATCACGTCATGGCGATAATTTTGACACTTTTTCGGTAATTGCAGTCGCACCAATAGCCGTTTACCCTTGCAGAACGTATAGGTTGCCCTTTTTCTATCTTCTCATTACAATGAGAGCTCCGCGAGAGACTATTAAGTCATTTGATTCAATGGCTATCTGATTTGCCGCAATTCATTGTAGCAGATTAAACAAATTTCTGCACTTAAAGAGCTCGTATGAAAACAATTTAATTATGTTTTTACTTAGTTTTCATCTTTAGGTAATAAATGAATAAAAAGTGTAATTTTAGCCATTTATATGACCTTAAGGGCCAAAATAGGCCTAAATGAAGGCTAATGTATTCCATGAGTGTCCAGGACATCATTCGGAGGCATAAGAACACGATAATAACCACAATGTTGTAACATGGAGTTTCAATGTCGTAACATAGTGAGCAGAGTACTCAAAAGGACCAAACTACCTTCAATGTCGCAACATGGATAGAGGGTGTTGATCGTTGATTTCAGAGTTTTAAATTTATAATGATCGAACCTGGAACTAACTATAACAACGATTGAGGTAAGTGCACCTATCGAACAGTAGTATAGCTTAGGCAAGACCGGATTGTCGAACCCAAAGGAACCAAAAGTACTAATACTAACTTTCTTTTTATTATCTAGCCTAAAATAATTGAAGTTGTTATTTAATCTAAATTTAACTAACTACTAAGCTAAAGACGCAAAGACAAAAAGAATGAAATGGGGAAATACTCGTTGGAAAAACTCAATTTGATTAAGACGATACCCTTAGGAAGAATCCACCTAGACTTCACTTGTTATCTAACTTTGAACTGCATTTATTTATTCACTTGACTTGATCCATAAGACTCCCTAATGTATATTAAACCCTCTCTCAAGCGAATAACGTCTAACCCTAGGTTGATTAATTGAAATCTCTTTCTAATTAAAACCCCTAGAATTGCATTAACTCGATCTATGGACTCCCATATTATGTTTCACCCTAATCGCAAAATCTCGTCACCCTATCTCTAGGCGCGATCAACTCGCTTAATTATGCTAGATCTACTCTTAGCGTGGACTTTTGCTCCTCCACCTAAGCACATCAAACTTGAATCAATATCCCAAAATATTAACACAAGAATTAAGAACACATAATTAAGAACAAATCAAGTATTTATCATATAGTTCAACAAACGATAACAAGATTCATCTAAGTTTTATCCCTTCTGTATCTCAAGGGTTTAGTTCATAATAATAAAAGAAAACATCTCGTAAGAAAAGATAAAACAAAACATAAGAAATCCCTTAAACCCCCTGAAGGAATTGAAGGAGAGATCCGCCGTCTTGAGTAGAATTCTGGCTTCTTAAGATGGATCAACCGGCTATCTTTGAGTGTTTCCCACAAATCTGACCTTTTCGGCTCGGCTCCTTGGCCTAGCTCACCGCCCTCTTCTAGGTTATACTTAGGGTGTTTATATAGGCTTTTGAAATAGGTTTCTTTACCCCTAAGTATCCTTTTCCGAGTGAAATTACTCTTCTCCACGACAGGGACACCGCCATGGCACACGCCCGTGTGATTCGTCTTTAGGCCGTGTTTGGACTTTTAATGAGGTGACACACCCGTGTAAATCGTGATCAGGCCGTGTTCTAGTCTATCAAGGAGACACGGCCATGTTGGCTCAAGTCCAGCCGTGTCGATTTTCACTTTGGCCGAATTTGGTCCGCTTTTGAGCCCGCTTCGCTCTTTCCATCCTCCTGGTGCTTTCCCGAGTATAAAACATGAAAAGAAAGGATTAAGAGTACCTTTTTACATAAATCAGGGGATAAATCATCCAAAAGTATGCTAAATGTGGGATTAAAATATGTTACTTTTACGGTTTATCACATACCCCCACACTTAAGCTTTTGCTTGTCCTCAAGCAAAATTCTCAACTTACAATTAAAACGAACTTTCCATTATTCAATATTCCTATCAACAATGTCTCATCATAATTCATAGATAATTTATACATGGATAATTTAACTCAAAGAGTCCTAAAGATTCAAACAATATAAGTCATACATTTGTAGCACAAAACATAGGTGTTTCCCCTCATCTAAATAATTACCTCTGATCCAAAACCTACAAGGATTGACATCCGCACAAAATATTCACTCAAATCACTCGAAGTGTTTAAGGTTCAGAATTAAGCACTCAAATGTCAAACCTGAAAAGTTAATCCCATAGGCTTGCATGAAAATCAAATCTCCACCACTGTAATATGAGATGATGCACAAATCAAAAGGTCTTTGAAAGGGTTGTAACACGGCTTGGGTTAAGGTGTGGATAAAGGCTGAGTTAGAGGGTTAGAATCGAGATCGACATGAAAAATTACCTAACTAGAAACAAAGAACTGAAAAATAAATAATTACATGAATTGAAACTTTGAAACTAATAATACGAGCTTCTTCTTCAATAAATAGACTTTAACTATACAAGCTCGCTTTTCATCATACTAATACTGAATATACTTCGATGTTTTTATTTTTTAAAGATAAAGTAATAATAAAGAACTTTAACAACTGAAATAAAGAACATAGTTAGGCAACTGATCAAATCAAATCTCAAAAAAAAAAGGGTAGTCAAGAAGAATGGTGATAACAAATACAAAGGGTTTTGGGTTAATATTAGTGGGTGAGTCAATAAAAAGGGTTGTTAGGATCAAAGGGGTTCACTAGGGGTTAATTATGAAGGTAGGCTTTTTATGGAGTAAGTGGGTTAAATCCTAGGTGCCTTTATCATTTCTGTATATCAAATCAAAGATGTGGTCTCAACATGTATAATCGAGGCAAGTTCTAGAATAACAGTTCAATGTTGACACACTCATAATCAAAAAGTGAGCATGAAAAAGGAAAAATGCTCTTATAAGGCTAAAAATCTCACAAAAATTATGGGTATTTTGATGTCAACCTCGTAAATTTCAAATTTCAAAGTAATATTCAAATTCAGGTTAACAACCTAGAAAAAAAAATTATTCTGAAAAATAGACTTATCATGCTTGATTCTATAGCATCTTAGAATTTAGTTATCAATGCACAATTATCAATGACTTAATCTAAAACATATCAATGAAGATCATAAGTCATGGAAATTTCATTCTAATCATAATATGAGAAACTTACTTTAGAACAAGGCATAATTCAGGGATTTGAGAATAATGCAAAAAGTTTGGCACCTAATTTCAGGAATTTGAGAATAATGAAAAAAGTTAGGCACCTTTTTAGGTTGTTCACCCCCCACACTTAAGATGTACATTGCCCTCAATGTACAAAGATATATATATATATATATATATAGATAATTAAGTATAAATTCAAAATATATGGAGAGAAGTGAAACTCCCTGAATTATGGATGAAATCCTTGTGTTGGAGGTGAAAGATAAGTTGGAGGGGTCGTTCTTTATGACGATCCTACGCTAGATGAAGAGATTGGGTAGCTCATGGAGGATTAGCCAGGATATAATGATAATAATTAAAACTATACTAATTAAATAATTAAATAAAAGCAAGCTAAAGTGACGAAAAATAAAAAATAGAATAAAACTAAAGGAAAAGATAAATGGACCGTAGAGTCCTTATTGTTGGATGGTTCGCTAGGTGGGCGTGATTTCTAAGGCTGCGGTGAGTTGGTGGTCGTGGTTCCGGTGTGATTCCCTAGCAGCCTGTAGAACTTAAAATTAAGAAACTAAAATAAAATAAACTAAGTTAAGCAGAAGAGAAGTAAAGATAAGGAAATTGAAGCAAAAGAGAAAAACGAAGTAAAAACTAAATGGCCTCAAATATCCTTGGCTCGTCTAATGATTGAAGCAGCCGGCATGAACTTATATAGATCGGTCTCCCTCTAGGAGACTATGCTTGATTCCTTCCGCTTTTTCGGAATTTGGTGTAGCTCAAGGGTTTTGGGAATGTATTGGAGAAGAGAAGTAGGGGAAGGTTTGAATAATAGGATAGAATAAAGGGGATGGGGAGTAGGAAAGTGAGTAAGGGAAGAGATGGGAGGGGGTTTAAATAGATTTTCAGGCCTGGTGCAACCCCACGCCCGTGTATCATAGGCGTGTTGATTCACACGGCCGCTTCGTACGACCGTGTTATGCATCGTATCGTTTCTCCCACGCCCATGTTCTGGTTGCCACGCCCGTGTGTAAACTACCAGTGTTGACCACGGCCGCATCGCATGGCCGTGTTGGGTGTCGTTCATGTCTCCCACGCCCATGTTAAAGTCACCACGCCCCTGTGTGATCTAACAGTGTCGACCACGGCCACATTGCATGACCGTGGGGTTTTGTCGGTGCCCGTGGTGTGGTGGTTTGAGTCCGTGACTCTGAAAATTGATTTTCTCCGACTGCACTCATCTCATCTCTGTCATGTCGAGACGGAGATTCGATACATCCACACCCGCCACGCCAAGGTCGTGTTCAAGGCCGTGGCCTCGAATTCAGACTTTTGGTTAGTTTATAGTTAGGTACTATAAAGAAAGGATAAAAATGTAAAAGTTAATGGGGTTAGTACTCCGGTTGCCTCCCGAGAAGCGCTCGTTTATAGTCTTAAGCTAGACTCTCCTCTCATTTGTATATTCATGGTGGTTTGAGGAGCTGAAAGTCCTTCCTCATGCTATCGGTTTCATTATCATGATAGAATTTAAGTCGAGATGCTTTTATATTGAAAGTCCCAAAGATAGGGTTACTTACCTCGACTGTTCCATATGGAAAAACACTGGTTACCCTAAAATGGATTTCTTTGTTAGTGTTAGGGTCAGGAGGAGATATTCGAGGGTCTGCTTTATCAATCAATACTTGATCTCTGATTTTGAACTTGTTTGCCGCGTGGAGTGGCTCTGGTTCTGCTTTGTGTATCCCTAATTTTTCCTTAAAATGTGTTTTCCTCTCGTCTAGATCATCGATCTGAATCCCTTGTTCTTCGTGTGTTATTTCTTTGTTGGCACATGGTATAGGATCAGGTTTAGTTGTATTCTTTTGTGGAGCTTCCTGAAAAGAAGGGTTAACCGAATGGTTATCATTCGGATTTATTTTCTCACCTTGATTATTTGATGTTCTAGTTGAATCGAGGGCTTGAAGAGTGACTGTCTCGTCACCTACACAGAATATAAGTTTGCCTGCATCAACATCGATTTTAGTTCTAGCAGTTGCTAAGAATGGTCTTCCTAAAATTAAGGGAATCAGATTATCCTCATCCATGTCTAAGACAACAAAATCTACTGGGAAAACGAATTTATCAATTTTTACAAGAACATCTTCGATAATACCCCTAAGAATTCTAACAGTTTTATCAGCTAGTTGGATGCTCATCCTAGTTTGTTTGGGTTTCCCTAGACCTAGTTGTTTAAACAATTTATAAGGCATGACATTTATGCTTGCCCTAAATCAATAACGCATTATTAATAGGTAAACTACCAATTAAACATGGAATCGTAAAACTCCCTGGATCTTTTAATTTTTGTGGTAGTTTATTTTGCAAGATTGCCGAGCACATTGCATTTAGTTCCACGTGTGATGCCTCGTCTATCCTTCGCTTGTTCGTCAAAAGCTCTTTTAAAAATTTTCTAGAATCTGGCATCTGCGAAAGGGCTTCAAGTAGCGGTAAGTTAATGTGTAATTTCTTTAAAAGTTTAAGAAACTTACCGAACTGTTCCTCTATATCGTCTCTCTTCATCGCTTCGGGATAAGGAATGCGAGGTTGGTACTTTTTGATTACCGATTTTGGCTTTTCTTGTGTTACCTCAACTTTACCTTTCTCTACCTCGTTTTCTTGTATTGGATTGGGTTCATCTAACCCTATACTATAATGAGCTGTGATAGCTTGGATTTGCTCCTTTGGGTTAATCTCAGTGTTGCTTGGTAGACGCCCTTGCAGTCGTTCGAAAATTATCTTTGCAAGTTGTCCAACTGTCTTAGTAAGTTCCCCAACTTGACTTTCGATCCCCTTAATTGATGCCTGTTGATTCTTAAGGGTGGTTTTAGTGTCTTGGAGACGGTTACTTGTGGCTGCCATGAATTTTGTCAGCATCTCTTCAAGGTTCGGCCTCTTTTCCTGTGGATAGGGCTGATTTTGGAAATTTTGATGAGGTTGTTGTCTTTGAATTCCTTGATTTCCTTGACCTCCCCATGAAAAATTTGGGTGGTTCCTCCAACCTGGATTATAAGTATTACTATAAGAGTTATTATTAGATCTGAAATTATTACCTATATAGTTCATCCGTTTCGCTTCGTGTCTTGTTGGTAGGGTGGGTACTCAGGATTCCCCACAGTTCCACTTGCGTTGCACTGCATTACTGGATGTACATGCGAAGAACACAAACTATCAAGCTTTTTATTCATCATCTCTACATGTGTTGATAGCATGGTTACTGCGTCGAGGTTGAAAACTCCGGCTGATTTTGTTGGTTTTTTCCTTGTAACTCCGCCACCGATAGTTATTCAAAGACATCTCTTCAATAAACTCGTAGGTCGCTTCAGAGTTCTCATTGTTCGGGGTTCCACCCATGGTTTGAATCAATTAGTTGCCTCGTTGAGGGGTTTACACCGTTATAGAAAGTTTGGACTTGGATCCACAAGGGTAAACCATGGTGCGGACACCTTCTCAAGAGATCCTTGTATCTCTCCCATGCGTCGTATAATGTCTCTATGTAACACCCCAAACCTGGCCCAAACACTACGACCGGATTTGGCATGTCACTAGGAAGAAGTTTAGGAAGTTTGACAGGTTTCGAAAAATTCTAGGTCATTTTAAAATCTCGAATCTCGTGGTTCAGTTGACAACCTGTTGTTTAGTTAACTTTAAAAAAATTCAGTTAGTCGAGCCCTTGCGATAAGGTGACATTTGAAAACACTTACCAATTATTCGTTTATCAGATTTTCAATGAAAATGTCTTTTATTTTATGAAACATAATTAGGCAGGTTATAAGAAAACTTTAGTTTGAAATTTTAAAAACGTCCCACTAAGCAGTCTATAATTAACATGTCCAAAATTAAAATCCGAAAGTAAATTCCAAGTTTTGTAGTGGCCTTATTACAAATCAAAGAAAAATACCCAAAAGTTATAAACGATATATAAAATAAAGTTTACTAGTAACCCATGCGTACCACCTCGGGTTCCTCCAAATTGATCCATCATGCTAAGAATTACCCGCAATTGTTTGAACAAAAGAGTGAGTCACAAGACTCAGCAGTGCAATTAGTCCACATACTCCACAATTGGGCCTAAGCCCCAAAACACCATCGGCCAAGCCCAATCATACAAAGACAAACAAATAATTAACATGCTAGCCCAACCCAAATTTCTAGTTTTTCCATCCTCTACACTCCACTTCGTATGTCCAACCTCAACACACCTGGGGATTTCTACAATCAACCCTCCATCCCCTACACTCCACTTTGGCAGTCATGCTGATAGACACACTGCTCAAAGACAATAACACGTGGCCTAGCCACCGATCACTATGTGACCAAATCACCGATACAATAATGTACCATCAATAGGTGTGACATTGTCACCCATAAACACTTCCCCTTCATATCATAACATCCCAATATCCCATGCATATGCAACACAGTGTAATAAACAGGTTATATATGATGTCACACACACACAATCATGCTATCAAAATTTAAGGTTTAACCAAGATACACTAACCTGATTTTTTGGTTTTACCCAAAAGGGGTAACTCAATCACCATTGCCGGGATTTCCGGCTTTCATAACACATACACGATTATTACAACAAAAAGGAATAGTGTGATAATTACACACCTGTAAACCTGAAGAACTAAATTATCGATCTCGCTAACGTCCTCACTTGCAGGGATTACAACGACCTACTTATCCCTTTCTGAAGCCGACCCACAACCCGGGGGCCAATCTCGAACTGCCAATACCGCTCGCTCCTTAAACTTTGGAGTCGAAACCAAGGGTTTACTCCCTTCCCCAACTTGCACATTTCTTGCATCCATGAAAAGTCTTGCTCAGTAAATCGCTATACGGAAGAAATAATTGTTTAACCACTCAATTGGGTTAAGGCAACGAACGACTCACAGATAGGCTAATAGAGTAACTAAGGAGGAATCCCTTACCTTACAATCCCGAAAAGAGAGATAGGGTTCAAAGATCAACTGGTTCCCAGACTTGGAACTCAAATGGTTCGGCTAGCGATGTTTCCCGAAATGAACGCCCCCAATAATAGAAGAAAAGAAGAGAAGTCAATTAAATTGTAACACTAAGCCAATTAGCCATTCGGCTTTGGCTACCAAAGAAGAACAGGAACCGATAACAGAGTCTCTCTTACCTTAACAACCAAAACAATGGGATCCGAAGCAGATTCCTACCACCTTGTTCCACAGTATCAGGCTAATACAGATACTATCTCTAAGAGAAGAAAAGGGAAACAACATTAAGAGATTCGGCCTTGAGAAAAGAGAAAATAGAAGAAACCGATTAACTACTTACCAAAAGATCTTTGAAGATCAAAATCGAAGAAAAATGATCGGTAGCAAGGGCTTAATTTCGGCCAAGTCGACTACTGATTAGAAAGGAAAACGATGAGACAAGGAATGTTTGGCTTTAGATGCAAATGAGGGGAGAAAGATGGTTTCGGTTCAAAAAGAAAAGTAGAGAAGAAAAGTATTAGAAAATGGTCAAGAAGGAAGTGGTGTGGTGCTTTCGATTGTGAGGCTTAAGAGTATGAGTGGAGAGAAAGGGATATTCGGTAGAGGCTAAAAAGATTTCGGCTTAAGAGTCTTAGGTGAAGAAGAGAAAGTGAAGAAAAGGTGCACCAAAGGTCTCTCAAATTCGGCTAAAAACCAAAAGAAAAGAGGAATAAAAGTTGGCTAACAAGTTCGGCATACAAGGAATATGGACTCAAAGAGAAAGAAAAGAAAAGAACTCCCAAGAGCTTTAGCACCAAACGACAATCACACCCCCAAACACCAAAACCGAAGTTCTCCCCCTACCAACCTTCAAAATTCGGCCAACAAGTTCCCAACAAGCCGCCACTCCTTGATTGCCTCCTATATTCACTCCCATTCACCCATTTGAAAAAGTTTGAACCATTCAAATCCCACCTTTCTCTCTTGGCCTACCATTCAAAAATTTTGGCCAAGGTTCCGGCTTAACCCCGGGCCTTCCCGAAGACTCCAAACACACTCAAACAACAGACAAAGTATACCAAACACACAGAAACAAGATAGATGCAGAGCTCCTAAATCCCAGATGTTACAGTTCTACCCCCTTAAAGAAATTTTGGCCTCGAAATTACCTGGTCAAAAGAGATGTGGGTACTGCTGACGCATCGCATCCTCTGGCTCCCATGTCGCCTCTTCTATTCCATGATTTCGCCATAAGACTTTAATCAATGGGACCGATTTCCTTCTTAGCACCTTGACGTCTCATTCCAAGATCTGGATTGGTTCCTCCTCATAGGACAAGTCTGGTCTTACTTCAATTTCCTCCACTGGCACGACGTGAGATGGATCCGAACGGTAGCGTCTTAACATTGAAACATGGAACACATCATGCATCTGTTTCAATTCTAAAGGTAACTCCAGTTGATACGCCACTGGTCCCACACGTTTCAAAATCCGATAAGGCCCGATGAACCTAGGACTTAGTTTGCCCTTTCGTCCAAATCTCATCACCTTCTTCCAAGGTGAAACTTTTAGGAAAACCTGATCACCGACTGCAAACTCTATCTCCTTCCGCTTCAGATCTGCATATGATTTCTGCCTATCGGACGCTTCCTTCAAACGAGTCCTAATTAACTTAACCTTTTCCTCTGTCTCGCAACTAATTACGGACCCAAAATCGGCGTTCACCCAATTTCGCCCAACGGTAGGAGTACGACACCTCCACCCATACAACGCTTCATAGGGCGCCATCTGAATACTAGATTAGTAGCTGTTGTTGTAAGCGAATTCTGCCAACGGTAGAAACTCCTCCCAGCTACCCCTGAAATCAATGACACAACCCCTCAACATGTCCTTCAAGATCTAAATTACCCTCTCGATCGACCATCATCCGTGGATGAAAAGTCTGGCCAAGTCCGGCCTCGCACCCAAAGCTTGATGCAGTGCCCTCCAGAACCGCGACGTAAACCTAGGGTCTCTATCTGATATGATCGATACTGGTACCCCATGCAACCTCACAATTTCTGCCACATACAGCTTAGCCAACCTCTGAAGAGAATAGTCGACACGAACGGGTATGAAATGGGCAGACTTTGTCAACCGATCCACGATCACCCATACCGAATATTTCTTAGTAGGCGTAAGAGGTAGCCCACTAACAAAGTCCATAGTGATCCTCTCCCATTTGCACTGTGGAATCTTCACCGGCTGCAACAACCCTGAAGGCAACTGATGCTCCGCTTTAACTCGCGACAAGTTAAACACTTTCCCACAAACTCAGAACCTCCCGCTTCAATCCAGGCCACTAGAACTGTTCACGCAGATCCCGGTACATCTTACTCCCTCCAGGAAGCATAGCGTAAGGGCTACTATGCGCTTCCTGAAGAATCATCTGCCTCAACTCTACATCCTTCGGCATGCAAACCTTCCTACAGAAACACAAAACCCCGTCACTGTTCAAATTATAATCATCAACCCCACCGCTCTGTACTTGCAGAAGTCGAGCACTCAAGACCTCATCTGACAACTGTTTCTCTTTAATCTGATCTACCCACGTCGGCTTCACTTGAAGTTCAGCTAACAGACTTCCATCATCATACAAACTAAGATGGGCAAACATCGCTCTTAAGTCCGATATTACCTTCCGACTTAACGCATCTGCTACCACGTTAGCCTTACCCGGATGATATTCGATCGAGCAGTCATAATCTTTCAATAGCTCAATCCACCTTCGCTGCCTTAAATTCAACTCTTTCTGAGTTAGAAGATACTTCAAACTCTTATGGTCGGTGTAGATAACAGAATTCTCTCCATACAAATAATGTCTCAAGATTTTCAGAGTGAAAACTACCGCAACCAACTCCAGATCATGCGTAGGATAGTTAATCTCGTGCGGTCTTAACTGCCGAGATGCATATGCAACCACCTTCCCGTCCTGCATCAACACACACCCTAACCCCGTGTGTGAAGCATCACAATATACTACAAACTCTTTCCCAGCCTCAGGCTGAATTAAAACCGGAGCCTCTGTCAAAATCCTCTTTAGCTTCTCAAAACTTTCCTATTGCTTGTCAGCCCAAACAAAAGGTACCCCTTTCCTCAACAATTTGGTTAAAGGTGCCGCAATTAATGAGAACCCTTCAACGAACCTTTGGTAATACCCAGCCAGACCAAGGAAACTCCGAATCTCTGCCACAGACTTAGGTGGTTTCCAATCCAACACCGCTTCAATCTTCCGGGGATCCACCCTAATCCCTTCTGTAGATACCACATGACCAAGAAATGTAACTTCCTTCAACCAAAACTCACACTTGCTAAACTTGGCGTACAGCTACTTTTCCCTCAAAATCTGCAGAACCACCCGAAGATGCGAATCGTGCTCCTCCTCAGTCTTGGAATATACCAAAATGTCGTCTATGAACACAACGACGAACCGGTCCAGATAGGGCTGAAAAACCCGGTTCATCATATCCATGAACGCAGCTGGTGCATTTGTCAACCCAAATGGCATCACCAGGAACTCGAAGTGACCATAGCGAGTCTGAAAAGCCGTCTTGCAAATATCCGCTTCCTTGACCTTAAGCTGATGATATCCCGACCTCAAATCTATCTTTGAAAAGATCGAGACCCCTTTAAGCTGATCAAATAGGTCATCTATCCTCAACTGCGGTTACTTGTTCTTGATAGTTAACTTGTTCAACTGGCGGTAGTCAATGCACATTCACATGGACCCGTGTTTCTTCTTCACAAACAACACTGGCGCTCCCCACGGAGATACACTGGGATGGATAAAACCACGATCTAACAACTCTTGGATCTGAGCTTTAAGTTCAACCAGCTCCTTCGGTGCCATCTTGTAAGGGGCGATAGACACCGGAGCCGTTCCCGAAAATAGCTCAATTCCGAACTCCATCTCACGATCCGGAGGCAACCCTGGAAGCTCTTCCGAAAAGACATCCACAAATTCCTTTACTGTTCTAACCCCATCCACGGTCACTTCCTTTGCATCCAAGGCACTGAAAAAAGTTAAGAAAGCCATGCACCCTTTTCTCACCATTCTTTCCGCCTTAAGAGCAGACACTACATTGGACAAGTAGTCTCTCCTCTCGCCTATCACCAAAACTTCATCATCCTCAGGATTCCTTAACACTATACGCTTAGCAGCACAATCCAAGTTTGCATGATATCTTACCAACCAATCCATGCCTAAGATCAAATCGAACTCCCAGAACGGTAGTTCCATCAAATCACCGAAAACCAACCCTTGTACTTCTAGAGGCACATTCCTAAAAAGTTTATTTACTACTACAGATTGCCCTAGAGGACTAAGTACCGTCATCTCCCTAGAAGCGCTTTGAGTTCATGTTCAAGGTTCCATACACCACACTAGCAACATAGGAATGCGTCGACCCAATTTCAATTAATGCAGAAAGGGTAAACCAAAAATGAGGAACGTGCTGCCGTTATAACATCCGATGCATCCCCTCTTCTTGGCGTCCCGTCAGCATAGACTAACCCGGCCGTCTCGCCTCAGTACTCCAAAGACTCTCCTGCCCGCTCCCACGCCCCTACCAAAACCATTCCCTCCTCTGCTCGGACCACGACCTCTCGGCATCCGCTGTCCACCTCTACCGGGCCGCACATATCCTCGACCTACCATCCGAGCCCTCGGTCCTTTCTAACGGTCACCCCCGATCGATGATCCTTTGACTCGCACTGAAACATACCCTATCTCTTCCCCTCAATTCTCCAAAGATGTGACCTCCCACACCGAGCACACCTAATCGCCGAAAAACAAAGAAATGGCGTTGTAACGCGACCCGGCCCATCAACCCTGGGCCTCTTCTGGAAACCCCCAGATGATCCTGACGGTCCATAGCTCCTCTTATTTCTGGCCTTATCCTTGTCCTGGTTTTGCCTTTCAGTCCGCGTCACCTCCTCGGCTATTTTAGCTTTTTCCACCAGAATAGCGAAATCCCTCTCCCGGTGTGGAGCTATCAACACTCGCAGCTCATCTCGTAGCCCATCTTCGAACCGTACGCAACGCTCATGATTAGTCGCAACTATCCCTCGAGCATACCGGCTCAACCGCAGGAATTCTACCTCATACTCAGCTACCGACTTACCCCCTTGAACTAAATTCAAGAATGCTTTCCTCTGAGCATCCACGTAACTGGCCCCGACGCACTTTCCTTGGAACGTCATCTTAAAAAAATCCCAATCAACTCGGTCCGCCGGAGTACCCTCTCTCACGGTAAGCCACCACTGATAGGCCTCATCCCAAAGTAGAGACACCGCGCCCTTCAGCTTTTCCTCTGCCGTGCAGTCTAAATCATCCATAATTCTCTCGACTGCCTCTAGCCAATACTCAGCCACGTTTGGAGCTACTCCCAAAATACCTCTAAACATTTCAGCTCTATTAGCTCGAAGTCGCTCAGGAATGGACTTTCGAGTTGCTGCTCCACTGCCTGCTCCGGCCACCCGTTCCAACACAAGCAACATTGCCTGAGACAGGGCATCATCTCCACCAGTTCTGCTCTTGCGGTCCCCGCTTCGCCACAGTGATGCGGGCACTTCACCTCGTGCTCATATCCCGCTTCGAGAACTCGGCTTCAACACCTCGGCCTCTACCACGGCCACGTGCGCCACGTCCACGTCTAGCACTCACGTCTAACGTTTCATCTTATCTGATTACAAATTTTATGAATTAGTATCTCTTCCACTATTTATTACCGAGTAGTTTTATGAATATAAGATTAGAAGTAGTTTTTCCGCAAGCATGTGTACACCTAAAGGTTTTCATCTCTACAGCAAAGTTTCTTAATTCCCTCATCTATAACAACACATTCACATAATACATCAACTTTATGCAATCACTTAGCCATCAGAAAACTTACCTGGCAGACTTGGGCCGGAGACTCGAGTGCCACACTTCAAAAACGGATCCATATATATATTTTTTCCTTAAAAACGAAATTTGGAAAACGTTTTGAACCCAAAACCCAAGGCCGAGCTTTTTAAACTTGGCTATGATACCAAATTGTAACACCCCAAACCCGGCCCAAACACTACGACTGAATTTGGCATGTCACTAGGAAGAAGTTTAGGAAGTTTGACAGGTTTCAGAAAATTCTATGTCATTTTAAAATCTTGAATCTCATGGTTCAGTTGACAACCCGTTGTTTAGTTAACTTTAAAAAAATTCAGTTAGTCGAGCCCTTGCGATAAGGTGACATTTGAAAACACTTACCAATTATTCTTTTATCAGATTTTCAATGAAAATGTCTTTTATTTTATGAAACGTTATTGGGCAGGTTATAAGAAAACTTTAGTTTGAAATTTTAAAAACGTCCCACTAAGCAGTCTATAATTAACATGTCCAAAATTAAAACCCGAAAGTAAATTCCAAGTTTTGTAGTGGCCTTATTACAAATCAAAGAAAAATACCCAAAAGTTATAAACGATATATAAAATAAAGTTTACTAGTAACCCATGCGTACCACCTCGGGTTCCTCCACCATTGACCCATCATGCTAAGAATTACCTCGCAATTGTTTAAACAAAAGAGTGAGTCACAAGACTCGGTGTGCAATTAGTCCACATACTCCACAATTGGGCCTAAGCCCCCAAAACACCATCGACCGAAGCCCAATCATACAGCACAAACAGATAATTAACATGCTAGCCCAACCCAGCCTAGTTTTTCCATCCTCTACACTCCACTTCGTATGTCCAACCTCAACATACCTGGGGATTTCTACAATCAACCCTCCATCCGCTACACTCCACTTTGGCAGTCATGCTGACAGACACACTGCTCAAAGATAATAACACGTGGCCTAGCCACCGATCACTATGTGACCAAATCACCGATACAATAATGTACCATCAATAGGTGTGACATTGTCACCCATAAGCACTTCCCCTTCATATCATAACATCTCAATATCCCATGCATATGCAACACAGTGTAATAAACAGGTTATATATGATGTCACACACACACAATCATGCTATCAAAATTTAAGGTTTAACCAAGATACACTAACCTGATTTTTCGGTTTTACCTAACAGGGGTAACTCAATCACCATTGTCGGGATTTCAGGCATTCATAACACATACACGATTATTACAACAAAAAGGAATAGTGTGATAATTATACACCTGTAAACCTGAAGAACTAAATTATCGATCACGCTAACGTCCTCACTTGCAGGAATTATAGCGACCTGCTTATCCCTTTCTGGAGCTGGCCCACAACCCGGGGGCCAATCTCAAACTGCCGATACCGCTCGCTTCTTAAACTTTGGAGTCGAAACCAAGGGTTTACTCCCTTCCCCAACTTTCACGTTTCTTGCATCCATGAAAAGTCTTGCTCAGTAAATCGCTATACGGAAGAAATAATTGTTTAACCACTCAATTGGGTTAAGGCAACGAACGACTCACAGATAGGCTAATAGAGTAACTAAGGAGGAATCCCTTACCTTACAATCCCGAAAAGAGAGATAGGGTTCAAAGATCAACTGGTTCCCAGACTTGGAACTCAAATGGGTCGGCTAGCGATGTTTCCCGAAATGAACGCCCCCAATAATAGAAGAAAAGAAGAGAAGTCAATTAAATCGTAACACTAAGCCAATTAGCCATTCGGCTTTGGCTACCAAAGAAGAACATGAACCGATAACAGAGTCTCTCTTGCCTTAACAACCAAAACGATGGGATCCGAAGCAGATTCCTACCACCTTGTTCCACAGTATCAGGCTAATACAGATACTATCTCGAAGAGAAGAAAAGGGAAACAACATTCAGAGATTCGACCTTGAGAAAAGAGAAAATAGAAGAAACCAATTAACTACTTACCAAAAGATCTTTGAAGATCAAAATTGAAGAAAAATGATCGGCAGCAAGGGCTTAATTTCGGCCAAGTCGACTACTGATTAGAAAGGAAAATGATGAGACAAGGAATGTTCGGCTTTAGATGCAAATGAGGGGAGGAAGATGGTTTCGGTTCAAAAAGAAAAGTAGATAAGAAAAGAATTAGAAAATGGTCAATAAGGAAGTGGTGTGGTGCTTTCGATTGTGAGGCTTAAGAGTATGAGTGGAGAGAAAGGGATATTCGGTAGAGGCTAAAAAGATTTCGGCTTAAGAGTCTTAGGTGAAGAAGATAAAGTGAAGAAAAGGTGCACCAAAGGTCTCTCAAATTCGGCTAAAGAGCAAAAGAAAAGAGGAATAAAAGTTGGCTAACAAGTTCGGCATACAAGGAATATGGACTCAAAGAGAAAGAAAAGAAAAGAACTCCCAAGAGCTTTAGCACCAAACGGCAATCACACCCCCTAACACCAAAACCGAAGTTCTACCCCCTACCAACCTTCAAAATTTGGCCAACAAGTTCCCAACAAGCCGCCACTCCTTGATTGCCTCCTATATTCACTCCCATTCACCCATTTGAAAAAGTTTGAACCATTCAAATCCCACCTTTCTCTCTTGGCCTACATTCAAAAATTTTGGCCAAGGTTCCGGCTTAACCCCGGGCCTTCCCGAAGACTCCAAACACACTCAAACAACATACAAAGTATACCAAACACACAGAAATAAGATAGATACAGAGCCCCTAAATCTCGGATGTTACACTCTAAATCCATCTGCACAAAAGAAGAGATATCATTCCGTAATTTAGCCGTTTTGGCCGGTGGGAAATATTTTAATAAATTTTTTTTGGTCATTTGATCCCATGTAGTGATTGACCCTCGTGGTAACGAGTTTAACCACTGTTTGGCTTTATTCCTTAATGAAAAGGGAAATAATCAAGACAGATGGCATCATCGAAAATGCCATTTATTTTGAAGGTATCACGTAACTCTAAAAATTAGCTATATGAGTATTTGGGTCTTCGCCCTCTAAACCATCAAATTGAACAAATTGTTGAATCATTTGTATAGTGTTAGGCTTTAATTCAAAATTATTAGCACTATAGCGTGCCTAACAATACTTGATTCTGCTCCTGTTAAATGAGGTTTAGCATAATCATACATAGTACAAGGAGCATTATTTTCGGCAACATCTTGTGGTGGTGGATTATTCTCGTCCATCCCTTCAGTAGGATTGGATCTGCCTTATCGCTCTTTTTCTGTGTAATTTAGGGCTTGCCTAATTTCTCTGCGATTCCTGCGAGCGGTAGCTTCAATATCAGTGTCGTATACTAGTGGTCCTCTCGGGTTCCTTCTAGTCATAAACTAGAGGTACCTGCTTGGAAAAGAAAGAAAGAAAATTTAGCAAAGTTAAAAACAAAACAAAAATAAAAATAAAAGTAATTTGCGGAAAATAATGGCTAAAGTAATAAAAATAGAGCTTTCTTAATATTTTAGTTCCCCGGCAACGACGCCAAAAACTTGATCGTTGATTTTAGAGTTTTAAATTTATAATGATCGAACCTGGAACTAACTATAACAACGATTGAGGCAAGTGCACCTATCGAACAGTAGTATAGCTTAGGCAAGACCGGATTGTCGAACCCAAAGGAACCAAAAGTACTAATACTAACTTTCTTTTTATTACCTAGCCTAAAATAAGTGAAGTTGCTATTTAATCTAAATTTAACTAACTACTAAGCTAAAGACGCAAAGACAAAAAGAATGAATTGGGGAAATATCGTTGGAAAAACTCAGTTGATTAAGACGATACCCTTAGGAAGAATCCACCTAGACTTCACTTGTTATCTAACTCGAACCAAAGATTTATTCACTTGACTTGATCCATAAGACTCCCTAATGTATATCAAACCCTCTCTCAAGCTTAATAACGCCTAACCCTAGGTTGATTAATTGAAATCTCTTTCTAATTAAAACCCCTAGAATTGCATTAACTCGATCTATGGACTCCCATATTAGGTTTCACCCTAATCCGACAAAATATCGTCACCCTATCTCTAGGCGCGCGATCAACTCTGCTTAATTATGCTAGATCTACTCTTAAGCAGGGACTTTTTCTCCTCCACCTAAGCACATCAAACATGAATCAATATCCCAAAAATATTAACACAAGAATTAAGAACACATAATTAAGAACAAATCAAGTATTTATCATATAGTTCAGCAAACGATAACAAGATTCATCTAAGTTTCATCCCCTTTTGGTATCTGAAGGGTTTAGTTCATAATAATAAAAGAAAACATCTCGTAAGAAAAGATAAAACAAAACATAAGAAATCCCTAAAACCCCTCAAGGAATTGAAGGAGAGATCCATCGCCTTGAGTAGAATTTCGGCTTCTTGAGATGGATCAACCGGCTATCTTCGAGTGTTTCCCACAAATCGACCTTTCGCCTCGGCTCTGGCCTAGCTCACCGCCCTCTTCTAGGTTATACTTAGGGTGTTTATATAGGCTTTGAAATAGGTTTCTTTACCCCTAAGTATCCTTTTCTCGAGTGAAATTGCTCTTCTCCACGATGGGACACGGCCATGGCACACGCCCATGTGAATTGTCTTTAGGCCATGTTCGGACTTTTAATGAGGTGACACGCCCGTGTAAATCGTGATCAGGCCGTGTTCTAGTCTATCAAGGAGACAGAGTCGTGTTGGCTCAAGTCCAGGCCGTGTCAATTTTCACTTTGGCCCAATTTGGTCCTGCTTTGAGCCCGCTTTCTCTTCTTTCCATCCTCCTGCTTTCCTCGAGTATAAAACATGAAAAGAAAGGATTAAGAGCACCTTTTTACATAAATCAGGGGATAAAAAGTATGCTAGATGTGGGATTAAAATATGTTACTTTTACGGTTTATCAGGTGTTGCGACATAACCCTGCAATCTAGCTTGAGCTGTAAACTGCCATCAATGCTGCGACATAAGCCAAAGGGTATCGCGAAACAGAGGGTGCCGCGAAACCGCCTTGACGAGGGAAGTTAATGAGCCAAGGGAATTTCGGGCCGCACAATAAAATTTAATGTAAAAATGCCGAATTAGGTCAATGAACAATGGCCAACCTTAAGCTTATAAATAGACGACACTAAACACTTCATAAAAAAATTTTTATTCAAGTTTTAGTTTTCAACTTCATTTAGTTTTAGTTATCAGTTTTCTTTAGTTTATTTTGTACTTAGGTTTCTTTCATCGTTGTAATTTACTTTTTCTTCTATTTTGTTCTTTAGAGAATCTGATTTAGGGATTCATCAATTCTTTGTGGATTTTGTTCACACGCTTATCAATATATATAAGGATTCTTCTTAAACTATATTCTTGATTTATTATTCATGTTCTTCTTTTCAATCAAGTTTATGATGTTTACTAGATCCATGAGGAACTAGTTCTTTTATGGGAGATTAGCTAGTGGGCGTGGGAGAAATTAACTTCTATGTAGGGTTTCTTAGTGGATCAGCTGGTTGGGATAGAACGAACTTAAAACCACTAGGCTTGACAACCCTAGGAAGTCATCTAGGTGGAAATGAACCAAAAATTGGTATTGCCTATCCCTGAACACCTTACCCTAATTTGGTCTGGACTGTGAGGTCGAGAGATAAGTAGTTCTTTCTGACTCATTAGTTTAGTGGAAGATCGAGAGATCCTACTAGGTTAATGACTAGTTGATTGAGCAGAATCCAAAATAGGAGTTAGTTTTGAGCACCGAAGCGAGTTAGTCTTTCGTCCTTAGAATTGATCAAATATAAAAATTAGTTTTTCGTCTTTATTTTTATGCATCTTAATTATTTTATAATGTAACACCCCAAAACAGGCCTAGAAGTTAGGCCCGAATCTGGCGTGTCACATGGAAAAACTTGTTTGAGAATTATAGCCTCTTTGTTAAAACCCAAAACACTTAAGCAATTGTTAACTACTTGAAAACATAATTATCTTTAAAAACCTTTTTGGTGGCGAAAGCATATTTGAAATAAACAATTTACAAAAATGTGATGTTTAGAAATAGAGCTGCAAAAGTATTTTGAAATCGTTGCGGAAACGTAGATAAAATACAAGTATTTTTGAGAGATCGTTTGATGAGTTAAAAATCGAGGTAGTGAGCTTTAAAACCGTGGCTTTTGAAAATATTGTTGATAATTCGAGAGAAACTTTCCTAGTTAAAATATTTATAAAAGTTTGTTATAAAATCCATTTATTAATCAATTTTGGAAAACTATTATTTATGATTTTAGAAAATCCCCGTTAAAACAATTCAATCAATATAATAAGTACGACTAAACATAAAGCAATTTAAAACATATCCCAGAGGCCTTATTACAACTTAAACCAAAATAGTAAAATAATAAAATAAGCCGAAATAGAAATTGAAAGTTCAATAACACCATTTCTGAAGTATGGCCTCCACCGAGTCATCCATGGGCCCAAGTCCACATCACTGAGCATTACCTACAAGGGTTAAGAAAAGGGGGAGTGAGTTACAAGAACTTAGTGTGAAACCCCTTACCGTCATCCACTGGGCCTGAACCCATATAACAATATCTTGGGCCTAAGCCCTTTTACATAACAATTCTTAAAATGAAGCAAATGTATGAATGTATGCAATCCCAACCCATCCTAGATATCCATCCGCTACACACCACCCGTACCATCCATCACACCTGTGGGGATCAAGTCAACCCACCCCGCCAACACACCAATCGCAGGCAAGTTGCCATTTATAATATTTGTGGCTGAGCCACCAGAGTCATAATTATGCGTGGCATAGCCGCTATACAGATTATGGCAGAGCCACCAGAATATCATATACGGTAATATAATTGGCACACAGCCTTGGGTAAAAATGATCGACACAGAGTCGTTAATCCATATGCTAGGCACATAGCCATTATCAGAATTTGTGGCAGAGCCACCAGAATCAGAATGTGGCAGAGCCACCAGGCTACACTTCTCTTCAGCATTTTTCCCATTCCATACATAATAATGTATCAAATATATCATATGAATGTAATGCAATCCCAAACCAACCTAATAATCCATCCGCTACACACCACCCGTACCATCCATCACACCTGTGGGTATCAAGTCAACCCACCTCGCTAACACACCAATCGCAGGCATTATGCCTTTTATAACACATTTAATTGTGGGCAAGCCACCGTAATCTCGTAGTATCATATTATCAAACATATTTGTGGCGGTGCCACCGAATTTCTTCTCTTCAACATTTTCCCAACCCATGCAAATTCATGTAGATGCATCATACATAGCAAATCATGATATTTACAAATATATCAACAATAATTAATTCAGACAAAAGTTCAGCCCATTAACACTTTACAAATCGGCCCTTTAAGACAATTTATCAAATCGGCCCATTAAACAATATATCAATTCGGCCCATTAAGCAATATATCAATTTGGCCCATTAAGCAATATATCAATTCGGCCCATTAAGCAATATATCAATTCGGCCCATTAGGGGCATTTTCGTAATTCGGTAATTTTACCCACTAAGGGTAATTCGGTAATCTCACAACCCAGGGGTATTTCGGTAATTTACCCTCCAAGGGTATTTTGGTAATTTTGCAACTTAGACTTAACTACTAATTTGGGCAATAAAAATTGAAAATGTCCATCCGCATCATACTGATTAAATTGACCATAACTCGAGTTAGGAAGCTCGAAATTTAGATCCGTAAATTTTCCTTGAAACTAGACTCATATGTCTTCTTACTATAATTTTTCCAGAAATTTTAGCTTAACCATTTAGTACAGTTTATTCCTTAAAGTTTCCCTTGTTTCACTGTCCAACGGTTCTGACCTCTCTTACCCGAAATTCAAATATCTCACTGTACAGTTTTCATATGTTGCTCCCACTTGTTTCTATTGAAACTAAGCTCACCAAGGAATCTATTCATATAAATTATAACTCATAATTGACTTTTTACAATTTTAAATGATTTTCTAAGACACATCAGGGAACCACAAAGTCAACCAGAGCCAGTCCCACCAAATTTAAAATATCACCGAATATAAAATTCCTCTTTCTACTCCGTTTCTTTCATATAAAAATAGACACAGTAAGCTTTATTTCATATCTTATTTGCTTTCTAATTCCCTTTCTCCTATTTTTCGTGATTTTTCAAAATCACGCCACCACTAACTCTTGACAAACTGTTTCATTGCAAAAATATGGTTACTACTACGAACATACGCACTCCCGAGTGGTCACGGATGCCGGTTTCAAGTTTTCTTCGGTATTTCGACCGAATCATAGAAAATTTCATGCAAAAATTCAGAGAGGTATGAGATTACACACCATTTCAAACATATATTCGGAAGGGTACGGAATTACACACCTTGATGACGAGTTGTGCTTTCTACCGTTTCAACACCACGAATGTGATCTCCCTTAGTGCACCAAAATCGATCCTACCCTTTGGCTACTGAAATCCCGTCCTAACAATATTTTGTGAGTGAAAGAGTCGTTAGCAATTATCCCACCTTTAACCAAAACGAATCTTATAACAACGTTCTTATCCCACTTGCTTGACGAGTCGACGATAACGATTTGGTTAATACAAATCAGTTGTGCTCCTTCACCTTGTTGAAAGCCCTAAGTCCAACGATGGCCATATCACAGAAAAGAATGTAACTCAGACCCAACGAGAGAGAAAGAAGAACACTCGATTATTAAGGAAAAACTCGGATGAAACAAAGTTATTGACAAAGAGAGAACTACTATTTATCGATTGTTAATTTCCTTGTAGCGCCACTCTAGGGGAGAACGGGACAGTGATTCGGACAAGGACTAACTCACAAGATGCAATGAGTATATCCAAAAAAAATGATCGAGAGTGTTCAACTAAGAGAATTAAACTGCGAAGAAAATCGAATGATGTGGAAGGGAAAAAGAGGAAGAACCGATTAAGGATTAGGGAAGAGAGAATAGGTTAGGCTATGGAGAGGAATGAATAGGAAGGAAATCGGAGAAGAAAAGAGAGGGCTTAAGAATTCGACAAGAAAAAGATTGAAAAGGAGATGACCCGATATGCTCAAGGAAAAAGTACCCAAAACGTCACTCTCAAAAAGAAAGCCAAAAGAACACTCAAAAGCAAGGAAAAGTTTCGGTTTCCCCCCTCTCCCTAGCAAAACCGTATGTAACTCTTGCCATAAGGATGGATGTTGACCAAAAATTTCTTTCCAAAACATTTTCCACACCTTAAGCCAACATGTTCCCTATTCCTTCTTTTTCTTTTGATTCCTTTCCTTACCTTCATCTTTTCCTTATTTCCTTAGCCACCTTGCCAAAATTAAAAAAGTCCACCTTGCCTTATATACCATCATGGCCGACACTTAGGGAAAGAACACAAAAAAAATAGTCAAAATTTGCACATTATGGGATTTGAACCCCTTCCCTCCATACTCTTCACTTAATGCCATAACCTCTTTGCCATATGCTCAATTATGCTAGCAAATTGAATACTTATTTTCATAAGTATTGATGCCACTTACTATTTCTCCTAAATAGGCTTAAACACCAAATTTTTACTAGGGCCCAATTCAACCCCGAGCCTTCATAGAACCCCATAACTTTCCAAAATCACCTTCCTAATAAGTCCAACTTGAAATAATGTCGTTCTCAAATTTCCATAAATTTTAAAACGCTTCTACGCTCAAGGTCCAATGGACCCAATCCTACTAGGCCCAATTTTGGGTCGTTACAATTCTACCATCTTTAAAGAAATTCCGTCCTCGAAATTTCCAACCAACTACTAAATGCACTGCTCAAATTACACCACTATGCTTTCACTGCGCACTCTGATCTTAATAACACTAATGTACTTTTAACAAAATCTTGAATCCTCTTTCACACAACCAAACATCTAACCACGTATGCGCGATTTATCTACCACTTATACCTAAAATTTTCTACATTCAATCATCACGTCCAACCAAAACATACCGACTTGATGGTGATGAAACAATCCCGAGCCTTATGCTCCTTAGACCCGCATTTCAAGCATGCTCCTGACCTCCTCCAAATTCTCCCGGATGACGCCTTCTCGCAATAATCGCAAGTTTAAAAGTTTGGGCGTGCCTTAACACGCTTCTTCACGTAACGAGATCTGCGACCCTAAAGAATCGCGATCTAATTTCTTCTTACACCATGCGCCCAACTCGAAGTGTTCGACCAATTTCTCTAACCTCCTCCACAAGCTCCCTAACTAGCCGAGTCGGCTCATCAATTCCAAATTTCGGTCATAAGACTCCGTCTCACCCATCGGCAATGCCAACACCTCCCTTCGAAAAACATGCCCCGATGTCAAGATCTAGCCCTAGCACCTCGGCCTCTACCACGTCCACCTCTACCGCGTCCCACGTCTTCTAGCGCTCATGTTCACTAATGTCGACTTAGTCTTATTACGAGTTTTATGAATCAGTATACTATTTCAGTGTTTATTAAACAATGTTTTATGGAGTATAGGAAGTAAAGTTGTTTTCGCAATACGCATCCTAAAGTCTCAATCTCTATAGTTTTAGCTCCTAAAACTAAAAGTTAAAGAGTATTCTATTTTGTGGAATTTTCTTACCACAGTACTAACACAATAATCATAAAATAAAAATACATACTTACTTGACTTGGTGCCGGATACCCGTGGTGCCATACTTCCTTTAGAACATGTAATTAAAATTTTAAACAGCTTTGAAAATATTTTTGAACCCAAACCACAATCGAGTTTTGCAATCGGGCTCTGATACCATAAAATGTAACACCCCAAAACCGGCCTAGAAGTTAGGCCCGAATCTAGCGTGTCACATGGAAAAACTTGTTTGAGAATTACAGCCTCTTTGTTGAAACCCAAAACACTTAAGCAATTGTTAACTACTTGAAAACGTAATTATCTTTAAAAACCTTTTTGGTGGCGAAAGCATATTTGAAATAAACAATTTACAAAAATGTGATGTTTAGAAATAGAGCTGCAGAAGTATTTTGAAATCGTTGCGGAAACGTAAATAAAATACAAGTATTTTTGAGAGATCGTTTGATGAGTTGAAAATCGAGGTAGTGAGCTTTAAAACCGTGGCTTTTGAAAATATTGTTGATAATTCGAGAGAAACTTTCCGAGCTAAAATATTTGTAAAAGTTTGTTATAAAATCCATTTATTAATCAATTTTGGAAAACCATTATTTATGATTTTAGAAAATCCCCGTTAAAATAATTCAAGCAATATAATAAGTACGACTAAACATAAAGCAATTTAAAACATATCCCAGAGGCCTTATTACAACTTAAACCAAAATAGCAAAATAATAAAATAAGCCGAAATAGAAATTGAAAGTTCAATAACACCATTTCTGAAGTATGGCCTCCACCGAGTCATCCATGGGCCCAAGTCCACATCATTGAGCATTACCTACAAGGGTTAAGAAAAGGGGGAGTGAGTTACAAGAACCCAGTGTGAAACCCCTTACCGTCATCCACTGGGCCTGAACCCATATAGCAATATCTTGGGCCTAAGCCCTTTTACATAACAATTCTTAAAATAAAGCAAATGTATGAATGTATGCAATCCCAACCCATCCTAGATATCCATCCGCTACACACCACCCGTACCATCCATCACACCTGTGGGGATCAAGTCAACCCACCCCGCCAACACACCAATCGCTGACAAGTTGGCATTTATAATATTTGTGGCTGAACCACCAGAGTCATAATTATGCGTGGCATAGCCACTATACAGATTGTGGCAGAGCCACCAGAATATCATATACAGTAATATAATCGGCACACAGCCTTGGGTAAAAATGATCGACACAGCAGTCGTTAATCCATATGCTAGGCACATAGCCATTATCGAATTTTGTGGCGAGCCACGAGAATCGAATGTGGCGAGCCACCGAACTACACTTCTCTTGAAGATTTTTCCCATCCCATACATAATAATGTATCAAATATATCATATGAATGTAATGCAATCCCAAACCAACCTAATAATCCATCCGCTACACACTACCCGTACCATCCATCACACCTGTGGGGATCAAGTCAACCCACCCCGCCAACACACCAATCGCAGGCATTATGCCTTTTATAACACATTTAATTGTGGGCAAGCCACCAGAATCTCAGAGTATCATATTATCAAACATATTTGTGGCAGTGCCACTAGAATTTCTTCTCTTCAACATTTTCCCAACCCATGCAAATTCATGTAGATGCATCATACATAGCAAATCATGATATTTACAAATATATCAACAATAATTAATTCAGACAAAAGTTCAGCCCATTAACACTTTACAAATCGGCCCTTTAAGGCAATTTATCAAGTCGGCCCATTAAACAATATATCAATTCGGCCCATTAAGCAATATATCAATTCGGCCCATTAAGCAATATATCAATTCAGCCCATTAGAGGCATTTCCGTAATTCGGTAATTTTACCCACTAAGGGTAATTCGGTAATCTCGCAACCCAGGGGTATTTCGGTAATTTACCCTCCAAGGGTATTTTGGTAATTTTGCAACTTAGACTTAACTACTAATTTGGGCAATAAAAATTGAAACTGTCTATCCGCATCATACTGACTAAATTGACCATAACTCGAGTTAGGAAGCTCGAAATTTAGATCCGTAAATTTTCCTTGAAACTAGACTCATATGTCTTCTTACTATAAGTTTTCCATAATTTTTTGCATAACCATTTAGTACAGTTTATTCCTTAAAGTTTCCCTTGTTTCACTGTCCAACGGTTCTGACCTCTCTTACCCGAAATTCAAATATCTCACTGTACAATTTTCATATGTTGCTCCCACTTTTTTCTATTGAAAAAAGGCTCACCAAGGAATCTATTCATATAAATTATAACTCATAATTAACTTTGTAAAATTTTAAATGATTTTTCTAAGACAGATCAGGGAACCACAAAGTCAATCAGAGCCAGTCCCACCAAATTTAAAATATCACCGAATATAAAATTTCTCTTTCTACTCCATTTCTTTCATATAAAAATAGACACAGTAAGCTTTATTTCCATATCTTATTTGCTTTCTAATTCCCTTTCTCCTATTTTTCTTGATTTTTCAAAATCACGTCACTGCTGCTGACCAAACTGTTTCATTGCAAAAATATGGTTACTACTACGAACATACGCACTCCCGAGTGGTCATGGATGCCGGTTTCCGGTTTTCTTCGGTATTTCGACCGAATCATAGAACATTTCATGCAAACATTCAGAGAGGTATGAGATTACACGCCATTTCAAATATATATTCGGAAGGGTACGAAATTACACACCTTGATTACGAGTTGTGCTTTCTACCGTTTCAACACCACGAATGTGATCTCCCTCAGTGCACCAAAATCGATCCTACCCTTTGGCTACTGAAATCCCGTCCTAACAATATTTTGTGAGTGAAAGAGTCGTTAGCAATTATCCCTTTAACCAAAACAAATCTTATAACAACGTTCTTACCCCACTTGCTTGACGAGTCAACGATAACGATTTGGTTAATACAAATCAGTTGTGCTCCTTCACCTTGTTGAAAGCCCTAAGTCCAACGATGGCCATATCACAGAAAAGAATGTAACTCAGACCCAACGAGAGAGAAAGAAGAACACTCGATTATTAAGGAAAAACTCAGATGAAACAAAGTTATTGACAAAGAGAGAACTACTACTTACCGATTATTAATTTCCTTGTAGCGCCACTCTAGGGGAGAACGGGACAGTGATTCGGACAAGGACTAACTCACAAGATGCAATGAGTATATCCAAAAAAAAACGATAGAGAGTGTTCAACTAAGAGAATTAAACTGCGAAGAAAATCGAATGATGTGGAAGGGAAAAAGAGGAAGAACCGATTAAGGATTAGGGAAGAGAGAAAAGGTTAGGCTATGGAGAGGAATGAATAGGAAGGAAATCGAAGAAGAAAAGAGAGGGCTTAAGAATTCGACAAGAAAAAGATTGAAAAGGAGATGACCCGATATGCTCAAGGAAAAAGTACCCAAAACGTCACTCTCAAAAAGAAAGCCAAAAGAACACTCAAAAGCAAGGAAAAGTTTTGGTTTCCCCCCTCTCCCTAGCAAAACCGTATGTAACTCTTGCCACAAGGATGGATGTTGACCAACAATTTCTTTCCAAAACATTTTCCACACCTTAAGCCAACACCTTTTGTTTTGATTACTTTCCTTACCTTCATCTTTTTCTTATTTCCTTAGCCACCTTGCCAAAATTAAAAAAGTCCACCTTGCCTTATATACCATCATGGCCGACACTTAGGGAAAGAACACAAAAAAAATAGTCAAAATTTGCACATTATGGGATTTGAACCCCTTCCCTCCATACTCTTCACTTAATGCCATAACCTCTTTGCCATATGCTCAATTATGCTAGCAAATTGAATACTTATTTTCATAAGTATTGATGCCACTTACTATTTCTCCTAAATAGGCTTAAACACCAAATTTTTACTAGGGCCCAATTCAACCCCGAGCCTTCATAGAACCCCATAACTTTCCAAAATCGCCTTCCTAATAAGTCCAACTTGAAATAATGTCGTTCTCAAATTCCCATAAATTTTAAAACGCTTCTACGCTCAAGGTCCAATGGGCCCAATCCTACTAGGCCCAATTTTGGGTCGTTACATATAAAGTATGAATTTTCATCACCTTAGGATTTATCGTAATATAGTTTAATTAAATTACTAATTAGATCTATTAACTTCAAAGTTAGAATTAGTTTAGTTTTGCCTCCCTTGGATACGATCCTCGAAGTACTCCAATACTTCATTATATAAATCTATATTACAACCTGACCTATTTACTTTCTGAAACCACCTAACGATAATATTTGGTTGTAGGATTTATAGTCTAGACGTTAGTATGTCCGGAGGCGGTCAATTGATTGGCGCCGTTGCTGGGGAGACAACGCCACTAGATTAATTTTAGTTTTTACATTTAATAGAATAATTAAGAAAATTTTAAATTATAGATACGATTTTAATTTTTTTATTTAATTTTATTCTTCTATACTAACGTTTTTCTTTTCTTTTAAGATCTCAGTTCACATCTCAGAAGAAGAAGATACTTGTTCAGCCAATAATTGAGAACAACTTGGCAGTATTATCATGGACAAATTCGATTATCCGTGGTCTAACCATGAAATGAACTATGATGATGAAATTTATGAAGAGGGAGTGTATGAAGAATGAGAGATTATGGAAAATCAAATATTGTTAATGATAGAGTTGAGCCAACGAAGAAACGAATCCTCAACAAACCAGTGGAATAACAATCAAGGTTCTGATATGGTCGAACATCCACTCTAGTTCGTTGGCATTCAGAGCAATATTGAATATAATTCTCGGAAAACTAAGAAAAAGTAATCGATGGCAACAACATTCTGCACCGATAAAGTTTTGAATAGCCTGGCTGACCTGACTTTAGATGAAAGTAAAGAAGATGCCAATGATTCTCAAGAAGAGAAGTCAGAACTAATAGTCGAGTTGGCAATTGAACCTGAGAATGTGCCAATCACTTAACTTGTCCCCACAATAATACCATTCCCCTTATAGTCGGAGAACGAACAACAAAGGGATGAAACAGAATGCGTAAGTTTTTTTAACTTATTCCAATTACTTAATGTGAAGTTACCCCTCATTGAATCAACATAAAAAGATCCAAAATAAACAAAGTCTCTAAAAGAAATAATGGATGGTCGAAAGAAAATTGAAAAGGGAGATCAAGTTAACATCAACACATGCTATGGAGAAATAATCAATAATCAAATAATCCCAAAATTGTAACACTCAGGGAGTTTCACGATTCTAATAGAAATAGGGAACATACACTTTGTAAGGCCTTATGCGACCTAGGAGCTAGTATTAATTTGATGCCCTTATCAATATCTAAGAAACTCGGGTTAAAGGAACTTAAAAACACCCAATCCATACTAGAGCTTTTTAACAGATCTTTGGTTAGACCGAAAGGGGTGCTTCAAGATGTGTTGGTTAAGGTGTGTAAATTTACCATCTCGATTGAATTTGTAATCCTAGACTTTGAGACCGACTGTGAGACCATCATTTTTCTAGGGAGACATTTCTTAGCCACCTCTAAGTCCACTACTGACTTAAAGAAAAATGAACTGAAAATAAAAATCAATGGTGAGATTGAAACATTTAAATGTGGTGAACTGCAAAATAAGGGATATAAGGAAAATTTAGGGAAATCATGCTATAAAATATCTATTAATTTCTCTAACAACTCATGATGTTCGACTATATTAGAACCTTTATTGCTATTTGATCATTGATTTCAGAGTTTTAAATTTATAATGATCGAACCTGGAACTAACTATAACAACGATTGAGGCAAGTGCACCTATCGAACAGTAGTATAGCTTAGGCAAGACCGGATTGTCGAACCCAAAGGAACCAAAAGTACTAATACTAACTTTCTTTTTATTATCTAGCCTAAAATAAGTGAAGTTGTTATTTAATCTAAATTTAACTAACTACTAAGCTAAAGACGCAAAGACAAAAAGAATGAATTGGGGAAATACTGTTGGAAAAACTCAGTTGATTAAGACGATACCCTTAGGAAGAATCCACGTAGACTTCACTTGTTATCTAACTCAACTGCATTTATTTATTCACTTGACTTGATCCGTAAGACTCCCTAATGTATATCAAACTCTCTCTCGAAGCGAATAACGTCTAACCCTAGGTTGATTAATTGAAATCTCTTTCTAATTAAAACCCCTAGAATTGCATTAACTCGATCTATGGACTCCCATATTAGGTTTCACCCTAATCCGGCAAAATCTTGTCACCCTATCTCTAGGCGTGCGATCAACTCCGCTTAATTATGCTAGATCTACTCTTGAGCAGGGACTTTTGCTCCTCCACCTAAGCACATCAAACTTGAATCAATATCCCGAAAATATTAACACAAGAATTAAGAACACATAATTAAGAACAAATCAAGTATTTATCATATAGTTCAGCAAACGATAACAAGATTCATCTAAGTTTCATCCCCTTCGGGTATCTGAAGGTTTAGTTCATAACAATAAATGAAAAAATCTCAGAAGAAAAGATAAAACAAAACATAAGAAATCCCTAAAACCCCCTGAAGGAATTGAAGGAGAGATCCGCCGTCTTGAGTAGAATTTCGGCTTCTTGAGATGGATCAACTGGCTATCTTCGAGTGTTTCCCACAAATCTGACCTTTTCGGCTCGGCTCCTTGGCCTAGCTCACTGCCCTCTTCTAGGTTATACTTAGGGTGTTTATATAGGCTTTTGAAATAGGTTTCTTTGCCCCTAAGTATCCTTTTCCGAGTGAAATTTCTCTTCTCCACGATAGGGATACGGCCATGGCACACGCCCGTGTGAATCGTCTTTAGGCCGTGTTCGGACTTTTAATGAGGTGACACACCCGTGTAAATCGTGATCAGGCTGTGTTGTAGTCTATCAAGGAGACACGGCCGTGTTGGCTCAAGTCCAGGCCGTGTCGATTTTCACTTTGGCCAAATTTGGTCCGTTTTGAGCCCGTTTCTCGTTCTTTCCATCCTCCGGTGCTTTCCTGAGTATAAAACATGAAAACAAAGGATTAAGAGCACCTTTCTACATAAATCAGGGGATAAATCATCCAAAAGCATGCTAAATGTGGGATTAAAATATGTTACTTTTACGGTTTATCACATACCCCCACACTTAAGCTTTTGCTTGTCCTCAAGCAAAATTCTCAACTTACAATTAAAACGAACTTTCCATGATTCAATATTCCTATCAACAATGTCTCATCATAATTCATAGATAATTTATACATGGATAATTTAACTCAAAGAGTCCTAAAAATTCAAACAATATAAGTCATACATTTATAGCACAAAACATAGGTGTTTCCCCTCATCTAAATAATTACCTCTGATTCAAAATCGACAAGAATTGACATCCTCGCTAAAGATTCACTCAAATCACTCGAGGTGTTTAAGGTTCAGAATTAAGCACTGATCGCTGTGAAGTCAGAGTTTTAAAATTTATAATGATAATGATCAAACCTGGAAACTAACTATGACAACGATTGAGGCAAGTGCACCTATTGAACAGTAGTATAGTTTAGGCAAGACCGGATTGTCGAACCCAAAGGAACTAAAAGTACTAATACTAACTTTCTTTCTATTATTTAGCCTAAAATAAGTGAAGTTTGTTTATTAATCTAAATTAACTAATTACTAAGCTAAAGACGCAAAGACAAAAAGAATGAATAAAGGAAATACTTGGGAAAAAATCAGTTGATTAAGACGATACCCTTAGGAAGAATCCACCTAGACTTCACTTGTTATCTAACACCGAACTGCATTTATTATTCACTTGACTTGATCCGTATGACTCCCTAAGTATATTAAACCCTCTCTCGAGGCGAATAACGTCTAACCCTAGGTTAATTAACGGAAATCTCTTTCTCGAATAAGAACCCCCTAGAATAGTAGTAAATCGATCTATGGACATCCCATATTAGGTTTCACCCTAATCCAGCAAAATCTCGTCACCCTATCTCTAGGCGTGCGATCAACTCTGCTTAATTATGCTAGATCTACTCTTAAGCAGGGGCTTTTGCTCCACCACCTAAGCACATCATACTTGAATTAATATTCGCAAAATATCAACACAAGAATTAAGCACACATAATTAAGAACGAATCAATTATTTATCATATAATTCAGAAAACAGTAACAAGATTCATCTAGGTTTCATCCCCTTTAGGTATCTGAAGGGTTTAGTTCATAATAATAAAAGAAAACATCTCAGAAGAAAAGATAACACAAAACATAAGAAATCCTTAAAACCCCCTGAAGGAATTGAAGAGGAGATCCTCCGTCTTGAGTAGAATTTCGGCTTCTTGAGATGGATCAACTGGCTATCCATTGAGAGTTTCCCACAAATCTGATCTTTTCGGCTCAGCTCCTTGGCCTAGCTGACCGCCCGTCGACTCCCCCTTTCAGGTTATACTTAGGGTGTATTTATAGGCTTTTGGAATGTGTTTCTTTGCCCCAAAGTATCCTTTTTCGAGTGAAATTGCTCTTCTCCACTGTAGAGGCACGGCCATGGCACACGCCCGTGTGAATCGTGGTCAGGCCGTGTTCAGACTTCTAATGAGGACACGCCCGTGTAGATCGATATCAGGCTGTGTTCTAGTATATTGAGGAGGCACGGCCGTGTGGGCTTTAGTCCAGGCCGTGTCGATTTCATGCTTTGGCCCATTTTGGTCCGTTTTGAGCCCGTTTCTCGTTCTTTTTATTCTTTGGTGCTTTCCTGAGTATAAGACATGAAAAGAAAGGATTAAGAGCACCTTTTTACATGAATCAAGGGATAATTCATCCTAAAGTATACTAAATGTGGGATTAAAATATGTTACTATTTCGATTTATCAAATACCCCCACACTTAAGCTTTTGCTTGTCCTCAAGCAAAATTCTCAACTTACAATTAAAACGAGCTTTCAATAATTCATAATTCCTATCAACAATGTCTTATCATAATTCATAGATAATTTATACATGGATAATTCACTTCAAAGAGTCCTAAGGATTCAAACAATCTAAGTCATAGATTTGTAGCTCGAAAAAAATATAGGCGTCTCCCCTTATTTAAATAATCGCATTTAATTTAAAACCGACAAGGATTGACATCCTCACTAGAGATTCACTCAAATCACTCAAAGTGTTTAAGCTTTAAGAAAAAGCGCTCAAAAGTCAAACATGAAAGGTTAATCCCATAGGCTTGCTTGAAAATCAAATCTCCACCACTATAATATGAGATGATGTACAAATCAAAAGGTCTTTGTCAGGGTTGTAACGGGGCTTGGGTTAAAGGTGTGAAATAAGGCTGAATTAGAGGGTTAGAATCGAGATCGAATTAAAAAATTACCTAACCATAATAAACTGAATAAAAGTAATTACATCAACTGAAAGCTAATAATACTAATAATACGAGCTTCTTCTTCAATATTTGGAATTCAAATGTGTAAGCTCAATTAATCATAAACTAATAATGAATAATGAATATACTTTGATTTTTTTTAAGAACAAATCATAAATACATAACAAAGGATAATTTACTGAAATAAAAACATATTTAGGCTATTAATCAAATCAAATCTCGATGTAAGGGTCGTCAAAAGGAATGGTGATAACAAAAACAAAGGGTTTCTGGGTTAAATTTAGCGGTTATGTCAATAAAAAGGGTTGTTAGGATCAAAGGGGTTCACTAGGGGTTAATTGTGAAGGTAGGCTTTTTAATGGAGTTAGTGGGTTAAAACCTAGGTGCCTTAATCATCTTTTTATATCAAATCATAGGTGTGGTCTCGATATGTATAAACGAGGCAAGTTCTAGAATAACAAATCAATGTTGACATACTCATAATCAATAAAGTGAGCATGAAAAAGAATATATGCTCTATAAGGCTCAAAATCTCACAAAAATTATGGGTATTTTGACATCAACCTTGTAAATTTCAAACTTCAAAGTAATATTTAAACTCAGTTCGACAACCTAGATAAATTTTTAATTTCTGAAAAATAGACTTATCATGCTTGATTCTCTAGTATTCTTAGAATTTAATTATCAATGCACAATTATCAATGACTTAACATATCAATAAAAATCATAAATCATTAGAAATTTCATCCTAATTAGTAATATGAGGAATTTACTTAAAAACAAGACTAAATTCAGGATTTTGAGAACAATGCAAAAAGTTTGGCACCTAATTTCAGAAATTTGAGAATAATGAAAAAAATTAGGCTCCTTTTTAGGTTGTTCACCCCCCACACTTAAGATGTACATTGCCCTCAATGTACAAAGATAGATAATACAATAAAATCATAAGATGGGGAGAGAAAGAATACTTCCTGAATTTTGGATGGATTCCTTGAGTCGGAGGTGACAGATGACTTATGTTGGAGGGGTCGTTCTGGGTGGTGATCCTGCGCTAGATGAAGAAATTGGGTAGCTCAAGCAGGATTAGCCAGGGATTATTAAGACATAATTAAAATAAACTAAATGTATAATTAAGGACAAGGAAGATAAAGAGAAAGTAAACAGAAAGTAAAATAAAGTAAAAAGAAAAGATGGATAGACCGAGGGGTCTTTATTGTTGGATGGTTTGCGAGGTGGGTGTGACCTCTAAGGCTGCGGAGGTGCTGGTGGTGGCAGAATTGGTGTGATTCCCTAGCAGCCTTTAGAACCTGGTACCATCCCACGCCCGTGCTCCTTAGGCGTGTTGATTCACACGGCCGCATCACACGGCCGTGTGTCTAGGTGTGTTGGTTCACCCATGCCCATTTTACAGATTGCCACGCCCGTTGGTGATAAGTCAGTATCATCCACGGCCGCGTCGCACGGCCGTGGCATTCTGTCAGTGCCCGTGGGGCGGTGGTTGGAGTCTGTGACTTCAAAGATTTGATTCTCTCTGACTCGTACCACCTCTGCCATGTCAGTACAGCAATTCGAGGTATCCACACGGCCACGGCCATGGCCGTGTGCTAGGCTGTGTGGCCTGGAAATCTGCACGTTTTGGTTAGTTTAAAGTTAAATACTATAAAGAAATGATAAAATAGAATAAATAAGAAAAAATAAAAAATGTAAAAGTTAATGGGGTTAGTGCTCGGGTTGCCTCCCGAGAAGCGCTCGTTTAAAGTCTTAAGCTAGACTTACCCTGTTTTTATTTTAAAAAAGAGGTTCACGGAGCTGAAGCTCCTCTCTCATATCCCTAAAATCTTCACCATTATAGATTTTGAGTCGGTGACCATTTACCTTGAATGTGCCTTGAGTGGGATGAGTTACCTCGATTGTGCCATAGGGAAAAATTGTTTTGATCATGAATGGACCTGACCATCTTGATTTCAGTTTCCCAGGGAACAGTTTAAGCCTCTAGTTATATAGCAGGACCAAGTCCCATACTTTGAATTGTCTCGATTTCTTTAGACGAGCATCATGGCGTCGCTTTGTTGCCTCATTGTATAATTTCGAGTTCTCGTAGGCATCAGCTCTCCATTCATCTAGCTCGTTCATCTGCATCATTCTCTTCTCACCTGCAGTTTTAATATCGTAATTCAAAAAATTTATAGCCCAGTAAGCTTTATGTTCTAACTCAAATGGTAGATGACAACTTTTCCCGTAGACAAGTTTGTACGGGGATGTTCCTAAAGGGGTTTTAAAGGCTGTTCTATAGGCCCATAAAGCATCGTCTACTTTTATTTCCCAATCTTTCCTGTTGAATGTTTTCTCTAAGATTCGCTTAAGTTCTCGGTTTGCTACTTCTACCTACCCACTGGTTTGAGGGTGATATGGGGTAGCTATCCTATGGTGTATTCCATATTTTTTTAAGACCTTTTCAAATTGAGTATTACAAAAATGAGTACCCCTATCACTAATTATGGCTCTAGGTGTTCGAATCGAGAAAACAGCTTCTTAAGAAACTTAACTACTACTCGCATCATTGGTAGGTAAAGCTTCAGCTTCCACCCATTTTGACATGTAATCAACTGCTACTAGGATGTACTTATTTCCGAATGAACTAGGGAATGGACCCATAAAATCAATACCCCATACATCAAATATTTCACAAGATAGTATATATGTTTGAGGCATTTCATCACGTTTAGAAACATTACCTATTCTTTGGCATTTATCACATGAAGCGACATACCTGTTGGCATCTTTGAATATAGTGGGCCAATAAAAACCTGATTCGAGTATTTTATGTGCTGTCTTAATGCCACTGTAGTGTCCTCCTGAAGGTCTCGAATGGCAGTGTTGTAGGATTTTGCTTGCTTCTGTCTTGGTAACGCATCTTAGAATTACCTGATCTGCACAAATGCGGAAAAGAAAGGGGTCCTCCCAGAAATAGTTCTTCACATCAGAAAAGAATCACTTTTTTTTATGATGTGTTAGCTTTTTCGATAGGACGTTAGCGGCTAAATAATTCACAATATCTACAAACCATGGTACCTCAGAGCAGGTTATAGAAAAGAGTTGTTCCTCAGGGAATGAGTCGTTTATCTCACTTTCGTCGAGCTCTTCGAGATGTGGGTTCTCAAGCCTGGAGAGGTGATCTCACGCAAGGTTTTCAGCTCCCTTCTTATCCTGTATTTCCGTGTCAAATTCTGTAAAAGTAAAATCCATCTTATGAGTCGTGGTTTTGCGTCAGGTTTAGTTAAAAGATAACGAAGAGCAGAGTGGTCAGTGTAAACGACAACTTTAGATAATACTAAATATTGTCTGAATTTATCAAATGCAAAGACCACAGCTAGTAATTCTTTTTCAGTAGTAGTATAATTTTCTTGTCTGCGGTATTAATGTCTTGTTTGGCGTAATAAATCTACTGGAAATGCTTGTCTTTTCACCGTCCTAAAACTGCACCTCTTCAGAAAATCACCGCATCACACATTAGTTCAAAAGGAGATTCCAATCGTGGCAATTATAATTGGGGCATTTATTAATTTCTCTTTAAGAATATTAAATACATCTAAACATTCCTGATTAAAATTAAAAGGTACATCTTTTTCTAGCAATTTCGTTAGAGGCTTAGCTATTTTAGAAAAATCTTTAATAAATCTTCTATAGAATCCTACATGTCCTAAAAAGCTTCTAATAGCCTTAACTAAACTAGGAGGAGGTAATTTTTCTATGGTTTTGACCTTTGCTTTATCTACCTCGATTCCTTTACTAGAAATTTTATGTCCTAATACAATTCCCTCTTATACCATAAAGTGGCATTTTTCCCAATTTAAGACAAGATTTGTCTCTTCACATCTCATTAGAACTCGTTTTAAGTTTTTAAGGCAAAGATGGAAAGAATTACCGAATACTGAGAAATTGTCCATAAATACCTCCATAATGTCTTCCACAATTTCGTCAAAGATTGCCAACATGCAACGCTGAAAAGTAGCAGGAGCATTACATAATCCAAAAGGCATTCTACGATAAGCAAACGTACCATATGGACATGTGAATGTTGTCTTCTCTTGATCTTCAGGTGCTATTGGGATTTGGAAATAGCCGGAGAGTCCATCTAGGAAGCAATAGTACATATGCCCAGATAGCCTTTCTAACATTTGATCAATGAAGGGAAAAGGAAAGTGATCTTTTCTAGTGGCGTCGTTCAGCTTCCTGTAATCAATGCAGACTCTCTAACCTGTAACTGTTCTAGTGGAAATTAGTTCATTCTTCTCGTTGGCTACCACCGTCATGCCTCCTTTCTTTGGAACAACCTGCACAGGACTTACCAAATTGCTGTAAGAAATAGGATAAATTATTCCAGCATCTAGAAGTTTAATTACCTCAGCTTTCACAACTTCTTTTACGTTGGGATTCAATCGTCTTTGAGGTTGCACACATGGCTTGTATTCCTCTTCCATCAAAATTTTGTGGGTGCAAAATGATGGGCTTATTCCCTTAATGTCAGAAATTTTCCAAGCTATGGCTCTTTTATGTTCTCTCAGTACCTGTATCAACTCCTCTTTTTCCTTGGGTTTCAATTCTGAAGAGATAATTACTGGTAGCGTAGAATTATCCCCGAGGAATGCATATTCTAAGTGTTTCGGCAACTGTTTTAATTCTAATTTGGGCGGCTCATCAATAGAGGGTTTTTGTTTTAGTTCGTCATTGACTTTAATGCTTTCTTTTTCTGTTTGTCTAGATGAAGATGTATTCAGATTCAGCTCGTCAACTTCATCTTCTCCCCCCTCTTCTTGAGTCAGGCACAGTTCCATCATGTCGTCATATATAATTTCCTGTAATGAGTTTTGAATGATATGATCAGTAGTATCAACAAAATAACAGGAATCATCTTGTTCTTTAGAATATCGCATGGCATCATAAATTTGAAAAATAATTTCCTCATCGCCTATTCTTAATGCAAGTTTACGTTTACCTACGTCGATAATGACCTTCTAGCAAGTAGCTAAAAAAGGGTGCCCTAAAATTAAGGGAACATTAATATCCTCATCCATGTCAAGCACAACAAAATCAACAGGGAAAATAAATTTATCAATTTTTACCAAAACATCCTCGATAACTCCTCTAGGATATTTAATTGGTCTACCACTAATTGAATACTCATCCTAGTGGGTTTTGGTTCCCTAGATCTAGTTGTTTAAACATTTTATAAGGCATTAAATTAATCTCGACACCTAGATCACTAATGCTTTCTTAATATTTAAACTACCAATTAAACAAGGAATAGTAAAACTCCCTGGTCTTTTAATTTGGTTGGTAACTTGTTTTGGAGGATAGCTGAACATTCTTCATTAAGCTCCACAGTTGATACTTCTTCAAGCTTCCTTTTATTCGTCAGGAGTTCTTTTAAGAATTTTGCGTATGTCGGCATCTGTGAAATGGCTTCAACAAAGGGTAAGTTAATATGTATTTGTTTAAAAGGTTCAAGAAATTTACCGTATTGGGAATCTAATCGGTCTTTCTTCAACTTTGCTGGGTATGGGATTGATGGTTTACTTTCTTTGCATACTGGAGTTATATCCTCAACGCCCTTATCTTTTGCTTTGTTATCTTCATGTGGTATTTTTTTCTTTGGTTCGACTAACTCCTTTCCACTTCTCAGTGTAACTGCCTTTACCTGTTCTGTTCCTTTAGAAAAAATTTCTGATTGAATTTCAGAAACTATCTTAGTAAGTTCCCCAACTAACTTAGTAATTTCCCCAACTAACTTAGTAAGGTCTCCAACTTGGCTCTCGATTCCTTTGATCGATGCTTGTTGGGTCTTAAGGGTGGTTTCAATGTCTTGGAGACGGTTTTCTATGGATGCCATGAATCTTATCAGCATCTCTTCAAGGTTCGGCTTCTTCTCCTGTGGATAGGGCAGATTTTGGAAATTTTTAGGAGGTTGTTGTCTTTGATTTCCTTGATTTCCTTGACCTCCCCACGAAAATTTGGGTGGTTCCTCCAACTTGGATTATAATTATTACTATATGGGTTATTATTATATCTGAAATTGCTACCTATATAGTTCATCTGTTCGCTCTTTGTGCCCGGTTGGTAGGGTGGGTACTCAGGATTCACCACGGTTCCACTTACGTCGCACTGCATTACTGGATGTACCTGCGAAGAACACAAACTATCAAGCATTTTATTCATCATCTCTACCTGTGTTGATAGCATGGTTACAACATCTATGTTGAAAACTCCGGCTGATTTTGTTGGTTTGGTCCTTGTAACCTGCCACTGATAGTTATTCAGTTACATCTCTTCAATAAACTCGTAAGCTGCTTCAGGAGTTCTGTTGTTGAGGGTTCCACCGGCGGCTGAATCAATTAGTTGCCTCGTTGAGGGGTTTACACCGTTATAGAAAGTTTGGACTTGGAGCCACAAGGGTAAACCATGGTGCGGACACCTTCTCAAGAGATCCTTGTATCTCTCCCATGCGTCATATAATGTCTTTAAATCCATCTGCACAAAAGAAGAGATATCATTCCGTAATTTGGCCTTTTTGGCTGGTGGGAAATATTTTAATAAATTTTTTTCAGTCATTTGATCCCATGTAGTGATTGACCCTCGTGGTAACGAGTGTAACCATTATTTGGCTTTATTCCTTAATGAAAAGGGAAATAACCGAAGCCTTATGGCATCATCAGAAATGCCATTTATTTTGAAGGTATCACAGAACTCTAAAAAATTAGCTATATGAGTGTTTGGATCTTCGTCCTGCAAACCATCAAATTGAAAAAATTGTTGAATCATTTGTATAGTGTTAGGCTTTAATTCAAAATTATTAGAAGCTATAGCAGGCCTAACGATACTAGATTCTACACATTAAATGAGGTTTAGCATAATCATACATAGTACGCGGAGCATTATTTTCTGCCACATCTTGTGGTGGTGGGTTATTTTCGTCCATCCCTTCAGTAGGATTGTATCTGTCTTCTCGCTCTTCTTCTTGGTAATTTAGGACTCGCCTAATTTCTCTATGATTTCTTCGAGCGGTAGCTTCGATATCACTGTCGTATACTAGTGGTCCTCTCGGGATCCTTCTAGTCATAAACTAGAGGCACCTACTAGGAAAAGAAAGAAAGAAAAATTAGAAAAGTTAAAATTAAAACTAAGAATAAAAGTAAATTGCAGAAAATAAAAAAAAATAATGGCTAAAGTAATAAAAATAGAGCTTTCTTAATATTTTAGTTCCCTGGCAACGGCGCCAAAAACTTGATCGCTGTGAAGTCAGAGTTTTAAAATTTATAATGATAATGATCGAACCTGGAAACTAACTATGACAACGATTGAGGCAAGTGCACCTATCGAACAGTAGTATAGTTTAGGCAAGACTGGATTGTCGAACCCAAAGGAACTAAAAGTACTAATACTAACTTTCTTTCTATTATTTAGCCTAAAATAAGTGAAGTTTGTTTATTAATCTAAATTAACTAATTACTAAGCTAAAGACGCAAAGACAAAAAGAATGAATTGGGGAAATACTTGGGAAAAACTCAGTTGATTAAGACGATACCCTTAGGAAGAATCCACCTAGACTTCACTTGTTATCTAACACTGAACCAGACGATTTATTCACTTGACTTGATCCATAGGACTCCCTAACGTATATTAAACCCTCTCTCGAGGCGAATAACGTCTAACCCTAGGTTAATTAACAGAAATATCTTTCTCGAATAATAACCCCCTAGAATAGCAGTAAATCGATCTATGGACATCCCATATTAGGTTTCACCCTAATCCGGAAAAATCTCGTCACCCTATCTCTAGGCGTGCGATCAACTTCGCTTAATTATGCTAGATCTACTCTTAAGCAAGGACTTTTGATCCACCACCTAAGCACATCATACTTGAATTAATATCCGCGAAATATCAACACAAGAATTGAGCACACATAATTAAGAACAAATCAAGTATTTATCATATATTTCAGAAAACAATAACAAGATTCATCTAGGTTTCATCCCCTTCAGGTATCTGAAGGGTTTAGTTCATAATAATAAAAGAAAACATCTCAGAAGAAAAGATAACACAAAACATAAGAAATCCCTAAAACCCCCTAAAGGAATTGAAGAGGAGATCCTTCGTCTTGAGTAGAATTCCGGCTTCTTGAGATGGATCAACTGGCTATCCCTTAAGAGTTTCCCATAAATCTGACCTTTTCGGCTCGGCTCCTTGGCCTAGCTGACCGCCCGTCGACTCCCCCTTTTAGGTTATACTTAGGGTGTATTTATAGGCTTTTGGAATGTGTTTCTTTGCCCCAAAGTATCCTTTTCATAGTGAAATTGCTCTTCTCCACGGCAGAGGCACGGCCATGGCACACGCCCGTGTGAATCGTGGTCAGGCCGTGTTCGGACTTCTAATGAGGACACGCCCGTGTAGATCGATATCAGCCCGTGTTCTAGTATATTGAGGAGGAACGGCCGTGTGGGCTTTAGTCCAGGCCGTGTCGATTTCATGCTTTGGCCCATTTTGGTCCGTTTTGAGCCCGTTTCTCGTTCTTTTTATTCTTGGGTGCTTTCCTGAGTATAAGACATGAAAAGAAAGGATTAAGAGCACCTTTTTACATAAATCAAGGGATAATTCATCCTAAAGTATACTAAATGTGGGATTAAAATACAAGCACTCAAACGTCAAACATGAAGAGTTAATCCCATAGGCTTGCATGAAAATCAAATCTCCAGCACTGTAATATGAGATGATGCACAAATCAAAAGGTCTTTGAAAGGGTTGTAACAGGGCTTGGGTTAAGGTGTGGATAAAGGTGAATTAGAGGTTAGAATCGAGATCGACTGAAAAAATTACCTAACTAGAAACAACGAACTAAAAAATAAATAATTACATGAATTGAAACTTTGAAACTAATAATACGAGCTTCTTCTTCAATAAATAGACTTTAACTCTATAAGCTCGCTTTTCATCATACTAATACTGAATATACTTCGATTTTTTTTAAGAACAAATCAAGTAATAATAAAGAACTTTAACAACTGAAATAAAGAACATAATTAGGCAACTGATCAAATCAAATCTCGACAAAAAAGTGTAGTCAGGAAGAATGGTGATAACAAATACAAAGGGTTTTGGGTTAATATTAGTGGGTGAGTCAATAAAAAGGGTTGTTAGGATCAAAGGGGTTCACTAGGGGTTAATTATTAATGTAGGCTTTTTATGGAGTAAGTGGGTTAAATCCTAGGTGCCTTTATCATTTCTGTATATCAAATCAAAGATGTGGTCTCAACATGTGTAATCAAGGCAAGTTCTAGAATAACAGTTCAATGTTGACACACTCATAATCAAAAAGTGAGCATGAAAAAGGATATATGCTCTTATAAGGCTCAAAATCTCACAAAAATTATGGGTATTTTGATATCAACCTCGTAAATTTCAAATTTCAAAGTAATATTCAAATTCAGGTTAACAACGTAGAAAAAAAAAATTTAATTCTGAAAAATAGACTTATCATGCTTGATTCTCTAGTATCTTAGAATTTAATTATCAATGCACAATTATCAATGACTTAATCTAAAACATATCAATAAAGATCATAAGCCATGGAAATTTCATTCTAATCATAATATGAGAAACTTACTTTAGAACAAGGCATAATTCAGGGATTTGAGAATAATGCAAAAAGTTTGGAATCCTTAAGATTCACCCCCCACACTTAAGATTTACATTGCCCTCAATGTACAAAGATAGATAATAGCACGATAATAATAAAATCATAAGATATGGGGAAAAGTGAAACTTCCTAAATTATGGATGACATCCTTTGATTGGAGGTGAAAGATACGTTGGAGGTGTCGTCTTTTATTGTAGCGGTTACTAACCAGCTTTGTGCTAGATGAAAAAATTGGGTAGCTCATGGAGGATTAGCCAGGAATTATTAAGACACATTTAAAATAAACTAAATATATAATTAAAGACAAGAAAGATAAAGAGAAAGAAAAAAGAAAGTAAAATAAAATTAAAAGAAAAGATGGATGGACTGAGGGGTCCTTATTGTTGGATGGTTCATGAGGTGGGTGTGACCTCTAAGGTCATGGAGTCTTTGGCGGTGGTGATGGCGTGATTCCCAAGTAGCCTTTAGAACCTGACACTAAGAAACTAAATTAAAATAAACTAAATTAAGCATAAGATAGTCAAAGAGAAGGAAAATAAAGGAGAAGATAAAAGTAAAAGAAAAGATAAATGGTCTCAAAGACCCTTGGCTTGGCGAGTGAATGAAGCGGCCTGCATGAACTTATATAGATTGGTCTCCATGAGGAGACTGTGCTTGGCTTCTTTCGCTTCTTTGACATGGTTTTGGTGTAGCTCAAGAGTATAGAGAAGGGAGGGGAGAAATCTGATAAAGGGGAGGAAGAAAAGAGGTGGAAAGTAGGTGAGATAAAGGAGAGGGGGTGGTTTTAAATGGAGTTTTGGGGCCTGACACTTTCCCACGCCCGTGTACCGTGTGTGTGTTGATTCACACGGTCGCCTTACACGGCCGTGTGTCTAGGCGTGTTGGTTCACCCACACCCATTTTACAGATTGCCACGCCCGTTGGTGATAAGTCAGTGTCGTCCACGGCTGCGTCGCACGGCCGTGGGGTTTTGTCGGTGCCCGTGGTATGGTGGTTTGAGTCCGTGACTCTAAAAATTGATTTTCTCTGACTCGTACCATCTCTGTCATGTCAGTACGGAGATTCGATACATCCACACGGCCACGGCCACGACCGTGTGCAAGGCCGTGTGGCCTAGAATTCTGTACTTTTGGTTAGTTTATAGTTAGGTACTATAAAGAAAGGATAAAAATGTAAAAGTTAATGGGGTTAGTACTCGGGTTGCCTCCCGAGAAGCGCTCGTTTATAGTCTTAAGCTAGACTCTCCTCTCATTTGTATATTCATGGTGGTTTGAGGAGCTGAAAGTCCTTCCTCATGCTATCGGTTTCATTATCATGATAGAATTTAAGTCGAGATGCGCTTATATTGAAAGTGCCAAAGATAAGATTACTTACCTCGACTGTTCCATATGGAAAAACACTGATTAACCTAAAAGGGATTTATTTGTTAGTGTTAGGGTTAGGAGGAGATATTCGAGGGTCTGCTTTATCAATCAATATTTGATCTCCGATTTTGAACTTGTTTGTCGCGTGGAGTGGCTCCGGTTCTGCTTTGTGTATCCCTAATTTTTCCTTGAAATGCGTTTTCCACTCATCTAGATCATCGATCTGAATCCTTCGTTCCTCATGAGTTATTTCTTTGTTGGCACAGGGTATAAGATCGGGTTCAGTTGTATTCTTTCCTGGTGTTTCTTGAAAAGAAGGGTTAACCGAACGGTTATCAATAGAATTTATTTTCTCACCTGGATTACTCGATCTTCTAGCCGAATCGAGAGCTTGGAGAGTGACTGTCTCATTACCTACACGAAGTATTAGTTCTCCTGCATCAATGTCAATTTTAGTCCTGGAAGTTGCTAAAAATGGTCTTCCTAAGATTAGGGGGATACTATTTTCCTCATCCATGTCTAAAACGACAAAGTCTACTGGGAAAACGAATTTATCAATTTTTACAAGAACATCTTCGATAATACCCCTAGGAATTCTAATAGTTTTATTAGCTAGTTGAATGCTCATCCTAGTTTGTTTGGGTTTCCCTAGACCTAGTTGTTTAAACAATTTATAAGGCATGACATTTATGCTTGCCCCTAAATCAGCTAATGCATTATCAATAGGTAAACTACCAATTAAACATGGAATCGTAAAACTCCCTGGATCTTTTAATTTCTGTGGTAGTTTATTTTGCAAGATTGCTGAGCACATTGCGTTTAGTTCCACGTGTGATGCCTCGTCTATCCTTCATTTGTTCGTCAAAAGCTCTTTTAAAAATTTTCTAGAATCTGGCATCTGCGAAAGGGCTTCAAGTAGCGGTAAGTTAATATGTGGTTTCTTTAAAAGTTTAAGAAACTTACCGAACTTTTCCTCTGTATCGTCTCTCTTCATCGCTCCGGGATAAGGAATACGAGGTTGGTACTTTTTGATTACTGGTTTTGGCTTTTCTTGTGTTACCTCAACTTTACCTTTCTCTACCTCGTTTTCTTGTATTGGATTGGGTTCATCTAACCCTATACTATCATGAGCTGTGATAGTTTGGATTTGCTCTTTTGGGTTAATCTCAGTGTTGCTTGGTAGATGCCCTTGCGGTCGTTCGGAAATTATCTTTGCAAGTTATCCAACTGTCTTAGTAAGTTCTCCAACTTGACTTTCGATCCCCTTAATTGATGCCTGTTGATTCTTAAGGGTGGTTTCAGTGTCTTGGAGACGGTTATCTGTGGCTGCCATGAATTTTGTCAGCATCTCTTCAAGGTTTGGCCACTTTTCCTGTGGATAGGGCTGATTTTGGAAATTTTGACGAGGTTGTTGTCTTTGAATTCCTTGATTTCATTGACCTCCCCATGAAAAATTTGGGTGGTTCCTCCAACCTGGATTATAAGTATTACTATAAGAGTTATTATTAGATCTGAAATTATTACCTATATAGTTCATCTGTTCGCTTTACTTGCCTTGGTAGGGTGGGTACTCAGGGATTCGCCACAGTTCCACTTGCGTCGCATTGCATTCTTCGGATGTACTGCGAAGAACGCAAAACTATCAAGCTTTTTATTCATCATCTCTACCGTGTTGATAGCATGGTTATCTGCGTCGAGGTTGAAAACTCCAAATTGATTTTGTTGGTTTTGTCCTTGTAACTCGCTATCGATAGTTATTCGGTGACATCTCTTCAATAAACTTGTAGGTCGCTTCGAAGTTCTCATTGTTCGGGGTTCCACCACGGCGGTTGAATCAATTAGTTTCCTTGTTGACCGTTATAGAAAGTTTGGACTTGGAGCCACAAGGGTAAACCATGGTGCGGACACCTTCTCAAGAGATCCTTGTATCTCTCCCATGCATCGTATAATGTCTCTAAATCCATCTGTACAAAAGAAGAGATATCATTCCGTAATTTGGCCGTTTTGGTCGGGTGGGAAATATTTAATAAAAAATTTCGGTCATTTGATCCCATGTAGTGATTGACCCTGTAATAACGAAGTTTAACCAACTGCTTGGCTTTATTCCTTAATGAAAAGGGAAATAACCAAGACGGATGGCATCATCGAAAACGCCATTTATTTTGAAGGTATCACGTAACTCTAAAAATTAGCTATATGAGTATTTGGGTCTTCGTCCCAGAAACCATCAAATTGAACAAATTGTTGAATCATTTGTATAGTGTTAGGCTTTAATTCAAAATTATTAGGAGCTATAGCAGGCCTAATGATGCCATATCGCTCTCTGTTAAATGAGGTTTAGCATAATCATACATAGTACGCGGAGCATTATTTTCTGCCACATCTTGTGGTGGTGGATTATTCTCGTCCATCCCTTCAGTAGGATTGGATTTGCCTTCTCGCTCTTTTTCTGTGTAATTTAGGGCTCGCCTAATTTCTCTGCGATTCTGTGAGCAAAGAGCTTCAATATCACTATTGTATACTAGTGGTCCTCTCGGGTTCCTTCTAGTCATAAACTAGAGGTACCTGCTAGGAAAAGAAAGAAAGAAAATTTAGCAAAGTTAAAAACAAAACAAAAATAAAAATAAAAGTAATTTGTGGAAAATAATGGCTAAAGTAATAAAAATAGAGCTTTCTTAATATTTTAGTTCCCTAAAATGGCCAAAAAACTTGATCGTTGATTTGAGTTTTAAATTTATAATGATCGAACACGGAACTAACTATAACAACGTTTGAGGCAAGTGCACCTATCGAACAAAGAGTATAGCTTAGGCAAGACCGGATTGTCGAACCCAAAGGAACCAAAAGTACTAATACTAACTTTCTTTTTATTACCTAGCCTAAAATAAGTGAAGTTGTTATTTAATCTAAATTTAACTAACTACTAAGCTAAAGACGCAAAGACAAAAAGAATGAATTGGGGAAATCTCGTTGGAAAAACTCGGTTGATTAAGACGATACCCTTAGGAAGAATCCACCTAGACTTCACTTGTTATCTAACTCTGAACCAGACGATTTATTCACTTGACTTGATCTGTAAGACTCCCTAATGTATATCAAACCCTCTCTCGAAGCGAATAACGTCTAACCCTAGGTTGATTAATTGAAATCTCTTTCTAATTAACACCCCTAGAATTGCATTAACTCGATCTATGGACTCCCATATTAGGTTTCACCCTAATCCGGCAAAATCTCGTCACCCTATCTCTAGGCGCGCGATCAACTCCGCTTAATTATGCTAGATCTACTCTTAAGCAGGGACTTTTTCTCCTCCACCTAAGCACATCAAACTTGAATCAATATCCCGGAAATATTAACACAAGAATTAAGAACACATAATTGAGAACAAATCAAGTATTTATCATATAGTTCAACAAACGATAACAAGATTCATCTAAGTTTCATCCCCTTCAGGTATCTGAAGGTTTAGTTCATAACAATAAAAGAAAACATCTCAGAAGAAAAGATAAAACAAAATATAAGAAATCCTTAAAACCCCCTGAAGGAATTGAAGGAGAGATCCGCCGTCTTGAGTAGAATTCCGGCTTCTTGAGATGGATCAACTGGCTATCTTCGAGTGTTTCCCACAAATCTGACCTTTTCGGCTCGGCTCCTTGGCCTAGCTCACCGTCCTCTTCTAGGTTATACTTAGGGTGTTTATATAGGCTTTTGAAATGGGTTTCTTTGCCCCTAAGTATCCTTTTCCGAGTGAAATTGCTCTTTTCCACGACAAGGACATGGCCATGGCACACGCCCGTGTGAATCGTCTTTAGGCCGTGTTCGGACTTTTAATGAGGTGACACACCCGTGTAAATCGTGATCAGGATGTGTTCTAGTCTATCAAGGAGACACGGCCGTGTTGGCTCAAGTCCAGGCCGTGTCGATTTTCACTTTGGCCCAATTTGGTCCGTTTTGAGCCCGTTTCTCGTTCTTTCCATCCTCCGGTGCTTTCCTGAGTATAAAACATGAAAAGAAAGGATTAAGAGCACCTTTTTACATAAATCAATGGATAAATCATCCAAAAATATGCTAAATGTGGGATTAAAATATGTTACTTTTACGGTTTATCACTATTCCATTGGTTTGTTGAGGCTTTATTTCTTCGTTGGCTTAGCTCTATCATTAACAATATTTGATTTTCCAGAATATCCTATTCTTCATATACTCCAGTCCCTCTTCATATATTTCATCATCATAGTTCATTTCATCGTTAGACCACGAATAATCGAATTCGTCCATGATAATACTGCCAAGTTATTCTCAATTATTGGCTGAATAGGTATTTTCCTCTTCCGAGATGTGAACTGAGATCTTCAAAGAAAAGAAAAATGTTAATAGAGAAGAATAAAAGTAAATAAAAAAATTATAACGTATCTATAATTTAAAATTTTATTAATTATTCTATTAAACGTAAAAACTAAAATTAATCTAATAGCGTTGCCTCCTTGGTGACGATGCCAACAACTTGACCTCCTTCAGACGTACTAACGTCTAGAGTGTAAATCCTGCAACCAAATATTATCATTAGGCTGTTTCCGCAAGTATACAGGTCAGATTATAATATAGATTTATACAACGAAGTATTAGAGTACTTTGAGGATTGTACCCATGGGAGATGAAATTAATCTAATTCTAACTTCTACGTTAATAGATCTAATTAGTAATTTAATTAAACTATATTAAGATAAATCCGAAAGTGATGAAAAATCATATTGTATGAAAATAATTAAAACGCATTAAAATAAAGAAGGGAAACTAATTTGTAGACTTTATCAATTCTAAGGACGGAAGACTTAACTCGTTTTGGTGTTTGTCGAAACCATTTTTAATGTTTTTTAAAAAACGAGGGTCGACTTTAAAAATGGAGTCGCCACCAATCTTTTTTTTTTGGTGTGATCGGGTCACCTTGAGATTAATCATTTTAATAAAACATTTTGATTTATTAAAATAATGATTTTGGTCTACAAAATTCGAGAAAACGGGCTCGGGAGTCGGTTACGCACGAGGAAGGATTAGCACCCTCGTAACGCCCAAAAATTGGTACCTAATTGATTAATTAATGTCCTAATGTCAAAAATTTGAATATATTTTAAAACACGATCCTTTTAATTTTTAAAACTTATGTCCTTTAATTTTAAATGGACATTCAATTATTTATATTTTAATAGAAAAATCAAAACTCAGTAAGTTAGAGCACGATCTTTCGAATTTTCCAAACACCGAATATCCTTTGCTTTTTAGAAATCCTTGCCTCGAGATGACAAAACGTCGCATCCAGTGAGTTAGGACACAACATCTTAAATTCCCGATAATAGGTTTTTTATTTAAAAATTCATATGTTTTAATTTCAAAAAGGGTACTCAATCATTTGGACTTAATGAGAAAAATCAAAACCCAGTAAGTTAGGGTACGATTTTCTCAAAACTCCCAAATATCGAATATTGCCTTATTTTTTAATTTGAAAAATCATGGATTTTGAAATATGAAGGTATATTTGGCCACATTAATAAATAAAGATTAATGACTTCTTTTTAAAAAAAACAACAAATCTAAAAAATAAATAAAAAACAAAATGTACCAAGCTTTCAAATAATAATGGACAATGTTAAAACAAATAATGTGAAAGAAAAGGATTTTGAAATTGACAATAAAAAGCAACTTAAAAATAAATTCATGTATAAAAATTTTAAAGTAGGTAATATATGTAAAAATTTGAAATAAATCCAAAATAAATAAATAAATAAATAAATAATATATGAAATAGTAATATATAAATGAATTTTAAAATAAATATTATATAAGAAGTAAGTTTAAATAAGTAATATATAAAACAATATATATATCAATCTAAATAAATAATATTCAAAATGACTTAAAGAAAATGATATGTGACAAATCCTAAAAAGATACGTATAAGTTTAAAATAAACAATATACGAAAACTTAAAATAGATAATATAAAACAGTTTAAAATGATATAAAATAAAACCACTTTAAAATAATCGTTATATAAAACAATAAGAAAAATGAATGATATATGAGATAATTTAAAGTAATAATATAAAAAAAAACTTAATCAAAATAAAACTATTTGAAATAAGAAATATCTAAAATAATAAAATAAAACAGTTTAAAATAAATACCACGTAAAAATTTGGAATAAATAAATAAAATACAAATTTGCAAAAGTGTGAAAATAAAATAAATCTCTATACAGAAATAATAAATAAACGAATAAAATAAAAGAATAACTAATAATTAAACAATTAAATGGATAAATAAAAAAGCTTGAAAAAACGAAGATGAATGAAGAATAAAATAAGAACAAACCATAAAAAATAAGAATGCAATAAGGAGAGAAATTTGAGTAAATGCTCTCAAGAATTCTTATTACTTCCCTCAAAACTCAAGTGTCCTTTACAATGAAGGGAGAGGCCTATATTTATAGTTGAGCCTCCCCAAATCCAACGGTACAGATCAATTACATCAACGGCTAAGATTAAAAGGTATCTACAAATTAAATCTCTAAGATTACAAAATCATATCTTCTAAGATTGCATACCATATCTTCTAAGATTGCATATCATATCTAAGATTTGCATATCATATCTAAGATTGCATATCATATCTTCTAAGATTACATACCATATCTTCTAGGATTGCATATCATATCTAAGATTTGCATATCATATATAAGATTGCATATCCTTGAAGATTGTGTTCCCATATACGTCAAGCTTGTAGATGGACTTTCAATCTTTTCAAGTAATGGGCCATTCCGATCGGGCCAAATGATATATTTTGGACTGGACTTGGACTTTGTTTTATTACTTTGGGTTTATTATTTTTTTTGTATGGGCCCGGGCTAAATTGGCCTATTACAGCTGCCCCTCTTTGCTCATTGTCGTGTAACGAAAATGGAGCAAAGACTATAAAAGGACCAATTTTGCCCGGTCTTGCCGAGCCTTAACTTCTTGATCCTCAACTTCTTCAAGTAGTCTCTAACCCAACTGCAACTTCAAGGAGATTGAATCTGTAGCTTTAATCTTAATCTACTACAAGTTTAGGAAGATAAGACTTGCTCTTGTAGATTTAATCCATCATACTGTAACTTCAGGAAAGTGAGACTAGTATCTTTGATCTTGCTTAACTGCAATATTCAGGAAGACAAGATCTGTTATTTTCAGCCTGCTCCGCTGCAACTTCAGGGAGACAAGATCTGATGTCTTTGATCTGCTTCCTGCAACTTCAGGAATGCCAAATCTACTATCTTCAATCTGCTCCGCTGCAAGCTCAAGGAGACAAGATCTGATGTCTTCGATTTGCTTCCTGCAACTTCAGGAATGCCAAATCTGCTATCTTTAATCTGCTCCACTACAAACACAGGGATGCCAGATTAGTATCTTCAATCTGCTTCACTGCAATCTCAGGAAGACAAGATCTACAATTTTTTGTCTGCTCCCTTGCTACATCAGGAAGATAAGACTATAATCTTCAGCCTGCCCCACTACCATCTCGAGGGGACAAGATTTGAACTTTTCAGTCTGCTTCCTTATTAACTCAGGAAGACTTCAATCTTCAGTCTGTTCCACTACCATCTCGAGGGAACAAAATCTGAACTTTTCAGCTTGCTTCCTTACTATCTCGTGAAGACTTCAATCTTCATCCGCTCCACTACCATCTCTAGGGAACAAAATTTGAACTTTCCAATTTGCTTCCTTACTATCTTAGGAAGACTTCAATCTTCAGTCTGCTCCACTACCATCTCTAGGGAACAAAATCTGAACTTTCCAATTTGCTTCCTTACTATCTCAGAAAGACTTCAATCTTCAGCCTGCTCCACTACCGTCTCTAGGGAACAAAATCTGAACTTTCCAATTTGCTTCCTTACTATCTCAGGAAGACTACAATCTTCAGTCTGCTCCACTACCATCTCTAGGGAACAAAATCTAAACTTTCCAATTTTCTTCCTTACTATCTTAGGAAGACTTCAATTTTAAGTCTGCTCCACTACCATCTCTAGGGAACAAAATTTGAACTTTCCAATTTTCTTCCTTACTATCTTAGGAAGACTTCAATCTTCAGTCTGCTCCACTACAATCTCGAGGGAACAAAATCTAAACTTTTTAGTCTGCTCCCTTGCTACATCAAGGAGATTAGACCAATGGCTAAAATCTGCTCCATTGCCGACACATGGAGATAGGATTCGCCAAATTTGACATGCTCCACTATTGCTTAGGGAGATAAGATCTGTGAATTCACCGATGTTGCTACACTGTCCTCTGAGGGACATGTCCTGTAGACTCAGTTCCATATGCATATGTTTATGCCGAATGATCAGGATGCTATGATCAAAATGAATCAAATGCTCCTAGCCACATATGTTATGAACGCAACATGTCATGAAAATGATTCCTGAGTAGGATGCAATGATCGGAATGAATCTAATGCTCCTAACTAAATGATATTAGGGATGACATTTGCATGAATGTAGAATGTCATGAGAATGATCTTCTTCTTCTTCTTTTTTTTATGTACAACGATTAGGATACAATGATCGGAATGAATCAAATGCTCCTAATTGGAAGTGTATGCATGAGAATGATCCCTTTTAAATGCTTGGGTTGTCATTGCTCATAGTTCATCAAAGTTCTATCACTGATGCGTTACCCTACTTTCTTGTTCAGTTGGTATCTTTGACAGAAAACCCAAAGAAACGATCATATTCTGCTCAGCAAGCTTACCCCGCTGTAATTTCAGAGTCCCTTCCACTGTACCCTGGGGACATAAAATTTGTACCATCTTTAAATCATCCCATCGCGACTTATGGCTATAGGATCTGTATCAAATTCACCCCATCCCACCAAACTCAAGGGTATAGGATTTGTAACTTGTTCAATCAACTGATCACTCCCAAAGTGACCTAACCAAATGTGTATGCATGATATCTGCATGGATGCAGAATATCATTTTTAAAGAATGATTCCCCTTTTACACTTGAGTTAACATTGCCCATTTTTCGTCAAGATTGCAATATTTGTCATTTTGTTCAATCCCCTTTCTTTGACAAAAATCCGGAGAGATAGTCTCAATTTAGACTCTTCCTCCACCAATATTTTCATCCTTTAAACTTGGTGAGTTTTAAACAATAGTCCTGTTTCAAGCTCTTGTATTATTTAGAAGTTTCCAGAGTAATATGCGAAACCCCTTTTATAAAGTATTATTAGTCCACTAATCGTTATTTCAATGCCAAATGCTTGAAAAAGATTAAAACAATGGACAAGAAGGAAATTAGGAGCATAGCTCGGAACAAATAAGCTAAGCAAAGATAACAAATGCAATCTAGAAGGAAATTTATTGGTAGTGTATTTTGAAACGAATAAAATAATTAAAGATAACAAATTCAGAACGGGTAAGATGGGAAACTAGGTGCCCCAGATATCGCAGCCTGAGCTTCTCTGTTCAAACTTCTTGAGGACCATTTTAAGCTCAATATGTGTTTAGGGGCCGGAGTACTTTGTCGATGCCCCAAGACGTATCATACTTTCTCATTGTTAATTCAAACATAGCAAGACTACTGTATGCCCCACTTTTGATCAAAATTTGAGCCACCCTTTTCGGGTTTTCAACTCAAATCCCCTTTGGTCTCAAAGCGCCCTTTGCGGGTTTTCGCCTTGGCCTCTCCTTTTTTTTATTTTTTATTTAAAGGTCTCAAGGCGCCCTTTGCGGGTTTTCACCTTGGCCTCTCCTTTCAGATGAAATCTGAATTCACCAGCCTGAGCATGTCTTTGCCATACATCCTGGTCAAGGTTAATGATATTCCAGAACAAGCCTTCTTCACCACATAAGGTTTTTCCAAATTTTGGCATTTATTTTCCTCTGAAGTTCTTTTGTATGAGAAGAATCCTTCTTAATGCCAGGTCCCCATCATGAAATTCTCTTAGGCAAACCTTTTTTCATAAGCTTGTACCATCCTACCGTGATGGATAACTTTTAACCTTTTCTTCGATTAGGTTCAATTGACAAAACGGTTTCTATTCCAATGAGAAATGTGTTGCCCCAGCGAAGGTTCTAGCCGATGTTCGATAAGACAGAGGGTAAATTGTAACTTCTTTATGTCAATATTTACAAGTCTCGGTCATCTTCCCTACAATCCTTGTTTTGTTTTTTTTGTTTTTTTCTTTTTGGCTGCCTTTGTTGCTCTATGATGTGGCGTCTAATCTTTGAACAGAATACAAACTTTGGACATTGTCCTTTTTGGCATTCTTTGTCGGCGCCTGATCCTTTTTTTTGAGAATTCGATGACTATCGACTTTGTAACATTGGCATATGAAGCAACATTCCCCCTCTTAGTGAAGTAACCGATGACCACAAAGATAATTCAATGTCAACTAGAAGCTTTTGACGAGATCGATCCCATAACATCCATGCCCCCATATAGAAAAGTCTGTGAAGAAAGTGGAAGAGTCACATAAATCTCGTCTTCTTCAATTCGGTATTTATGTATAACCGATGCAATCCCCTTCCATTGTAGACCAACAAAGGCCCGATCCTCATGTTTAGCCCGCGTCTTATTAGCCTGCATGTTCGATATGATCGTGCGAAAACATCTTTGAATTCTTGAAAATAACTCAATGATGTCTCGCCTTAGTTCTGTGATGAGCTAGGCTACAATCTTCACCTCTTTTCTAGGCTCATGATATCCACTGACCCTTTGTAGAGTGAGATCTATTTTTCATCTTGTTCTACCGTTCTTAACAAAATCAGAAGATAGGTTACAATCTCCGTCATCTTCAAAGTCCTTAGATCCCCTAGACCCATATCTCATTCAGAAAGGGAGTCAGTAACAACGTCGCTCATGTCGTTGATATCTGGGTACCTAGGTACGAAGGCAAAAAATCCAAAGAATAAATGATTCTAAGGATGATTATTTGTATGGTATGGTCATGAATAAAGAATATTGTAAAAAAAAATAAAAGAATGTACAGTATGAAATGTAAAGAATAAAAAAAATATTTGCTTAAAAAGATGCATTTTATTAAAATAAAAATTCTGGACATAAGCCTATTTCACAAAAGGATTCTTATTGTCTCTAGGCTTAAGGCAACAAGTATGTTTTGAATATTACTCTAGATTAGTCTTGAAAATACAGGGATCTCTTCCACAGTCCTATTATTCAAAACACTCCCAAGTATGCAAGGGCTTGGAAACTTCGTTCCTCGGTTCCCTCTCCACTATATCTAAATCAGGGATAACAGGATTCGCAGGGTTATCTCATGGGTCAGATCCTGAGCCAACTTGGAAATTCATGGGTACCCCGCATCAGCTCTTGTTGAGGTCTAATCGTGACAGATGGCCTTTGAGGATATGCTTCACGTTGTGTTGCGGTGGGGTGAAACCCCGAGGAAAGTCCTCATTATCTTCAACATTAACTATGGGACCTTTTCCTTTGTCCATCGCCCCGTTCAGCATCTGAACCATTTGAGCCATCATACTTCTTTGGGCTTCCAGCATTTGGTCTCTCATCTCTTGTTGGAGTTTTGCTAATTGCTCTTGCATCCGGTCTTGCGTGTCTCTCTTTGAAACTATCCATTTTCTTTGTCTTGGCACGTGTCTTTATGCGATGTTCGGCCTGATTTTTCCTCTCTCTTTCTCTCTTCTCTGATAATTTCAACTAATTAGGCACTCTCTATGGACTTAAATGCATATGATGTGATGTAATGCGAATGCATGAAATGAATGCAAAAGAAAGAGAGGCGTTGATTCTGAATTCAATTCCATTAGAAAAACTTTTCTAGAAAGCAAATTTCTTTACATAAAACAGATTACATATGCGGCCTTGCCCTCATATTCCAAGCAAAAACATCAATCCCCTTCTTCGCAAAGGTCAAATCTTGCAAACTTCTAATATATGCCTCCACTAGCTCCTTTTTGCTTGATCCGGGCCGCGACTCACTGCTCACTTATTTCCATAATGCTCATTAGCCTCTTCAATAAAGCCGAGACGTGGTGATTCTCGAATAGTCTTTGTCAGCTTGAATCCTTGGGCAATAAAGTCGTGTATTCTTTCACGGACTATCAGTCTTTTCTCGTTGTGTTTACTTGGACCATATTCGGACGACCGTATTATAATTCACTTTATCAAGAAATCCATTTTCTTTTGACAAACTCTTCTATTTAGCAATCGAATTTGAATCAACACCTCTTTTTCTATGATGTGAATGCAATATAATCAAAACAAAAGAAAACACGTTAGCACAAGAGAAATAAATAACAAAATAGGGAACCTATCTGGGTGACCACATGGTTTGGCATAGCTCTACCTAGGGTAAACCCATAGGTTTTCTACATGTGGTTTAGCTCTAAAGTTGAGGTACCCAAACCAGCAGATTCCTTGATCCTTACCCATTATAGGCTCATACAGACCGAGTTCAGTTCAGGGGAATACATTTCCCTATGGCCATGCGGAAGTGAAAACTTCACGAAGACATAGGTACAGATATATCCCGGAAGCAATCCATTAGCCCATGCGAAGGTGAAAACCTCACGAAGGCATAGCTTTTCGTTCCCACTTAAGGGTGTGACCACAACGGTCATGCAATGCAATGCAGAGATATTTTATAAAAATAGAACCACATGCAATAAAAAGGATCACAATTTTTCAAATCGGATTTTCGAATTTAGACAAAAGGACATGAAATAATCAATTTTACGGCTTGACTCTCTTACATATCCCCAGTGGAGTCGCCAAGCTGTCGAAACCATTTTTAATTTTTTTAAAAAAATGGGGGTTGACTTTAAAAATGGAGTCGCCACCAATCTTTTTTTTGAGGTGTGATCAGGTCACCTTGAGATTAATCATTTTAATAAAACATTTTGATTTATTAAAATAATGATTTTGGTCTACAAAATTCAAGAAAACAGGCTCGAGTCTCGGTTACGCATTTAGGAAGGATTAGCACCTCATAACGCCCAAAAATTGGTACCTAATTGATTAATTAATGTCCTAATGTCAAAAATTTGAATATATTTTAAAACACGATCCTTTTGATTTTTAAAACTTATGTCCTTTAATTTTAAATGGACATTCAATTATTTGGATTTTAATAGAAAAATCAAAACTCAGTAAGTTAGAGCACGATCTTTCGAATTTTCCAAACACCGAATATCCTTTGCTTTTTAGAAATCCTTGCCTCGAGATGACAAAACGTCGCATCCAGTGAGTTAGGATACAACATCTTAAATTCCTGATAATAGGTTTTTTATTTAAAAATTCATATGTTTTAATTTCAAAAAGGGTACTCAATCATTTGGACTTAATGAGAAAAATCAAAACCCAGTAAGTTAGGGCACGATTTTCTCAAAACTCCCAAATATCGAATATTGCCTCATTTTTTAATTTGACAATAATAATGGACAATGTTAAAACAAATAATGTGAAAGAAAAGGATTTTGAAATCGACAATAAAAAGCAACTTAAAAATAAATTCATGTATAAAAATTTTAAAGTAGGTAATATATGTAAAAGTTTGAAATAAATCCAAAAAAAATAAAAATAAATAATATATGAAATAGTAATATATAAATGAATTTTAAAATAAATATTATATAAGAAGTAAGTTTAAATAAGTAATATATAAAACAATATATATATCAATCTAAATAAATAATATTCAAAATGACTTAAAGAAAATGATATGTGACAAATCCTAAAAAGATACGTATAAGTTTAAAATAAACAATATACGAAAACTTAAAATAGATAATATAAAACAGTTTAAAATGATATAAAATAAAACCACTTTAAAATAATCGTTATATAAAACAATAAGAAAAATGAATGATATATAAGATAATTTAAAGTAATAATATAAAAAAAACTTAATCAAAATAAAACTATTTGAAATAAGAAATATCTAAAATAATAAAATAAAACAGTTTGAAATAAATACCACGTAAAAATTTGGAATAAATAAATAAAATACAAATTTGCAAAAGTGTAAAAATAAAATAAATCTCTATACAGAAATAATAAATAAACGAATAAAATAAAAGAATAACTAATAATTAAACAATTAAATGGATAAATAAAAAAGCTTGAAAAAACGAAGATGAATGAAGAATAAAATAAGAACAAACCATAAAAAATAAGAACGCAATAAGGAGAGAAATTTGAGTGAATGCTCTCAAGAATTCTTATTGCTTCCCCCAAAACTCAAGTGTCCTTTACAATGAAGGGAGAGGCCTCTATTTATAGTTGAGCCTCCCCAAATCCAACGGTACAGATCAATTACATCAACGGCTAAGATTAAAAGGTATCTACAAATTAAATCTCTAAGATTACAAAATCATATCTTCTAAGATTGCATATCATATCTAAGATTTGCATATCATATCTAAGATTTCATATCATATCTAAGATTGCATATCCATGAAGATTGTGTTCCCATATACGTCAAGCTTGTAGATGGACTTTCAATCTTTTCAAGTAATGGGCCATTCCGATCGGGCCAAATGATATATTTTGGACTGGACTTGGACTTTGTTTTATTATTTTGGGTTTATTATTTTTTTGTATGGGCCCGGGCTAAATTGGCCTATTACAGTGTTCATAACTAACTCCTATTTCGGGTTCTATTCAATCAACTAGTCATTAACATAGCTGGAACTCTAGATCTTCCACTAAATTAATGAGCCGAAAAGAACTACTTATCTCTCGACCTCACAGTCTAAACCGAATTGGAGTAAGGTGTTCATGGATAGACAATACCAATTTTGTGTTCATTGCCACCTAGATGGCTTCCTAGGGTTGTTTGGCCTAGTGGTTTTAAGTTATTCCTATTTCAACCAGTTGATCCACTAAGAAACCCTACATAGAAGTTAATTACTCCCACATCCACTTGCTAATCTCATATAAAAGGATTAGTTCCTCATGGATCTAATAAACATCATAAACTTGATTGAAAATATAAACATAGATAATAGATCAAGAATAGAGTTTAAGAAGTGTAACATCCCAAACCCGGCCCATACGTTACGACCGGATCTGGTATGCTACGGGTTTAATGTTAAAAACTTTTACGTTGCAAGGCCTTGTAAAACTTAGTTCGTTTTTGTGGATATTCGTTAAATAGGTGGCACTTGTAGAAAATCTTTGTAATTTATCTTTCCAAAATATGTGTTATTTAAATAAGGTTTGAAAATCCCATTTTTATCTCTTTTAAACATAAGTCTTTGATCATAAAAAAACAACATAAACATTAACAAATATCAACTTATAACCTAAGCTATGGAGGCCTTATTACATAAATGTTTCCAAAATTAAAAACTTAAGGAAAAACCAAAATAATCTATAGGAATAAAAACTTGATGGCCCCTCGAGTCCGCCTTTGCTCCCATGTCCACGATCTACTGCTCATCTGCAAAGTTAGGGAAGAATAATAGGGTGAGTCACCAAGACTCAGTGTGTAAATCCCGAAAATACATCAAAGGCTTGGCCCACAAACACATTATGGCCTTGGCCCGTATACAAGGGTAACTATATATGCATCATGGCCCATCCCACCTAGAAATCCATCCTCTACACACCAACCCGCACCAACCATCACACCTTGGGGATTTCTACAATCAACCCTCCAACCGCTACACACCATATCGATAAATGTCTTTCGCTTGTCTTAAAGACCGATCAACTGTGTGACCTATGTGGCAAAGCCATCGATTGCCATGCGACCTTAATAATACATCGTAGTATTTCGACAAATGAATGAGCTGCTCATCATAAAGACCGATCACTATGTGACCTATGTGGCAAAGCCACCGATCGCTATGCGACCTTCTTCCCCTTCATCATATCAATCCCATCCCATGCATACATACATGCAGAATCAAAACAATATACTACCTAAAAGTTCACAGTCTATCACATACATCGATACACGAGAAGTTTCTATGATTACGCACTGCATCCCTTGCCTACCCTTTTTGGGTAATCCGACTGTCTATACAGCCTTTTTCCGGCTTTTAGCCCATAACATATATTTAGTACAGATTACTAGTGTGTTAGAGATCTACACACCTGATTACCGTTAGAACGACACTCTCTATGTCGACACTATCAGAAGTCGATACAACTGCTACTTGCCTAAGGTGTTGTTCGAAGCTTGATCCACAACCCGGTGGCCAATCCCGTCTCTTGACGCACTCATTTCTTAAACTTAGGGATTCTCTCCTTTGCCTGATCCATATTTAATTCCATCACAAGTCCTTGTCAGAACTACTATCACAACATATGATCGTTAATCCACATCATAAAGTTAAGATCTCGCATGCGATGAACGAATCTAGTGAAAATCTAGGGAAAATCACCTTACCTTAAAATCCCGAAATTGGAGACTAGCGATTTCCGGCTTTTAAATCTAGATGATCAGGTTTCCTTCAAATCCCGGAATGCCGCCCAAACGTAAAAGAGAGGAAATATTAGCTTCATTCGGCAGCCTTAACAACCAAGTGGCCATTCGGCCTTGTCTCTTAAAAACCGAAAGAGAGATTGAAGAGATAGGAAAATCAGCACTCACCTTAACGCAGAGAATTCGACTACCCCTTAGAGATTCTGGCTTTTTGAGAAGATCAGGAAGAGAAGACGATTCGAAGAAATCTATAGAGATTCGGCTTTTAGAAGAAAGAAGAGAAAAGAATAATAGAGTTTTTAGCTTTCGGCTTTTTAGAAGAAAGAAGAGAAGAGAATAATGGAGTTTTTGGCTTTTAAAAGAAAGAAGAGAATAATGGAGTTTTCGGCTTTTAGAAGAAAGAAGAGAAAGGAATAATGGAGTTTTCGGCTTTCGACTTTTAGAAGAAAGAAGAGAAAGAAAAGGTGGAAACCCTAAATGCCGAAAAATAAAGAAGAGAACCCTCCCTATTTATAGAAATTTCGGCACTTACCTATGAAAACCGAAAGTGCCCTTCCCGATAACTAAAAATTAATCAAATAAAAGGGAAAATTCGGCACCTGCTTGCCATAAAGAAACCGATTTCTTCACTTCTCTAGGTGATGGAATTTCTACCAACTCCTAGCCTTGTAGATAGCTCCTATCTTTTCTCCTTTTTTTCTTCCATATTATCAACTATATTATCTACATTATCCCATTCACATAAATCCTCCTATTTTTGAGCCTTGTTGTCGTCCACTCTACCTAACCCTAATGCCGAAATTTAGCTAACTTAAATTAAATGAGTTGGGCTCCATGTAACTTAAATTTGGGCCCCTTACTCCTTGTGTGGCGTCACCTCCTTGCTCCCTAAGTGGCGCCATCGACCACCGGGCCACAAGCCCATTTTGATATTTTAAACTCGTATACCACCTTTTAAACCCTATAGTGCCCAAACAAAAATTTAACTAAGGCTTCAAATTTCAATCTCGAGCCCAATTTGGACCCCTAATGCTCAAATTAACTCATTACACATATTCACCCATTAAATGCATAGGCCCAAAAATTCAGGATGTTACAAGAAGAATCCTGATATATATTGATAATTGCATAATCAACAATCCAAGAAGAGTTGATGAATTCACAGATCGAGTTCCATGACAAATGAAAATAGCCTAAGTCTAGAATAAGCTAGAAATAAACTGAAAATAAAACTAAATGAAAGTCGTAACCTAAAACTTGAATAAAAATCATTTATGAAGTGTTTAGAGTTGTATATTTATAGGCTTAGGTTTGGCCATCATCCATTGACCTAATTCGGCTAACATTTTTGCATTAAAGTTTGTTGTGCGGACTAAAACGCCCTTAGCTCATTAATTTCCCTCGTCAGGGCGGTGTCGCAACACCCTCTGGCCTGTATCGCGACACTAATGGTAGTTTACGAGCTGAGGCTTGATTACAGGGTTGTGTTACGACACCCTTTGACCGTGTCATGACATTGAAGGCAGTTTGCTCCTTTTGAGTGTTCTGCTCACTATGTCGCGACATTTGTAACACTAGGGGTTTGTGGAAGTATATACAGTCGTTAGCAAGTAATAAGTAAGTAAAAGAGTTATCGTCTCCATAGGCACTATATATGTTAATCAAATAATTGCAAAATTAAAGATTACAAGTTGTTAATAAAACACAATAATTTTGATTGGTAGGTGTTAAAGTAAATTAATTAAATGAAAATGAATTAATCTAAATGCAATGAATGAAATGAGATGGTTTAGCAACAAATTCACAATATTCAACAATAATAACATCAATGAGCTATAATAATTACACATTTGACTAAGTTCATTTTCATTATGCTTAATAAAGTTTCGAAAAATATTCTATGACAACTCGATCATTCATTAACTTTGAAACCAGTTTTAAGTCCTTTCGGAATCTTTTACTTAGAAAAACATGCATACTACCATGATCATATTTAATTACGGGTTTCTTAGAGTTTATGTGAAGTAATAGGGACAGATCAGGTTTGCAACAATTTAACCACACAACCCTAATGTTATGCAAGGTAATAGAGCTCTCTCAAGTTATTACAAACCTTTAATTTAATCAGATCAGGATCTAAATTAAGCATGCACCTTCCAATTATTACGTCCATTAATTGCCATCTTGTCAGGATCGATCAACTAACTCTAATGCATTCAATCAAATTTTAACGAATGAAATACATGCATGATTTTAATTTGGAAGCATGAACGATTGAGGCACAAAGCATCATGAACACGAATCGAATGAACTTCATCAAATTGATGTAATCATTCTAGCTAAACAAAATTAAGCTATCATTGTTAATGAAAAAACATTAAAAAAATTGTGAACATGTTTAATAACTAAGAACAAATTAAAGATAAGGAAGATGAAACTCTGAATGATTTCGACAGTCCTCCAGAAATCAATCGTAGTGGCTTCCTCCGTTCCTTGTGTTTTCTCCTTCGCAAAGTGCTCCTCAAGGTGGCCTGCCAAGAAAGATGAAACACCCCAAACCCGGCCCACGAGTCCTGACCGGATCTGGTATGTTCCTCGAGGAAACATTTGAAAAATATTTTAACTTAAGGTAAAAACATAGAAATTCATTGTCTTTAGAACAACATTTTATAATTAAAATGCAAAGTAAAAATTTGATTAGTACAAAATATCCGGGTTAAAACTTTAATAAATATTTTAAAGATATAAATTTCTGAAAATAAAAACATTTCCAAATAATAATTTAATCGTCATCTAGCTTAAACATAATAAAATGCTCAAATACTTTAATCGGGCCTTATTACAATAAATAATTTAACAAAAATACTTAATAATATACTGCTGTTTTAAATAAATAAAACGTCTTCTCGCATGGGCCACCTCGTATCCACTCCAACCCGGTCCGATCAACATTTCTCACCGCGATGTTGGTAAAAATTGGGTGAGTCATACAGCACTCGGTGTGTAATTAATCCACCGAACTCCACCCACATAACAAACCACATGTGAACCCACATACCGTATATCAATGCACTTATTCACATTATTTCACTTATTAGGCTTGGCCCATATCCACATTAATTCATATAACATACTGGGCTTGGCCCATTTCATCATCAACCCATATGACGGATAATGAGTTTATGCAAAGTGCACCCAACCCAACCTAGGGTCCATCCGTTACACCTACCTTGGCGCACTGGCGCCCAAGGCCGTGGCTAATCCACCGATCAACTAAGTGATCCCACATATCTTACCTTGACGGACCCTCATCGCTCAAGGTCGTGGCTAAGCCACCGATCACCTGAGTGACCCCACATGTCAATATCCACGAGGTGACTCGAGGTCATCCTCAATCCACGGTGATGCACACAGCTATCATCCGCCGAGATGTGGCACCTAGCCAACACCTCCCTTGATGAAGCACATAGCTAACATCAAGCGCTAATGTAGCACAAGGCTAACATTAGACCATGTACATAAAGTACACCCTTTCCTTCGATAGTCACATTCATATCCCATCCCATGCACATGCAACATATGACAATGTCATAACATAGTAAAATAATGCATGCACATGCTATTCGGCATACAAACATATTCTCATTGGCATATTCACATTCTTAATAATTAACACTGACCTGATTTCCGATATACCCCTTAAGGGTAACCATTCACAATCGCCACTGCACATATTAGCATTTACACAACACATACAATATACCATAAACCCGGAAAACAGTGGGTTAATCACACACCTGACTATTTAGCGAAATCCCGAACTATTTGATTCTAACACGATGAACGGAGTTTTTCCTCCTCCCTTAATGCCGATTTAGTCTCCTACCAAATCCCGAAGGCTTTGATTATCTCTGCCGATTTATCCCTTACCCACTTCAAATCCCAAAATACTTGCTCCTTGAATAGTCGAGACCCCTTAATCGCTTTACATCCGAAAAAACTCCTCTAATGCTCCTCTAGTCGGCACTATGAAAGCACCCTCAATAAAACATCTTCTAGATCCCCAAATAGAAAGGTTTCGGCTACTCCTCAAGGAGTGTTTCGGCTTCTACAACTTGCGACAGAAGAAAAGAATATGGCACCTAGTGATTCGGCTATGGCTCAAAGTATGAGGGACATATTCGACTATTAAAAGGAACACTTCGGCTTTTAAAAGTAGAACTAGAAATATGGATGAATGCTTATAATGGTTCGGTTAAGAAACAAGTAGAGGAGAAGAAGAAATGAACATAAATGGCCTTGAAACACTTGGAGTTTCGGTCAACACTTGAAGGGATGAGCAAGCCGAAACTAGGTGGCTTTTAGAGGATTCGGCTATACAAGAAAGTAAGTAGAAAATAAGGTTTAAGAAAAGAAAGAAAATAGGGGGAGAAAATGAAAAGAGATTCGGCAATAAGCAAGTAAATGGGAAAAGAATGGCCAAAGGGTGAACACCCCTATTTATGCTACTCCAATTCGGCACTCACTAGCTCCCTAAAGAACCACTTGGCCGGCCACTGCCTCCTCACCAATCTTACCACTCTTAATTTCCTATTTAATCTTCTTATCATCCATTTAAACTAAATAAAATAAATCAATATTTATCTCCACCCTATAGCCGAATCTTAAAAGGAAAAATCAAGCCTTATCTTCCCATTTAAAATAAAATAAAACCATGTATATATATCCAACTCTTCCAGCTGAAATTAAAAAGAAATAAAACAAAGCTTTATCCTCATCCATTTGAGAGTCCATGCGCAGTCCACTAGCTCTCCTCCTTGACGCAAAAATAAAAGTCCCCCCTGCTTTCCACGTTGCTCGAACACAAGCCCTTCACATGCTGGTGGCGTCATTTCCAGGGCCTTAAGTGGCGCCTTACAGCCACTTTACCAAGCTCACTTTCATGTCAAATTCCCCTTACATATTTACTTAAAGCCTCTTTAGCCCAACTTCCCTTCTTGACGCAAAATACAAAAATAAAACACTCCTATGCTGTCAACGTGATTCGAACCTCATCCCCTTGAAGCTCTCCTTTTGACGCAACCTTCCAGGCCCCTAAGGTAGCGTCCCAAGCCACTTTACCACATGACTTCCTTGTGTTCTAAACTCCCAAAACTTTTCTTAAGGCCTCTTCAGCCTAGCTCCTCTTTTTAACTTAAAATCCAATTATTTTCCAATGCATTCTCCCCATCTCCTAAGGTTCTCCAAACCCCTTAAACACACTTACCCATACACTGAGCCTATTAATTCATGAATTATGCTCCAAATGCATAACCCCTGATCTGGGATATTACAGTTCTACCCTCCTTAGAAATAATTTCGTCCTCGAAATTACTTAGCTAATTGCACCCCTACTCACCACACTATGCTTAAAATTAATAAAAGTAATCCTTCAATTATCCACCTTATCTAGCCGAATTTTAAAGAGAATAAAACTCTTCCTCAAGTGCCTTAATGCCGTCCACTTCTCCCTCTTAATGCCGAAAAATAAAAGCTCCTTTTTGTCTTCCTTGTGGCTCGAACCTAGGCCCATTTGCATAGCTTGTGGCATCACTTACCTGGGCCTTAAGTGGCACCTCCTTGCCACTTTTCCAAACCCGTTCTTGTGTCAAATTTCCTCTATTAATTTTCTTAAGGCCACCTTGCCTTAGTTCTCTCTTTTAAACTTTAAAACTTAACATTTCTAAGACATTTCCTTACATTTCCAAGACATTTCCTTACATTTCCTTACATTTCCATGACATTTCCTTACATTTCCAAGACATTTCCTTACATTTACAAGTTTCCAAAAATGTCCACAATACATTCATAACACATAAGACATGCCATTTCGTATAATTAAATCAAAAATGCATAGGCCCATTTTCAGGATGTTACAAAAGAATTTTCTCAAGGAATTGCTTGCTAAGGGGAATGAGGAGAATGAAAGGATTTTTGCGTGAAGATGAGAGGAAATGAACAAGTGAAGAATGAATAATGGATGTGAAGTGAGGGATGGTATTTATAGTAGAGGGATGGCTAAGGAGTTTACTAAAAATAGCTTGAATATCCCTTAGGTTTCTCCTTTGCTTGGTCGGCGATAAATTGTGGAGGAAGGAGTTGATGATTGCTTGATTCATGCTTGATTTCATGCATGAATCATGCAAGGAGGTGGACGGTTTCTTGGGTAAAAGTTGAGAGCTGATTTCTAATTTGTTTACAAGTGTAGGGACCTCCAAATTAATTATCTCAAAGCTAATCTTGGGCTGCTATTCATGCTTTAACCGAATTTGGGCTCCTCTCCCTCTACTTGGATGGTTTTGTGATCCAATTAATCAGGCTTGCTCTTTTTAATCAAGACAACTTCAACTGGATCAAATTGAATGCTCAATTTGTTGTCTTTATCGTCCAATTGAGGGGGATTTTAATTCATATCCATGCATGAATTGAATAAGCTTCCCTTCTTATTAATATAAAACAGTGAAACTATGCAAAATTAATACAAAAAATTATTAAATTGCATACTTCACTAAAATTATGCCCATTGTCTCAATATAAATAGAAATCACCCAATTTAAATATCAAATACTCAGAATTAACATAAATTTGAAGTAAAAAAGGTGATATAAACAGCTATAAAAATCTATATAATTTAGATTTTACAACATCGACACTTCGTGTTGCAATATTACAGTCAGTCTTGTGTTCCTATGCCTCCGAATGATGTCCTGCACACTCACTAGATACGTTAGCCTTCATTTAGGCATATATTGGCCACTAAGGTCATATAAATGACTCAAATCACACTTCTTATTATTGATGAACTAAAGATGAAAATTAAGTAAAAACATAACTGAATTTTTTTTATACAAGCTCCTCAAGTACGAAAAATGGTTTAATCTACTACAACGAATTACGACAGATCACCCTTGTGCCAATGGAATACAAAGAATGTGTTGCGTTTCCTTGGTGATAAAAATGGCATTAATCAAATCAATTTTCCAGTGTCTAATATCCTGGTCAATAAGATTTGAGACCTGATCCACACTTAGATTAATAGTAGATTCCTGAATTTTGCTTGAAAATGTACCCGACTACCAACTATCATTCCAAACTAAAATGTTGAGACCCGAACCAACTTTCCAGCATATCCCTGCTTCAATGAGCCCTTTAGCGCTCCAAATGCTTTTCCATATAAGTGAAGGATTAGACCCCAGCCTAGAACCCAAGAAGTCAGAGTGTGGATGATATTTGGCTTTAAACACTCTAGAAACCAAAGAATCTAGATACACCATAAGTCGTCATGCTTGCTTGGCCAATAGTGCAACATTAAATTTAGCTAAGTCACGAAAGCTCATACCACCGTTCTCTTTAAGTCTACAAAGGTCGGTCCATTTACACCATCTAATCGTCGGCTGATCCCTTAATTTGCACGATCAAAAAAATTTATAATCCTTTCCAAATCACGACATAATGAATGAGACAACAAGGAAAAAGACATGGAACATACATGAATAGCTTGTGAAACCGACTTAATAAACATTTCCTTGTTGCCTTGAGAAAGCATTGGAACATTCCAATTTGATATCCTACTATGGAGACAATCTTTAATAAATTAAAATCTCCTTACCATAGTCAGAAGGTCGAGGTATTTCTCCACGTCCTTAGTGCTTCTCATTCCAAAAACTTGTAGAACACCTTTTCGATCCACAAAAAAACATTAGTGTTGAAATAAGCAAATATATTTCTCAAAATTGATGCATTGCCTCAAATAGTTTCATACTTTCGAGAAGCATCTTCGAAAATAATGCTATCGTCCACAAAAAAGAGATGCATAATGTTGGGACTCCGCCAACATATTGTGTGTCCCTTAATTTCCCCCGGTGTCTAGCCAACTTTAGAAGAGTCGAAAAGCCTTCATCACCTTGACGCAAACCCCTTGAAATCTGAAATTACACACTTAACCTCCCATTCATCACCACGAAATAACAAACCTTACTAATACAATGCATAACCAAAGATACCTAATATGGAGTGTGCCTCACATTTTGTAAAACAAAGTTGACGTCGTGACAAGGAAGAGTTGACGTCCTGACGATGCGACACACTACTTCCCGATGAGAAGAAACTGATGTCCCGACGAGCTGATAAACGATGTCACAACATGGCGACGTGTTCCCTACTAAACTGGGTTTCTTCTCCTAGTTAAACACTGCTAAAGTTTTCTAGTCGAACTCTAATAGCTTTAGGGATATTTTCATCAAATTAGCAAATGAATTTCAGCCTATAAATAGGGCTTTTAGCAACCCTAGAGAGATTGATTCAATTTCGTTTAACTTCAAGTTATTTGAAATTTAGTTTTAGTTTATCAACAGGATTTTTATTCTTTTTTCAGACTTGGACTCTATCTGGTTCCAAGCTTTTGTTTATTCAATAATTTATAACTTTTATTTGGTTTTCACTTGCAATCGACGTTATCTCGAAAACTGTTAAATGTTTTTCGGCTTATAAGTGTGGAAACACGAAAATATACACACTTTTTCATATCCTTTTAAACTCAAATTCATGCAGTTTTCGTAAAATTCTTGTCGAAAAATATATAATTATTATAAAATAATTAAATTTTACTTAAATTATTAACATTTTAAATTTTACTTAATTCTATAATAAATTTTGATCATTTTCGATAGATTCGTACAAAGGGCGAAAAACGGTTCAGTAGACACTGCTAGAAGCACAAAACCGAGAAGCAATTTTGAAGCATCAAGGCGAATTAATTTTTCAGCCTAAGAAGGTCCAAATTATGTGTATTAATTCATAATATAATTAATTTTAATTTTAATCCAATTTAATTTGGGTTAAATAAATTATTGTTAATTAATTATAAAAAGGGGCCCAGTTGAGCTGAACCAAGAAACCCGATCCAACCGAGCACTGGGCAGCCCAAAATCATCCCACATGCTGACCCAATCAGGTTGTTTGGCTGATTATTGGGCTTGCAAAATGGCCCTTGAAGAGTCCTTCAATTTGCATTAAAACCCCTCCACTATTCATGCCTTTCAAGATTTGCCCCTACCTAAAAGTAGCATGTTTGAAATCTTCAAACATGCCACATGTGTGGCCAGCCATGGGGGGAGTCTTTGGCTGCTGATTTTGGTTATTTTTGGCAGCCTTCTCAACCTATAAATACCCCCCTTGGCTGCTCACTTCAAACACGTCTCAAAACCATTCATTCTTCACTTCTCTTTCACTTTTCTCTCTTCATTGTTCTTCATTTCCTTCCCCATTCCCTTGCCAATTTCACCTCTTGAAAATGAGTCCTTCAACCACCATTTGGAGCAGCATTCAAGTGTTCGTGGAAGCCTCAATTCCACAAGAATAAGCGGAGGAGGAGCGGAGCAACTTAGTCAAGCCTTGGAGAAACACCGAATTTGATTCTTGTTCCTTATCCTTTTAATTTTATTGTTGTTGTTATGAACATGTCTATGAATATTTGTGATGTTGATATGTTTAATTTAATTAATATGGCTTAAATTTAATTTGTGTTAGGTTGATTGCATTTCGTCTACTTGAGTTATTAAAATTGTGTTTGTGTTGTTATAGGTCTCGGCAAGATGTTTGATTAAGTAAAATCATGACTAAGTTATTCTTGCATTACAATTGTATGGTAAATAATGAATTAATTATTTAATCAGATTGAAATTGTAATTAATTGACACGATACTTAATCAGTGCATGTTTAATCATCTAAGGTAGCTGAGGGTTAATTAGCAACGGTATCTAACGATACATTAGCCTTGCATAACTTGCAAGATTATTGTGATTAAACTGTTTCAAGGTAGGAATACATTGTTACCTCACGTAATCTTTTATATGCTTATGAGATTGAGTTATTTGTTTGAATTGACATAAAGATATGTACAACAGATTATTTTAATTTTGTAAGTATGTATGTGCATTAACACATTTGCTTATTAAAATTTGTTTAATCAGTTGAATTGAAATAGAGATATAGTCAAGAGATAAATGGATTTTGGTAGGTAAATATGTTCATAAGTTAACAAATTACCGAGTTGCCGTGAATTTGTTCGTAACAACATAAACATGAGATTAATAATTCTAAGTTAAGAAATGTAATTAATCTAGCAAAATTATGTCAGCTTGATTAAAATCATCTTTTGAAATCGTGCATTGGAACTTTTATTTTATTTATATTTATTTTAGTTAAAATATTAGTTTTTAATCACCTCCTCAAATCAAAATATTTTTCTTCACCAAAGTGTTTTAAATTGCATTCATAAATAATTCTTTTCACAGTCCCTGTGGGTACGATAACTCAACATTTACTTGTCACTTTATTACTTGTTGCGATTGTGTATACTTGCACATTCCCGTCGTTCCAAAGCGCATCCCATATCGAAAGAATCAATTTCTCTTTTCCCTTCTCTTTAGTTTAATAATTGCTTTGCATGTTTAAATTGAAGTTAGGAAAATTTGTATTTAAACCCATGAGTAGCTAAACCCATAGGGATATTAACGATCAAAGGTGGGATTAATTGACAGAAGAATTAAGGTTTGCCTTAGAATTGGTTGGCTTGAATTATGTATGCTCAAACCATAGGATTTACAATCCTAGGAAGTAATCTAGGTAATTGAGGTCGAGAGAATAATTTACCGAGCACCTCTTAATTTAAACCCAGTTTAAACTACGTGGTCGAGAAATAAGTGGTTTTTGTCGATTAGTTAATTAGTCAGAGGCCGAGGGGTAATAACTAGTTTATTATTAGCTAGTTCATTAAAACTTGAATTCTAAAGTGAATTATGAACACTAACGTGAGTTAATATTTTGTATATCAATTGATGGAATTTCTATTGTTAATTTTATTTATGCTATCTTTGTTGCTTAATTTTGATTTGGTTTTTCGTACTATAATTTTAGATTATTATTGTTTAGTCGTGAAAGTGTAGAAAGTAGTTTTTGGTTTGATTCAACCTCTCTTGGGTATGATCCTGGGATTACTTCCCGAAGTCTTTCGTTGTAAACTTTACTATGTTACAATTTGACATGTATAGTTACGGACACAACTATCTATTTTATATCTTTTTGTTGTTGTGTTTCCAGTTCAGACGTTCGTAAGTTTGGCGGTGATCAACGCCTATGACCCATTGTTGTAATCTCGTTCCCACGTGCTCAATACGAGCAGGGATGGTCCCGAAACTTCAAGTCCAAAGCTTTCTAATTTCTTCTTCGTAAGAACCCAACAAGCCTCAAAATGAAATCATCGCCTCCTATCTCCCATGCGAGCCTCTTCTTTACACATCATATTATCAACCAAAATTGGACAGTGATCTGAAAAATAATGTGGTAGATGCATTAAACCAAAAGAAGAAGACAACTCATACCAGTTAGGAGTAGCAACACCTAGATCAAGCCTTTCTTGGATATTGGCATTTGATGAATGTCCTTGTTCCCAAGTAAACCACCTCACTTTATACTCGATATTTGATAAAACATAATCATTTAAAATAGTTCGAAATGCCTCTATTGTCGTTCCTCCCAAAGGCAACCCCATTGTTTCTTGAAAGAGTTATAAATCTCATTGAAGTCCTCAAGCACTAACCAAGGCAGAAAAGAGCTATTTCTTAGCTGACATACTAACTCCCAAAAATTAGCCCAAAATTGCAACTCTAATGCTCCATAGAAACCCGTTAACCACCATTTCCTCCCATTAGCCCTATCATTGATCTCATCATCAATATGACTACCAGGAAAGTTGCATAAACTTATATTAAGCCATACTCTCCAAGAAAGAGATAGACCACCTTTAAATCTCGATGCTGCCACATCAAACCCGTAATAGAAGCCACACTACCTGTGCACCCTCTCTATCCTCTAATTATTATGTTTGGCTTTGATAAGAAACACTAATTAGGGATTGTACTCCCACAACTTTGAACGGACCAAGGTTTCCCAACCCACGAACGTTCCTACTAAGGATTTTCATTGCACTCGGTTGACATGCTTACTAGGTCCAGCCGGTAAAACATTATGAGCCACAGACTGACCCATTGAAGCTTTAGCAGGATCCCCATAAATAGAAATTGAAGAAGCATGAAAGTCTGATCTAGGCCTCTTTTTCCCATCAACCAGATCCAAAGGACTTTCCTCATTATCTAGGCCCATCCCATCCATATCCAAAGCCCCATCCCCTATAGGTCTATTATTTTCATTCTCACCACTTGAGCTCCTTGCCAAATTAATTCCTAGATTCATGCTAATCTCATTAACAAAATTATAAATAATTAAATCCCCCAAATCATTCCCCATATCTTGCCCATTCCCCTCAAAAATTTGGGAATCGCATATCAGAGTCCTCATGAAGCCAAATGCTCTTCGACGGGGGATCTCACTTGGGGTTTTCCCGCAAAGATTCATCCCACTCCAATTCATCTCTTTATTTCCTAGAGTAACACGGGTCGGATAAAAACTTTACGCATGACCAAGCCTCCCACAGATGAAGCAAAATAGAGTAAGATACTCATATTGAAACCAAGCATAAACATGCTTTTGTGCTGACAAAGCAATATTTTTCCTCCTCTTCAAAGGAGCACGGATATCCACATGAACCCGCACACGCGTAACTGCATGAGCTCCTTGTGTAATGGACTTTGCATCATAATTTATAAATTGTCTAATAAAATTCTCAAATTGTTTTTTCATATTCTCTGACACCAGATTTTCTGAAAAATCACGGATTTGAACCCATAAATTAGTAAAAAAAAAAAAAACAACGGGACTGAAGCGAATCCTGGCCAAATTGCAACCAGTGAAAAACCAAAAAATGGTTATTTAAGGTCCAAGGAGCACCATCAACAAACCTAGCCAAATGCATCTCATAATAAAATTGGAAAGATACTGCTTCAAACCCAAGTCAATAATAGATACTCCTTCCAATGGATGCCATAGATTTGTCAGCGTAGTTCGCATAGCTCGAAATTGCACCACACTAGCCGTCAGAAAACACCCTACCAAACAAAGCCCCATATCGGCACCCTCGATCTAATCTTCTAAATCTACTTGCAAATCCTCCTCCTCACCATCATCCAAATGTAATCCTTCTAGATCTACCTGCCAAGCCTCCTCACCATCATCCAAATGTAATCTAGCAATGCCATCCTCCTTCCTCAATCGTACTAGCCTGATAGCCAATTAGCAGCGCCACCAACACACAACAAATAGACACCCACTTACCAAAGTCGGAATCAAACAGACCCAACCAGATCTCTCACATATCGTACCCACATAGGGAAGAGATTTGAACATAAACGAAAAATTAGATGAAAAAAGAGACAACATGCCACAAGAGAAGACAAAAAGAAATGATCAATTTTTTGTTTCTTTTGGAATTATATATATATTAATAATTTTACGAAATTTTAAATTTTTTGCATAATTTTAAAAAATTATTTTAATATATTTTTTATTGATTGATATAAAAAATGATTTTATTTTTATTTTTATGCAACAGTTAATTATTTAAAATTTTCTTTTCAAATTGTAGTAATCTTAATATAATATATTAATTATAAAAATTAAATTTATGATAACTATTTAGGACAAAATACAAATAATAATTCAACAGTTGTATTATTAAGAAATCAATCATTTTAAATAAATTAATAGAAATTTTTGGAGACGACATTGTTAAGAGAGATAACCACAAATTTTTAAAAGATTAATTTTCATTTACCATAAAACGGATACGAAGGATACCTTTATTCTAAAAAAATTAATAAAAAAATATAGTGATTGATGATTTAGGAACATATATTATAATAAAAATTTTCCATTTATTTCATTTGTATTTCCCTTTTTATAACCTACAATGAAAGATAAAAAAAAAAAAAAACAATGGTCATTTCCTTAACCTAGCACATGTAAAGTATTTCCATGTATTGTCTTTTATATATGTTTATAAATTTAACAAACAGATTGATATATAAATTAATTTCAAATTAAATTTTATTTAGTAATAATTATTTATTTATATTTAAATTGAAATAATATAAATACATTATATTTTATATTAATTATAAAAATGAAATTTAGAATAACTATTTAGGATCATATACAAGACTAAATATGATAAATATGTCTTTTTTTTAATTGGCCAAATAAGCCGTCTTTTTCAAGATTTAGGAAAATAGGTCGATTTTGGAGAGAGTGTGAAAGGGCGTCCAGCTGGATGTGTTTTCCTCCCATATTACAAATTCAAATGCGCCAACGGTAATGTAACAGCTCATTTATGCCCGGGCCCTTATAGATAAAACAAACCAGAATAAAAAAACAAAAAAATAAAAAATAAATGTCTAGTTTATTTTTACAGCCCATTTACAAAACCTTAACAGCCTAATACTAAAACAAATAACCCAGAACTAAAAACCAAACCCGAATGCTAACCCAAGCCCAAAAACACCCAGGCCTAAAATAGCCTACTCAGACCCGCTACTCTACCCAGACCCAATTACACCCAAAACAGAGACGGCCCAAAAGGGCCCAACACTAAACAGTTTCAGAAGCCTAGGGTTTCTGAAACACTAGGCGCCGCAAGCGCCCAGCACGAACCCTCGCGCCGCAGCCACCAGCCTCTCCTCGCGCCGCAATCCGCGCCCGAATTACGCCCCATCGCCGACATCTTGTCACTCTCCTGCGAAACAAGGAAAGAACACCACAGCAAAAGGAAAGAAATGGCAGAAAAACTAGCAAAACAGATTTTGTTTCTATTTTTTTCGATTTATTTCAGGGTTATATAAACCCCAAAGCAACCTGTAACAGACACACAAAACAGGATACGCAAATATTCACAAAAAATTACAGAGAAATAAAATACAAAAACCTGTTTACAGAGGTGATTTCCTTTTCCGTGTTATTTTTTTCCTTCGATTCATACATATTTTATATACAAAACAGTATTAAAAGAAAAAGGTGAGAAAACTACCTTCGAAACGGAGAGATTTGACTCTCCGGCCGTCGACTGTGGCGGCGCGTGAGGCGATGGCCCACAAGTCCGATGACCAGACTCCGGACAGAGGAGGGGAGGACTTTTGAAAGCTTTTTAAGTTTTTTTAAAAAAAAACAGGGTTTAAATGATTTTTTTTTCTGAAAACTGCTTTATATAGGCCAAAGAAACGACGCCGTTTTGGTGTGGTCAGTTAATGACCAAAACGACGCCGTTTTAAGGCTAGATCCGCGTGTTGACCCGAAAACCCGGGGAGGATCCGCACGTTTTTATAAAAAGGGTAATTTTTCATTTTAGTCCCTCTGTAATTTTATTAATTATAATTTCGTCCTAATTGAATGTCTTTTTTATTTTTTAAATTAGCCCTGAGGTCTGTATTTCCTTTCGATTTAGTCCCTCGGGCTATTTAAGGGCTGATAACAGAACGGCGTCGTTTAGGAGATATGGCAAAATTGCCTAATGGGTCCCTACAGTGTGGCGCGCATTTTAATTTAGTCCTTTTACATTTATTTTTATTTCTATTTCTTTGTTTATTTTTTAAAAACCTTTTTATCTTATTTTATTTTTAAATTATTTTAACATTATATTAAATTGTTTTATCATATTAAAAAATTCTATATTATTTCTTACTATCTATATATTAATTCATTAATAGTATAAATTTTTTGTGTATTGTTTTTCTTAAATACATATTATTTTTATAAATATTAAATTATTACTGTTTATTATTTCATTTAGTTTAATTATCTATATATACTACATATTATTTTATAATTTATATATTAGTTATTATGTTATATATTTTTAAATTGTGTATATTATCTAGTATTATATTATATCATATTTTTAAAAATTTTATTTTATATAAAATTTATTTATATAGTATAACATATTTTATTTATATTGTTTATATTATATATGTAATCTTTATATATCTTTATTTGAAATTATTATATTTATTAATCGTTTTATTATATATTATTATTTATATATGTATTAAATTATTAAAATTTATTATAAGTATCCCTATATATTTTATATGTATATACGCTCTAAGTTTTTTATATTATTCATTTAAAATATATTGTTTGTACATATTAATTGTTTTAAAAAAATTATCATATTTTTATTTTTTTACTTTATTTATTTTTATAATTCAGTGTTTAAATATATTATTGATTTATTTCCCATATTTGATCTTGTTTGTAGAATTTAATATTCATTTCTCGAATTATTATGTTTCATATAGATTCTTAATTGTTGTTGCTTTTTTTATATCTTGTATTTGTTTATTATGTTCTTTTATTTGCTTAATATTGTTTTAGCATAGTCCATTTATTATATATATCATTTGCCATGTCACATTAGTCTTTCGTTAATTGTCTATAATTTTTAATATGATTTGTAATAGTGAAGAATTGCTATTTGGAATTGATGTTTTGTAATATATATATATATATATATATATGCCACATTTTACTTAAACCATTGTTTTATAAAAACACCTTTTGAATTGACGTATTTTATTCAAATATTTTTAAAAAACAGTGATATATGATATTTGGGGACTTCGAGAGAAATTATACCCTAACTTACTGGGTTTTAATTTTTCTCGTGGAACTTAAGGTGTCAAGTATCCTTTTGTAACACCCCAAACCCGGGCTAGAAGTTAGGCCCGAATCTGGCGTGTTACATGGAATAACTTGTTTGAGAATTACAGCCTCTTTGTTAAAACCAAAAACACTTAAGCAATTGTTAACTACTTGAAAACGTAATAATCTTTAAAAAAACTTTTTTAGTAGCGAAAGCATATTTGAAATGAACAAAATAAAAATGTGATGTTTAGAAATAGAGTTGCAGAAGCATTTTGAAATCGTTGCAGAAACATAGATAAAATACATGTATTTTTGAAAGATTGATTGATGAGTCAACAATCAAGATAGTGAACTTTAAAACCGTGACTTTTGAAAATATCGTTTGATAGTTCGAGTGAAAACTTCCGTGTTAAAATATTTATAAAATTTATTATGAAATCCATTTGTTAATCGTTTTTGGAAAACCTTTATTTAAGTTTTTAGAAAAAAAATTCTTGTTTTAAATAATTTAAGCAAAATAATAAGTATATCAACCATAAAGCAAATAATAAAACACTCCAGAGGCCTTATTACAACTTAAACCAAAATAGCAAAATAATAAAATAAACGGAAATAGAAATTTAAAATTTCATTAACACCATTTCTGAAGTATGGCTTCCACCGAGTCATCCATGGCCCAAGTCCACATCACTGAGCATTACCTACAAGGGTTAAGAAAAGGGGGAGTGAGTTACAAGAACTCAGTGTGAAACCCCTTACCGTCATCCACTGGGCCTGAACCCATATAGCAAAAATTTGGGCCTAAGCCCTTTTACATAAAAATCTTAACATGAAACAAATGTATGAATGTATGCAATCCCAAACCAACCTAATAATCCATCCGCTACACACCACCCGTACCATCCAACACACTTGTGGGGATCAAGTCAACCCACCCTGCCAACACACCAATCGTAGGCATTTAGCCATTTATATCAAATTCGAATTGTGGACAAGCCACCAGAAAATACGTGGCTTAGCCACCAGAAAAAATGTGACAGAGTCACCAGAATATGTGGCAGAGCCACCAAATTTCACTTCCCTGGTCATCAATATCCCAATTCCATGCAACTTATGTAGATGCAACATACACCGTAAATCATAATATTTGCAATATAACCACGATAATTAATAACTCAGAGATTTATTACAAACAATTTGGCCCATTAACACTTTACAAAATCGGCCCATTAGGGCATTATATCAAATCGGCCCATTAAGCCATATATCAGATTGGCCCATTTAGCAATATATCAGATTGGCCCATTAAGCAATATATCAAATCGGCCCATTAAGCAATTTATCAAATTGGCCCATTATGGCTATATATCAAATCGGCCCGTTAAGGCAATATATCAAATCGGCCCGTTAAGGCAATATAACAAATCAGCCCATTAAGACAATATAACAATTTGGCCCTTTAGGGGCATTTTCGTAATTCGGCCCATAGATGCATTTTCGTAATTCGGTAATCTTACCCACTAAGGGTAATTTGGTAATCTCGCAACCCAGGGGTATTTCGGTAATTTACCCTCCAAGGGTATTTTGGTAATTCCGCAACCTAGACTTAACTACTAATGCGAGGCATAAAAATTGAAACTGTCCATCTGCGTCATACTGACTAAACTGACTATAACTCGAGTTAGGAAACTCGAAATTTAAATCCGTAAATTTTTCTTAAAACTAGACTCATATATCTTCTTACTAAAATTTTTCCAGAATTTTTGGCTTAGCTGTTTAATACAGTTTATTCTTTAAAGATTCCCTTGTTTCACTGACCAACGGTTCTGACCTCTCTTACCCAAAATTCAAATATCTCTCTGTACGGTTTTCATATGTTGCTCCCACTTGTTTCTATTGAAAATAGGCTCACTAAGGAATCTATAAATATAAATTATAACTCTTAATTCACCTTGTACAATTTTGAATGATTTTTTCCAAGGCAGAACAGGGAACCACGAAGTCAATCAGAACCAGTCTCACCAAAATTAAGATATCACAGAATATAGAATTCCTCTTCCTCCTCTGTTTCTTTCATATAAAAATAGACACAGTAATATTTAATCTGATATCTTTTTCACTTTCTAATTCCCTTTATCCTATTTTTCGTGATTTTTCAAAATCACGTCACTGCTGCTGACCAAATTGTTTCATTGTAAAATATGGTTACCACTACTAAAATACGTACGCCCGAGTGGTCACGGATGCCGGTTTCTGATTTCCTTCGGTATTTCGACCAAATCACAGGACATTTCATGCAAACTTTCAGAGAGATATGAGATTACCACCATTTCAAACATGTATTCGGTAGGGTACAGGATTACACACCTGATAAGGATTTCCCTAAAGAACTACTCTTCGTTGCCCCCTAAAAATAAAATCGATCAAAAGTTAGCCTCGATTTCTTAAAAGTTCCAAAAGTCCAAAAGTACTCACTCACAAGAGTTACTTACCACAATCGCGATCATTCGCTACTAGATTCTAAAATCCGGTCTTGCACCTTGGCTATTGCAACGAGTCCCAATCAACTTTCGAAACCAAGGATAAGAGAAAGATAAGTAGCAGCAAGGATGGCTTGATTCGGCCTTCATCAAAAGAGAATAAGAGGAGTTTAAAATAACAACAAGTGGCTAGATTCGGCTTAGTCAAGGGATGAGAGTTTCGGCTTAGCCAAGTCAAGAGAAGAAAGAACAAACAACATGAATAAGAAGAAAGAACCTTTAACTTAATAATAGGGATGAACCGAAATGAAGAACACGGTTTGGCACTAGTAGCAAGACAACAAAGAAGGATCGGTAGCTTTAGTTTTTAAGAGAAGATGAGTGAAAATAATTGGTCACAAAGGCTAGGTGTTTTCGGCAAGACAAGAAAGAAAAGAGAAAATACCCACTATTGTCTTGAAGTTGCGGCTGTAACATCCTAAATTTTTGGGCTTATGCGTTTAAGGTGTAGATATGATTAAAGTATTAGTTTGAGAATTTGAGGTGCAAATAGGGCTCAGGTTTGGGCTGAGGCCTTGATTAAGTATTCTGTTTAGACACTCTAGGGCTTAAAATAAAGTATTGGGCTTGTGGCCAGTGGCAAAATGGCGCCACTAAGAGGGAAGGGAGTTGGCGTTAATGGCAAAGGAGGAGGCCCAAGTTTTGGCCACTTGGAGCCCATGTTTTTGGGCCAAATTCGGCACTCATAAGGGGACTAAGGGGGGGACGACAACAAGGCTAAATTATAGGAGTTTTATTGTTAATATGTGGATAATTAAAGCTGATAAAGGAGGGGGAAGAGTTGGAGATAATTAAGGCTCTTTTGGATGGGTGTCTTGATAGGGATAAGGGATAGGATGAGGATCTATCAGGAAGGCTAGTGTTGGCCGAAAATCAAACTCAGGAGAGGGGGGAAAATCGGTTGAGTATAGGCTAAGGGTGTGCCGAAAATTGAAGGGCCATCTCTGTTGTTTTCTTTCTTCATCTTTTCTTTTCCAAAAGCCGAAAATCACCACCTCCCTCACCCTTTCTTCTTTCTTTGGAAATTTCCTTTTAGCCGAATCTCCTGATCCCCATTGTTATTCTTCTCCCATTCAATAAAAACCGAGACTACACTCTTGTTTGTTCTTGTAGCCGAAATCTCCCTCTTGTTTATCTTTTCTGGGATTTTCTTAAAAGCTGAAATCCCTATATCTCATCTCCTGTGATTGCCGAATTTTCTCTATGGTATCTTCTTGTACTGAATCTCGAAGGAAACTGAAGGTAAGTATCGATTCATAAGGCTTCAATCCTTTCCAGTTTTTTTTAGGGACTCTAGTCGAATGGCTATAGGGAAACTGACCTTGAGTTTTTCTCTTATTTTTGGCATTTTGGGATTTGAAGAGGAGTCAATCGCATAGATCTCTAAGTTAGGGTTTAGTAACACACGAATCGTGTTACTTTCGAGATTTCAAGGTAAGGAGATCGAGTAATTTTTAAACGTGTAAATTCGGGTATTCATTAACCCTTGGCCGAATGTAGGGGAGCCCAAATCTTCGTGTTCTTCCGGCTTTTGAGCAAGGTTTCAGACTAAGGGTTGTAGATCCAGATAGTAAGGATATTGACTAAGGGTGTAAAACTATGCGATATCAGGTGTGTAACACTTCCACACCATTTAGATTGCCTGTTTAAAAATTATGTTTATTAATCTGAAATATTCTGTAAAATGCCAAAATCCCGGCATAACAGTTGAAACCCCAGGAGGGTAAAAGCGAATCACCAGGTTAGTGATCTCTGTCATTCCTAAGTGAATGTTCCTATTAAGATGACATATGTGGTAAGTATGCCGATTTCTGTGATTGCATGGGGTTGGCTTTGAAGAAAGGGGAAGTGTTCTGTTGTAGCGGCTTTTGTCGTGACCTGTTGTAACGGCTTTTGCCGTGACCTGTTGTAGCGGCTTTTGTCGTGACCTGTTGTAGTGGCTTTTGCCATGACCTGTTGTAGTGGCTACGGCCATGATCTGACGATGAGCAGCATGACTACCATCGATGGTGTGTAGCGGTGTGGGTTGATTATAGAAATCCCCAACGGTGTGACTGGCAGGTAAGAGTGGTGTGTAGCGGATGGAAACCTAGGATTTGGGTTGGGCTTGCATAATTTTTGTTATATACTAATTTTTTATTCTGTTCTGTGGGGCTAAGGCCCAAATCTAATGGTGCATGAGGGTTGCACACTGAGTCTCGCGACTCAACCTATTATTTAACATTTTCAGGTAGCACCTAGTGCATCGGACCGGGCTGGAGAGGAGCGCAAGGTGGCCATGCGAGAGAGTATTTGGATTCAGCAAAGGACTTTTCATTATTTAGTTATTTTAATATTTTTTTTATTGGAGGATTTTAAGTTTCAATGTAATAAGGCCATGGGCCACTAGACTCATATTTATTTTGGGTTTTATGTTGGGTTTTTACTATTAGACTTTTAAATTTCATGTTGAAATTAAGCTAAGGCATGTAACAACTTAGTTTTTTTTTTCCTAATTCACCTAGGTATCATTTAAATTTACATCTTATACAGAATATTAAATTACTAAGTCTTCCCGGTTAATATGATTAAACCTGATACTCGTTTTCCAAAGTGTGACAATTTTATAAAATTCCTTAGTGACATACCAGATCCGGTAGTAGTGTTTGGGCCGGGTTTGGGGTGTTACAAATTTGGTATCAGAGCCCGGTTCAAAACTGGGCTTTGGGTTGTTGGGTCAAAACGTTTTCTAAAAATAGTTTTTTCTTTAAAACATGTATATTTATAAATCATACAGGAGGGTTTTCTCAACATGGCACCTGCGTCTCCGGCCCAAGTCCGCCAGGTAAGTATTCTGGACTCACTGTGTGTATATAAGTATGTGGGCTTGATGGGCTTTATGGGACGTAGACTATCTAGATTAGAACTTGATGGACTCTAGGCTTAGCTGAAACAACTCCTTCAATCTCATAAGACTTAATTTCACTAAACAAACCCGTGAACGAGTCGCAAGACTAGGGTGTGGCAACAGGCATGCGCATGTCTAGGATTGGATCGGGAAGAGCCTGGTACTTAAGCAGTCCTAGTGACTCACCTCCTCTTCGCTGGAATCCTACCTGGTGCGTAGTGACTGTTCACCCTAGCCACGAGGATTTGTTGACGGGCCAAAATCCATAACTAAAACCCGAAAGGGACCAGCCACCCTATTTTCACAAAATTGCTAAAATACCCTTATTTTGAAAACTACCAAGATACCCATGATTTGCAAATATGCCCCCAAATTTACGGAAATACGCCGATTTACAAAGTCAACGGTTTTAAAAAAAACATACAACACACAACATCAATCAAAAACCACAAACATTTGAACGCCACTATTATTCTTTTGAAATCAAATTCTCTAAGATACCCATGTTTTAAAAATATATATATATACCCCCTTAGTTCTGTAAAATTTTTGAAAATACCCTTGATTTGTAAAAAAAAAAAAAATTCAAAACATCCCTGATTTGTAAAATTACCAAATTACCCCTGATTCGTAAAATGGCCAAAATACCCTGATTTATAAGATGACCAAAATACCCCTGGATTGCAAAAACTATCAAAATACCTTTGTTTCACGAAATCATCAAGGAACCCTATTTTGGAAAATTACGAAAATACACCTGTAGGATAAATTACGAAAAAACCCCTGGGTAGTGAAATGACGAAAATACCCTTAGGTGATGAATGTAAGTTCGTGGATGCTATTTGTATGTTGATGGTTGAATGTATGTGTTTCCTAGAACTAGGAGACAAACTTGACACTGAAACTTGTAGATGTAATTCCGAATTCGAAAGAACTACTCTTAAACTACTGTTCATAAGACTGCTCGTGGTTAATCAGTGGAAGAAACTTATTAATTCATAAAATTTCTAATCAGATAAACGTCAATCGGAAGAATGAGTACAAGAGGTCGAGGGCGTCCGCCACGTGGTCGTGGTAGGGGTAGGATGACCGTGTCAGAGCCAGCAGGGTCTGGCCACGGGTCAGGAGACGAGATGCCGGATCTGCCGGCTGTAGAGGAAGAATTTTAGGATCAGGCGCCCGGAGATGATGCAGTATCTCGGGCGATGTTGCGGGTCCTCGAAAGAGTTGCTGGGGCAGGCACGGGTTCAGGAGCCCGGAAATCTGTGTCAGAACGACTCCGAGCCAACGGAGCGGAGATGTTTAGGGGTGTTTCTGGCGTAGCCCCTAACACAGCTGAGTACTGGTTAGAAGCGACTGAGCGCATAATGGATGACCTAGACTTCACGGTGGAGGAGAAGTTGAAAGGGGTCGTGTCTCTTCTTCGATACGAGGCTTACCAGTGGTGGCTCACGGTAAAGGAGGGTACTGTCGCAGACCGGATTGATTGGGATTTCTTTATGGAGTCATTCCAAGGAAAGTATGTTGGGGCCAGCTATGTGGATGCACAGAGGAAGGCATTTCTGAATTTGGTGCAGGGAAGTAAATTTGTGGCTGAATATGAGGCGAAGTTCCTGCGGTTGAGCCGCTACGCTCGAGGAATGGTAGCAACTGAATATGAACGTTGTGTACGGTTCGAGGATAGACTGCGGAATGAGTTAAGGGTTTTGATAGCACCGCAGCGAGAGAGAGACTTTGCTGTTCTGGTGGAGAAGGTTAAGATAGCTGAGGAGGTGAAGCGGACTGAAAGACAAGAAAAGGATAAGGATCGGGGTAAGAATAAGAGAAGTTTTGGGCCATTGGGATCATCAAGAAATTTTCAGAAAAGGCCTAGGTCCGATGGGCCAGCTCGTGCTCCGACGGGCCAGAATCGATCATGTCCTTCTTGTGGGAAGGCGCATTATGGGGAGTGCAGAAGGAAAACCGGTGGATGTTTTAGGTGTGGATCCACGGAGCATCAGATTAAGGAGTGTCCACAGGTGGATCAGGTGCAGCCAGCTGGACGAGGTTTTGATCAGGCTGGGAGAGGTGGTCAGCCAGTACTGAGGGGTCGTGGCGCAGCCAGAGGTGGAAATGGATTCGGTCAGGGTCGTGGAGCACCTGGTAGGGGTGCAAGTAATGTAGATGCGAGGCAGCCGGGTCTAGTTTATGCAGCTCGCCGACGGGAGGATGGTTACGCACCGGATGTTATAACCGATATGTTTTTTATTTTTGATAAACCATTTATTGCCTTGATTGATATTGGGTCAACCCACTCCTATGTTGCATGCTCAATATCTGAGACCCTAAGTATAGATTCTGAAACAACTTCTAGGAAGATGATTGTGGTTAGTCCTTTAGGACAATCTAGGATAATGGACAAACTATTCAAAGATGTACCTTTAGAAACTCAAGGGGTAGTGTTCCCAGCAGACTTAATGGAATTACCGTTTGGAGAGTTTGACCTTATTTTAGGAATGGATTGGTTGACGAAACATCGTGCTAAGTTGGATTGTGAGACTAAGCGCATGGTGTTGAATACCCCGGAAGGCGGGGAGGTGGTTGTATTAGGAGAAAGAAGGAATTACTTGTCCAACGTAGTGTCCGCATTAAAAGCTGCTAAGATGATTCGGAAGGGATGTAATGCATTTTTCGCCTTTATCAGTGCTTTGGATGATAAGGAGGTGACTGTCGATGAGGTTCGAACAGTCAAGGATTTCACAAATGTCTTTCCTGAAGAATTGCCAGGAGTACCCCCGGATCGCGAAGTGGAGTTTGGAATAGAGCTACTTCCGGGTACGGCTCCGGTGTCCATTTCTCCTTACCGAATGGCGCCGAAGGAGTTGGTGGAACTCAAAGCTCAGATCTAGGAACTATTGGATCGTGGGTTTATTCGACCGAGTATGTCTCCGTGGGGAGCGCCGGTCCTATTTCTGAAGAAGAATGACTGATCCATGCGTATGTGCGTGGACTACCGACAGCTGAATAAGCTAACGATTAAGAACAAGTACCCACTGCCAAGAATCGACGACATGTTCGATCAACTCAAAGGAGCTTCGGTCTTTTCTAAGATTGACTTAAGGTTGGGTTATCATCAGTTGAAGGTAAAGGAAGGGGACATTCATAAGACAGCGTTTCGAACTCGCTATGGTCATTATGAGTTCTTGGTGATACCGTTCGGGTTGACGAATGCACCAGCAGAATTTATGGATATGATGAATCGGGTGTTCCAACCATATCTTGATCGGTTCGTTGTGGTGTTCATCGATGACATCTTGGTTTATTCCAAGTCAGAAGAGGAACATGATGAATATCTTCGTGTGTTGTTGCGAACTTTGAGGGAGAAGCAATTGTTCGCAAAGTTCAGTAAGTGTGAGTTATGGCTAAGGGAAGTAACTTTCTTAAGACATGTGGTTTCTGCAGAGGGAATTGGGGTGGACCCTCGGAAGATAGAAGCTGTATTGGATTGGAAACCGCCGAAGTCTGTGGTAGAAGTTCGAAGTTTCTTGGGATTGGTCGAGTATTACAGAAGGTTTGTTGAAGGGTTCTCATTGATAGCGGCACCTTTAACGAAGTTGTTGAGGAAGGGAGCACCGTTTGTATGGACCGACAAACAGCAGGAGAGCTTTGAGAAGCTGAAGAGAATTTTGACGGAAGCGCCAGTGTTAATTCAGCCAGAGGCAGGAAAAGAATTTACCGTCTACTGTGATGCGTCACACACAGGTTTAGGTTGTGTGTTGATGCAAGATTGAAAGGTGGTTGCATATGCGTCTCGATAGTTAATACCACACGAGTTGAACTACCCTACGCATGATTTGGAATTGGCGGCGGTAGTGTTCGCTCTGAAGATATGGAGGCACTACCTGTATGGGGAGAAGTCGGTTATTTACACGGATCATAAGAGCCTGAAGTATCTCTTTACCCAGAAGGAGTTGAATCTGAGGCAACGTAGGTGGATTGAACTTTTGAAGGACTATGATTGCTCAATTGAATATCATTCGGGTAAGGCTAACGTGGTGGTGAATGCGCTGAGTAGGAAGGCGATAGCAGATTTGAGGGCGATGTTCGCTCATCTTAGTCTATATGAGGATGGAAGTCTGGTAGCTGAACTCCAAGTGAAACCAACGTGGACAAATCATATTAAGGAGAAGCAGCTGTTGGACGATGTTTTGAGGGCTCGACTCCGGCAAGTGCAGAATGGTGAAGTAGAGGACTATAGTTTGAATGGTGATGGAGTTCTGTGTTTTCAGAAAAGATTCTGTATGCCAAAGGATGTGGAGTTAAGGCAGATGATTCTTCAGGAGGCGTATAGTAGCCCTTACGCTATGCATCCTGGAGGGGTTAAGATGTACCGGGATTTGCGAGAGCAATTTTGGTGGCCAGGTCTGAAGCGAGAGATAACGAAATTCGTGGGAAAATGTTTGACGTGTCAACAGGTGAAAGCAGAACACCAGTTGCCTTTGGGGTTGTTGCAACCGGTGAAGATTCCGCAGTGGAAATGGGAGAGAATCACGATGGATTTTGTTAGTGGGTTACCCCTTACGCCCACTAAGAAGGATTCAATTTGGGTGATTGTGGATCGACTCACGAAGTCTGCTCACTTCATATCGGTTCGTGTTGACTATTCTCTGCAGAAGTTGGCTAGGTTGTACGTGGCTGAGGTCGTGAGACTACATGGTGTACCGGTGTCGATCATATCAGATAGGGACCCTAGATTCACGTCACGTTTCTGGAAGGCTCTTCATCAAGCAATGGGAACAAGGTTAGACTTTAGTACCGCTTTTCACCCACAGACCGATGGTCAGTCTGAGAGGGTAATTCAGATCTTGGAGGATATGCTAAGGGGCTGCATCATCGATTTTAGGGGTAGTTGGGAGGAATATCTACCTTTGGCAGAATTTGTATATAATAACAGTTATCAATCTAGTATTCAGATGGCGCCTTATGAAGTGTTGTACGGATGGAAGTGTCGCACTCCTACTTGTTGGACGGAGTTGGGTGAACGTCAGGTGTTGGGTCCAGAACTAGTTTCGGAAACGGAAGAAAAAGTTAGGTTAATTAGAGCTCGATTGAAGGAAGCGTCTGATCGACAGAAATCGTACGCGGATCTTAAGCATAAGGAGGTGGAATTCGCAGTGGGAGACCAAGTCTTTTTGAAGGTATCTCCATGGAAGAAGGTAATGAGGTTTGGTCGGAAGGGTAAGCTAAGTCCCCGGTTTATTGGACCTTATCGGGTATTAGAACGTGTGGGACCAGTGGCGTATCGACTGGAGTTGCCTTAAGAGTTAGAGCAGATACATGACGTGTTTCATGTCTCGATGCTAAGATGTTATCATTCTGATCCATCGCACATTGTGCCGGTGGAAGAGATTGAAGTAAGGCCAGATTTGTCTTTTGAGGAGGAGCCAGTGCAAATCGTGGAGCGAGACGTAAAAGTGTTGAGAAGGAAGTCCGTCCCTTTGGTCAAGGTTTTGTGGCGGAACCATGGTACTGAGGAAGCGACTTGGGAGCCAGAGGATGTTATGCGACAGCGGTATCCCCATCTCTTCTGATCAGGTAAATTTCGAGGACGAAATTTATTTTAAGGGGGGTAGAACTGTAACATCCTAAATTTTTGGGCTTATGCGTTTAAGGTGTAGATATGATTAAAGTATTAATTTGAGAATTTGAGGTGCAAATAGGGCTCAGTTTTGGGCTGAGGCCTTGATTAAGTATTCTGTTTAGACACTCTAGGGCTTAAAATAAAGTATTGGGCTTGTGGCCAGTGGCAAAATGGCGCCACTAAGAGGGAAGAGAGTTGGCGTTAATGGCAAAGGAGGAGGCCCAAGTTTTGGCCACTTGGAGCCCATGTTTTTGGGCCAAATTCTGCACTTATAAGGGGACTAAGGGGGGGACGACAACAAGGCTAAATTATAGGAGTTTTATTGTTAATATGTGGATAATTAAAGTTGATAAAGGAGGGGGAAGAGTTGGAGATAATTAAGGCTCTTTTGGATGGGTGTCTTGATAGGGATAAGGGATAGGATGAGGATCTATCAGGAAGGCTAGTGTTGGCCGAAAATCAAACTCAGGAAAGGGGGGAAAATCGGTTGAGTATAGGCTAAGGGTGTGCCGAAAATTGAAGGGCCATCTCTGTTGTTTTCTTTCTTCATCTTTTCTTTTCCAAAAGCCGAAAATCACCACCTCCCTCATCCTTTCTTCTTTCTTTGGAAATTTCCTTTTAGCCGAATCTCCTGATCCCCATTGTTATTCTTCTCTCATTCAATAAAAACTGAAACTACACTCTTGTTTGTTCTTGTAGCCGAAATCTCCCTCTTGTTCATCTTTTCCGGGATTTTCTTAAAAGCCGAAATCCCTATATCTCATCTCCTGTGATTGCCGAATTTTCTCTGTGGTATCTGCTTGTACTGAATCTCGAAGGAAACTGAAGGTAAGTATCGATTCATAAGGCTTCAATCCTTTCCGGTTTTTTTAGGGACTCTAGCCGAATGGCTATAGGGAAACCCTTGGCCGAATGTAGGGGAGCCCAAATCTTCGTGTTCTTCCGACTTTTGAGCAAGGTTTCAGACTAAGGGTTGTAGATCCAGATAGTAAGGATATTGACTAAGGGTGTAAAACTACGCGATATCAGGTGTGTAACACTTCCACACCATTTAGATTGCCTGTTTAAAAATTATGTTTATTAATCTGAAATATTCTGTAAAATGTCGAAATACCGGCAAAACGGTTGAAACCCCAAGAGGGTAAAAGCGAATCACCAGGTTAGTGATATCTGTCATTCCTAAGTGAATGTTCCTATTAAGATGACATATGTGATAAGTATGCCGATTTCTGTGATTGCATGGGGTTGGGTTTGAAGAAAGGGGAAGTGTTCTGTTGTAGCGGCTTTTCCCGTGACCTGTTGTAGTGGCTTTTGCCATGACCTGTTGTAGTGGCTACGGCCATGATCTGACGATGAGCAGCATGACTGCCATCGATGGTGTGTAGCGGTGTGGGTTGATTGTAGAAATCCCCAACGGTGTGACCGCGCGGTAAGGGTGGTGTGTAGCGGATGGAAACCTAGGATTTGGGTTGGGCTTGCATAATTTTTGTTATATACTAATCTGTTATTCTGCTCGCGGGGGCTAAGGCCCAAATCTAATGGTGCATGAGGGTTGCACACCGAGTCTCACGACTCAACCTATTATTTAACATTTTCGGTAGCACCTAGTGCATCGGACCGGCCGAGAGGAGCGCAAGGTGGCCATGCGAGAGAGTATTTGGATTCAAAGAAAGGACTTTTCATTATTTAGTTATTTTAATATTTTTTTATTGGAGGATTTTAAGTTTCAATGTAATAAGGCCATGGGCCACTAGACTCATATTTATTTTGGGTTTTATGTTGGGTTTTTACTATTAGACTTTTAAATTTCATGTTGAAATTAAGCTAAGGCATGTAACAATTTAGTTTTTTTTCCTAATTTACCTACGTATCATTTAAATTCACATCTTATACAGAATATTAAATTACTAAGTCTTTCCGGTTAATATGATTAAACCTGATACTCGTTTTCCAAAGTGTGACAATTTTATAAAATTCCTTAGTGACATACCAAATCCGGTTGTAGTGTTTGGGCCGGGTTTGGGGTGTTACAGCGGCAATGAGAGGAGAAGTTGAAAGAATGAACACAAGGGATGCCAAAAGGAATTAGGCCTAACCAACACCAAAACTATCAAAATGCTCCCATCAAAATTCGGCTACCCTCTCCCTTTCCCAAACCATTATCATCTTTAGCAAAAGATGAACATAGACCAAATAAAACCTTTCCAAAACATCCCCCACGAAAAATGCCAACATGTTCCCTATTCCTTCCCTTTTCTTTTACTTCTTTCCATCCACTCTTCCTTACCATATTTCCTTAGCCACCTTGCCAAAATTAAAAAGTCCAACTTGCCTTATTTACAAGCTTGGCCGACACTTAGGGAAAGAGTACAAAAAATAGTCAAAATTTTGCACTTGATGGGATTTGAACCTCCTCCCTCAAAGTTCTTCATGTGGCGCCATAACCTCTTTACCATATGCTCAATTATGCAAGCAAATTGCTCTCTTATTTCCATAAGCCTTGATGCCACTTACTATCTCTCCTTAAAGTGCTAAAAAACAAAATTTTACTAAAGCCCAACTTGAACCCGGAACTTCATAGAACCCCGTAATTCTCTAAAATCACCTTCCTAATAAGTCCAACTTGAAATAATGTCGTTCTCTTATTCTCAATAATTTTAAACACTCCTACGCCCAAGGCCCATTGGGCCCAATCCTACTAGGCCCAATTTCGGGTCGTTACTCCTTTTCTTAAACCTATAAATTTCAAATTAAAACTTATTCTCAGGAATCCAAAACGTTGTACCCTAACTTATTGGATATGATGTTTTGTGTCTCGAGGTAAGAATTTTTTTAAAAAAAAAATAAAGGCGAGCCTAGTTTCGAGGTCATGAGATGTTACATCCTAACTTATTGGGTATAGCATTTTATTTCTTTAAAATAGGTAAGTCTTGGCTTTCTTTCAAATAGAAGGATCGTATTTTTTTTATTTTTCAAAATTTCGACATTAGAACATGAGATTATCAATTAGGTACCAAATTTTGGGCGTTACGAGGGTGCTAACCCTTTCTCGTACGTAACCGACTCCCGAACCCGTTTTCTTATATTTCGTGGACCAAAATCAATGTTTTGAAATAAAACATTTTATAAGGTGATCCAATCACACCTAAGCCAAAAGGGATTGGTTGCGGCTCTCGTTTTTGTTTTTTAAAATCGACCCCCATTTTTTTCAAAAAATTAAAAATGGTTTCGACAGCTTGGCGACTCCACCGGGGACCAATAAGAGAGTCAAGCCGTAAAATTGATTATTTCTTGTCCTTTTGTCCAAATTTAAATTTACATCTTATACAGAATATTAAATTACTAAGTCTTTCCGGTTAATATGATTAAACCTAATACTCGTTTTCCAAAGTGTGACAATTTTATAAAATTCCTTAGTAACATACCAGATCCGGTAGTAGTGTTTGGGCCGGGTTTGGGGTGTTACAAATTTGGTATCAAAGCCCGGTTCAAAACTCGGCTTTGGATTGTTGGGTCAAAACATTTTCTAAAAATAGTTTTTTCTTTAAAACATGTATATTTATAAATCATACAGGAGGGTTTTCTCAAAGATGGCACTGCGTTCTCCTACCAAGTCCGCTGTAAGTATTCGGACTCACTTTATGTATGTATATAAGTATGTGGGCTTGATGGGCTTTATGGGACGTAGACTATCTAGATTAGAACTTGATGGACTCTAGGCTTAGCTGAAACAACTCCTTCAATATCATAAGACTTAATTTCACTAAACAAACCCGTGAACAGTCGCAAGACTAGGTGTGGCAACAGAGCATGCGCATGTCTAGGATTGGATCCTAAGAGCACAGTATTTAAGCAGTCCTAGTGACTCACCTCCTCTTCGCTGGAATCCTACCCAAAGTAGTATTTGCTCACCTTAGTCATGAGGACTTGTTGACGGGCCAAAATCTATAATTAAAACTCGAAAGGGACCAATGCACATTATTTTTACAAAATTGCTAAAATACCTTTATTTTGAAAAAAAAAGTACCAAGATACCATGATTTGCAAATATACCCCCAGATTTACAGAAACACCCTGATTTACAAAGTCAACGGTTTTTAAAAGAAAAAAAAAACATACAACACACAACATCAATCAAAAACCACAAACACTTGAACGCCGCTATTATTCTTTTGAAATCAAATTCTCTAAGATACCCCTGTTTAAAAAAATACCTTCTTAGTTTTGTAAATTTTTTTGAAAATACCCCTGACTTGTAAAATGACCAAAATACTCCTGATTTGTAAAATTACCAAATTACCCTTGATTTGCAAAATGACCAAAGTACCCCTGATTTGTAAATTACTAAATTACCCCTAATTACAAAATTACCGAAATACCCTCGAATTTCAAAATCACCAAAATACCCCCGGATTGCAAAATTACCAGGAAACCCTTACTTCACAAAATTATCAAGGATCTTATTCTAAAAAATTACGAAAATACCCCTGTAGGATGAAATTACGAAAATACCCCTAGGTAGTGGAAACAACAACAGCAACAACAACAACACTTTTCTGTAATGAACGCGAGTTCATGAATGTTGATGATTGAATAAATAAACTTGAGACTGTATTGTGTATGAACTCGAAAGAACCACTCTTAAAACTATTATTCATAAGACTGTTAGTGGATTAACTAGTGAAAGAAAACTAATGATCCATAAAAATTTTAATCAGATAAACGCGAACCGATAGCATGAGTACAAGGGGACGAGGACGCTGGATTTATCAATAACCATGTATTTAAGTCACATATACCAAATATGTCATGCTTCCCAAAAGCATCATAAAGAAACTCATAACGACAAGGACTTACCTGAATCCTTGCTTATACCATGATGGTATTAAATCCAAATCTACACAGAACAGATTTAGCATACACAAAACTTAGCACATTAATAGTTATAAAGTGTGTATGTACACACCTGTCACCAATGATAGTCCTAAATCCCGAAAAGACAAATCGGCCACACAAGCTTTCCTTGCCCCTATATTCGGCCAAACATAAGATCATGTATGCAACACCTCTCAAACACAATCAATCATACAATTAACACATACAACGCTAGTACTACAACGGTCATTTTGTCGTTTAGGGGTAAAACGGTAATTTCACCCATTGGGGGTATTTTGGTAATTTCAAAAATCGGAGGTATTTTGGTAATTTTGTAAACCAAAGGTATTTCAGTAATTTTGCACCTGCAATGGCCTTTCCAAAGGCCTAATGTCGCCTCGAGCGACTCAACTACCATTTCCGGTCGTACCGGACTATTGGGCCTAAAACTCGATTTCGGCCCATTCGGGCCCACACGCTCGTGTGGCCCACCTAACACAAATCTAGCCACGTATAGGAGATTCACCTAGTCTAGTTCACTATATACTACACCATCATACATTTTATTCAATTGGGTCCACGGGCCCATTGGGCCCACTTCGGCCCATCGTGGCCCAAGCAGCCTCAACCCACAAGAATACTACTGATGGCCTCAACTATCGCGTCGAAGCCCCACACGTGCGTTCGCATGCTCGTGTGGCTACTATTGTCGTGACCGGCACTTCAGCATTTTCCGCTCTACAACTAGAGTAGAGAGAGTTACACACCTGATAGGAATCTGGTGCTAATCCGCGCTCCGACCACTCCTGTGCCCAAACGCCCTCCAAGGTGTATTCATCCTCCTCCTAGAATGCTATATATATAGCTAGCTTCTCACCTTCCTTCTTTGTATCTTTTCGATGTGGGATCCCTTCGTCAGTAGAGTTTAAATTCAACTGAAACTCTTGCCGTCCAATCCGCAAAATAAATACTCCTTTGCTTGTCATGAGATTCGAACCCTTGCTCCCTTCAATAGCTCAACACGCCACTTACAACTAGGCCACAAGCTCTTCTTGTGTCTAAAGCCATGCGCAACTAAATTTGAATCTATAGCCAAATATTAAAGTCCATGTAAAAAGAAAACCAAAATGCAAGAGCCAAGACTTGAACCTTGGACCTCCTTCCTTCCTTGTGGCGTCACTCCCTTGCCTCTAAATGGCGTCACTTTGCCACTACACCACACCTCCACTTGTGTCATTTTTCCCCACATTTTATTCTTAAGGCATACCTGCCAACTTCCAGGGTTTTTTTCACCTAAAACCAAAATTTCCCTAAAGCCAAAGTTCGATCCCGGGATTTCATAGAAGCCTTCTAACCTTCCAAAATAACTTATCCAATAGGTCCAACTTGCATTTAAGCCGATCTCTTGTTCTCTAAAAATTTTAAATCAAGGCCAATTGGGCCCAATCCTACTAGGCCCACTTTCGGGATGTTACATGCCTTCCTGAGATAGCAGCGAAGCAGATCGAAGATACCTGTCTGGCATCCCTGAGTTTACAGTGGAGCAGATTGAATATAGCAGATATTATCTTCCTGAAGTTGCAGTGAAGCAGATTCAAGATACTAGCCCATCTCCATGAAGATACAGCCATTTGACAAGACCGGGCAAAATGGGTCCTCTTATCGTCTTTGCTATATTCTCGTTACACGACAATGAGCAAAGAGGGGCAGCTGTAATAGCCCATTTATGCCCGGGCCCTTATAGATAAAAAAAACTAGAATAAAAAAACAAAAAAATAAAAAATAAATGTCTAGTTTATTTTTACAACCCATTTACAAAACCAATTAACAGCCCAATACTAAAACAAATAACCCAGAACTAAAAACCAAACCCGAATGCTAACCCAAGCCCAAAAACACCTGTGCCTAAAAATGGCCTACTCGGACTGCTACTCTACCCAGACCCAATTACACCCAAAACAGAGATGGCCCAAAAGGGCCCAACACTAAACAATTTCAGAAGCCTAGGGTTTCTGAAACCCTAGGCGGCGCAAGCGCCCAGCACGAACCCTCGCGACGCAGCCACCAGCCTCTCCTCGCGCCGCAATCCGCGCCCGAATTACGCCACATCGCCGAGATCTCGTCACTCACCTGCGAAACAAGGAAAGAACACCACATCGAAAGGAAAGAACTGGCAGAAAAACTAGCAAAACAGATTTTGTTTCTATTTTTTATCGATTTATTTCAGGGTTATATAAATCCCAAAGCAACCTGTAACAGACACACAAAAAAGGATACGCAAATATTCACAAAAAAATACAGAGAAATAAAATACAAAAACCTGTTTACAGAGGTGATTTCTATTTCCGTGTTATTTTTTTTCCTTCGATTCATACATATTTTATATACAAAACAGTATTAAAAGAAAAAGGTGAGAAAACTACCTTCGAAACGGAGAGATTTGACTCTCCGGCCGCCGACTGCGGCGGCGCGTGAGGCAGTGGCCCACAAGTCCGATGACCAGACTCCGGACAGAGGAGGGGAGGACTTTTGAAAGCTTTTTAAGTTTTTTTTTTTAAAACAGGGTTTAAATGATTTTTTTTTTCTGAAAACTACTTTATATAGGCCAAAGAAACGACGCCGTTTTGGTGTGGTCAGTTAATGACCAAAACGACGTCGTTTTAAGGCTAGATCCGCGTGTTGACCCGAAAACCCGAGGAGGATCCGCGCGTTTTTATAAAAAGGGTAATTGTCATTTTAGTTCCTCCGTAATTTTATTAATTATAATTTCGTCCTAATTGAATGTCTTTTTATTTTTTAAATTAGCCCTGAGATCTGTATTTCCTTTCGATTTAGTCCCTCGGGCTATTTAAGGGCTGATAATAGAACGGCGCCGTTTAGGAGATATGGCAAAATTGCCTAATGGGTCCCTATAGTGTGGCGCGCGTTTTAATTTAGTCCTTTTACATTTATTTTTATTTCTATTTCTTTGTTTATTTTTTAAAAACCTTTTTATCTTATTTTATTTTTAAATTATTTTAACATTATATTAAATTTTTTTATCATATTAAAAAATTCTATATTATTTCTTACTATCTATATATTAATTCATTAATAGTATAAAATTTTTGTGTATTGTTTTTCTTAAATACATATTATTTTTATAAATATTAAATTATTACTATTTATTATTTCATTTATTTTAATTATCTATATATACTACATATTATTTTATAATTTATATATTAGTTATTATATTATATATTTTTAAATTGTGTATATTATCTAATATTATATTATATCATATTTTTTTAAATTTTATTTTGTATAAAATTTATTTATATAGTATAACATATTTTATTTATTTTATTTATATTGTTTATATTATATATGTAATCTTTATATATCTTTATTTGAAATTATTATATTTCTTAATCGTTTTATTATATATTATTATTTATATATGTATTAAATTATTAAAATTTATTATAAGTATCACTATATATTATATATATATATATATACACGCTCTAAGTTTTTATATTATTCATTTAAAATATATTGTTTGTATATATTAATTGTTTTAAAAAAATTATCATATTTTTATTTTTTTTACTTTATTTATTTTTATAATTCAGTGTTTAAATATATTATTGATTTATTTCTCATATTTGATCTTGTTTGTAAAATTTAATATTCATTTCTCGATTTATTATGTTTCATATAGATTCTTAATTGTTGTTGCTTATTTTATATATTGTATTCGTTTATTATGTTCTTTTATTTGCTTAATATTGTTTTAGCATAGTCCATTTATTATATATATCATTTGCCATGTCACATTAGTCTTTCGTTAATTGTCTATAATTTTTAATATGATTTGTAATAGTGAAGAATTGCTATTTGGAATTGATGTTTTATAATATATATATATGCCACATTTTACTCAAACCATTGTTTTATAAAAACGCCTTTTGAATTGACGTATTTTATTCAAATATTTTAAAAAACTGTTATATATGACATTTGGGGACTTCGAGAGAAATTATACCCTAACTTACTGGGTTTTAATTTTTCTCGTGGAACTTAAGGTGTTAAGTATCATTTTCTTAAACCTATAAATTTCAAATTAAAACTTATTCTCAGGAATCCAAAACGTTGTACCCTAACTTATTGGATATGATGTTTTGTGTCTCGAGGTAAGAATTTTTTTTTTAAAAAAAATAAAGGCAAGCCTAGTTTCGAGGTCATGAGATGTTACATCCTAACTTATTGGGTATAGCATTTTATTTCTTTGAGATAGGTAAGTCTTGGCTTTCTTTCAAATAGAATGATCGTATTTTTTTTTAATTTTTCAAAATTTCGACGTTAGGACATGAGATTATCAATTAGGTACCAAATTTTGGGCGTTACGAGGGTGCTAACCCTTCCTCGTACGTAACCGACTCCCGAACCCGTTTTCTTATATTTCGTGGACCAAAATCAATGTTTTGAAATAAAACGTTTTATAAGGTGATCCAATCACACCTAAGCCAAAAGGGATTGGTGGCGACTCCCGTTTTTGTTTTTTAAAGTCGACCCCAGTTTTTTCAACAAATTAAAAATGGTTTCGACAGGTAAAATTTTTAAACAGTCCAACTGTTATTTTATTTTCCTATAAATACCAGGCCATTTTTCATTCTTTTCACTCAAATCTAACCCTTTCTATTCTCTCTAAACTCTTAATTCTCTCCATTTTCTCAAGATTTGTTCAAAATTTTTCAATACATTTGTATAAAAATATTATAGTTTTATTTTATTATTTCGTAGATTATTCATTTCCATTAAATTTTCACTAATGGCAAGTTCTCTTATTCATTTTGACGACAAGCACATTTTCGCCGCTCAATAATCGATAATGGTAAGGAAAATTTTTAGAATTTTTCATTTTCAATTAAGTTAATTTTAAAGTTTTTTAATTTTTAAAATTTTTAAAATTATTTTATTTTGTTGATATTAATAGGCGGATGATTGTGTTTTGGAAGGGTTCATGCACAATTTGTCAAAGAGCCCAGATAGTGAAATTTATGGTTATTTGCAAGATGCGTGATTCTTACATGCGTCTCGTATGCTCGGGGGCTATAAATTGGATCCTACACTTATCAACGCATTTAAGGAAAGATGGAGACCTGAGACACACACATTCCATCTTCCATGCGGTGAGTGTACAATCACACTTGAGGACGTAGCTTTACAACTTGATTTATCAGTGGATGGGCCAGTCGTTATGGGGGTGATTTGTAGTAATTCGGTGTAGCAGATTAAACTAGTTTTCGCACTTTAAGAGCTTGAGCATAAGCATTTTAGTTATGTTTTAATTACTTTTTAGCAAGTTTAGTTAAGTGTAGTAAAATTTGTTATTCGAGTCTTTTATTGACCTTAGGGGCCAGAAGAGGCCTAAGGGTGAACTAATACACTTCGTGAGTGTCCAGGAGACCATTAGAAGGCATAATAACTCAATATTTGTCGCTAGGTTACGACATCTAAAGGTTGCAACATGAAGCATTAGATGTCGCAACATAGAGAGTAGAACTAAAGAAGTCCAAGACTGTTTTCGATGTCGCGACACAGCCTGAGGATGTCGCGACATACCCCTGAAGATACCTTGAAGCTGAGCATACTGCCCTCGATGTTGCTGCACAGGACCTGATGTGTCGTGACATCACTTCTACACAGGAAAATAATACGAGCCAGGGGAATTTTGGTTCGTACAATCAAACTTCAAAGCTCGAGAACATCAGCTGACCTAGGATTAAGGACGACGGCCATCCTAAGTCTATAAATACGCTCAACTAACACATGTTATGGACCCCCTTTTCCTTTGTATAATTTTCTCTTTAGTTTTAGATTTTAGTTTTTCTTTTCCGTTAGGGTTTAGACTTTATTTCCATTATTGTTATTTACTTCCGGGAAGAAATCAGATTCTGAAACTTTTCTCAAACTCTGTGAAGATTCTACGCTTTAATTCAATACAATCAGGCTTCTTCTAAACTATATTCTTGAAATCGTTCTTTATGTTCATTCTTTTATTCAAGTTCATATTGTTTATTGGATCCATGAGGAACTAATCCTCCTGTGGAGGATTAGCGAGTGGTGGAATGAGTAATTAACTGTTTTGTAGGGATTTCTTAACGGATCAGCTATTCAAGACAGGAAGAACCTAAACCCTAGGCCTGACAACCCTAGGAAGTCATCAAGGTGGGAATTAACCCAAAATTGGTATGGCCTATCCGTGAACACCTTAACCCTAAACTGATCCAGACTGTGAGGTCGGAAGATAAGTAGTTCTTGTTGACACAGCATTTTAGTGGACTTATCGAAAGATCCTACTGGGACACTGACTAGTTGATTGAACAAGAGAACCTGATACGACAATTGATTAAGATTACTGAAGCGAGCTAATCACCCATGCCCAGATTTGATATATATATATTTCTTTAATTGATTTCTTGCTTTTCATTCATTTAATTTTCCTTTATTTATTTTATTATTATTTTATAATCCAAAAACTCTTCTTGTAATTCTTCGTACCATAATTTGATTAAAGTATTAATTAGATCTATTTATGTTAAAATTAGAATTAATTTGGTGCTCGCCTTCCTTGGGTACGATCCTCGGAGTACTCACGTACTCTGTTGTAACTATATTACAACCTGACTCGTATACTTGCAGATACCGTTTCCACATCTTTCGTGTAGGATTTCTACTCTGGACGTTGGTACGTTTAGAGGTGATCAGGGGGCAGTGGTCGTTCCTGGTAAGGAGGACATTTGCAAGGCACTTTTAAGGAATGTGCCTGTAACACCCCAAACCCGGCCTAGAAGTCTAGACCGAATCCGGGATGCCACATTGATCACCGAAGTGATCGTAGGTGAATTTTTGCAAAACAAGTTAACATGTTGAATCGTACCATTTGATCGTTTAAAATCCGGTCAGAAAAATTTCAGTTAAAATATATGTTTATATAAATGGAATAAAAGTGTATAAAACTTAAAATAGAATTTGTACCACAGCTTTATAAAATCTTACAGTTCAAAATGAAACAAATACCAAGATAGTATCATTAAACAAAAAGTGCCTGATTGGTGTTCACAAGCCTGTCCGAGACCTCCGCGTACTGAGTCCAGCGTCCAAAATTTTGAAATGTCCCTGTAAGGGGAAACAGAAGAGGGGGTGAGCTACTCGAGCTCAGTGTGAGATCAAAACCAATTAACTATAGAATCAGACACAGAAAACCAGTAGTAGTCCTGAAATGGAACATACTTACAGAGTTGTATAGAAACAGTTGGTACGTTCGAAACGGATGTATCGCAGAAAGCAATATTTAGAGCATATCGAAATCACACTCAGTTACACAATCGCAAATACTACTCAGTCCAGTAACAAAACTCTCAATAGTCACTAGTGTCAATTCAGTCAGTCAGATACAATCAGAGTTTAACAATTTCACAGTGTCATAAATGCTTTTCAATCGAACTCAGAAATGCATAAATTGCACTCACAAAACATCAATAAGATGCATATGAATGCAGTTGAGTTAAAGAAAACCCACCCATCCAGCCAACACAGCTCTCCGTCCCCTATCACACCTTAATAGAGCTATTAAGCTCATCCAACCAATCACTCCATATAGGACCTCGAAAAGCCCATCCAACCCTACACTCCATATGATGTCATCCCGGGTTGCCCGGCAATAATGGCCATCAGCATTGTCCACGACCCTTCGGGTATTGGGACTAACAGTATGCAGATAAACTGCCAGTCACATATATTACGCAGCAAAGCTAGCGTATAAGCTGTATTGTGCAATGCGGTAAACCGTGGTACAGACATGTAGTATAAACTGCCAGTTCAAATAGTGGTACGTAGCGTAGCTAACGTAAATGCGGTACAGTGCAATATGATAATCCACTATACCGTTATCAGTAAAGTCCACGACCCTCAGGGTATTGGGACTGCCCACGTCTCTCTGGGTAATAGGGGCTATCAGTAACCAGCAGATCAACTGTAACACCCCAAACCCGGCCCAAACGCTACGACCGAATTTGGTCTGCTACAGAGAAAACAATTTGAGAACCATTTTAAAACCGATTTAAGTTTTGTCGAAAACCTTGTGTTTTCAAGTCTCTTGTTAAAAACCATACTTAGTGTTGCTTAGAAATATTTATTAAGTCGAGTTGTTTATAGTTTTCAAATGTACCCGATGGTACTTTAAAACATTTTTCGTTTGATTTGGAAAAACATGTGAACTCATTATTAACATAATTAAATAGTTTAAACAAATATTCAAAGCATGTAACAATAATAAAATAATTTTAGGAGACCTTATTACAACTCAATTAAAACAAAACCAACCATAAAAATAAGATAAAATAAAATCCAAGTTCATCTATTAAAATGTCCATTTGCATGGCCACCTCGAGTCCATCCTACTCCATCTCCGCGATCTACTCATCTGCAAAATGTTAAGGGAAAGGGGTGAGTCACCAAGACTCGATGTGTGTAAATCCCCACCCGGTAAGATAACTCATACACAAGTCATTAATAAACATGCACATGCAACCCAACCTAACCATCCATACTCCTTTTCTACCCCGTGTGGTCAAAACCACTGGTGGTCAAAACCACCGATGACTTAGAGTCACAAATCGGATGATGGGGCCAACCCATCGTGTGGTCAAAACCACCGATGACCATAGGTCACAATATATCAAATGTGGTCAAAACCATCGGTGGTACCAAACCACCGGGACTTAGTCGCAAATAATTAGTCGTTGTGGTCAAAACCACCGATGACCATAGGTCACAATAATCTGATGGGGCCAACCCATCTTGTGGTCAAAACCACCGACGATATCCATAAAATCATCCCCCTCTCTCATCAATCCCACCATCACATGCTTTTATAACAATTTTCATAAATCATAACGTAGCATTTAATCATCATGTGATGGCATGCAAATCATATATCGAAAATCACAAGTTAGGGGACTTACCCTAAACCATGCTTAAGCCCGCAAGCATATAATAGATCACTACCAAAATTTGTACTCAAGACAATAATATAGCAAGTTTATTAATAAAGTGTGTAAAGAGTTTACACACCTGCTTCTACCGGAATTCCTATATCCCGAAGATCCGATCTACGTCGCTAGATCTCTTGTCCTATAATCGACCAAAAAGCATGGTTAGGGACTTAGGCCTATTCGGCCAAACCAAGCATTTAAAAGGGTTCTCTTTTTGAACCCGAGTGTCTTTAAATAACTACTCCAAGCGTTCTACTTTCCTATTAATCGGCAACCTTATGTTAGTAATCTTCGGCTTAAACACTAACTAAATAACTTGCTTAAATTAGATCTTACCATTACTTACCAAAATCAAATATTAGAGATCAGGGCCTGAATCGACTGCTTTACGTTTCCTACGTACCTAGAAGAGATCGATTACCAAAAGTGTTTAGGAGCCCCTCTTGCCGAAATCAATACTTTATTCTTGTAAAAAGTCGACAGAACATGAGTGAAAAGAACAATAGATATTCGGCCAAGATTCTCACCTTCTTAAATCGTTTGCCAAGGAAGATTCAAGGGGATCTATCCTACTCCAATATTCGGCCACAAGGAGTCTTAATAGGAGATAAGAGATTTCGGCAACAAGGGGTGGAGGTTATTCGGCTATTAGAGATAGGAAAAATATGGGGATTTCGGTTTAAGAAGAGAAGAAATAGATGAGATATGAAAGTGTGGAGAATTCGGCAAAAGACTAAGAAAAAGGAGAATGGTTTTCGGGGAATGAAAAAGAATTGAAAGATGGAATATTGGGAAGGGTAAAATTCGGCTATGCATCAAATGAAAAAAAAGAATAGGATGGCACATAGGTGCTTTTATAGGCATTTGGCAACCCCCTTAAGCTTGCCGTCCAACCCACTAGGGAATTCAAAATTCAACCAATTCTAGATTTGAAACAATTCAAAAGAGTTTGAATTATAATATGCCTACTTTTTTTCCTTGCCAACTTATCATAATTTAATCCAAATAATATCCCTTTTATCTACTATTATCTTGTTATCAAAACAATAATAATATTATCCTTGATTATCACTTATCAAATAAATAAAAAAGACAAAGAATCCATGTGCTTCCAAACTCCACCGAATGCAAAAACAAAGGCCATGTGCAGCCAATTCACGCCCTTTAAAAAAACAAAATGTCAGACCTTAGATTCGAACCAAAGACCTCACGCATCAGCCCTTCTTCCAGCGCCTAGCCACTTCTCCCATTAGACTTTCATGTTAAATATTCCCACCATTTATTTATAAAGCCTTCTCCCGAGCGTTTTTCTCTTTTAGCGCCAAAGCCCAAAAATAACACTCCTTGCGTCCCTTGCATTTCAACCCGAGACCTTCGTGCCAACACCCCTAAGTGGCGCCCCAAGCCACTCCGCCCACCGCCTTTCATGTCAATAAGCCCCCTTATTTATTTATAAGACCTCTCTAGGCCGTTTACCCCAAAAATTAAAATGCAAAACGCCTTCAAAGCTCGAACTGCGCCCATCCACCTCCAAGCCTCTAAGTGGCACACGGTAGCCACTAAGCCAACCCAACTTTCATGTCCCTTACCCTTGCCATTTATTTTTAAGGCATACCTAGCCCATTCCCTAGTTGACGCAAAAATAAAACCAAAGTGTTGCCTTTGCAACTCGAACCCAACTCCTTTGCCTCTCCTTTAGCGCACTCAAGCCAATTGTGCCGCTTAGTTCCTTGTGTCACACTTTTCCCGCATTTTTACTTAACCCCTATCTCGCCTAGCTTCCTCCTTTTAGACACTTAAAAAATATTCTAACACCGCATCAAGCCTAACTCGGTTTTAATTCTAGACCTAAAATACGCCAAATAAATCATAAAATTTATTCTTCAGCACACACACATGAGAAATTATCTAAGTTACAAACAACCCCTAATTTAGGATGTTACAATTCTACCCCTTAAAAATAATTTCGTCCTCGAAATTACTTACTATCGTTCAATCGCGCATCCTTAACTCATCATATTACGCTCTCGCTTGCACTCTCGATCTTAAAGAACTATCATACTTCCTAGAAACATTTCCTACGTTCATAATCCAAGTTCCATACACTTTACTAGCAACATAAGAATGAACTAACGTAACCATGACCAAGACAATTGAGGTATTCCGGAAATAAGAAACTTACCCGTTGTTATGTCGGCACATCTTCCTCCTCGCGACGGCCAACCGCATAAACCAGCCTTGGTTGCCTCGCCTCTGCACCTTCAGCACCTCGGCCACGCCCGTTACCATTATCATTACCTCTAGCTGCACCTCGACCCCTCTGTGGTGGTCCTTCATTTCTAACCTGAGCACGATTCTGACCCTCTGGTTGATTCCTAGCTAACTTCCGAGGACAATCCCTTACGGTGATCGTGCGATCCACACTCAAAGCACCCTCGATTACCACTCCAACACTCACCCTTGTGAGGCTTGCCACACCGAGCACATTGTGGCGGCCATTGGGTATTGGCAGCAGCAGGCCTAGTAGTTTGATCCGACCCATCAAACTTCATCCTCTTCTGTTCATTACCCAAGAACCTTGAAGGTTCCGAGCTTCTCTTATTCCAATTCCGTTCTTGGTTCCGCTTAATGGACTGTCTTACTCCTCAAAGAACTTTAGACTTCTCCACAAGAACAAAGAAACTCTCGTTCCTGTTGTGGAGCTATCATCATCCTCAGCTCATCTCTCAGCCCATCCTCGAATCTAACACAGCGTTCATGCTCGGTACCCACAATACCACGAGCATACCTACTCAACCGAAGGAATTCGGCCTCATACTCCGCCACTGCCTTATTGCCTTGGACCAGGTTCAAGAAAGCCTTTCGCTGTGCATCTACGTAGCTAGTACCCACATACTTCTTCTGATAGGTGGTTCTGAAATACTCCCAAGTCAAATCATCTGCTGTAGCCCCATCTCGAACCGTAAGCCACCACCGATCGCCTCATCCTTTAGAAGCGTCACGCGCTTTCAGCCTTTTCTTCCTCGGTCGGTCAAGATCATCCATGATCCTTTCGGTTGACTCTAGCGATGATTCTGCGCACTAGGTGCCACTCCCGACACACTCGGAATACCTCCGCTCCGTTAGATCGGAGTCGCTCGGGAACGATTTCCGAGCTCCCACACTTCCACCAGCCCGACCACCATCTCCAAGACTCGCAACACACGACTTGCGATACCGCCTCCCACCGGTCGATCCAGCTCCTCTCGACTCTAAAAGTAGGAGGTGGTGGTGGCGATGGTACCTCATTTTCGAACCTTGTCCCCGACTGACGGGTTCGGACACCGTCATCCTACCCCTACCACGTCCACGGCGTCCACGTCCTCTAGAACTCATTCTATCTACCGCGCTTTTAATCTGATTAAGAAAAATTTTATGCGTCGACATTTGTTTCACTTTATTACTCGCGAAGAAATTTTATGGATAAGGTTTTATCGAGAGATTCTTTCGAGCAAACAATGTTCCAGATCTTCTTTCCTAGTTCACACAAAGAAGTTCATGCATCCATTCCTTAATACTTTCCATAACTATTCGCTCATCGGACATTTTTGCCCATTTCTATCCCGTGGGTATTTTCGTTTTTTCCTCTGGTTTTTTTTTTTTTTTTTCCGTAATTTTTCGTAACTGAATATTTTGTTGATGATTTCCAAAGCTAAGTTGTTGAATATTTGTAAAATAGTTAAAATTTTTGGGCAAAACCATTGAATTAATATTTTATGGGTCGTGGGCATTTTGGTAATTTTACTCCTAAGGGTATTTCGTAATTTTTCACAAGTCAAGTTTTTCGAGAAAAACGTTGTAAAAGTAATGTTCTAGGATTTGAGAAAGTTATTGCACAAGTTTTGAAAACATTAGGGTTTGTTGTTTCATTCTATTTTGAAAAACAAGGCTAATTCCTTTCGGGTTTTAATTATTGTGTTTAGCCTATGACCAGCCCCCTCCCGGTCGGGGTGAACCAAAGCTACGCACCAGGCAAAAATTCGAGTGAAGAGGAGGTGGGTCACGCGGACCGCTTAAATACCAAGCTCTCACAACCTTTATAGACATGCGCACAGAGGTTACCACACCACCGAGCCCTCTCGAGTTAGGGTGAACCGAAGCTACGCACTGGTAGGATACTGCGAAGAGGAGGTGAGTCACGAGGATCCGCTTAAATACTGTGCTCTTCCTGATCCAATCCTAGACATGCGTCTGTGGTTACCACACCCTAGCTCATTGACTAAGTCATAGGTTGGTTTAGTTCCTTAAGTCTTATGCTTCGTTTGTGTTTGAGTAATCTAACCTTAGGGTCCAAGTCCTATAAGTCTATCTACGTTCCATGCTTCCTACCCTTATACAGAATATAATTCACCAAGAGGTTTAGATATACTTACCTGGGCGGATTGGTGCCGGAGACTCGGGCCATGCTGTTCAAACACCTAAAATCATTCCATAAGGCCTACCAAAACATTTTTGGGCCTTGGGCCCCCACAGCCGAGCTTTGAACCTGGCTCTGGTACCATTTTGTAACACCCCAAACCCGGCCCAAACGCTACGACCGAATTTGGTGCTCACTCTGAGAAAAACAATTTGAGAACCATTTTAAAACCGATTTAAGTTTTGTCGAAAACCTTGTGTTTTCAAGTCTCTTGTTAAAAACCATACTTAGTGTTGCTTAGAAATATTTATTAAGTCGAGTTGTTTATAGTTTTCAAATGTACCCGATGGTACTTTAAAACATTTTTCGTTTGATTTGGAAAAACATGTGAACTCATTATTAACATAATTAAATAGTTTAAACAAATATTCAAAGCATGTAACAATAATAAAATAATTTTAGGAGACCTTATTACAACTCAATTAAAACAAAACCAACCATAAAAATAAGATAAAATAAAATCCAAGTTCATCTATTAAAATGTCCACTGCATGGCCACCTCGAGTCCATCCGGGCTCCATCTCCGCGATCTACTCATCTGCAAAATGTTAAGGGAAAGGGGTGAGTCACCAAGACTCAGTGTGTAAATCCCCCACCCGGTAAGATAACTCATACACAAGTCATTAATAAACATGCACATGCAACCCAACCTAACCATCCATACTCCTTTTCTACCCCGTGTGGTCAAAACCACTGGTGGTCAAAACCACTGATGACTTAGAGTCACAAATCAGATGATGGGGCCAACCCATCGTGTGGTCAAAACCACTGATGACCATAGGTCACAATATATCAAATGTGGTCAAAACCACTGGTGGTACCAAACCACTGGGACTTAGTCGCAAATAATTAGTCGTTGTGGTCAAAACCACTGATGACCATAGGTCACAATAATCTGATGGGGCCAACCCATCTTGTGGTCAAAACCACCGACGACAGACCCATAAAATCATCCCCCTCCTCTCATCAATCCCACCATCACATGCTTTTATAACAATTTTCATAAATCATAACGTAGCATTTAATCATCATGTGATGGCATGCAAATCATATATCGAAAATCACAAGTTAGGGGACTTACCCGGAAACCATGCTTAAGCCCGCAAGCATATAATAGATCACTACCAAAATTTGTACTCAAGACAATAATATAGCAAGTTTATTAATAAAGTGTGTAAAGAGTTTACACACCGCTTCTACCTAATTCCTATATCCCAAGATCCGATCTCACGTCGCTAGATCTCTTGTCCTATAATCGACCAAAAAGCATGGTTAGGGACTTAGGCCTATTCGGCCAAACCAAGCATTTAAAAGGGTTCTCTTTTTGAACCCGAGTGTCTTTAAATAACTACTCCAAGCGTTCTGCTTTCCTATTAATCGGCAACCTTATGTTAGTAATCTTCGGCTTAAACACTAACTAAATAACTTGCTTAAATTAGATCTTACCATTACTTACCAAAATCAAATATTAGAGATCAGGGCCTGAATCGACTGCTTTACGTTTCCTACGTACCTAGAAGAGATCGATTACAAAAAGTGTTTAGGAGCCCTCTTGCGAAATCAATACTTTATTCTTGTAAAAGTCGATGAGAACATGAGTGAAAAGAACAATAGATATTCGGCCAAGATTCTCACCTTCTTAAATCGTTTGCCAAGGAAGATTCAAGGGGATCTATCCTACTCCAATATTCGGCCACAAGGAGTCTTAATAGGAGATAAGAGATTTCGGCAACAAGGGGTGGAGGTTATTCGGCTATTAGAGATAGGAAAAATATGGGGATTTCTGTTTAAGAAGAGAAGAAATAGATGAGATATGAAAGTGTGGAGAATTCGGCAAAGACTAAGAAAAAGGAGAATGGTTTTGGGGAATGAAAAAGAATTGAAAGATGGAATATTGGGAAGGGTAAAATTCGGCTATGCATCAAATGAAAAAAAAGAATAGGATGGCACATAGGTGCTTTTATAGGCATTTGGCAACCCCCTTAAGCTTGCCGTCCAACCCACTAGGGAATTCAAAATTCAACCAATTCTAGATTTGAAACAATTCAAAAGAGTTTGAATTATAATATGCCTACTTTTTTTCCTTGCCAACTTATCATAATTTAATCCAAATAATATCCCTTTTATCTACTATTATCTTGTTATCAAAACAATAATAATATTATCCTTGATTATCACTTATCAAATAAATAAAAAAGACAAAGAATCCATGTGCTTCCAAACTCCACCGAATGCAAAAACAAAGGCCATGTGCAGCCAATTCACGCCAGCCTTAAAAAAAAACAAAATGCTGCACCTTAGATTCGAACCAAAGACCTCACGCATCAGCCCTTCTTCTTCCAGCGCCTAGCCACTTCTCCCATTAGACTTTCATGTTAAATATTCCCACCATTTATTTATAAAGCCTTCTCCCTGAGCGTTTTTCTCTTTTAGCGCCAAAAGCCCAAAAATAACACTCCTTGCGTCCCTTGCATTTCGAACCCGAGACCTTCGTGCCAACACCCCTAAGTGGCGCCCAAGCCACTCCGCCCACCGCCTTTCATGTCAATAAGCCCCCTTATTTATTTATAAGACCTCTCTAGGCCGTTTACCCCAAAAATTAAAATGCAAAACGCTGCTTGTGACTCGAACTCGCGCCCATCCACCTCCAAGCCTCTAAGTGGCACACGGTAGCCACTAAGCCAACCCAACTTTCATGTCCCTTACCCTTGCCATTTATTTTAAGGCATACCTAGCCCAGATTCCTAGTTGACGCAAAAAAATAAAACCAAAGTGCTGCCTTTGCAACTCAGACCCAACTCCTTTGCCTCTCCCTTAGGCGCACCAAGCCAATTGTGCGCTTAGTTCCTTGTGTCACACTTTTCCCAGATTTTTACTTAACCCCTATCTCGCCTAGCTTCCTCCTTTTAGACACTTAGAAAAAATATTCTAACACCAGATCAAGCCTAACTCGGTTTTAATTCTAGACCCTAAAATACGCCAAATAAATCATAAAATTTATTCTTCAGGCACACACACATGAGAAATTATCTAAGTTACAAACAACCCCTAATTTAGGATGTTACATCAACTGCCAGTTCAGTCAATCTTCCTTCTCTTCAAAATCCCACCCAAAAATAGTATATGTATATGTATGTATGCAGTCATATGCACATGATCAGGATACCAGTTTCAGACAGTTAATTAGAAGCAGACACTCACATCCAATCAGTCAGTCACAGAATCAGACATGTGCACACTTATAACTCGAGTTCAGTATCAAGCTTACCGCACAACCAATCACAAATAACACACACATTAAGCCCAGATCGGGGTCATAATTACCCTCAGTAAAGCTCAGTCGAGGGTTGAAACACCTAGAGTTGCGATTAAACTTAAATTTGACCTAAAACCATTATTTGGCGAGATAGGGCCACACGTCTGTGTGCTCCGGTCGTGTGGAGCAATCTAGGCCGTGTGGGGGTCCAAACGCTAATTTGAAGGGTAGCACACGGTCGTGTGACAGAGGCCCATGCCCGTGTGGTATAGGGACACGGCCATGCGAACAGGCTGTGTAACTCACTGTCCAATTTCGCTAAAATAAGGTGCAGGGCAGACACGGCCGTGTGAGGGTCTCCCACGCCCGTGTGTTCCGAAACATACACCCGTGTGGGATCCCTAAATCCCTAAATCAGTCACACGGCTGTGTGGCCAGGAAGTGTGACACTAAATCTCTGAAACCCTAATTCTCAATCTCACACGCCTGTGTGCCCGAGGGACACGGCCGTGTGAATTCTGATAAAATCCCCAAATCAGCCACGCAGCCATGTGGTCAGGTCGTGTAGCACCCAATTTAGCCCGAAAACCCTAGTTCCCAAATCCACACGGCCGTGTGCCCGGCACACGCTTGTGTTGCTGTCGGGGTGATCACAAAACCACCCTACAACAGCCCTAAAAATGCCGTTTCGGCCACTAGAACCGACCCTAACCTTCGCCTTATCAACATATATCAGAAAGTGACGATTTTTTATCACTTTCATCGACTAAAACCCCAAATCCAATGGTTTAGCCTACAGTCAATAGAAACCAACATAAACTTTGCAAAGAATAAAACAGTGTAGTAAAAGTTTGAATCCCACACCTGTTTGCGATCGAAAAAGATGGCAAAGGCAAAAAATTCCCGAATCCACCAATCAACCATTTTGAGAAATATTTAGAAAGCAGAAGAGAGGGGAGGAGAGGAGAACGTGAAAATAGAAAATCCGAAAATAAAATAAAAGCGAAAAATAAAAGCAGCTTTAGTCATAAACTAATAATTTAATAATTATAAATAATTATAATTATTAACTAAAAATAAAATAAAATACCTACCAAAACGTTCACACTAAGACTTGAACCTGGAACCATGAGGTTCCCTAACACTCTCTCAACCACCAGACCAGCAGGCCCATTCTGTAACACCCCAAAAAAAAATCTTTAATATTTTTTTTGTATGTTTGTGACACAAATGTGTATCTGCTTCAGTGGTTATGTGTTCTGGGAGTGTTTGAGAAGTCTTGGGTTCAAGCCTTAGCGTGGGAAAAATTTTGTTTTTATTTGAATAAACCATTATCTTTAGATAGTAGGCTTATAATTAAATAATTGGAAAAATATGATAGAATGGGCCTGCTGGTCTAGTGGTTAAGTGGAGTGTTAAGTGTGCTGAAGGTCTTGAGTTCGAGGCTTGGCGATGTAGGGGAGTGTTTTATTTTGCTTGGTGCCGTGTAAGTATTTGAGTGCCAGTAGAATTCTGATACTTGTGGTCAATTGGAGTGTTTGAAGAGTGTGGGAAAGGTGTGGCCGATTTTTAAGAGGCTAAACAGGGGGGATTTCGGTTGTTAAGGGATTTGGATGAGGGAGGTTGGAGATTTTTAAGGAGAGATTTTGGGGATAGGAGGAGAGTTGGTGCCGAATTGGTATTGCTTCTCTCAAAATTTTGGCTAAGGAATTGTTTCCTCTATTTTCTTCTATTTTTTTTCTTTCCATCCATTCCTGTGTGTTCTGCCGAATGTTCTTCTGCTAGAGTGCCGAATTTTTGCTGAGGGATTTTGCTATTTTCTTTCTTTTTCTTTTCTCTCCTCTCTGTTTCGTTTCTTTCCTCTTCACCTGGGTGTCGTTCTTCCCCTAAAAACTCTTCTTCTGACTGTCGATATTTCACCATAATTGCTACGACTTCCTTTTTCTTTCACGCTTTCGGCTAGTTATGTTGATGTTTTTCGTTATGGTCACCTAACCAATCGGTCACTAAGATTTTGACTTTCGTTTAGGAGACGATCAAAGTTTGAGGGCGGTTATTCGAAACTGTGGCTTTGGGTATTCGTCATTTTCCGTTGGTGGTAAGACTAAAATGACTGAAAGCCGAATGGCTTGTTGTATCTTGTTCAATTCTCGTTAATTTATCACTGGTTCTTTCGTTAACTTTAACTTCGTTGGGTCTTGTCTTGCTCCTAATTAAATGGATGATTGGGGTTATTTTGTCTTGACAGCAAGGAACCATTTGAAGCAATGTCCCTTTTTTATGGAGTCTTAGCATTTGCGTTCGAGGTTTCAAGGTTGGTACCGTGCATTTATTTTGGAAGTGTTTTCGGTTGTATGTTATGGTGCTAGTGGTGAGTGAGACTAACGATAAAATCAGAATGTTTGAATTTAGGTACTATTGGTCTCGGGGGTGGTTTGCTGCGAAACCATAACAGGTGTGTAAACACAATCGCAATTATAGAAATCGATAAAAGCTGAAATAAGTGAACGTCGACACTACATGGGCGTGCGCTTGCCTGTGTGGTAGGTCGTGTGACTAAACATGGGTGTGTGATCGACGAGGCCGGCCATGCGCGATTTCATTGGCCGGACCGAACTGGCCGTGTGGGCCCCACATGAGCAAACCTGTAACATCCCGAAATTGGGCCTAGTAGGATTGGGCCCAATGGGCCTTGTTTTTAAAATTTTTAGAGAACAAGAGATTGGCTTAAATGCAAGTTGGACCTATTGGATAAGTGATTTTGGAAGGTTAGAAGGCTTCTATGAAATCCTGGGATCGAACTTTGGCTTTAGGGAAATTTTGGTTTTAGGTGAAAAAAACCCTAGAAGTTGGCAGGTATGCCTTAAGAATAAAATGTAGAGGAAAATGACACAAGTGGAGTGTGTGGTGTAGTGGCAAAGTGACGCCACTTAAGAGGCAAGGGGGATGACGCCACAAGGAAGGAAGGAGGTCCAAGGTTCAAGTCTTGGCTTTTGCATTTTGGTTTTCTTTTTACTTGGACCTCGGAATTTGGCTATAGATTTATATTTAGTTGCGCATGGTTTAAGACACAAGAGGAGCTTGTGGCCAAGTGGCTAGCAAGCGTGGATTATGTTGCAAGGGAGCACAGGTTCGAATCTCATGAGAAGCAAGGGAGTATTTATTTTGCTGGATGCAGGCGGGAAGAGTTTCATTGAATTTAAACTCTCATGTGACGGGATCCCACATCGGGAAGATACAAAGAAGGAAGGTGAAGAGCTAGCTATATAAAGAGCATTCCAGAGGAGGTTGACACACCTTGGAAGGCGTTTGGGCACAGGAGTGGTCGGGCGCGGATTAACACCGAGTCCTATCGGTGTGTAACTCTCTCTACTCTAGTTGTAGAGCGGCAAATGCCGAATCGCCGATCATGGTAATAGTAGCCACACGAGCGTGCGGCGCGCGTGTGTGGGGCTTCGACGCGATAGTTGAGGCCATCGGTAGTATTCTTGTGGGTTGGGGCCGCTTGGGCGCGATGGGCGAAGGGGGCCCAATGGGCCGTGGGCCCAATATAGTAAATTGTATGATGGTGTAGTATATAGTGAACTAGACTAGGTGAATCTCATATACGTGGCTAGATTTGTGTTAGGTGGGCCACACGAAGCGTGTGGGCGAATGGGCCGAAATCGGGTTTTAGGCCCAATAGTCCGAGACTGACCGGAAATGGTAGGCCGAGTCGCTCGGGCGACATTTGGGCCTTTGGGAAAGGCCATTGCAGTGCAAAATTACCGATATACCCTTAGTGGGTAAATTACCAAAATATCCTCGAAGGGTAAATTACCAAATGCCCTTGGTGGGTAAATTACCGATATACCCTTGGTGGGTAAATTACGAAAATGCCCTTGGTGGGTAAATTACCGATATACCCTTGGTGGGTAAATTACGAAAATGCCCTTGGTAGGTAAAATTACGGTTATACCCTTGGAGGTTGATTAGGGTGATTATGTTGTTTTATGTCTATCTCGATTATGATGGTAATTCATGTTATACTTATATTTGATATATGTCTAGCATACATGACATAACGCATACACGAATTATTATGTCATATTGCATGGGTTATATGAGTGGAGGGGGCAATGATATTCGTGTCGACGGGCACCAGTGGTTTGGTACCACATTGTGACTACTGGTCACGGAGGTTTGGCACCTCGGAGGTTTGGCACCTCATAGCGACTCGTCCCCTGTGGTTAACACCACCGTGGGTTGGCCCCACTTTTGAGATATGGGATCGTCGCCGGTGATTTGGTATCACACGATGGGTTGGCCCCATTATTGGATTCGTGACTTCGGTCACCAGTGATTTGGTATCACATTCGTGTCTCCGGACACCGAGAGGTTTGGCACCTCATAGCGTCTCATCCCGGTGGTTTGGTACCACAATGGGGTTGGCCCCACGATAATACAACGGGATTGACGCCAAAGTGATTTGGTATCACACGATGGGTTGGCCCCATCACTACTATTCGTGACTTGAGTCACCAGTGGTTTGGCACCACAATATTGATGGATATCGTGTCTTTGGACACCGGTGGTTTGGCACCACCAGGTGGTTTGGTACCACACGGGGTAGAAAAAGGAGTTGCGGATGGCTAGGTTTGGGTGCATGATATGCATATTTTCATATGAAATTGTGTAAGGGCTCATTGGATGGGGATTTACACACCGAGTCTCGATGACTCACCCCTTAGTTTAATTTTGCGGGTAATCATTAGATCGCGGATTTGGGAGCCGAGGTGGACTCGTGGAGGCTATACATATGTTTACTCGTAAAATTCATTTCTTTTATTTGGACTTATTTTTATTTGAGTTTTTGTTATGTAATAAGGCCTTGGGTATTTTATTTGGTTTCACTTTCAATTTGTTTATTGCTTATTATTAAATGATCAATATGGGATTTTCCTAAAATGATAATAAACCATTTCTTATTCAAAATTACTTAAACTCGATTTCTCACCACAACTATAAAGAATATGAGCTTTTAACGAATGCACGCTTTTAGACATTCCTTTCATGTGACATGCCGTTCGGTCGTAACGTTTAGGCTAGGTTTGGGGTGTTACAATTATGGTATCGAGCCGTGTTCAAAAACTCTACTGTGGGTTTGGGTTCAAAAATGTTTTCAAAAGATGGTTTGGAAAATGGTTTAGAAAAATATATATCTGTTCTTTTTGTTGAAATATGGCACCCGAGTCTCCTGCAGGCACCAATCCGCACTGTAAGTTTCCGATACTTTGCTTTGTTATATCTTTGTATTTTGAATATCTATTCTGTGTGTTTGGGTTGGATGTGATGTTCGGATATAGAGTTGATTAAGTCATTTAAATATTTATGTCCGCTTTAATGGTTAGTTTTTTTAGTATGTGTAGGATTTCTAAATTCTAGTTAAAAGTACATTAGGGTTATTGGAATCGAGTGCGCAGCGTGAGCCAAAGCGTTGTAGGTTAGGTGGTGCAGAATGTTCTGTAGTTGGAAATTTCGAGGACGAAATTTCTTTAAGGAGGGTAGATTTGTAACATCCCGAAATTGGGCCTAGTAGGATTGGGCCCAATGGGCCTTGTTTTTAAAATTTTTAGAGAACAAGAGATTGGCTTAAATGCAAGTTGGACCTATTGGATAAGTGATTTTGGAAGGTTAGAAGGCTTCTATGAAATCCACAGGATCGAACTTTGGCTTTAGGGAAATTTTGGTTTTAGGTGAAAAAACCTAGAAGTTGGCGGTGTATGCCTTAAGAATAAAATGTAGAGGAAAATGACACAAGTGGAGTGTGTGGTGTAGTGGCAAAGTGACGCCACTTAAGAGGCAAGGGGATGACGCCACAAGGAAGGAAGGAGGTCCAAGGTTCAAGTCTTGGCTTTTGCATTTTGGTTTTCTTTTACTTGGACCTCGGGAATTTGGCTATAGATTTATATTTAGTTGCGCATGGTTTAAGACACAAGAGGAGCTTGTGGCCAAGTGGCTAGCAGCGTGGATTATGTTGCAAGGGAGCACAGGTTCGAATCTCATGAGAAGCAAGGGAGTATTTATTTTGCGGTGCAGACAGGAAGAGTTTCAGTTGAATTTAAACTCTACTGACGAAGGGATCCCACATCGGGAAGATACAAAGAAGGAAGGTGAAGAGCTAGCTATATAAAGAGCATTCCAGGAGGAGGGTTGACACACCTTGGAAGGCGTTTGGGCACAGGAGTGGTCGGAGCGCGGATTAACACCAGAGTCCTATCAGGTGTGTAACTCTCTCTACTCTAGTTGTAGAGCGGCAAATGCCGAATCTGCCATTCCGCGGTAATAGTAGCCACACGAGCGTGCGAGCGCACGTGTGGGGCTTCGACGCGATAGTTGAGGCCATCAGTAGTATTCTTGTGGGTTGGGGCTGCTTGGGCCGCGATGGGCCGAAGGGGGCCCAATGGGCCCGTGGGCCCAATATAGTAAATTGTATGATGGTGTAGTATATAGTGAACTAGACTAGGTGAATCTCATATACGTGGCTAGATTTGTGTTAGGTGGGCCACACGAGCGTGTGGGCCCGAATGGGCCGAAATCGGGTTTTAGGCCCAATAGTCCGGTACGACCGGAAATGGTAGCTGAGTCGCTCGGGGCGACATTTGGGCCTTTGGGAAAGGCCATTGCAGGTGCAAAATTACCGATATACCCTTAGTGGGTAAATTACCAAAATATCCCTGAAGGGTAAATTACCGAAATGCCCTTGGTGGGTAAATTACCGATATACCCTTGGTGGGTAAATTACGAAAATGCCCTTGGTGGGTAAATTACGAAAATGCCCTTGGTGGGTAAATTACCGATATACCCTTGGTGGGTAAATTACGAAAATGCCCTTAGTAGGTAAAATTACGGTTATACCCTTAGAGGTTGATTAGGGTGATTATGTTGTTTTATGTCTATCTGATTATGATGGTAATTCATGTTATACTTATATTTGATATATGTCTAGCATACATGACATACTGCATACACGAATTATTATGTCATATTGCATGGGTTATATGAGTGGAGAGCGGTGATATTCGTGTCGACGGGCACCAGTGGTTTGGTACCACATTGTGACTACGGTCACCGAGGTTTGGCACCTCCAGAGGTTTGGCACCTCATAGCGACTCGTCCCCGTGGTTAACACCACCGTGGGTTGGCCCCACTTTTTGAGATATGGGATCGTCACGGTGATTTGGTATCACACGATGGGTTGGCCCCATCATTGGATTCGTGACTTCGGTCACCAGTGATTTGGTATCACATTCGTGTCTCCGGACACCAGAGGTTTGGCACCTCATAGCGTCTCGTCCCAGTGGTTTGGTACCACGGTGGGTTGGCCCCACGCGATAATACAACGGGATTGGCGCTAGTGATTTGGTATCACACGATGGGTTGGCCCCATCACTACTATTCGTGACTTCGAGTCACCAGTGGTTTGGCACCACAATATTGATGGATATCGTGTCTTTGGACACCAGTGGTTTGGCACCACCAGTGGTTTTTTGGTACCACACGGGGTAGAAAAAGGAGTTGCGGATGGCTAGGTTTGGGTGCATGATATGCATATTTTCATATGAAATTGTGTAAGGGCACATTGGATGGGGATTTACACACTGAGTCTCGATGACTCACCCTTTAGTTTAATTTTGCGGTAATCATTAGATCGCGGATTTGGGAGCTGAGGTGGACTCGTGGAGGCTATACATATGTTTACTCGTAAATTCATTTCTTTTATTTGGACTTATTTTTATTTGAGTTTTTGTTATGTAATAAGGCCTTGGGTATTTTATTTGGTTTCAGCTTTCAATTTGTTTATTGCTTATTATTAAATGATCAATATGGGATTTTCCTAAAATGATAATAAACCATTTCTTATTCAAAATTACTTAAACTCGATTTCTCACCACAACTATAAAGAATATGAGCTTTTTAACGAATGCACAGTTTTTAGACATTCCTTTCATGTGACATGCCAGATTCGGTCGTAACGTTTAGGCTGGGTTTGGGGTGTTACAAAACCACACGGGCGTGTGGAAATTGTTGGGCCAGGTCGTGCATTTCACATGGCCAAAGCCATTATGGGCCGTGTGGGTCACACAGGCTAGCAACGTGGGCTCATGGGCCCATTTTTACTGTTTGACTGCTAAGGTTGCACGGGTCGCCCGAGTCGACTGTGGACCTACTATTGGGTCGGTAAGCTTACTTAGACCCCTAATAGACTGAATGACTGTTATGCCCCTATGTGATATATTTATATATATGTACATGTAAGGCTATATTTTAGCATGCTATGTAGACTGTACTGAATACATACACGATACTATGATATGACATGACATGATTGCATGATGCATTAAATGGGGATGGGTTGTTATTGATCGGAGGAAGTGTACTAAAAGGCTTCAAGCCTAAATTACTGGCAGCCCAGCTGCATGTTACTGTATAGTGCCACATTCGGTACTCGCTGGAGTGTAGGGATGGGTGGCTTGATTATATCCCCACATGGAGTGTTGGGTTGGACGGAGATGTAGTGTAGAGGCTGGATGGGTAGGACTTGTATACTGTTTCATATGTTACTGCACTGATTAATGTTACTGTAATAGGCCAAGGCCCAAGCACTTGACTATTCTGTACTGAGATGGGCCAAAGCCCAAACTGAAATTATCACTGATACTGAAAAGGGGCTTAGGCCCAGACTGTGTTTGTTTTCTGTTTGTTTGCTAATATGGGATTACACACTGAGTTTTCATAAACTCACCCATCTCTTTTAACTGTACAGGTAATCCCCAGTCATAGGTGGATCGGTGCAATGGAGGACTAAGCGGTGGCTACACGACCCATCTAATTTGATTTAGTATTTTATGATTTCAACTTAATTTTTGGGGTATTTTATTATAATAAGGGCCTTTGGATTTATATTTTTAATTTAGGATTTTATGGTTGTTTGGTTTATAACTCCTAGCAGTAGGAAAAGCAGCGAGTTTTCAGAAAGATAAATGTTTTATCAAAATCTCCTCAAATACGCAATCGTTTTAAAAGCTTCCGCAATAAATGACACTTTGAAAATTAATAACGTTTTTAAGTGAATAACTTTTCAATGATTCATGCTTTGAAAATGAACGACCCGTTTTTTTAGACTCATCATTGAATAACACAAAATGATTAAATAGAAAGGAGGATTGCAACGACAGCATATTTTATGAAAAACACTTCAATGTGACATCGCCAGATTCGGCCATAATGTCCAAGCCGGGTTTGGGGTGTTACATTTAATGGTATTAGAGTAGTTTGCAAAACTCGACTGTGGATTGGGTATTAAAACTTGAAATTTTAAAGAACTGCTTTCAAATGATTTGAAGTGTTTTGAAATGTTTTATTGAATGTGTGGCACATCGAGTCTCCGACGCCGATCCTGTAAGTTCTCTCTAAAATCTGCATTGTGATTGTGACTGAAACTGTTATATGTTCTAAATTGAAACTGCTATAGGTAGTATATCCTACGACTATTATAGATGGACTGTACTGAAAACACTTAAGATAGTGTATACTGAGACTATTGCAAAACTGTTAGGCCGATTTACGAAAACGGACACTGAATTACTATACTGGTTTGCATAAAACTTTGATTAACAAATACTGAAATTGTAAACTGATCTGCATAAAACTATTAATACAGATAACATGATAATAGAAAATGAGCACGAGAGGTACTCGGGGACGGGGTAAAGAGGCCGTGGTAGAGGCCGTAGAGGTGCTCGAGCTGGGTCCTCGTCATCTGGCCATATACCTAATTTAGAAACTAGTGAGACACCGGCTTCACCTGTGACTGAGACTGGTCTCATGATCAAACGGCTGGGGACGACGCACTGTCCCAGGCCATGTTAAGAATTCTGGAGAGGGTCGCTGGGACCAATATTGGGACTGAGGGCCGAGGGTCGGTTACGGAACGACTCCGGTCTAATGGAGCTGAGATTTTTAGGGGTATTGCTGGAGTTGCCCTTAATGTGGCTGAGTACTGGATATAGGCCACAGAGAGAATTATGGACGACCTGGACTGCACCTTCGAGCAAAAATTAAAGGGTGCTGTATCGCTGCTACGAGATGAAGCATATTAGTGGTCGCTCACTGTAAAAGATGGCACTCAACCCGAACGACTGACCTGGGAATTCTTCAAATCTGCCTTCCAGGGAAAATACGTGGGTGCCAATTATGTGGATGCCCGGAGGGGAGAGTTTTTAAATCTGACTCAGGGGGACAGATCAGTGGTCGAATATGAGGCCGAGTTCTTAAGGCTGAGCCGCTACGCGAGAGGTATGGTGGCGACTGTGTTCGCTTCGAGGACGACCTCAGAGATAGCTTAAGAATTTTGATAGCTCCACAGAGGGAGCGAGACTTTGCTGCACTAGTGGATAAGGCGAAGATCGCCGAAGAGGTTAAGTACACTGAGCGCAAGAATCGTAAGAAAGAGAGAGGGAGGAACAAGAGGGATTCAGAGCCCTCGAGTTCCATTCAGAGGCCTAAGAAAAAGGCCAAAGTGGATGGGCCGGTCAGAGTTGGGGCCCCTATGGTTGCTACTGGTCAACAACCTTGTACCGATTGTGGGAGACGCCATCAGGGCGAGTGCTGGAAAAGAACTGGGGCATGTTTGAGGTGCGATTCATTGGAGCACCGTATCAGAGAGTGTCCACAGAGGCCTGATCAGATGCAAGCTTCTGGTTTGGGTACTGCACAGTCGCCGAGGAGTGCTCATCAGCCACTGAGAGGCCGCAGTCAGGCTCGATGTGGTAATGGGTTGGGCCGTAGGCAGAGAGCACCGGGCAGAGGTGTTAATCAGACTGAGGTGAGGCAGCCGGCTCTGGTATATACTGCACGTCGTCGAGAGGAGGGAGATGCTCTGGATGTCATCACGGGTACGTTCTTAATTTTTAATATACCTTATACTGCATTGATAGATATAGGATCCACTCATTCCTACGTTGTCTGCTCTGTTACTGAAAACTTGGAGATTTCGGTTGAGAGTACTCCGAGTAAAATTACGGTATTAAGTCCATTGGGGCAGTCCGTCTGGGTTAATAAGTTATTTAGAGACGTCCCTTTAGAGGTACAAGGAGTTATTTTTCTGGCCGATCTAATGGAACTCCCTTTTGGAGAATTCGATCTGATACTGGGCATGGATTGGCTAATTAAACGCCGAGTGAGCTTGGATTGTGCCACTAAACGGGTGGTATTGAGAATGGAGGAGGACAACGAAGTAGTTGTAATTGGGGAACGCCAGAACTACTTGTCGAATGTGATTTCTGCATTGAGGGCTGAAAAGTTGGTTTGTAAGGGATGTGAGGCATATCCGCCTACATCGTTGTGTTTGATCAGGGATTCTTCTGTTAGAGAAATCAGAATGGTTAAAGACTTTCCGAACGTCTTCCCTAAAGAGCTTCCCGGGTTACCTCCAAACCGTGAAGTTGAGTTTAGGATTGAGCTCCTTTCTAGTACAGCTCCGGTGTCCATCGCCTCTTATAGAATGGCACCGAAGGAGCTTGTGGAGCTTAAAGCTCAAATTCAAGAGTTACTGGATCGTGGGTTCATCCGCCCTAGTGTGTCTCCGTGAGGAGTACCAGTTCTGTTCGTAAAAAAGAAGGATGGATCCATGCGTATGTGCATTGATTATCGACAATTGAATAAGTTGACCATCAAGAATAAGTACCCCCTATCGAGGATAGACGACCTATTCGATCAGTTCCGAGGAGCTTCGGTTTTCTCTAAAATTGATTTTCGATCTGGGTATCATCAGTTGAGAGTTAAGGAGGCTGATGTACACAAGACTGCGTTTAGGACTCGCTATGGGCATTACGAGTTCTTAGTAATGCCGTTTGGATTGACGAATGCACCAGCAGCCTTTATGGATCTGATGAACCGAGTGTTCCAGCCCTATCTGGATCGGTTCGTGGTAGTCTTTATTAACGACATTCTGGTGTATTCGAAGACTGATGATGAGCATGATGAACATCTCTGAGTGGTTTTGCAAATTTTGAGGGAGAAGCAACTGTACGCCAAGTTCAGTAAGTGTGAGTTTTGGTTAAAATAAGTAACATTTCTGGGCCATGTGGTATCTGCTTAGAGGGATTAGGGTCGATCCTCGAAAGATTGAAGTCGCTTGGATTGGAAGCGACCTAGGATGTATCGAGATATTTGCGCTTTTACGACCGGGCCGGGTACTATCGACGATTTGTAGAGGGCTTTTACAGAATTGCGGCACACCATTTTGACTAAGCTGCTACGTAAGGGTGTGCCATTTAACTGGACTGATTCACAACAAAAGAGCTTTGAGAAGCTCAAGACCGTCTTGGATCAAGCCCTCGTTACGATACACCAATGCACGAAAAGAGTTTATCAGTATGCAGTGATGCATCACATGTCAGTTTAGGATGTGTGTTGATGCAAGAGGGTAAGGTGGTTGCGTACGCGTCTCGATAGCTTAAGACTCATGAGGCAAATTATCCAACGCATGACTTGGAGTTGGCTGCAGTGGTATTCGCACTGAAAATTTAGAGACATTACTTGTATGGTGAGAAGTGTATCATTTACACTGATCACAAGAGTCTCAAATATCTCCTCACTCAGAAGGAGTTAAACCTTAGGCAGCGTAGATGGATTGAGCTGCTAAAGGATTACGACTGTACAATTGAATACCATCCTGGTAAGGCCAATGTGGTGGCCGACGCACTGAGCCGAAGGGCTGTGACTGATTTGAGAGCGATGTTTGCTCGTCTCGGTTTATTTGATGATGGTAGTCTGTTGGCTGAACTCCAGGTTAAACCGATGTGGATCGAGTAGCTTAAGGGTAAACAGTTGGAGGATGAGTCACTGGATCTTCAATTACGACAGATTGAGAGTGGTAATACATTAGATTTTGGATTGAATAGCGAAGTGGTTCTCTGTTTCCGTGGGAGAGTCTGTGTACCGAATGATGCCGAGTTAAGGCAGTCTATACTACGAGAGGCGCATAGTAGCCCTTATGCTATGCATCCTGGCGGGAACAAGATGTACCAAGACCTTCGTGAGCTATACTGGTGGCCAGGTCTTAGGCGAGATGTTACCAATTTTGTGAGTAAATGTCTAACATGCCAGCGGGTTAAGGCTGAGCATCAACTACCCTCAGGTTTACTGCAGCCAATTAAAATACCGCTTTGGAAGTGGGAAAGAGTGACTATGGATTTCGTAAGTGGGTTGCCTTTAACGCCTACTAAGAAAGATTCAGTGTGGGTCATCGTGGATCGGTTGACCAAGTCTGCCCATTTCATACCGGTTCGTACCGATTACTCTCTGCAAAAGCTGGCTAAACTGTATGTACCTGAGGTAGTGAGACTGCATGGGGTACCGGTTTTGATAATATCTTATGGGGATCCCCGCTTCACGTCTCAGTTTTGGAAGAAGCTACATGAAGCTCTGGGTAAGGTTGGACTTCAGTACTGCGTTCCATCCTCAAACAGACGGTCAGTCAGAGAGGGTGATTCAGATATTGGAGGATATGTTGAGGAGCTGTGTAATTGATTTTCGAGGCAGTTGAGAGGAGTTTTTACTATTGGCCGAGTTCGCTTACAACAATAGCTACCAGTCTAGCATACAGATGGCACCTTACGAGGCCCTATATGGTCGTAAGTGTCGTACTCCCTTGTGTTGGACTGAGTTGGGCGAGTGACGTGTTCTGGGCCCTGAACTGGTTTCCGATACTGAGGATAAGGTCAGGTTGATTCGGGATCGACTTAAGGAGGCATCTGATAGACAAAAGTCATATGCAGATCTGAAGCGTCGAGAGATAGAGTATTCTGTGGGGGACTTCGTGTTTCTCAAGGTCTCACCATGGAAAAAGATACTGAGATTTGGTTGTAAGGGCAAGTTGAGCCCCAAATTCATTGGACCTTATCCCATACTGAGGCGAGTGGGACTAGTTGCCTACCAGTTAGAGCTATTTCTAGAGTTGGAGTAGATTCATGATGTGTTCCACGTCTCTATGTTGAGACGCTACCGCTCTGATCCCACATATATTATTTCAGTTGAGGAGATCGAGGTTAGGCCAGATCTGACCTTCGAGGAGGAGCCGGTACAGATATTGGACCGCGATGTTAAAGTTCTGAGAAGAAAGTCCATCCCACTGGTTAAGGTTCTTTGGCATAATCATAGTTCTGAGGAGGCCACGTGGGAGCTTGAGGATGCAATGCGGCAGCAATATCTTCATCTTTTCTGATCAGGTAAAATTTTGAGGCCAAAATTTTCTTTAAGGGGGTAGAGTTGTAACGCCTCAAAAAAAATCTTTAATATTTATTTTTGTATGTTTGTGACACAAATCTGTATCTGCTTCAGTGGTTATGTGTTCTGGGAGTGTCTGAAAAGTCTTGGGTTCAAGCCTTAGCGTAGGCAAAATTTTGTTTTTATTTGAATAAACCCTTATCTTTAGACAATAGGCTTATAATTAAATAATTGGAAAAACATGACAGAATGGGCCTGCTGGTCTAGTGGTTAAGTGGAGTGTTAAGTGTGCTGAAGGTCTTGAGTTCGAGGCTTGGCGATGTAGGGGAGTGTTTTGTTTTACTTGGTGTCGTGTAAGTATTTGAGTGCCAGTAGAATTCTGATGCTTGTGGGCGGTTAGAGTGTTTGAGGAGTGTGGGAAAGGTGTGGCCGATTTTTAGGAGGCTAAAGAGGGGGGATTTCGGTTGTTAAGGGATTTGAATGGAGGAGGATGGAGATTTTTGAGGAGAGATTTTGGGGATAGGAGGAGAGTTGGTGCCAAATTGGTATTGCTTCTCTAAAAATTTCGACTAAGGAATTGTTTCCTCTATTTTCTTCTTCTTTTTTTCTTTCCGTCCATTCCTGTGTGTTCTGCCAAATGTTCTTCTGCTAGAGTGCCGAATTTTTGCTGAGGGATTTTGCTATTTTCTTTCTTTTTCTTTTCTCTCTTCTTTGTGTCGTTTCTTTCCTCTTCACCTGGGTGTCGTTCTTCCCCTAAAAACTCTTCTTCTGACTGTCGATATTTCACCATAATTCTACGACTTCCTTTTTCTTTCATGCTTTCAGCAAGTTATGATGATGTTTTTCATTATGGTCACCTAACCAATCGGTCACTAAGGTTTCGACTTGCTTTTAGGAGACGATCAAAGTTTGAGGGCGGCTAGTCGAAACTGTAGCTTTGGGTATTCGTCGTTTTCCGTTGGTGGTAAGACTAAAATGACTGAAAGTCGAATGGCTTGTTGTACCTTGTCCAATTCTTGTTAATTTATCACTGATTCTTTTGTTAACTTTAACTTTGTTGGGTCTTGTCTTGCTCCTAATTAAATGGATGATTGGGGTTATTTTTTCTTGACAGTAAGGAACCGTTTGGAGCAAGGTCCCTTTTTTGTGGAGTCTTAGCATTTGCGTTCGAGGTTTCAAGGTTGGTACCGTGCGCTTATTTTGGAAGTGTTTTCGGCTGTATGTTATGGTGCTAGTGGTGAGTGAGACTAACGATAAAATCAGAATGTTCGAATTTAGGTACTATTGGTCTTGGGGGTGGTTTGCTGCGAAACCATAACAGGTGTGTAAACACAATCGCGATTATAGAAATCGGCAAAAGCTGGAATAAGTGAACGTCGACACTACACGGGCGTGCGCTTGCCTGTGTAGTAGGCCGTGTGACTAAACATGGGTGTGTGATCGACGAGGCCGGCCATGTGAGATTTCATGGGCAGGACTGAACTGGGCCGTGTAGGCCCCACGGACGTGTGGGCTCCACACGAGCAAACCACACAGGCGTGTGGAAATTGTTGGGCCAGGTCGTGCATTTCACACGGCCAAGGCCATTATGGGCCGTGTAGGCCACACGGGCTAGCAACATGGGCTCATGAGCCCATTTGTACTGTTTGTCTGCTAAGGTTGTAAGGGTCGCCCGAGTCGACTTTGGACCTACTGTTGGGTCGGTAAGCTTACTTAGACCCCTAATAGACTGAATGACTGTTATGCCCCTGCATATTTATATATATGTACATGTAAGGTTATATATTAGCATGCTATGTAGACTGCACTGAATACATACACGATACTATGATATGACATGACATGATTGCATGATGCATTACATGGGGATGGGTTGTTATTGATCGTGGGAAGTGTACTGAAAGGCTTCGAGCCTAAATTACTGGCAGCCCAGCTGCATGTCATTGTATAGTGCCGCATTCGGTACTCGCTGGAGTGTAGGGATGGGTGGGTTGATTATATCCCCACATGGAGTGTAGGGTTGGACGGAGATGGAGTGTAGAGGCTGGATGGGTAGGACTTGTATACTATTTCATATGTTCTTTGCCGATTAATGTTCTTCAGAATGGCCAAGGCCCAAGCACATGACTATTCTGTACTGAGATAGGCCAAAGCCCAAATTGAAATTGTCACTGATACTGAAAAGGGGCTTAAGCCCAGTCTGTGTTTGTTTTCTGTATGTTTGCTAATATGGGATTACACACTGAGTTTTCGTAAACTCACCCATCTTTTTTAACTGTACAGGTAATCCCCAGTCATAGGCAGATCGATGCAACGGAGGACTCAGCGGTGGCCACACGACCCATCTAATTTGATTTAGTATTTTATGATTTCAACTTAATTTTTGGGGTATTTTATTGTAATAAGGGCCTTTGGATTTATATTTTTAATTTGGGATTTTATGGGTGTTTGGTTTATAACTACTAGAAATAGGAAAAGCCGCGAGTTTTCAGAAAGTTAAATGTTTTATCAAAATCTCCTCAAATACGCAATCGTTTTAAAAGTTTCCGCAATAAATGACGCTTTGAAAATTAATAACGTTTTTAAGTGAATAACTTTTCAATGATTCATGCTTTGAAAATGAACGACCCGTTTTTTTTTTAGATTCATCATTGAATAACACAGTGATTAAATAGAAAGGAGGATTGCAACGAAAACATATTTTACGAAAAACACTTCAATGTGACATCGCCATATTCAGCCATAACGTCCAGGCCGAGTTTGGGGTGTTACTCATTCTGACACTAAACTGCACATCCACACACATATGTGCAACCTCCCCACTGTCCCTACGCTTAAAACTCAAAACTTCTAGGCCCAGAATTCGGGGTGTTACAGTGCCAAACAAGTTTCAAGGTGACCAGATAGAGATGAAATGGTTGGAAGATAATTCTAAAGACCTTCCTAAGGACGCGACTAACATCGAAAAAGAATAATACGCTCGAAAATTCATCCTAATGTTAATCAGGGGCATTCTAATGCCCGATAAATCTCGAAATTTGGTACATATAAGGTGGTTACTACACCTAGTCAACTTCAAAGAATGCGGTGATTGAGTTGGGGATCAGCTATGTTTGTCACATTGTATAGGGAGTTGTGTCGGGTGATAGAACAAGATAAGATGTTAATCGGTGGTTGTCTGCTCCTGTTGCAGTCATGGGCGTGGTGGCGGCTACCATTTTTACGTCCTCGAATGGACAACCCTTATACATTCCCATTGGTGACAAGGTAAAATTCTTTTGATAATAATATATAGTTAACATAGTAAATGTTGTTTATTTATTATATGTTTGAATTAACATATTATTTGAGTAAGTGGAACCATAGGTCGAGTTATGTGGGACTACCAGAGCAACTCGAAGATATCCGACTGTTGTTAGATCAACATTCGGAAGTCAAGGTTAGTTATTGAATTTTTCAAACCTGTAATAATTATGCAATGATTTGGAATTTAAAATTTTTTAGATAACAAAATTTATAATTATGTACTACAGTTTGAATGGATGTTATATGTTGATCCAGATATCATAGAATGCGTTCCGCCTGAATTTTTGGCCATTTGAATTATGTGGGATGCGAAGGTGCTATTGATAGTTTACATGATGGTGGAGATGCAGGAATCGGATTGAGTGATATGGCAGTTCGGGTGGAGGCAAAAATTTTTGCCAGCACCGCAAGACATTGAAGCACTGCAGAAGCTTGATTTGTAGGGGAAATCCGACAAAAAATAGCGAGAATTTCACAAGGAGTATATTGAAATTTGAGATTGTATGATGGATTTCATACCCATTCGCGAACCTTTTTTCACACTGGACACGGTGACCTCTATGGAGTACATGCCTTTGTTTAGACTCACTAGCATGTCATACCTAAAGTGTCGCGACGGGTTCATCATTGGCTTCAACCCAACAAGGGGCACCGATGTCTGCACCACATCTCGGTCAGTTCCCTCTACATATTCTTATTTCGTTCACTAACCCCATGTATTTTTCACAAGTACCACACTATGCACCACCGCAACATCCTGCATATATACCTCTTACATGTGTGTATTTACGTGACACCTCTGTCCCTAGCATATTACCCTGTGCCGACATCAATGCAGACATATCCATTAACAACAATCGTTCCCGGATATTATGCACAACCGGGTTTTGCAACATCATACGACTATTCACTGATAGTGTCACAAACACCCACCATGTCATTGTTTTATCAAGGTGGCTCATCGTTGCAACCACCTTCTCATAGAATGGAGGACACATGATGGGAGGCTAGGATGACATCGTACTCAACCACGAAAGAAGGAGATGGAGACGAAGACGAGGGTGGAGATAAAGATGAAGACGAGGGTCGAGATGAAGATGAATACGGGGTTCGAGGTGAAGATGAAGACAATGGTCATGAACAAGAGGAGGAATCGACACCCCAAGTTGTATGTAGAAATATTACTCGCAACCGTCAGCCACTGCCCTGTGGCACACATTCAGCCCGACAAAACCGATGATAAATTTTTCATTTACTTTTTGTGATGTAAATATAATTTATATCAATAAAATATTATCAATTTTTTTTATATTTGTGTTGCAACTCACAATTGTCTTTTTTAAATTCTAATCTATATGGTACAAAATTTTTCATATATAATATTTTATATGAAACATGTAATGGCCCGAAAGTTAGTGGTGTTAGAAAACACGATTTCGAGATTCTATTTTCGTAAATTGGATCCATAAATATTTTTATTCAATATTTAGAAAGTTATATAATAGGCGAATTGAATTTTGGATAGGTAATTTTATCGAATTAGTGATTAATGCCCAAGGCTTTGCCACTTCGGGTCTTTTAACCAAAATGCATCAGTCCGCAATATTAGCACCTGCTCTCCAATCCCAGTGGTTAATAATGCACATAAGTATGATGGTATTAGGCTATGCAGCTCTTTTATGTGGATCATTATTATCAGTAGCTCTTCTAGTCATTACATTTCAAAAGGCCATAAAGATTATTGGTGAAACAATAATTTTTCATTTTCGTTTAGGAAAATCCAATACATGAATGAAAGAAGCAATGTTTTACTAAACACTTATTTTCTTTCTTCTAAAAATTATTACAGATATCAATTGACTCAACAATTGGATCGTTGGAGTTATCGTATTATTAGTCTCGGGTTTATCTTTTTAACCATAAGAATTCTTCCGGGAGCTGTATGGGCTAATGAGGCGTGGGGATCATATTGGAATTGGGAGCCAAAGGAAACTTGGGCATTTATTACTTGGACCGTATTCGCGATTTATTTCCATACCCGAACAAATACAAATTTGGAAGGTGTAAATTCCGCACTTGTGGCTTCTATGGGATTTCTTTTAATTTTTATGTTTTTCAAAATCCCGAGAGCTCAATATAGCTGACCTATGTGATATTTTTCAGAACTGTTAAAGTTTTAGAATGATGCCATGGATGAATCTTTGAAGTTTTAGGTATTAGATTTTTAGAATTTAAGCTTAGGAGTGAAAATGACTAAATTGTGAAGTTAAATTGTAGTTGTGTACAACAGGGACTAAAATGTATAAATTTCAAAATTTGTGGTAAAAATGAGAAATAAGAGGTATACAAAGGACTATAGTGGAGTCGGTTTAAAATTTTGGGTTCTGAATTGAAATTATGTTAGTCTCGGTTTTAGATACTAAATTGAATAAATGTCAAAATATGTAAGACTTTACGATTGATTGTAAATTTAGTTGGAAAAATAATGTTGTGCATTGTCGTATTAATGTTCGTAGCTAAAGTCAATGCTGGAGCATAAAAAAGAATGGGAAAGACGAAAATAGATGACGAATAGTTCAAATTTCTATAAGGATTGAATTATTACTGATATGTTTGTGGAAAATGTTAGAATACTACTTCTTTTGAATCGATTGTCTTTATGTTTAAATCAATTATATTTATGTTTAAATCGATTGTTTTTCTGTTTAAATCAATTCATTATTGTTTAAATCCATTCTTTGTTATTTAACCTAATTCACACCTTATCATAAATGTCTGCATGTTTTTTTGTTACTTGTTGTTTGATAGAAATGTTTAGATGAATTGAAATGATACATTTTGAGTTGAATGTGATTGAGATGCCTTGAGGCATATTGGTTAGAAATGGGATTGGATTATGTCTTTAAATGTGATTTTGGTGCACTTGTAATAAGTTTAATAATTGGTTTTTGCATGTATATGAACTAGATAAAAGTTGGGTTAAGGTAACTCGATTGTAAAGGTTTATTTTTGTGCATACGGGATAACACACGACCGTGTGTCACACATGGGCATGTGACACGACCATGTGCTCTTTTGTAATTGGAAGGTTTCAGGTTAGCATGGTCTCAATTTGTTACATGGTCCAGGGACACGAAAGTAGGGAGTAAATCATCATTTCTTCTATACCCTATGTTACAGTAAACATTTGCATCGGATTTTCAACCAGTATAGGTTGATGGCATACTGGTATAAGTGCTTTTTCCCTAGGACATCAAACCACCGAAGTTGAAATCAAACGCACTGACTGAATGTCGTGCCCAGGTGTCGAGTTTCGAGTTACGCTTATACCTCGACTGATAATGGCCTTCGAAGTTGAAATCGGTGCCTAAAACTGAAGAATGTCTTCCTATTGATGATTCGAGGACATTACAAAGGGAGTTTTGTAACAAAGCAGTAAACCCACCGCACAACCGTATTGTAGGACTTCCTGTTTCTGCTTTGGTTCTCGTATTAGGCACAACATTGGTCAAAAATTGACCAGCTTCATCAACCTCGGCAAACTCGACATATAACTCTATTTTAGCATTTCCACTTGAGCAGTGTGAATCTATGACCGCCTCCAGCTCCAACTCACCTTTAACATCAAATAGCTTATATTTAAAGGGTTCCACTGATGCCAGATATCTACATTTCAAACTTGAAATTCTTCCCTAGCTTGAGCCCTCGACTTTCCTCCTGATTCTAGTCTGTAACTCACGTAATTGATTGGTACGGTTGAAAGTCAATTCCACAGACTGGGCTCCTGCAAATACGACCCTGACGTCTGTATTGAAAATTTGACCGTCATAATAAATTACAGATTTTACTTGTCGACTCATTTTATTTTTAAAAAATTAAATATTTAGAACAAAAAATCTTCAGATGGTTATCCAAAGAAATGTAGACGACACTCGCAATGCAACTCTTAAAAAAAAGAACGAATTTGCTTGTGTCTAAGTACTGAATACTTCGGTAGTTTAATAGAAAAAAAGAACAAAGAGAGAGGGAAGACGTGCTTCAAAACGCATTTTCATCGAATAATAATAATGAAAGGGTCTTCTGTGCTTGAAAATGCATTTCAGCATAATCAATTTCAACATACGCGTGCTTGAAAGAGTCTTCAGTGTGCTTGAAAACGTAGTGGTAGAGAGAAAGCTCGCCCAGATGAACTCGCTTTCTATCCACCACCATTCAAAGCCTGCCAAAGTGCCCTGATCCTTGGAATCTTGGGTAAGATTTGAGGCACATCATTCAAATATTCGATGAAAATGCCTCTTTTATGATGCGTTTTCAACCACAAGTTGTTTTTTTCCTTTTCAATCTCACCCCTCCCCCGCGCCTATAAAAAGGGGCTCTCCTTTCATACTTCATCATCCCTAAAACCATCATCCCTCTCGGCCATCATCCCTCCACTTTACAATATTTCTCTCTTAGAATTTTCTTCCCCACTTTAGTGGTCAAAATTTTCGTCAATAATATTTATTCTTATTTGAGGTATTCTTGAGTCGTCGGTGATGTGATATTGCTCCGAGACACACATTTCATATATCCTGTCGAGATGAGACTATTACCTCAGAAACCTATCCTGTGGAAGTCAGGTTTTGGGGTGACGGTGCTTTATATGGTCACGGGTGGAAGTCTACTAGAGGTCTCGGTCGACGGCCGTTATGAGGTCATGGGTCGGAGTATAACTGGGGAGCCACTTAACGGTCGTTATGTGGGCACGAGCTCAAACTTTTTGGACACCCAAAGATGTTGCCTTATAAATACCATATAGAAGTTTGAAGACATAATCATAAGGAAAAATTGTGGGGCTTCTCGCTATAATCGGCGTAATTTTTTTCTCCATTTCCATGCAGTCGGTATCTTTAACCTTCCTTCTTAGCAGAAGGTCAGCATTGTCATGGACGCAGGAGGACTCTTCGGCGGGCAACGACTATTTCGGTGGAGTAAAGGTGATGCTCCTTTTAGGGCGACAACTATTTTCATTATTAAAAAACCCATTAATAACTACAACTATTGTCGTACCGACTCGAGTTTGACTTCTACTCCACCGAAACATCCGTTCTTCGCTTGAGAGCCCTCTTATGTCCACCTCGATGTTAGCCCTCAGATAAGAATGAAAGGTTAAAGATATCAACTGCCTAGAAATAGAGAAAAAAATTACTTTGATTACATCGGAAAGCCCTTCATTTTTCCCTATGATTATGGCATCAATCTTATGTATGGTATATATAAGGCATCATTTGAGGGTATCCAAAAAGCTTGAACTCGTGACTGCATAACGACTGTCAACTGGCCCCCAGTTATACTCAAACCTGTGACCGCATAACAACCGTCGACTGGGACCTCCATTTAGACTTTGACCCGTGATTGTATTATGCATTGTCACCTTTAAACCTGACTTCCATAAGATGAGTTTCTTAGGTAATGGTCCTATCTTGACATGACATATGAAGTGTATGTGTTTTGAGATACGTTCTTGCATCTCCAGCCTTTCAAATCTACCTATAAACTTTCACGGTTTTACTCTTAAAACTTTAAACCCAATAAAAACCCTAATTCTTAAACAAAAAAATCTAACCCTAATACCAACCTTAACCCTAAAAAATCTTAAAAAAATTGGTGGATGAGGAGAGTGTGTGCAAGCGCGTCTAGCTAGGCGCTCTTTCACACACTGTCTTCAAAATCGACCTATTTTCCTAAATCTTGAAAAAAAAAGACCTATTTAATCAATTAAAAAAACCACATATATTGCCTATTTAACCCATATACGAAATAGGAAGAATAAATAAACACATAGTGTTAAGATAAAATCAATTATGTTAAACAAGCTAATAGAAAAAGAAAATAATTTTTTAAGTCTCGAGGCTAATTTAAAATTTAATAGATAATTTAGGAAAATCTCAACCTCACTTAATACCAAATAATTACTTCTCCTTTTTTCTTTTATTTCATTTGAAATTTCCTTTCTTCCAATAATTTACAAGTAAAAAGAAAAGAAAGGACAGCACATCATGTTTATAGATTTGTTTAGTTCCAAAACGGGGTCAGTGGGGTCCCACATTCAGACAGATATCCTTTGGTTACATATAAACACACAACACAGAAACACAACCACCTAACCAAGCAGTTAAAGTGTTAAACTCAGACAAGAGAGAGAGAGAGAGAAAGGGCCAATACAGGATCATGAAAGAGATTCAGGGTGAAGAAGCATCCCAGACACAGCCAAATTCAGACAATGGGTAGGAAAGTGGGATGGGAAAAAGGGTTTTAACTCTTGCTTCTTCTTTTTTCCACTTTTGTATTTACTCTTTGATTATCATTTACTGATGAATGAATAAATAAATAGTATCTCCTCCTGCTGGTTTCCTTTTCAATTGAAGTGCCGCATGTTGGGTTCTTTAGTGTTTGTGAATGAACCTCATCAGCATCCAAACAGCTTAGCTTCTGGGGGTGTTTTCATTGTTGGAGTTAATAGTTTTAACAATGTCACATAAGAGACCCCAAGAAGATAGTACTAAGGGTCGACCCTCAGAAGCCTTTACTCCTGATCAGGATAAACGGAGAAGGGTTCCTACATTGAGAAAGTACACGCCTTTCCTTTCTTACCTTAATTTCATTCTTCTTTTTTTCCTTATTGATGCATAATTTGGGGTTTTCTTGTTAGGTATAATTAAGTTTAAATGAGTGAATATTTGTACTGAGTTTATTTCTTAGTAAAGTTGTTGGCTGATATTGTAACCAATTAAAAGAACTGAATTAGGCATTTGGTTGAACCTCACTTGCACCTATCCATGTGTTGTGATGAATTGGTAATATAATCCATCTAATATTATGCATTATTTTTATAGTGTTTCTTCTGGTTGCTAATCTGTTTGTAAACGATGGTAGTGTGGTTCAGGAGGTGATGAAGTTGCAATCAGTCCAGCATTTGCTGGAGCCAGTTTTGGAGCCATTAATTCGTAGGGTGGTATGTTTCTTTCTTTAATCATGTTATTTCAAAAGTGCTCCTACATTATTTATCATTTTCCAGCATAGAACAGGTGTAGATTTTTATTTACATGGTAAAAGAGAGTATTAGTGAGCTTGCCTTTCTCAAGAGTTGAAATCATAAATTACCGTGTCCTATGCTTAATGAGGTTTAGCTTAGCAGTTATTATAGTCCACGCTACTTGGACACGGGAGTAAAAAATTTTGGATACGGTTACACATACAGCGGTGACATTGGCATGTTGCAGTTTTTTCCTTAAGGCTTTCCTTATAATTGGAAGGCCTAAACTTATTACCCAAAAATGGGGAATTAATCCAAAGTTTTCAGTCCTTAAGGGAGCACATCAAAGGGGCCTATATATAAATTTTGGATGTCACTGATAGTATATCGCCTACCAGGTATTGTACTCTACCTTTTGGGAACTAAGTGACATGGAAGAATAAAAGAACAGACAGTGGTGGCAAGATCAAGTGCAGGGGCAGAGTTTAGGGTTATGACCCAAGGCATTTGTGAACTCTTGTGGATAAAGATCATCTTGGATGATCTTAAGGTTAAATGGAATGAGTCAATGAGGTATTGTGACAACAAGTTGGCTATTAGTATCACCCACAATCCAGTTCAACATGATAGAGCCAAACATATTGAAATAGATGGACACTTTATAAGGAGAAGTTGAGAATGGAGAATCTCATTGATTTTTACATCGCCACTTCGTGTCAAATAGTTTTAGTTTGGAGGTTTAACTATCTTATTGAAAGTATGTTTTCAGTCTGATGATCATAGCTTAGCCATTAACCCCATTAAGATTTGTTGGACCATATGCACCTTTGTGTTTAGCAACAAAATTGGTTGTCTTCATGTGTCTTGGGAACATATTTCCTCGACTTAGCTGTCTTTTTCTCTAGTTATTTCAGTTAAGCTTTGAGATCAGATAGGAAGCATGATAAAACAAAACTGAAGGTGTAAACTGAATTTGTCATAGAAAACAGACAGTTGGCCTTTCTAAAATAATTGAAACTCTTGATACTCGATTCTATGTATGTCATACAGATGTGTCTTGTATGCTTTCCAGTTCAACACATTCTCTTGGCATCTTCACTCAACCTTTCTGTGAATGTTATATCAATGCTATTTTGCTTCACTGGATGGACATGCTGCCAAATATTGTTGTGTTTTTCATTTTCTTTTTCTAATGCCGATGCTGTTGTGTCTGACATCTAATTTCAAAGTTATTCTGGGAAAAGATAGCAAAAACTTGTATTCTTATCCATCGGTGGCAAGCTCCCATATATTTTGGTAGTTCTTTATCATATGTACATTAACTATGTTATGTTCCTTAGGTCAAAGAGGAAGTTGAAGTGGCTCTTAGAAAGCATTTGAACAATATGAAAAGGTACGAATTCAATTAAAAGAAGGGGAAAAAATTCTCCAGAAAGTTGGGTTAGCTTCATAGTATACTAACCACGAGATTCTGCTCTTTTTTTAAAGGAATGGAGGGAAGGATGTAAATTCTACACCAAGAAGCTTACAACTCCAATTCTTAAATAATCTCTCTCTTCCCGTGTTCACTGGAACTCGAATTGAAGCAGAAGAATGTTCTGCCATTAAGGTGGCCATAGTCGATTCTCTTACTGGACAAATAGTTTCCTCTGGCCTTGAGTCTTCTGCCAAAGTAGAAGTTGTGGTTCTTGAGGGAGATTTTGATGGTGATGAGGGGGACAATTGGACACTTGAAGAGTTTAAGAATAACATTGTAAGAGAGAGAGAAGGAAAGAAACCTCTTCTTGCCGGAGACGCATTTCTAACTCTTATCGGGGGAATTGGATTAGTGGGTGAAATTTCGTTCTCGGATAATTCAAGCTGGACGAGAAGCCGTCGATTCAGACTTGGTGCCAGAGTTGTTGATGGCTCCGATGGAACTAGAGTAAGAGAAGCAAAGACGGAATCCTTCATTGTCAGGGATCATCGTGGTGAATGTAAGTACTTATTTATTAGTACCTATATTATATAGCACATGAAATAGAAATTTTCAGGCTACGAAATCAGATGCTTGTCACTTTGAGTAGTGTTCTGCAGTCGTCTATTATTGATGATATCAAGCTGTTGAACAAATTCTAATATCGTTTTCCTTCTTTCTCCACTTTTAATCTATTATTAAATTGCAAATATCAAAATACTCTTCAGGATTCCAATCACAACAAGAAAAATAAAAGTTACATTGCTGTCTTTTTTCTTTCGTTTCGGCTTCTGAATTTGTATATGCATTGACATGGTTGTTTTTAAGCCATTATGAGAAGGAGATAGAAGATAGAAAGAACTCTTTTTCAACTTTCAGTTTCTGGTTGCAGTATACAAGAAGCACCATCCTCCATCTCTTTCTGATGAAGTGTGGAGATTAGAGAAAATTGGCAAAGATGGGGCTTTCCATAAGCGCTTGAGTCGGGAAAATATCAACTGTGTAAAGGATTTCTTGACCATGCTCTTCATAGATCCTCCAAGGTTGCGCCATGTAAGACTCGACTGCTCTTTCTTTTTGCATGCTGCTTAGAATTTTTATGGAAGGTTTCCTGTTTAGCCAGGTTTCATGTTGACTATTCATCGACATTTAGGATTTTGACGATGTTAAAATACTAATAGCAGGAATATTTGTTTATGCAGATCCTCGGCACAGGTATGTCTGCTAAGATGTGGGAAGTCACGGTGGAGCATGCTCAAACATGTGTGCTTGATAAGAGGATGCACTTGTACTGCCCTCCTGGTTCTCAACAGAAATCTGGTGTGGTCTTCAACATTGTTGGACAAGTGATGGGTCTACTTTCGGGATGCCAATATAATACAATTGATAAGCTGTCTGAAACTGAGAAGGTACACTTACTCTTATCTGATTTTGTCTATCTATTTTTATTTATTTACTTTACTTTTATCATTAGGAGCTTCTGATTATCTGCTCCACCATCAGATTGAAGCCCAAAACTTGGTAATTTCTGCATTGCAACACTGGGAAGAAGTTGTTTCATTCGATGATGAAGCCTCACTGACAAGCTCAGTCAAGAGGGAGATTTCTAATGGTACCAAGTATTTGGCTTCTCAAAAGATAGGTGGATTTGATTATGCACAACCAAGTGCTTCTTCTCCAGATATCATTTCAACCATCTATTCAGTCGGGGGTTTGAGCAGCTTAGACGATTATGCGCTGCATGGATATGACCAAGCATTGAGTTATCCTGGCCAGGTCACTAATTCCCTGATCTGTGACACAGATATTACTCAGACTTTCTGTGATGAAGATCACCTTCGGTATTTCGATAGTGATCTTCAACCCCAGAGCCTTGGTTTGGAATCACAAGCGGATCTACAAACTGCGGTTGACGGATTCCTTTTGCAGCGTACTGTTGCTGTTCAAGCGCAGAGGAGATGGACCAAGGTTTTCAGTGTGCTGAAATGGTTCTCCATTAAAAGAAGAGTTAAAGAAAAATTCCGAGGTCTTCAAATATAGCCATGGATTGCCGTATTTTTACGGATTCCTTTGTTTTTTGTGGATTTCAGAAAATGCAACCCTGTAATATCATATTAAATTGCGATGTGTGTGTGTGTCTATACAGAGAGATGGGCTTTACAGAATTAGGCTGATTTTTTGTTGTAAAAGTATGGTTGCGTCGGTGGAGACATCAATATAAGAAAAATAACTCTAACACGACAAGATACTAAAAATAAAATTACAATACTTTAAACATTGAAAATATAAAATATATGATGATGGATGCTACACGAAGATCAGGTCTATTGCATGCCTGCCTTCATGAGCATTCACCAGCAGCAGATTTGAATGGTACCAGAAGCTGATGCCATTGAAATAACACTTTACCAAGCCACCATACAAATTGTAGATCTAGAAACATACACCAACTAAACCAAAAACTGAGACTATGCGTCACATGTTTGCAGTACATTTTTGAGCAAGCCATTTGGAAGTTATTTTTGGTTTATTGTACCTTCCCATCGAAGATAAGAGGATCTAAGTGTCAACAGAGATCTTGGTATCAAGCTGAGAGAATTCGTGGAAAAATGCCTTGAAATGCTCATATGAATGCTTCACATCATCAACAGCACACATTTCTCGTATGCTATGCATTGATAATTGCGGAGCACCGACATCTACTGTACGGATCCCCACACCGCTAGCTAAGATAGGACCAATGGTTGAACCACAAGGCATATCGTTCCGCACCACGAAATCCTGCATGTATAGAATTTCCTCCCCACAGTTCATGCATTGTAGATCTAGAAACAGACACCAACTAAACCAAAAATCAGTTCATGCATTAAACCACTTGTTATAACATAAGCATTTCCTCCCTACAGTCTTCAGATAGAACATGATGCCAGAACATTTCTCCCTTGAATCACAAGTAAAAATTTCAGCGATGATGCTTCAACTCTTCATTTTTCCAAGTACCGGGTACCCACATCCAATGCATATCCAAACACGGGTATGGTGATACGAGACTCTAAGGACCCTCCAAATACATAGAAGTCTTTGGGTAGGGGAGATGAACATAGCTGTATCGGACTCATACCTGTGTCTGGCACTCACAGCTAAGTCCGAGAAACATAGATTTTGAGGACTGAATAAATTTCTTATTTTCAGCAAAAGCTCATCTCCCATTACACTCAGTTTTATTTAAAGAAGTATGATGGTTATTACTGATTCAGTTCCAAGGGATCAAATGCTCTTTGTTGTTTTTTTATTTTGGCCAAAGAGATCAAAAGCTCTTTAAGTTAAAAATCACATGAAATAAAGTTTTTAAAGAAGTATGATGGTTATTACTGATTCAGTTCCAAGGGATCAAATGCTCTTTGTTGTTTTTTTATTTTTTATTTTGGCCAAAGAGATCAAAAGCTCTTTAAGTTAAAAATCACATGAAATAAAGTTTTCTTTCTCATTAAAGTTAGTACATCAAATAATTCATAGCCACTCTATGGTTAAGATAAGGATGGAACTGACCTGGATAGGAAGGTTATGCTTCACAGCTATTTCCCGAAATATGAAAGATGTGACTGCATTGGTCGCAAATCGTTGGTTTGCATTGTGTTTGATAACAAGACCCCCGTGCAACTTAGGTTGATGGCTTTCCTCATGTTTGTCCTGTACATAACACCATATTACCGCAATGCAAGAAAATAAATTATCTGGAAATGTGAGTTATGATTTGTTAGCCAACAACATACCATGTAATTTGGGTGAAGGGCATGTGCCATGTCAGCCGAAACAAGGAAACTTCTCCGGATAGCTTTTGTTAGCATCTGAAAAGAAACAATGTCAATCTATATGCTCAGATATGTGCTAACTGCTCTCAAACTGGAAAATATGGTATGGAATGATGAATGTTACTCCAGTTCACATGACTAAATTTTCACCTTATCTTTCACCTAATAGGAATCAGAAAGGTAACTGAATAAAAGTGGATACAGAAAATACAGGTGGAGGAACAGTAAACACCTTAGAATCAGAGGTGAAAGAATAAGTAATTCGTGATAGAGCATCTAACATTGCAGGAGATCCCGCTCCTTGTGCTGAATTAGATCCAACCTCCTCATGATCAAACAATGCCACCATTCTAACACCACTATCATTTTCAAGGTCGTTGTCGGAGGATGTAGCATCAATTAATGCCTGTAATGAAATTACATCATGACAAAGGGATGAAGCAAACAATATGCATACCATTATCAAGTTTAATATAGCACGGTTCCAAATATCCCCATTTGGAACGAAAAATAGAAAACCACATCTACATATTACAAGAGTCAATAAACTCAAACATAAACCTATAATTTTGCTAACAGGGGAAGATCAGCAAAAAGCTATTCATACCTTCAGAGAGCAAAACGACATGCAAAGATTGTCAAGCCTTCCGGAAAAGATAAATTCCTTTGCAGCACCGGCTACTATACTTGGTTGGGTATCACATGCTTGCAACTCAAAATCACATATTTGATCTGGTTGACATCCGAGCTTATTTGCAATCATCTAGATACAAAAAAAGTAATAAATTTGTTATTATTTTTAAAAGAGCTCTGATATGTAGCTTACTGCACTTGATAAAACTCGGGATTAAAAATTATCAAACCTGTAACAGGAATGCATGATGTCTTGATTTGTTTGTCGCCTTTTCAGCCAAACCGTTTTCAGCAAACTCTTTATTGAGCTCCACCTGTGAAAAGCGGTTGTACAGATTGAAAAGAGAACAAAGAAAAGCAATAATTAGTCCAGCAGAAATGCAGAAAAAATGATGTTCTAGTCAGTCATGAACTCATTTAAATAAGCTTGAAATTAAACTATGTAATCTATAACTGGAAAGAGAAATATCATGAATTTCCAAAGCTGAAGAAATAGTTTGTTAGATGTGAATCATATGATTCATTTATCAATATATCGTTCAACACTGGCATTCCTGAAGTGGCTTTGGTTCCAGTAACAATATGAATGGATCACTAAATGTGCAATATAGTCATATGATATTTTATATTATTAGTTTCTAGTTACGAAGCAGCAGATAACAAAGAAGCAACTATCGAAACACCAAATGCAGACGTAAAAGGCCTTTACCTATTTCACTGGAATAAAGTTTTAAACCGTTGTAGTATGGATGACACAGGTCCACAATAATAAACGAAGTTAGGATATGGAAATGATGAATAACTAAAATCAGAAATATAGCATGCAATAAAACACGGATAAAAAATTACCTGAACTGATGTTGCCAGGACAGGTAAAAGATGACTCTGTGTGTTGACCTTGAATCCATCATTAACACCCCTACTCACAAGACATGCAATAACAAAGTAATTTCTATCTACAATACTAACAGAGATAGTAAGAAATCGAACTCCTCAAAGAGTAAAGTGAATTAAATCCCACAAAGCAGTTATTTACAGCAATTACAAGCATATAGCACTTTGGGAATTCATCTAGGAAGCCTACCTGTCTAAGTGAATTGCCAGGGTAGGGACACGCATTATAGGCTCTTCAATTCTAACTAGCCGATGTGAATAGGAAACAGAACCACCCTTCTCCTCTCTTATCATCACCCTTCCTGCAACTGTCAAGTCGCGATCAAACCATGTATGCCACAAACCACCTCCACAGGGGCGAAGCCAGGGGGCTGGCATGGGCCCCGGCCCCCTAAAAGATAAAATTGCTATTTATGCCCTTGAATTTTTTTTAAAATTTTAAATTAGTAAAGGTAAAATTGCACTTTGGCCCCCCTAAAATTATAAAAATTCGATTTAATCCTTTACAAATTAGAAAGATATAAACTATAAAAAATTAAAATTTCATCCGCCCCTAAAAAATTGTCCTGGCTTCGCCCCTGCACCTCCATACGTTTGCACACCCACCTCCAGATAACCGGCTTTTTTTACCTAATCAATCCCACAAGTCATTTTTTCTTCAATCATAAATTATTGGGTAAACATTTTTTTACCTCGGAAACAGGCTTCAATTTTAGACAAAGGCTATCAATATGCGCACCGACTATATGGAATCCATTTCCAGAAATTCAACCAAATTACTTTATATCCATAACAGACCCTCTAATAGAAGAGTGTCTATGTCTTAGAATTCAGACAAAAAATTCTGATATTAGTGATTTAGCTGAAGATTTAGCAATAAGCTAGACTTCTATTAATGAATATACTAATACAGCAGAAGTAGAAATAAAAGAAATAAATAATAAAATAATTGAGCTTTTTGAGCCTAATAAGTTTACTACAGAAATTCAACCAAAATTATTACATTTAAAAGATTTATCAATTCCAAAAGACTGGATGATAGAAAAGGTTAATAATGCAAGTACTTCTAAACTAGTAAGTACTATAGAATATATGTTATCTGGTGATAAGTTATATTTTAAAAATAATATGATAATTAATACAGATGATAATTTAGTTTTACCCTCTAATTCTCAACCAGAAGAAGACGAGGATAATATAAGTACTTCGACACCAATAGGTATGAAAACAGTTCATATTCCTATTTTTCCTACTACACCTAGTAGAAATTCTAGAAACACTAGAATAGAAGATATACAATTTTCAATAGAAGATATTATTAACAATAAATATATTCAAATTACATTACATAATGAATATAAAACATATTCTTTACATGCTTTATTAGATACAGGAGCTACAACCAGTAGTTGTAAAAAGAATGCTATTCTAGAAAAATATTAGAAACCTGTAAAAAAGACAATAAAAATTAATGGAATAAATGGTAATAAAACTAATATTTATTATAAAGCAAAAAATATACCAATCTACATAAATAATGTTAGATTTATAATTCCAAAAATATTATGTTTTCCTAATATGTACGGTGATATTTTATTGGGAAATAATTTTATAAATCAATATTTACCATTTTTTATGTATAAAAAATCAGTTATGTTATCTATAGAAAAAAATTCTATAGAAATACCATTAGTAGAAAATCTTAAATTTATTTGTACTAATGATTGCTGATTTTCTTAACAGGCCTTATGGATAGAGGTAAAAAAACCTCTAGAAAAAGTTGGAGAATGGACAACTGTCCATAAAAAACCCAACAAAGGGAAAACAATAAGTCCTAAACAATGATTTATTACTATACCTGCTCAAGTACCATTTTATCCTAATCAGGGATATTATGTACCATATCCAATGGTAAAACAACCATTTGGAACACAATCACCAAACCAGGTGAGATATTCTAATTGGTCTCAAGATCCAAATTCGGCATCACAAACCAGTTATGCTGAAATTATAAAAGAAACAGAAAATTTGTTGAAACAACAACAAATTCCTGAAATTAAAGCTTTTTATAATCCAGGATTACCTCTGGAATATTATAATTTTATAAACAAAATATGGAAAACCCATATTTCTGAACAAAGAGCAAACTTTCGAAGAGCTCTTACACAATTTTCACAATTTTTAGTTGAAAAAACAACTAAAGAAAATGAATCTCATGATTTATTACTTAAATCTGTTTTATACAGAGATTAGGATGAAATCCTAATCGAATATATGGATATTAATGAGATAAACAATCTTCTTGATATATTCCAATATTTTATTAATAAAGGAACAAACAGTCCTATTATTAATAAGATGTTTAGAATATGTCTATATAATAAATGTAGACAAATTCTACCACCAGATATTTTTTCAAAAATAGATAGAGCTATTTGCAACCAGCAAGCTTAATTTAAAGAAACTTTTTCAAAATACTTTTTACAAGCTTTTGTTTTTACTAATGATATAGGAGAACAATTTCCTACTATCAAATTTAGACTTGATCATGAACCATTTGATATAACCAGTATTGAATGGGGATTTGTTAAAGAAATAACAGTCTAAAATCTTTCTTTTCATTTATTAAAAGATTTTCCTGCTATAGTAAAATCTAGATTAATAAATTTTATAAATATAAATGATTTTGTATATTATTTTCATATTGAAATAAATAGTTTTATCGGTATAGCTGAAAAAGAAAAATTTTATCAGCCATATCAAATTTGAACTATTCGTACAATGCTTTGGGGAAGATCCCTCTCAGCAGTAGATGAAGATCAACAACACTTGGCAAAAGTCATTGACAAGTGTTATAATAATTTTTCTCATTATCAATTCCAAGCCGGAATTGATTTAATGACCAAGGCCCAGTTTTTACTTCAACTAAATACCTATTTGCTCTGGACCGATGGAAGAAGAATATTAGCATATGACACTGGAAAAATCCAGGAAGAAAAAAATGAAGAAGCTATTCAGTTATTAAAAAAGATAGCTGATATGGAGATTGATGATTATCCGCTAACAACGGAGATCAAAGACACGTGGGAAAGCTAGAATACACCAGTCCCTTCACCAGAATCATTACATCTCGATGAAATCGAGGAGATGAATCTGAAAAATATCCAAGAAGGATAAAGACAAAACACAACACGTGGAAGAATGACATCCAAAAAGGGAGTATTCAATTTTGGAGGTGACTTGAAAAGAAGGAAATCACCATCCATAAATGAATAAGACAAAGATAATGCAAGCATGATGGAAGCAACCATTAATGAATGGAAAATGTGGAAACAACCACAACAATTTTGATAAAGATAGAAGACTATGGAAGAAACCATCAAATCAAGGAGGCTACGTGAAAGAAATCATGAAGCCACCATTTAAGTTATCCTTATTAGGATACTGTTCGGATTCCAATTGTAAATGAATTAGAGTTTAGAATTTGTATTATAAATAGGCATTGTTGTAGCCTAAACGAGGCATCGAATTCGGATTTGGAAATAGATCGAGAAAAATATCAAAATTTGGTTTTCTTGTGTATACTCTGTTGCTCAAGAAATCAAAGAAATCTTTCTTGATCATCCTTTTGTAAATTATCTATTTTCCTTTTGTAAAATAAAAATCCTACGATATTATTATAGCCTTCCGTTTGTGCATATACACCCTCCCCCATATAATACAAATTCTAAACTCTAATTCATTTACAATTGGAATCCGAACAGTATCCTGATAAGGATAACTTAAATGGTGGCTTCATGATTTCTTCCACGTAGCCTCCTTGATTTGATGGTTGCTTCTATAGTCTTCTATCTTTATCAAAATTGTTGCGGTTGTTTCCACGTTTTCCCATGCATTAATTGGTATCAGAAATCTATATGGGTTTTATGAATTCTCTAGATATGATATTTAAATGTTTTCTATGATTTTCTAATGTATCTGAGAATATTAAAATATCATCTACATAGACAACACAGAATTTTTTATATTTATTAAAAATAGAGTCCATCCATCTTTGGAAGACTTGTGGTGCATTACATAATCCAAATGGCATTACTTTCCATTGGTAATATCCATTAGGTGCACTAAAAGCTGTTAACGGTTTGGATTCTTCTGTTAGCATGATTTGCCAGAATCATGCTAACATATCATTAGTAATAATAATGATATGTTGATATTATTAAATATATACAATAATATTATGTATTGATATTTAATTATTATAAATGAATTGGTAAATCATATAATAAATATATTATATGATAATTTATGTAAATTATATTTAAATCATTTATATAATAAATATATAATTTTATTATTATCATTTATAATAAATTATAATATAATTATTAGCAATAAATATAATTAATAATTATATAATAAATGAAAAAGTTGATAATTTATGTTGATATATAATTTACAAAATCTTACTATGTTTTCATGAAATGCATGGAGATATATTATTAGGTAATAATTTTATATATCAACATTTACCATTCTCTATTGATAAAAATTTTGTTATATTAACTACTGAAAATACTTCAGTAGAAATACCTTTAGTTGATAATCATAAATTTATTTGTGATAAAAACTTCACACCCTCTAGGAAAGAGCAGATTAAACAACTTGAAACAAATCATTGGTTGTTTAAAATATTAGAAAATAATTTTAGTGAAGAACCATTAAAGTTATGGAAAAATAGTCCTAGATACTGTACTATTAAATTAGAAAATCCTAATAAAATTATTAGAGTAAAACCGATTATCTATACTAAACAAGATATAGATGAATTTGATATACAAATAAAAGAATTATTAGAAAAAGGATTAATAGAAAAAACTAATAGTCCACATTCTAGTCCTGCTTTTATGGTAAGAAACCATGCTGAAATAAAAAGAGGTAAAGCTAGAATGGTCATTAATTATAAAAGATTAAATCAAAATACTATTTTTGATGGATATTTTATTCCAAGAAAGGAAGTTTTAATAAATCAAGCTAAACAAGCAAAATATTTTAGTAAATTTGATTGTAAATCGGGATTCGCAAATCATGCTAATGTAAGAATCCAAATCATTATGACTTTTTAGTGCACCTAATGGACATTACCAATGGAAAGTAATGCCATTTGGATTATGTAATGCACCACAAGTCTTCCAAAGATGGATGGACTCTATTTTTAATAAATATAAAAAATTCTGTGTTATCTATATAGATGATATTTTAATATTCTCAGATACATTAGAAAATCATAGAAAACATTTAAATATCATATCTAGAGAATTCATAAAACATGGAATCATACTAAGTCCTAAGAAAATAGAATTAGAAAAAACTGAAATAGAATTCTTAGGATTAATATTATCTGCAGATGGTCTTAAACTCCAAGATCGTATTATAGTAAAAATAAAAGAATTTCCTGAAAATATTAAAGATAAAAAATAGCTTCAACAATTTTTAGGAATTGTTAATTATGGTAGAAATTTCTTTCCTAACTTATCTAAAAAATTAGATGAGTTATATGAAAAACTAAAAAAGGATAAACCTTTTGAATGGTCTAAGATAGATTCAGATATTATAAAAAATATAAAATCTGAAATAAATTATATTCCTAAAGTTTATTTACCTAAACAATGTGATAAATTAATTCTAGAAACAGACGCCTCAAAAAAAATTGGGGATGTGTTTTAAAAGCAAAAACAATAAAAAATGAAGAATTAATTTGTGGTTATAGTTCGGGAAAATTTAAGCCGATTGAAATGAATTATGCTATTTATGAAAAAGAGTTATTAGCAATAAAAAAAGGAATAAAAAAATTCCTAATATACTTAGCACCAGAAAATTTTATTATAAAAACTGACAATCAAGCAGTTAAACAATTTCTAACTAGCAAAAGTTTAGAAACTGTACCAAGAAGAATTAGATGGTATAATGAATTATGCCATTTTAATTTTGAAGTTATTTATATTAAAGGAACTAACAATATGATTGCTGATTTTCTTAGCAGGCCTTATGGATAGATGTAAAAAACCTCTATAAAAAGTTGGAGAATGGACAACTGTCCATAGAAAACCCAACAAAGGGAAAACAATAAGTCCTAAACAATGATTTATTACTATACCTGCTCAAGTACCATTTTATCCTAATCAGGGATATTATGTATCATATCCAATGGTAAAACAACCATTTGGAACACAATCACCAAACCAGATGAGATATTCTAATTGGTCTCAAGATCCAAATTCGGCATCACAAACCAGTTATCTTTGAAATTATAAAAAAATGTAAGATTTGTTGAAACAACAACAAATTCCTGAAATTAAAGATTTTTATAATCCAGGATTACCTCTGGAATATTATAATATTATAAACAAAATATGGAAAACCCATATTTCTGAACAAAGAGCAAACTTTCGAAGAGCTCTTACACAATTTTCACATTTCTTAGTTGAAAAAACAACTAAAGAAAATGAATCTCATGATTTATTACTTAAATCTGTTTTATACAGAGATTGGGATGAAATCCTAATCGAATATATGGATATTAAAGAGATAAACAATCTTCTTGATATATTCCAATATTTTATTAATAAAGGAACAAACAGTCCTATTATTAATAAGATGTTTAGAATATGTCTATATAATAAATGTAGACAAATTCTACCACCAGATATTTTTACAAAAATAAATAAAGCTATTTGCAACCAGTAAGCTTTATATAAAGAAATATTTTCAAAATGCTTTTTTCAAGCTTATATTTTTACCAATGAAATAGGAGAACAATTTCCTACTATCAAGTTTAGACTTGATCATGAACCATTTGATATAACCAGTATTGAATGGGGATTTGTTAAAGAAATAACAGTCCAAAATCTTTCTTTTCATTTATTAATAGATTTTCTTGCTATAGTAAAATCTAAATTAATAAATTTAACTAATATAGACGATTTTGTCTATTATTTTCATATAGAAATAAATACTTTTATTGGTATTGCTGAAAAAGAAAAATTTTATCAGCCATATCAAATTTAGATTATTCATACTATGTTGTGGGGAAAAGCCCTTTCAGCAGTAGATGAAGATCAACAACACTTGGCAAAAGCCATTGACAAGTGTTATAATAATTTTTCTCATTATCAAATCCAAGCCGGAATTGATTTAATGACCAAGGCCCAGTTTTTACTTCAACTAAATACCTATTTGCTCTGGACCGATGGAAGAAAAATGTTAGCATATGACACTGGAAAAATCCAGGAAGAAAGAAATGAAGAAGCTATTCAGTTATTAAAAAAGATAGCTGATATGGAGATTGATGATTATCCGCTAACAACGGAGATCAAAGACAAGTGGGAAAGCTGGAATACACCAGTCCCTTCACCAGAATCATTACATCTTGATGAAATCGAGGAGATGAATCTGAAAAATATCCAAGAAGGATAAAGACGAAACACAACACGTGGAAGAATGATATCCAAAAAAGGCGTATTCAATTTTGGAGGTGACATGAAAAGAAGGAAATCACCATCCATAAATGAATAAGACAAAAATGATGCAAGAAGCAACCATTAATGCATGGGAAACGTGGAAACAACCACAACAATTTTGATAAAGATAGAAGACTATGGAAGCAACCATCAAATCAAGGAGGCTACGTGAAAGAAATCATGAAGCCACCATTTAAGTTATCCTTATCAGGATACTGTTCGGATTCCAATTGTAAATGAATTAGAGTTTAGAATTTGTATTATAAATAGGCATTGTTGTAGCCTAAACAAGGCATTCGGATTTGGAAATAGATCGAGAAAAATATCAAAATTTGGTTTTTTTGTGTATACTCTGTTGCTCAAGAAATCAAAGAAATCTTTCTTGATCATCCTTTTGTAAATTGTCTATTTTCCTTTTGTATAATAAAAATCCTACGATATTATTATAGCCTTCCGTTTGTGCATATACACCCTCCCCCGTAATTGCTAATAATTATATTTAAATCATTATATAATTTAAATTATATTTAAATCATTATATAATTTAAATTATATTTAAATTATAATAACGATATTTATTGTCCCCCTTCCCCCCCGTAATTGGTATCTGAGAAGCCCCGGAGTAACGATTTCTGGAGTTCTAATATCGTAGTACTCATTGTAAGTTTCTATCTTTTATCTTCAATTCTGTTTGTTTTACTGTTGTTTATCTTAAAACCCATATATCTGTGATTCTGTCTTCTTGTTGTTGTTTTAGTCCGAGTGGGACGTTGTAGGCGTTGAGTGAAGACGTTTAAGACACAGATGATTTTAGGTACCAGAGATAAAAAAAACATGGAACAAATGGATTGTTTATACAAAGATAAAACTTGTAATCATACTATGCATATTGACTCTAAGAATGAAAATAATATTTCGGCTCTTAGTAAAGGTATCAATAGTTTAATAGATATGACATCTATATATTTTAATAAATTATATAATAAAGTTAGTAAAATAGAAGAAAAAGTTGATAATATAGGAGAGATAACAGATTTAGATTTGAACAACAAATCTAAAGAACTTTTGTCAGATGTTAATAATAAATTAGATCAAGTTATTACTAATAAAAATATAGAATCAGACTTAGATTTAGGACCTTTATATTATGGTAATAGTAATGTTATATCAACTTTATCTAATGAAGATGACTCTTCGGATGAATCATCTACTTATAATAAAAAAGAAAAACAAAAAAGAGAAAAATTTAAAAAACAAGAAAAACATGATTTCCAATCTTATAGAACTCTTATAGAACATTGGAAAGATAAATTTTCTAAAACAGAAGATAAATATGAAAGAATAGAATATTTAAAATTAATAGAAGAACTTTATGAAAAACATAAAGATCTATTAATATTATTCAACCCTTCCATGAAGTTTTCTTGTTTCAATTTCAGTGGAAGAAAATGTTTTGGAAGATGACCTTTTACTTCTTTTTTTTTTTTTTTATGTTTTATTTACTTTTTTATTAATTTATCATTAACATTTAATATACAAAATGTATAAAATTTACCTACAAGCGGTTCCACTATATAAAAATGGTATAATTTCCATTTAAACCCCCACTTCATGTTTTAATAATCATTTAGCACATATTTCTAATAGCCATTAAATTTTACAACTTTTACAATTTAGTCCTTTTTATTTAATTAACTATCTAAACGTTAAAATTTCTTGACCAAAACTTAATATAACCTTAATAAAACTTCGTAAATATTTAATAAAATATTTACGGCTTCGGTTTATAGAAACGAGATCTTGATACCTCATTTTCTAAACCCACTTGACTTTAAAGTTTTACCACTTCAACCTAATTATTCAATCAAATAACATAAATTACCATATCAAAATCAAATATAAAATAATATTTGACTCGTAAATATTAAATAATAATATTTATGGACTTACTCATCAGATTTGTGGCCCCGAAACCACTGTTTCCGATACTACTGAAAACGGGTTGTTACAGGTTTGGCAAATATCTTGAACAAAAAAGGGAGTGGTATCAGGAGTTGGCACTAGAGAGTGGCATTGTTCTTAGTACGATGGTCTTTCTGTGCCACGTTTACCACAAACTTGGGGTTCCAACTCTCATCTTGCAAGCCATCTATTTTAGAAGTTGTTTGCTGAAAGAACTTTATTTTATTGTCTTTTGGGTTGTAATTTTTGGAGACTCCGAACTTGGGTTATGTTTACTTAGGTTGATATGTTGTGAACATTTATCCTATTTGTTTAGTTATGATATAAATTCTAGTATTTTGATTATTAATGATATTCGTACCTCTTATGCATTAATGATTGATTTGCTTGTTTATGTTATAAGTTGAAGTATGGTGGATTAAAGAGGAGTTAGTTAGGGGGAGCATTTTTTTATGTTGTTGAATATGTTCTCCTATTATGGTTTTATTAAAAAAAATTTACCAATGAGGAGATTTTTTAGGCAATTTTTAAGCAGCACCTAATCTAGTTCCAATGGGTAGTAGCACAATATGCTTAGAAAACTTGTCATGTTTGAGTTGGAAATTTTTGGAAACAAAATCCTTGGGTTGTGATTTGTGTTGTTACTTTGGACAATAGCTAGCCTATCCTTAATATCCAAACTACATATAGCAACTTATCTTGGATATTGGTTTGGATTTGGATCGAAGTAATCAACTTCCCAAATTTGGTGGATCATATCGAACTGGGCTAAATTAGGAAGTATATCCTAAAGATTCAAGACTTATCTTGAGCCATTTGAAGATATTCTCTATGCATATCATCCTGCTTATTTCGAGGGAAGGTTGATTGTAAAAGATATAATATGGTAGCAAGTCTCAACTACTTATACACTATGGACACTTGTATAGGTGATGTACTGAACTAAGAAACACTTTATCTTGTTCATTATGGAACGTTCATTTGAGTGCATTGAGTGAAATAATCAAGTGTGTGACTTGGTTAGTGTCCTAAGTTTTCAAGGGTAAAACTTAGAGGGGAGATATTTAGATATTAGGTGTAAATGTGAGAAGTCTAAGCTGGTGACTATTGGAGCTTGATAACGCTTGTTTTATAAGGTGCTAAGATAGTGAATATTCTTTCTAGGCAAGGCCGCGCAGATGTTGAAAAATTGAACTACCTAAACATACACTACAAGAAATTTGGCTTTTCATGATGTACGTTTTGGTGACTTTTTTTTAAAAAAAAAAGTCACAAAAGTATGACTTTAAGTGACGAAAAATCTTTTTTTTTTCTGACATTTTATGAAAAAGTAAAGCAAATGGACTACAAAAGAGTGCAGTTTTAGTGACGTTTGTGTTTAATGGTTAGTGACGTTTTAGAAATGTCACAAATAGAATGATTTTGAAGATTTTTTGTGATGTTTTTAGCTCTCACCAATGTTATTTTTTTTTAACATCTTTTCGTGAAGCTTAAAAACCTCAACTATGTAATTGCTTTTTCGTGACTTTTTGTACCCACTTGTTGTGACATTTCACAAAATTTTTTGTGACGTTTTGGAAAAGCTCACAAAATTTTTGTTTATTTAAATTTATATTAAATTTATTTCTTGAAATGTTTATATATCCATGTATATAATTAATTAGAAGTATATATATTATTCAATAGTTTAAAGTATTTTTTTAAATTAAAAGTAAAAAAATTATAATAGAATGTTGTTTAAATCGAATCGGACTAGCAGTTGGACTAGGAATTGATTAGGATATCAATTCGAAGAGAGAAAAAAATCAATTGACTTGCGAACCGATCTAAAAACAATTGAACCGACTGAGTCAAATTTTATAATTTATAATTTTCTTATTTTTATGAATTTTTAATAATATATTTGATTTGAACCGAACAGACCAAAAATCAATGACTTAATTGGTTTGACCACCGGTTCGATTTCAAAAACATTAATATAATATTCAACTTCAATTACAAGGTTTCTTAAATTATGTATTAAGTTATTCAAATTTAATTTACTCCAATTTAAAGGTAACCAAGCAGATGTAAAGAAATCGAATTGTGTAAACATATATATTGTGCTATTTATATGTGTGCATTTTTCATCGTTGATGCCTGAAGCAGTTAGAAACTGCTCTAGCACAGCTTGTTTTTTGCCTACAAATATCATTTTTGGACTCAACAAAAATGTATTAAATAAATCAAAATATATAACAAATATATGTTCATGATAATATCTAGTAGGCTTAGTTCATGATTTGGTTTTTAAACTATATCATTTTTTTCACTTTAGTACTTAAAACATTTTTTTTATCTATTTCAATATTTAAACTATCTTTTCATTATAGATTTTAGTCTAGATTTTTAACAAAGTTAAAAAACAAGTGACACATTCAATCAATATGAACACATCACGTGATTGTCTTTTATCCATGTCATTGATGATGTGGTGAATGACTGTTGACTGCCCATTTGAATGTTAAGCAATTGTTGACTAACTATTGATTGATGCTTTTAGAAGTTTTTTAGAAGTTGAGTTAATGCACTTTTTGGGTCTAAATTAGATAATTGGCTCCCCATTGGAGTCTGAATTTTTTTTGGTCTAATTTCATCTTTGAATTTGATAATTATTTGAGTTTAAATTTTTTTTTGTTTAAGTTAATACATGATATTTCCTTGAAAAGAGATTGGACAAAAAAATCCAAGGCTCGATGTGGGAACAATTTCCTAGTTCAAGTGAAAAAAATTGCCAACTTTAAAGAATAACTTGGACAAAAAAAAATTGAACTCCAATATGGAAACAACTGTTAGGTTCAAAAAGTGTATTAACCTTTTAGAAGTTATATACTTTTAATTTTCTGAGTTTTTTAAAAATATTTTTTTTAATTTTCTAGAATTTTTAGAATATATATTTAGATTTTTATAAATTTTCTAGAAGTTTAACTAAATTTTTTAGTTTTTTATAATTTTTTTAACAATTCAAATTTTTAGAAATTTACTTATATTCTATAAAATTTTAATTTTGTTTTATTTTTTTCTTTTTTTGAATTATGTATATTTTACATAATGCTTTTACAATTTTTTATTCTATATTATTTATAAATTGCAAAAAGAAAAACATAAACTTTTAGGGATTTAATTTTTCTAAATTTTTTTCTTTTATAAATTTTTATATATTTTTTTGAATTTTTAATATATATTTTGTATTTTCTGAGAAAATTTTTGTAATTTTAATTTTAAAAGAATTATGGATGTCATGTCATGGGATTATATGTGTATCACTTATATTTTAACACCATGGAGTAAAACTTATAACGAGGAGATAGTTCAAATACTAGAATGAACTTTAATAAATAAGAATAAAAAATTAAGTGAGATTGTATTTTATATTAATACAAATATAAGATGATTATGATATAAAATTATATAAATACACGATTGCCAATACATTAGACTTTGGGTAAACAAGCAACATGAACCTGATTCCAATTGTCTAGATTTACTAAAACAGGGATGGTGTGGCGGATGAGAATGGTGCCAACCTTAACAACGAGTCAAAATATACCCGACAAAACTTTCCCAACTTAGCCTAGTTTGGACCATTGAGAGATGTGCTACTTTTTCAGTTCCATTTTAATATTCTGAATGAGGTTTCTAGTTTCTGTGGTGGTGGAGACTACCTAATGGCTCTGTAATAGATCAATTTAGCCCGGGCCCAAATAAAAAATAATAAATTAAAAATAATAAAATAAAGTTTAAGTTTAGTCCAAAATATATCATTTGGCCCGATCGGAATGGTCCATTACTTAAAAAGATTGAAGGTCTATCTACAAGCTTGACGTATATGGAAGTACAATCTTCAAGGATATGCAATCTTAGATATGATATGCAAATCTTAGATATGATATGTAATCCTAGAAGATATGGTATGCAATCTTAGATATGATATGTAAATCTTAGATATGATATGCAATCCTAGAAGTTATGGTATGCAATCTTAGATATGATATGCAATCATAAAAGATATGGTATGTAATATTAAAAGATATAATTTTGTAATCTTAGAAATTTAATTTGTAGATACCTTTTAATCTTAGCCGTTGATGTAATTGATCTATACCGTTGGATTTGGGGAGGCTCAACTATAAATAGAGGCCTCTCCCTTCATTATAAACACACTTGAATGACACTGGAATGGGACTTGAGTTTTGAGTAATAAAAATTCTTGAGAACATTCACTCAAATTTCTCTCTCTTTTGCGTTCTTATTTTCTGTGGCTTGTTCTTATTTTGTTCTTCGCTCATCTTCGTTTCTTTTTGAGTTGCTTCTATTCGAGTTAGTTTTTGGTGGAGGAATTTCGTCGAATCCTCATATTGCGGGAGTTAGGTTGACTTATGTGTTTTTTTTTATTATTTATCCATTTAATTGCTTAATCATTATTTATTCATTTATTTTAATTATTTTAAATTTATTTTAACTGCCATTTTAACCCCTGTGATTTAACGCATATTTTAATTTAATCATTTTATTTGTTTTAATTGCTATTCAACCCCTATTTTCTTTGTTTTAATTTTATTTTTATCCTTTTACTTTATTTTATTATTTTACATTATTTTAAATTATTTTATTAAATAGTTTATATTGTTGTCTTTATTATAATTTATTAAAATTTATATATATTTTTATATGTAATATCCTTATATATATTATTATTATTTATTATTTTATTTAGCTTAATATTATTTTTATGATTTATATATTAAGTACTATATTATGTTTTTTAATTTGTATATTATATAATAGTACATTATATCATATATTATTTTTGGAATTTTTGTTTTATAAAATTTATTTATGTTTTATAACCTATTTTATTACATATGTAATTTTTATGACTATTGAATTATATATATGTTTTATATAGAAGTATTATATATCATTTACTAATTATTATTTATATATATATATATATATATGTATTAAATTATTAACTTATATTTATTTATCATAAATACTCTTTTATTTTTTTTTGTTATTATGTATATACATTAAATCATTTTAAAAATCATCATATTCTTTTTTTTCTCGATGTTTAAATATGTTATTCTTTTTTTCATTTAATTTTGTTATTTCGTGAAGATGTCAATTATTGCTATATTATATGTTTATTTATATTCTTTAGATTGTTTATTATTGTTTAGCATATTCTATTGTATATTCATGTTATATTATCCTTTAATTATTTATTGTTAGTATAATTTGTACTTTTGTAAAATTGTTATTTGTATACTCAAACCATTGTTTTATAAAAATACCTTTCAAATTAAAATATTTATTTCAAATAGTTTTCAAAATACGGTGATATGTGATAATTGAAGGATTTCGAGAAGAATTTTGCCCTAACTTATTGGGTTCGATTTTTCTCGTGAAACTTTATGTATTACCTATCCCTTTTTCCTTAAAAAAAATGAGATTTACCAATTTCAAATTAAAAAAAAAACTTATTCTTGGGAATTCGGATCGTTGTGTCTTAACTTATTGGGTTCGACGTTTTGCTTCTCGAGGTAGGAATTTTCTAAAATAAAGACGTACTTAGTTTCAAGGTCATAAGATGTTATATCCTAACTTACTAGGTATGGTGTTTTATTTCTTTGAAGATAGGTAAGTCTGGGTTTTTCTTTTCAACTAAAAATGACTATTTTCTAAAATTTTCAAAATTTCAATATTAGGACATGATGTTATCGATTGGGTACCAATTTTGGGCGTTATGAGGGTGCTAACCCTTCCTCATACGTAATCGACTCTCGAACCAATTTTTCTTGTTTTTGGTGGGCCAAAATAAGTATTTTAAAATAAACGATTTTCAAGGTGATCCAATCACACCTAAGTAAAAAAGATTGGTGGCGACTCCATTTTCTTTTTTGAAAGTCGATTCCCGTTTTTTTAAAATCAAATTTTAAAATGGTTTCGACAGCTTGGCATCTCCACTGGGGACCATAAGAGAGTCAAGCCGTAAAATCGATAAATTCATGTCCTATTGTTGCAAATTTGAAATTTTGATTTTAAAAAATTATCATCTTTTTATTGCATGTGATTCTTTTTTAAAAATATCTTTGCCTTGCATTTGCATGACCGTTGTGGTCACACCCTTAAGTGGGAGCGAGAAGCTACTCCTTCGTGAGGTTTTTACCTCCGTGCAGGATAGTGAACCGCTTTCGGGATACATCCGTACCTATGTCTTCGTGAGGTTTTCACTTCCGTGCAGCCATAGGGAAATGTATTCCCCTGAACTGAACTCGGTCCGTATGAGCCTATAATGGGTGAGGATCGAGGAATCTACTGGTTCGGGTACCTCAACTTTAGAGCTAAACCACATATAGTGTACCCTAAGAGCCCACCTTAGGTAGAACTATGTCAAACCCTAGTGGTCACCCTGATAGGTGTTCTATGTTATTTATTTTTCCTGTGCTAACGTGTTCTTTTTTATTTTGATTGCATTGCATTCACATCATAGAAAAGAGGTGTTGATTTCAAATTCGATTGCTAAATAGAAAAGTTGGTCATAAGAAAATGGATTTTTTGATAAAGTGGATTATAATACGGTCGTCCGAATATAGTCCAAGTGAATACAACGAGAGAAGACTGATAGTCTGTGAAGGAATAGAAGACCTTATCACTCAAGGATTCAAGTTGACAAAGACTATTCGAGAATTACCACATCTCGACTTTCTTGAAGAGGCTAACAAGTGAACAGGAGTCGCAGTCCAAATCAAGCAAAAGGAGCTAGAGGAGGCATCTATTAGAAGTTTGCAAGATTTGACTTTTGCGAAGAAGGGGATTGATGTTCTCACTTGGACTATGAAGATAAGGCCGTGTATGCGATCCGTTTTGTGTAAAAAAATTTATTTTCTAGTAAAGTTTTTCTAATGTAACTGAATTCAGAGTCAACTCCTCTCTTTCTTTGCATTCATGCATTTGCATTACATTGCATCATTTGCATTAGACTTTTACAAAAGGACCCTAATTAGGTAAAATGTTTCAGTTAACCTGGAAAACATGGAACAAAGATTGGAAAGAATAGAGCAAATGCAAATACAGATGCAGGGGCAATTGACTAAAATTTAACAAGAAATACGGGAATCTCAAAGGAATATTATAGGCCAGCTAACCAAGTTACTAGCCGAAGGACTTGGAAAAATGAGAGGCCCAGTAGTCAACAACGTGGATGATGAGGAAGACATTGTTTATTCCCCGATTGGTGTCCCGACTCAACCAGACATGCATTCACATGAGGTACCCGTCATTATTGGACCCCAATGTCAGACTAATACTTCGGCCATATTGAACCTACCAATGGGTTCAGGTTTTGACTCGAATGATGATCAAGCTAAACCATTTGTTCTGGTAGAAACAAGGGAATGGACCTCAAAGGCCCTGAGGAAGAAGGAAAAGAGAGTAAATAATACCGGTAGGTATAACAAGAGCCATTTGGAGCCAATTACAATGAACCAGCCAAGGACGGTAACTACCAACGATCAGGTCTCTCCAAGGTAAAACTCTAAAAAGCTCCAATTTACGTCAATCCTGATGACGTATAAGGAGCTATATCAAAGTTTATTTGACGCGCATATTGTGTCTCCATTTTATCTAAAACCGTTACAACCCCCATATCCTAAATGATATGACTCAAACGCTAAATGTGATTACCATACGGGAATATCGGGGCATTCCATAGAAAACTGCACTGCCTTCAAAAAGGTAGTTGAGAGGCTCATCAAAATGGGAATTGTGAAAGTCGATGATTCATCAAAACCTGATCACTTTGACGAGGCAGTAAAAGTGATAATTGAAGAAGGAGACAAAAAAGTTGCGATCCCTTGGAGAAATCAAAAATGAAGAGGGAATCAGAGGATAATGTTTCCAAATCCTTGTGTACTTGGGAGTGTTTTGAATAATGGGACTGTGGAAGAGATCCCTATATTCTTAGAGCTGATCTAGAGTAATATTCAAAACATGCTTGTTGCCTTAAGCCTAAAGGCAATAAGAACTCTTTTGTGAAATAGGCTTGTGTCCTAAATTTTTATTTTAATAAAATGAATTTTTTTGAGCAAATATTCTTTTATTCTTTCCATTTCATATTCTTTATTTATGATCATACAAATAACTATTCTTTGAATCATTTATTCTTTTGAAATATTCTTTCGAGCCTATACTAGGTCCCCTGATATCAACGACATGAGCGACATTGTTACTGACTCTCTTTTTGAATGAGATATGGGTCTAGGGGATCTAAGGACTTTAAAGATGACCGAGATTGTAACATACCTTCTGATTTGATAAGAATGGTCCAACAAGATGAAAAACAGACCTTATTTAACAAAGGGTCAACGAATATTATGAGCCTAGAAAATGGGTAAAGTTCGAAGCCCAGCTCACCATAGAAATAATGCAAGACATCATTGAGTTATTTTCAAGAATTCAAAGATGTTCTTGCACAATGACATCAGGATATGCCTGGGCTACTAAGATGCGGGCTAAACATGAGGATTGGGCACAGCCGATCTACATAGAAAAGGGATGGTATTAGCTATGCAGTATCTAAGGAGACAAGATGTGCCTACTCCAGTTCTTCACAAATTTTCCATATGTGGGGCATGGATGTGATAGGGCCAATCTCGTCAAACATTTCTAGTTGACATCGACTCATCGACATAGCCATCGTTTACTTCACTAAGAGAGTGGAAGTAGCTTCATATGTCAATGTTACACAGTCGAAAGTCATCAAATTCGTAAAAAAAAAACAAAAAAAGGATCAAATGCCATAAAGGATCACGTTTAATAATGCATAACTGTACAAAGTCAAAGTTTACAGTTTGTCCAAAGATCAGGCAGTATATCATAGTGTAGCAAAAGCTGCCCCAAAAAAAAAAAAGATGAAAGGTGACCAAGACTTGTAAAGATTGGCATAAGAAGCTACCATTTACCCTCCATCTTATCGAACGTCGGCTAGAACCTTTGTTGGGGCAACACATTGGAATAGAAACAGTTTTGTCAATTGAGCCTAATCGAAGGAAAGGTTAAAAGTTATCCATCATGGTCAGATGATGCGAGCTTACGACAAAAAGGTTCATCCTAGAGAATTCCGCAAGGGAAACTTGATGTTGAAACAGATCTTTCTTCTACAAAATGATTTCAGAGGAAAGCATATGCTAAACTGGGAAAGACCTTATGAAGGCCTATTATGGAGGAGCATTAATATTGACCGAGATAGATGGCGAAGACTTGCCCAATCCGGTGAATTCAGGTTTAATCAAGAAGTATTTTACCTGAAAGGGGAAAGGTGAAAACCTGCAAAGGGCGCCTTGAGTCCAAATTCAAAAAAAAAAAAGAAAGAAAGAAAAAGAAAAATGAGAGGCCAAGGCGAAAACCCGCAAAGGGCGCTTTGAGACCAAATGGGTTTTGAGTCGAAAACCCGAAAAGGGCGGCTCAAATTTTTATCAAAGATAGGGCTTGTGGTAGTCTTGTTACATCTGAATTAGCAATGAGGAAGTATGTTAAGTCTTGGGGCATCGACAAAGTACTCCGAATCCCCTAAACACATATTGAGTTTAAAATGGTCCTCAAGAAGTTTGAACAAGAGAAGCTCAGGCTGCGATATCTGGGGCACCTAGCTTCTATTTTACCCATTTTTGAATTTGTTATTCTTTTCAATATGCACCCCAATCAATTTTCTTGGTTATCTTTTATAACTTATTTGTTTCGAGCTATGCTCTTAATTAATTTCTTTCTTGTCCATTTTTGTGACCTTTTTCAAGCATTTTATATTGAAGTAACAATTTATGGACTAATAACACTTTCATAAAAGGAGTTTCGCATATTACTCTAGAAGCTTCTAAATAATATGAGGAATCAAGCATGACTATTGTTCGAAACTCACCAAGCCTAAGAAATTTGGAAACATTGAAGAATGATTATCTCTTCACTTTTTATTGGATAAGACAATTTCGTTGGTGATACCACATCGGCAAATGACGAACAAGGTCAACCCAAGTGTAAAGGGGATTATTGTCGGGATACCCTCATGATTCATACAACCGATTATTACACTCGTGGAATAGTGTAACAAATCAAATTGATTGAAAGTGATACAAGTTCTGTACCTCGAAGTGATAACAGAAAGATGCAAGGAACCAAATGTTATTCCTCAAAAGTTGCAGTGGGAGGTATAATTTTTATGTCCTAAGGTTTAAGGAAAGGGACTCGGAATTACAATGGGGCAAGCTTGCTGTCAATGTAATGATTGTTTCTTTGGGTTTTTGTCCAAGATACCAAATAAACGAGAAAGCATGGTAGCGTATCGCTGATAGAACCTTGATGAACTATGAGCAATGACAACCCATAGGGATCATTCTCTCATTTCCAATTAGGAGTATTTGATTTATGCCAATCATTGCGTCCTAATCGTTTTGCAAAAAAAAAAAATCATTTTCATCACATCCTGTATTCATGCAAATGTCATTCCTAATATCATTTAGTTAGGAGCATTAGATTCATTCCGATCATGCATCCTAATCATCATTCTCATGACATTCTGTATTCATGCAAAAGTCATCCTTAATACATTCAAATATACAAGACAGGTCCCTCAGAGGACGGTGTAGCAAAATCAAAAATTTTAGATTTTGTTCCCTAATGGAGCAGACTGAAGAATGAAGTCTTCCTGAAGATAGTAAGGAAGCAAATTGAAAATTTCAGATTTTGTTCCTTAGCAGAGCAGACTGAAGAATGAAGTCTTCCTGAAGATAGTAAGGAAGCAAACCATGAAATTTTAAATTTTGTTCCTTAGTGGAGTAAACTGAAGAATGAAATTTCAGATTTTGTTCCCTAGAAATGGTAGTGGAGCAAACTGAAGAATGAAGTCTTCCTGAAGATAGTAAGGAAGCAAATTGAAAATTTCAGATTTTGTTCCTTAGTAGAGCAGACTGAAGAACGAAGTCTTCCTGAAGATAGTAAGGAAGCAAACCATGAAATTTCAGATTTTGGTCCTTAGTAGAGCAAACTGAAGAATGAAATTTCAGATTTTGTTCCCTAGAAATGGTAGTGGAGCAAATCAAAGAATGAAGTCTTCTCAAGATAGTAAGGAAGCAAATTGAAAATTTCAGATTTTGTTCCTTAGTAGAGCAGATTGAAGAATGAAGTCTTCCTGAAGATAGTAAGGAAGCAAATTGAAAATTTCAGATTTTGTTCCTTAGTAGAGCAGACTGAAGAATGAAGTCTTCCTGAAGATAGTAAGGAAGCAAACCATGAAATTTCAGATTTTGTTCCTTAGTGGAGCAAACTGAAAAATGAAATTTCAGATTTTGTTCCCTAGAAATGGTAGTGGAGCAAACTGAAGAATGAAGTCTTCCTGAAGATAGTAAGGAAACAAATTGGAATTTCAGATTTTATTCCCTAGAAATGGTAGTGGAGCAAATTGAAGAATGAAATTTCAGATTTTGTTCCCTAGAAATAGTAGTGGAGCAAACTGAAGAATGAAATTTCAGATTTTGTTTCCTAGTGGATCAAACTGAAGAATGAAGTCTTCCTGAAGATAGTAAGGAAGCAAATTGAAAATTTCAGATTTTGTTCCCCAGTGGATCAAACTGAAGAATGAAGTTTTCCTGAAGATAGCAAAGGAGCAGACTGAAGATATCAGATCCTGTCTCCCCGAGTTTGCAGTGGAGCAGATCGAAGATAGCGGATATTGCCTTCCTGAAGTTTGCAGTGGAGCAGATTGAAGTTATCAGACTTATTGAAATCAAGATGAAGTTCCAAATACCGTTGAAGTTGCAATGGAGTTGGAAACCATTTGAAGAAGATGAGGACCAAGAAGTCAAGGCTTAGCAAAGACCGGGCAAAATAGGGCCTTTTATAGTCTTTGCTCTATTCTCGTTACACGACAATGAGCAAAGAGGGGCGCTTGTAATAGGCCAATTTAGCCCTGCCCATACAAAAATAATAAACCCAAAATAATAAAATAAAGTCCAAGTCCAGTACAAAATATATCATTTGGCCCGATCGGAATGACCCATTACTTAAAAAGATTGAAGGTCTATCTACAAGCTTGACGTATATGGAAGTACAATCTTCAAGGATATGCAATCTTAGATATGATATGCAAATCTTAGATATGATATGTAATCCTAGAAGATATGGTATGCAATCTTAGATATGATATGCAAATCTTAGATATGATATGCAATCCTAGAAGTTATGGTATGCAATCTTAGATATGATATGCAATCTTAGAAGATATGATATGTAATATTAAAAGATATGATTTTTTAATCTTAGAGATTTAATTTGTAGATACCTTTTAATCTTAGCCGTTGATGTAATTGATCTGTACCGTTGGATTTGGGGAGGCTCAACTATAAATAGAGGCCTCTCCCTTCATTGTAAACACACTTGAATGACACTGGAATGAGACTTGAGTTTTGAGTAATAAAAATTCTTGAGAACATTCACTCAAATTTCTCTCTCTTTTGCGTTCTTATTTTCTGTGGCTTGTTTTTATTTTGTTCTTCGCTCATCTTCGTTTCTTTTTGAGTTGCTTCTATTCGAGTTAGTTTTTGGTGGAGGAATTTCGTTTAATCCTCATATTATGGGGAGTTAGGTTGACTTATGTGTTTTTTTATTATTTATCCATTTAATTGCTTAATCATTATTTATTCATTTATTTTAATTATTTTAAATTTATTTTAATTGCCATTTTAACCCCTGTGATTTAATGCGTGTTTTAATTTAATCATTTTATTTGTTTTAATTGCTATTCAACCCCTGTTTTCTTTATTTTAATTTTATTTTTATCCTTTTACTTTATTTTATTATTTTACATTATTTTAAATTATTTTATTAAATAGTTTATATTGTTGTCTTTATTATAATTTATATATATTTTTATATGTAATATCCTTATATATATTATTATTATTTATTATTTTATTTAGCTTAATATTATTTTTATGATTTATATATTAAGTACTATATTATGTTTTTAATTTGTATATTATATAATAGTACATTATATTATATATTATTTTTGGAATTTTTGTTTTATAAAATTTATTTATGTTTTATAACCTATTTTATTACATATGTAATTTTTATGACTATTGAATTATATATATGTTTTATATAGAAGTATTATATATCGTTTACTAATTATTATTTTTATATATATATATGTATTAAATTATTAACTTATATTTATTTATCATAAATACTCTTTTATTTTTTTTTTTGTTATTATGTATATACATTAAATCATTTTAAAAATCATCATATTCTTTTTTTTCTCGATGTTTATATATGTTATGTTTTTTTTCATTTAATTTTGTTATTTCGTGAAGATGTCAATTATTGCTATATTATATGTTTATTTATATTCTTTAGATTGTTTATTATTGTTTAGCATATTCTATTGTATATTCATGTTATATTATCCTTTAATTATTTATTGTTAGTATAATTTGTACTTTTGTAAAATTGTTATTTGTATACTCAAACCATTGTTTTATAAAAATACATTTCAAATTAAAATATTTATTTCAAATAGTTTTCAAAATACGGTGATATGTGATATTTGAAGGATTTCGAGAAGAATTTTGCCCTAACTTATTGGGTTCGATTTTTCTCGTGAAACTTTAGGTATTACCTATCCCTTTTTCCTTAAAAAAAAATGAGATTTACCAATTTCAAATTAAAAAAAAAAAACCTATTCTTGGGAATTCGGATCGTTGTGTCTTAACTTATTGGGTTCGACGTTTTGCTTCTCGAGGTAGGAATTTTCTAAAATAAAGACGTACTTAGTTTCAAGGTCATAAGATGTTATATCCTAACTTACTGGGTATGATGTTTTATTTCTTTGAAGATAGGTAAGTCTGGGTTTTTCTTTTCAACTAAAAAGGACTATTTTCTAATTTTTTCAAAATTTCAATATTAGGACATGATGTTATCGATTGGGTACCAATTTTGGGCGTTATGAGGGTGCTAACCCTTCCTCATACGTAACCGACTCCCGAACCCATTTTTCTTGTTTTTGGTGGGCCAAAATAAGTATTTTAAAATAAATGATTTTCAAGGTGATCCAATCACACCTAAGTAAAAAAGATTGGTGGCGACTCCATTTTCGTTTTTGAAAGTCGATTCCCGTTTTTTTAAAATCAAATTTTAAAATAGTTTCGACAGGCTCAGTTCACCAGCACTTACCTAAATATGGCAACCATAACCTATACATTTAGCACAAATCTATCAATAACCCACATCTGGCCTTTGTTTTGATAATTTTCTTTCTAAATTTTATGTAAAAGTATAAATGGATAAAAATACTTTAAATACAATATAATTTTATAATTGAATTAGGATCTATTAATTTATTTGAACTTTTAAATCATCATATAAATAAATAAAATAGTTTTTTTTCTTTCTTGTGCAATACACGGTTGATTATATTTAATATTATAAAAATAGTTTTAACTAATTATTTTATTTTTTAAATATCATTAATAATTTTAAATTTTTAAAAAACATTTAAGCTCCGTTTATTTCACTGAAAATAACTTTCGGAAAATGATTTCTGAAAAATGATTTACTTTTCTGAAAAAGCTAATATTTTCTGGTGTTTGGAGGAATCTGTGTAAAATATTTTTTGTTCTTTAGTAAATTTCTTAAAAATATTTCATAAAAGTTATTTTCAATTAAACAAACATACATTTGAGATTTTCTTATATTTTAATTGTTTAATTGAATTTATTTTTATCTATAATTTTATATTTTAAATTGTTTTTGCATATATTTAAAATATTATGTTAAATTCAGATTCATTACAACGTCATTTTTTAATTACATGACTACTAAGTGACGTCAACAAAAGTGACAAAAAAAATTAACGATGTCAACAATTGGACTTGATTTTCAAATTTGAAAAGTAAAGGGACTAAATTCTTAAAAATAAAAGTACAAAGACTAAATTACAAATCTGTGAAATGTACATAGACTTATGACATATTTTAACCTTTATACTACAAAACATTTATTATAAATATATTTATAATTGTAATAAATATTTATTATTAAAATATTGATATTGAATATTTTCAATAATATGTGAATAATATTATTTAAATTTATTATTTTTAAAATTTATTATTAAAATAAAATTGAAATATTAAATAATTTACTAAAATAATAAATTATCTTTATTATATTAATAATTTATTATATGACTAAATATAAATAATTAAATATGTATGTTTAATAATATTGAAAAATATAATAATTTAAATATTTTTAAAAATAAAAATAAAAATTATTATTAATATAATAATATTAAGCTTGATTTAAGTTAATTTTTATATAAAAATAAAATTATCTATAGATGAGCTCTTTTCCGAAAAATGACTTACGTTTTTCAAAATGGTAAGTCATTTTACAGGAAAAAGGGCTTATTTTACCTTGACTTGTAAGTCATTTTCCGTTGACCAAACTATTTTCTGTGAAATAACACAGGAAAATGCAAAAAATATTTTTCGTAAAACCTTTTACATGTAAATAAATGGACCCTAAGTAAGAGCTAAGTTTTTCATAAAGTTGAAATTATTAGGTAAAGTAATGTAAGGAGTTAATTAATTACAAACGACATCATTAATGCATAACAATTTTAAAAAAAGTTAAAGTAAAATTAATACAAAATGTAATTTTTTTTTGGTTTAATGGTATAAAACCTATCGAAATTTTTTTGAAAAAATCAATTAAACCCCTACGACCTTTTTGCACCCAATTGAACCATTGAACTAATAAAAGTGGCCAAATAAGCCCTTTAACCAACTTTAACCATTACAGCACTAATTTTGTCGTTAACAACATTGATCTGGCGCTCCATGTCAGCAATAGTTGTTGATGAGACAATACCACGTCAATTGCCACGTTAGCAAAAAAATAATTTTCATTAATTTCAAAGCTTAACTTTTTTAATATATATAAATTTGTAAAACGTTATTAAAATTATAAAAATATTAAATAAAGCTTAAAAAATTAAAAATTATTAAAAACCATTTAAAAGTTAAGTCCAGAACGAATCTGGATATAAGGTTGTCTAGATTCAATGCGATGCGAATATGGACAACCTTATGTCTAGATTCATTTAAGAAGACTTTTCTACATTATATAAAGTTTAAAAAATATTAAAAATTAATTTTTTTTAAAAAAATTGATATTTGTATTGATGTTTTAATTTTATTGGTACCTTTTAGGATGCATAAAAAATAAAAATAAAAATAATTTTATTAATTGTATGTGTAAAGTTTTTTTAAAAAGTTTGAATATATCCAATTATTTAAACTTTTCGGCTATAAAATAATTGATACACCTTTTAGGCTACACATGGAATGAAAAATTGATAAACTTTTTTAATTGGATATATTCATACATTAAAAAAAAAACTTTACACGTATGATTAACAAAATTAAAATTATTTATATTTATTTTATAAAATATATTTTATTTTGTATACATCCCACATATCAATTTTTTAAAGAAAATTAATTTTTAATATTTTTAAATTTTATATAATTTAAAAAAATTTCTTGAATGAATCTAGACATATGGTTGTCTAGATTCAATGCAAATCTGGATAATCATATGTTCATATCATTCTGGGCTTAACTTTTAAATAGTTTTTATTAACTTTTTAAACTTTATTTAATATTTTTATAAATTTTGATAACGTTTTAAAATTTTTAAAAAAAATTAAGATTTTAAACAATTGAACCTAGACAACCATATGTCCAGGTTCATTCTAGTAAAATAAACATTCCTTTTAATTTTCTATTTTTTCAAAAAAAAGTATTTTTCTATTTAAAAAAAATATTTTTTTATTTTTGCTGATGTTAGTAACTGTCGTTGATATGGAGTGTCACACCAGCATCAACATCGTTAAAAGCCATGCCATCATTGTAAAGGTCAACGTTGATCAAAGGTCCTATTTGGCCTGTTTTATTTGTTTAGGGTTCAATTGGGTGCAAAAATATTGTAAAGGCTTAATTAATTTTTTACAAAAAATTTTGAGGGTCTTTTATACCATTAAGCCGGAATTTTTTGAAAGTTTTATACCAACTTTTATTTTTTTAAAAGAAATTGATTTTTAAACTCTTTTATGAAAAAAACATTTTAATTTTAAAACATGTTTTAAAACTATTTTTAATTTTTTAAGAATGTATTTGATATATTATTAATTTATTAGATTTATGTTTTTGAAAAGAATTAAAAACAAGGTTAAATTAACAATATATGCTGATTTTTTTTTTTTGGCTTTTTAGGCCATTCTTTTAATTCAGGGAAATAGGTTGATTTTGGAAAGAGAGAGTGTGAAAGTGCGTCTAGTTGGGCGCACTTTCTATATAGTTTGCAAGAAAGCGCGCCCAGCTAGACGCACTTTCACTCTCTCTCCTAGGGTTAGGATTTTTTTAAATTTTGTTAGGTTTATTAATATTGTTAGGGTTAGGGTTTTTTAGGGTTTAGGGGTGAAATCGTATAATTTTATAAGTAGATTTGAGGAGTTGGGGATGTGATAACGCGCCTTAGAACACATACATTTCATGTGTCATGGCGGGATAGGACCATTACCTCGAAAACCCATCCTAGGTAAGTCAAGTTTTTGGGTGACAGTGCTTGATACGATCATGGGTCGAAGTCTAGGTGGAGGTCCTAGTCGGCGACCGTGATGCGGTCATGGGTTCGGGTATAACTGGGGGCCAGTTGACTGTCATTTGCGGTCACGAGTTCAAGCTTTTTGGGTACCTGCAAATGATGCCTTATATATACCATACATAAGATTGATACCATAATCATAGGGAAAAACGAAGGAATTTCTGATGTAATCAACATAAATTTTTTTCTCTATTTCAAGGAAGACGATATCTTTAACATTTCATTATTATTTGAAGGTTGACACCGAGATGAACACAAAAGGCCTTTCAGGAGGCGAGCGGATGTTTCAACGAAAGTATAGGTCAAACTCGGTTCGGCGCGATAGCGGTTGTAGTTATTAATGGGTTGTTAAATAACGACAACTATTTTTGCCTCAAAAGGAGCATCACCTTTACCGAAATAGCCACTCCCCGTCTGAGAGTCCTTCGTACACGGCGGTGCTAGCCTTCGAATAAGAAGGAAGGTTAAAGGTATCGATTTCCTAGAAATGGAGAAAAGAATTACGCTGATTATATAAGGAAGCCCTACAGTTTTTCCGTATGATTATGCCCTCAAATCTACCTATTACTTACTCTTTAAGATCGGTTCCGGTAAGGGTACACCGAACCCATTAGTTGAAAGTGACAATAAAGAAGCAGATGAGGAAGAAGATGCAGGGGAGGAAAAAGGGGCGAGGAAAAAAACTCGTACTAAAGGGGACACACCATTTGTCAATAACATCGGTTGTCAAAGAAACATACTTTCACCTAGCTACCTTATTTCCAAAGCGGGTGGCGGGTATGCTGGAAAGATAGCGGGCATCCATTTTTGGTGCGAGGATGTCATTAAAGAAATTAGATGAAATACAACGAGAGCGAACACTATATATGTGGTGTGCCACTCGCGTCGAAACCTAGAATTTCGTGTCACGGAGTACGCTAGGCCTGACGAGGACATGTCAAGGGCATCATATCGTGTCCACCTAACAGGAGGGACTTGCAATTGTGGGAGGTTCCAAGCACTTCGGTTCTCATGCGCATATGTAATTGTCGCATGTGCAAACCTACAAATTGAGTACACGTCTTATATCAACGATGTGTACAAGCCGGAATGCATGCACAGTGTATTGAGTCCTGAATTTTTACTTGTCCCAAATGAGAGTATGTGGCCACCAATGTCCAGTGCATCGTTCAAGCTGGCAACGAACATGAACCTACATCACGTCATGAAAAGTCGCCTGAATTCCACTTGGATACGCACCAATATGGATATTCGGGAGAGGGGCAATTAGTAGAGATTATGCGGGTACTGTAGAAACCCAGAGCATATGAAAACAACATTTTCTATATTAAAGGGTCCATTGGGGCCTCAACGTCGTTACCATTCATTTTTTTCGATGATATAAATTTGATTACAATACTTCCTTTTTTGTGTAAAAAATATACTTTCTTTTAAACTTACATTTCAGCTGTATTTATCACCGTCTACTAACAATTATGTAGTTCGATAAGGGTGCCTATCCAAAGTTACATAATTCATATCAAATATTAATTAGATGTTGAAATCTACATATAATTTACATTACAATTTAACAAAGACAAATATGAGTTGCAATAGAAATATACAAAAAAAATGCCACCATTTATTTATTGATGTCATCTATTTACATCGCAATAAGTAAACAAAAAATACATCATCGATGTTGTCGGGCTAAATATGTGCCACGGGGCGGTGGCTAATGGGTGCGAGCAGGATTTCTACGCACAACTAGTGGTGCCGACTCCTCCATTTGATCGTCACCATTGTTCTTATCTTCTTTGTCTTCACATCCACCCTCGTGCTCATCTTTGTCTCCACCATTGTCTTTATCTCCACCCTCAGCTTCGTCTTTGTCATCGTCTCCATCACCTTTCTCTATGCTTGAGTGCGATGCCGTTCTAGCTTCTCATCATGTGTTTGCCACTTCATGATTGGCTGGTTGCACCGATGACCCACCTCGATAAAACAACTACACGGTGGGTGTTTGTGACACTATCGATGAATATCCGTACGATGTCATAAAATCTGGATACATCGGTATTGACCTAGTCATCGATAATGGAATTGATGACGACATCGGTGATGGTACATCGTCAGTATTTGGCTTGGCGTTTGCATCAGTATCGATGTCGGTATGGGAGCGTAGAATGTTAGGGACGGAGGTGCCTTTGAAATATGTACCTGCGAGAAGGGTAGAATTATGGTGCTGCGATGGTGCGTAGTGTGATGCTTGTGAAAAAAACATAGGGTTAGTGAAATGAACAAGAATAAATGGAGTGAACTGACCGGGATGTGGAGTTGACATCAATGGCGCTTGTTGGGTCAGAGTCAGTGACGAACCCATTGCAACATATTTTTCGGACCTACGTGGTTGGGGTGTTCGCCTTTGCCTCTCTTGACAAAGTTTCTTTGTCCTCGCCTCCACCGATAGCAGATACGGCTTGTCGGCGACTTTGAACCACAACATGTACTCCAAACAAACCTCTATGTCCAATGAGATAAAGGGTTCGGGGATGGGTAAGAATTCTATCCTACTATCCTAAATGTCGTTGTCCTCCTTGTGGTAATCTTGCCAATTCTCGTCGTTCTTTCCCCGTAGGTCTAGCATATGCAATGTTTCCATGTCTCGCAATGACGATGGAATTTGTTGCCTCCACCCGAACTATCGCATCATTTAATCCGATTCATACATTTTCACTGCCGCATACACTATCAACGACACCTTCGAGTCCTACATACTCCGATTGGCCAAAAATTTCGGCAGGATGCATTCTATGATATTCGGGTTGGCGTACGACATTCATTCAAACTGCAGTGCACAATTGTAAAGTATGTTATTTCTGAAAATTTATTTTACAAATCATTGCGTAATTATTATAGACTTGAAAATATAAGTAACTAATCTCAATTTTCGAGCATTGATCTAACAGTAGGCAGATATCTTCGAGCTGCTCGGGTAGTCCCACGTAACTCAACCCATGGTTTCAGCTATACGAGTGATATGTTAATTCAAACATATAATAAATAAAAAACATTTACTATACAAATTACATATTTATTAAGAAATGATTTTTACTTTTTCATCAATGGAAACATAAATGGGTCGTTCACTCGGAGACGTAGAAATGGTAGTCGCCACCAGGCCCACGACTACAATAGGAGTAGGCAACCACTAATTGACATCTTATCCGGTTTCGTCACTCGACACAACTCCCGATACAATGTGGCCAACACGGCTGATCCCTAACTCATTCGTCCGCTTTTATTAAAGTCGACTAGGTGTAGTAGCCTCTTTATGTGTACAAAATTTTAAGATTTATCGGGCATTAAAATACCCTTGATTAACCTCAAGATGAATGCTCAGGCGTATTATTTTTTAACGACGTCGGGCACATCCTTAGAAAGATTTTTAAAATTGATTTCCAACCATTTCATATCTATCTGGATACTGTGAAATTTGTTCAACACCTTCCCCAAAACTGTCGCCCAAAGGTCTTTTTTACCGGAAACGATCGCTAACCCAGTGACAACTGACCCGTCAATCGATAAACTGAGTTGTAAAGCTACGTCCTCGAATGTGATTTTACATTTGTCGCATGGAAGATGGAAATTGTGTGTCTCGTGCCTTCATCTTTCCATTAACGCGTTGATGAGTGGAAGATTGAGTTTGTAGCCCACAAGCATATAAGATGCATGCAAGAATCCAGTGTCTTACAAGTAAACACAAATTTTGTTAGTTGGGTTCTTTGACAAGTTTTATATGATCCCCTTCAAAATACAATCACCCGTCTATTTATATCAACAAAAAAATATTTAAAATATTTACAAAAATAAAATACTTTAAATTTGACTAGAATCAGGAGGAAAGTGGGGGTTCAAGCCGGGGAATAATTTCAAGGTTGCAATGTAGATATCTTGCTTCCATTGACCCTTATAGGTATGAGATATTTGATGTGAAAGACAAGTTACAGCTCAAGGTGGTAATATCATCGTACTGCTCAAGCCGAAATGCTGTAATGGAGTTATATGTTGAGTTTGCCAAGGTTGATGGAGCTGGTCCATCTTCAGCTATCGTTGTGACTAATGTTAGAACTGAAGCTGAAGCAGAAAGTTCCACTATACGGTTGTGCGATAGGTTCACTGGTTTGTTAGAAAGCTCCTAATATGATGTCCTTGAAACGTATATGGGTAGACATTCATTGGTTTCCAGTATGGATTTAAACTTTGGTGGCCAGTGCCAGTCGCTGTATGAGCGTAACCCAGACATTGACACTTGGGCTCGACATTCAATTAGTGCATTCGATTTCAACTACAATGGATTGATGTCCTAACACAAAAGCACTTATACTGGGGGGCATTGACCTACACCTGCCACCAATCTGGTGCAGATTTTGACGGGCACATTCGGTAAAAAAGAATCGATGACTTACTCCTTACGACCGGGTTCAATAAGAGTACATCGAACCCTTTGGTTGAAGGTGACAATGAAGGTGTAGGTGAGGAAGAAGGCCCAGATGAGGAAGAATGCGTAGTGAAGGAAAAAGATGTAGGCAAGGAAGAAGACCTGTACTAAAATGGACGCGTCATTTGCTGATAACCTCGGTTGTCAAAAAAACATACTTTTTCCTGGTTGCCTTATTTCCAAAGCAAGCGGCGGCGTATGCTGGATAGATAGCGGACGACTATGTTTGGTGCAAGAATGTCATGAAAGAAATTAGATGAAATACATTGAGAGTGGACACTATGTATGTAGTGTACCACTCGCGTCGGAACCTGGAATTTCAGGTCACGGAGTATGCTAGGCCCGACCAGGACATGTCAAGGGCATCATTTTGTGTCCATCTAACAAGAGGGACTTGCGATTATGGGAGGTTCCAAGCACTTCAGTTCCAATGCGCACATGTAATTACCACATTATGAACCTAAGAATTGAGTACATGCCTTATATCAACGATGTGTACAGATTGGAACGCATGCATAGTGTATAAAGTCTTGAATTCCCACCCGTCTCAGATGAGAGTATGTGGCCACTAGTGTCTAGCGCGCCGTACAATTTGGCGCTGAAAATGAACCAGCGTCGCGTCTCGAAAGGTCGCCCGAATTTCACTCGTATACACACCAATATGGATATTCGTGAGAGGGACAATCAATAGAGGTATGCGAGTACTGTAGAAACCCGGGGCATACGAAGGCAACATGTTCTGTATTGAGGGGTACATTGGGGCCTCAACGTCATTAGCATTCATTTTTTTCGATAATATAAAATTGATTATAATGCTTCCTTTTTTTGTAAAAAAATTGTTCTTTCTTTTGAACTTGCATTTCAACTGTATTTGTCACCGTCTACTAACAATTACGTAGTTTAATAAGGGTGCCTATACAAAGTTACATATTTCATATCAAATATTAATTAGATGCTGAAATCTACATATAATTTACATTACAATTTAACTAAGACATATATGAGTTGTAATAGAAATATACAAAAAAAACGCCACCGTTTATTTATTGATGTCATCTATATTTACATCGCAATAAGTAAATAAAAAATATATCATCAACATCATCAGCCCAAATGTGTGCCGTAGGACGGTGGCTGATAAATGCGAGTATGATTTTTACGCACAGCTACTGGTGTTGGCTCCTCCATTTGATCGTCACCATCGTCCTCATCTTTTTCATCTTTACCTCCACCTTCGTGCTCATCTTTGTCTCCACCGTCGTCTTCATCTCCACCCTCGGCTTCGTCTTTGTCATTGTCTCCACCACATTTCTCTGTGCTTAAGTGCGATGCTGTCCTAGCCTCCCATCGTGTGTCTGCCACTCCATGATAGACTGGTTGCGCCGATGACCCACCTCGATAAAATAACTACATTGTGGGTGTTTATGACATTATTGGCGAATATCTGTATAATGTTGCAAAATCTGGATATGTCGGTATTGACCTAGTCATCAATAATGGAATTGATGACGACATCGATGTCGACATCGGTGATGCTACATTGTTAGCATCTGGCTCGGCATTTGCATCATGATCAATGTCGGCATAGGGGTGTAGAATTTTGGGGATAGAGGTGCCCCAAAATATGTACTCGCGAGAGGGGTAGAATTATGGTGCTGCGGTGGTGTATACTGTGATACTTGTGAGAAAAACACCTTCTCCAAAAATGCCGCGCAAAGGTCCTCTTTTTTGGGAACAACCACTGACCCCGTGATGATTGGCCCATCACTCGATAAACCGAGTTGTAAAGCTACATCCTCGAGTGTGATTATACACTCGCCGCATATAAGATGGAAATTATGTGTCTCAGGTCTCTATCTTTCCACCAGCGTGTTGATGAGTGTAGGATTGAGTTTACAACCCCTAAGCATACGAGACGCATGCAAGAATCCCACATCTTGCAAGTAAACATGAATTTCGGTAGCTGGGCTCTTTGACAAGTTATGTATGAACCACTCTAAATCACAATCATCTGTCTATTTATATCGACAAAAAAAATTATTTATAATATTTACAAAAATAAAATACTTTAAATTTAACTTAATTGAAAATAACGAAATTTAAAATTTCGTCTTACCATTATCGCTTGAGTGGCGGAAATGTACTTGTCATCGAAATGAATAAAAGAGTTTGACATTCGTGATAATTTAATCAAAAAGAATATTATACAGAATAATTAGATAAAACTATAATATTTTTAAACAAGCATATCGAAAATTTTAGAACAAAACTTTAGAGAGTTGAGAGTTTAGAAAGAATTGAGAGGATTTGATTTGAGTGAAAAGAATGAAAAATGTGAAAAGAATGAAAAATGTCTTGGTATTTATAGTAAAAAAAATCTACCGTTGACCCCTTCAAAAATTTTATCGTTGCCAATATTCAAAAAATTTATTGTTGGTGAAAAGTGCGTCCAGCTGGGACGCTTTCCAATTCTCTCTCTTAAAAATGTTATATTTCTCTAAATTTCAAAAAAAAACACGAAAAGATCTTACATATATTGTTAATTTAGCCTAAAAACAATTTTTAAATCGAATTTTTAAAATAATAAAAATGTTTCTTAAAAGTGATGTAGTAAAAAAGAAAACGATTATAAAAATGGTTTTCAATTGATTTGATAGAAAAGGTTGATTGTGTAAAATAAATAATTATAGATTTTTAATAATGATGTGTGAAATATTTAGAATATTCACCTAAAATAAATTTCTAAAATAATGCAAGGATTCTCGAGTGTCGAGAATGTGACATAATTACTGTATTAGTATAAGAGTTTCTAGAAATAGAAAAGAGACACGTGGCCATAGGAACTGAATTCCAGTGATATTTAATGTGCTTTTCTTGCTTCAATTATTTATGGATTTTAATTAGAGAAAACAAAGACAGCGGTGCTTCAATCATTTATATCTGGATAACTATTTGGTTGCTGTTTAATATGTTTTGCGTTGATGTGATATTAGCAATGAATGACTCACAACTTCACATATGCTATTATTTCTTTTTTCTAAAATTATTTCATGTTCTAACTACAGTAAATTAGAGATATGACCGCCCAAGCTAGCGGTTTTTACAAGTAAAACGCCATTAAATTAAAACCTCTCGCGAACACCACCAAAAATATGAGATTTAGTGGAACACCGCAAGTTGTAATAGTGAATGTACTGAGAGTTTGGTATTTTAATTTGTTGTTATGATAATATTATTGTAAGAGTGTTATTTTGATAGTAAAGTCTAGTGTTGTGATTTTAGTTGTTGTATTGAATGTAGTGGTGAGAGTATTGTATCTTTGAAGTATAAAAGTGAGAGATCAAGGAGGGTCACTTTGTAATTGTTAAAGAAGAGTGTATATTTCTCGCTGAATTAGGCTCTGCAGACATAGAGAAATCGAATTGCGTAAACAACTCTTTGTATCTTTTGTATTTTTTGTTTTATATTTAGTGTTTGAAGGAGCGTCTGTAACGCCCTAAAATTTCTATTTCTGTTTCTGTTAGAATAGGACACAAATGTGTATCTGCTTCAGTGATTAAGTGTTTTGGGTGTGTGTTTGAGGTCTCAAGATCAAACCACAACTTTGGCAAATTTTGATATTTTTATGATATATGCCCTATCTCTGTTCAGTGAGCTTATATTTAATTATTTTTAAAACTATATCAGAATGGGCCTACTGGTCTGGTGGTTAAGTTGTGTGTTGGTGTGTTGAAGGTCTGAAGTTTGAATTCTTGCACAAGTGCGGGAGTTTATTTTTGCTCGATTGACCGAGAGAGTTTCGGTCAAACAGGAATTCTGAGTAGTGGGTTAGTGGGAGAGATTTGAGGGGATATGGGAGTTATTCTGATATTATCTTTTCGAATTTTCTCTCTCATCTCCCAAGAATTTTTCTGACGTAAATTCTCCCCTCTTCTCATCTGTCAGATTTTTGCTTCTTCTTTCTTTTCCATTGTCAATTTTGTTTTCTTTTTGTCGATTGTCGCACCTTCGTTTCCGTTGGGTCAATTTTCATCACACGTTCTTGTAAGTGGAGTTTTTGCTCTCTTTAACTTACGATTTTCCAATTTTGATTTGGGGGTTTTTGACGTTGGGCAGCGGCATCTCGCGTGGATTAAGGGTCTCATCGTGCTTTTGAGTAATCAACTATTTCCAAGTATTGGGGTAAGCTTTTCATCACTTAAGGGATGCGTTTCTTGTTTCTGATTCGGTTTTAGTTCAATTGATTAAGTGATAAATTGAGTGGAATTGGTCAATTGTAGATTCTGGAGTGCTCGGGGATCGTTTTAGCATCAGTCGAAACCAGGTGTGTACCTGAAAACGCAGAAAATGGGGTTTCAGAGAAAGTCAAAAACCCCACTGTCGACGCCACACGGGCGTGTGGTTGCCCATGTGGTAGGCCGTGTGCTATAACACGGGCGTGTGATCGACGAGGCCAGGCCGTGCGCACAAGACACGGCCGTGTGATGGCCATGTAGGCCGTGTGCGACACACGGGCTAGACTGATTTGGGCCGTGTGGGCCACACGGGCATGTGGGCCCATAGGGGTAGTCCACACGGGCGTGTGAGATTTGGGCCAGGCCATGTGATCCGCACGGACAAGCCACATGGGCGTGTGAGCCCATTTATCTGAAATGATTCCTAGGGTTGCACGGGTCGGCCAAGTCGACTGTGAACCTACTGTAGGGTCGGTAAGCGTTATCTAGACCCCTAAATGTATGATTTGAGTATATGTGATGCATAATAAATTATGCATGCTTACTGATATATATATGTATATGTATGACTGATGGTTGCATAAAATCATGACATATTGTATGTTTGCATTGCATTGGTTGGGATGATGATATTTGGAGGAAGTGTACTGAAAGGCTTTAAGCCTATTATCTGGCAGCTCAGCTACAATATACTGAATATGTGCCGCATTCGGTACTACGTGGAGTGTAGGGATGGACGGAGATGGTGTGTAGAGGCTGGTGGGTAGGACTCTGTTCACTCGATTCTCGTTTGCATTATCATTCATCGTGATGGGCTAAAGCCCTAATGCATATCTGATACTGAACTGAAATGGGTTAAGGCCCAAACTATTACTGAAAATGTAAAGGGCTTAGGCCCTGCATCAGATTTGATCAATTTCTCGCTAATTGATCAGTATGCATGTTTTTTTGTGGGGATTACACACTGAGTTTACGTAAACTCACCCCTTCCTGTTAATCTGTACAAGTAATCCCCAGACTTGATGTCTCGGTGCAGCGGAGGACTCGACGGTGGCCACACATATTTTAAATTGCTTACTTTCGTTTATGTTTTTATGGGGTATTTTTATGTAGTTAGACTGTATGGACTGTTTTGCTTTAACTTTGGAAATTTTAACTGCTTTTACAGACTTACAACTACAACCTCAACAAAATACGTTTCTAAAAACTAAGGTTTTCCATAAAACGTACGATTTTACTTAAAAATGAACGATATCCAAAGCTTTCGCTAAAAAGATACGTTTGAGACAAATCAACGAACATGCGTTATTCTGAGTTAGTTAAATGTTAATAAACGGAAATGGTTTTTATCGTCAACTTAGTTTTCAATCACCCTATCAAGTGACATAGCCAGATTCGACCATAATGTCTAGGCCGGGTTTGGGGTGTTACAGCGTCCATCATCTTAAGCACCTCTTTGTTTAAGTGTAGTTTAATTACTATCATTTCAATTACTATCATGATCAATTATTGAATTTATTTATTACTAAATTACCAATTGAATTATCTTCTTAAAAAATTAGAATGGAGCAAAATTAATTTTTTTATTAGTACAATATACAAATTAATTGTTTGTATTAATTCATTTAAGTTATAAAAAAACTATTAAAAATTACAATGATTGTCTTAAGATTTGATTAATAATATAATTTCGACATTAAAACATAATAAACTCAAAATTATTATTATTTTAAATATGATGATAATTTTAATAAGAATTAAGTCAAACAACATCAAATATTTACCACTTACCCGAAAACTCAAAGTTTAAATTTGAAAACAAATAACCATAACATTGATATGCATGCAACTCTTTTAATTATTAATGAAAGATTGTGTTAAAAACAAATCTGAATGTAAAGATATTTTGCAAGAATGTGAAAATTATCTTTGTTTCCAAAAATAAATATAAAAGTGTATACATAAAAATATTCTCCAATGAAAGTGTATTATTTTGTAAATTTTATTAAACATATAATATAAAATTTGTCCAACATAATTTTATATAAACATATAAAATAATATAATAACTTTTTTTTATACAATGCTTAAAACTACCCATAATCCCTCCAAAACCCTTAAGATGATAATGCATTTCATCGTACTTAAATCCACGTATAACGCGTCATAAAACAAATTTTATATTTATTTTTAAATAATTATGTGGTTACGTATAGAAAATATGCAACTCCCAAAGTTTTACAAATAATCCATTATTTTCTAAATATTTTTAAAAATTTTAATCAATTTTTTAAATAAGCTAATCATAAATATTTCTAAATCACCGCTTGAGTATTTATTCGGTTGGTATTGATATTATTTGACAGTACGAAAAAACATGAATATAAGTGTGCTGAAACGCATTGATAATTCTAAACATTATATAAAAAAATTTAAATCGAAAGTTGTTAATCTATATTTACTTAATTTGAATTTATTACTTAAAAACTATTTCCCTAAAGAAATTCCGAACGTTATTAATGTTAGGAACCGTTAGAAAAAAATTAAAACTGTTCTAAATAAAAATAATTATCGATTTTTTTTTTAAAACTATTTTGTAATTTTTATTTTTTTAGAAAATTGTTATTAATATATTTTAATAAAAAATATTTTTTTAACTTAAAAATAGTTTTAATATTATGAATATCTTATTAAGTGGATCTCCATCAAGATCTAGATAAGTTTTGATATATTTTAAATTCTAATAGTAATTAGAAGTAGAGTTCTATTTCATTTGTACTTTTTATGTCTATAAATATAGACTTTGGAGAAGCATGGTAAATATTCTGATTTATCAATAAAATACGCTCTCTCTTTGCTCTCCCATCCTCTTTGTTCTTTACTTTCTGTCTTTTTATTTTATAACACGCTATCAGCACGATTCTCTTTTAATTTTTTTCTCCATAAGTCACAAAAATATCCCAAAATTTGCTGTTGTCAATTGCCTCCTAGAGTTGCTGCTATCTCAATTGAGGCCTGCACACTACGGGTAATCATTAGAGCCTTTAACCACTCAGTGCTTTTGATAATAACCAAAGTGATGACGATGATGTTAAAAATCTTCAGGTATATTTTATTATGATTTATTTATTTATTTATTATAATTAGAGACTAATCATGACAACATGAATAGATAGATTTTGATTTGAAAACTCACATATGTTTGCGATGATGATTATGAAATAAAGAATCAATGGAGATATTTAGAAGTCTGTCCTACCAGATTTGTTGCATTCCCTGAAGTCAATGCAAACATAAAGAAAATAAAAGATATAATCATGGACTACTTGTAACATCCTGAATTTTTGGGCCTATGCATTTAATGGGTGAATATGTGTAATGAGTTAATTTGAGCATTAGGGGTCCAAATTGGGCTCAGGATTGGGCTGAAGCCTTAGTTAAATTTTTGTTTGGGCACTATAGGGTTTAAAAGGTGGTATCTGAGTTTAAAATATCAAAATGGGCTTGTGGCCCAGTGGTCAGTGGCGCCACTTAGGGAGTAAGGAGGTGACGCCACACAAGGGAGTAAGGGGCCCAAATTTAAGTTACATGGAGCCCAACTCTTTTAATTTAAGTTAGCTAAATTTCGGCATTAGGGTTAGGTAGAGTGGACGGCAACAAGGCTCAAAAATAGGAGGATTTATGTGAATGGGATAATGTAGATAATATAGTTGATAATATGGAAGGAAAAAAAAAGGAGAAAAGATAGGAGCTATCTACAAGGCTAGGAGTTGGCCGAAATTCCATCACCTAGAGAAGTGAAGAAATCGGTTTCTTTATGGCAAAGGGGGTGCCGAATTTTCCCTTTTTATTTGATTAATTTTTAGTTATCAGGAAGGGCACTTTAGGTTTTTCATAGGTGAGTGCCGAAATTTCTATAAATAGGGAGGGTTCTCTTCTTTATTTTTTGGCATTTAGGGTTTCCACCTTTTCTTTCTCTTCTTTCTCCTAAAAGTCGAAAACTCCATTATTCTCTTCTTTCTTCTAAAAGCCGAAAACCCCATTATTCTTTTCTCTTCTTTCTCCTAAAAGCCGAAAACTCCATTATTCTCTTCTTTCTTCTAAAAGCCAAAAACTCTATTATTCTCTTCTCTTCTTTCTTCTAAAAAGCCGAAAGCCAAAAACTCAATTATTCTTTTCTCTTCTTTCTTCTAAAAGCCGAATCTCTATAGATTTCTTCAATCATCTTCTTCGATCTTCTCAAAAGCCTAATCTCTAAGGGTAGTCGAATTCTCTGCGTTAAGGTGAGTGCCGATTTTCCTATCTCTTCAATCTCTCTTTCGGTTTTTTTTTTTAGAGACAAGGCCGAATGGCCACTTGGTTGTTAAGGTCACGAATGAAGCTAATATTTCCTCTCTTTTGCGTTTGGGCGGCATTTCGGGATTTGAAGGAAACTCGATCATCTAGATTTAAAAGCCGAAAATCGCTAGTCTCCAATTTCGAGATTTTAAGGCAAAGGAGAGAATCCCTAAGTTTAAGAAACGAAATGTGTGTCGTGATGACGGATTGGCCACCGTGGTTGTGGACCACGGCTTTCCAACAACACCTTAGGCAAGTAGCGGTTGTATCGAATTACGATAGTGTCGACATAGAGAGTGTCGTTCTAACGTTAACCAGGTGTGTAGATCTCTAACACACAAATAATCTGTATGAATGTATATATATGTTTATGTTATGGGCTAAAAGCCAGATAATAGGCTGTGTAGACAGTTGAATAAAACCCTAAAAGGGTTAGGCAAGGATGCCAGGTACGTAATCATAGAAATCTTTATGTGTATCGAAATATATGAAAGCCTGTATGATGTTTTCTTTATGTGTGTATGCATGGGGTGGGATTATGATAATGAAGGGGAAGTGCATGATAGGTCACAATAGTGATCGGTGGTAGAAATCCCACGTTATATAAATGTTAGGTCACATAGTGATCGTTGGCTATGCCACGTTTAATGATTCCTGACTAACAAGAATAGGCAGTACGACTGTCGTTATGGTGTGTAGCGGATGGAGGGTTGATTGTAGAAATCCCCGAGGTGTGATGGTTGGTACGGGCTGGTGTGTAGAGGATGGAATTCTAGGATGGGTTGGGCTATTTATCATTTACTGTTGATCATGTAATTACGATTGTTGCCTCTATGTATGGGCCAAGGCCCATAATGTGTTTGTGGGCCTCAGGTCAGTGTTTTAGGGATTTATACACTGAGTCTTGGTGACTCACCCTATTATTTTTTCCTAACCTTTCAGATGAGCAGTAGATCGTGGACAAGGGAGCCGAGGCGGACTCGTGGGGCCAACAAGTTTTTATTTATTAAATTTCCATTTTATTTTAAGTTTAAATTTTGGAATTATTTGATGTAATAAGGCCTCCATCGCTTAGGTTATCAGTTGATACTTGTCAATGTTTATGTTTTTTTTCATTCATGATCAAGGACTTATGATTAAAAGAAATAAAAATGGGATTTTCCCACATTATTTAAAATAACACTTGTTTTGGAAAAAAACAAAATTTCAAAGATTTTCTACCAGTGCCACCTATTTAAAGATTATCTACAAAAATGACTAAGTTTTTCAGAATCATTCCAAGTAAAGTTTTTAACCTTAAAACCGTAGCATACCAGATCTGGTCGTAACGTTTGGGCCGGGTTTGGGGTGTTACACTACTAAAAGTGGGAACATAGTAATAAATAAGAGAACAATGAGAGTTTTCAAGATAACTCTTCAAAGGGTAAATATAACATATGTTATCAATGTGGTATAAAAGATTATTAGCCACATATGTGGCGTATGCCCAAATATTTTGTTTCAGTTAATATTCTTTGAGGAAGGATATGAGAATGTAGTAGTTCATACGTTTTATATTATTCCATTTGTTAATTGTTTAGAGAAATGACATGAGCAATTGTAAATGAAAAGTTTTATAAGCTTGAATAGTTGGATTTTGAATTAAATTTCATGCATGTTTATGATGATGGTTATGAAAAAGATTGCTAGTTTTTCATTATGTCATATTTTTATGTTTGAGATGTGACTTTTATTGATATATTTAATATAGGCTTGTTTCTATACATGACCTAGGCAGTTATTCTTGATAGTTAACTGATTATGCAAAACTCTTGTTAAAAGGGTTTTAAAAGTATTTTGAATCGAACTCGGGACCTCTTGCAGCCGAAGCGAGAATCATACCACTAGACCAAATGCCCTGCATTTGAAGATTTTGACATATTCCCTGAAGCGAATATTGCATATAATTATTTGGAAATTATATTTATTGACTTAGTGGCATTATAGACTTCACATTGATTTAGACATTTCCAGTAGTACATGCAATATTACTTATATGTGGATACAAAGTAAAAGGAATGATAGTAAAATTATCAATTTGTTACAATTTAGTACAATTGTAATGCATATTAAAGTAAACCAGAAGTTTACTGATACAAATATATTTACTACTTGGCGTGACCAATTAGACCATCTTGGACCATATATGATGCAAAAATTAATTGAGAATCCATATAAACACTCATTAAAGAACCAGAAGATTCTTTAATTTAAAGAATTCTCTTTTGTTGCTTGTTCTTAATGAAAATTAATTGTTAGAAACTCACAAGATAAAGGTGAGATTTAATGTCTTGCATTTCTGAAATGAATATGAGCCCATTCATCCACCATGTGGATAATTTTGATATTATATGATTTTGATAGATGCATCTACAAAATAATCATGTATGTGTTATCAACTTGCAACCAGTCGTTTGCAAGATTGCTTGTTTAAATAATTAATTTTAGATCATGCAATTAAGACAATTCATCTTGCTAATACTGATGAGTTTATATATTAGTCTTTTATTGATTGAGTTTGAAAAACTTTTGTAAAAGTTTGTTATTTTTGCGCATAATGGTTTAAAGAAATTATTGATTGAATGCATCTGATTAATATCTAAACCATTACTTATGAGAACTAAACTTCCTATGTCACACCCCAAAATTGGGCCTAAAAGTTTCGATGGGTAAAATGGGGATTTTTGCTCTAGTGAGCTCATGAATTTCGTTAGCATGGTATTTGGAAATCTTTTCGTCTATGGTATTCTGAAAATCAAATAAAGTTTTGAAAATAATGTTCAAAAGACTTTCAATAAAAGGATCTAAATTATGAGTTTTTAAAAGGAAATTAAATCAAATTTTAATTTTCACCCTATTTTTCCCCTCATCTTCATAAAACACACGTTAGTCTCTTCTCCATATTTTTGTTTTGTCGTCCATTGCATTCCAAAGCTCCTTTCATTCAATTTTGATTCCCAAACTTTATTCCTTGATTTCTATCATCACCCAATCAATAAACCTCCATACTATTTCAAGAAAAACACTCAAAACACCATAGATTTCTCCATTGTTGAGTTTTTGGGTTTTCCAGGTTTTCGATCAAACGTTCTATTTTTCATCAACTATGGTAACGATTCGATTCCTTATTAGTTTTTGATGTTATTTGATCCTTTAAATTGAGTTTTTAGCCGTTAAATTGCATGTTTCAAATAAAAGTTGAAAATTGGGTCGTTAATAGTGAATTTCGGGATTTTGGGTAAAACCGCGGATTCAAAGTGTTTTTCAATTAGTTTTGACATGATTAAATTGTTTCTAAACTTACTTTAAAGTTTCATTAAATATTTCCAATGTTTTAATGAATTTTCGTGAAAATTGCCATAAACATGTCGAAAATTTTGATACAATGAACTGGGTAGTTTTGAGTAGTTGAAAGTTTGATAATCAGTCGTAGGTGAATAATTAGATGAACAGAATCATTTTTAGGCAAAAAGATTAAGTATAGATTGAGATAATTGAAATTCAAGTTTTCTATGTCGAAGGTTTCGATTATAAGAGAATTTAGCTTAGGCTTGTGTTTTGATTGTTTGAAGTGAATCTTTGGCTGATTGTTGATTGTGTTGTTGTGTGATTTACCTTGTTGAAGCTTCGAAATTGTTAGGACCTTCAATGAGTAGAGATAAAGGTAAGGAAAAGCTAATTTAAGCTTTCGAAAATTAGGCGAAAGCGTGATCGGTGAGTGTTTGGAATCGCTACTTGTAGATACAATTCATAGTGTTAATTGGGAGCTTAGGAATATCCTAAATCCCTATCCTAAGTTCTGAGTGTAAGCTTTCTATTTCCCTTATTTTATTTTGGCAAATTATGTGATTCTGTGAATAATTGTAGATTGATTATTAGATGCGATATTGTGATATGAAACATGTGTGATATTATGAACTATGTTGTTTTGTGGGCATGATATACATGTTAAATGATAGTGATAATGATATGCTAATAATGCAAATATGTAGTGAAAGCGAGCGGAATTTCGGTAAGTGTATATGTGTTGAATTGTGGAATGTGATATTATTATGATAGGTAATATGTGAGAATACTTGTATGTGGCATATGATGTATTGATTTAATGCACACATATGTGGTCGGATATGTGATGGCTCCATGAGCATTATTGTGGCACTTAAAGTACAATTAAATGTGAATCTGATAAGCATGTATTGTGTACAGGTTGTGATGTAAATTGATGAATATGAGCAAAGATGATGTGCATTAAATCAATAATTAAAAATGTGTAATTATGGATATTTTGGCCTTGTGATCTTTTAAAATCGTTGGATATAGTTGGCATGCCATAGGATTGTGAGTACTCACCTATATGTATTGTGTTTTGGGCATTGAGGCCCTGGGACAGGTTGGAGAGATAAGGGAATGTGAGCTAAGCTCCATTCAACGGGACATGCTTGGTGTGTTGGAGAGTGTTAACTTTATGCTTCACTTTTTGGGATATGTTCGACTCTATGAGTCAATTGGTGTGTTGGAGATCCGTGTATCCGATGTGTGGTGATAGAGCCCATTTTTATGTTTCATAGCCTCAAGTGTCAAATTATCGTTTAAATGTGATCTTATATATTGTGATAATACGATGTGAGACGGATGCATAAACATGTGAATAATATGCTAAATGAGTTTATTTAAGTTTCATGAAAATGTTAGTATGTTCTCATGATAAATTGTATATGTAATTGTAGTCTGGGTTGTTATCATTTAACTTGTGAATATATAAGCTAGATGTGTGAGTTATTAAAGTATGTATACATTGTTTAGTCTTGATGAATTATTGTAAAATGAGTTATTTGAATATGAGTTGAATGTAGCCGTACGTGAGAATATATGCTAGTTTTATGGTTTACTGAAGCGTGAATATGTTATTGTGGCATGGTTAGAATATGGTTGTAAACGTGTTGTAGTATGCTCTTGTTTAACCTTTGATATTGTTTATACTTTGTGGTTACTCCGACATTCACTAAGTTTGTTTAAGCTCACCCACTCTCTTTAACCATTGCAGATATTTAGCGTTTGCGGTGTAAGCAATGTGGGGATACCAAGGAAGTGATCCAAGTTAGGCTTTATGTAACACCCCAAACCCGACCCAAACACTACGACCGAATTTGGTGTGCTACAGAGAAAGTATTTTTAAAAATCCCTTTAAGCCGAATTAACTTTTTGATAAAAGATAGTGTTCGATTTAAAACACTTGAGGTGTATAAAAAACATGCTTAGGTTTATTTTAAAAAAATATTCATTAAGTCAGATTGTTACCGATTCAGGTGTGCCCGATGGCGCGATAAAATATTTTGCGATTAAATTTTAGAAAACATGTGTACTTAATTTAATGTTAAGAAATAGTTTAACAAATTAATCCAAACATAGAATAATAAAATTATGTCTAGGCCTTACTACAACTTAATTAGAATAAACCAACATTAAATAAAATAAAACAAAGTCCAAGTTCGTCTAATTAAAATTTCCACCGCATGGCCACCTCGAGTCCATCCACTCCATCTCCGTGATCTACCCATCCGCAAAATGTTAAGGGAAGGGGTGAGTCACCAAGACTCGATGTGTAATCCCCACCCAGTAAGATAACTCATACACAAGTCATTAATAAACATGCACATGCAACCCAACCTAACCATCCATACTCCTTTTCTACCCCGTGTGGTCAAAACCACCGGTGGTCAAAACCACCGATGACTTAGAGTCACAAATCGGATGATGGGGCCAACCCATCGTGTGGTCAAAACCACCGATCACCATAGGTCACAATATATCAAATGTGGTCAAAACCATCGGTGGTACCAAACCACCGGGACTTAGTCGCAAATAATCAATCGTTGTGGTCAAAACCACCGATGACCATAGGTCACAAAATAGTCCGATGGGGCCAACCCATCTTGTGGTCAAAACCATCGACGATACATCCATAGTTCATCCCCTCCTCTCATCAATCCCACCATCACATGCTTACACATCAAATTTCATATATCATGTCATAGTATTAAACATCATGTGATGGCATGCAAACATATAAAAATTACAAGTTAGGGGACTTACCTGAAATCCATGATTATGCCACAAACTAACCACAACCAAAAGATCTAAGGCAAATAATAACAAAGATGTAAATTAATAAAGTGTGTATAGAGATCTTACACACCTGTTACTATCGTAATTCCTAGATCCCGAAAAAGCCGATCTATAACGTTAGATCTCTTAACTTTAAACGGATTTGATTTCCTAACAAATCCCAAGCCTTAATTAGTCCTTTGGAAAATAAATCCTAAAGCTTCCCTACAATTGGTTTTAATAGAGTTAATACGAATCATAGGCCATAATTTTAATTCCATAAGAGATGATTACCCTTACCACACTTATTGAAAATTGGCAAAGACCTTGTTGGAGATATGATATTCGACCTAATACACAATTGGAAGGGCTGGAAATTTTAGTGAAGGAGGAGGGTGTATTCGGCTAAGAGAAACAACAATCTTTGGAATTTTCTGAACAATTTTGGCTAAGAGTTTAAGGGAGATTTTGGCAAAGACAATGAAGAGAGGAAGAAGAGAAAGAGTTTGCTGAAATTTCCTCTTAAAGAGGGGGTATATTCGGCTTGTAAAAGAAGAAGAGAAGCTGGAATTTTTGAATGGTTTTGGCTATGAAACAATGGAGATTTCAAGAAGAAATTTGAGAGAAAAGAAGAATTTTGGTTGAACTTTTGGCACTTCTATGTCAGAATAAAATCAAATATGGACAGCCCCAAGGAGTCCAATAATCGGCAAACACCCTCCTATTTTGGTGATAATTCCACTTAATTATCACCCAAAAAGAATAATATTTATCTCTTACTTTTATCACCTCTTCAAATAATAAAATACTAATATTTATCTCCTATCCACCTCTTCAACAATTCAAAATAAAATAAACTACTACAACACCCTTCCAAATTAATTTGAGAGTCCAAAATTGGACCAACACTCTCCCATTCACGCCAAAGAAAGAACAAGGAAAAAATAAAAATCAAATGCTGCTTCTTGGACTCGAACCAACGACCCAAGCAAAGAGAGTGGCAGAAGAGCCCACCTTTAAGCACCCCAAACCAACCTTCCCAATTGACTTTCATGTCATAAAACCCCATGATTTACTTTTAAAGCCTTCCTACTTAAGCCCATCACCGCATATATAAAAATAAACGCATAATGTCTTTGCTCCACCATTCGAACTGCGCCCATCCTCACCTCCATCTCCTAAGTGGCGCATGGGAACCACTTTGCCAAGGCGCTGCTTTGTGTCATAGACTCGCTTGACTTCTTTTAAGGCCTCCTTCCTTTTAACGCCAAAACCCAAAAAAATAAAACACCTTGTCGCCACCTTGATTCGAACCCAAGCCCTTACTAGCGTTACTTCCAGCCTTTAAGTGGCGCATGGGAGCCACTTTACCACTGGACTTTCATGTCCAGAATTCCCAAATTTTCCTTAAGGGCTCCTTCACCCAAATCCCCTTTTATACTTAAAATTCAACATTTTCCCAAAGCTTTCCCCTTCATCCTTGGGTTCTAAAACTCCTAAAACACCTCCAAACATACTTAAAACCTACTAACACTTGAGTTATGCTCCAAACGCATAACCCCTAAATCTAGGATGTTACGCTCTACCCTCCTCCTTAAAAATAATTTCGCCCTCGAAATTACTTACTAACGATCATCCGTACATCCTAACTCACCGTACTACGCTTATGCTGCGCACTCGATCTTAACAAATCTAACACATCCCCTAGAACTCATTTCTAACGTCGCGATTTAATCTGATTAAAGAGTTTTATGCATTAGTACTTTTGTTCCACTTTGTTAATCCGCGAACGCTTTTATGAAACGGTTTTCGTGGTTGTTCTTCGATCAACCAAAGTTTCAGTTCAAATTCACTATTCTAATTCGTAGAATCACATTCACATTCATCCACAACATTCACTTCACTACTTTGGACATTTCGATCATTCCCTACCCTGTGGGTAGTTTCGCTTTTTTCTTACAGGGGTGTTTTCGTAATTTCCAAAGTCGTGGTATTATTTATTGTGTTTGGCCTATGACCGAGTCCTCTTGGTTAGGGTGAACCGAAGCTACGCACTGGTAGGAATCCCGCGAAGAGGAGGTGAGTCACGAGGACCGCTTAAATACCAAGCTCTTTCCGATCCAATCCTGACATGCGCACTGTGGTTACCACACCCTAACTCGGTGACTTGGTCGTAGGTTTGTTTAATTAGGCACTTAAAGTCTTATGTACTCTGTTTGGGGTAAACTAATCCTAGTGTTCAACCACTTAATCATACTATCTACGTTCCATACCATACCCTTCTACAGATAATAATTCATACAGAAGTTAGAGGTACTTACCTGGGCGGATAGGTGCCGGAGACTCGGTGCCATGCTGTTCAAAACCCAAAAACAATTCAAAAAGGCCTACCAAAATATTTTTGGGCCTTGGGCCCCACAATGAGCTTTGAACCTGCTCGATACCAATTTGTAACACCCCAAACCCGCCCAAACACTACGACCGAATTTGGTGTGCTACAGAGAAAGTATTTTTAAAAATCCTTTAAGCCGAATTAACTTTTTGATAAAAGATAGTGTTCGATTTAAAACACTTGAGGTGTATAAAAAACATGCTTAGGTTTATTTTAAAAAAATATTCATTAAGTCAGATTGTTACCGATTCAGGTGTGCCCGATGGCGCGATAAAATATTTTGCGATTAAATTTTAGAAAACATGTGTACTTAATTTAATGTTAAGAAATAGTTTAACAAATTAATCCAAACATAGAATAATAAAATTATGTCTAGGCCTTACTACAACTTAATTAGAATAAACCAACATTAAATAAAATAAAACAAAGTCCAAGTTCGTCTAATTAAAATTTCCACTGCATGGCCACCTCGAGTCCATCCACTCCATCTCCGCGATCTACCCATCCAGTAAAATGTTAAGGGAAGGGGTGAGTCACCAAGACTCAATGTGTAATCCCCACCCGGTAAGATAACTCATACACAAGTCATTAATAAACATGCACATGCAACCCAACCTAACCATCCATACTCCTTTTCTACCCCGTGTGGTCAAAACCACCGTGGTCAAAACCACCGATGACTTAGAGTCACAAATCGATGATGGGGCCAACCCATCGTGTGTGGTCAAAACCACCGATGACCATAGGTCACAATATATCAAATGTGGTCAAAACCACTGGTGGTACCAAACCACTGGGACTTAGTCGCAAATAATCAATCGTTGTGGTCAAAACCACTGATGACCATAGGTCACAAAATAGTCTGATGGGGCCAACCCATCTTGTGGTCAAAACCACTGACGACAGTTCCTTAGTCATCCCCCTCCTCTCATCAATCCCACCATCACATGCTTACACATCAAATTTCATATATCATGTCATAGTATTAAACATCATGTGATGGCATGCAAACATATAAAAATTACAAGTTAGGGGACTTACCTGAAATCCATGATTATGCCACAAACTAACCACAACCAAAAGATCTAAGGCAAATAATAACAACATGTAAATTAATAAAGTGTGTATAGAGATCTTACACACCTGTTACTATCGTAATTCCTAGATCCCGAAAAGCCGATCTATAACGTTAGATCTCTTAACTTTAAACGGATTTGATTTCCTAACAAATCCCGAAGCCTTAATTAGTCCTTTGGAAAATAAATCCCGAAAGCTTCCCTACAATTGGTTTTAATAGAGTTAATACGAATCATAGGCCATAATTTTAATTCCATAAGAGATGATTACCCCTTACCACACTTATTGAAAATTGGCAAAGACCTTGTTGGAGATATGATATTCGACCTAATACACAATTGGAAGGGCTGGAAATTTTAGTGAAGGAGGAGGGTGTATTCGGCTAAGAGAAACAACAAGATCTTGGAATTTTCTCAACAATTTTGGCTAAGAGTTTAAGGAGATTTTGGCAAAGACAATGAAGAGAGGAAGAAGAGAAAGAGTTTGCTGGAAATTTCCTCTTAAAGAGGGGGTATATTTGGCTTGTAAAAGAGAAGAGAAGCTGGAATTTTTGAATGGTTTTGGCTATGAAACAATGGAGATTTCGGCAGCAGTAAATTTGGAGAGAAAAGAAGAATTTTGGTTGAACTTTTGGCACTTCTATGCTGTAACAAAATCAAATATGGACAGCCCCCAAGGAGTCCAATAATCGGCAAACACCCTCCTATTTTGGTGATAATTCCAGCTTAATTATCACCCAAAAAGAATAATATTTATCTCTTACTTTTATCACCTCTTCAAATAATAAAATACTAATATTTATCTCCTATCCACCTCTTCAACAATTCAAAATAAAATAAACTACTACAACACCCTTCCAAATTAATTTGAGAGTCCAAAATTGAACCAACACTCTCCCATTCACGCCAAAGAAAGAACAAGGAAAAAATAAAAATCCAAATGTCGCTTCTTGGACTCGAACCAGCGACCCCTAAGCAAAGCAGCAGAGCAGACCACCTTTAAGCGCCCCAAACCAACCTTCCCAATTGACTTTCATGTCATAAAACCCCATGATTTACTTTTAAAGCCTTCCTACTTAAGCCCATCACCGCATATATAAAAATAAAATGCATAATGTCGCTCCACCCATTCGAACTCGCGCCCATCCTCACCTCCAACTCCTAAGTGGCGCATGGGAACCACTTTGCCAATGCGCTGCTTTGTGTCATAGACTCGCCCAATTTTCTTTTAAGGCCTCCTTTCTTTTAACGCCAAAACCCAAAAAAATAAAACACCTTGCTGCCACCTTGATTCGAACCCAAGCCCTTACTAGCGTTACTTCGTGCCTTTAAGTGGCGCATGGGAGCCACTTTACCACTGGACTTTCATGTCCGAAAATTCCCAAATTTTTCCTTAAGGGCTCCTTCACCCACTCCCCTTTTATACTTAAAATTCAACATTTTCCCAAAGCTTTCCCTTCATCCTTGGGTTCTAAAAACTCCTAAAACACCTCCAAACATACTTAAAACCTACTAACACTTGAGTTATGCTCCAAACGCATAACCCCTAATCTAGGATGTTACACTTTAGTATTTGCGTAGGTGGTATTACTATTATTTTTTGAACTATAGAGATAAGACAATGTGGTTAGATTTTGATTATTATTGTGGTCCTCATGATATTTTATGGGTTTAATTTTCTAGCACTTTTGATGGATGTCATAATTATTTCATTATTATTATTTTGGTTTGAATATTTGTTATGTTAAAGTGCCATGAACTGTATGTATGGCTAATGGACGTTGAATAATGTGGTATAACTGTTGCATGATATTTCCATGATATTTTGGATATTTTGTAACTTAATTATTCCTAGGAACTATAGGTTTAGACCTTGGTATGTTTATTAGATATTTGTTGGAATGGATTAAATGCTTAGATCTGTTGTATTTTTGTGGTCTGGAGCAGAGGTACCAATATTCAGGTTATAAAAACGATACCTCTGTGATATTTCGATGTGCAGGAAGTCAATATTGTAATTTGGTAATCGATACCTTACCACGAGTATCGATACTCGAGATAAAATAATCAATACTTTATGAAAGGTATAGATAAATTCTGAGATTTTGATTTTAAGCGAGAAATAGAATGTTGTTTCGGTATCGATTTTTCAAGCAGTATCGATACCATTTGAAAGAAATATCGATACCTTTGTTTCAGTACTAATACCTGCGTAACTTGTTTTTGAAATTTTGCTAAGTGGCTCTAATGTATTTTTAATTGATACTATAAGTTTGTTTGAAGTATGTTTGGCATGTTTTAATGATGATTAATATATGCTTGACTTAAAAATTTGTAAGAACGCTAACAAAGAGGACAATTGCCTATTAATGTGACATTTTATAATGTGTGTGATGCGTGACGGTTGTGTGACATCTTGATATTTGGGCTCGGCGACCGGGCCAGGCATATGGTGTTACATCCTATTTCAACATGAGATTATGTTGATTTACATGATGTACGCATCAAGCCAATAAGTTATAAATACTCCCCAATACAATTGGTTTGTAGTTAAGAGCTAAATATTTCTCATCTTTGAATTTTTGTATGTGCGTATATGTTTCAATTGCTCCACCAGAACAAAAGATAAGTGAATACTCAAAGAAAATTGGGAATATATATTAATTATGAGTTTCCTTATATTATTATATGTTTTAAATGTATTGGAAATTCAATTATGACATGATTTATGATTACTATTTTGATTTGATAGTTTTCCCGACATTAGGGGGAGAGAAATAATAACTTGTAATAAGTTAGGGGGAGAGTAATTTGAACTAGAAGTTCAACAAGGATAACTCATTACAAGTTCCAAATATGAAAATTCTCATAAAAGAAAATAATAAATCTAGATGGTCATATAGTGAAGGCGAGTGCTCCAGAAAAGACCCAAGACATAACTAATAAGTAAAACTCTAGAAGAGATTCAGGTAAATGAAACTAAAGATTAAAATAGTGAAAATAAAAGATCTCGATAAGTTATGTCAATTCGAGAAAATGTCGAACCGATAATAAAAGTGGTCGACAATGGTTTTGCATGCAATATTATTATTGAAATAACGAAATAAAAGGAGGATCTTGAATAAATCTATTGAGAAATATAGATATGGAATAAATTGGTCAAAATAGAAAGACGCAACTCAAGTACAATTAAATTCGAGGAGTTTTTGGACCAGTACTCCAGATATCTAAAGGTATAAAGCCGGTGAGGGTACAAATGAAGTAGTTTTGCAAAAGCGGAATAAAAAAATATGAAGTTTTTCGCTAAGTCCTAGCATTGATTATGAAAATATATAATATTCTTTTATGGTGGATGCAATAACTTTTAGATATATTATGAATCATTATATAGTAAAGATTTAACTTGCGTCTAATGGTTGTTGTTACAACCTTTTATGAATCACTATATAGTAAAGTTTATATTAAAACCCTTGAAGGATTTAGAATGCTATAAGCATATCGAAATTCTCAGGAAATTGTTTATTTATATGAATTGAAATCATTTGAACATATGTGGTGAATAGTGGTTGAATGAGGTTTATAAAATGATACAAAATACCTATTTGTGTTTTTATAAAAGAATCATTAAAGTTTGCTATGATTATTGTTGAAACTCCTGAAGAGATCAAAATATATTTCCCTAAAATTTTTCCTCACTCATGACTTTCAAAAGAATGGTGATATAAATGCTTAACAAATATATTCAAATAGTCATTTGAAAAACTAGTATTCAAGATTGAATACGTAGAATATGAGAAAGTATGTGATGTTTTCATGAGGGGGAGTAAATACACGCTGCACTCTTTTTCGCTTAACTGAGGTTTTGTCCATTGGGTTTTCCTGGTAAGGTTTTTAATGAGGCAACATATTATGCGTATTATAGATATGTGTACACTTTTTCTTTCACTAGAAATTTTTTTCCTACAAGGTTTTTATCTAAGTAAGGTTTTAACGAAACACATTATCTCTACAAATGGACATCCAAGGGGGAGTGTTATGAATATCATATTAAGTGGATGTCCATCAAGATCTAAATAAGTTTTAATATACTTTAAATTTTAATAGTAATTAGAAGTAGAGTTCTATTTCATTTATACTTCTTATGTCTATAAATATAGACTTTGAAGAAGCATTGTAAATATTCCGATTGATTAATAAAATATGCTCTCTCTTTATTTTCTCATTCTCTTTGTTCTTTATTTTCTGTCTTTTTATTTAATAATATTTAATATGTTGTTAGAATATATTTTGTTGAATAGGTTTTTAATATGTTTTAAAAGTATTTAGTAATTTTTTCAATCATTCCACATGACTATTGTATTTTTTAATAAAAAATTGAACATATGTATAAGTATATTTAATATTGTGTAATTCAAATTAAATAAAAATTTCTCCAAAATTTCTAATATTTTTAGGAAAAGTATAAAGTTTCTAATACTTAATAAATTATAGCAATAGAGATACTATAAATAGACTAAAAGGTTAAGAGGCAATATAAGTTTGTTGAAGTATTTTTGGAATTTTTTCCATAATCTCAGAGGAAAATATCATTTTAATAACCATGCCAACAAAATAGCATAGTATATCTGATTACTTCAATCAAAATTTATTATAGTAAACTTAAAATTTCAAACTTTCATTCTTATCATTACTTCATTAGAATTAATTTAAAATTAAAATTTCACTAAACTTATAGATGCTATATGATATTTTTTAAAAAAAAAACTGGTGACCTAACTCTGCTGATAAAAGTTGTAAAGAAATAGAGATGTAGATTATCTTGTCTCCCCACCAAATCTACAATAAATTCGTCTTAGTCACCACTTTAACCCAAGGTTCCACTAGAAAGATAGTCAATTGTAGTTTTCAATAATCACCGAATTCAAAGCTAATTATTTAAGGGAAAATCTTAACTTTCTTTTTAAAAGTAATTAGATATCCGACAATCATAACAACATTTATGACTAAAAACTAATTAATAATTGAATTTAGATGTAATTATTTGTAATTATAAAAGGATGATATATTTGGATAATCATTATAATTGATGAGTTTCACTAAAATAGGTGTAATTGAAGCACCCCAGTTACACTTTATAATTATTAAGGGAGGGTGAGAATTAAAGTAATTATGTGGATAGTTGCACTCAAATTCAATTACTACTTTCCAAACACTCCTACTTGATTTGAATTTTAGAAAATATTTTTTGTACAAGTTTAAGTTATGGAAATTATATTATAAGCATGAATATGTTTGAGTGTTTGGGATGGTTATGGCAAAATATTTCTAAACTTATATTATAAATCCTATAAATTTATATTATAAGAAATAATTTACATGTTATAAAAGTGTTATAATATACTTATTTATAAAAAAAAATGACTAAAAAGTATGGACATAACTTATTATGCGTCCATGCTATATATTATAAAAATAATAATTTGTTTATTAAAAAAGTATTAAAAATAACTTTGTAAAGTTATGACAAAAAAATATATTATTTATAAGAAGTGTTAAAAATAACTTTTTCATAAATGTTATATTTTATAGATTTTATATTATTTTAAACTTAATTTACGTATTACAAAATGATTATAACCTAGCATAAGTCTTTCTCCAAATTAAGTTTATATTTTATAATCAAAGCTACAAATTGTTTCCACCATAAACTCAAATATTATGTGGTAGATGCTAATTATTCAAATGCAAAAAGGTCTTCTTGTACGATATTGTAAGGTACGAAACCATTTGAGAGAATGGAGCCAAACACAAGCACTTGATATAACTTGCAAACTTTTTAATTTGAGGCATTCAAAGCTTTGAAATGTGGTTGAGTGGGCATTTGTTATTCTGAAAAAAGATTTCCCATATTAACAACATTATCTCTGTATAGCATAAAAAATAAAGTTGGATTGTACTAGCATGTTGCATACTTCATAACTTCATTCTTAAGTGGAATTGAGATGATTCATACTTTGAAAAGTATATGGAAGAAGGAGACATTGATAATCTTAATGATACAAATTCAGATCCAGATGATCAAGAACTTAGTCAAAGAACAAGAAATAATAATGAGTATATGTTAAATGTTAAAGAGAGAATAACCCAACAAATATGGAATGCTAGAGCACTTAGATAAAACTGCATATGATGTTTATTTTTCTTTTTTATTTTATTAGTAATCGTATTATTGATTACTTTCTTAAACTAACATATTGAATACGATGATTTGATTTTAATTTTTGTTACTTATTTAGATTTTTTTTATCGTACTAATAAATTTTTTTATCAATTACTATTTTTAAAAATATAAATTACTTAACTATGTAATAACAATTTGTAATTATACTTTATACTACAAAACATGACACAGGGAATTACGATGTAATTACAATCTGCCAATCAAATATCGAAACCATTTTTAAAGTTGATTTTAAAAACGGGGGTCGACTTTAAAAACGAAAATGGAGTCGCCACCAATCCCTTTTTGCTTAGGTGTGATCGGATCACCTTATAAAATATTTTATTTCAAAACATTGATTTTGGCCTACGAAATTCAAGAAAACGGGTTCGAGTCGGTTACGTGCATTTAGAAGGATTAGCACCCTCGTAACGCCCAAAAATTGGTACCTAATTGATTAATTAATGTCCTAATGTCAAAATTTTGAATATATTTTAAAACACGATCCTTTTGATTTTTAAAACTTATGTCCTTTAATTTTAAATGGATATTCAATTATTTGGATTTTAAAAGAAAAATCAAAACTCAGTAAGTTAGAGCACGATCTTTCGAATTTTCCAAACATCGAATATCCTTTGCTTTTTAGAAATCCTTGCCTCGAGATGACAAAACGCCGCATCCAAAGGAGTTAGGACACAACATCTTAAATTCCCGAGAATAGGTTTTTATTTAAAAATTCATATGTTTTAATTTCAAAAGGGTACTCAATCATTTGGACTTAATGAGAAAAATCGAAACCAGAGAAGTTAGGGCACGATTTTCTCAAAACTCCTAAATATCGAATATTGCCTTATTTTTTAATTTGAAAAATCATGGATTTTGAAATATGAAGGTATATTTGGCCACATTAATAAATAAAGATTAATGAATTTTTTTTAAAAAAAAAGAAATCTAAAAAACAAATAAAAACCAAAATGTACCAAGCTTTCAAATAATAATGGACAATGTTAAAACAAATAATGTGAAAGAAAAGGATTTTGAAATCGACAATAAAAAGTAACTTAAAAATAAATTCATGTATAAAAATTTTAAAGTAGGTAATATATGTAAAAGTTTGAAATAAATCCCAAAATAAATAAATAAATAAATAATATATGAAATAATAATATATAATTGAATTTTAAAATAAATATTATATAAGAAGTAAGTTTAAATAAGTAATATATAAAACAATTTATATATCAATCTAAATAAATAATATACAAAATGACTTAAAGAAAATGATATGTGACAAATCCTAAAAGATACGTATAAGTTTAAAATAAACAATATACTAAAAACTTAAAATAGATAATATAAAACAGTTTAAAATGATATAAAATAAAACCACTTTAAAATAATCGTTATATAAAACGATAAGAAAAATGAATGATATATAAGATAGTTTAAAGTAATAATATAAAAAAACTTAATCAAAATAAAACTATTTGAAATAATTAATATCTAAAATAATAAAATAAAACAGCTTGAAATAAATACCACGTAAAAATTTGGAATAAATAAATAAAATACAAATTTGCAAAAGTGTGAAAATAAAATAAATCTCTATACGTAAATAATAAATAAACGAATAAAATAAAAGAATAACTAATAATTAAACAATTAAATGGATAAATAAAAAGATTGAAAAACGAAGATGAATGAAGAATAAAATAAGAACAAACCATAGAAAATAAGAACGCAAGAAGGAGAGAAATTTGAGTGAATGCTCTCAAGAATTCTTATTACTTCCCCCAAACTCAAGTGTGCTTTACAATGAAGGGAGAGGCCTCTATTTATAGTTGAGCCTCCCCAAATCCAACTGCATGATCAATTACATCAACGGCTAAGATTAAAAGGTATCTACAAATTAAATCTCTAAGATTACAAAATCATATCTTCTGAGATTGCATACCATATCTTCTAAGATTGCATATCATATCTAAGATTTGCATATCATATCTAAGATTGCATATCATATCTTCTAAGATTACATACCATATCTTCTAGGATTGCATATCATATCTAAGATTTGCATATCATATCTAAGATTGCATATCCTTGAAGATTGTGTTCCCATATACGTCAAGCTTGTAGATGGACCTTCAATCTTTTCAAGTAATGGGCCATTTCGATCGGGCCAAATGATATATTTTGGACTGGACTTGGACTTTGTTTTATTATTTTGGGTTTATTATTTTTTGTATGGGCCCGGGCTAAATTGGCCTATTACAGCTACCCCTCTTTGCTCATTGTCGTGTAACGAGAATGGAGCAAAGACTATAAAAGGACCAATTTTGCCCGGTCATGCTGAGCCTTAAACTCCTGATCCTCATCTTCTTCAAGTAGTCTCTAACCCAACTGCAACTTCAAGGAGACAAGATCTGCTATCTTCAATCTGCTCCACTGCAAACTCAGGGAGACAAGATCTGATGTCTTCGATCTGTTTCACTGCAATCTCAGGAAAGCCAGATCTGCTATTTTTAATCTGCTCCACTGCAAACTCAGGGATGCCAGATTAGTAACTTCGATCTGCTTCACTGCAATCTCAGGAAGATAAGATCTACAATTTTTAGTCTGCTACCTTGCTACATCAGGAAGATGAGGCTAGTGGCTAAAATCTGCTCCCTTGCTACATCAGGAAGATAAGATTCGCCATCTTCGATCTGCCCCACTGCTATCTCGAGGAGACAAGATCTACAATTTATTTAGTCTGCTCCCTTACTACATCAGGAAGATAAGACTATAATCTTCAGCCTGCCCCACTACTATCTCGAGGGGACAAGATCTGAACTTTTCAGTCTGCTTCCTTATTAACTTAGAATGACTTCAATCTTCAGTCTGCTCCACTACCCTCTCGAGGGAACAAAATCTGAAATTTTCAGTTTGCTTCCTTACTATCTCAGGAAGACTTCAATCTTCAGTCTGCTCCACTACCATCTCTAGGGAACAAAATCTGAACTTTCCAATTTGCTTCCTTACTATCTCAGGAAGACTTCAATCTTCAGTCTGCTTCACTACCATCTCTAGGGAACAAAATTTGAACTTTCCAATTTGCTTTCTTACTATCTCAAGAAGACTTCAATCTTCAGTCTGCTCCACTACCATCTCGAGGGAACAAAATTTAAACTTTTTAGTCTGCTCCCTTGCTACATCAAGGAGATTAGACCAATGGCTAAAATCTGCTCCATTGCCGATACATGGAGATAGGATTCGACAAATTTGATATACTCCACTACTGCTTAGGGAGATAAGATCTGTGAATTTACCGATGTTGCTACACCATCCTCTAAGGGACATGTCTTGTAGACTCGGTTCCATATGCATATGTTTATGCCGAATGATCAGGATGCTATGATCAAAATAAATCAAATGCTCCTAGCCACATATGTTATGAACGCAACATGTCATGAAAATGATTCCTGATTAGGATGCAATGATCGGAATGAATCTAATGCTCCTAACTAAATGATATTAGGGATGACATTTGCATGAATGCAGAATGTCATGAGAATGATCTTCTTCTTCTTTTTTTTTTATGTACAACGATTAGGATACAATGATCGGAATGAATCAAATGCTCCTAATTGGAAGTGTATGCATGTGAATGATCCATTTTTAATGCTTGGGTTGTCATTGCTCATAGTTCATCAAGGTTCTATCACTGACGCGTTACCTTGCTTTCTCGTTCAGCTGGTATCTTTGACAGAAAACCCAAACAAACGATCATATTCTGCTCAGCAAGCTTGACCCGCTGTAATTTTAGAGTCACTTCCACTGTACCTTTTGGGACATAAAGTTTGTACCTCCCACTGCAACTTTGGTTTCTTCCATCCTTCTGCAACTCCGAGGTATGGGATTAATTTTATCTGTCACACCACTCGCTGGGTGTAATGACCAGATATATATGCCTGATATTTGCATGAATGCAATGTATCATTTTCTTTTCCCAAGAATGATCTCTTTGTACACTTGGGGTGACATTGCTCGTCATTTGTCAAGATGGTATCATCGACGAAATGTCTTATCCAATAAAATCCGAAGAGATAATCATCTTTCAATATTTCCAACCCTTAGGCTTGGTGAGTTCTAAACAATAGTCCTATTTCAGATTCTTATATTATTTAGAAGATTCCAGAATAATATGCGAAACTCCTTTTATGAAAGTATTATTAGTCCACTAATTGTTATTTCAATGCAAAATGCTTAAAAAAGATCATAACAATGGAGAAGAAGGAAATTAGGAGCATAGCTCGGAACAAATAAGTTAAGCAAAGATAACAAATGTAATCTAGAAGGAAATTTATTGGTAGTATATTTTGAAATGAATTAAAGATAACAAATTCAGAATGGGTAAGATGGGAAACTAGGTGCCCCAGATATCGCAGCCTGAGCTTCTCTGTTCAAACTTCTTGAGGACCATTTTAAGCTCAAAATGTGTTTAGGAGATCCGGAGTTCTTCGTCGATGCCCCAAGATGTAACATACTTCCTCATTGTTAATGTAGCAAGACTACGGTATGCCCCACTTTTGATCAAAATTTGAGCCGCCCTTTTCGGGTTTTCAGCTCAAAACCCATTTGGTCTCAAAGCGCCCTTTGCGGGTTTTCGCCTTGGCCTCTCTTCTTTTTTCTTTTCTTTTATTTTATTTTATTTTTTTTGAAGAGATCTCAAGGCACCCTTTGCGGGTTTTCACCTTGGTCTTTCCTCTTTCAGGTAAAATACTTCTTGTCTGAACCTGAATTCACCGAATTGGGCAAGTCTTCGCCATCCGTCTTGGTCAATATCAATGCTCCTCTAGAGCAAACCCTTTCTTGCTACATAAGGTCCTTCCCAGTTTGGCATCTGCTTTCTTCTGAAATCTTTTTGTATAAGAAAGATCTGTTTCAATATCAGGTTCCCCTTGTGTAATTCTCTAGGATGAACCTCTTTGTCGTAAGCTCGCATCATCTGACCGTGATGGATAACTTTTAACCTTTCCTTCGATTAGGTTCAATTAGCAACAATGCTTCCACTCTATAAACCAATGAGTAAGATGCTGCCCCGGCAAAAATCCTGGCCAATGTTCGATAACCATAGAAGATAAATAGTAATTTTTTTATACCAATCTTTACAAGTCTCGATCATCTTTTCTACAATCCTTGTTTTTTTTTCTGCCTTTGTTGCTCTATAATATAGCGTCTGATCTTTAAACAGACTACAAACTTTTGACTTTGTCCTTTTTGGCATTCTTTGTCGGTGCCTGATCTTTTTTTTTGAGAATTTGATGACTATCGACTTTGTAACATTGGCATATGAAGCTACTTCCACCCTCTTAGTGAAGTAGACGATGACCACGACAATGAGTCGATATGGACCAAAAGCTTTTGACGAGATCGGCTCCACAATATCCATTCCCCACATATAAAAGATATGTGAAGAAATAGCTGAGGCACATGAGTCTTGTCTTCCTCCATTTGGCATTTACGACATAACTGAAGCAATCTCCCTTTTATGGTGGACCAATAGTACCCGAACCTTATGATTAGCCTGGCTATTGTAAAACCATTATCATGTTCTTTAAACACCCTTATGGACTTCTTTTAAGATTTTCCCAGGCGTGTCTTGATATGATCGTGCAAAATTATCTTTGAATTCTTGAAAATAACTCAATGATGTCTCGCCTTATTTCTGTGGTGAGCTGGGCTTCGATCCTCACCCCTTTCTTAGGCTCGTAATGTCCACTGACCCTATGTAAGGTAGGATCTATTTTTCATCATGTTCTACCATTCTTAATAAATCAGAAGATATGTTACAATCCCTGTCATCTTCAAAGTCCTGAGATCCCCTAGACCCATATTTCATTCAAAAAGGGAATCCGTAACAACGTCGCTCATGTCATTGATATCTGGGTACTTAGGTACGAAGGAAAAAAATCCAAAGAATAAATGATTCTAAGGATGATTATTTGTATGGTATGGTCATGAATAAAGAATGAAAGAATATTCTAAAAAATAAAAGAATGTACAGTATGAAATGTAAAGAATGAAAAAAAAATACTTAAAAAGATGCATTTTATTGAAATAAAAATTCTGGACATAAGCCTATTTCACAAAAGGATTCTTATTGTCTCTAGGCTTAAGGCAACAAGCATGTTTTGAATATTACTCTAGATTAATCTTAAAAATACAGGGATTCCTTCCACAATTCCATTGTTTAAAATCTTCCCAAGTATGTAAGGGCTTGGAAACTTTTATTCCCCGGTTCTCTCTTCGAATATGTCGTTAATGCTTAGATTTCCTAAAATTCCCATCGGATCTTTGATCTATTTTCTTTGTCTTGGCACGTGTACCGTAACGGTGTTCAGTTTCCAGATTTTTTCCTCTCTCTTTCCCTCTTCTGTGATAATTTCAACTAATTAGGCTCTCTCTATGGACTTAAATGCATATGATGTGATGTAATGCAAATGCATGAATGCAAGGAGGCATCGATTCAGATTCAACTTCATTTTAGAAAACTTTATTAGAAAACAAAATTCTTTACATAAAATGGACTACAAATATGCTTTCGCCCTAAGGCCTAAAGTTTTGATTTTCCCAAACAACAAGGCTAACTCTTGACCACGATCTGACTGTAGCTCATACTTCATGCTCAATGTATCAGCCTGTACTACTAAAGTCTGTAGGTGATCAGCTACCTCTCAAATCTGAACTATTGCTTCACCCATGAGATAATCCCTATTTCTAACTTGATTATGAGAATGATTGAGCTCTTCCTTCCAATGCCCTTCTCTTGCTCCAAGATGCTTGATCCGGAGTTCACAATTCTGCAATGTCGATTCTAATTTTTCGATCTTGCCCTTCATTTCCTCAATCTTATTCAGACCGACTTCAACTCAACCGCAGAATTACGGCTTCGATGGTGATGAAGAGACCGTCCCAATTTAGCCACTCTAGCTTTTAATCCACTCTTTTCCTTTTGGCTTTCTGCTAAACTCTTTTATAGGGCCTCGTTTCGCATCTGCATCTCTAGGAACTTCCTCTCCCAATGGTCAGCTTTGGCCTTTTCCTCTTGAACCTCCTGTTGCCACTGTTCACTCATCCCCGTGATATTCATTAGCTTCTTCACAAAAGTTGGGACATTAGCAGCCCTAGAATAAGCTTTGTCGACTTGGATCCTTGAACAGCGAAACAAGGTTGTATATTCCTCCACCGTGAGTACTAAATCTACTTTTTTGAAAGTGAAACAGCTATAAGCAGAGTTCCAAAACTAAGTCATAGCCTGGAGCAGATGTTTATCTACCTTGATGTCGAGCAAGTAAGGTAGATCACCATAATTACGATAAAATGCCTGCTTTGCCTCATCATACCACTGGGTCCACATTCCTTTCAACTCCTGAAGCTCATTTTCTGTGACACTGATACGAGCGAAATCCCGTAGTTCCGACACATACCCCTCAGCTAAGCTATCCCCTTTCTCTAATTGCCTTTGCTCTGACCATATACGGTCGACTGCATTGTCTTCCACTTTATCAAGGAATTTGTTCTCCATAACCAGCTTTCTAACTTAGAAACTGACCGTGAATCGATACCTCTTAAAATATGAAATGGCATGCACAAAGAATAAAACACAACAAGTTAGTACCACAGAATAAAATGTAAAGCAAGTAAAATAAACAAACACCTATCTGGGTAACTACTAAAGTTTGACATAGTTCTACTTAGGGTGGGCCCTTAGGTTGTCTATATGTGGTTCAGCTCTAAAGTTGAGGTACCTGAACCAGCAGATTCCTCGATCCTCACCCATTATAGGCTCATATGGACTGAGTTCAGTTCAGGGGAATATATTTCCCTATGGCCATGCGGAAGTGAAAACTTCACGAAGACATAGGTACAGATGTATCCCGAAAGCAATCCACTAGCCCATGCAGAGGTGAAAACCTCACGAAGGCATAGCTTTTCGCTCCCACTTAAAGGCGCGACCACAACGGTCATGTAATGCAATGCAGAGATATATATTAAAAATTAGAACCACATGAAATAAAAGGATCATGGTTTTTTTAAATCAGAATTTTAAATTCGGAATAAAAGACATGAAATTATCGATTTTACGGCTTGACTCTCTTATTGTCCCCAGTGGAGTCGCCAAGCTGTCGAAACCATTTTTAAAGTTGATTTTAAAAACGGGGGTCGACTTTAAAAACGAAAATGGAGTCGCCACCAATCCCTTTTTGCTTAGGTGTGATCGGATCACCTTATAAAATATTTTATTTCAAAACATTGATTTTGGCCTATGAAATTCAAGAAAACGGGTTCGGGAGTCGGTTACGTACGAGGAAGGATTAGCACCCTCGTAACGCCCAAAAATTGGTACCTAATTGATTAATTAATGTCCTAATGTCAAAAATTTGAATATATTTTAAAACACGATCCTTTTGATTTTTAAAACTTATGTCCTTTAATTTTAAATGGACATTCAATCATTTGGATTTTAAAAGAAAAATCAAAACTCAGTAAGTTAGAGCACGATCTTTCAAATTTTCCAAACACCGAATATCCTTTGCTTTTTAGAAATCCTTGCCTCGAAATGACAAAACGCCGCATCCAGTGAGTTAGGACACAACATCTTAAATTCCCGAGAATAAGTTTTTTATTTAAAAATTCATATGTTTTAATTTCAAAAAGTGTAACACCCCAAACCCGGCCCATGCGGTATAACCGAATCTGACATGTCACATGAAGAAAACGTATAAAGAACATGTGATTCTTACTAAAATAGGCGTTATTTGGTCATGGTCAAGAAAACAAGTTTGGTTATAAATATTTGATAAAACACTACCAATTTCGAGAGGTTGATTGATGAATCAAAAATCGAACTAGTGAACTTTAAAACCGTGACTTTTGAGAAATGACGTTGATAATTTGAAATAGAATCCGAGTTAAATTATTAGTGCATATTTATTATGAAAACCATTTGTTAATCAATTTTGGAAACCGTTATTTATGATTTTAGAAAAATCCCCATTTTAAAACAATTCAAGCAAGATAATAAGTACGACTAAACATAAAGCAAGATAAAAATATTTCAGAGGCCTTATTATAACTTAAAACCCAAAATAGTAATAATAGTGAAATAAAGCGGGAAAGTAGTTTACTAATATTTGAAAATATTATTTCCAAAGTATGGCCTCCACCGAGTCATCCATGGGCCCAAGTCCTCATTCACGAGCATTACCTGCAAGGGTTAAGAAAGAAGGAGGGTGAGTCACAAGAACTCGGTGTATAATCCCCATTGTCATCCACTTTGGGCTGAACCCGCATAGCATAATCTTGGGCCTAAGCCCATTTACATAGTAATAATTAAAATGAAGTATATGTATGCAACCCAACCCATCCATCCATCACACCCCCGACCAGCCAATCACACCTGTGGGGATCAAGTCAACCCACCCCGCCGCTCACACCAAAATTTGCAGTCAAACTGCTATCATATAGTATTTTGTGGTCAAGCCACCGAAATCATATTTAAGCACAATAATATACAAATTGTGGCAATGCCACCAGGCTACACTGCTCTCCATACAATTTTCCCATCCCATGCAATATGTAAAAATGCTACGTATATAATAATATAACATAAAACATCCACATATAAATATCAACCATTAATCAAGTAATTTATTAAGGTGAATCGACCCATTATAGTTCTTTGGAAATTCGGCCCACTAAGGAATTCTAGCAAATCGGCCCGTAGAGGCATTTTGGTAAATCGGCCCATAGGGGCATTTTGGTAAATTATACCGATTAACACCGATTTTGACAGATCTTAGAATTAACATCGTTTAAGCCAATTACTCGTTTTATGCTATTTTACATTTTTTTAACGATCTATTCATACAATCATTGTAGTGAATCACGAATCTACGGAATTTCGGTGTGAGATTACACACCTGATTACGGTAAGGACTAAACCTTCTTAATCGTCGGCACCTAAATCACCATTACACTCGATTAACCAACAAACGAGATTTTATTAATCCAAATCTAAATCAGACGATCTAATGAAATGCTTACCCTTAGTATCGTTAACGACCACGATTTGTCTATTTTCACCGGATGATGGTCCACAACCGGGTAGAAAATCCCAAACCGCCGATACCGTCCTACGCTTGAACTTAGGAGTAGGAATCGCAAATCCACTCCCTTTTTGCTCTCCTATCCATTTTCTTTTCAAATCACTACCACTTGCCTCCATTGGAAAAGTCTTAGTTAGAACGATATTACGATGATAGATAACGATTGTCTAAGGAAAAGGTTTCGGCTTACCACTACTTCCGAAGGGTCAACGAGTAGATAAGAACGAACGATCTAGTCCCTATAATAATCGATTAGTCAAACTTTCAATCCGATTAACACAATAACTGAGTAGCGATATCGAATGGACTATGAAGAGACTCCTTACCTTAATCGATGATGAACCCGATTCCCACCGATTGGACTTATGACTAGAGATGAATCGGCAATGATGTGGTATTTGGCCACCCACTATATCACTACGAAAAAGAATTGATCACAATATGAGAGTGTAGGAGAGAGTGATGTTTCGATTTAGAAATAAAGTAGAACAACCGAATAGTGATGGACACACATTCGGCTAGGAAGAAAAGAAAATGGAAGAAGTAGAAATGAAACCCTTACCCAATTCAACCAAGGAGAAATGTCCAACATGCAAGAATGGAGAAGAGAGAAGATGTTAAAGATTCGACTATTAAAGAGAAAAGGGCAAGGAAGATTCGGCCAATCAAAGTTGTCAACTAAGAAGAAGAAAAGAGAGGTTGAAGAAATGGTGAGAAAAAGAAAGAAAGATGGAAAAATAGTGTTAGGGGGTTTCGGCTAATCACCAAGGAGAAGATGACCAAATTGTCTTGAGTAATTCGGCAAAACAAAGGAAAAAGAACCAAAATAATTTGAGTGTTTCGGCCAAGGGAAAAAAAATTGGAAAAGAGACACCAAAAAAAATGTTCAAAAAGAAACTACCTCTCATGCACAATTTTGCAAAAAAATGCTATAGCAAATTGGCTCCCAAAATCCCCCCTACCAAAACCGTGTATCATCTTTACCAAAAAGATGAGTGTTGACCAAAACTCTTTCCTTAGGCAACTCCTAATATTCGGCCAACATGTCCCCTCCTTATCCCTTTCTTTGATTTCTTTCCTTCTTTTTCCCTTGTCTTCCTCCTTACCATATTCCTTAGTCATCTTTCCATCAATAAAAAGTCTCCTTACCATATTTAGAACCATGGCCGACACTTTGGAATAGGAGCACAAAAATAATCCAAAAATTTTGCAAAAGGTGGGATTCGAACTCCACCCCTTAAGCCTCTTCATGTGACGCCACACCACTCTACTACTAGCTCATCTTATGCTAGCAAAATACACACTTATTTCCTTAAGTCATGATGCCACTTACCTTCTCTACTTAAAGTGCTTAAACACAAAAATTTTACTAAGGCCCAACTTAACCCCAAACCTTCTTAGGATCCCTAAACATACACAATTAACATTCTAAACTAGCCTACCGCGAGGTATAAGGCAAAACATAAAATCCTGAAGTTTAGGATGTTACAAAAAGGGTACTCAATCATTTGGACTTAATGAGAAAAATCGAAACCCAGTAAGTTAGGGCACGATTTTCTCAAAACTCCCAAATATCGAATATTGCCTTATTTTTTAATTTGAAAAATCATGGATTTTGAAATATGAAGGTATATATGGCTACATTAATAAATAAAGATTAATGAATTTAAAAAAAAAACAAATCTAAAAAACAAATAAAAAACAAAATGTACCAAGCTTTCAAATAATAATGGACAACGTTAAAATAAATAATGTGAAAGAAAAGGATTTTGAAATCGACAATCAAAAGCAACTTAAAAATAAATTCATGTATAAAAATTTTAAAGTAGGTAATATATGTAAAAGTTTGAAATAAATCCCAAAATAAATAAATAAATAAATAATATATGAAATAATAATATATAATTGAATTTTAAAATAAATATTATATAAGAAGTAAGTTTAAATAAGTAATATATAAAACAATTTATATATCAATCTAAATAAATAATATACAAAATGACTTAAAGAAAATGATATGTGACAAATCCTAAAAAGATACGTATAAGTTTAAAATAAACAATATACGAAAACTTAAAATAGATAATATAAAACAATTTAAAATGATATAAAATAAAACCACTTTAAAATAATCGTTATATAAAACGATAAGAAAAATGAATGATATATAAGATAGTTTAAAGTAATAATATAAAAAAACTTAATCAAAATAAAACTATTTGAAATAATTAATATATAAAATAATAAAATAAAACATCTTGAAATAAATACCACGTAAAAATTTGGAATAAATAAATAAAATACAAATTTGCAAAAGTGTGAAAATAAAATAAATCTCTATACAGAAATAATAAATAAATGAATAAAATAAAAGAATAACTAATAATTAAACAATTAAATGGATATATAAAAAAGATTGAAAAAACGAAGATGAATGAAGAATAAAATAAGAACAAACCATAGAAAATAAGAACGTAAGAAGGAGAGAAATTTGAGTGAATGCTCTCAAGAATTCTTATTGCTTCCCCCAAAACTCAAGTGTGCTTTACAATGAAGGGAGAGGCCTCTATTTATAGTTGAGCCTCCCCAAATCCAACGGTACAGATCAATTACATCAACGGCTAAGATTAAAAGGTATCTACAAATTAAATCTCTAAGATTACAAAATCATATCTTCTAAGATTGCATACCATATCTTCTAAGATTGCATATCATATCTAAGATTTGCATATCATATCTAAGATTGCATATCATATCTTCTAAGATTACATATCATATCTTCTAGGATTGCATATCATATCTAAGATTTGCATATCATATCTAAGATTGCATATCCTTGAAGATTGTGTTCCCATATACGTCAACCTTGTAGATGGACCTTCAATCTTTTCAAGTAATGGGTCATTCCGATCGGGCCAAATGATATATTTTGGACTGGACTTGGACTTTGTTTTATTATTTTGGGTTTATTATTTTTTGTATGGGCCCGAGCTAAATTGGCCTATTACACCAAATATATCTATGTAATTGCAAAGAAATTACAAGACAATGTAAATTCTACCCTAATAATTACACTTTCATCTAATTATTCTGTGTTGTCCAAATAAACTATTAGTCTCTAAAATTGACAATTTTTTTCAGCTTAGTCCCTCAACTTTTTTCATCCACATTAATCTTGAACTTGACAACTTTTACTTATTTTAATCCATATGAAGACGTGACACTCTAGTATTATATCACATTACCACCTACAAATTATATTTTTTTATAAAAAAAAATCTAGGTTATGATATGACATAGTGCCATATCACTGCTAACCTTCTTTTTCAAAATTTTTGTCTATGATATACTAACATCTTATGTTTAGGTAAATGTACCCATCAACATTATTAGGATTTCCAATGGTGGTGGAGTTCAGTTATACTCGATTTCCTTGACCAACACAACTTCCTCATTAGTAGGCTTTAGTCAATACTCATATCTTACTCATCTGCATTTTCAAGATTCATGGTCATATGTTAGAATTTTTGTTAGGAAATTTGAAAAAAAAAAAAAAAACAAACAAACAAATGCACTTCAAATTTCTAAGAATTGTTATCGATTTCACTTTCTCATATAAGCAAAAATATCGAAGTACTTAATATTGCATAGATTACTTAGCCATGAAGAAAGTAAGAATTTTGGTTGAAATTGTATCTATTCAAAATCATGATATTATGAAAATCAAAATTTAATATTGCATAAATAATAATTCTTAAATGATTAGAATAATATGATTTTCGCTAATATAGAAAATTGCATGATATAAGATTGGGGTTTTCCGTTGGATTCATTGTTGGATTTAATGAAGAAGAACATGATAAATTGATTTCTTCCTCATAACATTTCTCCTTTGTTACGTAAATCCTAATTATGGAGGCTATGATTTTCTATTAGTTTATATATGTAATCCATTATTATTGGAACCAAATCAGATTGTCTGAACAGGATATTGAACCGAAAACCAAATCCCCACTGAACCAGTCAAAAACTGATTCAATCGATTTTTTTTACTTTTTGCCTAATTTATTAGCCAAAACCCATAAAATTTGACTTAAATTGGTAAAATCCCAAAATAAAATATAGCCCAAATAAATAAATCCAAACCTAAAAAAAGGTTAAGTATTTATTAAAATTATTATTTACTGGTGTTAATAATTGTTTTTCTAATTTTTTTTTGATACTTTCCCTTTTTTTTCTAATTTTTTCATATGTAGAATTGATAATAATGTTATTTTTAAATAAACTGAAACAATCATATCCAAACTTAACATTAAACTTAGAAACATTAAGTTTTGAAATAGCAAAGGTTTTTGGAAACTAAAGGTACACAAAGAGTCTGAAATAGATCTAACTTATAGTTAAAACCCAAGACCAAATAATAAGTCCTTATGCCTTCAATCGGAGCCTTCACACGGTTTCCCATATATATACTGAAAATCTTTATTTAGGTTTCTGGTTTATATTGAAAGGAATCCTGACATCATATTAGATGCATGAGTAGTACAACCAGAATCAAACCAATAAGGTAATGTTTGGTTGGGTGTAATAAGAATAAATTACAGCCCAATTCAATGGGCCCACCACCAAACCAACGTTTGGTTGCCTATAATGGCTATTACACGCTGAATGGAATCAGCTTCTATTACAGTATGGCCTGTAATAGCAATTCAGGGGCTTGGGGTCTGATTAGCTATTCAAAGGCACGGGTAATAACATTTTTCCCTATTTTGGACCAAAATATCCTGTCTCTCATCTTCATCTTCATCGTTTTCACTTTCACACTTCAGACAATTTCTTCCTAAACATTTTTCCCAAAGTAAACCCTATAGAAATTGGATCCTTAATCGACGACAAATCAAGCTTCATTCACCATCTTCATCTTCCTTCCGTTGAACCTCCTTATTTACGGTAAGTGATGGCCTTTGATTCCTTTTTTTTTCTCTGATTTTGTTAGTTAAAGTTCCTTTTTTGGTCTCACTCTGATCCTTCTCAATTTCTTCATTAGATCCTCATAATTTTTGTGTTCTTTTTTCTATGTTTCTAGAGTTTGATTTGGTAGCTGAATTGTTTTGGGTTTTAATGAATCAAAAGCTTCAGCAAATTATTTTAAAGTGTTCTTAGTTTGTTTGTGTGAATTTTGTAAATGTTTCATGCTTAATTTTTGTTTCTTAATTTTTGTTTCATAATTTAAGGGGCTGTGCTATGGTGTTGCCCCTTTCCAAATTCTTTGTTGTATCTGCTTTGCCTTGAAGCTCGCCAATCACCATCGCCGTTCGCAATGCAGCTATGCATTTGTCGCGTGTCGAGTTCAGGTGAGGCTATGCTGCCATTTTTTTACCAACTTTTTGTTTGTTTGTTTGTTTTTTTGTTTGCGTAGCTTGGGTTGTAAAATGTTAACAAAGTTAAGCTGTTTGTTCTGTCCTTTCTTTCATTCTTCTTGTTTTTCTTCCTTCACACCACTCTCCCACCACCGTCAGCTTTCTTATTGAGGTCACATTCCATCGATTACCCCAACCAATCAAGATGCTATGGCTACACCATTGCCAAGTCCACCTAAACTCCCTTATAGCTGAAAGCTCTGACCTTTACTGCTTCGCTTGCCATATTTACTTCTTTTCTCATTTTCCTCTTATTTTTCCTATCTCCGGCTTTTTCTTTAAATTTGTGCTTCCTACTGAGCTTTTTATCTGATCTCTCATAGAAGGGTTAAGTATTACATTTGCTCAATCTATTCTGAGTATCTATGGATGCTACTTGCGTCTGTTTGAATGCAAAAGCAAAATGGAATTCGATTTCGTTTTGTTACGTTTGGAGTAAGAAATGTTAACTTTGTTCATTTTCAGATTTTTTTTTTTTGCTTTTTTATGTGTTGTTTAATTGTTTTGGAGTTGCAAAATTCTCACTGTAAATAAGTGTAAAAGCCTGTAATAGAAATTTGATAAATATGTATTGTTCACTTTTCACAATCTTCCTAACTGCTGATGTGCTTTAGTGAGCTAAAATAACAGAAAATTAACTAAAATAATTGTTCCCCTTAAAACTACAGGTAGAGCTTCGTGATGTTGACAATGGAAACAAAGTAAGTTTACGCTTAGGCCCTGAGGAGCCTGTTGAAAGTATGCATCTTAACTTGTTGAATTCTTTACCCAGTTTGCTTAAGTTTAAGTATTTGTGGGTTATGGTTATGGTATTGCATTGAGCTTGAACATCAGATATGACTTAAGGTCATTATTTGTCTGTATTAGATTAATGTCTCATTATTTTTTGCAGGAGTATTTGTTGAGGAGAAGTCTTTCACGTGTTTGTATACAAAGAAAAACACTGCATTTCTGATTGAGTGAGTTTGATTTGTTTTCACTGTCATCTTCTTAAGACTTGCATAAAATATTTTGCATTTAAAGAATTTAGAGTGATGGAAAGATTCGCTCTGAGATCAATGAGTTATATTCCTTTTATATTGTTTTGCGTGCTGAGACATTTGACCAACTGCAAGTACCATTGGACTTATCGGCAAGTCTGCTGCATACCTAAAAGGTTGAAAAAATTAAGTCTGGACTTGTTGTGCACTTGGTCTGCTGGAAGTAATTTTAATTATCCTTTTATAACTTTTACCTCTGTTTTCTGTTATGGAGTTGACACTTCCATTACTACAGTCACTAATTATCCTTGCACTCATCTTCATCATCATTAAGATCTTGCTATGCCATTAAAACTTGAACGTGATCTATGGTTATGGTATTGCATTGAGCTTGAACATCATATATGACTTATGGTATTGCAGTTTTTGTTGGAAGAGTTTTTCTAAAGTGCCATTGAATATTAATCCCTAATACAAAGTAAAAGTGTTTGTTTGGCCCTGTTGTAGTGTTCATTTTGCCTTTGGTTTTTTGCTAAGTTTATTTTTATTTGAATTTTTTAGTTGGAACCATTATGTGTTAAATGTGTAGTGGTATATTATTTCCAACCCTGGTTTATTATTTCCTTTTTAATTAATTTAATACAATACAAAAATGTTAATTGCCTCTAAATCCCCGCCCCTTACCAACAAATAAACAATATTTACTTTTTAATAATGCATATTATCACCTATTTTTATAAAAAAAAAACTATAATGTTTTATATAATCACATTATGCAATATCATAATACCACGTTAGGTTTAAATTTAAGAAAAATTGTCAAATTTTAGTACTAATGTGAAAAAAAAATTTAGAGATTAAATTAAAAATATATAATGTAATATAATATAATATAATATAATATAATATAATATAATATAATATAATATAATATAATATAATATCTATAAGGAGGTAAATGTTAACACCCAATCTAAGTTTTTAAACAGACTTATCCTATTTATTAATTTTTCTCTATAAAATTACTTTAACTTACCTCATCAACCATTCAAATGAGTCATAAAATAGGATGTTTAAAAAAAAAGGGATATTTTTTTTGTAGGATAAAAACATAAAACAAGCGCATTGTAGGATAAAGTAGTGAATTTATTTTGTATTTTTTTTAAAGATTCTTAATATGTATTATTCATTTTTCTTAATATGTATTTTTTTTAAAGATTCTAAATAGACCCTTATATTTAGTGGTAATTTCTATTTTGTGCTTTGTAAATATTCTTAATATGTATTGTTCATTTTTCTTTAGACAGTTTGTTATTGCTTCATCTTCTTATTTGGCTTGTTTGATTGCTTTCTCCACCCAGAGTTGAGCATCTTATATTCACTGAATCACTGTAAGTTCTTTGGCAATTAAATTCTTTGATTTTGTTTTACTGTTATTGAAATTAGTATTGGAGAAATGTGACCCTTTTACTACGATTTGAAGATATGTAATACTTTAATATTTTGCAGTAATGGCTCGTCTGCCTTTAATAGTACAAAGTGAGAGGCGTAAAAGAATTGGTCTTGCTATTACAATGTGGTTGGAAATGTGTACAATTGCGAGTTGGTTCTTAGTTGCATTGGGTGCCATCCATAGCCTACATACTTATAGACCAAGGGTTAGATCCTATATTTTAGATTTTTATGCAAAACGAGATTATGTGAAAAGACTTGTATATGCTAGTGACGAGACCTGTATTGAACAAGTTAGGATGAATAGAATTACATTTTTTAAACTATGTGAGATGTTACAAACTTTAGGGGATTGAAGTCGTCAAGGAACATGCTTGTTGATGAGCAAGTGGCAATGTTTTTACATATCATTTCTCATCACCTTAAAAATCGAGTTATCAAGCATCACTTTAATAGGTCCGGGGAAACCGTTAGCAGATCATTTCACAATGTTTTAAATGCTGTCATACGCTTACAAAATGTGTTATTTAAAAAGGCAGAGCCAATTACAGCTAATTCTACAGACCCAAGGTGGAAATGGTTCAAGGTATTGGAGTGAGTTCTATATATAGCTCATACATAATTTAGTCCATTTAGATTTAAATATAGTATCCTAATATGAGGTTTTATACATGTGATGTAGAATTGCTTAGGTGCTTTAGATGGAACCCACATCAAGATTAGGGTTCCAACAGTTGATAAACCTAGATATCGAATGCGAAAAGGTGACATAGCAACAAATATGTTAGGTGTTTGTACACCTGATATGCAATTTGTTTATGTTCTTCCTGGTTGGGAAGGTTCTGTTGCTGATGGACGAGTTCTTCGAGATGCCATTAGTAGGAGACATGGACTAAAAGTTCCTCATGGTAAAACGCAAATTTAGAGGAATTTGAATTAATTTTTAAGATCATACTTTTTTGGGAAATTAACCATGACAAATAGTTTCTTTTTATAGGTTGTTATTATCTAGTTGATGCTGGATACACAAATTGTGAGGGATTTCTTGTGCCTTTTAGAGGACAAAGATACCATTTGAATGAGTGGCGTCAGGGTTACCAGCCAAGTACTCTGGAAGAATTTTTCAATATGAAACATGCTTCAGCACGTAATGTTATTAAAAGATGTTTTGGGTTATTAAAACTTAGATGGGGAATACTTAGGAGTCCATCATTCTATCCTGTGAGGGTGCACAGTAGAATCATTATTGCATGTTGTTTGCTCCATAATTTTATTCGAACCTATATGAGTCTTGATCCTATTGAAGCGGAGTTGGGAGAAGGATTACCTAGTAATGTGATAGATGACGATGAACTGAATATCGTAAATATTCATCCATTGGATGCATGAGCTACTTGGAGGATGGAACTAGCCAAACAAATGTTCGATGAATGTCAAGCATCTAGAAATTAGTTAGGTTTAGGGTAAAAATATAGTAAACGTTAAGTTGTTTATGTTATTTCATGTATCTAGTTTATGAAACTTTGGTGGTGTTTGAATTGTTTTTTTGTATTGTACTAGACTTGTTGAATGATAATTTATTTTCTTTTGATTCATCATGTGTTATAATTTTATAAAATGTTGACCTTTTGATGCATAATATTAAACTTAATTTTAATTTGCGTTTTTTCTTAAGATAGTTATGTCAGGTTTTTCACAATCAAGTGTTTCTTCCCAAAGTTCTCGAGGAACTAAAAGGAAATGGGTTCCAGAAGAAGATGCTGCATTGGTTGCTTGTATGGTCGACTTGCACAATGCTGGAACCTTTAATGCAGATACGGGATTCAAAGCCGGCTATTTAAATGAATTGGAAAAAATGTTAGAAAATTTTTTACCCCATGCTATGTTGAAGGCTAAACCTAATCTTGAATCGAGGATTAGGATATTGAAAAGGGATTGGTCAATCATTTATGACATGCTTAGTGGTAAAAACAATAGCGGCTTTGGTTGGGATGAGCATAGGCAGCTTGTTGTTGCTGAAGATGCGGTGTGGAACTCATATATAAATGTTAGAATTATTTCATGTCTTTATTATCTTATTTTGATCAAACTTATATCTAATATAAATTCCTCATTTTTATAGAGTCATAAAGAAGCTGCTCAATTCAGACATCGGAGTTTCCCTTATTATGACCAACTTACTGCCATCTACGCAAAAGATCAAGCCACTGGGAAAGATGCTCAAACAGCCGCTGATATTATTGAAGAAATAGATGTTGAGGATGTAGCTGCTACAAATACTAATAAAGAAAGAAACAATTTCCATGGATGCGAAGCTGATGTTTCTTTGGATGACATGGATCTTTCAGCTACACAACATCAACCAGTTAGAAATCAAGGTGATTCTACATCTTCAAAGAAGAAAAAAAAAAGATTTCTGATACAAGTGATTCTTTTACTTCATTTAATGATGCTGCCACTTTATTGGCGGAAAATATACGGACTGTTGGCCTTGAAATCAGTAAGAGTATTGCCTTCGAAGTGCTAATTCAGCAAAAGTCAGAAATGACCATTCAAGAAAGTGCTTTGAAATTATATCCAACATTATGTGAAATAGAAGGTTTAACTGAGGATGAGCGCTATCGAGCATTGAGCAAAATTCCAGATCATCCAACGCAAATGCTCATTATCTTTAGTTTACCTTCTGCTGTGCGGTTGGAATGGGTCAGAAGATTTCTTGCTGACCATTAAAAATCATGGTTGTGTTGATTATATTTTGGTATCTTTTTGTGTTTGTAATATTTGGATGGTATAATGACATGATAGAATGTCATTAAAATGTTGTAACTTTTTGATGTTGTAAAATTTTAAAACATATGGATTATGACATATAAACTAATGAAATCATGTAACTTTTTGTTAATATATGAATATTATGCTTGGATGTGAAATATAATTCTCAAGTTATTTATTACTTCTAATATTTAATTATTTTTTATTGTAGAATAATTAAATTATTTGTTTTAGTAATGATATTTTAGCACATTAAATATCTATTGCAGTTTAAAAATAATAAAGTAGATTATATATATATTTATAGTATTATATATTTTGATTTTTTAATTCATATAATAATAATTATATTAAGAATGTTATTAAATTATATTTTTTTATTAAATTATATTTAATAATAATTATGTTAAAATATGGTTAAATTATTTATTATTTTTATTAAATTATTTTCAATAATAATCTTATTAAAATTTAATAACAATAATCATCTACCTAAAAAAAAAGTCTGCTAAGGGTATTCTGGTCATTTTAGTTCTTTTCCTTATGCTATTACAACATCATTCCATTCAACCAAACACAAGAATACTATTACAGTTCTATTAACCAAACAGTTGAATTACTTATTACAGCTCTATTCAACTACAGCCCTATTCCATTATAGCGAACCAAACGTACCGTAAGTATTATTAAAAATTTCAATTAAGCTTGATTTGAAACATATAAAAGCTTAAATTTTCGTCATCTTTTTTATAGTGTCCTACTTTCTTATAGAAGTGACCCTTATCCACTATTCATTATTTTTTCTCGCCATTAGAGACATTGAGAGGAATATTTTTCTTCTTTTTTAAACTTATTGGTTTTCACATTAAGTCCTTTGTTAGCTCCTTCACCCGCAAGGTTGATGAAATGACTTCCTTGACTCTTTAATTTTACTTCCTCTTGAATGAGTTTATTAGTAATTCATTAGAGTGATCATCTAAGTGTTTAGAGAGTTTTTATTGGTTCATAGAAGTTTAATTTACATAATTAATAAATTGTTAATCAAGAGTATTATTTCTGTTAAACTCTTCTAACTTGGGACCTTATGCCACCCCTTTTAATCATTGAATAAATTTGGGAGATTTTGTTCTTTTTAAATGTATGCGTGAAGTATATTATTAGAGTAAAAGTTATCTTTTGGAGTATTTGTTTACTTTCAAGTCTTCCGAAGTTATGGGTCTTCAAGTTTTCCAACACTGATGATTGAAGTTTTTGTAAGGGTTTCATAGGGGTCCAAACTCATTCATTGACATTTTTGGATACAAGTTATCCTAGGGTTTTGTAGGAGTAATTCTATTATATTCTTCTATTTCTATTTGTTTGATTTGAATCTGACTTATGGCCAAATTCTTAAATAAAGTATGCTATCTATCTTCTTTTGTTTTCTTGGAACTATTTTAGAGTATAAAAAAAATATTTTTTTAAAAAAATGATCGAAAAAGTGAAAAAAATTGAAAAATTCGAAAAAAAAAGAGAAAATTTTTAAAAAAAACCATGTGGGTTGAATTTTGTGCCTAAACTTTCCAAATCAGATTTACATTATTTGAGGAGACTCTAGTTTAAATTTCATGATTTTTGGAAATCGGGAACACCTCGAACGAAGTTTGTCAAATTACTTCGCAATTTTTCGGGTTTTCGGGTTTCAGCAATTTTCATTGACTCTTAGCCTTAGGTTTTCTTTGTTTTTGCTTTTTATTGTTCCTTTACACATTCTAACACTTTATTGTTTATTGTGTTAGTAGGTTAAAGCACGTTGCACATTCCTTCTTCTATGCAACACAATTCTTTGGTGTCTAGCCGATTTTGGACTCATAGTGCTATTAGGTTTGCTTTTTTAGTTGATTCCAATACATTTTGATTGATTGATATAGACACTTTTAAAAGACTCGCAAGGTTGATTATTACCTCATTGAGGATTTGATTTTTATTTCTGAGTGCATAATAGTGAGGTTTACTTAAATTTTCTTTTCTTGAGTGTTGTGTTCTTTTCAGGCTTTCATAATGATTCGTGATACTATGATTGGGAAGTTGCAAAGGGATCAAGAGGTTTGAAATGCTCGAGATCAACAACGTGACACTATTTTAAACACGACCAGCAAAAATTTGAAATTTCTAACTACCAAATTCACTTCATCTTAATTGGAGCCCGAATCTCTAAATTCCCCCTTGGCCAAATTCTTAAATAAAGTATGCTATCTATTTTCTTTTGTTTTCTTTTACATCTATTTTGAGTTTGTGGTTTATTGTGCTAAATCTTGAACTTCAACATCATCATAAGTTCAACGATAGAGCACAAAAATTTATGAGAATTTACTTTCCATGCATGCAACGTTTGCTCTTTTGTGCTTCTAATTTTTAATATTTATTATTGGTTAATTTATCATTTTGAAATATTCGATTTGTCAAAACCATTTTTTTATTTTGAGAAAAACGGGGATCGACTTTAAAAAAACGAAAACGGGAGTCGCCACCGATCTTTTTGCTTTGGTGTGATCGGATCACCTTATAAAACAATTTTTGTTTTATTTAAAATATTTATTTTGGCTTACGAAATTCAAGAAAATGGGTTCGGGAGTCGGTTACGTACGAGGAAGGGTTAGCACCCTCGTAACGCCCAAAAATTGGTACCTAATTGATAAACTCATGTCCTAATGTCGAAAATTTGAAAAATTTAAAATATGATTCTTTTATTTGAAAGAAAGCCAAGACTCACTTATCTCAAAGAAATAAAATGCCACACCCAATGAGTTAGGATGCAACATTTCAAGACTTCGAAACTAAGCTTGCTTTTATTTGTAGAAAATCCTTATCTCGAGACACAAAACATCATGTCCAATAAGTTATGACACAACATCTTGAATTCCTGAGAATAAGTTTTGATTTGAAGTTTATGGGTTTCAATTTCAAAAAGGGATACTTGATATCTTAAGTTCAAATAGAAAAATCGAAACCCAGTGAGTTAGGGTACAATTTTTCTCGAAGCCCCCCAAATATTATATATCGCCGTTTTTTTTTAAAAAACTTTCAATTTAGCAAAATGTATTTTTATTAAAAATGATTCGAGTAAAATGTTGCATTAATACATTACAAAACATAAATACCAAAATCAATTTACGAAAATTACATAATATACTAACATTTAATACTAACATAGATAATTAAGAAGAATAATAAAGTAAAATAGCGAATGATACAGGAAATAAAATGGTTATACTAAAGCAAATATAAAAATAATAACCGTATAAAAGATCATGGATAAACAAATAAAAGATATAAAATAGTTAATAACAAAAAAAATATGCAAAAGATAAGAACTACGAAATAAATATGAAACTTTGCATACAAGATCAAATATAAAAATAAAATAACAATATAAGATAAATGACATATACTAAATAATAAACAGATACTACAACAAAATTTTCTTTTCTTTTTAAAAAACATGTATGTAAAAAAAATGATATGGCGAAAGCTAAAATGAATATATATATAATAAAATAAATACATGTTTAAAATAATATATAAAACTTTGGATATAAAAAATATGTATAAGGGATAACTTATAATAAATATATAATATAACAACTTAATGTATTATAAAAAAATATATATTTAAAATAAACAATACATGGAAAACTTTATAATAATAATAAATCAATTTAAATAATATACAATATACACATTTTAAAATATAAAAATAATATAGAATTTAATAGAATAACCTATATAAAAAATGAAATAATTTGATATAATGCTAAAGTAATTAAAAATAAGAAGAAAAAAATAAAAGAGGATTTAAAAAAAATTAAGGAAACATGGACTAAATCAAAATAAAAATAAAATCCAGAGTAAAAATGTAAGAGGACCATATTAGAACGCGCGTCACACTGTAGGGACCTATTAGGCAATTATGCATTATCTCCTAAACGACGCCGTTCCATCTCCTGCCTTAAAATGGCCTTAAGGACCAAATTGAAACAAAGGCCATAATTCTGGGCCAAATTGAAAATAAAGAAAAATGCAAATTGGACATAATTATAAAATTGAAATAATGCGGAAGGGCCCATAGAGCAATTAGACCTTTTAACAAAAACGCGCGGATCCTCCCCGGGTATCGGGTCAACACGCGGATCTTAGCCTTTAAACGACGCCGTTTTGGTCATTAATTGACCATACCAAAACGACGTCGTTCCACTAGCCTTTATAAACCAAAAAAACTAAAAAAAATCATTTTTAAAACCATTTCAGAAAAAAAAATAAACAGAGCTTAAAAAAGCTCTCTCTCTTCCTGTAACATCCTAAATTAGGGGTTGTGTGTAATTTAAATATTTTCCCATGTGTGTGCTTGAAGGATTAAATACTAGGATCATTTGGCATGTTTTAAGGGTCTAAAAAAATAACCCGAGCTAGGCCTGACCCAGTATTAAAAATTTCTTTTTAAGTGTCTAAAAGGAGAAAGCTAGATGAGATAGGGCTTAAACAAAATTTTGGGCGAATTGTAATGCAAAGAATGGGCTTGGCAAAGTGGCTTGGGCGCTAAGGTGAAAAGGGAGTGCCAAGGGAAGGAGTTCGAGTAACATGGGGAGCAGATTGGCTTATATTTTTTTTTTTAGCGTTAAAAAAAGGGATTGGTCTAAGAAGGCTTTAAAGGAATTTTTGTAGGCATTTTTAGCATAAGAAAGGCTTTGGTAAAGTGGCTACCGTGTGCCACTTAAAGGCTTGGAGGTTGATGGGCGCAGGTTCGAGCTGCTGAAGCAGCGTTTTGCATTTTAATTTTTGGGGTAAACGGCCTAGGGAGGTCTTATAAATAAATAAAGGAGGTTTGTGACACGAAAGTTAGGTTCGGTGAAGTGGCAAGGGGCGTGGCTTAAAGGCCTTAGTATGAGGTCTCGGGTTCGAGACATTAAGGAAGCAAGGAGTTTTATTTTTGGGCTTTAGGCGTTGAAGGAGTAAGGGCCAGGAAGAGGGCTTATATTTAAATGGTGGGGTAACGTGGCATGAAAGTCAATTGGGAGAGTTGGAAAGGGGCGTTAAGAGAAGGCTGCTGCTGTTGCCTTCACCGGGTCGCTGGTTCGAGTCCAAGAAGCAGCATTTGGATTTTTATTTTTCCTCTTTGCTGCTGGCGTGAAGGAGAGAAAGAATTGGCATGATTTTGGACTCTTCAAAGTGATAGAGTTTGAGCTTATTTTTTTTTTAATTTCGGCTGGAAGAGTAATTAATAGTATTTTATTTTCATTATAATTGTTTAAGGAGGATTAGGAGATAAAGATGTGAGATAAATCTTGCATTTTTGAAAGCTGAAATTATCACCTAAAAGGGAGGAATTGGCCAGCATTGGGACTCCTTGGGGGGCTGTTCAAAATTGATTTTGTATAGCAAGAAGTGCCCAAAAAAATTCCAGCAACTATTTCTTCTTCTTTTTCCTCTGCTGCTGCCGAATTTCCCCTAGGAAATCCTTCAAAATTTTCCAGCATCTTCCTCTTTTACTTAGCCAAAAATCACCATTGATTTCCCCTACATATTTTCTTTTTCTTTTCTTCCTCCATTAGCCAGAACCCTACCATCTTGTCACTGAAATTCCCTTAGACAAACTGCCCAAAATTATTCAAAATTCCAGCATCTCTTTAGCCGAATCTACTCCTCCCTATTTGCTGTAGTTTTAGCCGAACCTACCCTCCTCCTTCACTAAAATTTCCAGCCCTTCCAATTGTGCATTTGGTCGAATCTCCCTAAAGAGAGGTGCTGACTTGTGGAGTTTAGGAGCCTACATAAATTAAGGGAAGCTTTCGGGAATTATTTTTCCAAGGGTGAGTGGGTAAGCACTTTCGGTCAAGGGCCTTTGATAAAAGTTTATTGTTTAATATCGGATCTGATGAGTGTGCCATGGTTTTAGGGGTAAGTTAAGACTTGGGATTTGTTTGGAAATCAAATCCGTTCAAGGTAAGGCCGTAAAAGAACCTCTGATATTACTTGGTTTGGCCGAATAGGCCTAAGTCCCTAACCATGCTTTTTGGTCGATTATAGGACAAGAGATCTAGCGACGTAGATCGGATCTTCGGGATCTAGGAATTCCTAGTAGAAGCGGTGTGTAAACTCTTTACACACTTTATTAATAAACTTGCTATATTATTGTCTTGAGTACAAATTTTGGTAGTGATCTATTATATGCTTGCGGGCTTAAGCATGGATTCCGGGTAAGTCCCCTAACTTGTGATTTTTGATATATGTTTGCATGCCATCACATGATGATTAAATGCCACGGTATGATTTATGAAAATTGTTATAAAAGCATGTGATGGTGGGATTGATGAGAGGAGGGGGAAGAACTATGGACTGTCGTCAGTGGTTTTGACCACAAGATGGGTTGGCCCCATCAGATTATTTGTGACCTATGGTCATCAGTGGTTTTGACCACAAAGATTAATTATTTGCGACTAAGTCCCAGTAGTTTGGTACCACCAGTGGTTTTGACCACATTTGATATATTGTGACCTATGGTCATCAGTGGTTTTGACCACACGATGGGTTGGCCCCATCATCGGATTTGTGACTCTAAGTCATCAGTGGTTTTGACCACCAGTGGTTTTGACCACACGGGGTAGAAAAGGAGTATGGATGGTTAGGTTGGGTTGCATGTGCATGTTTATTAATGACTTGTGTATGAGTTACCTTATCGGGTGGGGGATTACACACTGAGTCTTGGTGACTCACCCCTTCCCTTAACATTTTGCAGATGGGTAGATTGCGGAGATGGAGCTGGATGGACTCGAGGTGGCCATGCAGTGGACATTTTAATAGATGAACTTGGATTTTGTTTTATCTTATTTTTATGGTTGGTTTTGTTTTAATTGAGTTGTAATAAGGCCTCCTAGAATTATTTTATTATTGTTACATGCTTTGAATATTTGTTTAAACTATTTAATTATGTTAATAATGAGTTCACATGTTTTTCCAGATCAAACGTAAAATGTTTTAAAGTACCATCGGGTACATTTGAAAACTATAAACAACTCGACTTAATAAATATTTTTAAACAACACTAAGTATGGTTTTTAACAAGAGACTTGAAGTTGAAATATTTTCGACAAAACTTAAATCGGTTTTAAAATGGTTCTCAAATTGTTTTCTCTGTAGCAAACCAAATTCGGTTAAGTAATGTTTGGGCCGGGTTTGGGGTGTTACAAATTGGTATCGAGCCAGTTCAAAGCTCATTTGTGGGGGCCCAAGGCCCAAAAATGTTTTGGTAGGCCTTTTGAACTATTTTGGGTTTTGAACAAGATGGCACCGAGTCTCCTGCACCTATCCGCCTAGGTAAGTACTCCTAACTTCTGTATGATTTATTTTCTGTAGAAGGGTAGGAAGCATGGAACGTAGATAGTGATAGGTACTTTAAACTTTAGGACTAGTTACCCCAACAAGGACATAAGACTTTAAAAGCCTAATTAAACAAACCTACGACCAAGTCGCCGAGTTAGGTGTGGTAACCTTGGTGCGCATGTCTAGGATTGGATCCTAAGAGCTTGGTACTTAAGCAGTCCTCGTGACTCACCTCCTCTTCGCGGGATTCCTACCTGGTGCGTAGCTTCAGTTCACCCTAACCAAGAGGACTCGGTCTTAGGCTAAACACGTTAAATAAAACCCGAAAGGGATTAGCCATGTTTTAAGGAAAACTCTAGTTTTAAAATCACTAAAATATCTCTTTTAAATAGTAGGACAGATTTATTTTTGAAAAATTTACAAAATTATCCCTGATTGACAAAATTACCAAACATACCCCTGGGTTAGAAATGGGCAGAAATGTCCGAAGAGTGAATAAGTATGAAAGGTATTAGGGAATGGACGAGCCCTTCTGTGTGAACTAGGGTAGAAGATTTAAAACTTTGTGTGTGATCGAAAGAATCTCTATTACACTCTCCTCATAAAATTTCTTCGCGGATAACCAAGTGAAACAAGTACTAATGCATAAAATTCTTAAGCAGATAAACGCAATCGTTAGAATGAGTTCAAGAGGTCGTGGACGTCCCGCCAGCGTGGCCGTGGAAGGGGTAGGATGACCTTGTCGGAGCCAGCAAGGTCCGGTCACGGTCCGAAATGAGACGTCGGATCTGCCGGCGGCGGAACCTGAATTTCAAGATCAGACAGGTGGAAATGATGTCGTATCTCAAGCTGTATCAGATACGGGTATTAGAACGAGTTGTTGAGGCCGGGCGCGCGGTGCGAGCCCGTAAATCTATGGTGGAACGACTCGGGACTAACGGAGCGAAAGTATTTAGGGAGTTTCGGAGTGGCACCCAGTCTTGTGAAGTCTTGGTTGGAAGCAATGAAAGAATCATGGATGACATAGATTTTACTACCGAGGAGAAATTGAAGGGTGTAATTTCTTTGCTTCGGGATGAGTCATATCAGTGGTGGCTCACTGTAAGAGATGGAACGGTGGCAGAAAATCTCACCTGGGAATTTTTCAAGGATGCCTATCAAAAGAAGTACATCGGAACTAGCTACGTAGATGCACAGCGAAAGGCTTTCTTGAACCTGGTCCAAGGCAATAAGACAGTGGCGGAGTATGAGGCCGAATTCCTTCGGTTGAGTAGGTATGCTCGTGGTATTGTGGGTACCGAGCATGAACGCTGTGTTAGATTCGAGGATGGGCTGAGAGATGAGCTGAGGATGATGATAGCTCCACAGCAGGAACGGGAGTTTGCTGTCCTAGTGGAGAAATCTAAGGTTGCTGAAGAGGTAAGACAGTCTGTTAGACGGAATCAGGACAAGAGTAAGGATAAAAGGAATTTTGGGTCTTCAGGGTTTGCTGAAGGTTCACAGAAGAGGGCAAGGTTTGGTGGGTCGGATCAAGCTGCTAGGCCTGCTGCTGCCAATACCCAATGGCCGCCACAATGTGCTCGGTGTGGCAAGCCTCACAAGGGGGAGTGTTGGAGTGGTAATCGAGGGTGCTTTGAGTGTGGATCGTTCGATCACCGTGTAAGGGATTGTCCTCAGAAGTTAGCTAAGAATCAACCAGAGGGTCAGAACCGTGCTCAGGTTAGAAATGAAGGACCACCACAGAGGGGTCGAGGTGCAGCTAGAGGTAATGATAATGGTAACGGGCGTGGCCGAGGTGCTGAAGGTGCAGAGGCGAGGCAACCAAGGTTGGTTTATGCAGTTGGCCGTCGCGAGGAGGAAGATGTGCCAAACATGACAACGGGTAAGTTTCTTATTTCCGGAATACCCTCAATTGTCTTGGTTGTGGTTACGTTAGTTCATTCTTATGTTGCTAGTAAAGTGTATGGAACTTGGATTATGAATTTAGGGAATGTTTCTAGGAAGTATGATAGTTCTTTAAGATCGAGTGCTTAATGAGAGCATAGTGTGATGAGTTAAGGATGCTCGATTGAACGATAGTAAGTAATTTCGAGGACGAAATTATTTTTAAGGGGGGTAGAATTGTAACATCCTAAATTAGGGGTTGTGTGTAATTTAAATATTTTCCCATGTGTGTGCTTGAAGGATTAAATACTAGGATCATTTGGCATGTTTTAAGGGTCTAAAAAAATAACCCGAGCTAGGCTCGACCCAAAGATTAAAAATTTCTTTTTAAGTGTCTAAAAGGAGAAAGCTAGGTGAGATAGGGCTTAAACAAAATTTTGGGCGAATTGTAACGCAAAGAATGGGCTTGGCAAAGTGGCTTGGGCGCTAAGGTGAAAAGGGAGTGCCAAGGGAAGGAGTTCGAGTAACATGGGGAGCAGATGGGCTTATATTTTTTTTAGCGTTAAAAAAAGGGATTGGTCTAAGAAGGCTTTAAAGGAATTTTTGTAGGCATTTTTAGCATAAGAAAGGCTTTGGTAAAGTGGCTACCGTGTGCCACTTAAAGGCTTGGAGGTTGATGGGCGCAGTTCTGAGTCAATGAAGTAGCGTTTGCATTTTAATTTTTGGGGTAAACGGCCTAGGGAGGTCTTATAAATAAATAAAGGAGGTTTGTGACACGAAAGTTAGGTTCGGTGAAGTGGCAAGGGGCGTGGCTTAAGGGCCTTGGTATGAGTTCTCGGGTTCGAGACATGAAGGAAGCAAGGAGTTTTATTTTTGGGCTTTAGGCGTTGAAGGAGTAAGGGCCGTGAAGAGGGCTTATATTTAAATGGTGGGGTAACGTGGCATGAAAGTCGGTTGGGAGAGTTGGAAAGGGGCGTTAAGAGAAGGTCACTGCTGCTTTGCCTTCACTGTGTCGTTGTTCGAGTCCAAGAAGCAAATTTGGATTTTTATTTTTCCTCTTTCTTTCTTTGGCGTGAAGGAGAGAAAGAATTGGCATGATTTTGGACTCTTCAAAGTGATAGAGTTTGAGCTTATTTTTTTTTAATTTCTTGGAAGAGTAATTAATAGTATTTTATTTTCATTATAATTGTTTAAGGAGGATTAGGAGATAAAGATGTGAGATAAATCTTGCATTTTGAAAAGCTGAAATTATCACCTAAAAGGGAGGAATTGGCCAGCATTGGGACTCCTTGGGGGCTGTTCAAAATTGATTTTGTACAAACAAGAAGTGCCCAAAAAATTCCAAAAACTATTTCTTCTTCTTTTTCCTCTCTGCTGCAATTTCCCTAGGAAATCCTTCAAAATTTTCCAAAGATCTTCCTCTTTTACTTAGCCAAAAATCACCATTGATTTCCCCTACATATTTTCTTTTTCTTTTCTTCCTCCATTAGCCTAACCCTACCATCTTGTCGCGAAATTCCCTTAGACAAACGCCCAAAATTATTCAAAATTCCAAAGATCTCTTTAGCCGAATCTACTCCTCCCTATTTGCTGTAGTTTTAGCCGAACCTACCCTCCTCCTTCACTAAAATTTCCAGCCCTTCCAATTGTGCATTTGGTCGAATCTCCCTAAAGAGAGGTGCTGACTTGTGGAGTTTAGGAGCCTACATAAATTAAGGGAAGCTTTCGGGAATTATTTTTCCAAGGGTGAGTGGGTAAGCACTTTCGGTCAAGGGCCTTTGATAAAAGTTTATTGTTTAATATCGAACTGATGAGTGTGCCATGGTTTTAGGGGTAAGTTAAGACTTCGGGATTTGTTTGGAAATCAAATCCGTTCAAGGTAAGGCCGTAAAAGAACCTCTGATATTACTTGGTTTGGCCGAATAGGCCTAAGTCCCTAACCATGCTTTTTGGTCGATTATAGGACAAGAGATCTAGCGACGTAGATCGGATCTTCGGGATCTAGGAATTCCGGTAGAAGCAGGTGTGTAAACTCTTTACACACTTTATTAATAAACTTGCTATATTATTGTCTTGAGTACAAATTTTGGTAGTGATCTATTATATGCTTGCGGGCTTAAGCATGGATTCCGGGTAAGTCCCCTAACTTGTGATTTTTGATATATGTTTGCATGCCATCACATGATGATTAAATGCCACGGTATGATTTATGAAAATTGTTATAAAAGCATGTGATGGTGGGATTGATGAGAGGAGGGGGAAGAACTATGGACTGCCGTCGATGGTTTCGACCACAAGATGGGTTGGCCCCATCGAGTTATTTGTGACCTATGGTCATCGGTGGTTTTGACCACAACGATTAATTATTTGCGACTAAGTCCCAAAGTGGTTTGGTACCACCAAAGTGGTTTTGACCACATTTGATATATTGTGACCTATGGTCATCGGTGGTTTTGACCACACGATGGGTTGGCCCCATCATCGGATTTGTGACTCTAAGTCATCGGTGGTTTTGACCACCGGTGGTTTTGACCACACGGGGTAGAAAAGGAGTATGGATGGTTAGGTTGGGTTGCATGTGCATGTTTATTAATGACTTGTGTATGAGTTACCTTACCGGGTGGGGATTACACACTCGAGTCTTGGTGACTCACCCTTCCCTTAACATTTTGCGGATGGGTAGATTGCGGAGATGGAGCCGGATGGACTCGAGGTGGCCATGCGAAGGGACATTTTAATAGATGAACTTGGATTTTGTTTTATCTTATTTTTATGGTTGGTTTTGTTTTAATTGAGTTGTAATAAGGCCTCCTAGAATTATTTTATTATTGTTACATGCTTTGAATATTTGTTTAAACTATTTAATTATGTTAATAATGAGTTCACATGTTTTTCCAGATCAAACGTAAAATGTTTTAAAGTACCATCGGGTACATTTGAAAACTATAAACAACTCGACTTAATAAATATTTTTAAACAACACTAAGTATGGTTTTTAACAAGAGACTTGAAGTTGAAAGATTTTCGACAAAACTTAAATCGGTTTTAAAATGGTTCTCAAATTGTTTTCTCTGTAGCAAACCAAATTCGGTCGTAATGTTTGGGCCGGGTTTGGGGTGTTACACTTCGCCCTCGCCATGGCTCCGTGATGATCACACGACGCGCCATCAGACGCGCCACCACGCACGGCGGCTGAAAAGTCAAAAACTCCATTTTTTTAACGCAAATCAAAAAGTAAACTCGTTCTCTTCATTTTTAGTAGTATTTATATATTTAAAAAAATATTTGCATGAATCGAAAGAAAAAAAAAATTAAGCGAAAGGGAACAAACGGAAATCACCTCTGCTCTTTGATTTTTTGTGTATTGTATTCTGTATTCTTTTGTATATGCGTGTCCTTTTTTACAGATTGTGCTAGGGTTTTTATAGCCCCGAAAATAAATTGAAAAATAAATACAAAGATACTTGCTATTTCTGCCATTTTTCTTTCCTTTTGCAGGTGAGCGGCGAAGATGGGGCGGTGAGGAGCGCTATCCGCGCGCTGATTGCGGTGCAACCGAGGGTCTGTGTTGGGAGCTGCGGCGCCTAGGGTTTCAGAAACCCTAGGCTTCTGACTTGCTTAGTCACTTGGGCCACTCGGGCCTATTTTAATTTGGGCTGTTTGTAAATTGGACTGTAGGGACATTTTATTTTAAAATTGTTTTATTTTCTGTTTTTTTGGACTTTGTGTCGAAACCATTTTTAATTTTTTTTGAAAAATGGGAATCGACTTTAAAAAACGAAATCGGGAGTTGCCACTGATCTTTTTTGCTTAGGTATGATCAGATCACCTTATAAAATATTTTTTTTGTTTTATTTAAAATATTGATTTTGGCCTACAAAATTCAAGAAAATGGGTTCGGGAGTCGGTTACGTACGAGGAAGGATTAGCACCATCGTAACGCCCAAAAATTGGTACCTAATTGTTAAACTAACGTCCTAATGTCGAAAATTTGAAAAATTTAAAATACGATCATTTTATTTGTAAGAAAGCCAAGACTCACTTATCTCAAAGAAATAAAATGTCACACCCAATGAGTTAGGATGCATCATTTCAAGACTTTGAAACTAAGCTTGCCTTTATTTGTAAAAAAATCCTTACTTCGAGACATAAAACATCATATCCAATAAGTTAGGACATAACATCTCGAATTCCCAAGAATAAGTTTTGATTTGAAATTTATGGGTTTCGATTTCAAAAAGGGATACTTGATATCTTAAGTTCAACGAGAAAAATCGAGACCCAGTGAGTTAGGGTACAATTTTTCTCGAAGCCTCCAAATATTATATATCGCCGAATTTTTTAAAAAAACTTCCAATTTAGCAAAATGTATTTTTTATTAAAAATGATCCGAGTAAAATGTTGCATTAATGCATTACAAAACATAAATACCAAAATCAATTTACGAAAATTACATAATATACTAACATTTAATACTAACGAAGATAATTAAGAAAAAGAATAAAGTAGATTAGCGAATGATACAGGTAATAAAATGATTATACTAAAGCAAACATAAAAAATAATAAAAAAATAAAAGAACATAAATAAACAAATAAAAGATATAAAGCAGTAAATAAGTAAAAGAAATGATATGGCAAAATCTAAAATGGATATATATACAAAATAAAATAAATATATGTTTTAAATAAATAATATATAAAAACTTTGAATATAAAAAATATGCATAAGGGACAATTTATAATAAATATATAATATAACAACTTAATGTATAAAAAAATAATATATATATTAGAATAAACAATACATAGAAAACTTTTCATTAATAATAAATCAATTTAAGTAATATACAATATACGAATTTTAAAATATAAAAATAATGTAGATTCTAATAGAATAAAAAATGAAATAATTTGGTATAATGATAAAGTAATAAAAAAATTTAAAATCAAGGAAATAGGGATCAAATCGAAATAAAAATAAAATCCAGAATAAAAAATGTAAAAGGACCAGATTAGAACGTGCGTCAAACTGTAGGGACCTCTTAGGCAATTATACCTTATCTCCTAAACGACGCCGTTCCCTCTTCTGCCTTTGAAATGGCCTTAAGGACCAAATTGAAACAAAGATCCTGAGTCAGGGCCAAATCGAAAATAAAGAAAATGCAAATTGGACATAATTAAAAAATTACAATAATGCGGAAGGGCCTATCGAGCAATTAGCCCTTTTTAAAAAAACACGCGGATCCTTCCTGTGTTTCGGTCAACGCGGATCTGGCCCTTAAACGACGCCGCTTTAATGCTTATTGACTTAAGCAAAAACAGCGTCGTTTCTATATTTCTATATAAACCACGTTTATAAAAAAAACATTTGAATCTGTTTGTTTTTTAAAAAAAAAAAACTCAGAAATCCTCTCAAATCCTCCCTTCCCCCGTCCGGGTTCCGGTCATCGGACCACCGCCACACGCGCCACCGTAAACGCCGCCATATACGCCGGCCGGAGGCTAGAAACTTCCATTTTCCAACACAAATCAAAAGGTAAACTCTTTTCGTTTATTTCCAGTAGTGTTAGAAGGAAAGAAAATGACTTGTATGTGTTTATCGAAAATAGAAAAACTAAACAAAATAAAACCGTAAAAAAAAATCACCTCTGACTTGAAGATTTTTGTATTCTTATTTCTGTATTCTCTGTGTATGCCCCCCATTTTACAGATTACATTAGGGTTATTTATAGCCCCGAAAATAAATTGAAAATAAAAATAAAGATTATGTCCTGCTGTTTCTTGCCATATTTGCTGCTTTTGCTGTGTTTTTTCTTTTCTTTTGCAGGTTAATAGCGAAGATCTCGGCAGTGATGAAGGCTGGTGGCTAGTCTGCGGCGCGAGGGTTTTCCAGAAACCCTAAGGTTCGTGTTTTCTGAAACAAAATTTGGGCCGTTGGGCCATGTAATTTTGTATTGGGTTAGTGGGTATGGGTGTAATGGGTTTTGGCTAATCTGTTTAGTTTGGACTGTAAAGGGACTTTATTAAATATTATTTTTTTGTTTTTGAATGGTATGGGCCCGGGCACAAATGGGTTATTATAGCTGCCCCTCTTTGCTCATTGTCGTGTAACGAAAATAGAGCAAAGACTATAAAAGGACCAATTTTGCCTGGTCTTGCCAAGTCTTGAGTTTTTGGTCCTTGTCTTCTTCAAATAACTTCCAACCCATCTGCAATTTCAGAGGTATTGAACTATATGTTTGACGGCTTCAATTTGCTTCACTGTAACTTCAGGAATGCAATATCCACTATCTTTATTCTGCTCCACTGCAAACTCAGGGAGACGAGACTGGTGTCTTCGACCTGTTTCACTGCAACTTCAGGAAGACTAGATCTGCTAACTTTAGTGTGCTCCACTGCAAACTCAGGGATGCCAGACTAGAATCCTCGATCCGCTTCACTGCAATCTCAGGAAGACAAGATCTGCTATCTTCAGTCTGCTCCACTGCAAACTCAGGGATGCCAGGCTGATGTTTTTGACCCGCTTCATTGCAAACTCAGGAAGACAAGATCTGCTATCTTCGGTCTGCTCCACTGCAAACTCAGGGATGCCAGACTAGTATCTTCGATCCGCTTCACTGCAATCTCAGGAAGACAAGATCTGCTATCTTCAATCTACTCCACTGCAAACTCAGGGATGCCAGACTAGTATATTCGATCCGCTTCACTGCAATCTCAGGAAGACAAGATCTGCTATCTTCGGTCTGCTCCACTGCAAACTCAGGGATGCCAGACTAGTATCTTCAATCCGCTTCACTGCAATCTCAGAAAGACAAGATCTGCTATCTTCAATCTGCTCCACTGCAAACTCAGGGATGCCAGGCTGATGTTTTCGATCCGCTTCACTGCAAACTCAGGAAGACAAGATCTGCTATCTTCAGTTTACTCCACTACAAACTCAGGGATGCCAGACTGGAATATTCGATCTGCTTCGCTGCAAACTCAAGAAGACAAGATCTGCTATCTTCGGTCTGCTCCACTATAAACTCAGGGATGCCAGACTAGTATCTTCAATCGGCTTCACTGCAATCTCAGGAAGACAAGATCTGGAATTTTTCAGTCTACTCCGCTGCAAACTCAGGGAGGCAAGCTAATATCTTCGATCTGCTTCCTGCAACTTCAAGAAGATAAGATCTGCTATCACCGATGTTGCGACACCGTCCTCTAGGGGACCTATCCTAGAAAATCGGTTTTATGTGTTTATGCTTATGCAAAATGGTTAGGATGCTATGATCGAAATGAGTCAAATGCTCCTAATTAGATGTGCTATGAATGCAAAATGAGAATGATCCCTTTAATGCCTAGGGTGTCATCACTCGTTATTCATCAAGAGTCTTATCACTGATGTATTATACTACTATCTTATTCGACTTGGTATTTTCCAACAGGAAACTCAAAGAAACAACCACATTCTGCTCAGCAAGCTTGCACCACTGTAATTTCAGAGTCCCTTCCACTGTATCGTCTGGGACATAAAGTTTGTACCTCCTATTGCAACTTCAGGGGAATAACATTTGGTTTCTTCCATCCATCCTGCTGCCACTCAGAGGTATAGAATTTGTATCATCTTCAATCAATTTGATCTGTTACACCATTCTCTGGGTGTAATGACCAGATGTATATGCCTGAAATTTGCATGAATACAGGGTATCATTTTCCTTTTCCCTAAAATGATCCTCTTTTACACTTGGGTTGACATTGCTCGTCTTTTTTTGAGATGGTATCACCGATGAAATGTCTTATCCAATAAAATCCGGAGAGATAATCATCTTTCAATATTTCCAACCCTTAGGCTTGGTGAGTTCTAAACAATAGTCCTGTTTTAGATTCTTATATTATTTAGAAACTTCCAGAGTAATATGTAGAACTTCTTTTGTGAAAGTATTATCAGTTCATCAATCATAATTTCAATGCAACATGCTTATGAATGATAATAATGGACAACAAATAAATTGATTTTGAGGATAGTTTGAATTGAATAAATTATCAATAAAAAGGAAATTAATTGGGAAAACATCTTTGAGAAGAAAAAGAATCCAAAGATAGTAAATTGATATGAATAGGAAAAAGACCAGGTGCCCTAGATATCACAGATTGGGCTTCTATATACAAACTCCATGAAGACTGCTTTGAGCTTAACATACGTTTAGAGGATCAAAAGAACTTTGTTGATGCTCCGATATGTAACATTCTTCATTTCTTGTTGATTCAGGTATAACAAGATCACTGCATGCCCTTCAAAATTTGAACCGCCCTTTTCAGGTTTTCAACTCAAAACCCCTTTGGTCACAAGGCGCCCTTTACGGGTTTTCGCCTAGGCCTCTCCTTTTTCTTTTCTTTTCTTTTCTTTCTTTTTTTTTTGAAGTCTCAAAGTGCCCTTTGTGGGTTTTCACCTTGGCCTCTTCTCCCTTTTAAGCAAAATATTTTTTGACTGAATCCGAGTTCACAGGATTGGGTAAGCTTTTCCCATCAATTTCGGTCAAAATCAATGCACCTCCAGAGAAAGCCTTCTTCACCACATATGGTCCTTCCCAATTCGGCATCCACTTTCCTCTGAAATCCCTTTGTATGGGAAGGATCTTTTTCAGTACAAGGTCCCCCTCGTGAAATTCTCTTAGGCAGACTTTTTTATCATAGGCTCGCATCATTCGTTTTTGGTAAATCTGACCGTGAAGAATAGCTCTTAGCCTCTTTTCCTCAATTAAGTTCAACTGATCATATCGATACTGGATCCATTCCTCTTCATCCAACTTTATCTCTGACAAAACTCGAAGAGAAGGTATCTCTACTTCAATCGGTAGGACTGCCTCCATCCCGTAAACCAATGAGAAAGGAGTTGCCCCAGTAGAAGTTCTGATGGACGTTCGATAAGTATAGAGTGCAAATGGTAATTTCTCATGCCAATCCTTATAAGTCTCAGTCATCTTCCCTATTATCTTCTTGATGTTTTTATTGGCCGCTTCCACTGCCCCATTCATTTTTGGACGATACGGAGACGAGTTGTAGTGTTTGATCTTGAATTGACTATAAACTTCCGCTATCATGCTATTGTTCAAGTTCAGTGCGTTATCTGATATGATCCTCTCGGGCATTTCATATCGACAAATGATCTCCTTCTTCAAGAACTGACTAACTGCTGACTTAGTAACGCTAGCGTATGAAGCAGCCTCTACCCATTTCGTGAAATAGTCAATAACCACAAAGATGAATCGATGCCCATTCGAAGCTTCTGGTGAGATCGACCCAATGACATCCATGCCCCACATGGAAAAAGGCCATGGGGAAGTCATAACATGCAAAGGTAAAGGTGGTACATGAATTTTGTCTCCATAAATCTAGCATTTATGACATCTCTTGGCATAATTGATACAATCTCCTCCCATGGTGGACCAATAGTATCCGAATCTCATTATTCGTCTAGCCATTGTGAATCCATTAGCATGTGTTCCACAAATGCCCTCATGAACTTCTTCCAAAATTTTCCTAGCTTCAACGGCGTCAACACATCTCAATAGTACTTGATCTTTCCTTCTTTTGTACAAGATACCCCATCTAAAATGTAGTCACAGGCCAATCTTCTTAACGTCCTTTTGTCATTCTCAGTTGCATACTTCGGGTACTCACGATTTCTTACGTATCGCAATACATCATGATACCATGGGTGGTCATTCTTTTCCTTCTCTTCCATGTTATAACAATGAGCTGGCATTTCAAAAATACTCATCTGAATAGGTCTCATATCCTCTGGTTTGTTTACTTTGATCATAGAGGCCAAGGTTGCCAAAGCATCTGCCATCTGGTTTTCATCTCGTGAGAGATAATTAAAAGTGATGTCATCAAATTCCTCAATCAGCCCCAGAACTATTTTTCGGTAGTCGATTAGTTTGGGGTCTCTTGTCTCCCGTTCTCCTTTAAGCTGGTAGATTACTAATGCAGAATCTCTATATACTTCTAGCACTCTGATTTTATGCTCTACAGCTGCTCGAATTCCCATGATACATGCTTCGTACTCTGCCATGTTGTTTGAGCAATCAAAATCCAATTTACATGTGAATGGATAATGATCACCACTAGGGGATACCAAGAATGCCCCAATTCCATTTCCCATAGCATTTGACGCTCCATCAAAATTTAGCTTCCACGGATACTCTTCAGTAGTTGCCACATACATTAGCTCTTCATTGGGGAAATCAAAGTTTAAAGGTTCATAATCTTCTAAAGCCCCCGCTTAGCTTAAATTCTCGCTATTGCACTCCCTCTTATAGCCTTTTGGTTTACATAGACTATATCAAATTCAGAAAGCAAAATCTGCCACCTTGCCATCCTTCCATTCAAAGCAGTTGACTCTATCATATACTTTAACGGATCCAATTTTGAGATTAGCCAGGTTGTATGATATAGCATATATTGCCTCAATCTCCGAGTTGTCCAGACCAGGGCACAACACAATTTCTCAATTGACGAATATCTCATTTCACATTCAGTGAACTTTTTACTGAGATAATATATCACCTTTTCTTTTCTTCCTGACTCATCATGTTGACCAAGCACACATCCCATAGAGTTATTGAACACTGTCAAATACAGTATTAGTGGTCTATCTGGATTAGGCGGAGATAGTACTGGGGCATTTGACAGATATTGTTTGACTTTGTCAAAAGCTTTCTGACACTCATCGTCCCATACGCCTTGGTTGTGTTTCTTAAGAAGACTAAATATGGGATCACATTTCTCAGTTAATTGTGAAATAAATCGAGCAATGTAATTTAATCTTCCAAGGAAACCTCGAACTTCTTTTTGAGTGCGTGGTGGAGGCAATTCTTGTATAGCTTTGACCTTATCTAAGTCAACCTCGATTTCTCTTTAACTGACTACGAAGCCCAGTAATTTCCCTGACCGAGCTCTAAAAGTAAACTTTGTCAGGTTGAGCTTTAATTGAAATTTTCTCAATCTCAAGAATAACTTCTTCAAAACTTCAATGTGTTCTTTTTCTGTTCGAGATTTGGTGATCATGTCATCAAAATATACTTCAATCTCTTTGTGCATCATGTCATGGAATAAGGTTACCATGGCCCTTTGATATGTTGCTCCTGCATTCTTTAGCCCGAATGGCATCACCTTATAAAAAAAGATACCCCACAATGTTATGAAAGTAGTTTTCTCCATATCCTCAGGGTGCATCTTGATCTGATTGTATCCCAAAAAACCATCTATGAAAGAAAACAGTGAGTATCCTGCCGTATTATCCACCAACGTGTCAATATGAGGCAAAGGGAAATTATCCTTTAGGCTGGCTTTATTTAAGTCCCTGTAATCTACACACATCCGAACCTTTCCATCCTTCTTAGGGACAGGAACAATATTGGCTACCCATTCTGAGTATTTTACCACCTGTAGAAAACCAGCATCAAACTATTTCTTGACTTCCTTTTTTATTTTTAACACCACATCAGGCCTCATCTTTCGTAGCTTTTGCTGAACTGGCTTGGACTCTTCTCGTATGGGAAGGCGATGCACTATAATATCAGTACTTAGCCCAGGCATATCTTGGTATGACCATGCAAAGATGTCTTTGAATTCCCGTAATAACTCAACGAGGTCTTGCTTCGTCTCCTCGGCTATGCGCATTTCGATTTTCACAACCTTTCCTTCCTCTAAGACTATATTCTCTACTACCTCTTCATGGGGTAAAATTTGTTTCTCTTCTTGCTTTACAATTCTTAACAAATCTAAAGACAAGTCACAATCTCTGTCACCCTCAAAATCCTGAGATTCCTCTAAACACATGTCTTACTCAAAAAGGACCTCTGAATCTGTAGTATCGTTGCTCATGTCATTGATATCTAAGGACCTGTGGTAGGCACAAAAGAATGTACAAAGAACAAATGAATTCAAGAACAACTATTTACATGGTATGAATGAGAATAACAAAAGAAAATTTTTTGGATGGAAATTAGAAGATCAAAAGAATAAAAAATAAAGGAATATTCGCTCGAATTAATCATTAAAGATGTATTTTATTGAAACAAAGATGTCTAAACATGAGCCTATTTCACAAATGAAATCTTATTGTTTCTAGGCTTTAAAACAACAAGTGTGTTCTGAACATTACTCTGTTTAATCTCTAAAAACTACAGGAAGTTCCTCTGCAGTCCAATTGTTCAAAACGCTTTCAGGTTCATATGGGCGAATGCCCAACAGGTTTCTTTGCTCAGCTCCTTCCTCGTGTATGGCTTTGATGTGAAGATTTTCATTTTCCAACAATCCTCTCTCAGGGTGAATTATCCCTCCTGATACAAAAGTTTGGGATATGTGAGGGAATGTCATCAATTCCCACTTGACTTCTTCCCCATTCAGCCGTGCCTTTCTTCTCTCTTGCTTCTTCTCTATTTCCTTCTTCCTTTGTCTAGCATCTGGCCTGAAACCCAAGCCAAAACGGTCTCTTTTCTCTTTCAGCATTGGAACTTGAATCCCTCCTTGGAGATGCCTACCCAATCCTTTTCCTGGTAAGGCAAATTTCCCCACCATCATTTGCAAACCCATTCTCGTGGTTCTGGATATCTTAGGCACCGGAACCTCATTCCCTTCCAAAATGAATGTTGCATTTACGAACTCTAAAGATCGAAAGGAACACTCAATGGCCTCTTCACTTACCTCTAAATATGGCACGTTGTTGGTAACAGTTGCTATGATGTCCTCTTCAGCATTTATAGTAACTAATCGGCCTTCTGTTACTAGTTTCAATTTTTGGTGCCGATAAACCGTAAAAGTAACATATTTTAATCCCACATTTAGCATACTTTTGGATGATTTATCCCTTGATTCATGTAAAAAGGTGCTCTTAATCCTTTCTTTTCATGTTTTATACTCAGGAAAGCACCGGAGGATGAAAAGAACAAGAAACGGGCTTAAAACGGACCAAATTGGGCCAAAGTGAAAATCGACACGGCCTCGACCTGAGCCAACACGGCCGTGTCTCCCTGATAGGCTAGAACACGGCCTGATCATGATTTACACGGGCGTGTCACCTCATTAAAAGTCCGAACACGACCTAAAGACGATTCACACGGGCGTGTGCCATGGCCGTGTCCCTGCCGCGAAAAAGAGCAATTTCACTCGGAAAAGGATACTTAGGGGCAAAGAAACCTATTTCAAAAGCCTATATAAACACCCTAAATATAACCTAGAAGGGGGCGGTGAGCTAGGCCAAGGAGCCGAGCCGAAAAGGTCAGATTTGTGGGAAATACTTGAAGATATCCAGTTGATCCATCTCAATAAGCCGGAATTCTACTCAAGACGGCGGATCTTTCCTTCAATTCCTTCAGGGGGTTTTAGGGATTTCTTATGTTTTTTTTTATCTTTTCTTCTGAGATGTTTTCTTTTATTGTTATGAACTAAACCCTCAGATATCTGAAGGGGATGAAACTTAGTTGAATCTTGTTATCGTTTGCTGAACTATATGATAAATATTTGACTTGTTCTTAATTATGTGTTCTTAATTCTTGTGTTGATATTTCCGGGATATTGATTCAAGTTTGATGTGCTTAGGTGGAGGAGTAAAAGTCCCTGCTTAAGAGTAGATCTAGCATAATTAAGCGGAGTTGATCGCGCGCCTAGAGATAGGGTGACGAGATTTTGCCGGATTAGGGTGAAACCTAATATGGGAGTCCATAGGTCGAGTTAATGCAATTCTAGGGGTTTTAATTAGAAAGAGATTTCAATTAATCAACCTAGGGTTAGACGTTATTCGCTTTGAGAGAGGGTTTAATATACATTAGGGAGTCTTACGGATCAAGTCAAGTGAATAAATCGTGCAGTTCGAGTTAGATAACAAGTGAAGTCTAGGTGGATTCTTCCTAAGGGTATCGTCTTAATCAACTGAGTTTTTCCAACGGTATTTCCCCAATTCATTCTTTTTTTCTTTGCGTCTTTAGCTTAGTAGTTAGTTAAATTTAGATTAAAAAAACAACTTCACTTATTTTAGGCTAGATAATAAAAAGAAAGTTAGTATTAGTACTTTTGGTTCCTTTGGGTTCGACAATCCGGCCTTGCCTAAGCTATACTACTGTTCGATAGGTGCGCTTGCCTCAAATCGTTGTCATAGTTAGTTTCCAGGTTCGATCATTCTTTTTATAAATTTTAAGACTTTGACATCGCGAAAACAACGATCAAGTTTTTGGCGCCATTGTCGAGGAACTAAAATATTAAGAAAGCTCTATTTTTATTACTTTAGCCATTATTTTTCGCAATTTTTTTTTTATTTTGATTTTGTTTTTTTACTTTGCTAAATTTTTCTTTCTTTCTTTTCCTAGCAGGTACCTCTAGTTTATGACTAGAAGGAACCCGAGAGGACCACTAGTATACGATAGTGATATTGAAGCTACCGCTCGTAGAAATCGCAGAGAAATTAGGCGAGCCCTAAATTACACAGAAAAAGAGCGAGAAGGCAAATCCAATCCTACTAAAGGGATGGACGAGAATAATCCACCACCACAAGATGTGGCAGAAAATAATGCTCCGCGTACTATGTATGATTATGCTAAACCTCATTTAACAGGAGCAGAATCAAGTATTGTTAGGCTCGCTATAGTCGCTAATAATTTTGAATTAAAACCTAACACTATACAAATGATTCAACAATTTGTTCAATTTGATGGTTTACAGATTTAAAACCCAAATACTCATATAGCTAATTTTTAGAGTTCGTGATACCTTCAAAATAAATGGCGTTTCGATGATGCCATAAGGCTTGGTTATTTCCCTTTTCATTAAGGAATAAAGCCAAGCGAAAGGTTAAACTCGTTACAACGAGGGTCAATCACTACATGGGATCAAATGATCGAAAATTTTTATTAAAATATTTCCTACCGCCAAAACGGCCAAATTACGAAATGATATCTCTTCTTTTGTGCAGATGGATTTAGAGACATTATACGACGCATGGGAGAGATACAAGGATCTCTTGAGAAGGTGTCCGCACCATGGTTTACCCTTGTGGCTCCAAGTCAAAACTTTGTATAACGGTGTAAACCCCTCAACGAGGCAACTAATTGATTCAGCCGCCGGTGGAACCCCTGAACAACGAGAACTCCCAAGCGACCTACGAGTTTATTAAAGAGATGTCACTGAATAACTATCAGTGGCAGGTTACAAGGACAAAACCAACAAAATCAGCCGAAATTTTCAACTTCAACGCAGTAACCATGCTATCAACACAGGTAGAGATGATGAATAAAAAGCTTGATAGTTTGTGTTCTTCGCAGGTACATCTAGTAATGCAGTGCAACGCAAGTGGAACTGTGGTGAATCCTGAGTACCCACCCTACCAACCGGGCACAGAAAGAGAACAGATGAACTATATAGGTAATAATTTAAGATCTAATAATAACTCTTATAGCAATACTTATAATCCAGGTTGGAGGAACCACCCAAATTTTTCATGGGGAGGACAAGGAAATCAAGGAATTCAAAGACAACAACCTCCTCAAAATTTCCAAAATCAGCCCTATCCACAGGAGAAGAAGCCGAACCTTGAAGAGATGCTGACAAAATTCATGGCAGCTACAGATAACCGTCTCCAAGACATTGAGACCACCCTTAAGAATCAACAGGCATCAATTAAAGGGATCGAGAGCCAAGTTGGGGAACTCACTAAGATAGTTGGACAACTTACTAACACAGTTGGACAACTCGCAAAGATAATTTTCGAACGACCATAAGGGCGTCTACCAAGCAACACTGAGATTAACCCAAAGGAGCAAATCCAAGCCATATCAGCTCAAGAAAGTGAAGGGTTAGACGAGCCCAATTCAAAGCAAGAGAATGTGGTCAAAGAAGGTAAGGTTGAGGTAAGTAATAATAAGCCAAAACCGGTAATCAAAGAGTACCAACTTCGCATACCATATCCCGAAGCATTAAGGAGAGACGACACAGAGGAACAGTTCGGTAAGTTTCTTAAACTTTTAAAGAAATTACATATTAACTTACCGTTACTTGAAGCTCTTTCACAGATGCCAGATTCTAGAAAAATTTTAAAAGAGCTTTTGACGAACAAATGAAGGATAGACGAGGCATCACACGTGGAACTAAACGCAATGTGCTCGGCAATCTTGCAAAATAAACTACCACGGAAATTAAAAGATCCAGGGAGTTTTACGATTCGATGTTTAATTGGTAGTTTACCTATTGATAATGCGTTAGCTGATTTAGGGGTAAGCATAAATGTCATGCCTTATAAATTGTTTAAACAACTAAGTCTAGGGAAACCCAAACAAACTAGGATGAGCATTCAACTAGCTGATAAAACTATTAGAATTCTTAGGGGTATTATCGAAGATGTTCTTGTAAAAATTGATAAATTCATTTTCCCAGTAGATTTTGTTGTCTTAGACATGGATGAGGATAATTCGATTCCCTTAATTTTAGGAAGACCATTCTTAACAACTACTAGAACTAAAATCGACATTGATGCAGGAGAACTAATACTTCGTGTAGGTAATGAGACAGTCACTCTCCAAGCTCTCGATTAGGCTAGAACATCGAGTAATCCAGGTGAGAAAACAAATTCTATTGATAACCATTCGGTTAACCCTTCTTTTCTGGAAACACTAGGAAAGAATACAACTGAACCCGATTCTATACCATCTGCCAACAAAGAAATAACACACGAAGAACAAGGGATTCAGATCGATGATCTAAACGAGTGGAAGACGCATTTCAAGGAAAAATTAGGAATACACGAAGCAGAACCAGAGCCACTCCACGAAGCAAACAAGTTCAAAATTGGAGATCAGGTACTGATAGAAAAAACAGACCCTCGAACATCTCCTCCTGACCCTAACACAAACAAAGAAATACCATTTAGGGTAACCAGTGTTTTCCCATATGGAACAGTCGAGGTAAGTAATCCTATTTTTGGTACTTTCAATATAAACGCTTCTCGACTTAAACTTTATCAAGGAAATAGAGCTGATAGCATGAGGGAAGATATTCAAATTTTTAAACCACCCTGATTTGTTGCGAATATGAGGAAAGTATAGCTTAAGACTTTAAACGAGCGCTTCTCGGGAGGCAACCCAAGCACTAACCCTAATTACTTTCGTATTTGTTTTCATTTTATTTTCTTCTCTTATCTTAGTCTTAAACACCTAGTTTTAAACTAACCAAAAGTGTACATTTCCAGCCCACACGGCCTTGCACACGGCCGTGGCCGTGGCCGTGTGGAGGTACAGAATCTCCATACTGACAATGGCAGAAGAGGTACTAGTCAGAAAGAATCAAATCTTCAGAGTCACGGGCTCCAACCACCACCCCACGGGCACCGACAAAAAAACCACGGCCGTGCGACGCGGCCGTGGACGACACTGACTTATCACCAACGGGCGTGGCGACCTGAGCATGGGCGTGGGAGAAACGAACGAAGCCCACCACGGTCGTGCGATGCGGCCGTGTGAGATGCCACGCCCATGAGACACGGGCGTGTGAATGTACCTGACTTGAGAATTCTATTTAAACCACCCACCCCTCCCTCTTCTCAACCATTCAGCCCATTTAGTTTTTCTTTTCTTTCTCAACCCTCTCCCTACTTCTCTCCTCTAATACATCCCCAACACCCTTGAGATACACCAAATGCCGAAGAAGCGGAAAGAATCAAGCATAGTCTCCCAGAGGGAGACCGATCTATATAAGTTCATGCCGGCCGCTTCAATCATTCGACGAGCCAAGGATATTTGAGGCTATTTAGTTCTTATTTCGTTTTTCTCTTTTGCTTCAATTTCCGTATCTTTACTTCTCTTCTGCTTAATTTAACTCATTTTATTTTAGTTTCTTGGTTGTTAGTTCTTCAGGCTGCTTGGGAATCACACCACGACCACCACCATATCCACAGCCTTAGAAATCACACCCAATAGTAAGGACTCTACGGTCCATTTATCTTTTCTTTTAATATTAGTTCACTTTTTATTTTTCTTCACTTTAGCTTGTTTTTCTTTAATGATTTGATTAGTATAGTTTTAATTATGATTATTATATCCTGGCTAATCCTCCATGAGCTACCCAATTTCTTCATCTAGCGCAGGATCGTCATAAAGAACGAACCCTCCAACTTATCTTTTACCTCCAACGCAAGGATTTCATCCATCATTCAGGGAGTTTCACTTCTCTCCATATCTTTTGAATTTATACTTAATTGTCTATATATATATCTTTGTACATTGAGGGCCTTCAAACGAGCCAAGGATATTTGAGGCTATTTAGTTCTTATTTCGTTTTTCTCTTTTGCTTCAATTTCCGTATCTTTACTTCTCTTCTGCTTAATTTAACTCATTTTATTTTAGTTTCTTGGTTGTTAGTTCTTCAGGCTGCTTGGGAATCACACCACGACCACCACCATATCCACAGCCTTAGAAATCACACCCAATAGTAAGGACTCTACGGTCCATTTATCTTTTCTTTTAATATTAGTTCACTTTTTATTTTTCTTCACTTTAGCTTGTTTTTCTTTAATGATTTGATTAGTATAGTTTTAATTATGATTATTATATCCTGGCTAATCCTCCATGAGCTACCCAATTTCTTCATCTAGCGCAGGATCGTCATAAAGAACGAACCCTCCAACTTATCTTTTACCTCCAACGCAAGGATTTCATCCATCATTCAGGGAGTTTCACTTCTCTCCATATCTTTTGAATTTATACTTAATTGTCTATATATATATCTTTGTACATTGAGGGCAATGTACATCTCAAGTGTGGGGGGTGAACAACCTAAAAAGGTGCCTAATTTTTTTCGTTATTCTTAAATTCCTGAAATTAGGTGCCAAACTTTTTGCATTATTCTCAAATCCCTGAATTATGCTTTGTTTTTAAGTAATTTTCTCATATTACTAATTAGGATAAAATTTCTGATGATTGATGATTTTTATTGATATGTTTTAGATTAAGTCATTGATAATTGTGCATTGATAATTAAATTCTAAGATACTAGAGAATCAAGCATGATAAGTCTATTTTTCAAGAAATAAATTTTTTTTCTAGGTTGTCTACCTGAATTTGAATATTACTTTGAAATTTGAAATTTACGAGGTTGATATCAAAATACCCATAATTTTTTGTGAGATTTTGAGCCTTACAAGAGCATATATCCTTTTTCATGCTCACTTCTTGATTATGAGTGTGTCAATATTGAACTGTTATTCTAGAACTTGCCTCGATTATACATGTTGAGACCACATCTTTGATTTGATATACAGAAATGATAAAGGCACCTAGGATTTAACCCACTTACTCCATAAAAAGCCTACCTTCATAATTAACCCCTAGTGAACCCCTTTGATCCTAACAACCCTTTTTATTGACTCACCCACTAATATTAACCCAAAACCCTTTGTATTTGTTATCACCATTCTTCTTGACTACCCTTTTGTCGAGATTTGATTTTGAGCAGATTGCCTAACTATGTTCTATATTTTAGTTGTTAAAGTACTTTCTTATTATTGTAAATATTTGATTATTTGTTCTTAAAAAAATCAAGTATATTCAGTATTAGTATGATAAAAAGCGAGCTTGTACAGTTAACGTCTATTTATTGAAGAAGAAGCTCGTATTATTAGTTTCAAAGTTTCAATTCATGTAATTATTTATTTTTCAGTTCGTTGTTTCTAGTTAGGTAATTTTTTAGTCAATCTCGATTCTAACCTCTAATTCAGCCTTTATCCACACCTTAACCCAAGCCACGTTACAATCCTGATAAAGACCTTTTGATTTGTGCATCATCTCATATTACAGATGGTGGAGATTTGATTTTCATGCAAGCCTATGGGATTAACTTTTCAGTTTGACATTTGAGTGCTTAATTCAACCTTAAACACTTGAGTGATTTGAGTGAATCTTTTGTGAGGATGTCAATCCTTGTAGGTTTTGGATCGAGAGGTAATTATTTAGATGAGGGGAAACACCTATGTTTTGTGCTACAAATGTAGGACTTATATTGTTTGAATCTTTAGGACTCTTTGAGTTAAATTATCCATGTATAAATTATCTATGAATTATGATGAGACATTGTTGATAGAAATATTGAATCATGGAAAGTTCGTTTTAATTGTAAGTTGAGAATTTTGCTTGAGGACAAGCAAAAGCTTAAGTGTGGGGGTATGTGATAAACCGTAAAAGTAACATATTTTAATCCCACATTTAGCATACTTTTGGGTGATTTATCCATTGATCTATGTAAAAAGGTGCTCTTAATCCTTTCTTTTCATGTTTTATACTCAGGAAAGCACCGGAGGATGAAAAGAACGAGAAACGGGCTTAAAACGGACCAAATTGGGCCAAAGTGAAAATCGACACGGCCTCGACTTAAGCCAACACGGCCGTGTCTCCCTGATAGACTAAAACACGGCCTGATCATGATTTACACGGGCGTGTCACCTCATTAAAAGTCCGAACACGGCCTAAAGACGATTCACATGGGCGTGTGCCATGGCCGTGTCCCTACCGCGGAAAAGAGCAATTTCACTCGGAAAAGGATACTTAGGGGCAAAGAAACCTATTTCAAAATCCTATATAAACACCATAAGTATAACCTAGAAGGGGCCAGTGAGCTAGGCCAAGGAGCCGAGCCGAAAAGGTCAGATTTGTGGGAAACACTCGAAGATAGCCAGTTGATCCATCTCAAGAAGCCATAATTCTACTCAAGACGGCGAATCTCTCCTTCAATTCCTTCAGGGGGTTTTAGAGATTTCTTATGTTTTGTTTTATCTTTTATTCTGAGATGTTTTCTTTTATTGTTATGAACTAAACCCCCAGATACCTGAAGGTGATGAAACTTAGATGAATCTTGTTATCGTTTGTTGAACTATATGATAAATATTTGACTTGTTCTTAATTATGTTTTCTTAATTCTTGTGTTGATATTTTCGGGATATTGATTCAAGTTTGATGTACTTAGGTGGAGGAGCAAAAGTCCCTGCTTAAGAGTAGATCTAGCATAATTAAGCAGAGTTGATCGCGCGCCTAGAGATAGGGTGACGAGATTTTTCCGGATTAGGGTGAAACCTAATATGGGAGTCCATAGATCGAGTTAATGCAATTTTAGGGGTTTTAATTAGAAAGAGATTTCAATTAATCAACCTAGGGTTAGACGTTATTCGCTTCGAGAGAGGGTTTAATATACATTAGGGAGTCTTACGGATCAAGTCAAGTGAATAAATCGTCTGGTTCAGAGTTAGATAACAAGTAAAGTCTAGGTGGATTCTTCCTAAGGGTATCGTCTTAATCAACTGAGTTTTTCCAACGGTATTTCCCCAATTCATTCTTTTTTTCTTTGCGTCTTTAGCTTAGTAGTTAGTTAAATTTAGATTAAAAAAACAACTTCACTTATTTTAGGCTAGATAATAAAAAGAAAGTTAGTATTAGTACTTTTGGTTCCTTTGGGTTCGACAATCTGGTCTTGCCTAAGTTATACTACTGTTCGATAGGTGCGCTTGCCTCAAATCGTTGTCATAGTTAGTTTCCAGGTTCGATCATTCTTTTTATAAATTTTAAGACTTTGACATCATGAAAACAATGATCAGGTGCAGTGATGAGGGCACTGCCCCTGCCGAATGAATCCAGGGCCTTCCCAACAAGCAATTGTAGGAGGGTATGATGTCCATTACCAGAAAATCTACTTCATATGTGTTTGGTCCAATCAACAAAGGTATGTCGATTCTTCTCATTACTCTTCTCTCAGTGCCATCAAATGCTCTCACTATGTTCTGGCATGTTTTCATGTGAGAACTGTCTATAGGCAATCTATTCAGCGTAGATAATGGTAAGACATTCAAAGCAGATCCATTATCGATTAATACACTAGGTAGAGTATATCCCTTACAACGAGTGGTGATGTGCAGAGCCTTAGTCGATCCCATGCCCCCAGGTGGAATTTCATCATCACTGAAATAAATAAAGTTATCGGCACTTATATTACTAACCAGACGGTCAAGTTTATTGACAGATATATCTTTAGTAACATAAGTTTCATTCAGCACTTTCATCAATGCCTCACGATGCACTTCTGAACTTAAAAGCAATGCTAGCACTGATATGCGAGCCAGTTGTTTGCGCAGCTGCTCTACCACACTGTATTCATTATGCTTCAAGAATTTCAGAAATTCTTTAGCCTCTTCCTCCTTTACAGGTTCATTGATAAGTGCCTCAGCCCCTTTCTCTCGCTCAACTACCAAGGTCTTTGCTTTCACCGGCACAGTTCTGACGTTTACCGAGTCATAACGCCTTCCACTACGTGTGTAAGATCCTTCACTTTGGACCTCCTTGGGAGTGCTAGCTAAGTTTTCCCCTCCCGGTATTGTCACATTACAGTCGTAATTCCAAGGTACCATTTTGTTATCCTTGTAAGGAAAGGAAATGGGTTTCTGGATTACGACCTTTGGCGCCACTTGTGTTCCGCCCTCCGTACTTCTTGGTTAGGAGATGATGATCCTCGGGTAATTGACTTTTTGCTTTGTCAACTCTCCTTCTGTTGCATATATGTTTCCTCCCTCTGAGCCTTTTTCATAAAATTCCAATTCCTTATTGTCCATAAGGTACAATAAGTTTTCCCCTCCCGGTATTGTCACATTACAGTCGTAATTCCAAGGTACCATTTTGTTATCCTTGTAAGGAAAGGAAACGGGTTTCTGGATTACGACCTTTGGCGCCACTTGTGTTCCATCCTCCGTACTTCTTGGTCAGGAGATGATGATCCTCGGGTAATTGACTTTTTGCTTTGTCAACTCTCCTTCTGTTGCATATATGTTTCCTCCCTCTGAGCCTTTTTCATAAAATTCCAATTCCTTATTGTCCATAAGGCTTTGCACCAATACTCTGAACTCAATGCATTCCTGGATCTCATGCCTTTTTGCTTTGTGGAACTCACAGTAGTCCCTTACTCCTTCACATCCTTTCACAAAATCTGATAATATCAATCCTCTTCTTACCATTTCTCTCCAGACCATTCTCAATGGGGTTTTTACCTCCGTAATATCCTCCTTGATCCTTCTCACGATATTTTCACCAATCGCATTTATCCCCTTATCTCCATGGTTAGGTAATGGGTTCTCCGTACTAGGTGTATCATCAAACTTCACAATCCCCATCTTGATGAGTCTCTCGACTACCTTTTTGAAGGCAGTGCAGTTTTCTATTGAATGTCCCGGTATTCCCGCATGGTAGTCACATTGAGTGTTTGAATCATACCATTTGGGATATGGGGGCTGTAACGGTTTTAGATAAAACAGGGACACAACGTGTGCGTCAAATAAACTTTGATATAGCTCCTTATACGTCATTGGGATTGGCGTAAATTGGAGCTTTTCAGAGTTTTGCCTTGTGCCCGATTCCTGCCTTACCGACCCTTGTTGCCCAACAGTAATTACTTTTGGCTGGCTAATAGTAATTGCCTTCGAGTACCCTTTGTTGTATGTACTCGTATTATTCACCTCATTCTCCTTTTTCCTTGGAGCAGACCTTTTGGTGGTTTCCCCTGCTTCAATCTTGCCACCCCTTATGGCATTTTCAATCATTTCTCCCGCCATCACTATATCTGCAAAGCTCTTGGTGGTACTTCCTATCATGTGAGTAATGAATGGGGCCTTCAAGGTATTGATAAAAAGCATTGTAGTTTCTTTTTCTAGGAGCGGTGGCTGAACTTGCATGGCAACCTCCCTCCATCTTTGCACATACTGCCTGAAGCTTTCATTTGAATTCTTCTGCATATTCTTCAAAGTGATTCTGTCAGGCGTCATGTCTGTGACATGATTGTATTGCTTCATGAAAGCTTGGGCTAGGTCCCTCCAGGAACTAATCCTAGCACGGCTCAGTTGATTGTACCACCTGGATGCTGCCCCCACCAAACTATCTTGGAAACAATGAATCAAGAGTTGATCATTATTAACATAGCCGGTCATCCGTCTACAGAACATGGTAATGTGGGCTTCAGGGCAGCTAGTCCCATTGTGCTTCTCAAATTCTGGCATTTTGAACTTATGCGGAAGCACCAAATCTGGAACCAAGCTCAAGTCTTTAGCATCAATTCCATGGTTATTATCAGCATTTTCCAAGGCCTTGAACTTTTCTTCCAACCATCTACAATGATCCTCTAACTGCCTTGAGGATTCAATTCTTATCCCTTCCCTATCTGCTATATCTAAATCAGGGATAACAGGATTAGCAGGGTTATCTCCTGGGTTAGATCCTGTGCCAACTTGGAAGTTCATGGGCACTCCAGTATCAGCTTGACCTTGTTGAGGCCTAATTGTAACGGATGGCCTTCGAGGATACACCTCAGGTTGTGTTTGTGCGTGCGATGGGGTAAAACCCAGAGGAAAGTCCTTATTATCTTCTCCAGAATTAATCATGGGACCTTTTTCTTTGTCCATCGCCCCGTTCAGTAGCTGAGCCATTTGAGCCATCATATTACTTTGGGCTTCCAGCATTTGGTCTCTCATCTCTTGATGGAGCTTTGCCAATTTCTCTTGCATCTGGTCTTGCATGTCTCTTTGGAACTGTTCAAGTCTTTGATCCATGTTTTTTTGTCTTGGCGTGTGTACCGTAACGATGTTTAGTTTCCAGATTTTTCCTTCTCTCTCTCTCTCCCTATAATAACTTCAACTAATTAGGGTCTTTCTATGGATTTAAATGCATATGATGCGATGTAATGCAAATGCATGCATGCAAAAAGGCATTGATTCAAATTCAATTTCATTTAGAAAACTTTATTAGAAAACAAAATTCTTTACATAAAACGGACTACAAATATGCATTCGCCCTAATGCCCAAAGTCTTAACCTTCCTAAACAATAAGGCTAGCTCTTGACCACGATCGGATTGTAGCTCATACTTCATGCTCAACGTATCAGCCTGTACTGCCAAATTCTGTAAATGATCAGCTACCTCTCGAATCTGAGCTATGGCTTCACCCATGAGATAATCCCTATTTCTAACTTGATCTTGAGAATGGTGAAGCTCTTCCTTCCAATGCCCTTCTCTTGTTTCAAGAAGCTCGATCCGGAGTTCACAGTTTTGCAATGTTGATTCTAACTCTTCGATCTTACCCTTCATTTCCTCAATCTTGTTCAGACTTGACTTTAGCTCGATCGCAGAATTACGACTTCGATGGTGATGAAGAGACCGTCCAAGTTCAGCCACTCTAGCTTTTAATTCTCTTTTTTTATTTCGACTTTCTGCCAAACTCTTCTCTAAGGCCTCGTTTCGTGCTTGTATTTCTTGGAACTTTCTCTCCCAATGGTCAGCCTTGGCCTTTTCCTCCCGAATCTCTTGTTGCCACTGTTCCAAAGTCTTCCCCAATCCGACTTTTTTCATCGACAGATGTATCTTCTTATATTATGTCTTCAAACTATCTCGATCTTCCTCAATCTTCCTCTTCTCTTTTCTTAATTTTTCGGCCTCCAGTTTCTGAACATCCACGTCTAATCTTAGGTACATTTTTTCTTCTTCCAACTTCTCTATCCTCCTTCTGAGCTCTGAATTCCTCCTTTCGAAATCTTGTTTTATAATCTCCAATTCTGATGGGACCACTCGTAAGTACTCTTCGATCGATCGAGCGCCTTCTAAACTTGGCACAGGGATATTGTCATTGACTCTTCTACTCTACCATCCACTATATTCTGGGGTCGTCATTGGGCTTACGTCCACTCTCTTCATGCGACGGGTCTGATTCCAAGCATTAGAAATCTCCTTAACCCTTTTCTTGTAGCTATCTCTTTTATATGAAAACTCACTTTGAGCCAACCCATGTGTAGCCGGTACAAACTGCGTTGATCTGTATTGCCTCAGTACGAGCAAGGGTACATATCCAATGGCTCCCCAAATTCCAAGTAGAGGGACCCAATCAAAACTCCCACACCGGTACAGAACTTCATCGGGAACCATCCAAGGGGCTCTCCACTCAACGTCTTCTTCTTGGAGATTTCGTAGAAGCGCTATCCAATTTTTTTCTGATATGCCATCTCTTCTTGGGGTGGCCACTATCTCTTTTAATGGGGAATAATTTTCTAAGAAGACCCGATAAGAGACCTTATCCATCCTCCAAAAATGACTGTGGAACCAAGCCAACAACAACTGCACACATCCTATAAATCTGCCTTCCCTAGCTCTCCTACATGCATTCAATGATTGAAATGTCTCAGCCAAGATTGCAGGAACAGGTGTGACTTGTTTGTCAAGTCGATTAAAAAGATCTGAGAATGCTTCATCCACATATCCCAATGCCCTAGGGAAGATCACTAATCCATATATACTCAAAGCGAAGACATCGAATCTCTTTTTCATATCAGGATGTACTAGAATCAAATCCTTTAAAACATTCCATGGGATGCACTTACTCTCACCTTTTTGCTTGATTCTGGCTGTGACCCATTGTTCACTCATCCCCGTAATATTCATTAATTTCTTCCAAAAGGTCGGAACACTAACAGCCCTTGAGTAAGCTTTATCCACTTGAATCTTGGGTAAAGCAACTGTATACTCTTCCACCGTAGGTACCAAATCAACCCTTCCGAAAGTAAAGCAACTGTATGCAGGGTTCCAATATTGGGTGATGGCCCGAAACAAATGTTCATCTACCTTAATGTCCAACAAGTACGGCAAAAATCCCCATAGCCATGCAAATAAAACAACCGCTTGGTCTCGCTCACTCCACCATCCCATATTTCTTTTAATTCACGGAGATTGTTTTGCGTCCTGCATCGATGCGAGTGTAGTCCCATAATTCTGATGTGTACACTTCGGCTAGGCTATCCCCTTTCTCTAATTGCGTTCGCTCTGACCACATGCGGACAGCTGCATTGTCTTCCACTTTATCAAGAAATTCGTTCTCCATAACCAGCTTTCTAACTTATTAACTGACCGTGAATCGATACCTTTTAAAATATGAAATGACATGCACCAAAATAAAGCACAACAAGTTGGTACCATGAAATAAAATATAAAGCAAATAAAATAAACAAGCACCTATCTGGGTAACCACTAAGGTTTGGCATAGTTCTACTTAGGGTGAGTCCTTACGTTTTATACGTGTGGTTTAGCTCTAAAGTTGAGGTACCTGAACCAGCAGATTCCTCGATCCTCACCCATTATAGGCTCATACGGACCGAGTTCAGTTCAGGGGAATACATTTCCCTATGGCTGCACGGAGATGAAAATCTCACGAAGACATAGGTACGGATGTATCCCGAAAGCGATTCACTATCCTGCACGGAGGTGAAAACCTCACGAAAGAATAGCTTCTCACTCCCACTTAAAAGGGTGTGACCACAACGGTCATGCAATGCAATGCAGAAATACTTTTCAAGATTAAAACAACATGCAATAAAAAGAATTATAATTTTTCAAATCGAATTTTCAAATTTAGACAAAAGGACAGGAAATAACCAATTTTATGGCTTGACACTCTTATTGTCCCCAGTGGAGTCGTCAAGCTGTCGAAACCATTTTTAAATTTTTTTTGAAAAATGGGAATCGACATTAAAAAAACGAAATCGGGAGTCGCCACCGATCTTTTTTGCTTAGGTGTGATCAGAACACCTTATAAAACATTTTTTTTGTTTTATTTAAAATATTGATTTTGGCCTACAAAATTCAAGAAAACGGGTTCGGGAGTTGGTTACGTACGAGGAAGGATTAGAAACCTCGTAACACCCAAAAATTGGTACCTAATTGATAAACTAACATCCTAATGTCGAAAATTTGAAAAATTTAAAATACGATCATTTTATTTGTAAGAAAGCCAAGACTCACTTATCTCAAAGAAATAAAATGTCACACCCAATGAGTTAGGATGCATCATTTCAAGACTTTGAAACTAAGCTTGCCTTTATTTGTAAAAAAATCCTTACTTCGAGACATAAAACATCATATCCAATAAGTTAGGACATAACATCTCAAATTCCCGAGAATAAGTTTTGATTTGAAATTTATGGGTTTCGATTTCAAAAAGGGATACTTGATATCTTAAGTTCAACGAGAAAAATTGAGACCCAGTGAGTTAGGGTACAATTTCTCTCGAAGCCTCCAAATATTATATACCGCCGTATTTTTTTTAAAAACATCCAATTTAGCAAAATGTATTTTTTATTAAAAATGACCCGAGTAAAATGTTGCATTAATGCATTACAAAACATAAATACCAAAATCAATTTACGAAAATTACATAATATACTAGCATTTAATACTAACAAAGATAATTAAGAAAAAGAATAAAGTAGAATAGCGAATGATACAGGTAATAAAAAAATATGGCCAAATTCTTAAATAAAGTATGCTATCTATCTTCTTTTGTTTTCTTGGAACTATTTTAGAGTATAAAAAAATATTTTTTTAAAAAAATGATCGAAAAAGTGAAAAAAATTGAAAAATTCGAAAAAAAAAAGAGAAAATTTTAAAAAAACCATGTGGGTTGAATTTTGTGCCTAAACTTTCCAAATCAGATTTACATTATTTGAGGAGACTCTAGTTTAAATTTCATGATTTTTGGAAATCGGGAACACCTCGAACGAAGTTTCTCAAATTACTTCGCAATTTTTCGGGTTTTCGGGTTTCAGCAATTTTCATTGACTCTTAGCCTTAGGTTTTCTTTGTTTTTGCTTTTTATTGTTCCTTTACACATTCTAACACTTTATTGTTTGTTGTGTTAGTAGGTTAAAGCACGTTGCACATTCCTTCTTCTATGCAACACAATTCTTTGGTGTCTAGCCGATTTTGGACTCATAGTGCTATTAGGTTTGCTTTTTTAGTTGATTCCAATACATTCTGATTGATTGATATAGACACTTTTAAAAGACTCGCAAGGTTGATTATTACCTCATTGAGGATTTGATTTTTATTTCTGAGTGCATAATAGTGAGGTTTACTTAAATTTTCTTTTCTTGAGTGTTGTGTTCTTTTCAGGCTTTCATAATGATTCGTGATACTATGATTGGGAAGTTGCAAAGGGATCAAGAGGTTTGAAATGCTCGAGATCAACAACGTGACACTATTTTAAACACGATCAGCAAAAATTTGAAATTTCTAACTACCAAATTCACTTCATCTTAATTGGAGCCCGAATCTCTAAATTCCCCCTTGGCCAAATTCTTAAATAAAGTATGCTATCTATTTTCTTTTGTTTTCTTTTACATCTATTTTGAGTTTGTGGTTTATTGTGCTAAATCTTGAACTTCAACATCATCATAAGTTCAACGATAGAGCACAAAAATTTATGAGAATTTACTTTCCATGCATGCAACGTTTACTCTTTTGTGCTTCTAATTTTTAATATTTATTATTGGTTAATTTATCATTTTGAAATATTCGATTTTTCAAAACTATTTTTTTATTTTGAGAAAAACGGGAATCGACTTTAAAAAAACGAAAACGGGAGTCGCCACCGATCTTTTTGCTTTGGTGTGATCGGATCACCTTATAAAACAATTTTTGTTTTATTTAAAATATTTATTTTGGCTTACCAAATTCAAGAAAATGGGTTCGGGAGTCGGTTACGTACGAGGAAGGGTTAGCACCCTCGTAACGCCCAAAAATTGGTACCTAATTGATAAACTCATGTCCTAATGTCGAAAATTTGAAAAATTTAAAATATGATTCTTTTATTTGAAAGAAAGCCAAGACTCACTTATCTCAAAGAAATAAAATGCCACACCCAATGACTTAGGATGCAACATTTCAAGACTTCGAAACTAAGCTTGCTTTTATTTGTAGAAAATCCTTATCTCGAGACACAAAACATCATATCCAATAAGTTAGGACACAACATCTTGAATTCCTGAGAATAAGTTTTGATTTGAAGTTTATGGGTTTCAATTTCAAAAAGGGATACTTGATATCTTAAGTTCAACGAGAAAAATCGAAACCCAGTGTGTTAGGGTACAATTTTTCTCGAAGCCCCCCAAATATTATATATCGCAGTTTTTTTTTTAAAAAAACTTTCAATTTATCAAAATGTATTTTTATTAAAAATGATTCGAGTAAAATGTTGCATTAATACATTACAAAACATAAATACCAAAATCAATTTACGAAAATTACATAATATACTAACATTTAATACTGACATAGATAATTAAGAAGAATAATAAAGTAAAATAGCGAATGATACAGGAAATAAAATGGTTATACTAAAGCAAATATAAAAATAATAAGCATATAAAAGATCATGGATAAACAAATAAAAGATATAAAATAGTTAATAACAAAAAAAATATGCAAAAGATAAGAACTACGAAATAAATATGAAACTTTGCATACAAGATCAAATATAAAAATAAAATAACAATATAAGATAAATGACATATACTAAATAATAAATGATACTACAACAAAATTTTCTTTTCTTTTTAAAAACATGTATGTAAAAAAATGATATGGCGAAAGCTAAAATGAATATATATATATATAATAAAATAAATACATGTTTAAAATAATATATAAAACTTTGGATATAAAAATATGTATAAGGGATAACTTATAATAAATATATAATATAACAACTTAATGTATTATAAAAAATATATATTTAAAATAAACAATACATGGAAAACTTTATAATAATAATAAATCAATTTAAATAATATACAATATACAAATTTTAAAATATAAAAATAATATAGAATTTAATAGAATAATCTATATAAAAAATGAAATAATTTGATATAATGCTAAAGTAATTAAAAATAAGAAGAAAAAAATAAAAGAGGATTTAAAAAAATTAAGGAATCAGGGACTAAATCGAAATAAAAATAAAATCCAGAGTAAAAATGTAAGAGGACCAGATTAGAACGCGCGTCACACTGTAGGGACCTATTAGGCAATTATGCCTTATCTCCTAAACGATGTCGTTCCATCTCCTGCCTTAAAATGGCCTTAAGGACCAAATTGAAACAAAGGCCATAATTCTGGGCCAAATTGAAAATAAAGAAAAATGCAAATTGGACATAATTATAAAATTGAAATAATGCGGAAGGGCCCATAGAGCAATTAGACCTTTTAACAAAAACGCGCGGATCCTCCCGGGTATCGGGTCAACACGCGGATCTTAGCCTTTAAACGACGCCGTTTTGGTCATTAATTGACCATACCAAAACGACGCCGTTCCACTAGCCTTTATAAACCAAAAAAACTAAAAAAATTCATTTTTAAAACCATTTCAGAAAAAAAATAAATAGAGCTTAAAAAAGCTCTCTCTCTTCCGGCCTCCGGCCATGGCTCCGGTGACAGTCCGCCGCACGCGCCACTGTACGCGCCACCACGCACGGCGGCTGAAAAGTCAAAAACTCCATTTTTTAACGCAAATCAAAAAGTAAGCTCGTTCTCTTCATTTTTAGTAGTATTTATATATTTTAAAAAAATATTTGCATGAATCGAAAGAAAAAAAAATATTAAGCGAAAGGGAACAAACGGAAATCACCTCTGCTCTTCGATTTTTTGTGTACTGTATTTTGTATTCTTTTGTATATGCGTGTCCTTTTTTACAGATTGTGCTATGGTTTTTATAGCCCCGAAAATAAATTGAAAAATAAATACAAAGATACTTGCTATTTCTGCCATTTTTCTTTCCTTTTGCAGGTGAGCGGCGAAGATGGGGTGGTGAGGAGCGCTATCCGCGCGCTGATTGCGGCGCAACCGAGGGTCTGTGTTGGGAGCTGCAGCGCCTAGGGTTTCAGAAACCCTAGGCTTCTGACTTGCTTAGTCACTTGGGCCACTCGGGCCTATTTTAATTTGGGCTGTTTGTAAATTGGACTGCAGGGCCATTTTTAATTTTTTTTGAAAAATGGGAATCGACTTTTAAAAATGAAATCGGGAGTTGCCACTGATCTTTTTTGCTTAGGTGTGATCAGATCACCTTATAAAATATTTTTTTATTTTATTTAAAATATTGATTTTGGCCTACAAAATTCAAGAAAACGGGTTCGGGAGTCGGTTACGTACGAGGAAGGATTAGCACCCTCGTAACACCCAAAAATTGGTACCTAATTGATAAACTAACGTCCTAATGTCGAAAATTTGAAAAATTTAAAATACGATCATTTTATTTGTAAGAAAGCCAAGACTCACTTATCTCAAAGAAATAAAATGTCACATGTAATATCCTGAGTTAATGGGCCTTTGCGTTTATGTGTGGTTATGTTTAACGTAAGTGTTAGAGGTCCAGAATGGGCTCAGGGTTGGGCCGAGGCCTTAATTGAATTTTCTGTTTGAACACTCTAGGAGAAAGCCTGATAAGATGGGGCTTAAAAGATATTATCTGTGGGTTAGGACACGAAATGGGCTTGTAGCCCAGTGGCAAAGTGGCGCCACTTAGAGAGCAGGGAGGTGGCGTCAGCTGAGGAGGCCAAGTTCGAGTCGCATGAAGGCCAATTCCCTCATTTAATTTTAATTATTTCTGGCATTAGAAGGGAGCAGAGTGGGACGGCTAGGATGCTTTTAAATAGGAAGATTTATTTGTTTGGATAATGTAGATAATATGGATATTGTGGCAGATAAAGGGAAGAAGAGGTGGTGTTATTCATGCCACTTGTGGATGAGAGATCAGATGAGGATAAGGGAGAAAATCTAGGAATTTTCTGAAAGGCTAGGTGGTGGCTGAATTTCAAACTCTTGAGGGAGGAGGCAATCGGTTTTGGCTTGGGCAAGGGTGTGTCGAATTCTCTTTAGCCATAGGACTCAGTGCTTTCCTTTAGTGGCAAATTTCGGCTTTTGGGGTGATAAGTGCCGAAATTTTAAATAGTTAGGTGAGGGTTCTCTTCTTTATTTTTTGGCATTTAGGGTTCTTATCTTCTCTCTTTTTCTTCTTTTCTGAATAAGAGCCGAAAACTCCATTAAGCATTCTTTCTTTTCACATTTGTCTGCCCTAGCCTTGCCGAAATTCTTTCTTCTCCTATACCGTTCCTATCACCTCTTTACGTTTGATATTACTCTTCTTCTCTCGATTAGTTCTTTCTAAAAGCCGAAATCCTAAACCCCATTCTCATCTCCATTGCTATAGCCGAATGTTCCCCTGTTCATTCTTTTATCTTTGCCGAATTCTTCAGTAAGCCGAACCCCCATAGATCCCTGTGCACCATCTTTCTTTTGATTTTCGCAGAAGCCGGGATCTGTTAGGAGAAGCCAAATCTGTTGGTGTTAATGGTGAGTGCCGATTTCTTCTATTTCCTTTCTTTTTCGATTTTTGAGACCATAGCCGAATGGCTAGATGGTGGTTAGGGCCATCCTTAGTTTGATGTTTTCCCTGATCTCGTGTTTTTTTCTTTGGCAGCATTCCGGGATTTGAAGGAGATCTAGTCGCCTAGGTTTCTAAGCCAGAAATCGGTAGCATTCGAACCATATTATTCTCGGGATTTCAAGGTAAGGATTTTGATTCTCCTTAAGTTGATCAATCGGGTTTTTTCGTTACTCGTGCCTTAAACTAATGTTTCGTTAAGCAATCATCATAGTACCTTCTGACCAAGGTCATTCATGGACTCGAATGTCAGCAAATCAAAGGAAGGGGTTGGATCTGTGGTCCCAGCCCCAAAGTTCAAGAAACGAGTGGTGTCGGCGGTTCGAGATTGGCCACTGGGTTGTGGACCGGCTTCGGAGCAGAATAGTAGATAGATAGCAGTCGTATCGGCTAATGATAGTGTCGACATAGAAAGTGTCGTCTTAACCGTAATCAGGTGTGTAGATCTCTAACACACTCATTAAAATTGTAATATGTATGTTATGGGATAAAAACCGGAAAAGGGCTGTGTGGACAGTCATTTTACCTAAACAGGGTAGGCAAAGGATGCCAGGTACGTAACCATAGAAGCTTCTCTATGTGTGTATCGATGTATGTAAAAATTTGAGATCATTTAGGTAGTATATTATGTGATTTTGCATGGATGTATGTATGGGATAGGGTTAATGTGATGAAGGGGAAGAGCATGCTAATAGGTCACTCAGTGATCGGTGGTAAAACCACGATATGTACAGTTAGGTCACATCAGTGATCAGTGGCTCTGCCGCACTTGATTATGAGGTCACACAGTGATCGGTGGCTCTGCCACAGTGGATTATAAGGTCACATGGTGATCGGCATTATAACCGCGAAGCATGACCGCCGATATGGTGTGTAGCGGTTGGCGGGTTGATTGTAGAAATCCCGAGGTGTGTTGGCTGGTACGGGCCGGTGTGTAGAGACTGGACTTTTAGGTTGGGTTGGGCCATGTTGCATGTAAATATGTTGTTGCTGTTATGTATGGGCCAAGGCCCATAATATGTTTGTGGGCCTAAAGCCTTTCACGTGTTTTTGGGATTTGCACACTGAGTCTTGGTGACTCACCCTTTTATTTTCCTAACTTTTCAGATGAGCAGTAGATCGTGGACATGGGAGCCGAAGCGAACTCGAGGGGCCATCACGTCTTTTATTTTCATAAACTATTTTCGGTTTTTTTAAGTTTTAATTTTTGGATTATTTGTGTAATAAGGCCCATGGCTTAGGTTTTGATTTCCTATTTGTTAATGTTTACAATTTATAAATTTATGATCATGGACTTAAGTCATAAGGAGTCACAAAATGGGATTTTCAAACACCTTCAATAAAAAAAAAATAAAGGTTTTCATCAAATATCATTTTTTCTGAATGAATACCTAAATAAACAAACCAAGATATCAAGTCCCTCCAAAGCAAAGTTTTTAAAGTACAACCCGTAGCATACCAGATCTGGTCGTAGCGTTTGGGCCGGGTTTTGGGTGTTACATTTTAGTATCAGAGCCAAGTTGCAAAACTCGGGCTATGAAATGGGTCTAGTAGTGATTTGAAAATGATGTGAATTTGAGAAAAGTTTGGGTTGAGATATGGCCTTCGAGTCTACCGGCACCCGATCCATGCAGGTAAGTATCCTAACTTTGGATGTGATATGCATGTTGGGTTTGAAGGGCTTGATGGACGTAGACTAGTATGTTAGGCAATAATGGACCTTAGGCCTAGAGTAAACAACTCTTCAATTTCATAAGATTTAATCCAACCAAACAAACCTGTGAACAAGTCGCTGGGTCAGGGTGTGGCAACAGGCATACGCATGTCTAGGATTGGATTCAGGGAGAGCTTGGTACTTAAGCGGTCCTAGTGACTCACCTCCTCTTCGCTAGAATCCTACCTGGTGCGTAGTGACTGTTCACCTTAACCATGAGGACTTGCTAACGGGCCAAAATTTATAATTAAAACCCGAAGGGGACCAGCCACCCTAATTTTGAAATTTCCAAAATACCCCTGGTTTGCAAAAAATACTAAATTACCCTTGATTTGTAAAACGACCAAAATACCCTTGGTTTGGAAAATTACCAAAATATCCTCAAAATGCAAAATTACCAAAATACCCTTACTTCGTAAAATCACTAAGATACCCTATTTTGAAAAAAAAATCGAAAATACCCCTGTAGGATAAAATTACGAAAGTACCCCTGGGTAGTGAAATGACAAAAATATCCTTATGTGATGAATGTGAGTTCATGGATGCTACTTGTATGTTGATGTATGATGGTTGATGTATGAGGTTCCTAGAACTGGGAGATACAAACTTGAGACTGAACCGTAGATATAATCGCGAATTCGAAAGAACTACTCTTAAAACTACTGTTCATAAGATTGTTCGTGGGTAATTAGTGGAAGAAATTAATAATTCATAAAAAATTCTAACCAGATAAACGCGAATCGGTAGAATGAGTACAAGAGGTCGTGGACGTCCTGCGCGTGGCCGTGGTAGGGGTAGGATGGTCGTGTCCGCCAAAGAGGGATCTGGTTATGGGTCCGAAATGAGATGCCAGTACCACCAGCTGCGGAGATGGAATTTTAGAACCAGACGGCCGAAGATGATGCGGTATCCCAGGCGATGTTAAGGGTTTTAGAGAGGGTTGCTGGGGCAGGCATGGGCGTAGGAGCCCGGAAATCTGTGTCGGAGCGACTTAGGGCTAATGGGGCAGAAGTGTTTAGGGGAATTTCTGGTATAGCCCCGAGTATAGCTGAGTATTGGTTGGAGGCAGTTGAGCGTATAATGGATGATCTGGATTTTACAGAAGAGGAAAAACTGAAAGGGGTTGTATCTCTCCTGCGGGACGAATCTTATCAATGGTGGCTTACGGTTAAGGATGGTACGGTGGCTGACCGTATCACTTGGGATTCCTTCAAAACAGCATTTCAGAGTAAATACATTGGGACAAGTTATGTGGATGCGCAGCGTAGAGCATTTCTGAATTTGGTGCAAGGAAGTAGGTCGGTGGCTGTGTACGAAGCGAAATTCTTACGCCTTAGCCGTTATGCTCGAGGAATGGTGGCCACAGACCATGAACGTTGTGTTCGGTTTGAGGATGGTCTAAGGGATGATTTGCTTGTATTGATAGCTCCACAGCGGGAGAGGGAATTTGTTGTGCTTGTGGAAAAAGCTAAGATAGCTGAGGAGGTGAAGCGGACAGAGAAACTAAATCGGGATAGAGATAGGGGTGGAAGTAAGAGGAATTTTAGATCATCAGGGGTAGCTGGGCCTACTCAAAAAAGGCCTAGGTCAGACGGGCCGAGACGGGAAGAGAGACCTGCTGCTGTTGGTCAGACACAGAAGTGTGTTCAATATGGTAAATTCCATATAGGCGAGTGTTGGGCAGGCAGTGGGAAGTGCTTTAGGTGTGGATCTACAGACCATCAAGTTAGAAACTGTCCGCAGCAACGGGGCAGTGAAGGGCCCACAGGCCAAGGGAATGCATAGCCGGGAAGAGGTGGTCAGCAGCCACGGAGAGGTCATGGTCCAGCCAGAGGTGGTAACGGTTCCAGTCGGGGCCGGGGAGCACCAGGCCAAGGGGCAGGAAACACTGAGGTGAGACAGTCGGGGTTAGTCTATGCTGCCAGACGTCGAGAGGAGGCTGACGCACCGGATGTTATAACGGGTATGTTTTTAATTTATGGTTTGCCTTATACTGCCTTGATTGATATTGGTTCGACGCACTCTTACGTTGCTAGTGCTATAGCGGGAACTTTGAACTTAGATTATGAGACTTCTTCTAGGGAGATGACTGTAGTGAGCCCTCTAGGACAAACTGTAGTGGTGAACAAATCAGATAAGGATGTACCCACGAAGTTCAAGGGGTAGCTTTTCGGGCTGATCTGATGGAACTGCCGTTTGGGGAGTTCGATTTGATCTTAGGAATGGATTGGTTAGTGAAGTATCAAGCAAATTTGGACTGTGCAGCCAAGCGTATGGTGTTAAAAACTCCTGATGGTGGTGAAGTGTTGGTGATAGGTGAAAGGGGGAACCGCTTGTCAAATGTGGTGTCCGCTTTAAGCGCGTAAAAGGATGGTGAGGAAAGGTTGCGAGGCAATTCTAATGTTTGTTCGGGCTCTGAAAGCCAGGGAACTAACTGTCGGAGATGTTAGGACGATGAAGGAATTTCCTGATGTTTTCCCAGAAGAGCTTCCGGGATTACCCCCGGATCGTGAAGTGGAGTTTGGTATTGATTTTCTTCCGAGAACAGCGCCAGTATCTATTGCTCCGTATAGGATGGCGCCAAAGGAGTTGGTGGAATTGAAAGTGCAGATTCAGGAGTTACTGGATAGAGGGTTCATCCGACCAAGTGTGTCGCCTTGGGGAGCGCCGGTGTTATTCGTTAAGAAGAAAGATGGGTCAATGCGTATGTGCATTGACTATCATCAGTTGAATAAGTTGACCATCAAGAACAAATACCTGTTGCCAAGGATTGATGACTTGTTCGATCAGTTGAAGGGGGCCTCAGTCTTTTCAAAGATAGATCTGAGGTCAGGGTACCATCAGCTTAAGGTCAAAGAGGCGAATATTCATAAGACGTCTTTTAGGACTCGCTATGGACACTACGAATTCATGGTGATGCCATTTGGGTTGACTAACGCACCAGCAGCATTTATGGATATGATGAACCGAGTATTTCAACCCTACTTGGATCAGTTTGTCGTGGTATTCATAAATGATATTCTAGTTTATTCAAAATCGGAAGAGGAGCATGATTCAAATCTTCGGGTGGTTCTGCAGATTCTAAGGGAGAAGTAGTTATATGCCAAATTCAGCAAGTGCAAATTTTGGCTAAGGGGAGTTACATTTCTAGGTCACGTTGTGTCGGCAGAGGGGATTAGGGTTGACCCTCGGAAAATTGAAGCGGTGTTGGATTGGAAGCCGCCTAAGTCGGTAGCAGAAATTCAAAGTTTTCTTAGGTTAGCCGGGTATTACCGAAGGTTTGTGAAAGGATTTTCATTGATCGCGGCGCTGTTGACTAAGTTGTTACGGAAAGGAGTTCTGTTTGTTTGGTCTTGTAAGCAGCAATAGAGTTTTGAGAAGTTAAAAAGGATTTTGACGGAGGCTCTGGTATTGATTCAGCCAGAGGCTGGGAAGGAATTCGTGATTTATTGTGATGCTTCACACACGGGATTAGGATGCGTATTGATGCAAGATGGAAAGGTTATTGCGTACGTATCTCGACAGTTGAGACCGCACGAAGCAAATTATCCCACCCATGATTTGGAGTTGGCGGCGGTGGTTTTCGCTTTGAAAATCTGGAGACATTATCTATACGGGGAGAAATCTGTCATTTATACCGATCACAAGAGCCTAAAATACCTTTTGACCCAGAAGGAGTTGAATCTAAGGCAAAGGAGGTGGATCGAGTTACTAAAGGACTATGACTGCTCGATCGAGTACCACCCGGGTAAAGCTAACGTGGTGGCGGATGCCTTGAGTCGTAAAGTAATCTCTGACTTGAGAGCAATGTTTGCTCATCTTAGTCTATATGATGATGGGAGTTTATTAGCTGAACTTCAAGTGAAACCCTCTTGGGTCAGTCAGGTTAAGGAGAAACAGCAAACTGATGAGTTTCTAAAGGGGAAGTTTCCGGTAGGATCAAGTGAAGGATCAACAGAATTTGGTGTGAATGAGGAAGGGCTATTATGTTTTCAAGGGAGGGTATGTATGCCAAAAGATCCTGAGTTGAGGCATAAGATTTAGTAAGAAGCGCATGGTAGTCCATACGCTATGCACCCTAGAGGAAGTAAGATGTATCGAGATCTGCGAGATCAGTTCTGGTGGCCGGGTTTGAAGCGAAAGGTGACCGAATTTGTGGGGAAGTGTTTGACCTGTCAGCAGGTAAAGGCGGAACATCAGTTACCATCAGGGTTGTTGCGTAATGTGAAGATTCCACAATGGAAGTGGGAAAGGATCACAATGGACTTTTTAGTGGGCTACCCCTCACGCCTACTAAGAAAGATTCGGTCTGGGTGATTGTGGATCACTTGACGAAGTCTGCTCATTTCATACCAGTACGGGTCGATTACTCTCTGCAAAAATTGGCTAAGCTATACATAGCGGAGGTAGTGAGGTTGCATGGGGTACCGGTATCAATCATATCGGACAGGGACCCTAGGTTCACCTCACGATTTTGGAAGGCGTTGCATCAAGCGTTGGGTACGAAGTTAGATTTCAGTACGGCGTTTCATCCTCAGACCGATGGACAGTCGGAGCGGGTAATCCAGATCTTGGAGGACATGTTGAGAGGATGTGTCATTGATTTCAAGGGTAGTTGGGAAGATTTTATACCGTTAGCGGAGTTTGCTTACAACAATAGCTACCAGTCAAGTATTCAGATGGCGCCCTATGAAGCATTGTACGGGCGGAGGTGTCGTACACCTACCTGTTGGACGGAATTAAGGGAACGTAGGGTTTTGGGTCCGGAATTGGTTACCGAGATAGAGGAGAAGGTAGAGGTAATTCGGGCTCGACTAAAGGAAGCGTCGGACAGACAGAAGTCCTATGCTGATTTAAAACGTAGGGACATAGAATTTGCAGTGGGTGACCAAGTTTTCTTGAAGGTGTCACCGTGGAAGAAAGTACTAAGGTTTGGACGGAAGGGTAAATTAAGTCCCAGATTTATCGGACCATATCGGGTGTTGAAATGAGTGGGACCAGTAGCTTATCAGCTAGAGCTACCTTCTGAGCTAAGCCAGATTCACAACGTGTTCTATGTCTCTATGTTAAGACGTTACCGTTCGGATCCATCCCATGTGGTATCTGTGGAAGAAATCGAAGTAAGACCCGATTTATCTTTTGAAGAGGAACCCGTGGAAATTCTGGATCGTGATGTCAAAGTATTGTGAAGGAAGACGGTTCTGTTGATTAAGGTTCTATGGCAGAATCACGGTTCTGAGGAGGCTACTTGGGAACCAGAAGAAGCGATGCGGCAGCAATACCCCCATCTTTTCTGATCAGGTAATTTCGAGGCCGAAATTTCTTTAAGGAGGTAGAACTGTAATATCCTTAGTTAATGGGCCTTTGTGTTTATGTGTGGTTATGTTTAACGTAAGTGTTAGGGGTCCAGAATGGGCTCAGGGTTGGGCCGAGGCCTTAATTGAATTTTCTGTTTGAACACTCTAGGAGAAAGCCTGATAAGATGGGGCTTAAAAGATATTATCTGTGGGTTAGGACACGAAATGGGCTTGTAGCCCAGTGGCAAAGTGGCGCCACTTAGAGAGCAGGGAGGTGGCGTCAGCTGAGGAGGCCAAGTTCGAGTCGTATGAAGGCCAATTCCCTCATTTAATTTTAATTATTTCTGGCATTAGAAGGGAGCAGAGTGGGACGGCTAGGATGCTTTTAAATAGGAAGATTTATTTGTTTGGATAATGTAGATAATATGGATATTGTGGCAGATAAAGGGAAGAAGAGGTGGTGTTATTCATGCCACTTGTGGATGAGAGATCAGATGAGGATAAGGGAGAAAATCTAGGAATTTTCTGAAGGGCTAGGTGGTGGTCGAATTTCAAACTCTTGAGGGAGGAGGCAATCGGTTTTGGCTTGGGCAAGGGTGTGCCGAATTCTCTTTAGCCATAGGACTCAGTGCTTTCCTTTAGTGGCAAATTTCGGCTTTTGGGGTGATAAGTGCCGAAATTTTAAATAGTTAGGTGAGGGTTCTCTTCTTTATTTTTCGGCATTTAGGGTTCTTATCTTCTTTCATTTTCTTCTTTTCTGAATAAGAGCCGAAAACTCCCTTAAGCATTCTTTCTTTTCACATTTGTCTGCCATAGCCGAATCGGCCCTAGCCTTGCCGAAATTCATTCTTCTCCTATACTGTTCCTATCACCTCTTTACGTTTGATATTTGTAACACCCCAAACCCGGCCTAAACCTTACGACCGAATCTGGCATGTCACATGAAAGGAATGTCTAAAAACTGTGCATTCGTTAAAAAGCTCATATTCTTTATAGTTGTGGTGAGAAATCGAGTTTAAGTAATTTTGAATAAGAAATGGTTTATTATCATTTTAGGAAAATCCCATATTGATCATTTAATAATGAGTAATAAACAAATTGAAAGCTGAAACCAAATAAAATACCCAAGGCCTTATTACATAACAAAAACTCAAATAAAAATAAGTCCAAATAAAAGAAACGAATTTACGAGTAAACATATGTATGGCCTCCACGAGTCTACCTCACTCCCAAATCAGCGATCTAATGATTACCCGCAAAATTTAACTAAGGGGTGAGTCATCGAGACTCAGTGTGTAAATCCCCATCCAACAGGCCCTTACACAATTTCATATGAAAATATGCATATCATGCACCCAAACCTAGCCATCCGCAACTCCTTTTTCTACCCCGTGTGGTACCAAACCACCGGTGGTGCCAAACCACCGTGACCCAAAGTCACGATATCCATAATTGTGGTGCCAAACCACCGGTGACCCAAAGTCACGAATAATCCAATGATGGGGCCAACCCATCGTGTGATACCAAATCACGGCGTCAATCCCGTATAATCACCGTGGGGCCAACCCATCGTGGTGCTAAGCCACCGGGGCGAGACGCTATGAAGTGCCAAACCTCGGTGTCCCAAAGACACGAATGTGATACCAAATCACTTTGTGACCAAAGTCACGAATCCAATGATGGGGCCAACCCATCGTGTGATACCAAATCACCGGCGTCAATCCCGTATAATCAATCGTGGGGCCAACCCACCGTGGTGCTAAGCCACCGGGACGAGGACGCCGAGGTGCCAAACCTCTGGTGACCCAAAGTCACAATAATCAATCAGATACCAAACCACTGGTGGTGCCAAACCACTTTGGTGTCCCAAAGACACGGATATCATATTCCCCCTCCTCTCATCATACCCATGCAATATGACATAATAATTCGTGTATGCAGTATGTCATGTATGCTAGACATATATCAAATATAAGTATAACATGAATTACCATCATAATCAGATAGACATAAAACAACATAATCACCCTAATCAACCTCTAAGGGTATAACCGTAATTTTACCTACCAAGGGCATTTTCGTAATTTACCCACCAAGGGTATATCGGTAATTTACCCACCAAGGGCATTTTCGTAATTTACCCACCAAGGGCATTTTCGTAATTTACCCTTCAGGGGTATTTTGGTAATTTACCCACTAAGGGTATTTTTATAATTTACCCTTCAGGGGTATTTTGGTAATTTACCCACTAAGGGTATTTTTGTAATTTTGTAAACCAAAGGTATTTCAGTAATTTCGCACCTGCAATGGCCTTTCCAAAGGCCTAATGTCGCCTCGAGCGACTCAACTACCATTTCCTGGTCAGACGACTATTGGGCCTAAAACCCGATTCTGGCCCATTCGGGTCCACACGCTCGTGTGGCCCACCTAACACAAATCTAGCCACGTATATGAGATTCACCTAGTCTAGTTCACTATATACTACACCATCATACATTTTATTCAATTGGGCCCACGGGCCCATTGGGCCCACTTCGGCCCATCGTGGCCCAAGCAGCCTCAACCCACAAGAATACTACTGATGGCCTCAACTATCGCGTCAAAGCCCCACACGTGCGTTCGTACGCTCGTGTGGGTACTATTGCCGTGATCGGCACTTCGGCATTTGCCGCTCTACAGCTAGAGTAGAGAGAGTTACACACCTGATAGGACTCGGGTGTTAATCCGCTCCCACCACTCCATTGCCCAAACGCCTTCCAAGGTGTGTCAACCTCCTCCCGAATGCTCTTTATATAGCTAGTTCTTCACCTTCCTTCTTTGTATCTTTCCGATGTGGGATCCCTTCACGTCGAGAGTTTAAATTCAATCAAAACTCTTCCCGTCTGCATCATGAAAATCAATACTCCCTTACTTCTCATGAGATTCGAACCTGTGCTCCCTTGCAACATAATCCATGTCGCTAGCCACTTGGCCACAAGCTCCTCTTGTGTCTTAAACCATGCGCAACTAAATATAAATCTATAGCCAAATTCTGAGGTCCAAGTAAAAGAAAACCAAAATGCAAAAGCCAAGACTTGAACCTTGGACCTCCTTCCTTCCTTGTGGCGTCACTCCCTTGCCTCTTAAGTGGCGCCACTTTGCCACTACACCACACACTCCTTTTGTGTCATTTTTCCCCACATTTTATTCTTAAGGCCTACTCCGCCAACTTCCGTGGTTTTTTTTTTTCACCTAAAACCAAAAATTTCCCCAAAGCTAATATTTGATCCCGGGACTTCATAGAAGCCCTCTAACCTTCCAAAATAACTTACCTAATAAGTCTAACTTGCATTAATGCCGTTCTCAAAAATTTTAAATCAAGGCCCATTGGGCCCAATCCTACTAGGCCCAATTTCGGGATGTTACAAATCTACCCTCCTTAAAGAAATTTCGTCCTCGAAATTTCCAACTACAGGAACATTCGTACAACCTAACCTACAACACTGTGCTCACGCTGCGCACTCTGATTCCAATAACCCTAATATACTTTTAACTAGAATTTAGAAATCCTACACATACTTAAAAACACCTAACCATTAAAGCAGACAAATATTTCGTATGCAATCAACTCTATATCCGAACATCACATCCAACCCAAACACACAGAATAGATATTCAAAATACAACATATAACAAAGCAAAGTACAGTGCGGATTGGTGCCGGAGACTCGGGTGCCATATTTAAAAAAAAAACAGATATATATTTTTCTAAACCATTTTCCAAACCATCTTTTGAAAACATTTTTTGAACCCAAACCCACACAGTAGAGTTTTTGAACCTAGGCTCGATACCACAATTGTAACACCCCAAACCCTACTTCCTAAACCTTACGAATCGATCGGCATGTCACATGAAAGGAATGTCTAAAAAGCGTGCATTCGTTAAAAGCTCATATTCTTTATAGTTGTGGTGAGAAATCGAGTTTAAGTAATTTTGAATAAGAAATGGTTTATTATCATTTTAGGAAAATCCCATATTGATCATTTAATAATGAGCAATAAACAAATTGAAAGTCTGAAACCAAATAAAATACCCAAGGCCTTATTACATAACAAAAACTCAAATAAAAATAAGTCCAAATAAAAGAAACGAATTTACTGAGTAAACATATGTATGGCCTCCACGAGTCCACCTCGGCTCCCAAATCTGCGATCTAATGATTACCCGTAAAATTTAACTAAGGGTGAGTCATCGAGACTCGGTGTGTAAATCCCCATCCAACAGTGCCCTTACACAATTTCATATGAAAATATGCATATCATGCACCCAAACCTAGCCATCCGCAACTCCTTTTTCTACCCCGTGTGGTACCAAACCACCGGTGGTGCCAAACCACCGTGACCCAAAGTCACGATATCCATAATTGTGGTGCCAAACCACCGTGACCCAAAGTCACGAATAATCCAATGATGGGGCCAACCCATCGTGTGATACCAAATCACCGGGCGTCAATCCCAGATAATCAATCGTGGGGCCAACCCACTGTGGTGCTAAGCCACCGGGACGAGACGCTATGAGGTGCCAAACCTCCGTGTCCCAAAGACACGAATGTGATACCAAATCACCGTGACCAAGTCACGAATCCAATGATGGGGCCAACCCATCGTGATACCAAATCACCGGGCGTCAATCCCAGTATAATCAATCGTGGGCCAACCCATCGCGTGGTGCTAAGCCACGGGACGAGACGCCGAGGTGCCAAACCTCTGTGACCCAAAGTCACAATAATCAATCTGGTACTACCAAACCACCGGTGGTGCCAAACCACTTTGGTGTCCCAAAGTCACGGATATCATATTCCCCTCCTCTCATCATACCCATGCAATATGACATAATAATTCGTGTGTATGCGATATGTCATGTATGCTAGACATATATCAAATATAAGTATAACATGAATTACCATCATAATCAGATAGACATAAAACAACATAATCACCCTAATCAACCTCTAAGGGTATAACCGTAATTTTACCTACCAAGGGCATTTTCGTAATTTACCCACCAAGGGTATATCGGTAATTTACCCACCAAGGGCATTTTCGTAATTTACCCACCAAGGGCATTTTCGTAATTTACCCTTCAGGGGTATTTTGGTAATTTACCCACTAAGGGTATTTTTGTAATTTACCCTTCATGGGTATTTTGGTAATTTACCCACTAAGGGTATTTTTGTAATTTTGTAAACCAAAGGTATTTCAGTAATTTCGCACCTGCAATGGCCTTTCCAAAGGCCTAATGTCGCCTCGAGCGACTCAACTACCATTTCCGGTCGTACCGGACTATTGGGCCTAAAACCCGATTCTGGCCCATTCGGGTCCACACGCTCGTGTGGCCCACCTAACACAAATCTAGCCACGTATATGAGATTCACCTAGTCTAGTTCACTATATACTACACCATCATACATTTTATTCAATTGGGCCCACGGGCCCATTGGGCCCACTTCGGCCCATCGTGGCCCAAGCAGCCTCAACCCACAAGAATACTACTGATGGCCTCAACTATCGCGTCAAAGCCCCACACGTGCGTTTGTACGCTCGTGTGGGTACTATTGCCGTGATCGGCACTTCGGCATTTGCCGCTCTACAGCTAGAGTAGAGAGAGTTACACACCTGATAGGACTCGGGTGTTAATCCGCGCTCCGACCACTCTTGTGCCCAAACGCCTTCCAAGGTGTGTCAACCCTCCTCCTGGAATGCTCTTTATATAGCTAGTTCTTCACCTTCCTTCTTTGTATCTTTCCGATGTGGGATCCTTCACAAGAGTGAGAGTTTAAATTCAATCAAAACTCTTCCCGTCCAGCATCGCAAAATCAATACTCCCTTGCTTCTCATGAGATTCGAACCTGTGCTCCCTTGCAACATAATCCACGCTGCTAGCCACTTGGCCACAAGCTCCTCTTGTGTCTTAAACCATGCGCAACTAAATATAAATCTATAGCCAAATTCTGAGGTCCAAGTAAAAAGAAAACCAAAATGCAAAAGCCAAGACTTGAACCTTGGACCTCCTTCCTTCCTTGTGGCGTCACTCCCTTGCCTCTTAAGTGGCGTCACTTTGCCACTACACCACACACTCCTTTTGTGTCATTTTTCCCCACATTTTATTCTTAAGGCCTACCTGCCAACTTCCAGGGTTTTTTTTTTTCACCTAAAACCAAAAATTTCCCCAAAGCTAATATTTGATCCCGGGACTTCATAGAAGCCCTCTAACCTTCCAAAATAACTTACCTAATAAGTCTAACTTGCATTAATGCCGTTCTCAAAAATTTTAAATCAAGGCCCATTGGGCCCAATCCTACTAGGCCCAATTTCGGGATGTTACAATATTACTCTTCTTCTCTCGATTAGTTCTTTCTAAAAGCCGAAATCCTAAACCCCATTCTCATCTCTATTGCTATAGCCGAATGTTCCCATGTTCATTCTTTTCTCTTTGTCGAATTCTTCAGTAAGCCGAACCCCCATAGATCCCTGTGCACCATCTTTCTTTTGATTTTCGCAGAAGCCGGAATCTGTTAGGAGAAGCCGAATCGGTTGGTGTTAATGGTGAGTGCCGATTTCTTCTGCTTCCTTTCTTTTTCGGTTTTTGATACCATAGCCGAATGGCTAGATAGTGGTTAGGGCCATCCTTAGTTTGACGTTTTCCCTGATCTCGTGTTTTTTTCTTTGGCGGCATTCCAGGATTTGAAGGAGATCTAGTCGCCTAGGTTTTTAAGCCAGAAATCGGTAGCATTCGAACCATATTATTCTCAGGATTTCAAGGTAAGAATTTAGATTCTCCTTAAGTTGATCAATCGGGTTCTTTTCATTATTCGTGCCTTAACCTAATCTTTCGTTAAGCAATCATCATAGTACCTTCTGACCAAGGTCATTCATGGACTCGAATGTCAGCAAATCAAAGGAAGGGGTTGGATTTGTGGTCCCAGCCCCAAAGTTTAAGAAACGAGCGGTGTCGGCGGTTCGAGATTGGCCGCCTGGTTGTGGACCGGCTTCGGAGCAAAATAGTAGACAGATAGCAGTCGTATCGGCTAATGATAGTGTCAACATAGAAAGTGTCATCTTAACCGTAATCAGGTGTGTAGATCTCTAACAGACTCATTAAAACTATAATATGTATGTTATGGGCTAAAAGCCGGAAAATGGCTGTGTGGACAGTCGTTTTACCCAAACAGGGTAGGCAAAGGATGCCAGGTACGTAACCATAGAAGCTTCTCTATGTGTGTATCGATGTATGTAAAAATCTGAGATAATTTAAGTAGTATATTATGTGATTTTGCATGGATGTATGCATGGGATAGGGTTAATGTGATGAAGGGGAAGAGCATGCTAATAGGTCACTCAGTGATCGGTGGTAAAACCACGATATGTACGATTAGGTCACATCGTTGATCGGTGGCTCTCGCCGCACTTGATTATGAGGTCACACGATGATCGGTGGCTCGCCACGATGGATTATAAGGTCACATGGTGATCGGCATTATAACCGGCGGCATGACCGCCGATATGGTGTGTAGCGATTGGCGGGTTGATTGTAGAAATCCCGAGGTGTGTTGGGTGTGCGGGCTGGTGTGTAGAGGATGGACTTTTAGGTTGGGTTGGGCCATGTTGCATGTAAATATGTTGTTGTTTGTTATGTATGGGCCAAAGCCCATAATGTGTTTGTGGGCCTAAAGCCTTTCACGTGTTTTTGGGATTTGCACACCGAGTCTTGGTGACTCACCCTTTATTTTCCCGACTTTTCGGATGAGCGATGAGATCGTGGACATGGGAGCCGGCGCGGACTCGAGGGGCCATCACGTCTTTTATTTTCATAAACTATTTTCGGTTTTTTTTAAGTTTTAATTTTTGGATTATTTGTGTAATAAGGCCCATGGCTTAGGTTTTGATTTTCTATTTGTTAATGTTTACAATTTATAAATTTATGATCATGGACTTAAGTCATAAGGAGTCACAAAATGGGATTTTCGAACACGTTCAATAAAAAAAAAACAAAGGTTTTCATCAAATATCATTTTTTCTGAATGAATACCTAAATAAACAAACCAAGATATCAAGTCCCTCCAAAGCAAAGTTTTTAAAGTACAACCCGTAGCATACCAGATCTGGTCGTAGCGCTTGGGCCGGGTTTGGGGTGTTACATCACACCCAATGAGTTAGGATGCATCATTTCAAGACTTTGAAACTAAGCTTGCCTTTATTTGTAAAAAAATCCTTACTTCGAGACATAAAACATCATATCCAATAAGTTAGGACATAACATCTCGAATTCCCAAGAATAAGTTTTGATTTGAAATTTATGGGTTTCGATTTCAAAAAGGGATACTTGATATCTTAAGTTCAACGAGAAAAATTGAGACCTAGTGAGTTAGGGTACAATTTTTCTCAAAACCCAAATATTATATATCGTAGTATTTTTAAAAAAACTTCCAATTTAGCAAAATGTATTTTTATTAAAATGATCCGAGTAAAATGTTGCATTAATGCATTACAAAACATAAATACCAAAATCAATTTACTAAAATTACATAATATACTAACATTTAATACTAACGAAGATAATTAAGAAAAAGAATAAAGTAGATTAGCGAATGATACAGTAATAAAATGATTATACTAAAGCAAACATAAAAATAATAAAAAATAAAAGAACATAAATAAACAAATAAAAGATATAAAGCGAGAAATAAGTAAAAGAAATGATATGGCAAAATCTAAAATGGATATATATACAAATTAAAATAAATATATGTTTTAAATAAATAATATATAAAAACTTTGAATATAAAAAATATGCATAAGGGACAATTTATAATAAATATATAATATAACAACTTAATGTATAAAAAATAATAATATATATATTAAAATAAACAATATATAGAAAACTTTTCATTAATTATAAATCAATTTAAGTAATATACAATATACGAATTTTAAAATATAAAAATAATGTAGATTCTAATAGAATAAAAAATGAAATAATTTGGTATAATGATAAAGTAATAAAAAAAATTTAAAATCAAGGAAATAGGGATCAAATCGAAATAAAAATAAAATCCAGAATAAAAAATGTAAAAGGACCAGATTAGAACGCGCGTCAAACTGTAGGGACCTCTTAGGCAATTATACATTATCTCCTAAACGACGCCGTTCCCTCTTTTGCCTTTAAAATGGCCTTAAGAACCAAATTGAAACAAAGATCCTAATTCAGGGCCAAATCGAAAATAAAGAAAATGCAAATTGGACATAATTATAAAATTACAATAATGCGGAAGGGCCTATCGAGCAATTAGCCCTTTTAAAAAAAACACGCGGATCCTTCCCAGGTTTCGGGTCAACGCGCGGATCCTGGCCCTTTAACGACGTCGTTTTAATGCTTATTGACTTAAGCAAAAACAGCGTCGTTTCTATATTGCTATATAAGCCACATTTATAAAAAAAAAAACATTTGAATCTGTTTGTTTTTAAAAAAAACTCAGAAATCCTCTCAAATCCTCCCTTCCCCCGTCCGGGTTCCGGTCATCGGACCACCGCCACACGCGCCACCATAAACGCCGCCATATACGGCGGCCGGAGGTCAGAAACTTCCATTTTCCAACACAAATCAAAAGGTAAACCCTTTTCGCTTATTTCCAATAGTGTTAGAAGGAAAGAAAATGACTTGTATGTGTTTATATATATCGAAAATAGAAAAACTAAACGAAATAAAACCGTAAAAAAAAAATCACCTCTGACTTGAAGACTTTTGTATTCTTATTTTTGTATTCTCTGTGTATGCCCCCCATTTTATAGATTACATTAGGGTTATATATAGCCCCGAAAATAAATCGAAAATAAAAATAAAGATTCTGTCCTACTGTTTCTTGCCATATTTGCTGCTTTTGCTATGTTTTTTCTTTCCTTTTGCAGGTTAATAGCGAAGATCTCGGCAGTGATGAAGGCTGGTGGCTAGGCTACGGCGGGAGGGTTTTCCAGAAACCCTAAGGTTCGTGCTTTTTGAAACAAAATTTGGGCCGTTGGGCCATGTAATTTTGTATTGGGTTAGTGGGTATGGGTGTAATGGGTTTTGGGTAATCTGTTTAGTTTGGGCTGTAAGTGGACTGTAAAGGGAATTTATTAAATTTTTTTTTTGAATGGTATGGGCTCGGGCACAAATGGGTTATTACACTTTGTATGGGCCCGGGCAAAATAGGTTATTACAGCTGCCCCTCTTTGCTCATTGTCGTGTAACGAGAATGGAGCAAAGACTATAAAAGGACCGATTTTGCCCGGTCTTGCCGAGTCTTGACTTCTTGGTCCTCGTCTCCAAATGGCTTCCAACCAAACTGCAACTTCAGGGGTATTGGAATTTCAACTTAACTTTACTTCTCTGCAACTACTGCAACTTCAGAAGTATTGGACTATTTGTTCTACTGCTCTTTCAGGGAAATAAGTCTGACGGCTTCAATCTGCTTCACTGCAACTTCAGGAAAATAAGATTTGCCATAAGATTTGTTTTCTTTGATTTGCTCCACTATCACTTCAGAGAGGCAAGGCTAGTGTCTTCGATCTGCTTCGCTGCAATTTCAGGAATACAAGATCTGCAATCTTTTGTCTGCTCCGCTGCAAACTCAGGGAAACAAGACTTGTGTCTTTGATCTGCTTCACTGCAACCTCAGGAAGGCCAGATCTGCTATTTTAGTTTGCTCCACTGCAACTTCAGGGAGGTCAGGCTGATGTCTTCGATCTGCTTTACTGCAACCTCAGGAAGGCCAGATTTGCTATTTTAGTCTGCTCCACTGCAACTTCAGGGAGGTCAGGCTGATGTCTTCGATCTGCTCCACTGCAACTTTAGGAAGGCCAGATCTGCTATCTTTAGTCTGCTCCACTGCAAACTCAGGGAAACAAGAATTTTGTCTTCGACCTGCTTCACGGCAAACTCAAGAAGGCAGGATCTGCTATCTTTAGTCTGCTCCACTGCAAGCTCAGGGAAACAAGACTGGTGTCTTCGATCTGCTTCACTACTGATCGCTGTGAAGTCAGAGTTTTAAATTTATAAAGATAATGATCGAACCTGGAAACTAACTATGACAACGATTGAGGCAAGCGCACCTATCGAACAGTAGTATAGTTTAGGCAAGACCGGATTGTCGAACCCAAAGGAACTAAAAGTACTAATACTAACTTTCTTTCTATTATTTAGCCTAAGAATTAAGCGAATGGTTGTTTAATCTAAATTAATTAACAACTAAACTTAAAGACTCTAAGACAAAGAATAATGAAATTGGGAAAATAACTTGAGGAAAAACCAATTAATTACGACGACACCCAAGGAAGAATCCACCTAGACTTCACTTGTTATCTAACTCACGAACTGCACGATTTATTCACTTAACTTGATCCGTAGGATTCCCTAATTTATATTAAACCCTCTCTCGAGGCGAATAACGTCTAACCCTAGGTTGATTAATTGAAATCTCTTTCTAATTAAAACCCCTAGAATCGCATTAACTCGATCTATGGATTCCCCTATTAGGTTTCACCCTAATTCGGCAACGCCTCGTCACCCTATCTCTAGGCGCGCGATCAACTTCGCTTAACTATGCTAGATCTACTCTTAGGCAGGGACTTTTGCTCCTCCACCTAAGCACATCAAACTTGAATTAATATCCGCGAAATATCAACACAAGAATTAAGAAAACATAATTAAGAACAAATCAAATATTTATCATATAGTTCAAAGAAACGATAACAAGATTCATCTAAGTTTCATCCCCTCGTATATCTCGAGGGTTTAGTTCATAACAATAAAAGAAAACATCTCGGAAGAAAAGATAAAACAAAACATAAGAAATCCCTAAAACCCACAAAGGAATTGAAGAGGAGATCCTCCGTCTTGAGTATAATTCCGGCTTCTTGAGATGGATCAACTGGCTATCCCCGAGCGAATCCCCACAAATCTGCCCTCTCGGGCCTAGCAAGATGCCCCTAAACGGTAGCTTTAGGCTCCCGTCGACTCCCCCCTTTTAGGTCATACTTAGGGTGTATTTATAGGCTTTTGGAATGTGTTTCTTTGCCCCTAAGTATCCAAATCCGATTGAAATTGCTCTTTTCCGTGGCAGGGACACAGCCATGGCACACGCCCGTGTGAATCGTCTTTAGGCCGTGTTCGGACTTCATTAATGAGGCACGGCCATGTATTTCGTGGCTTAGACCGTGTTCGAGATTATTGAGGAAGCACGGCCAGGTGGTCTTGGGCCCAGGCCGTGTTGATTTCGTGCTTTGGCCCATTTGGCTCGTTTTAAGCCCGTTTCTTGTTCTTTTCATCCTCCGGTGCTTTCTTGAGTGTAAAACATGAAAAGAAAGGATTAAGAGCACCTTTTTACATAAATTAAGGGATAATCCATTCGAAAACATGCTAAATGTGGGATTAAAATATGTTACTTTTACGGTTTATCAACTGCAAACTCAGGAAGGCCAGATCTGCTATTTTTAGTCTGCTCCACTGCAAACTCAGGGAAACAATACTGGTGTCTTCGATCTGCTTCACTGCAAACTCAAGAATGCCAGACTAGTATCTTTGATCCGCTTCACTGCAATCTCAAGAAGACAAGATCTGCTATCTTCAGTCTGCTCTACTGCAAACTCGGGGAGACAAGGCTGACATCTTCGATCTGCTTCACTGCAACTTCAGGAAGGCCAGATTTATTGTCTTCAGTCTGCTCCGCTACAAATTCAGGGAGACAAGGATGACATCTTCGATCTGCTTCACTGCAACTTCAGGAAGGCTAGATCTATTTTCTTCAGTTTGCTCCGTTGCAACTTCAAGGAGACAAGGCTGAAAGTGTCAATCTATCCTACTACATTGTCCTATAGAAGACATGACCTGTAGAATTGGTATATGCTTATGCCGAATGATTAGGATGCCCTGATCGAAATGAGTCAAATTCTCCTAATTAGACGTGTTATGATATATGAATGCAGAAATGTTATGAGCATGATTCCTACTCAAGGTGTCATCACTCATTTGTTCTTCATCCTCGCTCCTCTCGAAGTATCAATCATATTCTGCTCAACAAGCTTGCCCCACTGTAATTTTAGAGTCCGCTCCACTTGAACCTTGGGGACACAAGGCTTGTACCGCCTTCAAAACATCCCACCACGATTTATAGGAATTGAAACTTTTTCAATCCGTCCCTATTGCAATTTAAGGGTATAGGATTTATTTCAAATCCAATCCATTCCACCGCAACTCAAGGGTTTTGAATTTTTCCCATCAATTTGGTTTGTCACCATTCCCCGAATGTTATGACCCAATGAATATGCCTGTAAAATGGCTTATTTTCATCACAACAACTCGTTATCTTGTCCAATTACCCTTTGGACAGAGAATTCTGAGAAATAGTCTCTATCTAGACTCTTCTTTCTTAAGTATTTCCAATCCTTATACATGAAAATTCTAAACAATTGTCCTGTTTCAGTTTCTTGTATTATCTAGACATTTCCAAAGTAATATGTAGAACTTCTTCTGTGAAAATATTATTAGTTCATCAATCATTATTTCAATGCAACATGCTTATGAATGGTAATAATGGACAACAAATAAATTGATCTTGAGGATAATTCGAACTGAATAAATTATCAATAAAAAGAAAATTAACTGGGAAAACATCTTTGAGAAGAAAAAGAATCCAAAGATAGTAAATTGATATAAATAGGACAAAGACCAGGTGCCCTAGATATCGCAGATTGGGCTTCTATATACAAACTCCATGAAGACTGCTTTGAGCTTAACATGCATTTAGAAGATCCAAAGTACTTTGTTGATGCCCCGATATGTAACATACTTCATTTCTTGTTGATTCAGGTATAGCAAGATCACTGCATGCCTTTCAAAATTTGAGCTGCCCTTTTCAGGTTTTCAACTCAAAACCCCTTTGGTCTCAAGGCGCCCTTTACGGGTTTTCGCCTAGGCCTCTCCTTTTTTTTTTGAAGTCTCAAAGTGCCCTTTGTGGGTTTTCACCTTAGCCTCTTCTCCTTTTTAAGCAAAATATTTTTTGACTGAATCCGAGTTCACAGGATTGGGTAAGCTTTTCCCATCTATTTCGTCAAAATCAGTGCACCTCCAAAAAAAGCCTTCTTCACCACATATGGTCCTTCCCAATTCTGTATCCATTTTCCTATGAAATCCCTTTGTATGGGAAGGATCTTTTTCAGTACAAGGTCCCCCTCGTGAAATTCTCTTGGGCGGACTTTTTTATAATAGGCTCGCATCATTCGTTTTTGGTACATCTGACCGTGACGAATAGCCCTTAGCCTCTTTTCCTCAATCAAGCTCAACTGATCATGTCGAGACTGGACCCATTCCGCTTCATCCAGCTTTATCTCTGACAAAACTTGAAGAGAAGGTATCTCTACTTCAATAGGTAGGACTGCCTCCATCCTGTAAACCAATGAGAAAGGAGTTGCCCCAGTAGAAGTTCTGACGGACGTTCGATAAGCATAGAGTGCAAATGGTAACTTCTCATGCCAATACTTATAAGTCTCAGTCATTTTACCTACTATCTTCTTAATGTTTTTATTGGCCGCTTCCACTGCCCCATTCATTTTTGGGCGATACGGAGATGAGTTGTGGTGTTTGATCTTGAATTAACTACAGACTTCTGATATCGTGATGTTGTTCAAGTTCAGTGCATTATCTGATATGATCCTCTCGGGCATTCCATATCGACATATGTTTTCCTTCTTCAAGAACTGGCTAACTGCTGACTTAGTAACGCTAGCATATGAAGCAGCCTCCACCCATTTCGTGAAGTAGTTAATAACCACAAAGATGAATCGATGCCCATTCGAAGCTGTAACACCCCAAACCCGGCCTAGAAGTTAGGCCCGAATCTGGCATGTCACATGGAAAAACATGTTTGAGAATTACAGCCTCTTTGTTAAAACCCAAAACACTTAAGCAATTGTTAACTACTTGAAAACGTAATTATCTATAAAAACCTTTTTGGTGGAGAAAGCATATTTGAAATAAACAATTTACAAAAATGTAATGTTTAGAAATAGAGCTGCAGAAGTATTTTGAAATCGTTGCGGAAACGTAGATAGGATACAAGTATTTTTGAGAGATCGTTTAATGAGTTGAAAATTGAGGTAGTGAGCTTTAAAACCGTGGCTTTTGAAAATATTGTTGATAATTCGAGAGGAACTTTCTGAGTTAAAATATTTGTAAAAGTTTGTTATAAAATCCATTTATTAATCAATTTTTGGAAAACCATTATTTATGATTTTAGAAAATCCCCGTTAAAACAATTCAAGCAATATAATAAGTACGACTAAACATAAAGCAATTTAAAACATATCCCAGAGGCCTTATTACAACTTAAACCAAAATAGCAAAATAATAAAATAAACCGAAATAGAAATTTAAAGTTCAATAACACCATTTCAAGAGTGTGCTCCACAGAGTCATCCATGGCCCAAGTCCACATCACTGAGCATTACCTACAAGGGTTAAGAAAAAGGGGGAGTGAGTTACAAGAACTCAGTGTGAAATCCCCTTACCGTTATCCACTTGGCCTGAACCCATAAAGCAATATCATGGGCCTAAGCCTTTTTTACATAACAATTCTTAAAATGAAGAAAATGTATGAATGTATGCAATCCCAACCCATCCTAGATATCCATCCGCTACACACCACCCGTACCATCCATCACACTGTGGGATCAAGTCAACCCACCCCGCCAACACACCAATCGCAGTGTTGTTGCCATTTATAATATTTGTGGCTGAGCCACCAGAGTCATAATTATGCGTGGCATAGCCACTATACAGATTGTGGCAGAGCCACCAGAATATCATATACGGTAATATAACCGGCACATAACCTTGGGTAAAAATGATCGACACAGAGTCATTGATTCATATGTTAGGCACATAGCCATTATTAGAATTTGTGGCAGAGCCACCAGAATCAGAAACTGGCAAAGCCACCAGGCTACACTTCTCTTCAGCATTTTTCCCATCCCATACATAATAATGTATCAAATATATCATATGAATGTAATGCAATCCCAAACCAACCTAATAATCCATCCGCTACACACCACCCATACCATCCATCACACCTGTGGGGATCAAGTCAACCCACCCCGCCAACACACCAATCGTAGGCATTATGCCTTTTATAACAAATTTAATTATGGCAAGCCACCAGAATCTCAGAGTATCATATTATCAAACATATTTGTGGCAGTGCCACCAGAATTTCTTCTCTTCAACATTTTCCCATCCCATGCAAAATCATGTAAATGCATCATACATAGCAAATCATGATATTTACAAATATAACAACAATAATTAATTCAGACAAAAGTTCAGCCCATTAACACTTTACAAATCGGCCCTTTAAGGCAATTTATCAAATCGGCCCATTAAGCAATATATCAATTAGGCCCATTAAGCAATATATCAATTCGGCCCATTAAGCAATATATCAATTCGGCCCATTATAACATTTTGGAAATCGGCCCATTAGGGCAATCTATCAAATCGGCCCATTAAGGGCATTTCGGTAAATCAGTCCATAAGGACATTTTCGTAATTCAGTAATTTTACCCACTAAGGGTAATTCGGTAATCTCGTAACCTAGGGGTATTTCGGTAATTTACCCTCCAAGGGTATTTTGGTAATTTCGCAACTTAGACTTAACTACTAATTTGGGCAATAAAAATTGAAACTATCCATCCGCATCATACTGACTAAATTGACCATAACTCTAGTTAGGAAGCTCGAAATTTAGATCCGTAAATTTTCCTTGAAACTAGACTCAAATGTCTTCTTACTATAATTATTCCAGAATTTTTGGCTTAACCATTTAGTACAGTTTATTCCTTAAAGTTTCCCTTGTTTCACTGTCCAACGGTTCTGACCTCTCTTACCCGAAATTCAAATATCTCACTGTACAGTTTTCATATGTTGCTCCCACTTGTTTCTATTGAAAACAGGCTCACCAAGGAATCTATTCATATAAATTATAACTCATAATTCACTTTTTACAATTTTAAACGAGTTTTCAAACACAGAACAGGGAACCACAAAGTCAATCAGAACCAGTCTCACTAAAATTAAGATAACACAGAATATAAAATTCCTCTTCCTCCACTGTTTCTTTCATATAAAAATAGACACAGTAAGATTTATTTCGATATCTTTTCCACTTTTTAACTCCCTTTATCCTATTTTTCGTGATTTTTCAAAATCACGTCACTGCTGCTGACGAAACTGTTTCATTGTAAAAATATGATTACTACTACGAACATACGCACTCCCGAGTGGTCTCGGAGGCCGGTTTTCTGGTTTTCTTCAGTATTTCGACCAAATCATAGAATATTTCATGCAACACCCAGAGAGGTATGAGATTACACATCACTTCAAATATATATTCGGAAGGGAACGAAATTACACACATTGATTACGAGTTGTGCTTTCTACCGTTTCAACACCTATAATGATAATTGATAGAAGGTTAGTCTCTACTTTGATAATCGTAACTAAAAACACTTTACTAGGCTAACTCCACTTACCATGAATGTGATCTCCCTCAGTGCACCAAAATCGATCCTACCCCTTGGCTACTGAAATCCCGTCCTAACAATATTTGGTGAGCGAAAGAGTCGTTAGCAATTATCCCACCTTTAACCAGAACAAATCTTATAACAACGTTCTTACCCCACTTTCTTGACGAGTCGACGATAACGATTTGGTTAATACAAATCACTTGTGCTCCTTCACCTTGTTGAAAGCCCTAAGTCCAACGATGGCCATATCACAGAAAAGAATGTAACTTAGACCCAACAAGAGAGAAAGAAGAACACTCGATTATTAAGGAAAAACTCGGATGAAACAAAGTTATTGACAAAGAGAGAACTACTACTTACCGATTGTTAATTTCCTTGTAGCGCCACTCTAGGGGAGAACGGGACAGTGATTCGAACAAGGACTAACTCACAAGATGCAATGAGTATATCCAAAAAAAATAATAGAGAGTGTTCAACTAAGAGAATTAAACTGCGAAGAAAATCGAATAATGTGGAAGGGAAAAAGAGGAAGAACCGATTAAGGGTTAGGGAAGAGAGAAAAGGTTAGGCTATGGAGAGGAATGAGTAGGAAGGAAATCGGAGAAGAAAAGAGAGGGCTTAAGAATTCGACAAGAAAAAGATTGAAAAGGAGATGACCCGATATGCTCAAGGAAAAAGTACTCAAAACATCACTCTCAAAAAAGAAAGCCGAAAGAACACTCAAAAGCAAGGAAAAGTTTCGGTTTCCCCCCTCTCCCTAGCAAAACCGTATGTAACTCTTGCCACAAGGATGGATGTTGACCAACAATTTCTTTCCAAAACATTTCCCACACCTTAAGCCAACATGTTCCCTATTCCTTCCTTTTCTTTTGATTCCTTTCCTTACCTTCATCTTTTCCTTATTTCCTTAGCCACCTTGCCAAAATTAAAAAGTCCACCTTGCCTTATATACCATCATGGCCGACACTTAGGGAAAGAACACAAAAAAATAGTCAAAATTTTGCATCAAGAGGATTCGAACCTCTTCTCTCCATACTCTTCACTTAATGCCATAACCTCTTTGCCATATGCTCCATTTATGCTAGCAAATTGAATACTTATTTTCATAAGTATTGATGCCACTTACTATTTCTCCTAAATAGGCTTAAACACCAAATTTTTACTAGGGCCCCATTCAAGCCCGAGCCTTCATAGAACCCCGTAACTTTCAAAAATCACCTTCCTAATAAGTCCAACTTGAAATAATGTCGTTCTCAAATTCCCATAAATTTTAAAACGCTTCTACGCTCAAGGTCCAATGGGCCCAATCCTACTAGGCCCAATTTCGGGTCGTTACAATTCTACCCTCCTTAAAGAAATTTCGTCCTCGAAATTTCCAACCAACTACTAAACGCATGGCTCAAATCACACCATTATGCTTTATTCACAAGACTCGATCTTAATAACACTAATGTACTTTTAACAAAATCTTGAATCCTCTTTCACACAACCAAACATCTAACCACAGAAGCAAGCAGTTATCTACCACTTATACCTAAAATTTTCTACATTCAATCATCACGTCCAACCAAAACATACCTGACTTGATGGTGATGAAACAATCTTATGCTCCTTAGACCCACATCTCAAGCATACTCCTGACCTCCTCCAGCATTCTCCCGGATGACGCCTTCTGCAACAATCACAAGCCGGAAAGTTTGGACGTGTCTTAACACGCTTTACGGAACGAGACTGTGACCCAAAAGAACCGCGATCTCTTTTCTTCTTACAGTCCACACACTCATCTCGAAGTGCTTCACTAATTCCTTTAACCTCCTCCAATACCTCCTTAACCATTTGAGTCAGGTCGTCAACCCCAGCTCGATCATGAGATCCCGTCTCAGCCACTGGCGATGCCAGCGCCTCCCTTTCGGGCACATGCCTCGGTGCCGAAGATCTAGCCTTAGCACCTCGGCCTTTACCACGTCCACATCTATCGCGTCTACGTCCTTTAACGCTCATATTTTCTAAATCGATTTAATCTGATTACGAGTCTTATGAATCAGTATAATTATTCAATGTTTATTAAACAATGTTTTATGGAGTATAGGAAGTAAAGTTGTTTTCGTAGTACGTATCTAAGGTCTCAATCTCTATAGTTTCAGCTCCTAAAGCTAAGAGTTCTAGAGTACTTCTACAGTCATACCACAATAATCATAAATTGAAAACATAAACTTACTTGGCTTAGTGCCGGATACCCGTGGTGCCATACTTCCTTTAGAACATAAAAAAAAATTTTAAACAGCTTTGGAAAATGCTTTTGAACCCAAACCACAGCCGAGTTTTGCAATCGGGCTCTGATACCATAAAATGTAACACCCCAAACCCGGCCTAGAAGTTAGGCCCGAATCTGGCATGTCACATGGAAAAACTTGTTTGAGAATTACAGCCTCTTTGTTAAAACCCAAAACACTTAAGTAATTGTTTACTACTTGAAAACGTAATTATCTATAAAAACCTTTTTGGTGGCGAAAGCATATTTGAAATAAACAATTTACAAAAATGTAATGTTTAGAAATAGAGCTGCAAAAGTATTTTGAAATCGTTGTGGAAACGTAGATAGAATACAAGTATTTTTGAGAGATCATTTGATGAGTTGAAAATCAAGGTAGTGAGCTTTAAAATCGTGGCTTTTGAAAATATTGTTGATAATTCGAGAGGAACTTTCCGAGTTAAAATATTTGTAAAAGTTTGTTATAAAATCCATTTATTAATCAATTTTTGGAAAACCATTATTTATGATTTTAGAAAATCCCCGTTAAAACAATTCAAGCAATATAATAAGTACGACTAAACATAAAGCAATTTAAAACATATCCCAGAGGCCTTATTACAACTTAAACCAAAATAGAAAAATAATAAAATAAATAGAAATAGAAATTTAAAGTTCAATAACACCATTTCTGAAGTATGGCCTCCACCGAGTCATCCATGGCCCAAGTCCACATCACTGAGCATTACCTACAAGGGTTAAGAAAAAGGGAGAGTGAGTTACAAGAACTCAGTGTGAAATCCCCTTACCGTCATCCACTGGGCTTGAACCCATAAAGCAATATCATGGGCCTAAGCCATTTTTACATAACAATTCTTAAAATGAAGCAAATGTATGAATGTATGCAATCCCAACCCATCCTAGATATTCATCCGCTACACACCACCCGTACCATCCATCACACCTGTGGGGATCAAGTCAACCCACCCCGCCAACACACCAATCGCAGGCAAGTTGCCATTTATAATATTTGTGGCTGAGCCACCAGAGTCATAATTATGCGTGGCATAGCCACTATCTGATTGTGGCGAGCCACCGAAATATCATATACGGTAATATAACCGGCACACAGCCTTGGGTAAAAATGATCGACACAGAGTCATTGATTCATATGTTAGGCACATAGCCATTATCAGAATTTGTGGCAGAGCCACCAGAATCAGAATGTGGCAGAGCCACCAGGCTACACTTCTTGACATTTTTCCATCCCATACATAATAATGTATCAAATATATCATATGAATGTAATGCAATCCCAAACCAACCTAATAATCCATCTGCTACTCACCACCCGTACCATCCATCACACCTATGGGGATCAAGTCAACCCACCCCGCCAACGCACCAATCGCAGGCATTATGCCTTTTATAACAAATTTAATTGTGGCAAGCCACCAAAATCTCAGAGTATCATATTATCAAACATATTTGTGGCAGTGCCACCAGAATTTCTTCTCTTCAACATTTTCCCATCCCATGCAAAATCATGTAAATGCATCATACATAGCAAATCATGATATTTACAAATATAACAACAATAATTAATTCAGACAAAAGTTCAGCCCATTAACACTTTACAAATCGGCCCTTTAAGGAAATTTATCAAATCGGCCCATTAAGCAATATATCAATTCGGCCCATTAAGCAATATATCAATTCGGCCTATTATAACATTTTGCAAATCGGCCCATTAGGGCAATCTATCAAATCGGCCCATTAAGGGCATTTCGGTAAATCGGTCCATAAGGACATTTTCGTAATTCGGTAATTTTACCCACTAAGGGTAATTCAGTAATCTCGCAACCCAGGGGTATTTCGGTAATTTACCCTCCAAGGGTATTTTGGTAGTTTCGCAACTTAGACTTAACTACTAATTTGGGCAATAAAAATTAAAACTATCCATCCGTGTCATACTGACTAAATTGACCATAACTTACTATAATTTCTCCAGAATTTTTGGCTTATATTTCTTCTTACTATAATTTCTTTGAAACTAGACTCATATTTTCCTTGAAACTATACTCATATTTCTTCTTACTATAATTTCTCCAGAATTTTTGGCTTAACCATTTAGTACAGTTTATTCCTTAAAGTTTTCCTTGTTTCACTGTCCAACGGTTCTGACCTCTCTTACCCGAAATTCAAATATCTCACTGTACAGTTTTCATATGTTGCTCCCACTTGTTTCTATTGAAAATAGGCTCACTAAGGAATCTATTCATATAAATTGTAACTCATAATTCACTTTTTACAATTTTAAATGATTTTTCCAATACAGAATAGGGAACCAAGAAGTCAATCAGAACCAGTCTCACTAAAATTAATATATCACAGAATATAAAATTCCTCTTCCTCCACTGTTTCTCTCATATAAAAATAGACACAGTAAGCTTTATTTCAATATCTTTTCCACTTTTTAACTCCCTTTATCCTATTTTTCGTGATTTTTCAAACTCACGTCACTACTTCTGACCAAACTATTTCATTGCAAAAATATGGTTACTACTACGAACATACGCACTCCCGAGTGGTCTCGGAGGCCGGTTTTCCGGTTTTCTTCGGTATTTTGACCAAATCATAGAATATTTCATGCAACACCCAGAGAGGTATGAGATTACACACCATTTCAAACATATATTCGGAAGGGTACGGAATTACACACCTTGATTACGAGTTGTGCTTTCTACCGTTTCAACACCTATAATGATAATTGATAGAAGGTTAGTCTCTACTTTGATAATCGTAACTAAAAACACTTTACTAGGCTAACTCCACTTACCACGAATGTGATCTCCCTTAGTGCACCAAAATCGATCCTACCCCTTGGCTACTGAAATCCCGTCCTAACATTATTTGGTGAGCGAAAGAGTCGTTAGCAATTATCCCACCTTTAACCAAAACAAATCTTATAACAACGTTCTTACCCCACTTGCTTGACGAGTCGATTTATAACGATTTGGTTAATACAAATCACTTGTGCTCCTTCACCTTGTTGAAAGCCCTAAGTCCAACGATGGTCATATCACGTAAAAGAATGTAACTCGCACTCCAACGAGAGAGAAGAACACTCGATTATTAAGGAAAAACTCGGATGAAACAAAGTTATTGACAAAGAGAGAACTACTTACCGATTGTTAATTTCCTTGTAGCGCCACTCTAGGGGAGAACGAGACAGTGATTCGAACAAGGACTAACTCACAAGATGCAATGAGTATATCCAAAATAAACAATAGAGAGTGTTCAACTAAGAGAATTAAACTGCGAAGAAAATCAAATGATGTGGAAGGGAAAAAGAGGAAGAACCGATTAAGGATTAGGGAAGAGAGAAAAGGTTAGGCTATGGAGAGGAATGAGTAGGAAGGAAATTAGAGAAGAAAAGAGAGGGCTTAAGAATTCGACAAGAAAAAGATTGAAAAGGAGATGACCCGATATGCTCAAGGAAAAAGTACCCAAAACGTCACTCTCAAAAAAGAAAGCCGAAAGAACACTCAAAAGCAAGGAAAAGTTTCGGTTTCCCCCTCTCCCTAGCAAAACCGTATGTAACTCTTGCCACAAGGATGGATGTTGACCAACAATTTCTTTCCAAAACATTTTCCACACCTTAAGCCAACATGTTCCCTATTCCTTCATTTTCTTTTGATTCATTTCCTTACCTTCATATTTTCCTTATTTCCTTAGCCACCTTGCCAAAATGAAAAAGTCCACCTTGCCTTATATACCATCATGGCCGACACTTAGGGAAAGAACACAAAAAATAGTCAAAAATTTGCATCAAGGGGATTCGAACCTCTTCTCTCCATACTCTTCACTTAATGCCATATGCTCCATTTATGCTAGCAAATTGAATACTTATTTTCATAAGTATTGATGCCACTTACTATTTCTCCTAAATAGGCTTAAACACCAAACTTTTACTAGGGCTCAATTCAACCCCGAGCCTTCATAGAACCCTGTAACTTTCCAAAATCACCTTCCTAATAAGTCCAACTTGAAATAATGTCGTTCTCAAATTCCCATAAATTTTAAAATGCTTCTACGCTCAAGGTTCAATGGGCCCAATCCTACTAGGCCCAATTTCGGGTCGTTATAGAAGCTTTCAGTGAGATCGGTCCAATGACATCCATGCCCCACATGGAAAAAGTCCATGGAGAAGTCATAACATGAAAAGGTGAAGGCGGTACGCGAATTTTGTCCCCAAAAATCTGGCATTTATGACATCTTTTGGCGTAGTTGATACAATCTCCTTCCATGGTGGACCAATAGTATCCGAATCTCATTATTTGTCTAGCCATTATGAATCCATTAGCATGTGTTCCACAAACGCCCTCATGAACTTCCTCCAAAATTTTCCTCGCTTCAATAGCATCAACACATCTCAATAGTACCTGATCTTTCCTTCTTTTGTACAAGATATCCCTATCTAAAACATAGTCACAGGCTAATCTTCTTAACGTTCTTTTGTCATTCTCAGTTGCATGATCAGGGTACTCATGATTTCTTACGTATCGCAATACATCATGATACCAAGGGTGGTCATCCTTTTCCTCCTCTTCCATGTTACAACAATGAGCTGGAACTTCAAAAATACTCATCTGAATAGGTCTCATATCCTCTGGTTTGTTTACTTTAATCAAAGAGGCTAGAGTTGCCAAAGCATCTGCCATCTGGTTTTCATCATGCGAGAGATAATTAAAAGTGATGTCATCAAACTCCTCAATCAATCCCAAAACTATTTTTCGATAATCGATCAGTTTGGGGTCTCTTGTCTCCCATTCACCTTTAAGCTGGTAAATTACTAATGCAGAATCTCTATATATTTCTAACACTCTGATTTTACGCTCTATAGCTGCTCGAATTCCCATGATGCATGCTTCATACTCTACCATATTGTTTGTGCAATCAAAATCCAATTTGCATGTGAATGGATAATGATCTCCACTTGGGATACCAAGACTGCCCCAATTCCATTTCCTATAGCGTTTGATGCTCCATCAAAGTTTAGCTTCCACGGATACTCTTCATTAGTTGCCACATACATTAGCTCTTCATTGGGGAAATCAAAGCTCAAAGGTTCATAATCTTCTAAAGCCCTGCTAGCCAAAAATTCTGCTATTGCGCTCCCTTTTATAGCCTTTTGATTCACATAGACTATATCAAATTCGGAAAGCAAAATATGCCACCTTTCCATTCTTCCATTCAGAGCAGTTGACTCCATCATATACTTTAATGGGTCAAGTTTCGAAATTAACCAGGTTGTATGATATAACATATATTGCCTCAACCTCCGAGTTGTCCAAATCAAGGCACAACACAATTTCTCAATTGACGAATATCTCATTTCACACTCAGTGAACTTTTTACTGAGATAATATATCGCCTTTTCTTTTCTTCCTGACTCATCATGTTGACCAAGCACACATCCCATGGAGTTATTGAACACTATCAAATACAATATTAGTGGTCTATCTGGATTAGGCGGAGATAGTACTGGGGCATTTGACAGATATTGTTTGACTTTGTCAAAAGCTTTCTGGTACTCATCGTCCCATATACCTTGGTTGTGTTTCTTAAGAAGACGAAATATGGGATCACATTTCTCAGTTAATTGTAAAATAAACCGAGCAATGTAATTTAATCTTCCAAGAAAACCTCGAACTTCTTTTTGAGTGCGTGGTGGAGGCAATTCTTGTATAGCTTTGACCTTATCTGAGTCGACCTCGATTCCTCTCTCACTGACTACAAAGCCCAGTAAATTCCCTGACCGAGCTCCAAAAGTACACTTTTTCGGGTTGAGCTTTAATTGAAATTTTCTCAATCTCAAAAACAACTTCTTCAAAACTTCAATGTGTTCTTTTTCTGTTCGAGATTTGGCGATCATGTCATCAACATATACTTCAATCTCTTTGTGCATCATGTCATGGAATAATGTTACCATGGCCCTTTGATATGTTGCTCCTGCATTCTTTAGCCCGAATGGCATCACCTTATAACAAAAGTTACCCCACAATGTTATGAAAGTAGTTTTCTCCATATCCTCAGGATGCATCTTTATCTGATTGTATCCCGAAAAACCATCCATGAAAGAAAACAGTGAGTATCCCACTGTATTATCCACCAAAGTGTCAATATGAGGCAAGGGGGAATTGTCCTTTGGGCTTGTCGAAACCATTTTAAATTTTGAAAAAAGAACGGGGCTCGACTTAAAAAACGAAAATTGGAGTCGCCACCAATCCTTTTTTACTTAGGTGTGATTGGATCACCTTGTAAAACATTTTATTTCAAAACATTGATTTTGGTCCACGAAATACAAGAAAACGGGTTCGAGAGTCGGTTACGCATGAGGAAGGGTTAGCACCCTTATAACGCCCAAAAATTGGTACCTAATTGATAAAATCATGTCCTAATGTTGAAAATTTGAAAAAATTTAAAATATGATCCTTTTATTAGAAACAAAACCAAGACTTACCTATCTCAAAGAAATGAAATGTTATACCCAGTAAGTTAGGATATAACCTCTCATGGCTTCGAAACTAGGCTCACCTTCATTTAGAAAATTCTTATCTTGAGACACATAACATCATATCCAGTAAGTTAGGATATAACGTTTTGAATTCCCGAGAATAAGTTTTGAGTTGAAGTTTGTAAGTTTAAAAAAGGATACTTGATACTTTAAGTTCCACGAGAAAAATTAAAACCCAGTAAGTTAGGGTATAATTTCTCTTGAAGTCCTCAAATATCATATATCGTTATTTTAATATTTGAATAAAATGCGTTAAAAAATGTTTTTATAAAACAATGATTTGAGTAAGATATTACAACATACATGCTTAATAGCATTTCAACATAACTACAAATTATATTAACAATAAATAATTAAAGAATAATATAACATGAATAAATAAATAAAGAATTATGTTAAGCAATAATAAACGATTAAAGAAACATAAATAAATAAACATGGGATATAAAATAAGTAGCGATAATTAAGATCTTCATGAAATAACAAAATCAAACGAAAAGGGAATGATATATTTTAACATTGAATAAAAAATAAAAGAATATAATGATTTTTAAAATGATTTTATATATATATAAACAATATAAAAAATTTAAAGAAAAAAATAAGAGTACTAATAACAAATACATAATTTAATAATTTAATACATATATAAATGATTATATATATAATAAAAGTAATTAGTAAATAGTATATAATAATTTTAAATAAAAACATATATATAATACACTAATCATAAAAATTACATATGTAATAAGCAATATAAATAAAATATATTATATAATATAAATAGATTTTATACAAAATAAAATTTAAAAATAATATATGATATAATATAATACTATATAATATACAAATTAAAAAAATGTATAATATAATAATTAATATATAAATAATAATATGTAATAAAAATAATATTAAACCAAATAAAATAATAAATAATAATTTAATATATAAGGATAATATAAAAATATATATATGAATTTTATACTATTAATAAATTAATATATAAATAATAAAGAATATGGAATTTTTAATATGATAAAACAATTTAATATAATGTTAAAATAAAAAAATAAAATAAAAAAAAGGTTTTAAAAATAAACAAATAATAAAATCTAAAAAAATGTTAAGGGATCAAATCAAAACGCGCGTCACATCTTAGGGACTTATTAGGCAATTATGCCTTGTCTCCTAAACGACGTCGTTCTGATATTGTAACAGCAAGACTGCTATCATGGTGTGTAGCGGTGTGGGTCGATTGTAGAAATCCCCAATGGTGTGAACGGTTGGTACGGGGGTGTGTAGCGGATGGAAACCTAGGCAAACGGGTTGGGCCTTGCATATTATTTGCTGTTAATTTTTATTATGATTATTACACTATTTATTTTGTTTAAAGGGCTTAAGGCCCAAAATCTAGTGGTGCATGAGGGTTGCACACTGAGTCTCGCGACTCACCCTTTTAATTAACATTTCAGGTGATACCTAGTGCTTCGGACCGGGCTGGAGAGGAACGCAAGGTGGCCATGCAGAAGAATATGTGGATTTAGCAAAAAGACTCAAGTTATTATTTTATATTTTTAATTGGTGGATTTTAAAATTTCGTTGTAATAAGGCCATGGGCCACTAGTTTATATTTTGTTTTATTTTGGGTTTTAATTACTTTTAGTTATTTATTTTTTTTATCTTAATTAAACTAAGGCATGTAATTAAGTTTGGTTTTATTTTACAAAGGAATATTCTATATGAAATATATTTGGGCTTTTCTGAAAAATACGACATGATTTGATAGAAATTTTCTTAGTGACATACCAGATCCGGTCGTAGCAATTGGACCGGGTTTGGGGTGTTACAAATTGGTATCAGAGCCTAGGTTCAAAAACTCGGCTGTGGGTTTGGGTTCAAAAATGTTTTCAAAAGATGGTTTGGAAAATGGTTTAGAAAAATATATATCTGTTTTTTTTTTAAATATGGCACCCGAGTCTCCGGCACCAATCCGCACTGTAAGTTTCCTGATACTTTGCTTTGTTATATGCTGTATTTTGAATATCTATTCTGTGTGTTTGGGTTGGATGTGAAGTTCGGATATAGAGTTGATTGCGTACGAAATATTTGTCTGCTTTAATGGTTAGGTGTTTTTAAGTATGTGTAGGATTTCTAAATTCTAGTTAAAAGTATATTAGGTTATTGGAATCAGAGTGCGCAGCGTGAGCACATGTTGTTGTAGGTTAGGTTGTACAGATGTTCTGTAGTTGGAAATTTTGAGGACAAAATTTCTTGAAGGAGGGTAGATTTGTAACATCCCGAAATTGGGCCTAGTAGGATTGGGCCCAATGGGCCTTGATTTAAAATTTTTAGAGAACAAGAGATCGGCTTAAATGCAAGTTGGACCTATTGGATAAGTGATTTTGGAAGGTTAGAAGGCTTCTATGAAGTCCCGGGATCGAACTTTGGCTTTAGGGAAATTTTGGTTTTAGGTGAAAAAAACCCTGGAAGTTGGCAGGTAGGCCTTATGAATAAAATGTGGGGAAAAATGACACAAGTGGAGTGTGTGCTGTAGTGGCAAAGTGACACCACATAAGAGACAAGGAAGTGACGCCACAGGGAAGGAAGGAGGTCCAAGGTTCAAGTCTTGGCTCTTGCATTTTGGTTTTCTTTTTACATGGACTTTAATATTTGGCTATAGATTCAAATTTAGTTGCGCATGGTTTAAGACACAAGAGGAGCTTGTGGCCAAGTGGTTAGCGGCGTGGATTATGTTGCAGGGGAGCCTGGGTTCGAATCTCATGAGAAGCAAGGGGGTATTTATTTTGCGGATTGGACGGCAAGAGTTTCAGTTGAATTTAAACTCTACTGACGAAGGGATCCCACATCGGAAAGATACAAAGAAGGAAGGTGGAGAGCTAGCTATATAAAGAGCATTCCAGGAGGAGAGTTAACATACCTTGGTGGGTGTTTGGGCACGAGAGTGGTCGCAAAGACGGCGGTTTAACACCGACTCCTATCGGTGTGTAACTCTCTCTACTCTAGTTGTAGAGCGGCAAATGCCGAAGTGCTTCGGTCCACGGCAATAGTAGCCACACGAGCGTGCGGCGCGCACGTGGGGCTTCGACGCGATAGTTGAGGCCATCGATGTAGTATTCTTGTGGGTTGGGGCGCTTGGGCGCGATGGGCCGGTGGGCCCAATGGGCCCGTGGGCCCTTATAAGTAAATTGTGCGATTGTGTAGAATATAGTGAACTAGACTAGGTGGAACTTATATACATGGCTAGATTTGTGCTAGGTGGGCCACACAAGCGTGTGGGCCCGAATGGCCCGGAATCGAGTTTTAGGCCCAATCGTCTGGTACGATCGGAAATGGTAGCTGAGTCGCTCGGGGCGACATTTGGGCCTTTGGGAAAGGCCATTGTAGGTGCAAAATTACCGATATACCCTTGGTGGGTAAATTACGAAAATGCCCTTAGTAGGTAAAATTACGGTTATACCCTTAGAGGTTGATTAGCGTGATTATGTTGTTTTATGTCTATCTGATTATGATGGTAATTCATGTTATACTTATGTTTGATAAATGTTTAGCATACATGACATACTGCACACATGAATTATTATGTCATATTGCACGGGTGTAATGAGAGGAGGGGGAAGGCTTGTTTCTAGACTGTCACCAGTGGTTTTGACCACACAGTGGGTTGGCCCCGCTTTCTATATTATAATCGTGACTAAATCTCGATGGTTTTGACCACCGTGGTTTTGACCACACATATACTATTTGTGACTACGGTCACCATGGTTTTGACCACACATGGATTATTGTGACTCGTCCCGGTGGTTTGGTACCACGGTGGGTTGGCCCTACATGTTGATTACGGGATTGTCATCGCTGGTTTTGACCACACGGTGGGTTGGCCCCACCATATGATTTGTGACTATGGTCACCAAAGTGGTTTTGACCACACTTATATGATTTGTGACTACGGTCACCAAGGTGGTTTTGACCACCAAAGGTTTTTGACCACACGGGGTAGACACAAGAGTTCGGATGGTTAGGTTGGGTTTGCATGAATTGCATATTGACTTATGTATTGTGTAAGTGCTTTGTTATTATCGGGATGGGGATTTATACATTGAGTCTCGGTGACTCACCCTTCCCTTACATTTTGCTGATGAGGCATAGATCACGGATGTGGAGCCAAGGCACTCGAGGTGGCCATGCGTTATGTTTTGGGTTTTATCTCATTTACTATTTTGGGTTAATTTACTTTTAAATTTGGTTTTGGATTTGTAATAAGGCCGCTAAATTCCATTATTTTGGGTTTTTTGATTATCTGCTATAAGTTTTATTATATTGTGCTTAAGTTAAACAACATGGCATGTTAATAACCTGTTCACTCAATGTTTTCGAAAAGTTATACCTCTTATCGGGATTTTCAAACTTTATCATCGGGTAATAACAAACAAATGGTGTTAACGAACAACTCAGATTTTCGCCAACCTAAGCTTTACTTTAAGTTCAAATACAAAACGGTTTTCAACTTTGCATTTTAATCAAAGTCGGCATTTCCTTAAAAACAAACGATTTTCTCAAAGGAGTTTTCTTCTTTTGTCCAAACTTTAAACAGCAAAGTGTTTTATAGCGTTATCTTCAAAATTTAAACCTACAACTTGTTTTATTCAAATTATTTTTACCCTGTGACATGCCGAATCCGGTTGTAGTGTGTTGACCGGGTTTGGGGTGTTACAAATTTGTATCAGAGCCCGGTTCAAAACTCGGCTCTGGGGTTTTTGGGCTCAAAACGTTTTCTAAAAATGGGCTTTTGAAACATATATGTTTTTAAAGGATAACAGGTCTGTTAGCTCAAAGATGGCACTGCGTCTCCTACCAAGTCCGCTGGTAAGTATTCTGAACCATTATGTGATATAATATATGTGGGCTTGATGGGCTTTATGGGACGTAGATCAATTAGATTAGAACTTGATGGACTTTAGGCCTAGCTGAAACAACTCTTAAAATCTCATAAGACTTAACTTCACTAAACAAACCCGTGAACGAGCCGCAAGACTAGGGTGTGTGTGGTAACAGAGCATACGCATGTCTAGGATTGGATCCTAAGAGCACAGTATTTAAGCAGTCCTAGTGACTCACCTCCTCTTCACTAGAATCCTACCTGGTGAGTAGTGACTGTTCACCCTAGCCACGAGGATTTGTTGACGGGCCAAAATCTATAATTAAAACCCGAAAAGGACCAAATGCACATTATTTTTACAAAATTGCTAAAATACCTTTATTTTGAAGAAAAAAAGTACCAAGATACCATGATTTGCAAATATACCCCCAGATTTACGAAACACCGATTTACAAAGTCAACGGTTTTAAAAGAAAAAAACATACAACACACAACATCAATCAAAACCACAAACACTTGAACGCCACTATTATTCTTTTGAAATCAAATTCTCTAAGATACCCCTGTTTAAAAAAAAAAATACCTTCTTAGTTTTGTAATTTTTTTGAAAATACCCTAACTTGTAAAATGACCAAAATACCCCGATTTGTAAAATTACCAAATTACCCTTGATTTGCAAAATGACCAAAGTACCCCTGATTTGTAAATTACTAAATTACCCCTGATTTTCAAAATTACCGAAATACCCTCGGATTTCAAAATTACCGAAATACCCCCGAATTTCAAAATTTCTGAAATACCCCTAGATTTCAAAATTACCGAAATACCCTCATTTCATAAAATCACCAAGAAACCCTATTTTGGAAAATTACGAAAATACCCCTGTAGGATAATTTACGAAAATACCCCTGGGTAGTGGAATAACTAGAATACCCCTATGTATTGAGTGTGAATGTATGGATGTTGTATGTATGTTGATTGTTGAATGTATGTAGTTTATAGAACTAGGAAAGGTGAACTTGAGACTGAATTCCGAATTCGAAAGAACTACTCTTAAACTACTGCTCATAAGACTGTTCGTGGATAATCAGTGGAAGAAAACCAATAATTCATAAAAAAATTTAATCAGATAAATGCGAACTGATAGCATGAGTACAAGGGGACGAGGACGCTCTAGATGTGAATACCGGTGCGTATTCTACCATAGTGTACTAAGTGTTTATTTTGGGTTTAGAATTGGAGTCTTGTGTGTGCGGGTAGTGAGACTTAGGTAGTACGATTAATAGTTAGTTGGAAATTTCGAGGACGAAATTTCTTTAAGAAAATTAGAACTGTAACATCCTGAATTTTTGGGCCTATGCGTTTAATGGGTGAATATGTGTAGTGAGTTAATTTGAGTATTAGGAGTTCAGTTTGGGCTCAGGAAGTAGGCCGAGGCTTTAGTTCAATTTTCTGGTTGGGCACTCTAGTGGAGAGCCTGTTAGAATGAGGTATATAGGATATTATCTGCAAATAATGACGCAAATGGGCTTGTGGCCCAGTGGCAAAATGGCGCCACTAGGAGAGCAGGGAGGTGGCGTCGATTGGAGGCCCAAATTCGAGTTTCATGGAGCCCAAATTCTTTAATTTAAGTTAGCTATTTTTTGGCAATTAATTAGGTGGAGTTGGACGGGATTAAGGCTCTAAAATAGAAGGAATTATCTTAGTGAATAATATAGATATTATGGTGGATAATAAGGATAAAATAGCTGATAAAAGAAGGAAGAGGTGGTGCTATCTAGGTTTCTTTTAAAGGTATGAATAGATTTAGATAAAGGAGAACAGTTAGGAGCTATCTGCTGAGAGCAGAGTTGGCTGAAATTCCATCACCTAGAGGAGTAAAGAATTTGGCTATTTCATGGATAAGGGGTACCGAATTTTCCCTTTTCTTTTAGCTTGACTTTTAGTTATCAGGAAGGGTGTTTTCGAGTTTGAAAAATAGGTGCCAAAATTTCTATAAATAGGGGAGGATCTCTCATTGATTCTGACATTTAAACCCTAATTTCTTCTCCTTCCATTGTGCCGAAATTCTTAGTCTCTCCCTCTCCAATTTCTTCTCTTCAATTTCTTCAAAAGCCGAAACCTCTTCTCCATTCTTTTTCCCTTTGAGCCGATTTCTCTGCAAAAGTCGAAATTTCTAAGCCTATTCCCTCATCTTCACTTTGATTCAAAAGCCGAAACTCTTTTCATTCTTTTTCTTCCTAGCCGAAATCTTCAAGTCTCTTCCTTGTTTTCTTTTCTTCTTCTCTTTTCCTGTCAGAAACCGAAACTCCTCACTCAAGTGTTTTAAAAGCCAAAGACACATCAGTCTTCTCTTGTTCATACTTTTTTCGAGATTTTTCCTAGAAACTGAAACTCATAGATCTCTAAGTTATAGAATCGTGTTACATTCGGGATTTCAAGGTAAGAGGATTTGTTTATTCATATATATAAAATCGGGTAGAATACTAACTATGGCCGAATATAGGAGAGGCCTATTTTCACATCTTTCCGGCTTTTTGAAGCAAAGCGTAGATCGATTTAGCAAGGGTATCTACATTAATCAGGTGTGTAATACCTCCCCACCATCTAGATCTGCCTATTATTGTTTGTTCATATGTTTTATATGTTATGATAAATGCCGAAATCTCGGTTTATTGATGAAAGCCCAAGGAGGGTAAAAGCGGATCCCCAGGTTAGTAAATAATCTGTTTAAATGTTATAAGTAAAATGCTTGTATGTGATTGCATGGGTTGGGTTGATGAAAGGAGGAAGTTATACGTTATATGTGTAGCGGTTTTTACCGTGATCTGATGTAGCGGCTAATGCCATGAACTGTTATACGGGCTTCGGCCATTAAATGTTGTACGGGCTTCGGCCATTAAATGTTATAAGGGCTTTGGCCATCATATGTGGATGAGCAGCAAGACTGCCATCATGGTGTGTAGCGGTGTGGGTCGATTGTAGAAATCCCCAATGGTGTGAACGGTTGGTACGGGGGTGTGTAGCGGATGGAAACCTAGGCAAACGGGTTGGGCCTTGCATATTATTTGCTGTTAATTTTTATTATGATTATTACACTATTTATTTTGTTTAAAGGGCTTAAGGCCCAAAATCTAGTGGTGCATGAGGGTTGCACACTGAGTCTCGCGACTCACCCTTTTAATTAACATTTCAGGTGATACCTAGTGCTTGGACCGGGAATTTGAGGAGGAGCAAGGTGGCCATGCGAGAAGAATATGTGGATTAGCAAAAGACTCAAGTTATTATTTTATATTTTTAATTGGTGGATTTTAAAATTTCGTTGTAATAAGGCCATGGGCCACTAGTTTATATTTTGTTTTATTTTGGGCTTTAATTACTTTTAGTTATTTAAATTTTTTTTATCTTAATTAAACTAAGGCATGTAATTAAGTTTGGTTTTATTTTACAAAGGAATATTCTATATGAAATATATTTGGGCTTTTCTGAAAAATACGACATGATTTGATAGAAATTTTCTTAGTGACATACCAGATCCGGTCGTAGCAATTGGGCCGAGTTTGGGGTGTTACAGATATTGACCTTTAAATAGCCCGAGGACTCAATTGAAACAAAATATAAATTTAAAGGGGCTAATTTAATAAAAAAATAAAAATTCAAATTGTACCAAATTAAAAATATTAAAATAGCGGAAGGACCTAAGTGGCAATTAGCCCTTTTAACAAAAACACGCGGATCCTCCCCGGGTTTTCGGGTCAACGCGCGGATCTAGCCTTAAAACGGTGTCGTTTTGGTCATTAACTGACCACACCAAAACGGCGCCGTTTCTTTGGCTTATATAAGGCAATTTTCAGAGAAAAAAATTTAAAACTGTTTTAAAAAAAAACTTCAAACATCCTCTGAATGCCTTTCATCCTTTCGTCGAGGCTTCGATCATCAGACTCGTGGGCACGCGTCGCACGTGCCGTCGCGGTCGACGGCCAGAGAGCGAAATCTCTCTGTTTTAAAGTCAAAACGCAGGTAAACTTCTTACCTTTTTATTATTTTTTTGTGATTGCACGAAAAAAAAAAGCATAGATTTAAAATAAACAAAATAAAATAACAGGAAAATCACCTCTGCTAAAAGAAATCTCTGTATTTTTATTTCCGTATATTTTTGTTTCTGTATGTATCTTTGTCTCTGTGTGTATCGTCTGTGTGTTTGTGTCTTTTTACAAGTTCATTAGGGTTATTTATAACCCTAAGAAATAAACTAGAAATAAATACAAAAAATTTCTTTCTGTTTTTGCCATTTCTTTCTTTCCTTTTGCTGTTGTCCTTTCCTTGTTTGCAGATCGGTGACGAGGATTCTGGCGATGACTAGGCGCGACTTGCGGCGCGATTAGGGGCCTCGGCGCGAAGAAGGGCTGCTGCGTATCGAGGCTGTTAGGGTGCTTGCGGCGCAATGGAAACCTAGGGTTTCCTGCGTCCGCAAGCCATTTGGGTCACATGGGCTTAGGTTTAGGTTGGGTCTGTTTAGTTTTGGGCTAAGGGTGTAAGTGGGCTAATCGGGTTTAGTTTGGGTTGCTGGGTAGTCTGTTTAGGATCGGGTCTAAGATAATTGGGTTTTGGGTCTTTGTTAGGTTAGTTTGTTTAGGTATTGGGCTTCTGGTAGTATTTGGGCCTGTAAATGGTTTGTTAAATGGACTGTATTAATGGACATTTGGTATATTTTTTATTTTTTTATTTTTTTATTTTTTTTATTTTTGGTTTTGGTTTTCACGGGCCCGGGCAAAATGAGCCAATTACAGCTGCCCCTCTTTGCTCATCATCGTGAAACGCGAATAGAGCAAAGACTATAAGAAGACCAGTTTTGCCTGGTCTTGGTCGAGCCTCAACTTCTCGGTCTACGTCCTCTTCAAATGGCTTCCAACTCCACTGCAACTTCAACGGTATTGGAACTTCATCTTGATTTCAAATTTTAGAAATAAGTTTGATGGCTTCAATCTGCTTCACTGCAACTTTAGAAAAGCAGTGTTCGCTATCTTTTAATCTGCTCCACTGCAAACTCAGGGAGATAAGATTTGATGTCTTCGATCTGCTTCTTGCACCCTCAAGAATGACAGATCTGCTATCTTCGATCTGCTTCACTGCAACTTCAGGAAGACAAGATCTGCTATCTTCAGTCTACTCCGCTGCAACTTCAGAGAGATAAGGCTGAAAGTGCCTTTGATCTGCTTCCTGCAACTTCAGGAAGATGAGATCTTCTATCTTCAGTCTACTCCGCTGCAACTTCAGGGAGATAAGGCTGAAAGTGCCTTTGATCTGCTTCCTGCAACCTCAGGAAGATGAGATCTTCTGTCTTCAGTCTACTCCGCTGCAACTTCAGGGAGACAAGGCTGAAAATGTCTTCGATCTGCTTCCTGCAACTTCAGGAAGATGAGATATCTTGTCTTGATCTACTCATTTGCAACTTCGTGGAGATAAGACTAAAAGTGTCTTCGATCGCTTCCTGCAACTTCGGAAGATGAGATCTCATTGTCTTGATCTACTCCACTGCAACTTCAGGGAGATAAGACTGGTGGCTAAAATCTACTTCCCTGCTACCTCGGGAAGATAAGATTTACCGTCTTCGATTTGCTCCACTGCAACTTCAGGGAGATCAAATCTACAATTTTTAGCCTGCTTCCTTGCTACCTCAGGAAGATAAGACAACAAACTTCAGCCTGTTCCCTTGCTACCTCAGGGAGATATAAGGTGGTGGTTAAAATCTGCTCCCCTGCTACCTCGGAAAGATAAGATTCGCCCAAATTTGATCTACTCCACTATTGCTTAGGGAGATAAGATCTGTAAATTTACTAATATTGCTACACCGTCCTCTGAGGGACATGTCCTGTAGACTCGATTCCATATGTTTATGATAAATGACCAAGATGTTATGATCAGAATGAATCAAAAGCTTCTAGCCACATATGTTATGAGTGACATGAATGCAACATGTCATGAAAATGATTTCTTTTAAATGTTTTAAGGATTAAAATAATCGAAATGAATCAAATGCTCCTAATGAGATTTGCTATGATGAAAAAAATGTTATGAGTATGATTCCTACTCTAGGTATCATCACTCATTTGTTCTTCGTCCTTGTTCCTCTCGAAACATCAATCATGTTTTGCTCAACAAGCTTGCCCCGCTATAATTTCAAAGTCAACTCCACTTGAAACTTGAAGACCCAAGGCTTGTACCATCCTACTATGATAGTAATTGAACTTTTTCAATCCGTCCCATCTACAACTTTAGGGTATAGGATTTATTTCAAATTCAACCCATTCCACCACAATTCAGGGGTTCTAAATTTTTCATCAATTTAGTTTGTCACACCATTCCCCGAATGTTATGACCTGATAACATCACTTACCTTCGTCACATCAACTCATTATCCTGTCCAATTATCATTTGGACAAAGAATTTAGAGAAATAGTCTCTGTCCAGACTCTTCTTTCTCAAATATTTATGTTCATGGAAATTCTGAACAATTGTTCTGTATTGGTTTCTTGTTTTATCTAGAAATTTCCAAAGTAATATGTAGAACTTCTTTTGTGAAATTATTAGTTCATCAATCATTATTTCAATGCAACATGTTTATGAATAATGGGTAACAAATAAATTGATTTCAAAGAGGGTTAAATGAATTATAAAAAATACAAAGAAAATTAACTGGGAACATATCTTTGAGAAGAAAAAGAATCCAAAGATAGTAAAATGAATAGAAAAAAGATCAGATGCCCTAGATATCGCAGATTGGGCTTCTACTTCACGAAGACTACTTTGAGCTTAACATGTGTTTAGAAGACCCAAAGTAATTTGTTGATGCCCCGATATGCAACATACTTCATTTTTATTGATTCAGGTATAGCAAGATGGCTGCGTGCACATTCAAAATTTGAGCCGCCCTTTTCGGGTTTTCAACTCAAAACCCCTTTGGTCTCAAGGCGCCCTTTGCGGGTTTTCGCCTTGGCCTCTCCTTTTTTTTGATTGGGTAAACTTTTCCCATCCATTTCAGTCAAGATCAACGCTCCTCCAGAGAAAGCCTTCTTCACCACATATGGTCCTTCCCAATTCGGCATCCACTTTCCTCTCAAATCCTTTTGTATGGGAAGAATCTTTTTCAGTACAAGGTCCCCCTCATGAAACTCTCTTGGGTGAACTTTCTTATCGTAGGCTTGCATCATTCATTTTTGGTACATTTGCCCGTGACGAATAGCCCTTAGTCTCTTTTCTTTAATTAAGTTCAACTGATCATACCGAGCCTGGATCCATTCAGCCTCATCCAGCTTTATTTCTGACAAAACTCGAAGAGAAGGTATTTCCACTTCAATAGGTAGAACTTCCTCCATCCCATACACAATTGAGAAAGGAGTTGCCCCAGTAGAGGTTCTGACGGACGTCCGATAAGCATAGAGTGCAAATGGTAATTTCTCATGCCAATCCTTGTAAGTCTCAGTCATCTTCCCTACTATCTTTTTGATATTTTTATTGGCCGCTTCCACTGTCCCATTCATTTTTGGATGATACGGAAACGAGTTGTGGTGTTTGATGTTGAATTGACTACAAACATCCACTATCGTACTGCTGTTCAAGTTCAGTGCGTTGTCTGATATGATCCTCTCAGGCATTCCATATCGACAAATGATCTCCTTCTTCAGGAACCGACTAACTGCTGACTTGGTAACGCTAGCATATGAAGCAACCTCTACCCATTTCGTAAGGTAGTCAATAACCACAAAGATGAAACGATGTCCATTCAAAGCTTTCGGCGAGATTGGTCCAATAACATCCATGCCCCACATGGAAAAAGGCCATAGGGAAGTCATAACATGCAAAGGTGACGGAGGCACATAAATTTTGTCTCCATAAATCTAGCATTTATGACATCTCTTGGCATAGTTGATACAATCTCCTTCCATGGTGGACCAATAATATCCAAATCTCATTATCTGCCTAGCCATTGTGAATCCATTAGCGTGGGTTCCACAAACACCCTCGTGCACTTCTTCTAGGATTTTCCTAGCTTCAACAGCATCAACGCATCTCAATAGTACTTGATCTTTTCTCTTTTTGTACAAGATATCCCCATCTAAAACATAGTCAGAGGCCAATCTTCTTAATGTCATTTTCTCGTTCTTAGTTGCATGTTTTGGGTATTCACGATTTTTTACATATCGCAATACATCATGATACCAATGGTGGTCATCTTTTTCCTCCTCTTCGATGTCATAACAATGAGCTGGAACTTCAAAAATACTCATCTGAATAGGTCTCATATCCTCTGGTCTGTTTACTTTGATCATAGAAGCCAGGGTTGCCAAGGCATCTGCCATCTGGTTTTCATCACGTGGGAGATAATTGAAGGTGATGTCATCAAACTCCTCAATCAATCCCAAAACTATCTTTCGATAATCAATCAGTTTAGGATCTCTGGTCTCCCATTCACCTTTAAGCTGGTAAATCACTAGTGCAGAATCTCCATATACCTCTAGCACTTTGATTTTACGCTCTATAGCTACTCGAATGCCCATGATGCATGCTTCATACTCTGCCATATTGTTTGTGCAATCAAAATCCAATTTGCATGTGAATGGATAATGATCACCACTAGGGGATACCACAACTGCCCCAATTCTATTTCCCACAGCTTTTGATGCTCTATCAAAATTTAGCTTCCACGGACATTCTTCAAAAGTTGCCACATACATTAGCTCTTCATTGGGGAAATCAAAGCTTAATGGTTCATAATCCTCCAAAGCTCTGCTAGCCAAAAATTCTGCTATTGCGCTCCCTTTTATAACCTTTTGTTTTACATAGACTATATCAAACTCAAACAGCAAAATCTGCCATCTTGTCATCCTTTCAAAGCAGTGGACTCCATCATATACTTTAAAGGATCAAGTTTCAAAATTAGACATGTAGTATGATATAGCATGTACTGCCTCAATCTCTGAGTTGTCCAAATCAAGGCGCAACACAATTTCTCAATCGATGAATATCTCATTTCACATTCAGTGAAATTTTTACTGAGATAGTATATCGCCTTTTCTTTCCTTCCTGACTCATCATGTTGACCAAGCACACATCCCATGGAGTTATTGAACACTGACAAATACAATATCAATGGTCTATCTGGATTAGGCAGAGATAGTACTGGTGCATTTGACAGATATTGTTTGACTTTATCAAAAGCTTTCTGACATTCCTCATCCCATACACCTTGGCTGTGTTTTTTCAGAAGACGAAATATGGGATCACATTTCTCAGTTAATTGTGAAATAAACCGAGCAATGTAATTTAATCTTCTAAGAAAGCCTCGAACTTCCTTTTGAGTGCATGGTGGAGGTAATTCTTTTATTGCTTTGACCTTGTGTGAGTCAACTTCGATTCCTCTCTCGCTGACCACAAAACCCAGTAATTTCCCTGACCGAGCTCTGAAAGTACACTTTGCCGGGTTGAGCTTCAATTGAAATTTTCTCAACCTCAAAAATAATTTCTTCAAAACCTTAATATGTTCCTTTTCTGTTCGAGATTTGGCGATCATGTCATCAACATATACTTCAATCTCTTTATGCATCATGTCGTGGAACAATGTTACCATGGCTCTTTGATACGTTGCCCCAGCATTCTTTAATCCGAATGGCGTTACCTTATAATAAAAGGTACCCCACAATGTAATGAAAGTAGTTTTCTCCATATCATCAGGGTGCATCTTGATCTGATTGTATCCAGAAAAACCATCCATAAAAGAAAACAATGAGTATCCCGCTGTATTATCCACCAACGTGTCAATATGCGGCAAAGGGAAATTGTCCTTTGGGCTGGCTTTATTTAAGTCTCTATAGTCTACACACATCCAGACCTTTCCATCTTTCTTAGGGACAGGAACAATGTTGGAAACCCACTCTGAGTATTTGACCACTTGTAGAAAACCAGCACCAAACAGTTTTTGGACCTCCTCTTTTATTTTCAACACTACATCAGGCCTCATCCTTCGTAGCTTTTGTTGAACTGGCTTGCACTCTTCTCTTATGGGGAGGCGGTGAACTACAATGTCGATTACTCACCCTGCATATCTTGGTATGACCATGCAAAGACGTCTTTGGATTCACGTAGTAACTCAACCAGGTCTCGTTTTGTCTCTTCGGCTATGCGCGTTCCAATTTTCACAACCTTCCCTTCCTCTAAGGCTATATTCTTTACCTCCTCTTCATGGGGTAAAATTTGTTTCTCCTCTTGCTTTACCATTCTTAACAAATCTGGAGATAAGTCACAATCTCTGTCACCTTCAAAATCCTGAGATTCCTCTAAACACATGTCTTGCTCAAAATGGACCTCTGGATCTGTAGTATCATTGCTCATGTCATTGATATCTAGGGACCTGTGGTGGGCACCAAAGAATGTACAAAGAACAAATGAATTCGAGAACAACTATTTGTATGGTATGGATGAGAATAAAAATAAAAAAATCAAAAGAATGAAATAAAAATGAAAGAATATCTGCTCGAATTATCAAAGATGTATTTTATGGAAACAACAATGTCTGAACATGAGCCTATTTCACAAATGAAATCTTATTATTTCTAGGCTTTAAAACAATAAGAGTGTTCTGAACATTACTCTGTGCAATCTCTAAATACTACAGGAAGTTCCTCTGCAGTCCAATTGTTCAAAACGCTTCCAGGTTCATAAGGGCGAATGCCCAACAAGTTTCTTTGTTCAATTCCCTCCTCGTGTATGGCATTGACATGAGGACTTTCCAATAACCCTCTCTTAGGGTGAATTATCCCTCCGGATACAAAGGTCTGGGATATGTGGGGGAATGTCATCGATTCCCACTTGACTTCTTCCCTATTCAACCGTGCTCTCCTTCTTTCTTATTTTTTCTCTATTTCTTTTCTCCTCTGTCCGGCATCTGGCTTGAAACCCAAGCCAAAACGATCTCTTTTCTCTTTCAGCATCGGCACTTGAATCTCTCCTTGAAGATGTCTGCCCAGTCTTTTTCCCGGTAAGGCCCCTTTCCCGATCATCATTTGTAGGCCCATCCTCGTGGTCTTGGATATCTTAGGCACTAGAACCTCATTCCACTCCAAAATAAATGTCGCGTTCACGAACTCCAAAGATCTAAAAGAACACTCAGTGGCCTCCTCATTTGCCTCCACATATGGTGCATCATTGGTAACAGTCGCTATGATGTCCTACTCTGCGTTTACGGTAACTAGCCGAACTTCTTTCACCAGCTTTAATTTTTGGTGCAGCGATGAGGGCATTGCCCCTGCAGAATGAATCCAGGGCCTTCCCAACAAGCAGTTGTAAGAGGGCTTAATATCCATCACCAGAAAGTCCACTTCATACATGTTTGGCCCAATTAGCAACGGTATGTCAATTCTTCCCATCACTCTTCTCTCGGTACCATCAAATGCTCTCACTATGTTCTGCCATATCTTCATGTGAGAACTGTCTATCGGCAACCTCTTCAGCGTGGACAGCGGTAAGACATTCAAAGCCGATCCATTATCTATTAACACACTTGGCAGAGTGTACCCCTTGCAACGAGTAGTGATGTGCAGAGCCTTGGTCGATCCCATGCCTCTAGGTCGAGTTTCATCATCACTGAAGTAAATAAAATTATCTGCACTTATGTTACTAACCAGACGGTCAAGTTTATTGACGACATATCTTTAGTAACATAAGTTTCATTCAAAGACTTTCATCAATGCTTCACGATGCACTTCGAACTTAAGAGTAATGCCAGCCTGAGATATATGCGAGTCGGTTGTTTGCGCAGCTTGTTCTACCACACTATACTCACTCAGTGCTTTAAGAATTTCAAAAATTCTTTAGCCTCTTCCTCCTTCACAGGTTCATTAATAAGGGCCTCAGGTCTTTTCTCTCGTTCAACTGCCACAGTCTTTGATTTTGTTGGTTCTGTTCTAACATTTCCCGAGTCGTAACGCCTTCCACTTCGTGTGTAAGACCCCTCCATTTGGACCTCCTTGGAAGTGCTAGCTGAGTTTTCCCCTCCTGGTATTGTCACATTGTAGTCGTAATTCCAAGGTACCATTTTGTTATCCTTGTAAGGAAAGGAAACAGGTTTTTGGATTACGACTTTAGGCATGATTTGTGCTCCGCCTTCCGTGTTTCTCGGTCGGGAAATGATGATCCTCGGATAATTACCTTTCTGATTTGTCAACTCTCTTTCTGTCACGCATATGCTTCCTCCCTCTGAGCTTTCTTCATAAAATTCCAATTCCTTATTATCCATAAGGCTTTGTACCAATACTCTGAACTCAGCACATTCCTGGATCTCATGCTCCTCTATTTTTTGGAACTCACAGTAGTTCCTTATTCCTCCACATCCTTTCACAAAATCTGATTCTACCAATCCTCTTCTTATCATTCCTCTCTAAACCATTCTCAACAGAGTTTTCACCTCCGAGATATCCCCCTTGATTTTTCTCACGACCTTTTCACCGATCGCATTTATCCCCTTATCTCCATGGTTAGGTAAGGGGTTCTCTGCATTTGGTGTATCATTAAACTTCACAATCCCCATCTTAATGAATCTCTCGACTAGCTTTTTGAAGGCAGTACAGTGTTCTATTGAATGCCCCGTTATTCTCGCATGGTAGTTGCATTGAGCGTTTGAATCATACCATTTGGGATATGGGGGCTGTATCAAACTTCACAATCCCCATCTTAATGAATCTCTCGACTAGCTTTTTGAAGGCAGTACAGTGTTCTATTGAATGCCCCGTTATTCTCGCATGGTAGTCGCATTGAGCGTTTGAATCATCCCATTTAGGATATGGGGGCTGTAACGGCTTCAAATAAAATGGGGACACGACGTGTGCGTCGAATAAACTTTGGTATAGCTCTTTATACGTCATTGGGATTGGCGTAAATTGGAGCATTTCAGAATTTTACCTTGCGCCAGATTCTTGTTTTGTTGACCCTTGTTGCCCGGCAGTAAATACTTTCGGTTGACTAACAGTGATTGCCTTTGAGTACCCTTTGTTGTATGTACTCGTATTATTCACCTCATTGTCCATTTTTCTAGGAGCAGACCTTCTAATAGTTTCTCCCGCTTCAATCTTACCACCCCTTATGGCATTTTGTATCATTTCCCTTGCCATCACTATACCCGCGAAGCTCTTAGTGGTGTTTCCTATCATATGGTGATAAATGGTGCCTTTAAAGTGTTGATAAACAACATGGTGGTTTCCTTCTCTAAGAGAAGTGGTTGAACTTGTATGGCAACTTCCCTCCATCTTTGTGCGTATTGCCTGAAGCTTTCATTCGATTTCTTTTCCATGTTTTGCAACATAATTCTATCAGGCGTCCTGATTGTACTGCTTCATGAAGGCTTGAGCTAAGTCTCTCCAGGAGCTAATATTAGCACGGCTAAGTTGATTGTACCACCTGGACGCTGCCCCCACCAAACTGTCTTGGAAACAATGAATCAAGAGTTGATCATTGTTAACATAACCAGTCATCCGTCTACAAAACATAGTGATGTGGGCCTCAAGGCAGCTAGTCCCATTGTACTTCTCAAATTCTGGCATCTTGAATTTATGAGGAAGCAACAAATCTGGAACCAAACTCAAGTCTTTTGCGTCAATATCATGGTGATGATCGGCGTTTTCCAAAGCCTTAAACTTTTCCTCCAACCATCTACAGCGATCCTCTAACTGTCTCAAGGATTCAGTCATTGTCCCTTCCCTTTCTACTATATCCAAATCAGGGATAACAGGATTGGCTAGGTTATCTCCAGGGTTGGATCCTGAGCCAACGTGGAAGTTCATGGGCGGTCTAGTATCAGCTTGCCCTTGTTGAGGCCTAATCGTGACAGATGGCCTTTGGGGGATATTCTTCAGGCTGTGCATGGGGTGGGGTAAAACCCGGGGGAATGCCTTCGCTATCCTCTCCAGTAATAGCCATGGGACCTTTTCCTTTGTCCATTGCCCCGTTCAGCATCTGGGCCATTTGGGCCATCATGTTCCTTTGAGCTTCCAACATTTGATCTTGTTGGAGCTTTGTCAACTGCTCTTGCATCTGGTCTTGCATGTCCCTCTAGAATTCTTCAAGTATTTAATCCATTTTCTTTGTTTTGGCACGTGTACCGTAATGGTGTTCAGTTTCCAAATCTTTCTTCTCTCTCTCTCTCTCTCTCTCTCTCTCTCTCTCTTTGCTAATTTCAACTAATTAGGATCTCTCTATGGACTTAAATGCATATGATATGATGTAATGCAAATGCATGAATGCAAAGAGGCATCGATTCTGATTCAACTTTATTTTAGAAAACTTTATTAGAAAACAAAATCCTTTACATAAAACATATTACAAATATGCTTTCGCCCTAAGGCCCAAAGTACTGATTTTCCTAAATAACAAAGCTAACTCTTGGCCGCGATCTGACTGTTGCTCATACTTCGTGCTCAATGTATCAGCCTGTATTGCCAAAGTCTGTAGGTGATCAGCTACCTCTCGAATCTGGACTATTGCTTCACCCATGAGATAATCCTGACTTCTAACTTGATCGTGAGAATGGTAGAGCTCTTCCTTCCAATGCCCTTCTCTTACTTCAAGTTGCTCGATCCGGAGTTCACAATTCTGCAATGCCAATTCTAATCTTTAAATCTTTCCCTTCATTTCCTCAATCTTACTCAGACTCGACTTCAGCTCGTTCACAGAATTACGGCTTCGGTGGTGGTGAAGAGACCGTCCCAATTCAGCCACTCTAGCTTTTAATCCACTCTTTTCCTTTTGGCTTTCTGCTAACCTCTTTTCTAGGGCCTCGTTTTGCATATGCATCTCTAGGAACTTCTTCTCCCAATGGTCAGCTTTGGCCTTTTCCTCTTGAACCTCATGTTGCCACTGTTCCAAAGTCTTCCCCAATCCAGCATTTTTTGTCGACAGACGCAACTTCTTATATTCTGTCTTTAAATCATTCAGATCTTCCTCGACCCTTTTCTTCCCTTTTCTTAGTTTTTCAGCCTCTAACTTCTGAAAATCCACGTCTAACCTCAGATACATTTTCTATTCTTCCAACTTCTCTATCCTCTTTCCAAGCTCTGAACTCATCTTTTCGAAATCTTGTTTCACAATCCCTAACTCTGATGGGACCACTTGCAAGCATTCCTCTCTTGATCGGGCGCCTTCTAGATTCAGCTCAGGGATGTTATCATTAATCCTTCTAATCGTCCATCCACTGTATTCTGGGGTCGTCATTGGTCCTGCGGATAATCTCTTCATCCTACAAATCTGATTTCAAGAAGCAAAAATCTCCTTAACCCTCTTCTTATAATTTCCCCTCTGTATGAGAACTCACATTGAGCTAGCCCATATGTCGTTGGTACGAACTGTCTCGACCCATATTGCCTCAGTACGAGCAAAGGGGCATACCCAACGGCTCCCCAAATTCTAAGTAAAGGAACCCAGTCAAAACTCCCACATCGATAAAGGATTTCGTCGGGAATCATCCAAGGAGCTCTCCACTCGATGTCTTCCTCTTGAAGATTTTGAAGGAGCGCCATCCAGTTTTCCTCAGACACGTCTTCTCTCCTAGGTGTAGCCACTATCTCTTTTAAATGAGAGTAATTCTCAGAGAAAACCCGATAAGAAACTTTCTCCACTTTCCAGAAATGACTATGGAACCAGGCTAATACAACTGTGCGCATCCAATGAATCTTCCTTCACCTTCTCTCCGACATGCATTTAATGATCTGAACGTTTTGGCTAAGATCGCAGGTACAGGTGTGACCCCTTTGTCAAGTCGGTCGAATAGATCAGTAACTGCTTCATCTACATGTCTTAAAGCTTTAGGGAAGATTACCAAACCATAGATACACAAGGCAAAGACGTCAATCTTCTTCTTTACGTCTGGATATGTTAGGATCAGGTCCCTCAAACTCACCCAAGATATGCATTTACCCTCACATTTCTCCACGACTTACGCCAAGACCCACCGCTCACTCATCCCTGTGATATTCATTAACCTCTTCACAAAAGTTGGGACATTAGCAGCCCTAGAATAAGCTTTGTCAACTTGGATCCTCGAACAGCGAAGCAAGGTCGTATACTCCTCCACCGTGGGCACTAAATCTACTTTCCGAAAGAGAAACAAATATAAGCGAGAATTCCAAAATCGAGTCATTGCTCTAATGATACCTATCTACCTTGACGTCAAGCAAGTAAGGTAGATCGCCATAATTACGATAGAACAGTTGCTTTGCCTCATCATCCCACTGGGTCTATATTCCTTTCAACTCCTGAAGCTCATTTTGCATAACACTAATACGAGCGAAATTCCGTAGTTCCGACACATACCCCTCAGCTAAGCTATCCCATTTTTCTAATTGCCTTTACTCTGACCATATGCGGACGGCTGCATTGTCTTCCACTTTATCAAGAAATTCGTTCTCTATAACCAGCTTTCCAACTTAGAAACTGACCGTGAATCGATACCTCTTAAAATATAAAATGACATGAACAAAAAATAAAACATAACAAGTTAGTATTATGAAATAAAATATAAAGCAAATAATAAAAAAACACCTATCTAGGTAACCACTAAGGCTTGGTATAGTTCTACTTAGGGTGAGCCCTTAGGTTTCCTATATGTGGTTCAGCTCTAAAGTTGAGGTACCCGAACCAGCAGATTCCTCGATCCTCACCCATTATAGGCTCATATGGACCGAGAGTTCGCCTCGAGGAATACATTTCCCTATGGCCATGCGAAGTGAAAACTTCACGAAGACATAGGTACAGATGTATCCCGGAAGCAATCCACTAGCCCATGTGGAGGTGAAAACCTCATGAAGGCATAGCTTCTCGCTCCCACTTAAGGGTGCGACCACAACGGTCATGCAGTGCAATGCAGAGAGATATATTAAAAATTAGAACCACATGCAATAAAAGGATTATGTTTTTTTTTAAATCAGAATTTTAAATTCAGACAAAAGGACATGAAATTATCAATTTTACGGCTTGACTCTCTTATTGGTCCCCAGCGGAGTCGCTAAGCTGTCGAAACCATTTTTAAGTTTTGAAAAAAAAAACGGGGCTCGACTTAAAAAACGGAAATGGGAGTCGCCACCAATCCTTTTTTACTTAGGTGTGATTGGATCACCTTGTAAAACATTTTATTTCAAAACATTGATTTTGGTCCACGAAATACAAGAAAACGGGTTCGGGAGTCGGTTACCCAAGAGGAAGGGTTAGCACCCTCATAATGCCCAAAAATTGGTACCTAATTGATAGAATCATGTCCTAATGTTGAAAATTTGAAAAATTTTAAAATATGATCCTTTTATTAGAAACAAAACCAAGACTTACCTATCTCAAAGAAATGAAATGTTATACCCAAAGTAGTTAGGATATAACCTCTCATGGCTTCAAACTAGGCTCACCTTCATTTAGAAAATTCTTATCTTGAGACACATAACATCATATCCAGTAAGTTAGGATATAACGTTTTGAATTCCCGAGAATAAGTTTTGAGTTGAAGTTTGTAAGTTTAAAAAAGGATACTTGATACTTTAAGTTCCACGAGAAAAATTAAAACCCAGTAAGTTAGGGTATAATTTCTCTTGAAGTCCTCAAATATCATATATCGTTGTTTTAATATTTGAATAAAATGCGTTAAAAAATGTTTTTTTTATGAAACAATGATTTGAGTAAGATATTACAACATACATACTTAATAGCAATTCAACATAACTACAAATTATATTAACAATAAATAATTAAAGAATAATATAACATGAATAAATAAATAAAGAATTATGTTAAGCAATAATAAACGATTAAAGAAACATAAATAAATAAACATGGGATATAAAATAAGTAGCGATAATTAAGATCTTCATGAAATAACAAAATCAAACGAAAAAGGAATGATATATTTTAACATTGAATAAAAAAAATAAAAGAATATAATGATTTTTAAAATGATTTTATATATATATATATATATATATATATATATAAAATATAAAAAATTAAAGAAAAAAAAATAAGAGTACTAATAACAAATACATAATTTAATAATTTAATACATATATAAATGATTATATATAATAAAAGTAATTAGTAAATAGTATATAATAATTTTAAATAAAAATATATATATAATACACTAATCATAAAAATTACATATGTAATAAGCAATATAAATAAAATATATTATATAATATAAATAGATTTTATACAAAATAAAATTTAAAAATAATATATGATATAATATAATACTTTGTATAATATACAAATTAAAAATGTATAATATAATAATTAATATATAAATCATAATATGTAATAAAAATAATATTAAACCAAATAAAATAATAAATAATAATTTAATATATAAGGATAATATAAAAATATATATATGAATTTTATACTATTAATAAATTAATATATAAATAATAAAGAATATGGAATTTTTAATATGATAAAACAATTTAATATAATGTTAAAATAAAAAATAAAATAAAATAAGGTTTTAAATATAAACAAATAATAAAATCTAAAAAAATGTAAAGGGATCAAATCAAAACGCGCGTCACATCTTAGGGACTTATTAGGCAATTATGCCTTGTCTCCTAAACGACGCCGTTCTGATATTGACCTTTAAATAGCCCGATGACTCAATTGAAACAAAATATAAATTTAAAGGGGCTAATTTAATAAAAAATAAAAATTCAAATTGTACCAAATTAAAAATATTAAAATAGCGGAAGGACCTAAGTGGCAATTAGCCCTTTTAACAAAAACGGGCGGATCCTCCCCGAATTTTCGGGTCAACGCGCGGATCTAGCCTTAAAACGGCGTCGTTTTGGTCATTAACTGACCACACCAAAACGGCGCTGTTTCTTTGGCTTATATAAGGCAATTTTCAGAGAAAAAAAACATTTAAAACTGTTTTTAAAAAAAAAAAAACTTCAAACATCCTCTGAATGCCTTTCCTCCTTTCGTCGAGGCTCCGATCATTGGACTCATGGGCACGCGCCGCACGCGCCGTCGCGGTCGACGGCCAGAGAGCGAAATCTCTCTGTTTTAAAGTCAAAATGCAGGTAAACTTCTTACCTTTTTATTATTTTTTTGTGATTGCACGAAAAAAAAATAAGCATAGGTTTAAAATAAACAAAATAAAATAACAGGAAAATCACCTCTACTAAAAGAAATCTCTGTATTTTTATTTTCGTATATTTTTGTTTCTGTATGTATCTTTGTCTCTATGTGTATCGTCTGTGTGTTCGTGTCTTTTTACAAGTTCATTAGGGTTATTTATAACCCTAAGAAATAAACTAAAAATAAATACAAAAAATTTCTTTCTGTTTTTGCCATTTCTTTCTTTCCTTTTGTTGTTGTCCTTTCCTTGTTTGCGAGATCGGGGGCGAGGATTACGCGATGACTAGGCGCGACTTGCGGCGCGATTAGGGAACCTCGCGCGCGAAGAAGGGCTCTGCGTGTCGAGGTTTGTTAGGGTGCTTGCGCGCAATGGAAACCTAGGGTTTCCTGCGTCCGCAAGCCATTTGGGTCACATGGGCTTAGGTTTAGGTTGGGTCTGTTTAGTTTTGGGCTAAGGGTGTAAGTGGGCTAATCGGGTTTAGTTTGGGTTGTTGGGTAGTCTGTTTAGTATCGGGTCTGAGATAATTGGGTTTTGGGTCTTTGTTAGGTTAGTTTGTTTAGGTATTGGGCTTCTGGTAGTATTTGGGCCTGTAAATGGTTTTGGAAATGGACTGTAACATCCTGAATTTTTGGGCCTATGCGTTTAATGGGTGAATATGTGTAGTGAGTTAATTTGAGTATTAGGAGTTCAGTTTGGGCTTAGGAAGTGGGCTGAGGCTTTAGTTCAATTTTCTGGTTGGGCACTCTAGTGGAGAGCCTGTTAGAATGAGGTATATAGGATATTATCTACAAATAATGACGCAAATGGGCTTGTGGCGCAGTGGCAAAATGGCGCCACTAGGAGAGCAGGGAGGTGGCGTCAATTGGAGGCCCAAATTCGAGTTTCATGGAGCCCAAATTCTTTAATTTAAGTTAGCTAATTTTTGGCAATTAATTAGGTGGAGTTGGACGGGATTAAGGCTCTAAAATAGAAGGAATTATCTTAGTGAATAATATAGATATTATGGTGGATAATAAGGAAAAAATAGCTGATAAAAGAAGGAAGAGGTGGTGCTATCTAGGTTTCTTTTAAAGGTATGAATAGATTTAGATAAAGGAGAACAGTTAGGAGCTATCTGCTGAGAGCAGAGTTGGCTGAAATTCCATCACCTAGAGGAGTAAAGAATTCGGCTACTTCATGGATAAGGGGTACCGAATTTTCCCTTTTCTTTTAGCTTGACTTTTAGTTATCAGGAAGGGCGTTTTCGAGTTTGAAAAATAGGTGCCAAAATTTCTATAAATAGGGGAGGATCTCTCATTGATTCTGACATTTAAACCCTAATTTCTTCTCCTTCCATTGTGCCGAAATTCTTAGTCTCTCCCTCTCCAATTTCTTCTCTTCAATTTCTTCAAAAGCCGAAACCTCTTCTCCATTCTTTTTCCCTTTGAGCCGATTTCTCTGCAAAAGCCGAAATTTCTAAGCCTATTCCCTCATCTTCACTTTGATTCAAAAGCCGAAACTCTTTTCATTCTTTTTCTTCCTAGCCGAAATCTTCAAGTCTCTTCCTTGTTTTCTTTTCTTCTTCTCTTTTCTTGTCAGAAACCGAAACTCCTCACTCAAGTGTTTTAAAAGCCAAAGACACATCAGCCTTCTCTTGTTCATACTTTTTTCGAGATTTTTCCTAGAAACCGAAACTCATAGATCTCTAAGTTATAGAATCGTGTTACATTCGGGATTTCAAGGTAAGAGGATTTGTTTATTCATATATATAAAATCGGGTAGAATACTAACTATGGCCGAATATAGGAGAGGCCTATTTTCACATCTTTCTGGCTTTTTGAAGCAAAGCGTAGATCAATTTAGCAAGGGTATCTACATTAATCAGGTGTGTAATACCTCCCACCATCTAGATCCGCCTATTATTGTATGTTCATATGTTTTATATGTTATGATAAATGCCAAATCTCGGTTTATTGATGAAAGCCCAAGGAGGGTAAAGCGGATCCCAGGTTAGTAAATAATCTGTTTAAATGTTATAAGTAAAATGCTTGTATGTGATTGCATGGGTTGGGTTGATGAAAGGAGGAAGTTATACGTTATATGTGTAGCAGCGCTTACCGTGATCGATGTAGCGGCTAATGCCATGAATCATTATACGGGCTTCGGCCATTAAATGTTATACGGGCTTGGCCATTAAATGTTATAAGGGCTTGGCCATCATATGTGGATGAGCAGCAAGACCGCCATCATGGTGTGTAGCGGTGTGGGTCGATTGTAGAAATCCCCAATGGTGTGAGCGGTTGGTACGGGGTGTGTAGCGGATGGAAACCTAGGCAAACGGGTTAGGCCTTGCATATTATTTGCTATTAATTTTTATTATGATTATTACATCGTTTATTTTGTTTAACGGGCTTAAGGCCCAAAATCTAGTGGTGCATGAGGGTTGCACATGCGAGTCTCGCGACTCACCCTTTTAATTAACATTTCGGTGATACCTAGTGCTTGGACCGGGTGGAGAGGCACGCAAGGTGGCCATGCGAGAAGAATATGTGGATTTAGCAAAAGACTCAAGTTATTATTTTATATTTTTAATTGGTGGATTTTAAAATTTCGTTGTAATAAGGCCATGGGCCACTAGTTTATATTTTGTTTTATTTTGGGCTTTAATTACTTTTAGTTATTTAATTTTTTTATCTTAATTAAACTAAGGCATGTAATTAAGTTTGGTTTTATTTTACAAAGGAATATTCTATATGAAATATATTTGGGCTTTTCTGAAAAATACGACATGATTTGATAGAAATTTTCTTAGTGACATACCAGATCTGGTCGTAGCAATTGGGCCGGGTTTGGGGTGTTACAGATATTGACCTTTAAATAGCCCGATGACTGAATTGAAACAAAATATAAATTTAAAGGGGCTAATTTAATAAAAAAATAAAAATTCAAATTGTACCAAATTAAAAATATTAAAATAGCGGAATGACCTAAGTGGCAATTAGCCCTTTTAACAAAAACGCGCGGATCCTCCCTGGGTTTTCGGGTCAACGCGCGGATCTAGCCTTAAAACGGTGACGTTTTGGTCATTAACTGACCACACCAAAATGGCGCCGCTTCTTTGGCTTATATAAGGCAATTTTCGAGAGAAAAAAATTTAAAAGCTGTTTTAAAAAAACTTCAAACATCCTCTGAATGCCTTTCATCCTTTAAATCGAGGCTTGATCATCGGACTCGTGGGCACGCGCGTCGCACGCGTCCGTCATGATCGACGGCGAGAGCGAAATCTCTGCTTTAAAGTCAAAACGCAGTAAACTTCTTACCTTTTTATTATTTTTTGTGATTGCACGAAAAAAAAAAAGCATAGATTTAAAATAAACAAAATAAAATAACAGAAAATCACCTCTGCTAAAAGAAATCTACGTATTTTTATTTTCGTATATTTTTGTTTCGTATGTATCTTTGTCTCTGTGTGTATCGTCTGCATGTGTTCGTGTCTTTTACAAGTTCATTAGGGTTATTTATAACCCTAAGAAATAAACTAGAAATAAATACAAAAATTTCTTTCTGCTTTTGCCATTTCTTTCTTTCCTTTTCTTGTTGTCCTTTCCTTGTTTGCAGATCGGTGATGAGGATTACAGCGATGACTAGGCGCGACTTGCGGCGCGATTAGGGGCCTCAGCGCGAAGAAGAATTTTGCTTTGGGTATCGAGGTTGTTAGGGTGCTTGCGGTATGATGGAAACCTAGGGTTTCTCGCCCATAAACCATTTGGGTCACATGGGCTTAGGTTTAGGTTGGAGTCTGTTTAGTTTTGGGCTAAGGGTGTAAGTGGGCTAATCGGGTTTAGTTTGGGTTGCTGGGTAGTCTGTTTAGGATCGGGTCTAAGATAATTGGGTTTTGGGTCTTTGTTAGGTTAGTTTGTTTAGGTATTGGGCTTCTGGTAATATTTGGGCCTGTAAATGGTTTTGTAAATGGACTGTATTAATGGACATTTGGTATATTTTTTATTTTTTTATTTTTTTATTTTTTTATTTTTGGTTTTGGTTTTCACGGGCCCGGGCAAAATGGGCCAATTACAGCTGCCCCTCTTTGCTCATCATCGTGAAACGCGAATAGAGCAAAGACTATAAGAAGACCAGTTTTGCCTGGTCTTGGTCGAGCCTCAACTTCTCGGTCTACGTCCTCTTCAAATGGTTTCCAACTCCACTACAACTTCAACGGTATTGGAACTTCATCTTGATTTCAAATTTTAGAAATAAGTTTGATGGCTTCAATGCGCTTCATCACAACTTCGTAAAAGCAGTGTTCGCTATCTTTTAATCTGCTCCACTGCAAACTCAGGGAGACAAGATTTGATGTCTTCGATCTGCTTCTTGCAACCTCAAGAATGACAGATCTGCTATCTTCGATCTGCTTCACTTTGCAACCGGGAAGACAAGATCTGCTATCTTCGATCTACTCACAGCAACTTCAGAGAGATAAGGCTGAAAGTGCCTTTGATCTGCTTCCTGCAACTTCAGGAAGATGAGATCTTCTATCTTCAGTCTACTCCGCTGCAACTTTAGGGAGATAAGGCTGAAAGTGCCTTTGATCTGCTTCCTGCAACCTCAGGAAGATGAGATCTTCTGCCTTGATCTACTCATTGCAACCGGGGAGACAAGGCTAAAAATGTCTTCGATCTGCTTCCTGCAACTTCAGGAAGATGAGATCTGCTGTCTTCAGTCTACTCCGCTGCAACTTCAGGGATATAAGACTGAAAGTGTCTTCGATCTGCTTCCTGCAACTTCAGGAAGATGAGATCTGCTGTCTTCAGTCTACTCCACTGCAACTTCAGGGAGATAAGACTGGTGGCTAAAATCTACTTCCCTGCTACCTTGGGAAGATAAGATTTACCGTCTTCGATTTGCTGCACTGCAACTTCAGGGAGATCAAATCTACAATTTTTAGCCTGCTTCCTTGCTACCTCAGGAAGATAAGACAACAAACTTCATCCTGTTCCCTTGCTACCTCAGGGAGATAAGGCTGGTGGTTAAAATCTGCTCCCCTGCTACCTCGGAAAGATAAGATTCGCCCAAATTTGATCTACTCCACTATTGCTTAGGGAGATAAGATCTGTAAATTTACTAATATTGCTACACCGTCCTCTGAGGGACATGTCCTGTAAACTCGATTCCATATGTTTATGATAAATGACCAAGATGTTATGATCAGAATGAATCAAAAGCTTCTAGCCACATATGTTATGAGTGACATGAATGCAACATGTCATGAAAATGATTCCTTTTAAATGTTTTAAGGATTAAAATAATCGAAATGAATCAAATGCTCCTAATGAGATTCGCTATGATGAAAAAAATGTTATGAGTATGATTCCTACTCTAGGTATCATCACTCATTTGTTCTTCGTCCTTGTTCCTCTCGAAACATCAATCATGTTTTGCTCAACAAGCTTGCCCCGCTATAATTTCAAAGTCAACTCCGCTTGAAACTTGAAGACCCAAGGCTTGTACCATCCTACTATGATAGTAATTGAACTTTTTCAATTCGTCTCATCTACAACTTTAGGGTATAGGATTTATTTCAAATTCAACCCATTCCACCACAATTCAGGGGTTCTGAATTTTTCATCAATTTAGTTTGTCACACCATTCCCCGAATGTTATGACCTGATAACATCACTTACCTTCGTCACATCAACTCATTATCCTGTCCAATTATCATTTGGACAAAGAATTCAGAGAAATAGTCTCTATCCAGACTCTTCTTTCTCAAATATTTATGTTCATGGAAATTCTGAACAATTGTTCTGTATTGGTTTCTTGTTTTATCTAGAAATTTCCAAAGTAATATGTAGAACTTCTTTTGTGAAATTATTAGTTCATCAATCATTATTTCAATGCAACATGTTTATGAATAATGGGTAACAAATAAATTGATTTCAAAGAGGGTTAAATGAATTATAAAAAATACAAAGAAAATTAACTGGGAACATATCTTTGAGAAGAAAAAGAATCCAAAGATAGTAAAATGAATAGAAAAAAGATCAGATGCCCTAGATATCGCAGATTGGGCTTCTACTTCACGAAGACTGCTTTGAGCTTAACATGTGTTTATAAGACCCAAAGTAATTTGTTGATGCCCCGATATGCAACATACTTCATTTTTATTGATTCAGGTATAGCAAGATGGCTGCGTGCACATTCAAAATTTGAGCCGCCCTTTTCGGGTTTTCAACTCAAAACCCCTTTGGTCTCAAGGCGCCCTTTGCGGGTTTTCGCCTTGGCCTCTCCTTTTTTTTGATTGGGTAAACTTTTCCCATCCATTTCAGTCAAGATCAACGCTCCTCCAGAGAAAGCCTTCTTCACCACATATGGTCCTTCCCAATTCGGCATCCACTTTCCTCTGAAATCCTTTTGTATGGGAAGAATCTTTTTCAGTACAAGGTCCCCCTCATGAAACTCTCTTGGGTGAACTTTCTTATCGTAGGCTTGCATCATTCATTTTTGGTACATTTTCCCGTGACGAATAGCCCTTAGTCTCTTTTCTTTAATTAAGTTCAACTGATCATACCGAGCCTGGATCCATTCAGCCTCATCCAGCTTTATTTCTGACAAAACTCGAAGAGAAGGTATTTCCACTTCAATAGGTAGAACTTCCTCCATCCCATACACAATTGAGAAAGGAGTTGCCCCAGTAGAGGTTCTGATGGACGTCCGATAAGCATAGAGTGCAAATGGTAATTTCTCATGCCAATCTTTGTAAGTCTCAGTCATCTTCCCTACTATCTTTTTGATATTTTTATTGGCCGCTTCCACTGCCCCATTCATTTTTGGATGATACGGAGACGAGTTGTGGTGTTTGATGTTGAATTGACTACAAACATCCACTACCGTACTGTTGTTCAAGTTCAGTGCGTTGTCTGATATGATCCTCTCAGGCATTCCATATCGATAAATGATCTCCTTCTTCAGGAACTGACTAACTGCTGACTTGGTAACGCTAGCATATGAAGCAACCTCTACCCATTTCGTAAGGTAGTCAATAACCACAAAGATGAAACGATGTCCATTCGAAGCTTTCGGCGAGATTGGTCCAATAACATCCATGCCCCACATGGAAAAAGGCCATAGGGAAGTCATAACATGCAAAGGTGACGGAGGCACATGAATTTTGTCTCCATAAATCTGGCATTTATGACATCTCTTGGCATAGTTGATACAATCTCCTTCCATGGTGGACCAATAATATCCAAATCTCATTATCTGCCTAGCCATTGTGAATCCATTAGCGTGGGTTCCACAAACGCCCTCATGCACTTCTTCTAGGATTTTCCTAGCTTCAACAGCATTAACGCATCTCAATAGTACTTGATCTTTTCTCTTTTTGTACAAGATATCCCCATCTAAAACATAGTCAGAGGCCAATCTTCTTAATGTCATTTTCTCGTTCTTAGTTACATGTTTTGGGTATTCACGATTTTTTACATATCGCAATACATCATGATACCAATGGTGGTCATCTTTTTCCTCCTCTTCGATGTCATAACAATGAGCTGGAACTTCAAAAATACTCATCTGAATAGGTCTCATATCCTCTCGTCTGTTTACTTTGATCATAGAAGCCAGGGTTGCCAAGGCATCTGCCATCTGGTTTTCATCACGTGGGAGATAATTGAAGGTGATGTCATCAAACTCCTCAATCAATCCCAAAACTATCTTTCGATAATCAATCAGTTTAGGATCTCTGGTCTCCCATTCACCTTTAAGCTGGTAAATCACTAGTGCAGAATCTCCATATACCTCTAGCACTTTGATTTTACGCTCTATAGCTACTCGAATGCCCATGATGCATGCTTCATACTCTGCCATATTGTTTGTGCAATCAAAATCCAATTTGCATGTGAATGGATAATGATCACCACTAGGGGATACCACAACTGCCCCAATTCTATTTCCCACAGCTTTTGATGCTCTATCAAAATTTAGCTTCCACGGACATTCTTCAAAAGTTGCCACATACATTAGCTCTTCATTCGGGAAATCAAAGCTTAATGGTTCATAATCCTCCAAAGCTCTGCTAGCCAAAAATTCTACTATTGCGCTCCCTTTTATAACCTTTTGGTTTACATAGACTATATCAAACTCAAACAGCAAAATCTGCCATCTTGTCATCCTTTCAAAGCAGTGGACTCCATCATATACTTTAAAGGATCAAGTTTCAAAATTAGACATGTAGTATGATATAGCATGTACTGCCTCAATCTCTGAGTTGTCCAAATCAAGGCGCAACACAATTTCTCAATCGACGAATATCTCATTTCACATTCAGTGAACTTTTTACTGAGATAGTATATCGCCTTTTCTTTCCTTCCTGACTCATCATGTTGATCAAGCACACATCCCATGGAGTTATTGAACACTAACAAATACAGTATCAATGGTCTATCTGGATTAGGCAGAGATAGTACTGGTGCATTTGACAGATATTGTTTGACTTTATCAAAAGCTTTCTGACATTCCTCATCCCATACACCTTGGTCATGTTTTTTTCGTAAGACGAAATATGGGATCACATTTCTCAGTTAATTGTGAAATAAACTGAGCAATATAATTTAATCTTCTAAGAAAGCCTCGAACTTCCTTTTGAGTGCATGGTGGAGGTAATTCTTGTATTGCTTTGACCTTGTGTGAGTCAACTTCGATTCCTCTCTCGCTGACCACAAAACCCAGCATTTCCACGACCGAGCTCTCAAAGTAAACTTTGCGGGTTGAGCTTCAATTGAAATTTTCTCAACCTCAAAAATAATTTCTTCAAAACCTTAATATGTTCCTTTTCTGTTCGAGATTTGGCGATCATGTCATCAACATATACTTCAATCTCTTTATGCATCATGTCGTGGAACAATGTTACCATGGCTCTTTGATACGTTGCCCCAGCATTCTTTAATCCGAATGGCATTACCTTATAATAAAAGGTACCCCACAATGTAATGAAAGTAGTTTTCTCCATATCATCAGGGTGCATCTTGATCTGATTGTATCCAGAAAAACCATCCATAAAAGAAAACAATGAGTATCCCGCTGTATTATCCACCAACGTGTCAATATGCGGCAAAGGGAAATTGTCCTTTGGGCTGGCTTTATTTAAGTCTCTATAGTCTACACACATCCAGACCTTTCCATCTTTCTTAGGGACAGGAACAATGTTGGAAACCCACTCTGAGTATTTGACCACTTGTAGAAAACCAGCACCAAACAGTTTTTGGACCTCCTCTTTTATTTTCAACACTACATCAGGCCTCATCCTTCGTAGCTTTTGTTGAACTGGCTTGCACTCTTCTCTTATGGGGAGGCGGTGAACTACAATGTCGGTACTCAGCCCAGGCATATCTTGGTATGACCATGCAAAGACGTCTTTGGATTCACGTAGTAACTCAACCAGGTCTCGTTTTGTCTCTTCGGCTATGCGCGTTCCAATTTTCACAACCTTCCCTTCCTCTAAGGCTATATTCTTTACCTCCTCTTCATGGGGTAAAATTTTTTTCTCCTCTTGCTTTACCATTCTTAACAAATCTGGAGATAAGTCACAATCTCTGTCACCTTCAAAATCCTGAGATTCCTCTAAACACATGTCTTGCTCAAAATGGACCTCTGGATCTGTAGTATCATTGCTCATGTCATTGATATCTAGGGACCTGTGGTGGGCACCAAAGAATGTACAAAGAACAAATGAATTCGAGAACAACTATTTGTATGGTATGGATGAGAATAAAAATAAAAAATCAAAAGAATGAAATAAAAATGAAAGAATATCTGCTCGAATTATCAAAGATGTATTTTATGGAAACAACAATTTCTGAACATGAGCCTATTTCACAAATGAAATCTTATTATTTCTAGGCTTTAAAACAATAAGAGTGTTCTGAACATTACTCTGTGCAATCTCTAAATACTACAGGGAAGTTCCACTCATGATCCAATTGTTCAAAACGCTTCCCGGGTTCATAAGGGCGAATGCCCAACAAGTTTCTTTGTTCAATTCCCTCCTCGTGTATGGCATTGACATGAGGACTTTCCAATAACCCTCTCTTAGGGTGAATTATCCCTCCGGATACAAAGGTCTGGGATATGTGGGGGAATGTCATCGATTCCCACGTGACTTCTTCCCCATTCAACTATGCTCTCCTTCTTTCTTGTTTTTTCTCTATTTCTTTTCTCCTCTGTCCGGCATCTGGCTTGAAACCCAAGCCAAAACGATCTCTTTTCTCTTTCAGTATCGGCACTTGAATCTCTCCTTGAAGATGTCTGCCCAGTCCTTTTCCCGATAAGGCCCCTTTCCCGATCATCATTTGTAGGCCCATCCTCGTAGTCTTGGATATCTTAGGCACTAGAACCTCATTCCACTCCAAAATAAATGTCGCGTTCACGAACTCCAAAGATTTAAAAGAACACTCAGTGGCCTCCTCATTTGCCTCCACATATGGTGCATCGTTGGTAACAGTCGCTATGATTTCCTACTCTGCGTTTACGGTAACTAGCCGAACTTCTTTCACCAGCTTTAATTTTTGGTGCAGCGATGAGGGCATTGCCCCTGCAGAATGAATCCAGGGCCTTCCCAACAAGCAGTTGTAAGAGGGCTTAATATCCATCACCAGAAAGTCCACTTCATACATGTTTGGCCCAATTAGCAACGGTATGTCAATTCTTCCCATCACTCTTCTCTCGGTACCATCAAATGCTCTCACTATGTTCTGCCATATCTTCATGTGAGAACTGTCTATCGGCAACCTCTTCAGCGTGGACAGCGGTAAGACATTCAAAGCCGATCCATTATCTATTAACACACTTGGCAGAGTGTACCCCTTGCAACGAGTAGTGATGTGCAGAGCCTTGGTCGATCCCATGCCTCTAGGTCGAGTTTCATCATCACTGAAGTAAATGAAATTATCTGCACTTATGTTACTAACCAGACGGTCAAGCTTATTGACAGATATATCTTTAGTAACATAAGTTTCATTCAGCACTTTCATCAATGCTTCGCGATGCACTTCTGAACTTAAGAGTAATGCCAGCACAGATATGCGAGTCGGTTGTTTGCGCAGTTGTTCTACCACACTATACTCACTGTGCTTTAAGAATTTCAAAAATTCTTTAGCCTCTTCCTCCTTCACAGGTTCATTAATAAGGGCCTCAGGTCTTTTCTCTCGTTCAACTGCCACAGTCTTTGATTTTGTTGGTTCTGTTCTAACATTTCCCGAGTCGTAACGCCTTCCACTTCGTGTGTAAGACCCCTCCCCTTGGACCTCCTTGGAAGTGCTAGCTGAGTTTTCCCCTCCTGGTATTGTCACATTGTAGTCGTAATTCCAAGGTACCATTTTGTTATCCTTGTAAGGAAAGGAAACAGGTTTTTGGATTACGACTTTAGGCATGATTTGTGCTCCGCCTTCCGTGTTTCTCAGTCGGGAAATGATGATCCTCGGATAATTAACTTTCTGATTTGTCAACTCTCTTTCTGTCACGCATATGCTTCCTCCCTCTGAGCCTTCTTCATAAAATTCCAATTCCTTATTATCCATAAGGCTTTGTACCAATACTCTGAACTCAGCACATTCCTGGATCTCATGCTCCTCTGTTTTGTGGAACTCACAGTAGTTCCTTATTCCTCCACATCCTTTCACAAAATCTGATTCTACCAATCCTCTTCTTATCATTCCTCTCTAAACCATTCCCAATGGAGTTTTCACCTCCGAGATATCCCCCTTGATTTTTCTCACGACCTTTTCACCGATCGCATTTATCCCCTTATCTCCATGGTTAGGTAAGGGGTTCTCTGCATTTGTTGTATTATTAAACTTCACAATCCCCATCTTAATGAATCTCTCGACTAGCTTTTTGAAGGCAGTACAGTGTTCTATTGAATGCCCCGTTATTCCCGCATGGTAGTCGCATTGAGCGTTTGAATCATACCATTTGGGATATGGGGGCTGTATCAAACTTCACAATCCCCATCTTAATAAATCTCTCGACTAGCTTTTTGAAGGCAGTACAGTGTTCTATTGAATGCCCCGTTATTCCCGCATGGTAGTCGCATTGAGCGTTTGAATCATACCATTTGGGATATGGGGGCTGTAACGGCTTCAAATAAAATGGGGACACGACGTGTGCGTCGAATAAACTTTGGTATAGCTCTTTATACGTCATTGGGATTGGCGTAAATTGGAGCTTTTCAGAATTTTGCCTTGCGCCAGATTCTTGTTTTGTCGACCCTTGTTGCCCGGCAGTAAATACTTTCGGTTGACTAACAGTGATTGCCTTTGAGTACCCTTTGTTGTATGTACTCGTATTATTCACCTCATTGTCCATTTTTCTAGGAGCAGACCTTCTAATAGTTTCTCCCGCTTCAATCTTACCACCCCTTATGGCATTTTGTATCATTTCCCTTGCCATCACTATACCCGCGAAGCTCTTAGTGGTGTTTCCTATCATATGGGTGATAAATGGTGCCTTTAAAGTGTTGATAAACAACATGGTGGTTTCCTTCTCTAAGAGAAGTGGTTGAACTTGTATGGCAACTTCCCTCCATCTTTGTGCGTATTGCCTGAAGCTTTCATTCGATTTCTTTTCCATGTTTTGCAACATGATTCTATCAGGCGTCCTGATTGTACTGCTTCATGAAGGCTTGAGCTAAGTCTCTCCAGGAGCTAATATTAGCACGGCTAAGTTGATTGTACCACCTGGACGCTGCCCCCACCAAACTTTCTTCGAAACAATGAATCAAGAGTTGATCATTGTTAACATAACCAGTCATCCGTCTACAAAACATAGTGATGTGGGCCTCAAGGCAGCTAGTCCCATTGTACTTCTCAAATTCTGGTATCTTGAATTTATGAGGAAGCAACAAATCTGGAACCAAACTCAAGTCTTTTGCGTCAATATCATGGTGATGATCGGCGTTTTCCAAAGCCTTGAACTTTTCCTCCAACCATATACAGCGATCCTCTAACTGTCTCGAGGATTCAGTCATTGTCCCTTCCCTTTCTACTATATCCAAATCAGGGATAACAGGATTGGCTGGGTTATCTCCAGGGTTGGATCCTGAGCCAACGTGGAAGTTCATGGGCGGTCTAGTATCAGCTTGCCCTTGTTGAGGCCTAATCGTGACAGATGGCCTTTGGGGGATATTCTTCAGGCTGTGCATGGGGTGGGGTAAAACCCGGGGGAATGCCTTTGCTATCCTCTCCAGTAATAGCCATGGGACCTTTTCCTTTGTCCATTGCCCCGTTCAGCATCTGGGCCATTTGGGCCATCATGTTCCTTTGAGCTTCCAACATTTGATCTTGTTGGAGCTTTGTCAACTGCTCTTGCATCTGGTCTTGCATGTCCCTCTGGAATTCTTCAAGTATTTGATCCATTTTCTTTGTTTTGGCACGTGTACCGTAATGGTGTTAAGTTTCTAAATCTTTCTTCTCTCTCTCTCTCTCTCTCTCTCTCTCTCTCTCTTTGCTAATTTCAACTAATTAGGATCTCTCTATGGACTTAAATGCATATGATATGATGTAATGCAAATGCATGAATGCAAAGAGGCATCGATTCTGATTCAACTTCATTTTAGAAAACTTTATTAGAAAACAAAATCCTTTACATAAAACATATTACAAATATGCTTTCGCCCTAAGGCCCAAAGTTCTGATTTTCCTAAACAACAAAGCTAACTCTTGGCCGCGATCTGACTGTTGCTCATACTTCTTGCTCAATGTATCAACCTGTATTGCCAAAATCTGTAGGTGATCAGCTACCTCTCGAATCTGGACTATTGCTTCACCCATGAGATAATCCTGACTTCTAACTTGATCGTGAGAATGGTAGAGCTCTTCCTTCCAATGCCCTTCTCTTACTTCAAGTTGCTCGATCCGGAGTTCACAATTCTGCAATGCCGATTCTAATCTTTAAATCTTTCCCTTCATTTCCTCAATCTTACTCAGACACGACTTCAGCTCGTTCGCAGAATTACGGCTTCGGTGGTGGTGAAGAGACCGTCCCAATTCAGCCACTCTAGCTTTTAATCCACTCTTTTCCTTTTGGCTTTCTGCTAACCTCTTTTCTAGGGCCTCGTTTTGCATATACATCTCTAGGAACTTCTTCTCCCAATGGTCAGCTTTGGCCTTTTCCTCTTGAACCTCATGTTGCCACTGTTCCAAAGTCTTCCCCAATCCAAAGATTTTTGTCGTGCACGCAACTTCTTATATTCTCATCTTTAAATCATTCGGATCTTCCTCGACCCTTTTCTTCCCTTTTCTTAGTTTTTCACCTCGACTTCTCGAACATCCACGTCTAACCTCGGATACATTTTCTATTCTTCCAACTTCTCTATCCTCTTTCCAAGCTCTGAACTCATCTTTTCGAAATCTTGTTTCACAATCCCTAACTCTGATGGGACCACTTGCAAGCATTCCTCTCTTGATCGGGCGCCTTCTAGATTCATTTCGGGGATGTTATCATTAATCCTTCTAATCGTCCATCCACTTTGTATTCAGGGTCGTCATTGGTCCCGCGGATAATCTCTTCATCCTACAAATCTGATTTCAAGAAGCAAAAATCTCCTTAACCCTCTTCTTATAATTTCCCCTCTGTATGAGAACTCACATTGAGCTAGCCCATATGTCATTGGTACGAACTGTCTCGACCCATATTGCCTCAGTACGAGCAAAGGGGCATACCCAACGGCTCCCCAAATTCTAAGTAAAGGAACCCAGTCAAAACTCCCACATCGATAAAGGATTTCGTCGGGAATCATCCAAGGAGCTCTCCACTCGATGTCTTCCTCTTGAAGATTTTGAAGGAGTGCCATCCAGTTTTCCTCAGACACGTCTTCTCTCCTAGGTGTAGCCACTATCTCTTTTAACGGAGAGTAATTCTCAGAGAAAACCCGATAAGAAACTTTCTCCACTTTCCAGAAATGACTATGGAACCAGGCTAATACAACTGTGCGCATCCAATGAATCTGCCTTCACCTTCTCTCCAACATGCATTTAATGATCTGAACGTTTTGGCTAAGATCGCAGGTAAAGGTGTGACCCCTTTGTCAAGTCGGTCGAATAGATCAGTAACTGCTTCATCTACATGTCTTAAAGCTTTAGGGAAGATTACCAAACCGTAGATACACAAGGCAAAGACGTCAATCTTCTTCTTTACGTCTGGATGTGTTAGGATCAGGTCCCTCAAACTCACCCAAGATATGCATTTACCCTCACATTTCTCCTGAATTCTGGCCAAGACCCACTGCTCACTCATCCCTGTGATATTCATTAACCTCTTCACAAAAGTTGGGACATTAGCAGCCCTAGAATAAGCTTTGTCAACTTGGATCCTCGAACAGCGAAGCAAGGTCATATACTCCTCCACCGTGGGCACTAAATCTACTTTCCCGAAAGAGAAACAGCTATAAGCAGAATTCCAAAACTGAGTCATTGCTCGGAACAGATACCTATCTACCTTGACGTCAAGCAAGTAAGGTAGATCGCCATAATCACGATAGAACAGTTGCTTTGCCTCATCATCCCACTGGGTCTATATTCCTTTCAACTCCTGAAGCTCATTTTGCGTGACACTAATACGAGCGAAATTTCGTAGTTCCGACACATACCCCTCAGCTAAGCTATCCCCTTTTTCTAATTGCCTTTACTCTAACCATATGCGGACGGCTGCATTGTCTTCCACTTTATCAAGAAATTCGTTCTCTATAACCAGCTTTCCAACTTAGAAACTGACCGTGAATCGATACCTCTTAAAATATGAAATGACATGAACAAAAAATAAAACATAACAAGTTAGTATTATGAAATAAAATATAAAGCAAATAATAAACAAACACCTATCTAGGTAACCACTAAGGCTTGGTATAGTTCTACTTAGGGTGAGCCCTTAGGTTTCCTATATGTGGTTCAAATTTCTAAAGTTGAGGTACCCGAACCACAGATTCTCGATCCTCACCCATTATAGGCTCATATGGACCGAGTTCGGTTCAGGAATACATTTCCCTATGGCCATGCGGAAGTGAAAACTTCACGAAGACATAGGTACAGATGTATCCCGGAAGCAATCCACTAGCCCATGTGGAGGTGAAAACCTCACGAAGGCATAGCTTCTCGCTCCCACTTAAGGGTGCGACCACAACAGTCATGCAGTGCAATGCAGAGAGATATATTAAAAATTAGAACCACATGCAATAAAAGGATTATGTTTTTTTTTTAAATCAGAATTTTAAATTCGGACAAAAGGACATGAAATTATCAATTTTACGGCTTGACTCTCTTATTGGTCCCCAGCGGAGTCGCTAAGCTGTCGAAACCATTTTTATGTTTTGAAAAAAAAACGGGGCTCGACTTAAAAAACAGAAATGGGAGTCGCCACCAATCCTTTTTTACTTAGGTGTGATTGGATCACCTTGTAAAACATTTTATTTCAAAACATTGATTTTGGTCCACGAAATACAAGAAAACGGGTCCGGGAGTCGGTTACGCATGAGGAAGGGTTAGCACCCTCATAATGCCCAAAAATTGGTACCTAATTGATAGAATCATGTCCTAATGTTGAAAATTTGAAAAATTTTAAAATATGATCCTTTTATTAGAAACAAAACCAAGACTTACCTATCTCAAAGAAATGAAATGTTATACCCAGTAAGTTAGGATATAACCTCTCATGGCTTCGAAACTAGGCTCACCTTCATTTAGAAAATTCTTATCTTGAGACACATAACATCATATCCAGTAAGTTAGGATATAACGTTTTGAATTCCCGAGAATAAGCTTTGAGTTGAAGTTTGTAAGTTTAAAAAAGGATACTTGATACTTTAAGTTCCACGAGAAAAATTAAAACCCAGTAAGTTAGGGTATAATTTCTCTTGAAGTCCTCAAATATCATATATCGTTGTTTTAATATTTGAATAAAATGCGTTAAAAAATGTTTTTTTATAAAACAATGATTTGAGTAAGATATTACAACATACATACTTAATTGCAATTCAACATAACTACAAATTATATTAACAATAAATAAATAAAGAATAATATAACATGAATAAATAAATAAAGAATTATGTTAAGCAATAATAAACGATTAAAGAAACATAAATAAATAAACATGGGATATAAAATAAGTAGCGATAATTAAGATCTTCATGAAATAACAAAATCAAACGAAAAAGGAATGATATATTTTAACATTGAATAAAAAAATAAAAGAATATAACGATTTTTAAAATGATTTTATATATATATAAAAATATAAAAAATTAAAGAAAAAAATAAGAGTACTAATAACAAATACATAATTTAATAATTTAATACATATATAAATGATTATATATAATAAAAGTATTTAGTAAATAGTATATAATAATTTTAAATAAAAATATATATATAATACACTAATCATAAAAATTACATATGTAATAAGCAATATAAATAAAATATGTTATATTATATAAATAGATTTTATACAAAATAAAATTTAAAAATAATATATGATATAATATAATACTGTATAATATACAAATTAAAAAATGTATAATATAATAATTAATATATAAATCATAATATGTAATAAAAATAATATTAAACCAAATAAAATAATAAATAATAATTTAATATATAAGGATAATATAAAAATATATATATGAATTTTATACTATTAATAAATTAATATATAAATAATAAAGAATATGGAATTTTTAATATGATAAAACAATTTAATATAATGTTAAAATAAAAATAAAATAAAAAAAAAAAGGTTTTAAATATAAACAAATAATAAAATCTAAAAAAAATGTAAAGGATCAAATCAAAACGCGCGTCACATCTTAGGGACTTATTAGGCAATTATGCCTTGTCTCCTAAACGACGCCGTTCTGATATTGACCTTTAAATAGCCCGATGACTCAATTGAAACAAAATATAAATTTAAAGTGGCTAATTTAATAAAAAATAAAAATTCAAATTGTACCAAATTAAAAATATTAAAATAGTGGAAGGACCTAAGTGGCAATTAGCCCTTTTAACAAAAACGGGCGGATCCTCCCCGAATTTTCGGGTCAACGCGCGGATCTAGCCTTAAAATGGCGTCGTTTTGGTCATTAACTGACCACACCAAAACGGCGCCGTTTCTTTGGCTTATATAAGGCAATTTTCAGAGAAAAAAAACATTTAAAACTGTTTTTTAAAAAAAAAAACTTCAAACATCCTCTGAATGCCTTTCATCCTTTCGTCGAGGCTCCGATCATTGGACTCGTGGGCACGCGCCGCACGCGCCGTCGCGTGTCGATGATCGCGGCGAGCTAAAATCTCTGCATTTTAAAGTCAAAACGCAGGTAAACTTCTTACCTTTTTATTATTTTTTTGTGATTGCACGAAAAAAAAATAAGCATAGATTTAAAATAAACAAAATAAAATAACAGGAAAATCACCTCTACTAAAAGAAATCTCTGTATTTTTATTTCCGTATATTTTTGTTTCTGTATGTATCTTTGTCTCTATGTGTATCGTCTGTGTGTTCGTGTCTTTTTACAAGTTCATTAGGGTTATTTATAACCCTAAGAAATAAACTAAAAATAAATACAAAAAATTTCTTTCTGTTTTTGCCATTTCTTTCTTTCCTTTTGTTGTTGTCCTTTCCTTGTTTGCAGATCGGGGACGAGGATTCTGGCGATGACTAGGCGCGACTTGCGGCGCAATTAGGGGCCTCGGCGCGAAGAAGGGCTGCTGCGTATCGAGGCTGTTAGGGTGCTTGCGGCGCAATGGAAACCTAGGGTTTCCTGCGTCCGCAAGCCATTTGGGTCACATGGGCTTAGGTTTAGGTTGGGTCTGTTTAGTTTTGGGCTAAGGGTGTAAGTGGGCTAATCGGGTTTAGTTTGGGTTGTTGGGTAGTCTGTTTAGTATCGAGTCTGAGATAATTGGGTTTTGGGTCTTTGTTAGGTTAGTTTGTTTAGGTATTGGGCTTCTGGTAGTATTTGGGCCTGTAAATGGTTTTGTAAATGGACTGTATTAATGGACATTTGGTATTTTTTTATTTTTTTATTTTTATTATTTTATTATTTTATTATTTGTTTTGGTTTTCACGGGCCCAGGCAAAATGGGCCAATTACAGGGATGGCTTTATTTAAGTCCCTGTAGTCTACACACATCCGAACCTTTCCATCCTTCTTAGGGACAGGAACAACATTGGCAACCCACTCTGAGTATTTGACCACTTGTAGAAAACCAGCATCAAATTGTTTCTTGACTTCCTCTTTTATTTTTAACACCACATCTGGCCTCATCCTTCGTAGCTTTTGTTGAACTGGCTTGCATTCTTCTCTTATGGGAAGGCGATGCACTACAATATCAGTACTTAGCCTAGGCATATCTTGGTATGACCATGCAAAGACGTCTTTGAATTCCCGCAGTAACTCAACGAGGTTTTGCTTTGTCTCTTCGGCTATGTGCGTTTCAATTTTCACTACCTTCCCTTCCTCTAAGATTACATTCTCTACCACCTCTTTACGGGGCAAAATTTGTTTCTCCTCTTGTTCTACCATCCTTAACAAATTCGAAGGCAAGTCACAATCTCTGTCACCTTCAAAATCCTGGGATTCCTCTAAACGCATGTCTCGCTCAAAAGGGGACTCTTGATCTGTAATATCGTTGCTCATGTCATTGATATCTACGGACCTGTGGTAGGCACAAAGGAATGTACAAAGAACAAATGAATTCAAGAACAACTATTCACATGATATGAATGAGAATAACAAAAAATTTGGAAGGAAATTAGAAGATCAAAAGAATATAAAAAATGAAAGAATATTCGCTTGAATTGATAATCAAAGATGTATTTTATTGAAACAAAGATGTCTGAACGTTAGCCTATTTCACAAATGAAATCTTATTGCTTCTAGGCTTTAAAAACAACAAGTTTGTTCTAAACATTACTCTGTGTAATCTCTAAACACTACAGGAAGTTCTTCTGCAGTCCGGTTGTTCAAAACACTTTCAGGTTCATAAGGACAAATGCCCAACAGGTTTCTAGGTTCAGTTCCTTCATCGTGTATGGCATTGATATGGAGGTTTTCGTTTCTCAACAATCCTATTTCGGAGTGAATTATTCTTCCTGATACAAAAGTCTGGGATATGTAAGGGAATGCCATTAATTCCCACTTTACTTCTTCCCCACTCAACCGTGCTCTCCTTCTCTCTTGCTTCTTTTTCATCTCCTTCTTCCTTTGTCTAGCATCTGGCTTGAAACCCAAGCCAAAACGATATTTTTTCTCCTTCAGCATCGGAACCTGAATCCCTCATTGGAGATATCTACCCAATCCTTTTGCCGGTAAGGCTCCTTTCCCTACCATCATTTGCAGGCCCATTCTCGTGGTCCTGGATATCTTAGGCACCGGAACCTCATTCCCTTCCAAAATGAATGTTGTGTTCACGAACTCTAAAGATCAAAAGGAACACTCAATGGCCTCCTTATTTGCCTCTAAATATGGCGCGTCGTTGGTAATAGTTGCTATGATGTCCTCTTCAGCATTTATAGTAACTAATCGGCCTTCTGTTACTAGTTTCAATTTTTGGTGCAGTGATGAGGGCACTGCCCCTGCCGAATGAATCCAGGGCCTTCCCAACAAGCAATTGTAGGAGGGCTTGATGTCCATTACCAGAAAATCTACTTCATATGTGTTTGGTCCAATCAACAAAGGTATGTCAATTCTTCCCATTACTCTTCTCTCAGTGCCATCAAATGCTCTCACTATGTTCTGGCATGTTTTCATGTGAGAATTGTCTATAGGCAATCTACTCAACGTAGACAATGGTAAGACATTCAAAGCCGATCCATTATCAATTATTACATTTGGCAGAGTATATCCCTTACAACGAGTAGTGATGTGCAGAGCCTTAGTCGATCCCATGCCACCAGGTGGAATTTCATCATCACTGAAATAAATAAAGTTGTCGACACTTATATTACTAACCATACGGTCAAGTTTGTTGACAGATATATCTTTAGTAACATAGGTTTCATTCAACACTTTCATCAATGCCTCACGATGTACTTCTGAGCTTAAAAGTAATGCTAGCACTAATATACGAGCCAGTTGTTTGCGCAGTTGCTCTACCACACTGTATTCAGTGTGCTTCAAGAATTTCAGAAATTCTTTAACCTCTTCCTCCTTTACTGGTTCATTAATAAGTGCCTCGGGTCCGTTCTCTCGTTTAACTGCCAAGGTCTTTGATTTCACTGGTTCTGTTCTGACGTGTACCGAGTCGTAACGCTTTCCACTACTTGTGTAAGATCCTTTATTTTGGTCCTTCTTGGAATCGCTAGCTAGGATTTCCCCTCATGGTATTGTCACATTACAGTCGTAATTCCAAGGTACCATTTTGTTATCCTTATAAGGAAAGGAAACAGGTTTTTGAATTACGACCTTTGGCGCCATTTGTGTTCCGCCTTCCGTGTTTCTTGGTCGGGAGATGAAGATCCTCGGATAATTGACTTTTTGGTTTGTCAACTCTCCTTCTGTCACGCATATATTTCCTCCCTCTGAGCCTTCTTCATAAAATTCCAATTCCTTATTGTCCATAAGGCTTTGCACCAAGACCCTGAACTCAACACATTTCTGGATCTCGTGCCCTTCTGCTTTGTGGAACTCACAATAGTCCCTTACTCCCTCATATCCTTCCACAGAATCTGATACTATCAATCCTCTTCCTACCATTTCTCTCTAGACAATTCTCAACGGGGTTTTTACCTCCGCAATATCCTCCTTGATCCTTCTCACGATACTGTTACCAATCGCATTTACCCCATTATCTCCATGATTAGGTAATAGATTTTCTGCACTTTGTGTATCATCAAACTTTACGATCCCCATCTTAATAAGTCACTCAACTACCTTTTTGAAAGCAGTGTAGTTTTCTATTGAATGCCCAGGTATTCCCGTATAATAGTCACAATGAGCGTTTGAATCATACCATTTGGGATATGGGGGCTGTAACGGTTTTAGATAAAATGGGGACACCACGTGTGCGTCAAATAAACTTTGATACAACTCCCTATACGTCATTAGGATTGGCATAAATTGGAGCTTTTCAGAGTTTTGCTTTGTACCTGATTCCTGCCTTATCGAACCTTGTTGCCCAGCGGTGATTACTTTTGGTTGGCTAACAGTAATTGCCTTCGAGTACCCTTTGTTATACGTGCTCGTATTGTTCACCTCATTCTCCTTTTTCCTTGGAGCTCACCTTTTGGTGTTTTCCCCTGCTTCTATCTTGCCACCCCTTATGGCATTTTCAATCATTTCTCCTGCCATTACTATATTCAAAAATCTCTTTGTGGTACTTCCTATCATGTGAGTAATGAATGGGGCTTTTAAAGTATTGATAAAGAGCATTGTAGTTTCCTTTTCTAGGAGCGGTGGCTGAACTTGCATGTCAACTTCCCTCCATCTTTGTGCATACTGCCTGAAGCTTTCATTTGATTTCTTTTCCATGTTTTGCAAGGTGATTCTGTCAGGCGTCATGTCTGTCACATGATTGTATTGTTTCATAAACGCTTGTGCTAGGTCTCTCCAGGAATTAATCCTAACACGGCTCAATTGGTTGTACCACTTGGACGCTGCTCCCACCAAGCTATCTTGGAAACAATGGATCAACAGTTGGTCGTTATTAACATACCCAGTCATCCATCTACAGAACATGGTAATATGGGCTTCAGGACAGCTAGTCTCATTGTATTTTTCAAATTCTGGCATCTTGAATTTGTGAGGAAGCACCAAATCTGGAACCAAGCTCAAGTCTTTAGCATCAATTCCATGGTGGTAATCAACATTTTCCAAGGCCTTGAACTTTTCTTCTAACCATCTACAATGGTCATCTAACTGCCTTGGTAATTCCATTCTCGTCTCTTCCCTCTCTGCTATATCTAAATCAGGGATAACAGGATTAGCAGGGTTATCTCCTGGGTTAGATCCTGAGCCAACTTGGAAATTCATGGGCACCCCAGTATCAGCTTGACCTTGTTGAGGCCTAATTATAACAGACGGCATTCGAGGATATGCTTCAGGTTGTGTTTGTGCATGCGGTGGGGTAAAACCCGGAGGATAATCCTCATTATCTTCTCCAGCATTAGTCATGGGGCCTTTTCCCTTGTCCATTGCCCAATTCAGTAGCTGAGTAATTTGAGCCACCATATTCCTTTGGGCTTCCATCATTTGTTCCCTCATATCTTGCTGGATTTTTGCCAACTGCTCTTGCAGCTGGTCTTGCATGTCTCTCTGGAACTGTTCGAGTCTTTGATCCATATTTTTTGTCTTAGCACGTGTCTGTATGTGATGTGTTTAGTTTCCAGATTTTTCCTTCTCTCTCTCTCTGTAATAACTTCAACTAATTAGGGTCTTTCTATGAATTTAAATGCATATGATGCGATGTAATGCAAATGAATGCAAAAAGGTATCGATTCTGATTCAATTTCATTTAGAAAACTTTATTAGAAAATAAAATTCTTTACATACAACGGATTACAAATATGCCTTTGCCCTAATGCCCAAAGTTTTAACTCTCTCAAATAACGAAGCTAACTCTCGACCCCGATCTGACTCTAGCTCGTACTTCACGCTTAGCAAATCAGCCTGAGCTGCCAAAGTCTATAAATGATTGGCTACTTCCCGAATCTGAGCTGCAGCTTCTCCCATGATGTAGTCTCTATTTCTGACTTGATTTTGAGAATGGTGAAGTTGTTCCTTCCAATATTCCTCATTTGCTTCGAGAAGCTCAACCCGATGTTCGCAATTTTGTAATGTAGATTCTAGTTCTTCAATCCTCTCTTTCATCTCTTCGATCTTGTTTAGACTTGTCTTCAGCTCAATCGTAGAATTACGACTTCTATATTGATGGAGTAACTTTTCAAGATCTGCCACTCTAACCTCTAATCCTCCTTTTTCACCTTGAGTTTCTGCCAAATTCCTCTCTATGATCTCTTTATGTGCCTGAGTCTCTTGGAAATTTCTCTTCCATCGATCAACTTTGGTCCTTTCTTCTTGTATCTCTCTTTGCTATTGCTCCGACGTTTTTCCCAATCCAGCGTTTCTCACTGATAGACGCAATTTCTTGTAATCCATTTTCAAACTACCCAGGTCTTCTTCGACTTCATTCTTTCTTTTCCTTAACTTCTCGGCTTCTAGCTTTTGAACATCAACATCTAACCTCAAATACATTTTCTCTTCCTCTAGCTGTTCTATCTTCTTCTCGAGCTCCAAATTCCTTCTTTCAAAATCTTGCCTTATGATCTCTAGCTCTGATGGGACCACTTGCATGTATTCCTCTCTTAATCGGGCGCCTTCTGGATCCAGCTCAGGGATGTTATCATTAATCCTTCTAATCCTCTATCCGCTGTATTCTGGGGTCGTCATTGGGCCTACGGATAATCTCTTCATCCTACAAGTCTGCTTCCAAGCACTAGTAATCTCCTTAACCCTCTTCTTATAGTTATCCCCTTTGTATGAGAACTCACATTTAGCCAGCCCATGTGTTGCTGGTATGAACTGTCTTGATCCATATTGCCTTAGTACGAGCAAAGGAGCATACCCAACGGCTCCCCAAATTCCAAGTAAAGGAACCCAGTCAAAACTCTCACACCGATAAAGAATTTCGTCGGGAATCATCCAAGGAGCCCTCCACTCGATGTCTTCCTATTAAAGGTTTTGAAGAAGCGCCATCCAGTTTTCCTCAGACACGTCTTCTCTCCTTGGTGTAGCCATTATCTCTTTTAATAGAGATTAATTCTAAGAAAAAACCCAATAAGAAACTTTCTCCACCTTCTAGAAATGATTGTGGAACCAAGCTAATAACAACTGCATGCATCCAATGAACCTACCCTCGCCGGCTCTCCGACATGCATTCAAAGATCTGAACGTCTCAGCTAAGATTGTAGGTACAGACGTGACCCTTCTATCAAGTCGATCGAACAAATCAATGACTGCTTCATCTACATGTCTTAGAGCTTTAGGGAAAATTACCAAACCATAAATATACAAGGCAAAGACGTCAATATTCTTCTTTATATCTGGATGTGCTAAGATCAGGTCCCTCAAACTCACCCAAGGAATGCATTTACCCTCACCTTTCTTTTAAATTCTGGCTGCGACCCACTGTTCACTCATCCCTGTGATATTCATTAACTTCTTCACAAAAGTTGGGACATTAACGGCCCTAGAATAAGCTTTGTCGACTTGGATCCTGGGACAGCGAAGCAAGGTTGTATATTCCTCCACCGTGGGCACTAAATCAACTTTCCCGAAAGTGAAACAACTATAGGCAGGGTTCCAAAACTGAGCCATAGCCTGGAACAGATGCTTGTCTACCTGGATGTCGAGCAAGTAGGGTAGATCACCATAATTATGATAGAACAGCTGCTTAACCTCATCATCCCACTGGGTCCATATTTCTTTCAAATCTTGGAACTCATTTTGCGTCACACTAATACGAGTGAAATCCCATAGTTTCGACACATACCCCTCAGCTAAGCTATTCCCTTTTTCTAGTTGCATTTTCTCTGACCATGCACAGACAGCTGCATTGCCCCCTACTGTATCAAGAAATTCATTCTCCATAGCATGCTTTCTAATTTAGCAATCGAACGTGAATCGACACCTTTTTAAAATATGAGATGACATGCAATAATAACCAAAACAACAAGTTAGTATCATATACAAAGAATAAAATTCAAAGTAAGTGAGAAAACATCAAACACCTATATGGATAATCATAGAGTTCAAGATAGTTCTACCTAAGGTGGGCTCTTAGGGTTCACTATATGTGGTTTAGTTCTAAAGAAAAGGTACTGAACCAAAGAGATTCCTCAATCTTCACCCATTATAGGCTCATACAGATCGAGTTCGATTCGAGGAATACATTTCCCTATGGCCATGCGGAAGTGAAAACTTCACGAAGACATAGGTACAGATGTATCCCGGAAGCAATCTACTAGCCCATGCGGAGGTGAAAACCTCACGAAGGCATAGTTTCTCACTCCCACTTAAGGGTGCGACCACAACGGTCATGCAATGCATTGTGCGCAAGAAAATAACAATCATATGCAATGATACAAACAAATGCAACAAAAGGATCGTAATTTTCAAATCAAATTTTCAAATTTTCAAATCGAATTTTCAAATTTTCGACAAAGGACAGAAAATAATCAATTTTACGGCTTGACTCTCTTATTGGTGTCCCCAGCGGAGTCGCCAAGCTGTCAAAACCATTTTTTTATTTTGAGAAAAACGGGGATCGACTTAAAAAAAATGAAAATGGGAGACGCCACCGATATTTTTGCTTTGGTGTGATCGGATCACCTTATAAAATAATTTTTGTTTTATTTAAAATATTGATTTTGGCTTACGAAATTCAAGAAAACGGGTTCGGGAGTCGGTTACGTACGAGGAAGGGTTAGCACCCTCGTAACGCCCAAAAATTGGTACCTAATTGATAAACTCATGTCCTAATGTCGAAAATTTGAAAAGTTTAAAATACGATTCTTTTATTTGAAAGAAAGCCAAGACTCACTTATCTCAAAGAAATAAAATGCCACACCCAATGAGTTAGGATGCAACATTTCAAGACTTCGAAACTAAGCTTGCTTTTATTTGTAGAAAATCCTTACCTCGAGACACAAAACATCATATCCAATAAGTTAGGACACAACATCTTGAATTCCCGAGAATAAGTTTTGATTTGAAGTTTATGGGTTTCAATTTCAAAAAGGGATACTTGATATCTTAAGTTCAACGAGAAAAATTGAAACCCAGTGAGTTAGGGTACAATTTTTCTCGAAGCCCCCCAAATATTATATATCGCTGTTTTTTTTTTTAAAAAACTTTCAATTTAGCAAAATGTATTTTTATTAAAAATGATTCGAGTAAAATGTTGCATTAATACATTACAAAACATAAATACCAAAATCAATTTACGAAAATTACATAATATACTAACATTTAATACTAACAAAGATAATTAAGAAGAATAATAAAGTAAAATAGCGAATGATACAAGAAATAAAATGGTTATACTAAAGCAAATATAAAAATAATAAGCAGATAAAAGATCATGGATAAACAAATAAAAGATATAAAATAGTTAATAACAAAAAAAAAATATGCAAAAGATAAGAACTACGAAATAAATATGAAACTTTGCATACAAGATCAAATATAAAAATAAAATAACAATATAAGATAAATGACATATACTAAATAATAAGCAGATACTACAACAAAATTTTCTTTTCTTTTTAAAAAACATGTATGTAAAAAAAATGATATGGCGAAAGCTAAAATGAATATATATATATATATATAATAAAATAAATACATGTTTAAAATAATATATAAAACTTTGGATATAAAAAATATGTATAAGGGATAACTTATAATAAATATATAATATAACAACTTAATGTATTATAAAAATATATATATATATATTTAAAATAAACAATACATGGAAAACTTTATAATAATAAATCAATTTAAATAATATACAATATACAAATTTTAAAATATAAAAATAATATAGAATTTAATAGAATAACCTATATAAAAATGAAATAATTTGATATAATGCTAAAGTAATTAAAAATAAGAAGAAAAAAAATAAAAGAGGATTTAAAAAAATTAAGGAAACAGGGACTAAATCGAAATAAAAATAAAATCCAGAGTAAAAATGTAAGAGGACCAGATTAGAATGCGCGTCACACTGTAGGGACCTATTAGGCAATTATGCCTTATCTCCTAAACGACGCCGTTCCATCTCCTGCCTTAAAATGGCCTTAAGGACCAAATTGAAACAAAGGCCATAGTTCTGGGCCAAATTGAAAATAAAGAAAAATGCAAATTGGACATAACTATAAAATTGAAATAATGCGAAAGGGCCCATAGAGCAATTAGACCTTTTAACAAAAACGCGCGGATCCTCCCCTGGTATCGGGTCAACACGCGGATCTTAGCCTTTAAACGACGCCATTTTGGTCATTAATTGACCATACCAAAACGACGCCGTTCCACTAGCCTTTATAAACCAAAAAACTAAAAAAAAATCATTTTTAAAACCATTTCAGAAAAAAAAATAAACAGAGCTTAAAAAAGCTCTCTCTCTTCCGGTCTCCGGCCATGGCTCTGGTGACAGTCCGCCGCACGCGCCACCGTACGCGCCACCACACACGGCAGCCTAAAAGTCAAAAACTCCGTTTTTTTAACGCAAATCGAAAGGTAAACTCGTTCTCTTCATTTTTAGTAGTATTTATATATTCAAAAAAAATATTTGCATGAATCAAAAGAAAATTAAAAATAAAAAATATTAAGCGAAAGGGAACAAACGGAAATCACCTCTGCTCTTTGATTTTTTGTGTATTGTATTCTGTATTCTTTTGTATATGCGTGTCCTTTTTTACAGATTGTGCTAGGGTTTTTATAGCCCCGAAAATAAATTGAAAAATAAATACAAAGATACTTGCTATTTCTGCCATTTTTCTTTCCTTTTGCAAGTGAGCGGCGAAGATGGGGCGATGAGGAGCGCTATCCGCGCTTTGATTGCGGCGCGACCGAGGGTCTGTGTTGGGAGCTGCGGCGCTTAGGGTTTTAGAAACCCTAGGCTTCTGACTTGCTTAGTCACTTGGGCCACTCGGGCCTATTTTAATTTGGGCTGTTTGTAAATTGTACTGTAGGGACATTTTATTTTAAAATTGTTTTATTTTCTGTTTTTTTGGACTTTATATGGGCCCGGGCAAAATAGATTATTACACGATTGTTTCAAGTTAAGAACAATTAAATTTAAATTTGTGTTGATTAAATCTTAAATTAATTGATATTGTTGTAATAATTAAAAAAAAATGTGAATTTGAGTATACTTAAGGTGCATTGTCTTTAGTTTAAGAGTTTAAAAAAATATGACTGTATAACAATTGAAAATCTTATTTTTAGAATTTATAAAAAAGCATATATATTATTTTTAGTTTAGGAAATAGAAACATAACTGCATTAGATGTAACAAATTGGAAACAACAATGAAGTGGCAATTATGATGGTCGTGATAGCGATAACAAAACATAACATGACAAACCATATAGGATTTGTTATTCATGAAAATGGTAAAAAGGTTATCCAAATTCAGACTTGTCGAGGGGGATTGTTGACGACGCAATCGTGTTTTTTTTTTAAAGGTTTTGAAATGTTATCTTTTGAATAATTGAACTAAAGGAAAATACTTTTCATTATTGACAGTCTAGATCAACTGTCCAAAAAACAACGCTTCAAAATTTCTTTTTAAAATAACGGAATTTATAATCAACAAAACTCTAAAATGGTATTTTAATATTTAATCAATGACAAAGAAGGTAAACAAGTTAAGAAAAAGGAAACAAATTCAAGTTAATGCTCAATAAATATTTCAATCTCAAAGTTTCTGCTGTACTTAATTTTTAAACATTTTATATTGAAAGTGAGGTGAAATTCTTAGGGGTTGAATTTAAATTTAAATATTTCGTACATCTAAAATTTATGTAATTATTCGTGTAATAGATGTTAGACAATTGTGTGTGTTTAAGCTATTAGACCTTCCACTGTGGTCATGATAATATTTAAGTATAAAAATGTAATTAACAAGTGTTGGGTAATACATTACAATCTTAAAAAGAGAATATATGTTCAAATTTTAGAGACAATTTTATGAAATGGGCAGTCACGAACTCCAAATTTAAATTGTAAAATAAACATTGAAGAGACCAAAAAATAAAAATAAATTTGACTTGCACCATGATATATAATCTATTTCATCTATCTTATATTATATTTAAATGGTTGACTGATTTGATGTCATCTATCAATTGGGTCCTAGTTCAGTTATCAGTTAACAAAAACCCTTCATTTTATGAAATAATAAAAATTATTATGAGAGTAAATTTGTCATTTTAAATCATGTGAAATCTAGAAAGATACACTTAATGAGATTTAAACACAAAACATTTTCAATATTTTAACTTCACCAATTCAATCAAAACCTTATTTAGTTATATATTAATTTTTAATAAAAATATTTATTAAATAAAAATGCATCATGATATATAATTTTAATTAAAAATTAGAGATATCTTCAAAAGGGTTAATGCAAATTTTAGCCCTTGAACTTGATAACTAGATCTACTTTGATACTTGCATTTTTTTTTTGTCTACTTTGATACTTGAACTTAGGTCTATTTTGATTCCTGAATTTGGAATGATGTAAAAGTTTGATGATGTGGCACTTTGAGATTGTGCCATTGTTAGAGTTGTGTGACCCGAATCCCGTTTGGTCCGGCCTGAAAAGTTCGAGATGCAACTCACTTGTTAAAGAAATAAAATAGATAGGCAAATTTTAGAATCTGTGGATGCGAAGGTTCGAGGGCTAAAAATCTACAGACCTTGCCACACAAGTTGAACCCCTATAGGACTATACCTCTTTTATTAGACATTGATTGAAAAAAGGGGTTTTTTTTTTTGTGAATTACAATAACAAGGCAAAGCCCGAACAACAAACACAACTAGCAAGACTCGAACCTAAGCAACATCTAGGGTGATGAACACCCTTGACCATCAAGCCATCACATGGGGTTAAAAAAAGGGTTGTTTAACCCCTTAAAAACAGAGCATAGCCAAAAACTTCTTGTATTGTTATTTTTCAACATCAATGAATTTATTCTCCTCTACCCGTGATTTTTTTCGATAAGGGTTTTCCACGTAAAATCTACGTATTCTTATTTTTATTTCTTATTGCTTTGCAATCATTCCTACTGTCATTATCGATGTATAATATAACACCCATGTCATTAAATTAACTATTTTATGGACAATAACGTGATTCAATCTCATAATATTATATTATCAAAGTTTTACATTTTTCTAAATACAAAAATTAAAATACACCTAATCATTGAGCTCAAATACAAAAGTGGAACGCATAACAAAGTAGACTTAATTATATTAACCCTAATCAAAATAATTGTTTTATACCGTGTTTCTTAGGGAATGAAAACGGTAGGCGAGGTTGCTCCTTAAATCTTTTATCTTTATTCGGGATGACCCAACTAGAATAAAAATCACAACGCTGCTTGGCTCAAGATTTGCCAATTGTCCCCTTGGCAGCTCAGCCCTCCACATTCAGTTATCGTTTCTACTAACAACTCGAGTAGCTCTCTTTTTTCTTTTTTTCTCCACCACCAATTCGCAGCCGTACGATTCAAATCATCGACATGATCTTTACTTTTGGATTCGTGGGCCCCCTCTAATCTATACGGCTAAGATTTTTCCATTTGTAGTGATCAAGTTTAAGCAATGGGGTCCAACATAACCCATTTTGACTTTACTGATTTATCTCTCAGCCTCCTTATTTTTTCAAAACCCTGGTCCCTGGACAACTGTTGTAACGTGCGATAAATCTAGTGGCTCATTACAATCAGCTTGGTCTTAGTACGTAGGAATCTCCCTTTTTCTCTTTCCTGTTTGGATGGCTCATTAATTTTCACACACATCAAGAGAGCTGGTGTGAAACTTCCGACCTAATCATGTCGACAAAAAAGGTGGGGAACTAAGGCTAAATAAGAGGCTTTGAAGTCTAATCACATTGTTAAATCCCACATTACCAAGAAAAGAAAAACAATGTAAAAGAGCACAGACTTCTTTTTGTCATACCAAATTTGTCTACCGGGTTTAATTAATATTTTATTTAACTAAAATTTTGTTTTTAATAATATCGTAGATTTTTTTATATTATTAGTTAATATATTATTTAATTATTTATGATAACATGTATTATATCTGACCTCATCCCTTAATTATATTATTAGGGTTCGATCTTTGTTCATGTGAATAGAGTACATATTTTATGACTAGTTATTTACTTATTCGGAAAGCACTTGCGATAAAGGGATTAGTCATTGTTATTGATAATGGAGACCTTGATTACGACCCAAAAAATATATATCTATATATATATTTTTAATAAAAGGACTTTATTGGTGTCATGAGTTAACTTGACATAATCTCTGCTAAAAAAAATGTATAAAAAATTCCACAACAAACAATTTCTTTATTAAAAATAGATATCCAATTAAAAAAAAACTTCTTATCTTTTACTTTAGGTATTTATGTTATTAATATTAATATATCTACTTCTACTTCTTAGGCCTCATGTTTATATTTTTGTATAGAGGTTACAAAGGAGTATGACCTAGCTAAAGGGGATATGGACCCATGAGTAGTAAATGGAGCAATAGTTAATGCATTAGTTGTAGGGAGTTGCATTTTGTGCCCTCAATAACCAAAAACGTTATTTTCATTTCTTGTTCAAGCAGAACATGTTTTGAGATTATTATTAAAAATAAATGTTGTTCTTTTTATATAAATGGAGTTTTCTATGGTTGTGCACAACTGGTTAATAGCCTCTATATCTTTGATAAAGATATGTTTATTTATAACATAAATACTAAAAGATTAAAATCAAATAGTTCAATTCAAACTTATTTTTGACATTGTTGTTAGGACACATAAGTGAGAAACACATCTCCAAGCTTCATAAAGATGAATTCTTGGATCACTTGCTTTTGAACTATAAGAAGCATGTGTATCTTGCTTGTCAGGCAAAATAGATAAAGCTTCTTTAACTAGTAAAAGGAAGCGAGCTAATAATTTATTAGGCCTTATATATAATGATGTATTTGGTCCAATGAATACACAAGTTAGAGGAGGTTTTTAATACTTTATAAATTTTATTGATGATTACAATAAATATGGATATTTTTATCTCATGTGCCATAAATTTAAGGCCATTGAAAAGTTGAAAGGGTTTTAAAATGAATTACAAACCAACTAGGTAAAAGTGTCAAGGTATTATGATCGATTGAGATGAAGAGTATTTAAGCATAGAGTTTGATGACCTTTTGAAGGAATATGAGATTGTGTAATACCCGGACATCGTAATCTAAACCAAAACTAAGGAAATTAAGACTAAATTGAGAAGATTAGCAAACTATCAAGCCCTATCAGGTAAATCAGAAATTTTAGTGGTCGAAATTCGAATAGTTTTATCTCAACCCTGGTTCAGTTAGGATATAACCACCTGATTCCAAAGCAGGAGACATAATAATTAGGATTGAGTGGCGGTAATGGTCTTTAGAAATTGTGTCGAGGGAGTATATATAGGTGTGTGTGGGAACGGAATTTCTCCCAATCCTGCTTTCTAGACATTTTTCTCTAAGTATTGTCTTCTTTAGTCGCCTTGAAGAAGAAGAAGATGTAGTTAAAGAACATTCTACATGTTGCAGCCATTGTGCGAATTTGAGTTTAGAAGTGGAAAGATTGGGAACAAATAAGTTTCTTTATCCCTCTGAACTTGTGGATTGAAGAAAAGAGGTAGAGTAAGAAAGCTCTAAGTTTCTGGATAATTGTGTAATCTAGGTCTTAAGGGTTGAACATCTTTAGTTTAACCAATACATGGTTTCCATACTTAACTGTCAGGATGAAGGAGGCTCTGACGTTCGAAGAAGCTAAGCTAAGGAGGAAAGAAAATAAGGTGAGTTTTGACACTCCAACCTTGAATTTCTAAGTATGTCAAAAGTTTGCATGGGTCTAAAAGTATCTACCATTTTAGTTCAATAGGCATGATCCATGATGTTTTATTTATGCAATGCATGTATTGCATATGAAATACGAGAAGAGGTCTTCACTGGGATTAGACGAAGTTAGGAAAGGAAAATGGGTGATTTTGTTAGATACTGTCATACGATGTTGCTGTGTGCACTCGTGATGAGCGAAGCTCCGTGCTTTATGGAGGGGACACTGCAATGTTTGAGCATCAAGGTATAGGACGGCGAATAGAGGGATGGATGGAATACAATGGGGTAATAATTAAAATATCATGGCTAGGACATGTGATCAATCGGAGGCTATATGCCTACAAATGAGTAATACCATAGCTGAAAGATGCTATGGCATCATGATAAAGATGAGTAAGACCATAGCTGAAAGATGTTATGGCATCATAATAGAAAATGAGTGATACCATAGCTGAAAAATGCTATGGCATTATGGTAGAAAATGAGTAAGACCATAGTTGAAAGACGTCATGGTATCATATGAAAGCATGCCAGAAATGGCTAAATAGGACTAAAACCATAGCTGAAAGACGTTATGATATCCTTTTGTTAGTTCACTGGGACACTAAAGATGGAATAGTCTGCTGGGACACTAAACACCGAGTAGTCTACTAGGACTCTAAACACGGGGTAGACAATTGAGATAGTAACATGTGGAATTTCGCCATGGTGTATGGACATGGGGATTGCAATTAGAAAGCTCGCAGTTCATGAAAAATGCGAAGGGTGAAAGTGGAGTTCACGGGTGACTGTAATGATAAGTCCCATTACGAAATGCGTTGGTGTGTCAAGAGAGGTGGAACACCAAAACAGTGAGAAATGCCAATGTTATGTTCTAACACCAATTAGGGTGGAAAGGAAGAGATACTTTTAAAATAAAGATGTACTCGTAGCATACGCACATAGTAGCCCGTCAAAGAAGCTGCGGAACCCATACAAAGTAAATAGGCACGGATAAATATGCGCTAGTACACAGTCGTGTACATAAGTTAAGATTATGGAAAAAGGTCAGCATAAGGGTTTAAAAGGCTGAATCGGGTCCTTTTGAGAGGAAGTGTGTGCCCAAGGCCAAATGGCCAGTAAAGTCTGCCAAAGGATAGGAGATAGTGGAGGTCAAATCTAGCCAAGGAGAAGGGCAAGAATTTCATTGAGCTCTTAAGTTATGAACCGCATAGGTTAAGAAACCTTCTTTGAAAATATGTTAGATAGAACAAGGGTCTCTACATTGCTAGTGAGCCCTATTACTCCAAAGCAGTGAGGATATTAAACTTTAAGAAAAACCATACGGCCTTGTGCCATTATTGTTTTAGGTACAGATTTCACACGGTCTGAGGCACAGCTTGCAACACGGTTGTGTGTCTCAAGTCAGTATGTCATATGGTCTGGTACACAACTGTGTGACCCTATTTCAAATACTCACACAGGCTGGGATATGACCGTGTGTCCAGATTTTGAATGTTGACATGATCTGGGCTATGTTACACGGCCTGGCCATACGGTCGTGTGACTCCTGTTTCCAAAATTTTAAAGTTTTTCCAAATCTTTTTGTTTTTTTCAAATTGATCCTGGAATGTTCCCAAACTATTTTTAGGACCCATAGGATCAGTTTAAGGCCCATAAGTGTATTGTATACTATAAACAAAATATTTAAATGATTATTATAATTTAAATTAAATAAAAGTTCTGTTTGAAAATGTTATGATTTGATCGGTAATACTCCGTAAACCTAATCCGACGACGTAGATGGGCTAGGAGTGTTACACAAATAGAGTAAAAGAAATCAGTTGGCTCTTTCAACTTTTCAAAGAGAGCCCAGGCTAATTCATTTTCGGCCCCAAGCGACGATGCCTCATTGGCACACTGAACCATTCTGGGTTCATGCCAATATGGCGATCTGAGGCTCGCCAACTATTCAGGCTCCTTCCCTCCAAACAATAGCGAAAGATGTTTCTGACAGTAAGAAGCTTTTTAACTTTAGAATCCGCCCTGGATTCAATATTTCCACTTGCACCACGATGATCTCTCTGTCCAAGGGTTGGGATCGGTAGCATATGGAGTCGGTAGGAAGCGACCACCTTGTGGGGAAATAGAAACAACAAGAAAGCTTATTTTCACCAAAATGAATTTATTACGGTTTAGACATAAGTTGGAGCCTAATCTTTGAGGATAGAGGTTCACGACCTTGGTGAACGCTGAAGTGGACCATCCCAATTGAAGGACCTTGTGTCATGACCTTCAATTAGTAAACGTGTTGAAAGACACTAAGAAAGGGCGGCTTGTTACGGCTACTGCAATGCAATAAATACGCCATTAAAGTCTACCAGGATAAACTAGTGAGTTGCCTTGGCGTAATTCCATACTCTTTGAGTATAGTGCAGAAGAAAGGATGTAAAGGGAGATAGAAGTCAGTTTCCAATAAGTAGAGAGGTAGAATAAAATCCTCGTCAGAATCACTCAAATGTCTTCCACCCATAGCAATTTTGAAAGGTAGGCAAAGTTAGGTGGATACCTCGGGCTGCCAAATGATGTACCATCTCTTCCATGTTGGTTTGGCAACTGTACATGGGCATCTTCATTAAAGTAATCGTCTCTTGGAACAGAGGAGCATTTTTTTCCTCAACGATAATGTTCCTTTGGTGACGCCTTTGACTTCGGGAACCAGTTTTTGTGACCCTTCCTTCCTATACATGAGTAATTTCAAACATAGTAGTATAGTAAAAGACGAAGGAAAGAAAATGTGAAGGATTGCCCGAAATTCGAAAAATGATTACAATGAGTAGGTAACCACTATGAAGGGAGAGAAGAACAAAACGAGAAAGATGAAAAAATGAAACTTAAGGCTGAAAAAGGAACTCGAATGACAAAAGGTTGAGAGGAAAAGTTGATGACTCCTCTTAATGCCTTGGGTTAAGTAACCAAGCATCCCAGGGAAGTTTGGATTCAAAGGCTAACCAAACGTTTAAGTCCCCAAACGCGATCCTGACAACTGTCGAGAAGAAGGGTTTTTCCTAAACCCCTCCTAGATCAATAATGGTAAAGTTTGCAAAAGGAAGAGGACCATCACGTATCCGCCCATTAGAGTACACTCGTATGGGGAAACGTCTGGTACTAGGAAAAAGCCAAAGGCCCGTTAGAAAAACCTTAGAGTCGTCCTCGGACTTAATACCCTCTACGAATGGTGGATGGGAAAACCCACTACTCTAGTGGAATAGATTCAAAGAATCACACGAGGATAATATTTAGCACCAAGGTAACAGGGATAGGTAATAATGACCATCTTGACATTATGGAATAAGTGCAACCAGAGTCCACTTCTAAAGTTAGACACAAAAGGAAATTTAGAGGAAATTAGGACTAAATTAAGAGGATTAACAAACTGTCGGGCCCCACCAGGTAAATAAAAAATTTTAGTGGTCGAAATTTAAATATTTTTATCTCAACCTTGGTTCGCTCAGGATATAACCAGCTATTTCCAAAGTGGGAGACATAATAATTAGGATTGGGTGGTGACAATGGTATGTAGAGACTGTGCCGATAGAGTATATATAGGTGTATGTGGGAACAAAATTTCTCTCAATTTTTCTTTCCAAACCTTTTTCTCTAAGCATCGTTTTCTTCAGTCTCCTTGAAGAAGAAAAGGATGTAGTTGTAGCAAGTTCTGCATGTTGCAACCTCCATGCAAATTTGAGTTTAAAAGTAGAAAGATTGGGAATTGGTAAGTTTCCTTATCACTTTGAACTTGTGGAATGAAAAAAAAAGGTAGAGTTAGAAAACTGACAGTTTTTGGATAATTGTGGAATCTGGGTCTTTAGGGTTGAACACCTTTAGTTTAACCAATATATGGTGTAACACCCCTTACCTGTATTCGACACCTGAACCGGGTACGAGGCATTACCGTACTTATCTTGCTAAATCATACAATATCGATCCATAAAAACTTCATGTCAAATTAAAACTTTTCATTCGAGACCATAATGTCCTTATTATAGGCTTACAAGGCTCTAAACTTGCACCCAAAATGATTCAGGACCAAACCGGAACCTTTTAAACACTTAGGAAAATTTAACATAAAACAGAGCCACACGCCCATGTAAAGAGGGACACGCCCGTATGGGCAGGCCGTGTAATCACCCACGCCCATGTCCCTAGTCCGTGTGGATTTTATTTTTCATTTTGAACCTACAGGGGTTTTCACACGGCCTGACACACGCCCGTATCCATAGCCCGTGTCCCTCACACGGCCATGACACGCCCGTGTCTTCACCCGTGTGTGAAAACCTTGACATTCTGTTTATGACGTCAGTACCGCAGTAAGGTCACACGGCCAAGGCACACGCCCGTGTCCTTAGACCGTGTGTCGAATTAAATTCCTAATTTCAGGTGCAGACTTCACATGGCCTGGGCACATGCCCGTGTCTTAGGCCATGCCTCCCACACGGTTGAGACACACGGCCATGTCTTAGCCCGTGTGTTTACTACTGGGTATTCTGACTTGCCAACCTAGCATGCAAGGGGACACACGACTTATCAACACGCCCATGGGGCTGACCGTGTGTCTCACACGACCTAGACACACCCCCGTGTGTCTACCCGTGTGGACAATTGTAAGGCTATCTACCGTGTGTCTACCCGTGTGGACAATTGTAAGGCTATCTACCAAGCCCATTTGCCATCCTACAAAGCAACAATACTTATGCCATTTCAATGCAACATACATAAAGACCATAAAGCACTTCTAATACCCAAAATCAAGACATCCACACAAGCATGTACTTCATGAGCTCCATCATTGAATATATAAACTTGTCAAGTATTGGTTAATTTCCAATGACCATTTACAAAATGAATTTAATGACATTAATAGCAACACATTGGCTAACAAATATGACATAACACAAAATAACCAAGTTCCTATACATGCCATACTCAAAATTTAATCAAACTTTGCTATACCAAAGAGAAGTTGATAGTATGATTCCGAAATCCGACGTCCTACGATCCCCGAGTTAGCTTGGTGATACTACAAGGAAAAAGGGAAATGAGAGGGGTAAGCATAAAGCTTAGTAAGTTTGCATGAAATAAATAGCAACTTAAAAGCTCATAATGTCATCCATCCATTGCACTGAATACAAACACAAAGTCTTAAACACATTGCCATAACTTACTCATGCTTACTCTTACCAATTACGTATCATGTCACTTATCGTAAACATTTCTCATGAATTATTCACATGTACCTGTATCACTTCATCACATAGCTTTAGCATTAATCTCATCTCTATTATAAGCTTGACTATTTACCCCATCAAATCACTTGGGATACTCGAAGATATATAATCATCATCATTCGCATAAATACGACACCAATGCCACATCCCAGATGTGGTCTTACGTGGGGTCACCTCTAGATGCCGATGCCATATCCCAGATATGGTCTTATACGGGATCTCATATTGATTGTCGATGCCATATCCCAGATATGGTCTTATACGATCTTCATATTTGATGCCGGTGCCATATCCCAGGTATGGTCTTATACGGGATCTCAATTCGGTGTCGAGGCCATGTCCCAGACATGGTCTTATACGGGACCTTACCAATCTCAATGATGATATCCTTTCACTTCTTAAAGTCCAACCGGGACTTCAACATCATAAAATTTCATCATTTTCTCATTCAACCTCGTTACCCGATTTCATGGAAATATTATACATCTTTACTAATGTCAAGCATTTTAAAACTTAATAATATGATGTTGAATTTATTACACACAAACTTACCTCGATTTCAAAATAGGCCAATTTGCCAATCTAGTCCGATACCTTGCCTTTTCCTCGGTCAAGGTTAATTCCTCGTTCTTCTTGATCTATAATAATAAATTAGCTCATTTAATTACCACATTAATCATTACATTTCAATAATCATACTTTGGCAAAATTACCATTTTGCCCTTAGACTTTCACAAAATGACGATTTTACCCTTATGCTCGTAAGTCAATTCTAATCAAATTTCCTCCTTTTACAAGCCTAGATGAACATTTATTACTCTTATGGCAACCCTTAATACTCATTATTTCACACATTTAACACTTATTTTATAACTTTTACAAAAATTTCCTTTTAGGTGTTTTCATGGTAACACCTTTCACAAAAGTTGTTTATTTAACAACTAAGACTCATTTTCTTCCATAAAAATGCAGCAAACAACATAAATGCTCACATGGAAAAACCCTAGGTTTTCAACCATTTTGCAAAATAGTCCCTTCATTAGCTAGCTTAAGCTTTAGGGGTTTCAAAAGTACAAATATTATCAAGAAAGACCACTAAAATCACTTACTTGTAAGGAGAAAAGCTTGCTGAAATTTTTGAGCTCTCCAACCCCTATTTTTGCTGCTAATTTTCTGTGGTGAAGGTGGTGAAGAAAATATGATATCACTCTTTTCTTTATTTTATGATAAAAATCAATTTAGTCACCAAATTTTACCTAACCACTTGACTAAGTCTTTTCTTTGTCCCTATGGCCGGCCACCACCCTAAACAAGGCCTAATTTCACATTAGGGGACCTCCAATTAAGATTCTATGGCTTTTAGACACCTTTAGCTTGTAAAATGGAACTTTCGCACTTTATGCGATTTAGTCATTTTTCGCAATTAAACATGAAATCGCAAAAATTAAAGCACCAAAATTTTCATGCACCTATATAATCATGCTTTAACTCATAAAATAATATAAAAATAATTTTCTTCGACCTCGGATTAGTGGTTCCAAAACCACTGTTCCGACTAGCCCCTAAATCGGGCTGTTACACATGGTTGTCATGCTTAGCTATCAAGATGAATGAGGCTCTGGCGTTTGGAGAAACTAAGCTAATGAGGCGAGAAAATAAGGTGAGTTTTTGCATTCCAACCTTGAATTTCTAAGTATGTCAAAAGTTTGCATGGGTCTAGAAGTATCTAAAATTTTAGTTCAGTAGGCATGATCCATGATGCTTCATTCATGCAATGCATGTATTGCATATGAAATATGAGAAGGGGTTTTCACTGGGATAAGACGAAGTCAGGATGGGAAAAACAGGTGATTCTATTAGATACCGTCATATGGTGTTGTTGTATGGACCCATGATTAGCGAAGCTCTAGGCCTTACGGAGGGGATACTGTGGTGTTCAAGCATCAATGTATAGGACAACAGATGGTAGGATGGATGGAATACAATGGGGTGATAAATAAAATATCATGGCTAGGCCATAGGACTAATCAGAGGCTATACGCCTAGAAATGAGTTAGACCATAGCTGAAATATGGTATGACATCATGATAAAGATGAGTAAGACCGTAGCTGAAATATGATATGGCATCATAATAGAAAATGAGTAAGACCATAGCCAAAAGATGCTATGGAATCATGGTAGAAGATGCGTAAGACCATAGTTGAAAGACACCATGACATTATGTAAAAGTACTCTAGAAATGGCTAAATAGGATGAAGACCATGGCTGAAAGACGTTATGGCATCTTTTTTTAGTCCGTCGCGACACTAAACATAGGATAGTTCACCGGGACGCTAAACACGGGGTAGAAAATTAGGATAGTAACATGGGGAAGTCCGCCATAGTGTAGGGACATGGGGATTGTAATTGGAAAGCCCACAGTTCATGAGAAATACCAAGGCTGAAAGTGGAGTTCGCGAGTGATTGGATTGATAAGTCGTATTAAGAAATGTATCGGTGTGTCAAGAGAGGTGGATAACCAAAATAGAGAGAAACGCCAAGGTTGTGTTCTAAGCCCAGTTAGGGTGGAAAAGAAGAGAGACTCTTAAAATAAAGAGGTACTTGTAGTATACATATATACTAGTCCGTCAAGGAAGCTGTGGAACACATGCAAAGTAAACAGGTACGAATAATTATACAGTATTATGTAATTGTGTACATAAGTTAAGATTATGGAAAAAGGTCACTTGAAGGGTTTAACAGGCTGAACCGGGTTCTCTTGAGAGGAAGTATATGCCCAAGGCCGAATGGCCAGTAAAATCCACCAAAGGATAGGAGATAACGGAGGGCAGATCTAGCCAAGGAGAAGGGTAATAATTTCGTTGAGCTCCTAAGGTAGGAACCGCATAGGTTAAGAAACCTTATTTGAATATATGTTAGACAAAAAAAGGGTCTTTGCATTGCTAGTAAACCCCAGTACTTCAAGGTGGCGAGGACATTGAACTCTAAGAAAGACCGCAGATGTAGAATTCACTTGAGTAGGTCCCCAGAACTAATAAAAACGATTATCAAGGAGTTAAATTTTTGTGCTAAACGCCCCACATTTTTCTTAAATTTTGTATGTGGATTTCACTAAGTTTGCCCGAACTTATAAGTTTTCTGCCCAAATGCAGTTTAGTTAAAGATTCAAAAATAGAGAAGGACCAAGTCAGACTTTGCTGGGAGCTAGGTAAAACGCAGCAGCTGTGCATATGTATAGAGGGGCACCCGTAGAGGCCTCACCTCAAGGTTTAATTTGCCTATGTATATGTTATTGAACCTTTGTCTAATGTTTATAAACGTCTGTCAGATTTAATGTCATAGAGATTTATTACCAGTTAATACGAGTTGTAATTTTAGTTAGATTTTCAAATTCAAGTAGTCTAAATATGTATTTAAATTGAAATAGGAAGTTTTTTAAGTCATTCAAATCTGTGTAGCATATCCTATACCTAGACCTAGTGATTGGGTCTGGTAGAGGGTGTTACAAATTAGGTGGTATCATAGCTTTGGTTTAGTCGCTCCACTGGACAAAATTGGAGAAATAGCCCTTGTATGCATGTCACAGTAACCCTGGCTTGATTCCTCGTGCTACTTTATGAGATTAATGTATATTATGAAAGTGGGTGAAAATTTACAAATTATCAAGTCTGTATTGAGCGTACTTTAGTTGTGGGAAGTATGAAAAGGCAGTGTATGACAGATGATGTAACACCCCAAACCCGGCCTAAACCTTACGACCGAATCTGGCATGTCACATGAAAGGAATGTCTAAAAACTGTGCATTCGTTAAAAAGCTCATATTCTTTATAGTTGTGGTGAGAAATCGAGTTTAAGTAATTTTGAATAAGAAATGGTTTATTATCATTTTAGGAAAATCCCATATTGATCATTTAATAACAAGCAATAAACAAATTGAAAGCTGAAACCAAATAAAATACCCAAGGCCTTATTACATAACAAAAACTCAAATAAAAATAAGTCCAAATAAAAGAAACGAATTTACAAGTGAACATATGTATGGCCTCCACGAGTCCACCTCGGCTCCCAAATCCGCGATCTAATGATTACCCGCAAAATTTAACTAAGGGGTGAGTCATCGAGACTCGGTGTGTAAATCCCCATCCAACGAGTGCCCTTACACAATTTCATATGAAAATATGCATATCATGCACCCAAACCTAGCCATCCGCACTCCATTTCTACCCCATGTGGTACCAAACCACTTTGGTGGTGCCAAACCACCGGTGACCCAAAGTCACGATATCCATAATTGTGGTGCCAAACCACCGGTGACCCAAAGTCACGAATAATCCAATGATGGGGCCAACCCATCGTGTGATACCAAATCACCGGGCGTCAATCCCATAATCACCGTGGCCAACCCAATTGTGGTGCTAAGCCACCGGGGCGAGGCGCTATGAGGTGCCAAACCTCACGGTGTCCCAAAGACACGAATGTGATACCAAATCACCGCGGTGGCCAGAAGTCACGAATCCAATGATGGGGCCAACCCATCGTGTGATACCAAATCACCGGCGTCAATCCCGTATAATCAGCGTGGGGCCAACCCAATGTGGTGCTAAGCCACTGGGACGAGACGAGAGAGGTGCCAAACCTCTGGTGACCCAAAGTCACAATAATCAATCTGTGGTACCAAACCACTTTGGTGGTGCCAAACCACTCGGTGTCCCAAAGACACGGATATCAATCTTCCCCCTCCTCTCATCATACCCATGCAATATGACATAATAATTGTGTATGCAAAGATGTCATGTATGCTAGACATATATCAAATATAAGTATAACATGAATTACCATCATAATCGAGATAGACATAAAACAACATAATCACCCTAATAAACCTCTAAGGGTATAACCGTAATTTTACCTACCAAGGGCATTTTCGTAATTTACCCACCAAGGGTATATCGGTAATTTACCCACCAAGGGCATTTTTGTAATTTACACATCGGTGGTATTTGATAATTTACCCACTAAGGGTATGTTCGTAATATACCCTTCAGTGGGTATTTTGTAATTTACCCACCAAGGGTATTTTCGTAATATACCCTTCAGGGGTATTCATAATTTTGCACCTACAATGGCCTTTCCCAAAGGCCCAAATGTCGCCCCAGGCGACTCAGCTACCATTTCCTGGTCGTACCGGACGATTGGGCCTAAAACTAGATTCCGGCCCATTCGGGCCCACACGCTCGTGTGGCCCACCTAGCACAAATCTAGCCATGTATATAAGTTCCACCTAGTCTAGTTCACTATATACTACACAATCGCACAATTTACTCATAAGGGCCCACGGGCCCATTGGGCCCACTTCGGCCCATCGCGGCCCAAGCAGCCCCAACCCACAAGAATACTACTTATGGCCTCAACTTTCGCGTCGAAGCCCCACACGTGCGCTCGCACGCTCGTGTGGCTACTATTGCCGTGACCGGCACTTCGGCATTTGCCGCTCTACAACTAGAGTAGAGAGTTACACACCGATAGGACTCCTGGTGTTAATCCGCGCTCCGACCACTCCTGTGCCCAAACGCCTTCCAAGGTGTGTCAACCCTCCTCCTGGAATGCTCTTTATATAGCTAGCTCTTCACCTTCCTTCTTTGTATCTTTCCGATGTGGGATCCCTTCGTCAGTAGAGTTTAAATTCAATCAAACTCTTCTCGTCCGCATCATGCAAAATAATACTCCCTTGCTTCTCATGAGATTCGAACCAGGGCTCCCTTGCAACATAATCCACGCTGCTAGCCACTTGGCCACAAGCTCCTCTTGTGTCTTAAACCATGCTCAACTAAATATAAATCTATAGCCAAATTACGAGGTCCAAGTAAAAAGAAAACCAAAATGCAAAAGCCAAGACTTGAACCTTGGACCTCCTTCCTTCCTTGTGGCGTCACCCCCTTGCCTCTTAAGTGGCGTCACTTTGCCACTACACCACACACTCCTTTTGTGTCATTTTCCTCTACATTTTATTCTTAAGGCCTACCTGCCAACTTCCAGGGTTTTTTCCACCTAAAACCAAAATTTCCCCAAAGCTAATATTTGATCCCGGGACTTCATAGAAGCCCTCTAACCTTCCAAAATAACTTACCTAATAAGTCTAACTTGCATTAATGCCGTTCTCAAAAATTTTAAAATCAAGGCCCATTGGGCCCAATCCTACTAGGCCCAATTTCGGGATGTTACAGATGGGAAAAGAGAATAGGGAAAATCTTCATTTAGAATAGAATGGGAGATTTTTTTTACAATATGAATAATAACCTTTTCCTTAGTGCCGAATCCCTAGGAGATTCAGAGTGGGATGCTTCTAAGTTTTTAACAAGGAAAAGTTGTCCAGATACCCTCCACCCCATATAGAATTCTTCTCAACTAGCTCCGGAAGGGTTGTAAACGTCGAAGCCATGATCAACTTGGGCGTATTGGCGAATACGGCTGAAATTTACATGACTTAAGTCAAGGGGGCCTGCGACGACCTATGTATGCAAGACCAAATTTTCCCTTAACCTAGGCAGAAAGTCTTGAATGCCTTGTTGAGTATCTTCCTTGAATTTCGCCAGTGCCTTTTCATTCTCCTTTTGGTTGCGCTCCATAGCAGCAAGGTGTTGTTGCTCGAGAATCTCCAACTGGCAAACTCTCTCCTCCAACTCCTTTATTCGGGTTTCCAAGGATTGACATTGAGAATCCCATGAGGAGGCAGACTCTGAGAGTTCAGTAGTCCGCTAAATAGAAGTTTCATATGATTGCCGAAGTTGAGTAAGAGACTATTCGCTAAAAAGAAGGGCCTTTTTAGAGTTGACCGCCTCCGAGCGTACTAACATCCAGAGTGTGAATACTGCTACAAAATATATGGAATTTAAGGCAGTGTCCGCAAGTATACGGGTTAGGTTGTAATATAGTTTGTTTACAACGAAACACTTCGTAAGTATTACGAAGATTGTACCCGAGAGAGGCTAGTACTAAATTAATTCTAACCTAAACGCCAATAGATCTAATTAGTATTTTAAATAAACTATATTACGAATAAACATAAATAAAGGATTTTTAGGGTTTTTATAATAATAAAAATAAAATAACATAAAAAGATAAAATTCAAGAGACTAAAGAGTATAGTAAAGCAAATCTTGATTATGGGTGATTATCTTGCTTCGATAATCCTCATCAACTGCCTCTTCGGGTTCCTCGTCAATAAACTAGTTATTACCCTAGAAGGATCTTCTGATCTTCCATTAACATAACAAGTTAGCAAGGACTACTTATTTTCTGACCTTATAGCCCAGATTAGTTTTGGGTGAAGGTGTTCATGGATGGGTCATACCAATTTTTGGTTAATTCCCACCTTAGTAACTTCCTGGGGTTGTCAAGGTTTGTTTGACGTTCTTCTTTGCCCAAATAGCTGATCAGCTGATTAACTCTACAAAACAATTAATAGATCATACCTCCACTCACTAATCCCTCATAGAGGGATTAGTTTCTCATGGCATCTATAGACAATATAAGATCAACATAAAGATAAAACATACTAAATAAATTACCAGTATAGAGTTTATGAAAGAGTCTGGTTATATTAAAAATTGATTGCAAATCCACAAAGTTTGACGATCTCCCCAAATCATATCTCTTGAAAACAGAAATCAATTGAAAATAAATTCTAAAAACCTAAGAAAGAAAGAAAACTAAACTAAAAACTAAAATTCTACAAAGGAAACTAATAATATTAAAAGTTGTCATTTAACAAGTGTTTAAGATCTTATTTATAGAGTTAGGGTTGCTATCGTCTTCAACCCTTGGTCAGTTAACGCTCTCGTATTTAACTTTTGATTGTACGAACCAAAACGCCCCTGGCTCGTAAGTGTTTCCCGTAAAGGACCGATGTCGCGACACCCTAGTGCCTGTGTTGCGACATCGAAGGTAGTATGCTCACATTCAGGGTATCTTCAGGGGTGTGTCACGACATTGTCAGACTGTGTCACGACACCGAAGGCAGTCTTGGAAGTCTTTTATTCTTCTCCCTATGTTGCGACATCAAACTCTCCGTGTTAAAACATACTGACCAGTATCGAGTTAGCATGCCTTTTAATGTTCTCCTGCACACTCAAAAAGTATATTAGCTCACCCTTAGGCCTCATTCTGCTCCAAAGGTTAATAAAAGACTCAAACTACACTTTTTATTGAATGTAAATAAAATTATGAAAACTTGACTAAAACATAAAAAAAGTGCTTGTATTTAAGCTCATCAAATGAGAAAACTAGTTTAATCTGCTACACCGAATTATGGCAGATCAAGAGTCAGCATGTTTGGTCTCAACTTCAGTACAGGCCTTCTAAATAGCCGAATTTGCAAGTCTACTTTCTACAGATAACATGGCAAGGAAGACCGCCAGCTCGAATAAAGTGGTCTTGTGAGTGCTAGAAGAATGAGAAGAAAGATATACGATCTCATTTAATTCTGGAGGCAGTACCCAATCCTGATGACACTAAATGGTAAAGTGGGAGAATGGATATTGGCTTACACGGATGTGATGCCACTATGACAAGAAGGTTTGGACTTCTCCTGAAAGGGGAGCATGAATGAGGGTGCCGATAGGTGAAGTGAGAGGAGCTAAGGTAGTAGTAGGGGGCCCGTAGCAATGGAAGACTCAATAATAGGATCGGGAAGGCATATGAAAAGGAGAAGAGGGAATAATGAGGAGTCAGGTATTGTAGAAGATGTCTTGGGTACTGGGAAGGGAAAGACAGGTTCTTTCTTCGGGAAAATAGGCTATTTGTCGGGCCTGTGGTAGGACGACCCGTGGCCTCTACTCTGCCCAGCATGTGACGACCCCTCTTCGAATCTCAATCTCTTGTGACTACTACTGCTGGCTCGTGCTCTCAAATCTGCTGCAATTATGATCTGTTGGGCACTCTCAAACAAGGCCACCACATCTATGAATTCGGGTTAGAGCATTGGTGTCGGGGGCAAATGATGAGTAGGACATGCAAAAGGAACATCAAATTCAGGCATGCTTTCAACTAAATCTCTATCCGGTGATTCACCTAGGGAACTGAAAGTTGAGGTCAGTCAGCGACGGGAGGGATATTGCAAGTTGTAACAGCCCATTTCTCAGTGGTGTCGAAAATAGTGGTTTCAGGGCCACAAATTCGATGAGCGAGTCCGTAAATATTATTATTTAATATTTACGAGTCAAATATAGTATTATGATAAATTTTTATTTGATAATTTATGTTATTTGAATGAATAATTAGGTTCAAGTGGAATATCCCTAAAGTTAAGTGGTTTTAGAAAAAGAGGTATCAGGATCTCGTTTCTATAAAATGATACCATAAATATTTTATTAAATAATTACGGAGCGTTTTTAGGGTCATATTAAAATTTGGTAAAGAAATTTGAAAGTTTAAATAGTTAATTAGGTAAAAAGGACTAAACTGTAAAAGCTGAAAAATTAATAACTATAAGCTTATTTGCATTAAATAGGAGTAAAAGCATGAAATAAGGGCCTAAAGTAATAATTCTACCTATTCTAAATGTAGTGGACGATTATGGCTTGGCATTTGATGAAATTTGGTTTAATTTAAAAGGTTAATTTGGTAATTAGGTAATTTGGAAATTAGAAAACAAAAGATGATAAAATATTGGAATCACCTTCTTCTTCTTTTCTTTGTTGGAGAACAAAATACTCCAAAGCTAAGGGTGTGAATTTTTGGCAAAGCTTTATCTTGTATGCATGGTACGTAATGTTGCCCCGTTTTTAGTAATTTTTATGTTTTTGAGCTGGTTTTACCTTAATTTAGCTAGCCCGAGGGTCAATTCGTAAAGTTTTTAAATTTTTAAGGACTTTCCATGAATGATTTTGAAGTTTTTTTTATTTTAATTGATATATTATTAAAGTTGATAGTTAAATATAGGTATTTTGTTAAGTGATTTTTAATGATTTTAATGTTTAAGGATTAAATTATTGAAATAATAAAATTCAAGGAAAATATTTTGAATTGATGATAAATATGGGCTATTATAAGACTAGGTAAAAATCGACTAACATTAATTTTAGCTAAAATTGGTAAATTTTCAAGTTTCGGGTTTAGGAACTAAATTATATAAAAGTTAAAATGTTGGGGGTAAATTTGTAAATTGATAATGGAAGGGTTTAATTGCATAAAACTACTTGTTAGAATGCCAAAAAATTATTAATTGGGTTGAATTATTATTTAGATCAAGAAACGCCATAATCAGATTTAAATCGAGGAAAAGCTAAAGTTTCGGACTAGTTGTCAACTTCGTTTTAGTAACCGTTTCAGTCGAGGTAAGTTCGTATAAGGACTAAATTATTATATAATGTTTTATATATAATGTTAATAAATATTTATGTTACAAATAGATTAGATTAATAATTGTATAATATTTTGGTAATAAGGATCAAAATAGGATGTTAATCAATTTGGGTGATATAATGTTTTGGTTTGGATGAGATATTCAAAATGGTATTATGATGAAGGAAATGTATGTTTGATAAAGATATAATGAAATGAAAATTAAGGCTTTGGATGTGTAAAATGGTCCCGTTTGAACCTTGTGCATACTTAGGATACAAATGACATGTCATTAGGGATTATATAGTTTCGGGTGCTAGTTCTGAATGTCCTATCGATGGCTGAGGTCTTGCATTTGTTGCAGATTCTTCATAGCTCGTGTGAGCAGCATCGTGTAGCTAATATTTCAATCCATAGCTCATGTGACCAGACCCATTTCACAGCTCGTGCGAGCATTATAAAAAAGGTTTCAGTTATATGTACAAGCACACTTTATGTGGGCATGGTTTTCGAGTATTCAGTTTTATTCTATTTGGTTCAACAAGCAACTAAGGGTTAAAGTGAAAAGGCACGTATATCAATGGAAAATGTAATGTAAGTATTGGATTGAAAAGATAATGATTCAATTATGTGAATGAATGATTTATATAGTGAAATTCTTTCCATGATATGAATGGGTAATAAAGGCTTAAACGAATGGAATTAATTATATAAAATGTTATGAAACTATAATAGATGGAACGGAAAGTTTTGACATAAAAGTTTTGAAGGTATGAATGTTACATATTAGAGATGCGAGGAATGATATGTATATATATTTGCTTCCATTATATGTTCCTTGATATGGATGAATGTTTGAGGTTTCGTTATTGAACTCCCTGACTTGTGAGGTTGGTGTTGTAATAGAAAATGCATAATCTCTTAAGCATGTCAAAGAAATTATTTATGAATTTTATAAAATTGAGCCTATTCAGTAAGCTTACGTTTAAGATTTATACGAGCTTACTAATCATTATTTGCTTACGATAGTTGTTTTCTTTTCCTGTAGATCATCGGAAAGCTCGACCGATTGGAATCGCGTAGGAGCACAATCACACTATCCATTCGTCATATTACTAGTTTTGGTTGTGTTGGGATAATGGTTATAAATGGCATGTACTTGGAGTTTTTTTTATGTTATTTATCAATATGATGTGTTTTAAGATTATTTGCTTATGTGCCTTGATGTTGGCTTATAAGTAAATATATGTAAGTATGGATTTTGGTTACTTGTGAATGCCTTGTGATTTTGATGGCTTTTGGTTCATTCAAGTGCGAATGAAGTGGTTAAATGGTAGATGTATGATGTAAGTTTTAAAGTATGAATTTATGGCATTGAGTTTGACTTGATTTGGATGTTAACTTGTGGTACCAATGAGGGTACATTGGATGGACATTTAAATTAAATGATATATGTGTGTTTTGGCATGTAATAGGGTTTGATTGCAGTTTGGCAATTTGGTATGTTTGAGTGGTGTCTAGCTTATGTATGCTTTAATGTTTATAGCTAATGGATTGTAATTAATGGTAGAAATTGGTAGGTTGTTAAATACTTATGCATGTCTCGTGATGATAGATAAACCAGGGTTGAATGACATGTATGTTTGAAATTGTTTTAGTATGTTTGTTATGTGCTTAATTAATGAACTTGAGATGTTGGTTAGATTGATTTTTGATGTATGAATTATGGTGCCTTTTGGTGGCATATTAGTTAGGTTTATAGAATAGTTTATTTGGTATGTTTTTGGCATGTTTTAAGTGTTTTGGTCATGTCGAAATGATGAAAAGTGGTATGGTTTGTTGTGCAAGAAAAGGTAAGTGTTTTGGCTTGTTTTAGGGGAAAATTAAATTGTACAAGGCCTGGGACACGAGTTGTCACACGGTCATGTGCCACACATGGCTACACAACATGGCCGTGTGCCATTATTGTTTTAGGTACAGGTTTCACACGATTTGAGACACAGCCTGTGACACAGTCGTGTGTCTCAAGTCAGTATGTAACACGGTCTGGCACACAGCCTACAACACGGCCGGGTGGCCCTATTTTGAATACTCATATAGGTTTGCACACGGGATGGGACACGACCGTGTGTCCGGATCAAATGTTCACATAGTCTAGGCTATGTTACACGGCTGTGTGACCCCTGTTTCTAAAATTTTCAAGCTTTTCAAAAACTTTTTGTTTTGTTTCAGATTGATCCTGGAATGTTCCCAAACTATTTTTAGGACCCATAAGATCGGTTTAAGGCCCGTAAGTGTAAACTATAAACAGAATATTTAAATGATTGTTATAATTTAAATTGAATAAATGTTCTATTTGAAATCAAATGTTCTAAATGTTATGATTTGATTAGTAATGCTTCGTAACCTAATCCAGCAACGGAGACGGGTTAGGGGTGTTACACAAATAGAGTAAAAGAAATCAGTGGGCTCTTTTAATTTTCCAATAAGAGCCCAGACTTATTCATTCTCGGACCCAAGCAACGATGCCTCCTCGACACACTGAACCATTCTGGGTTCATGCCAAGATGGCGATTTGAGGCTTGCCAACCATTCGGGCTTCTTCCCTCCAAACAGGAGCGAAAAATGTTTTTGACAGTAAGACGATTTTTTAACTCTAGAATCTGCCCCAGATTCAATATTTCCAGTTGTACCATGAAGATATCTATGTCCAAGAGTTGGGACCGACGGCATTTGGAGTCAGTAGGAAGCGACCACCTTGTGGGGAAATTGAAACAACGAGAAAACTTGTCTTTCACCAAAATGAATTTATTACGGTTTAGACATAAGTTTAGAGCCTAATCTTTGAGGATTGGTTCACGACCTTGGCAAACACTAAAGTTGACCATCCCAATTGAAGGACCTTGTGTCATGACCTTCAATTAGTAAAAGTGTTGAAAGACATTAAGAAGGGGCGGCTTGTTATGACTACTGCAATGCAAGAAGTACGCCATTAAAGTCTACCAAGATAAATTAGTGAGTTGCCCTGGTACAATTCCATACACTTTGAGTATAGCACCGAAGAAAGGATGTAAAGGGAGATAGAAGCCAGCTTCCAACAAGTAGAGTGGTAGAATGAAGCCCTTGGCTGAATCACTCAAACGCCTTCCACCCATAGCAATTTCGAAGTGGTAAGAAAAGTTAGGCAGCCGAATACTCTAGGCTACCAAATGATGTTCCATTTCCTCTGTGGTGGTTAGGTAACTATATACAGGCATCTACATTGAAGTGATCATATCTTTGAATAAATGAGCATTTTCAGCCTTAACAATAATGTTCCTTTGGCGACGCCTTTGACTTCGAGAATCGGTGCCTCTGACCCTTCCTCCCGATACGGGAGCAATTTCAAACATAGTAGTATAGTAAAAGATGAATGAAAGGAAAGGTGAAGGATTGCCCAAAATTTTAAAATTGACTACAATGAGCCGGTAACCACTATGAAAAGAGAATAATTAAATGAGAAATATGAAAAAAGGAAACTTAAGGCTCAAAAAGGAACTCGAATGACAGAAGGGTGAGGGGAAAGTTGATCCATTCTATTGATGCCTTGGGTTAAGTAACCAAGTGTCCCGGAGAAGTTTGGATTCCAAGGGTAACCAACTGTTCAAGTCCTCGAATGTAATCTTAAAAACTGTAGAGAAAGAGAGGAGTTTTTCCTAAACCCCTCATAAATCAAATAACAGGAAAGTCTGCCAAAGAAAGAGGACCATCACGTATTTACCAATAAAAGTACGCTCGTACGGGAAAATGTCTGGCATTAAAAAAAAGAAAAAGGCCCGTCAGGAAAACCTCAGAGTCGTCCTTGGAATTAATACCCTCTAATAATAGTGGATGCGCAAACTCACTTCTCTAATGGAATAGGTTCAAAGAATCATACTGGGATAATAGCTAGCATCAAGGTAACATGGATATGTAATAATGACCATATTGACGGTATGAGATAAGTACAACTAGAGTTTGCTTCTAAAGCTAGACACAAAAGGAAATTTCAACGACTAAGTTTTCTTTAAGGGTGGGGGAGTTGTAACACCCAAACATCGTTATCTAAACCAAAACTAAGGAAATTAAAACTAAATTTAGAGGATTAGCAAATTGTCGAGCCCAATCGGGTAAATTAGAAATTTTAGTGGCCAAAATTTGAATAGTTGTATCTCAACCCTGGTTCGGTTAGGATATAACCAGCTGGTTCCAAAGTGGCAGACATAATAAGTAGGATTGAGTGGCGACAATGGTTTGTGGAGACTGTGCCGAGGGAGTATATATAGGTGTGTGTGTATGGGGGGGGAATTAAATTTCTCTTAAATTTACTTCCCAAACCTTTTTCTCTAAGCATCGTCTTCTTCAGCCGCCCTAATAAAGATGAGGATGTAGTTGAAGGAAGTTCTACATGTTGCAACCATCGTGTGAATTTAAGTCTCGAAGTGGAAATATTGGGAACTGGTAAGTTTCCTTATCCCTCTAAACTTGTGTATTGAAGAAAAGAGGTAGCGTAAGAAAACTCAAAGTTTTTGGATAATTGTGCAATCTGGGTCTTAAGGTTTGAACACCTTTAGTTTAACCAATACATGGTTGTCATGCTTAGCTGTCAGAATGAAGGAGGCTCTGGCGTTCAGAGAAGCTAGGGAGGCAAGAAAATAAGGTGAGTTTCTGCACTCCAACCTTGAATTTCTAAGTATGTTGAAAGTTTGCATGGGTCTAGAAGTATCAACCATTTTAGTTCAGTAGGCATGATCCAAGATGCTTCATTTATAAAATGCATGTATTGCATATGAAATACGAGAAGGGGTCTTCATCGGTATTAGACGAAGTTAGGATGGGAAAAATGGGTGATTCTGTTTCATACCGCCATACGGTGTTACTGTGTGCACTGTGATGAGCGAAGCTTCGGGCCCTGTGGATGGGACACTATGGTGTTCGAGCATCAATGTATAGGACGGTGGATGGAGAGATGGATTTAATACAATGGGGTAATAAATAAAATATCATGGCTAGGCCATGAGACTGATCAGAGGCTATACGCCTAGAAATGAGTAAGACCATAGCTGAAAGATGCTATGATGTCATGATAAATATGGGTAAGACCATAGCTGAAAGATTCTATGGCATAATAATAGAAAATGAGTAAGACCATAGTTGAAAGATGCTATGGCATCATAATAGAAAATGAGTAAGACCATAGTTGAAAGGCGCTATGGCATTATGTGAAATCACACTAGAAATGGCTAAATAAGACTAATACCATTGCTAAAAGACGTTATGGCTTCATTTGGTAGTCTGCGGGGCACTAAACACAAGGTAGTCCACCATGACGCTAATCACAGGGTAGACAATTGGGACTGTAACTTGGGGAAGTCTGCCATGGTGTAGGGACATAGGGATTGTAATTGGAAAACTCGCGATTCATGAAAAATGCCAAGGGTGAAAGTAGAGTTCACGGGTGATTGGATTGATAAGTCGCATTAAAAAATACGTTGGTGTGTCAAGAGAAATGGACCGCAAAAATAGTGAGAAACGCCAAGTTTATGTTCTAACTGTAGTTAGGGTGGAAAGGAAGAGTGGCTCTTAAATTAAATTGGTACTCGTAGCATACACATATAATAGTCCATAAGGGAAGTAAACAGGTATAGATAAGTATACACTAGTACGCGGTCGTGTATATAAGTTAAGATTAGGGAAAATGGTCAGCTGAAAGGTTTAACAGGCTAAATCAGGTCCTCTTGAGTGGAAGTGTATGCCCAAGGTCGAATGGCCAGCAAAGTCTATCAAAGGATAAAAGATAGCAGAGGTCAGATCTAGCCGAGGAGAAGGGTAAGAATTTCGTTGAACTCCTAAGGTAGGAACCGCATAGGTTAAGAAACCTTCTTTGGAAATATGTTAGACATAAAAAAGGTCTCTGTATTGCTAGTGAGTCCTAGTAATCCAAGGCGGTGAGGACATTGAACTCTAAGAAAGACTGCAAATGTAAAATTCACTTGAGTAGTCGCCAAGCGTCAGTCCCCAGAACTAATAAATACGATTATCCGGGAGTTAAAATTTTATGCTGAACGTCCCAAATTTTTCTTAAATTCTTATGTGGATTTCACTAAGTTTGCCTGAACTTATAAGTTTTTTTCCCAAATGCAGGTTAGTTAAAGATTCAAAAATGGAGAGGGACCAAGCTAGACTTCATTGGGAGCTAAGCAAAACGCAACAGCAACTAGGAAAAATGTAGAAGCCTCGCCTCAGGGTTTAAGTTTCCTATGTATATGTAATCAAACCTTTGTCTAAAGTTTGTAAACATTTGTCAGATTTAATGTCTTAGAGATTTATTACCAATTAATATGAGTTGTAATTTCAATTAGTTTTTCAAATTCAAGTTGTCTAGGTATGTATTTAAATTGAATCAGGAAATTTGTTAAGTCATTCTGATCTATGTGGCATCCGATACTCGGACCTGGCGATTGGGTCAAGTAGATGGTGTTACAGATTGTCTCACAACTTACTCCTCCTGGTACTAAACAATGGAATGGAGTATCTAAGAGAAAGATTTGAACTGTGTTATACATGGTTTGTTTGATGATGAGTCATATTGATCTTTCAACTTCCTTTTGGGGAATGCACTAAAGATAATTGTTTTGCACTAAATCATGTTCCATCTAAATCAATTTGAAAGACACCATATGAGATGTGGACTAGGAAGCATCCTAGTATATCATTGTGCAAGTGGGAAATTATTGGAATATGCCTAAAGACCAATCATGAGGTGATTGTAATAACATATTAATTTGTCTTGATTTACTAATAAAAAATTGTATTATTGTATTCACTCTTCATTTTTATGTATCAATTAAACCTATAATATTAAAATCCCTAGAATAATATGATTATTTTTAAATTATCCTTAGTCTAGTATTATTATGGTCTTGGACAACAAGAATACATTGAGACTGATGTGCGGTTGATCAATAACAATATGTTGTCATGGGTATATGATAAACCAAAATTTATACATATTTTAACCCCATGCTTAGCTTATTTTTGAATGAGTTTTCATTGGATTTGATGAATTCGATGCTCCTAATCTCTTAATTTCATGTTTTACACTCAGGAGAGCTTAGGGAGTCGAAAAGAACGAGAAACAGGCCAAAAAGGGACAAAATGAGCCTATCTTGGAATTCAACACGGCCTGGGCCATTGGAAAGGGCCGTGAGTAACGAGCAGGATCAAACACGGCCTGGATCAACATACACGGGCAGACCATACGGCCATGGGTGGTGAGCAGGAGCGAGCACGGCCTAAGGCTATCGAACACGGGCGTGTCACACAGGCGTGTCCCTACCGTATCAAAGATTAATTCTATCTGGAAAAGGTTACTTGTGGGCAAAGAAAGACGTTCCAAAGCCTATATAAACACCCTAGGGGGTGACCTAAAGGGGGACGTGAAGTAGAATGCTGAAAATACCCGAAGACAGCCGTCGAAAGCAGCTCGGAGGAAGGATCTCCATCAAGACTAAAGATCTCCCATCAAGTTCTTTAGAAGTTTTTGGGTTTTCCTATGTTTTGTTGTTTTCCTTATTTTGAGATGTTTCCTTCTATCAGTATGAACTAAATCCCTTAGATACCGAGGGAGGATGAAACCTAAGACGGATCTTATTATTATTTGATTTATAAGATAAATGCTTGTTCTTATTCTTAATTGTGAGTTCTTATTCTTGTTTTGATAATGCAGGTTATTGATTCAAGTCGAATATGCTTATTCAGTGGAGCAAAAGTCCCTGTTTAAGAGTAGATCAACACAATTAAGCAGAGTTGATTGCAACCCTAGAGATAGGGCGACGAAAATCTACCGGATTAGAGTCAAATCTACTAAGGGAATCCATAGATCTAGTTAATGCGAAAATAGGGGTTTTAATTAGAAAGAGATTTCAATTAATCAACCTAGAGTCAATTATTTTTAGTCTCGAGAGAGATATTAACATAAATCAGGGATTTCTACGGGTTAAGTCAAGTGAATAAATCATATGAATCAAAAGTAATAAGTGAAGTCTAGGTGGATTCTTCCTTAGGTATTGCCTATCACAGAAGTTGTCGAAAAGTATTTTCCTAATTCATTCTTTGTCGTGTTTTAATTAAATAATTTTAATTTAAAAAGAAATCACTCCAATTTTTAGGCTAGATAATATGAAGATAGTAATTACTAGTACTCTTGGTCCTTGTGGATACGATATTACCGGTCTTACCATAACTATACTATATAACGATAGGTGCGCTTGCCTTTATTGTGGTCATAGTTAGTTAGAGACACATCAAGTTTTTGGCGCCGTTGCCGGGGACTAAGATATTAGGAACACTAAATTTTTATTACTTTAGCGATTTTTATTTTATTGCAATTTATTTTTATCTTTATTTTTACTTTTATTAATTTTTTCTTTCTTGCTTCTGGCAGGAGTCTCTAGTTTATGACTAGAAGAAACCCGTCAGGACCTTTACTTTACTATAGTGAGTTTGAGAGTACAGCTCGCAGAAACTGAAGAGAGATGAGGCGAAGCTTACAATACATACAAGAAGAGCAAGAGAACGATATCACTAATACCGAGGAGATGGCTGATCCCTAGAATAATTCGCTACCTCCTGTGGTCGCTGCAAATCCGGTGAATCAAAATCCTGCTCCTCGTACTATGTATATTTATGCTAAACCTAATTTAACAGGAACTGAATCAAGTATTGTTAGACCTGCTGTTGCTGCAAATAATTTTGAACTAAAACCTAACACTATTCAGATGATTCAGTAGTTTGTTCAGTTTGATGGTTTGCAGGATGAGGATCCAAACAATCACTTTGCAAATTTTCTGGAATTCTGCGACACTTTCAAGATTAATGGCATTTCTGATTATGCCATTCACCTTCGGTTGTTTCCCTTCTCGTTGAGGAACAAAGCTAAACAGTGGTTGAACTCATTACCACGAGGATTAATCACTACATGGGAACAGATGACCGAAATTTTTTTATTAAAATACTTTCCGCCGGCTAAAACGACTAAATTAAGGAATGATATCTCTTCTTTTGTGCAGATGGATTTAGAAACGCTTTACGACGCATGGGAGAGATACAAGGATTTGTTGAGAAGGTGCTCACACCATGGGTTACCTTTATGGTTACAAGTTCAAACCTTTTACAACGATTTGAACCCCTCAACTAGGCAACTGATAGATGCAGCCATCGGTGGAACCCTGAATAATAAAACTCCTGAAGCGGCTTACGAATTCATTGAAGAGTCATCACTTTGAATAACTATCGCTGGCAAGTTATGAGGACGGCCAACAAAAGCCGCGGAGAGTTTTCAACCTCGACGCAGTGACAATGCTATCAAACCTGGTAGAGCTTTTAAGTAAAAAAATTGATGGTTTGTGTGGTTCTTCGCAGGTACATCCAGTGATGCATTGCGATATAAATGGAGGAGGGACGAACAATACAGAATACCCATCCTACAGCCCTGGCATAGAAAGCGAACAGATGAACTATATGGGTAATAATTCTAGACCTCAAAATAACCCTTATAGTAACACTTACAATCCAGGTTGGAGGAATCACCCAAATTTCTCGTGGGGTGGTCAAGGAAATCATAGACAACAACCCCTTCCAGGCTTTCAACAACAACCCTACCCACAAGAGAAAAAGCCAAACCTTGAGGAGATGCTTACTAAATTCATCTTGGTGTCCGAAACGCATTTCTAGAAAACCGAAACTGCACTTAAAAACCAACAGGAATCGATTCAAGGGCTCGAAAATCAAATAGGTCAGCTTGCCAAGCTGATCTCTGAACGACCACAAGGCAGCCTGCCAAGCAACACTGAAACTAACCCAAAGGAGCAACTTCATGCCATTACTGCTCACGATAGTGAAGGGTTAGACGAACCAAAACCGAGGCAAGAAAATGTGGTAGATAAAGGTAAGGTTTAGGTAAGCCATAATAAACCAAAACTGGTAAGTACAGAGTACAAACCTCGTGTGCCATACCCCAATGCGACGAAGAAAGACCGCACAAATGAACAATTCGGTAAATTTTTTAAACTTCTAAAAAAATTACATATTAACTTACCATTTATTGAAGCTCTTTCGCAGATGCCCAATTCAGCAAAATTATTAAAAGAGCTTTTGGCAAACAAACGGAAGTTAGACGATGTGTCACATGTGGAGCTAAATGCAGTTTGCTCAGCAATTTTACAGAATAAACTACCCCACAAATTAAAAGATCCAGGGAGTTTTACAATTCCTTGCTTAATTGGTGGTTTATCTATTAATAACGCTTTAGCTTATTTAGGGGCAAGTATCAATGTTATGCCTTATAAAATGTTTAAACAGTTAGATATTGGGAAACCCAAACAAACTAGGATGAGCATTCAATTGGCTGATAAAACCATTAGAGTTCCTAGGGGTATAATTGAATATGTACTAGCAAAAATTGATAAATTCGTATTCCCAGTAGACTTTGTTGTTTTAGACATGGATGAGGATAGTGACGCTCCTTTGATTTTAGGACGACCCTTTTTAGCAACTGCTAGAACTATCATAGATGTTGGTACATGTGAGTTAATACTTCGTGTAGGTGATGACACGATTAAACTCCAAACTCGTGATTCTGTTAGGATATCTAGTGATTAAGATCATATTACGAGTTCTGCTAATATTAATAACCTTGTGGCTCAACATTCTTTGAAGGAAACACCTCGAAAAAACGTGATAGAGCCACGGTCCAATTGTAACATCCTGAATTTTTGGGCCTATGCGTGTAATGGGTGAATATGTTTAATATGTTAATTTAAGTAATAGGGGTCCAAATTGGGCTCAGAATTAGGCAAAGGCCTTAGTTAAATTATTAGATTGGGCATTATAGAGTTAAAAGAGTGGTAATTATGTTTAAAATACCAAAGTGGGCTTGTGGCCCAATCTTAGGAGGTGACGCCACACAAGGGAGTAAGGGGCCCAAATTTAAGTTTCATGGAGCCCAATTCTTTTAATTTAAGTTAGCTAAATTTTGGGCATTAGGATTAGGTGGAGTGGATGGCAACAAGGCTAAAATTTAGGGGTTTTAATGTTTAAAATATGTGGATAATAAGAAGATAAAGGCTATTATTTAGGAATTTATTTTATGTGGATAATAAGCATATAAAGGCTAAAATTTAGGGATTTTAATGATTAAAATATGTGGATAATATGCTGATAAAGGAAGGAGGAGTTAGAGATAATTAAGTCTCTTTTAGATGAGCTAGTAGATTAAGATAAAGGAGAAAAGATAAGATTTATCTGCAAGGTTAGGTAAGTGCCGAAATTTCTATAAATAGGGGGAATATCTCTTCAATTTCAGCATCTGGGTTTTTCTCTCAGTAAAAGCCGAAAACTCCTAAAGTTCCATCTTCTTCTTCATTCTCTGCAAAAGTCGAAATCTCTAAGCCTATTCCCTCATCTTCACTTTGATTCAAAAGCCGAAACTCTTTCCATTCTTTTTCTTCCTAGCTGAAATCTTCAAGTCTCTTCCTTGTTTTCTTTTCTTCTTCTCTTTTCCTGTCAGAAACCGAAACTCCTCACTCAAGTATTTCAAAAGCCAAAGACACATCAGCCTTCTCTTGTTCATACTTTTTCCAGGATTTTCCTAAAAGTCGAAATCCCTAGATCTCATCTCCCGTGATTGTCGAATTACTGTGTGGTGCCTACTTGTGCCGAAATCAAGAAGGAACTTTAGTGGAGTCAATCGCATAGATCTCTAAGTTATAGAATTGTGTTACTTTCGGGATTTCAAGGTTAGGGATCTATTAGTTTTAACGTATAATTTGGGATTTATTAACCTTGGCCGATTGTTGAAGGGGCTAAATCTTTGTGTGTTTTTCCGGCTTTTGAGCAAGGCTTTACATTGAGGATAATAGATCCGGATAGCAAGGACATCGACTAAGAATATTGGATTTCACGATATCAGGTGTGTAATACTTCCCCACCATCTAGATCTGCCTATTATTGTATGTTCATATGTTTTATATGTTATGATAAATGCCGAAATCTCGGTTTATTGATGAAAGCCCAAGGAGGGTAAAAGCGGATCCCCAGGTTAGTAAATAATCTGTTTAAATGTTATAAGTTAAATGCTTGTATGTGATTGCATGGGTTGGGTTGTTGAAAGGAGGAAGTTATACGTTATATGTGTAGCGGCTAATGCCGTGAACTGTTATACGGGCTTCGGCCATTAAATGTTATACGGGCTTCGGCCATTATATGTTATAAGGGCTTCGGCCATCATATGTGGATGAGCAGCAAGACTGCCATCATGGTGTGTAGCGGTGTGGGTCGATTATAGAAATCCCCAATGGTGTGAACGGTTGGTACGGGGGTGTGTAGCGGATGGAAACCTAGGAAAACGGGTTGGGCCTTGCATATTATTTGCTATTAATTTTTATTATGATTATTACAATCGCTTATTTTGTTTAATGGGTTTAAGGCCCAAACTCTAGTGGTGCATGAGGGTTGCACGCCGAGTCTCGCGACTCACCCTTTTAATTAACATTTCGGTAATACCTAGTGATTCGGACCGGGCCGAGAGGAACGCAAGGTGGCCATGCAGAAGAATATGTAGATTTGGCAAAAGAGACTCAAGTTTTATTTTATATTTTTAATTAATGGACTTCAAATCTCGTTGTAATAAGGCCATGGGCTATTATGTTTTATTATGGGCTTCTATTACTTTAGGTCATTTAAGTTTTATTTTAATTAAACTAAGGCATGTATTTATGTTTGGATTTTACTTTACTAAAGCATCTTCTATTTAAAACATATTTGGGCTTTTCTGAAAATACGACATGATTTGATAGAATTTTTCTTAGTGACATACCAGATCCGGTTGTAGTGTTTGGGCCAGGTTTGGGGTGTTACAAATTGGTATCAGAGCCCGGTTCAAAACTCGGCTCTGGGGTTTTTGGGCTCAAAACGTTTTCTAAAATGGGCTTTTGAAATATGGATGTTTTAAAATGATAACAGGTTTGTTAGCTCTGCATGGCACCTGCGTCTCCGGCCCAAGTCCGCCAGGTAAGTACTCTGAACCATTGTGTGATCTTTATATATGTGGGCTTAGTGGGCCTAGTGGGACGTAGATTAGTTAGAATTAGAACTTGATGGACTTTAGGCCTAGCTAAAACAACTCTTAAAATCTCATAAGACTTAATTTCACTAAACAAACCCGTGAACGAGCCGCAAGACTAGGGTGTGGTAACAGGCATACGCATGTCTAGGATTGGATCCTAAGAGCACAGTATTTAAGCGCGTCCTAGTGACTCACCTCCTCTTCGCTGGAATCCTACATGGTGCGTAGTGACTGTTCACCTTAGCCAAGTTAGGGTGTGGCAATGGGCATACGCATGTCTAGGAGTGGATTCAAGGAGAGCTTGGTACTTAAGCAGTCCTAGCGACTCACCTCCTCTTCACTGGAATCCTACAGTGCGTAGTGATTGTTCACCCTAGCCACGAGGATTTGTTGACGGCCAAAATCTATAATTAAAAACCGAAAAGGACCAACCACATTATTTTTACAAAATTGCTAAAATACCTTTATTTTGAAAAAAAAAATACCAAGATACCATGATTTGCAAATATACCCCAGATTTACGAAACACCCGATTTACAAAGTCAACGGTTTTAAAAGAAAAAACATACAAAGACACAACATCAATCAAAACCACAAACACTTGAACGCCACTATTATTCTTTTGAAATCAAATTCTCTAAGTACCCTGTTTAAAAAAATATACCTTCTTAGTTTTGTAAATTTTTTGAAAATACCTGACTTGTAAAATGACCAAAATACCCCTGATTTGTAAAATTACCAAATTACCCTTGATTTGCAAAATAACCAAAGTACCCCTGATTTGTAAATTACTAAATTACCCCTGATTTTCAAAATTATCGAAATACCCCCGGATTTCAAAATTTCCGAAATACCCCCAGATTTCAAAATTACCGAAATACCCTTATTTCATAAAATCACCAAGGTACCCTATTTTGGAAAATTACCAAAATACCCCTGTAGGATAAATTACGAAAATACCCCTGGGTAGTGGAATAACTAGAATACCCCTATGTATTGAGTGTGGATGTATGGATGTTGTTTGTATGTTGATTGTTGAATGTATGTAGTTTATAGAACTAGGAAAGGTGAACTTGAGACTGAATTGCGAATTCGAAAGAACTACTATTAAAACTACTAATCATAAGACTGTTCGTGGATAATCAGTGGAAGAAAACCAATAATTCATAAAAAATTTTAATCAGATAAATGCGAACTAATAGCATGAGTACAAGGGGACGAGGACGCTCTATATGTGAATACCGGTGCGTATTCTACCATAGTGTACTAAGTGTTTATTTTGGGTTTAGAATTGGAATGCACAGCGAAAGCATGGTAGTGAGACTTAGGTAGTACGATTAATAGTTAGTTAGAAATTTCGAGGACGAAATTTCTTTAAGGGGGTAGAACTGTAACATCCTGAATTTTTGGGCCTATGCGTTTAATGGGTGAATATGTTTAATATGTTAATTTAAGTAATAGGGGTCCAAATTGGGCTCAGAATTAGGCAAAGGCCTTAGTTAAATTATTAGATTGGGCATTATAGAGTTAAAAGAGTGGTAATTATGTTTAAAATACCAAAGTGGGCTTGTGGCCCAATCTTAGGAGGTGACGCCACACAAGGGAGTAAGGGGCCCAAATTTAAGTTTCATGAAGCCCAATTCTTTTAATTTAAGTTAGCTAAATTTTGGGCATTAGGATTAGGTGGAGTGGATGGCAACAAGGCTACAATTTAGGGGTTTTAATGTTTAAAATATGTGGATAATAAGCAGATAAAGGCTATTATTTAGGAATTTATTTTATGTGGATAATAAGCATATAAAGGCTAAAATTTAGGGATTTTAATGATTAAAATATGTGGATAATATGCTGATAAATGAGGAGGAGTTAGAGATAATTAAGTCTCTTTTAGATGAGCTAGTAGATTAAGATAAAGGAGAAAAGATAGGATTTATATCAAAAGGTTAGGTAAGTGCCAAATTTCTATAAATAGGGGAATATCTCTTCAATTTCAAAGATCCGGGTTTTTCTCTCAAGAAAAGCCGAAAAATCCTAAAGTTCCATCTTCTTCTTCATTCTCTGCAAAAGCCGAAATCTCTAAGCCTATTCCTCATCTTCACTTTGATTCAAAAGCCGAAACTCTTTCCATTCTTTTTCTTCCTAGCCGAAATCTTCAAGTCTCTTCCTTGTTTTCTTTTCTTCTTCTCTTTTCTGTCAAACCGAAACTCCTCACTCAAGTATTTCAAAAGCCAAAGACACATCAGCCTTCTCTTGTTCATACTTTTCCAGATTTTCCTAAAAGCCAAATCCCTAGATCTCATCTCCTGTGATTGCCGAATTACTTCGTGGTGCCTACTTGTGCCGAAATCAAGGGAACTTTAGTGGAGTCAATCGCATAGATCTCTAAGTTATAGAATCGTGTTACTTTCGGGATTTCAAGGTAAGGGATCTATTAGTTTTAACGTATAATTTGGGATTTATTAACCTTGGCCGATTGTTGAAGGGGCTAAATCTTTGTGTGTTTTTCCGGCTTTTGAGCAAGGCTTTACATTGAGGATAATAGATCCGGATAGTAAGGACATCGACTAAGAATATTGGATTTCGCAATATCAGGTGTGTAATACTTCCCCACCATCTAGATCTGTCTATTATTGTATGTTCATATGTTTTATATGTTATGATAAATGCCGAAATCTCAGTTTATTGATGAAAGCCCAAGGAGGGTAAAAGCGGATCCCCAGGTTAGTAAATAATCTGTTTAAATGTTATAAGTGAAATGCTTGTATGTGATTACATGGGTTGGGTTATTGAAAGGAGGAAGTTATACGTTATATGTGTAGCGGCTAATGCCGTGAACTGTTATACGGGCTTCGACCATTAAATGTTATACGGGCTTCGGCCATTATATGTTATAAGGGCTTCGGCCATCATATGTGGATGAGCAGCAAGACTGCCATCATGGTGTGTAGCGGTGTGGGTCGATTGTAGAAATCCCCAATGGTGTGAACGGTTGGTACGGGGGTGTATAGCGGATGGAAACCTAGGCAAACTGGTTGGGCCTTGCATATTATTTGCTATTAATTTTTATTATGATTATTACACTGTTTATTTTGTTTAATGGGTTTAAGGCCCAAACTCTAGTGGTGCATGAGGGTTGCACGCTGAGTCTCGCGACTCACCCTTTTAATTAACATTTCGTGATACCTAGTGATTCGGACCGGCCGGAGAGGAACGCAAGGTGGCCATGCGAGAAGAATATGTAGATTTGGCAAAAAGAGACTCAAGTTTTATTTTATATTTTTAATTAATGGACTTCAAATCTCGTTGTAATAAGGCCATGGGCTATTATGTTTTATTATGGGCTTCTATTACTTTAGGTCATTTAAGTTTTATTTTAATTAAACTAAGGCATGTATTTAAGTTTGGATTTTACTTTACTAAAGCATCTTCTATTTAAAACATATTTGGGCTTTTCTGAAAATACGACATGATTTGATAGAATTTTTCTTAGTGACATACCAGATCCGGTTGTAGTGTTTGGGCCGGGTTTGGGGTGTTACACCAATTTATATGACACGAATAGAACAAATCACGGAGAAAGAAGACTACAAATCGATGAACTAGATGAATGCCAGACACACGTCAAGGAGAAACTGAGAATACACGACGAATCAAAGCGATTCCATGACAAGCTTAAGGATGGGACGAGCCAAATTAAGGTTGGAGATCGAGTTTTAGTGGATAATACAGATCCTCGTGTTGCCACTTCTGAACCTAATGAAACAACCCCTTTGACAGTACTTAATATTTTCCCATACGGTACAGTCGAGGTAACTCATTCCAAATTCGGCACCTTCAAGGTAAATATTACTCGTCTCCAAAATCTTATCTTAACAAAATTGATAGCAGGAATGAGGAGTTTCAACTCCTCAAACCACCATGATCATGCGAATGAAAGGTAAGTCTAGCTTAGGACTTTAAATAAGCGCTTTTTGGGAGGCAACCCGAGCACTAACCTCATTAAATTTCATATTTTCGACTTTTAGCACCTAACTAAAAACTAACCATATTAATAGGCGCAGGTTTCCCTACCCACACGGCCTTGCACACGGGCGTGGCCGTGGCCGTGTGGCGACCACGAGTAGGCACAAGGGCGTAGCGGCGACCGTGCAGGCCATGGACAAAATTTTTTTCCCCAAAATACGAGTTGCAATAAAATGCCACAGCCGTGCGATGCAGCCATGGTCAAACCTGCCTAAAGAACATGGGCGTGGAATCCTCTACACGGGCGTGGGAGGACCTTTGAGTCCATTTATTTTTTTTCTTTTCTTTTATTTTAAATTTTGAACTCTTTCTTTTTATCTTTCTTGTCTTAAATTTTTATTAGTATATTTTGATTTCTTTATATCTCTCGCTCTCAATTATCGAGTAACCATAACAACAACCATTAATAAAACTCCCTAAAACTTTACCGATGACTTCGCAGTTTCAAAAGGTTCAAGGTGCTACTAAGGAATGACCAAAATACCAAAGTATTCTCCCCCACCTTCACCTCTGCCTAGTTCATCAGGCTTCTTTTCACTTTCTAAGGATTTCATCCATAATTCAGGAAGTTTCACTTCTCTCCCTCTCTTACGATATTCTTATTATCTTATCATTATCTATTTTTGTACATTGAGGACAATGCACATCTTAAGTGTGGGGAGGTTATTTAAGTATATCATTACCAGAAAATCCCTGAATTATTTCTTGTTCTTAAGTAAATTTTCTCATATTACTAATTAGAATAAAACTTCTATTGACTTATGATTTTCATTGATATGTTTTGGATTAAGTCATTGGTAATTGTGCATTGATGGTTTAAACTTTAAGACATTAGAGAATCAAGCATGATAAGTCTATTTTCAGAATTAAAAATTTTTAGGTTGTTTCCCTAAATTTAAATATTACTTTGAAGTTTGAAATTTGCAAGGTTGACATCAAAAACCATAATTTTGTGAGATTTTGAGCCTTTAAGAGCATAGATTTTTCTTGCTCACTTTATTGATTATGAGTGCGTCAATATTGATTTGTTATTCTAGAACTTGCTTCGATCATACATGTCGAGACCACACCTTTGATTTGATATACTGAGATGATAAAGGCACCTAGGTTTTAACCCACTTAATCCACTAAAAGCCTACCTTTATAATTAACCCCTAGTGAACCCCTTTGAGCCTAACAAACCGTTTCTTGACTCACCCATTAATATTAACCCAAAACTTATTCTTTTTGATTCATTGAGAATTTTCCCTATTCTTTTAACTCCTTTTTGTCGAGAATTGATTTGAGCAGTTACTTAACTATGTTCTTTATTTTAGTCGTTAAATTCATCTCATTATTATATTTGTTCTTATTCTAAAAAAAATTATATATTATTACTAGTTCCATTATTTGTTTGAGCTTAAACAGTTAATTTCACATTTTGAGAAAAAAAACTCGTGCTATTAGTGATAAGTTTTCAATTGATGTAATTATTCAGTATTAGTCCAATTTTTCTAGTAAGGTAATTTATCAATTCAATCTCGATTCTAACCCTCTAATTTAGCCTTTATCCACACCTTTAACCCAAGCCCCATTACACCCCTTTAAAAGACCTTTTGATTTGTGTATCATCTCATTTTATAGTGGTGGAGATTTGATTTTCATGCAAGCCTATGGGATTAACTTTTCATGTTTGACTTTTGAGTGCTTAATTTTTTAACCTTAAGCACTTTGAGTAATTTGAGTGAATCTTTAGTGAGGATGTCAATACTTGTCAGGTTTTGAATCAGAGGTAATTATTTAGGTAAGGGGAAACACCTATGTTTTCATGCTATAAAAATCTATAACTTAGATTGTTTGAATCTCTAGGACTCTTCTAGTTAAATTATCAATGTATGAATTATCTGTGAATTATGATGAAACATTATTGATGAGAATTATTAATTAAGGAAGTTAGTTTTAATTGTGAGTTGAAGGATTTTGCTTGAGGACAAGCAAAGCCTTAAGTGTGGGGATATTTGATAAACCATAATTTATACATATTTTAACCCTATGCTTAGCTTATTTTTGAATGATTTTTCATTGGATTTGATGAATTCGGTGCTCCTAATCTCTTAATTTCATGTTTTACACTTAGGAGAGCTTAGGGAGTCAAAAAGAACGAGAAACGGGCCAAAAAGGGACAAAATGGGCCTATCTTGGAATTCAACACGGCCTGGGCCATTGGACACGGCCGTGTGTAACGAGCAAGATCAAATACGGCCTGGATCAACGTACACGGGCAGACCACACGGTCGTGGGTGGTGAGCAGGAGCGAGCACGGCCTAAGGCTATCGAACACGGGCGTGTCACACGGGCGTGTCCCTGCCGTATCAAAGATTAATTCTATCCGGAAAAAGGTTACTTATGGGCAAAGAAAGACGTTCCAAAGCCTATATAAACACCCTAGGGGTGACCTAAAGGGGGACGTGAAGTAGAATGCTGAAAATACCCAAAGACAGCTGTCGGAAGCAGCTCGGAGGAAGGATCTCCATCAAGACTGAAGATCTCCCATCAAGTTCTTTAGAAGTTTTTGGGTTTTCCTATGTTTTGTTGTTTTCCTTATTTTGAGATGTTTCCTTCTATCAGTTTGAACTAAATCCCTTAGATACCGAGGGAGGATGAAACCTAAGACGGATCTTATTATTATTTGATTTATAAGATAAATACTTGTTCTTATTCTTAATTATGAGTTCTTATTCTTGTTTTGATAATTCAGGTTATTGATTCAAGTCGAATGTGCTTATTCAGTGGAGCAAAAGTCCCTGTTTAAGAGTAGATCAACACAATTAAGCGGAGTTGATTGCAACCCTAGAGATAGGGCGATGAAAATCTGCCAGATTAGAGTCAAATCTAATAAGGGAATCCATAGATCGAGTTAAGGTGACAATAGGGGTTTTAATTAGAAAGAGATTTCAATTAATCAACCTAGAGTTAGTTGTTTTTAGTCACGAGAGAGATATTAACATAAATCAAGGATTTCTACGGATTAAGTCAAGTGAATAAATCATATGAATCAAAAGTAATAAGTGATGTCTAGGTGGATTCTTCCTTAGGTATTACCTATCACATAAATTGTCTAAAAGTATTTTCCTAATTCATTATTTGTCGTGTTTTAATTAATTAGTTTTAGTTTAAAAATAAATCACTCCAATTTTTAGGCTAGATAATAAGAAGATAGTAATTACTAGTACTCTTGGTCCTTGTGGATACGATATTACCGGTCTTACCATAACTATACTATATAACGATTGGTGAGCTTGCCTTTATTATGGTCATAGTTAGTTAGAGACACATCAGTATAGGATATCGAGTCAATGCATGCGTACATGTTAAAGAACAATGTATTGGACTGACCCACCATGAGTTCGTATCTTAGATTATTATGTAATAGTCACATCAATTCTCATTGTGATAATTGTGTATGTGATCCTTAGACTTAAGTTCACCATAGTTCCCAACATCGAGAGTCATATATTTTTACGCAATCAAACGTCTTCCACAATTGGATGTACTATAAAGGCTGTTGTTGGATATACCACAAATTACGTGTTGGTATATGGAGTGACCAAAATAGGATTCATCCCTCCTACATAATGGTTGTACTCAAATAAGTTAATTGAGATATTAGTCTCATTTGTTTATCTTAGTCTATTTGAGATTCAAGGAATAAAATATTGGACCAAACTGGTGTGATTATTCCATGAATTGTGTTCATTCTATATATAATGGAAAAAAGGATAGGCTACATAGTAACTTTCTAACATAAAGGTTTCATTGAATCACGACTTCATACAACTTGGATGGTAGTAATGCATTGCTAGATGCCACTTGCTTTTTTTAATATTTGAAATTGTTAGGGTCCAAAGAAATTCAAGATTATGTTTAACCTATCCCATAAGTTAATTAATTAATAGAAATGTTCGTATGGATAAAGTTAAAATTTGGACACAATATATACGCGTGCTTGATGTACATACATACAATGGCTTCTATTAAAATAATGTGAATTATATTTCACATATTTTAACTGGGTTATTATCAAATTTATTAAGCAAAGTATCTAAAAAAATTGATTAAAAGAGATTTCAAAATCATGTTTTAAAATCCCTTATCCTTCCAAACATGTAATTATTCAAAATAGTTTTTAAATGAAACTAAAACTCTCTTATCCCACAATCTTTGCCCGAATTTTTTTTGCTAGCAAACAAAATAAATTTCAATAAGAAAAAAATGCTTAGTAGAGTTCAAGATAGAATTCCATTCGTTTAAATTAATTGGATTACGTAGAGGCTAAAACATTAAAGTTGTGACTATAATCTGTTTTTTGTATTGAGAACACTTTGTCAAACTCAAATTATCTACTTTGATTATTCAAAGGTATATTTAGAACCATATTCTATTCTAGATCCATCATCTCTTACATGGACCCATAGTGTGGGATCATCAAAATTTTAGATCTTACTAGGTTGATTATTCTCCAATGACCCAACATTGAGGAGTGTCAAAGGTACCCCAAAAAGATGGATAATTGGCTCCTCGAAACCCTTTTGGTTTTTGAGAGGGAAGTGCCTTAGGATGTTTCGAGGTATCACTTTGTGATGTATGTGATAAAAAAGCTTAGGGGAGGATAAGGTGAGTGTTGGTATTGAATACGGACTCTTCGAGCTACTTGGAGGAAGGAAGAAACCCTAGGATGGTGTAGTAGGCCACCTAATAGGGGGTAGTGCCCACAAGGTTTTGGTTTTAATACTTATTGCTTCGTTTGCAAGAAAAACATCGTATGTGTAAGACAGATCTAGATCGACCTAAGACATTTAGGCAACAAGTAAGATGTTTTAGAACCTAAAACCAATAGCAAGAATATGAGAAATCAATGAGAGATAATTGAATGAAACTAAAATAAAGAAAAGAGGAGATAATAGGGAAATTGGAATTAGTTTAGAGAAGGAATCCTAAACTGAGTAGGAGATTGGTTCCAAAGCTACCGGTGGTGGTTCTCCAACTTGGAGAATGATTTTGAGGGTGTCTTTGTGTGAATTGGATGTCGATTGTCACACCCGATTTTCTTTAAGACCAAAATTTAGGAATAATTGGGGGCTAAATTGAAAGAAACCATAAGTTAGTGGCTTCTACTAAAAAAATAGGAAAATTTTATGGTTGATTTGGAAATAGTTGAGTTCCAATTCTAGTTCGGTTGGATGAGAACCAACTGGTTCTTTAGTGGAAGACAAAATTATTACCAATGAATTGTTTTGATAAGGTTAAAGATTATGTTTAAAGGGCTATAAATAGATGATAAGTGAATTCTCGGGGTGATTCTCAATTCTGCTTTATTTTTTTCTCTTTTTCATCTTCTTCTTTGGTTGCTTCGAAGAAGAGGTAATTACGGAAAACTCTGCATGGAGTGATGATCATGAGGTTTGATTCGGAAAATTAGGGAATCCAATGAGCTAGTAATGTTCTAAGTCTTTTGGTGTTCGTAAATTTAAGAAATGAAGTTAAGAATTTCCAGAACCTTCGAAGGGTTCTGCATGTTTTTGGAAACTGAGTTTTAAACTGAAATGTTAAGTTTAACTTATGACTTTGGTTGTCATGCTTAGCTTCTAGGAGAATGGGAACTCTAGCGTTCGGAAAAGCTAAGCTGATGAGGCAAAGAAGCATCAAGTGAGTTTGGATGTGCTTTGGATGCTATACAGCTGTTATTATTCTTGATGTTTGAGAATGCTATGTGTGCATAGGGTTGAGTAGGTATATGAGTATCCACAAGTGTGTCAGTCTGCATGACATGGTTGTGGTACAATATATAAATTTGGCATTCTCCATGTTATTATGTTTATGTGATAATATGTCTATGCTTGTGTGCTTATGAATTGTGGAGTATGGAGGGAAATCATTGACGGGATAGATGGAGTAGGATTTGGCGTATGGAGGAATAGGTGGATGGATAGAAAAATGAAATTTCTGTTAGATTCCGTAATCTAGTGTTGCTAGTTACAAATCATGATGTCTGAAACTCCAAGGCTTGCGGAGGGGACACTGCGATATTCAAGCATGAAGGTTAGAAGTGAGGAGGAATGGATGGACTAAAATAGGAATTCAAGGGAGTTGGGCGACATCGTGGTATGTTATCGACTAGCTCGCTAGAGCAATACCGTGATGACAGTCTATTGACTCTATAGAACGACACCACGATGACGATAAGGTCCTTTGGGGCAACACCTCAAAAGACGTTTAAGGTGTAAGACCATAACTCGACTATGAAAACATTGAGAGTACGCCAGGACATTAAACATGGCATAAAATGTGTAAGATCATAGCTCGGCTATGGCAATATAGAGAGTTCGTCTGGAGATTAAAAGTGGGGTAGTCCACCAGGATAGTAAAAACGAGGTAGTCCATCGGGATAATAAAAACGGGTTAGCCTTCCGGGACACTAAATGCAGGGTAGTCTGCCAGGACGATAAAAATGGGATGTTCTGTCGGGACGATAAAAATAAGATAATCCGTCAAGACATTAAACGCAGGAGTCTGCCAAGACGGTAATTATGGAAAACCAAGTATTGAGGAATAAGGGTGAGAAGAAAATTGCAATAATTAGCAAGAAAGAGCTAGCTAGTTGGCTTGAGGAATTCGCTAAAAAAGGCAAAAGCAATAGAAATGGGAAAAGACTGCCAAAATGGTAAACATGGAAGCCCGTAAAGTATATGGTGGTAACCTAACAGAAATCGGGTATGAGAATGACGCGATAGTAATGTCTCGTATATAGGAAAACATAAAAGGATTTATCCATGGATCGCATATAAGAATATGCCATTAAGATTCACCAAAAAGTGCTAAAAGAAACTTTGTACCTTAGAGGGAGGTCTTGGAAGAGGTACTAATAGGATTATCCAAGTGACAGTTATGTTTTTCAAGACTATTCCTATTTGAGGAGAATCTGTTGCATGTATATCCACCATAGAGTTAGTTCCGTAGGGAACCATCACATAAGAGGATTCGTAAACTTGAATGGTCGCTCAGATATCAATCTGTTAGATATTGTAGGCAAAAATGGTCCAATACAGATGAACTTGTTACACCTTAAAAGCAAGATATCACAAATAGAGTAGATAACGAGTAAGTAATCCAACCAACTTTTCAGCCTGAGTGTAAGGTGAAATGAGATTAAGTTCGCCAGAGTGGCGTGGGTTCTCATTAGTTAATCTTATTGATGGGATGTCAACAAGTCCTTCATAACTATAGTAAAAAAAGGGAATCCAGCAAGGACTAGTTAGATTTGGAATGTTCGTTAAGGAAGACCTAACCAAAGGTGTCCTTAGGGTGGAAGTTTAGGAGGACAACCTTATATGTACATGGTAGAAAATAAGATCCATAAAACTTTGTAATTAAAGAGTAAACCTAAAGGTTATAAGTAGATGGATATCCGAGACAAAGGATGAAAGAAAGAAAGAATGTATGTGAATAAAGGATAGAGTCCGCAGTTATGGCAAGACAACTGAGAAACCACCCAAGCTAGTTGAATGGTGATAGGATTGACCAGGGGAAGATCGCTTAACGATCTATCTGCCAATAGATAAGCTCGAAAAAGTGAATCAGAGACCGTTATTCCAGATTAAGAGAAGTCATTCCAAAATTATCAAGGAGTTTAACCTGTTTATTTTCATTTACTACCCTTGCAAGATGGGGTCTATTTTTTGAGTAATACAATAAAGAAACTCACTAAGTTCTCTTAAACTTACAAGATTTTTTTTCCTATAAGGAGCTTGAGGAGAGACCAAGCCAGACCTTGAAAAGTCAATGAGCATCGTCAGTAAGGTGTCATGCACATAGGAAATGGTACATTCAGAGGCTTCGCCTCGAGGTTAGATATATTTTAATTTAGTAGTTTTCTTAGGATATAGAATTTTCAAGGTAGTCAAATTAAGTTTGGTTTAAGGTTCCTATTGTAAAACACATTTGAAATAAAGTAATAAAGTCATTTGGCAAATTTTCTGATTAAAGTATTAGAACAAATCGATTCAATTGTGACTCTCCAGACTCGGCGATCGAGTCAAGTACGGCTGTTACATCGATTAGTTGCTGGAAACACAAGGAAATGATTTAGCAACTAAATAGAAAGGATCAACAAAGAAAATTAGAGAAAATAAAGGGAAGAAATCAGTTAGAGAGTGGGGATCAAATTTGAAAGATGGGGAGTTCTCCCAATACTGTTGAATGACAAAATGGTTTCTTGCACACAAAGAAACAAAGAAATCGGCAAGTAAATAAGATAATTCGACTTAAAGAAAATGTAATTAAAGAAAACGAAATAAAGATAGAAAATGGAATGGATAAACCGATAGAAGATGGATTGGATAGATACGATGTCCAATTGAATCCTCTGAGATCAGATAGATTGCTTGGCAAACTCAATTATACGGCTCTAATCTGCCCTTCAAGAAATAGTTCTTGGCAAATCGATTTTGAAGAATTTCCTTCAAAATCTTCAATAAGATTAAGTAAAATAACTTTTGAAAATAAATAAGAATCAAATCTTGCAAAAGATAAAATCCAAAGAGTACTTTATTAATCAATAATTCAAAATGTACATAATGAATTGTGGAGATGCCTTTATATAGGCTAAATAGATGAATAATCATGAGTAAAGTAAAAGTTTAAATAAAGAATCTAAGTAGCACTCATCTTACTTGCACATGAAGTAACTCAAATGATGGATCAACATGGAGAGGAGAGTCAATATTTGGCCAAGAATGAAAGGGAAAATTTAGCCAACAAGAAGACATGTATGGGCGACCTAAGAAGTCTTTAATTAAGTGAAAACAAGCATGGGCTCAATAAAGACTATATTTAGACCTTAATGAATGAAAAAGATAAAACCTATAGGACCATGAGGCAATTCAGCTAAAAAATACTTAATAAGAAAGAAACATAAGTTCGACCCTTAAGAAGTTAACAAGATTGAAATTAAAGCCAATAGAATCATAAAGAATTGAAATATTTCTAAGTATGGTTCAAGAATGTTTGAAAATGGTATAAAGACTCAAGAAAATATTGAAACATGCGAACAAGACTCTTTAAAACATGAATGATATTTCGAATAAGAAAGAATGGGAAAAAAAGCATGAAAAATTGACTAAGGCATGAAATGTATTCGACTAGGAAGAAAAGAAGACAAAATCGAACATGAAGAAAGGAAGAAGAAAGACTAGAAATCTAGAAGAAATACTAGAAAAGTTACTTGGAAGACTCTTCAAAAAGGCTTAGGCAATTCTTGGAGCAATTCTCTTCAAATGAAAGGAAATAGAGAAGAGAATGAGAACTACTAACTTTTTATAAGGCTAAAAATTAACTCGCTCTCCATATTAACCAATAAAATGATGATACATGACAAGTTTAACAACTCATTGCCAACTAATGAAACACATGGCAATTTAATTAACTTAAGACAAGGCATAACTTAGGATAAAGACAAAATTATCCAAATGTTCCAAAAATTGTCCAAAACATACAAATTATCTTAAAATAACATAAATACATCAATAAGTGCTCATAATTAAAAAAAAAGCCAAGATTATGCAATCTAGGCCAGATTTCTTCAAGATTCTTGAACGCCGACACATGTTAAGGATCGCTAAGTATGTCTGTATCAAAGATTCTTGGTTTTGGACGAAGATCTCCATGAACCAAAATATAGATTTTCTTAAATCGCGAAATGTTCAATTAAGCTCGAATTAATCCAATATCCAGTTTCTTGATTTTCTTGAAACAAAGATTTGGAGTCTTGATTGTATTTAGCCTCGATCTCAACTCTTCCAAGCTTGCTTGTTAACTCCACTCATCACAATTTCTTGCACAACCAAATTAATGTTGCTCGAATCTGCCTCAATCTTGCACGAGTGATTAGACCTTTAGGAAGACTAAATTCATCACTTTATTGGGCCTTCGAATGGATCTTAGTGCTTGCACCATTCCTCCTTCTTCAAAAGAACTTGTCCTTGAATTTGAGACATCAAAGGGAGATAAATCAATAACATTAAAAGATTCACTAACACTATACTCATTAGATGGATCAATTTTGTAAGATTTGTCATTGATCAGCATGGTGAAGTTGAGAGCAAAGACAAGGCAGTCCCATTTGTTGAACTTACGTACAAATTTGCTTTTCTCATGAGAAGTGGTAAGTGATTGCAAGGAACATAAAAATAAAAGGGGCTACATGATTTTTGGATGGAAGAAATCTATAAATAGCTTATTCACTAGTATATTTTACGAACAAGTGTGAAGCATGCTCAAAATAAAAGCAAATGCAAGGAAGCTAATTGCTTGAACTTGATTTATTTTTTATTGTTGGAAAATTGATATAGAATAAAAGATTTTATTACTACTTGAAATATAATATATATTATAAAAATTTAATATTACAATTATATCTTATATTTAAATTTTTAAAAAAATTTAGATAATATCCTAGATTTTAATTTAAAAATTAAAATATATTCAAAAATTATTTATGCATCGACCGCCTATAAACGTGTCATCGTTTATAGTTTAAATATAACACCAAAAATATAATAATTAAGATTGGCAATGTCTGCAAGTGCATGAGTCAAATTGTAATATAGTTTATACAACGAAATACTTGGAAGTATTCCGAGGATCGTACCCAAGGGAGGATGTAATAAATAATGAAAACATTTTTACAATAACAAGTCTAAGTAGTAATAGTTAATTCCTATATTACGATCAATCATAAAATAAGTTGAACAGATAAAAATAACTAAATAAAGAAAGAAAAATAAACAATTGAAATAAATCAATAAACCAAACAGGAAGCTTAACTTGCTTTAGGGTTTGCAACTACCTTCGAATTAGATTTATAGGGTGGATTAGTCATCGATTAATCAACTATTACCTTCCGACCTCTAATTAACTTAATCGGTTGGTTGATACTCGCTTATCTCCCAACCTCACTTTCTCAACCATGATAAATTACGACTCGATTTGACTAGTCTCCCGACCTTGTCTAGCCTATGATAACTTGTCAATCCTAACAGTTTAAGAACATATAATTTATACCAACTAATCCCTCTCGAAAAACCCCAAATCCTCCGTTAATCACATCCTCATCTACTCGTTAATCTCCCCTAAGGGATTTAGCCACTCATATTATTCATAATCTCAACTCCGATTGAATAAATCATGTAAAGAACACAATTTGTTCGAAGAAGAAAGAGATTTGAATAATCGTGGATTGAATATCGAATAGGGAACAGAGTAGTAAATCACTTGATTGGAACAAAGAAATAAAATAAATGTGAAATAACATAAACTAAAATACTTAAATTCAATAAACAAACCCTCTAATTAAAATTGATTTCAAGAGGAAAACAAGAAAGTATTGAAAAGTCGAAAAGAAAATAAACTAAAACTAAACTACGAGGGTTTTTTTAAAACGTTTAGGACGACTTAGTTACATTAAACCCCTAATGTCTTATTTATAAAGGTATTGGCAGCCAAAATTAGGTCTTTGGCATGTGCTAGGTCTTGGAATAAGATTGAGTGCGCGGACAAAAATAACCTCGATAACCTTGAGCAGCACGTTGGCATGTCTCACGTCACACCCCTTGCATGGCGCGACACGACACCAAAATCCTGCCTTGTGTCATTCGTTTTATGTCTTGACATCCCAGAAAGCTTGTGCATCACTCGGCCTTTTCTTCCACGTCAATTGGGCCATTATATCTTCATCCTACACACTCAATTAAACAAATTAGCACAACTTAAGTCTCGTGTTGGCCTATTGGGTCACAACTGTAACACCCCATACCCGAGTCTGAGGCTTAGACCGGATACGAGACATTACTATGCTTGAACTTGCTTAATCATGTACTTACGGGCTATAAAATTTCGTTCTGAAATAAGAACTTCTCTTTCTTAATCAACTTGTACTTTTCATGGGCCTACGAGGCCTTAAACTCATGTCCGTAAACTTTAGAACTCAATCGAAAACTTTTCATTGAAACAGGGTCACACGCCCATGTGAGTTGGGATACGCCCGTGTAACCCCGAGACACGCCCATGTCTCCCAACCGTGCTTAAAACTCGAGCTTCGCCACAAATTTCACACGGCCATGGCACGCCCGTGGTCCTAGCCCGTGTGAAAAACCTTAGCATTCTGACTTATAACACACGGCCATGGCACACGCCCATGATCTAACCGTGTGTCATGCACGGCCTTAACACACGGCCGTGGGATTAATCCGTGGCCTATTCTTACTTATAAGACTAAGGTGCGCTTATATGCGCCTAGACACACGCCCCGTGTGTCTAACCGTGTGGGCACTTAGAGGCTATTTACCAAGCCAATTGCCATCCTGAAATTAAGACCAAACTCAAGTTCAATTCAGCAACTCCATTATTACATCTTTCATGAACAATATAACATGCTTCATTGATATTAATAACATACAATCTTAGTCAAACTTGGCCAATCACTTAGCCATTTACAAAAGAATAATCAACTTGACAGCCCATACTTTTGCCCCTTTCTAAGACATATACTCAAAATGAAATGTTTCCTATACATGCCACACTTAATGTAAACAACTTGGCTATACCAAAATAGCGATTGATAGTGTGTTCCGAGCTCCGATGACAATGATCCACGAGATTAGCTTGGCGAAACTACATAGAAAGAAAGAATAAAAGACGTAAGCATTTAGCTTAGTAAGTTTGCATATAATGTACATTCTTGCTTGATATAAACCATTTAACATAAATAATGGTATCATAGATTTCAGCTATAAAGCTTACTTACTCATACTTGATTCTTACATATCTCATGAAACTTACTAGTCTCATACTTGAGAGGTAAACAATGTACTGTATCACTTGATCACATTGATCAAAGATACTTTAACATAATAATCATAATCTCTGATTCATCATTCATAACATGAATAATACTCATTTTCACTTGATAATAACTTTGCTTACTTAGCTTTCTTGTTATTTCATTTGAGCTTAACTCGTTTGCTCGATGAATTTATATGAATAACCGAGAATACTAAATCTCTTACCATGAACTTGATGCTAAAGCCATATTTTGGATATGGTCTTACATGGGATATCTCATCTTGGTTTCAAGGCCATGTCTTGAGATGGACTTATATGAAATCTTCCTCTTGATAACTTGTTCAATGCCAAGCTTGGATCCTTGGACTTACATGATAACTTGTTCAATGCCAAGCTTGGGTCTTTGGGCTTACATGATAACTTGTTCAATGCCAAGCTTGGATCCTTGGACTTACATGATAACTTGTTCAATGCCAAGCTTGAGTCCTTGGACTTACATGATAAACTTTTCAATGCCAAGCTTGGGTCCTTGGACTTACATGATAACTTGCTTGATTGCCGATGCCATGCCTCGGCTTGGTCTTATACGGACTTTCTCATACTTGATCTCATTAATTTCATTGTTTAATTTAACGTTAAACAATTTCATAATAACATTGTACATTATACTAAGCAATTCAATGATATAAATCATAAAGCTTAGAAATCATACAAACTTACCTCAATATACAAAATGTATGTAGATATGCAATTTAGTCCTCGATTTTGTCCTTGCCTCGGTTTCGATCCGGGCTTCGTTTTTCTTTATCTATAGTCATAAATAGATCATTTAATACTCACATTGACTAAATTGACTCTTAATTCATACTTTGGAAAAATTACCATTTTGCCCCTATAATTTCTCATATTTGCACTTTTGCCCCAAGGCTCGTAAAATAATTTTCATTCAACTTTCTTAAACTTCATGCTGAGCTGAATCATTTTCTCTACTATAACAATCATCAATTCTTGCTATTTTTAACATGTATGACCAATTTTCATAACTATTACAAAATGGTCCATACTATCATCTTTCATGAAATTCACTTAGAAAAAGATGTTTATCTAACATCAAACTCTCATAAACTTCCATAAAACATCATTTAACATGCATATCAATCATGGGTAGATTTTTGAACATGCACTTTAGCTCACTTTGTAGCTAAAATAGCTTACTCATGCTACCGGGACTTCAAAAATACGAAGAATATCAAAAACGGGGCTAAGATGAACTTACTAGCAAGCTTGAAAGATGAACAAACCCTAGCTATGGGTTCTTAAAAATTTCGGCACACACAAGGAAGAAGATGAATGATTTTTATCATCTTTTTCCTATTTTAAGTCACTTATTAGACAAATGACCAAAATGCCCTTATCATAAAAAATTTCTTAACTTACTAACTCATGTCCAATTTTGTCCAAAAATTATGATTTGGGAAAATTGCTATTTAAGGACTTATAATTACTATTCTAGAGCTATTTCATACAAAATGCTTCTAGAAACTCACATTTTATAACTTTTGCAATTTGGTCCTTTTTGACCATTCAACTTCAATTTAGCAAAATTGCTTCATGAAACTTTCACACTAACATGCAAACATGGCATGAACCTTAAAAACTCATAAATTCACCTCGGATTCCTGGTCTCACACCACTATTCCGACTAGGCCCTAAATCGGGCTGTTACAATTCTCCCCCTTAGGGATTTTCGTCCTCGAAAATCTTACCAGTAAAAAGGTTTGGATACTGGTTTCTCATACTCTCTTTTGGTTCCCATGTGGCTTCTTCTATTCCATGTATTAGCCACAATACTTTCACTAAGGCAATACTTTTCTTTCTTAGCTGCTTCACTTCCCGAGCTAATATCTTGACTGGTTCTTCACCATAAGTCATGTCGGGATGGATCTCTACCTCTGACTAGGGAATTACATGCGAAGGGTTTGATCGGTAGCTTCTTAACATTGACACGTGAAACACATCATGTATCTTTTCTAACTTTGATGGCAAAGCCAATCTATAAGCTACAGGCCCAACCTTCTCGGTAATCTCATATGGTCCAATAAAACATGGACTCAACTTGCCTTTCCGGCCAAATCTGAGAACTTTTCTCCAAGGTGATACTTTCAAGAAAACTTTATCTCCGACTTGATACTCTATCTCTTTTCTCTTTAAGTCCGAATAGGACTTCTGTCTATCTGATGCAGCTTTTAAACTTTCTCGTATCACTTTCACTTTCTCTTGACTTTCTCTAACCAAATCAACCACGTGAATTTGGTTTTCTTTAAGTTCATCCAATAAAGAGGCGTTCGCACTTACGCCCATATAAAGCCTCATAAGGCGCCATCTTTAAGCTCGACTGAAAACTATTATTGTAGGCAAACTCTACTAATGGGAGAAACTTTTCCCAATTGCCTCGGAATTCAAGAATACAACATCTGAGCATATCCTCGAGTACTTGAATTAACCTCTCGGATTGACCGTCAGTTTGAGGATGAAAAGCGGTACTAAAGTTCAACTTTGTACCCAAGGCCTCTTGTAACTTCTTCCAAAACCTGGATGTGAATCTCGGATCTCTATCCGATATGATTGACAATGGAACTCCATGAAGTCTTACTATTTTTGAAACATACAAGTTTGCCAACTTGTCGAGGGAGTAATCTACTCGAACAGGTATAAAATGGGTTGATTTCGTGAGTCTATCAACTACAACCCATACGGCGTCTTTCTTGCTCAGAGATAGTGGTAAACCCGTTACAAAATCCATAGTAATACGGTCCTACTTCCACTCCGGAACTAAAATGGGTTGAAGCAAACCCGAAGGTACTTGGTGTTCAGCCTTTACTTGCTAACAAATCAAGCATTTGGAAACAAATTCTAAAATATCTTTCTTCATTCTCGCCACCAATCATCATTGCTTCAAGTCATTATACATCTTGGTGCTACCCGATGTACAGATAAACATCCATTATGGGCCTCATGCAAAATTTTCTGAATAAGCTCTTCTTTTCTCGGTACACAAACTCTGTCTTTGAACATCAGACTTCCATTGGGACTAATCCGGAAGTCAGACTCAACATCTGTCTCGCACTGATCTCTCTGAACTTGCAATTCACTATCCTCTTTCTGAGCTTCAATGATCTCTTGGAGGAATATTGGTCTAGCTCTCAACATAGCTAGAATAGAACCGTCGTCGGACAAAGTCATCCGTGAATTCATTGCCTTTAATGCAAATAAGGATTTTCTGCTCAAAGCGTCCGCGACCACATTCGCCTTTCCGGGATGGTAATTAATGACCGTCTCATAATCTTTTATCAACTCTAACCATCTCCGTTGTCTTAAGTTCAACTCTCTTTGCATCATCAAGTACTTCAAACTCTTGTGATCTGTAAAAATTCGACATCTCTCACCATATAAGTGGTGTCTCCATATCTTCAATGCGAAGACTATGGCAGCCAACTCTAGATCGTGTGTCGGATAATTCTTCTCATGAGGCTTCAATCGTCTCTGGAGGCATATGCAATCACCTTGCCTTCTTGCATAAGTACACAAATTAATCCATTTAAGGACGCATCATTGTAAATTATGAATTCTTTTTCTTTGTCTCGGTTGTACTAATACTGGAGCTTCTGTTAACAATGCTTTCAATCTCTCAAAACTTTGTTGACATTTTTCTGTCCACTAAAACTTCACATTTTTCTGTAACAATTTTGTCATCAGGGTTGCAATCATGAAAAATCCTTTGACAAATCTTCGATAATAGCCGGCTAGGCCTAGGAAACTTCTAACCTCAGAGACATTCCTCGAAGGATTCCAGTCCATTATGGCCAAAATCTTACTTGGGTCTACTCGAACTCCTTCTCCCGAAACAATGTGTCCCAGAAATCCTACCTCCCTGAGCCAAAATTCACTTTTACTGAACTTGGCATATAACTGATTTTCTCAAAGAGTCTGTAAAACTGTCCGTAGGTGTTCAGCATGCTCATTCTCATCTTGGGAATAAATCAGTATATCTTCAATAAAAACGACTACAAACTTGTCGAGGTATGGTCTAAAAATGCGGTTCATTAAGTCCATGAATACTGCAGGAGCATTGGTCAAGCCAAAGGGCATGACTAAAAATTCATAATGCCCATACCTTGTTCGAAAAGCTGTCTTGGAAACATCTGAATCCTTTACTCTCAACTGGTAGTACCCCGATCTCAAGTCTATCTTGGAGAACACATTGGCTCCCTTCAATTGATCGAACAAATCATCGATCCTTGGCAAATGGTACTTTTTCTTTACTGTCACTTTATTAAGCTGACGGTAATCTATACACAATCTCATGGTGCCATCTTTCTTTTTCACGAATAAAACCGGAGCACCCCATGGTGAACAACTAGATCTTGCAAAGCCTTTATCTGTTAACTCTTGCAACTGTAACTTCAACTCTTTTAATTCTGATGGAGCCATTCTGTAAGGAGTGATAGATATCGGTACAGTACCGGGAACTAACTCAATATTGAACTCAACCTCTCTGATTGGAGGTAATCCGGTAATTCCTCGGAAAGACATCCAAGTACTCACATACTATCGATGATCGACTCAATCTTTGACCCTGTTTCTTTATCATTCATCACAAAAGCCAGATATGCCTCATACCCCTTTCTCATGTATCTCTGTGCCGTCATATGAGAAATCAATACCGGTAATCTACTCTGTTCATCTGATTCTATATGGAGGATATCCCCATTCTCACATCTCATTTCAATGTATTTCTTCCCACAATTAACTATTACATTATGGGCAGTTAACCAGTCCATACCGAGAATGAGATCAAACTCATCAAATGGTAACAACATAAGGTTTGCTTTAAAACAATGATCTCTAATCATTAATAGACATTCTCTACATACTTCATTCACTAACACACTCTTACCTAAAGGATTAGACACTCTAATCACAAATTCTGTAAACTCTATAAGCATACTCAAATCGGATACCAATTTCATGCAAATGTAAGAGTGTGTAGATCCGGGATCTATTAAAGCAATAACTTTAACATCATGAAGAGAAAAGGTACACGTGATAACATTATGGGAAGATGCCTCTTCGCGAGTGCGAATGGCATAAGTCCGTGCAGGCGCCCTACCCTCGGGTCTCACGGCCTGCTCTCTAGGGTTACCTCTTCCACTTGCCCCACTTCCGGGGTTTCTCTGCGGCCTTCCTCTGACCATACTCCCGGATCTCGGGTTCAGAGTTCTGTCCTCTTTCATCATCTCTGGGCAATCTTTTATGTAGTGGTCCTGGGAACCACATCTAAAACATGCATTTTCATACGCTCGGCATTCTCCAAAATAGTGTCTGCCACACTGTGGGCATTCGGGTCTGTCAAATCGAACATTCCCCACACTAGCGACTGAAGTAGTCTGTGCCTTATTTCCCGAATACTCCTTACTCTTGTCCTTCCATGAAGATCTAGTGGAAGTAGCCGATCGGGTAGGGAATTCTTTTGACTTCTTGGATGAGGATTGGAATGACTTATTCCAATGTCTCTTTTTGGAGTCACGAGACTGCGCTTCAGTGATTTTCTCTTCTCTTTTACTAGTTCTTCTGCTTTGCAAGCTCTCTCGACTAGCACCACGAATTCCTTCAATTCTAGGACAAAGAACAAACAATTTGATGTCCTCATTTAGTCCATCTTCAAACCTCTTGCTCATGATGGCCTCAAAGGACACACATTCTCAAGCGTATTTGCTTTGAGTCTTACAAACTCACGCTCATAGTCATCCACCGACATCTTGCCTTGCTTCGCCTCTAGGAATTCTTTTCTTTTCTGGTCCACAAACCTTTGACTAATATACTTTTTCTTGAACTCTTCTTGGAAAAACTCCCATGTGATCTTTTTCCTCGGTACTACCGACACAAGGGTGTTCCACCATTGGTAAGAAGAATCTCTTAGAAGAGAGACTACGCACTTCATGCATTCCTTAGATGTGCATGGCAACTCATTAAATAGCCTGATGGTATTTTCTAACCAGAACTCAGCTCTTTCCGGATCGTCATCTTTTCTAGCCCTAATTCTTCAAATTTCCATGTTTTCTAATCCTATCAACTGGAGGTTTAACTCCTCTTGCCACCTCTATCACTTGAGGGGCTGCAGGAATAGGTTGCGGAATAGGCGGGGGTGGAGGGTGTTGTACATTTGGATTCGTACGAACGAACTCCGTATACCATGTGTTCATCATATGGAGGAAGGCTTCTCTAGCCTCTTCTCCTCCTTAACTCACCGTAGTGGGTCTATTCTCATTCTCATTTGGCACTGTCCCTTCTCCGGGAGCTGGTGCATTACTTTCCACATCATCCGCCACATCTCTGTCGGGATCCATTACTATATGTATAAACACAATTTAAGTCGTCAGGAGTCATCACACTATCATTATAAAAACATTCTTACGTATGGCATGTATAGCTAGACTCGTGCTCATGCTACGTTAGTCCTAGAACCGACTAAACCGTAGCTCTGATATCACTAAATGTAACACCCCATACCCGAGTCTGAGGCTTAGACCGGATACGAGACATTACTATGCTTGAACTTGCTTAATCATGTACTTACGGGCTATAAAATTTCGTTCTGAAATAAGAACTTCTCTTTCTTAATTAACTTGTACTTTTCATGGGCCTACGAGGCCTTAAACTCATGTCCGTAAACTTTCGTAACTCAATCGAAAACTTTTCATTGAAACAGGGGTCACACGCCCATGTGAGTTGGGACACGCCCGTGTAACCCTGAGACATGCCCATGTCTCCCAATCGTGCTTAAAACTCGAGCTTACTGCCAAATTTTACACGGCCATGGCACGCCCGTGGTCCTAGCCCGTGTGAAAAACCTTAGTATTCTGACTTATAACACACGGTCATGGCACACGCCCATGTTCTAACCGTGTGTCATGCACGGCCTTAACACACGGCCGTGGGATTAATCCGTGGCCTATTCTTACTTATAAGGCTAAGGTGCAGTTTATGACGGCCTAGACACACGCCCGTGTGTCTAACCGCAGTGTGAGCACTTAGAGGCTATTTACCAAGCCAATTGCCATCCCGAAATTAAGACCAAACTCAAGTTCAATTCAAAGAACTCCATTATTACATCTTTCATGAACAATATAACATACTTCATTGATATTAATAACATACATACTTAGTCAAACTTGGCCATTCACTTAGCCATTTACAAAAGAATAATAAACTTGATGTACCCATACTTTTGCCCTTTCTAAGACATATACTCAAAATGAAATGTTTCCTATACATACCACACTTAATGTAAACAACTTGGCTATACCAAAATAGCGATTGATAGTGTGTTCCGAGCTCCGATGACAATGATCCACGAGATTAGCTTGGCGGAACTACATAGAAAGAAAGAATAAAAGACGTAAGCATTTAGCTTAGTAAGTTTGCATATAATGTACATTCTTGCTTGATATAAACCATTTAACATAAATAATGGTATCATAGATTTCAGCTATATAAAGCTTACTTACTCATACTTGATTCTTACATATCTCATGAAACTTACTAGTCTCATACTTGAGAGGTAAACAATGTACTGTATCACTTGATCACATTGATCAAATACTTTAACATAATAATCATAATCTCGATTCATCATTCATAACATGAATAATACTCATTTTCACTTGATAATAACTTTGCTTACTTAGCTTTCTTTTTATTTCATTTGAGCTTAACTCGTTTGCCCGATGAATTTATATGAATAACCGAGAATACTAAATCTCTTACCATGAACTTGATGCTAAAGCCATATTTTGGATATGGTCTTACATGGGATATCTCATCTTGGTTTCAAGGCCATGTCTTGAGATGGACTTATATGAAATCTTCCTCTTGATAACTTGTTCAATGCCAAGCTTGGATCCTTGGACTTACATGATAACTTGTTCAATGCCAAGCTTGGGTCCTTGGGCTTACATGATAACTTGTTCAATGCCAAGCTTGGATCCTTGGACTTACATGATAACTTGTTCAATGCCAAGCTTGAGCCCTTGTACTTACATGATAAACTTGTCAATGCCAAGCTTGGGTCCTTGGACTTACATGATAACTTGCTTGATTGCCGATGCCATGCCTCGGCTTGGTCTTATACGGACTTTCTCATACTTGATCTCATTAATTTCATTGTTTAATTTAACGTTAAACAGTTTCATAATAAAATTGTACATTATACTAAGGAATTCAATGATATAAATCATAAATCTTAGAAATCATACAAACTTACCTCAATATACAAAATGTATGTAGATATGCAATTTAGTCCTCGATTTTATCCTTGCCTCGGTTTCGATCCGGGCTTCATTTTTCTTGATCTATAGTCATAAATAGATCATTTAATACTCACATTGACTAAATTGACTCTTAATTCATACTTTGGCAAAATTATCATTTTGCCCCTATACTTTCTCATATTTGCACTTTTGCCCCAAGGCTCGTAAAATAATTTTCATTCAACTTTCTTAAACTTCATGCTGAGCTGAATCATTTTCTCTACTATAACAATCATCAATTCTTGCTATTTTTAACATGTATGACCAATTTTCATAACTATTACAAAATGATCCATACTATCATCTTTCATGAAATTCACTTAGAAAAAGATGTTTATCTAACATCAAACTCTCATAAACTTCCATAAAACATCATTTAACATGCATATCAATCATGGGTAGATTTTTGAACATGCACTTTAGCTCACTTTGTAGCTAAAAATAGCTTACTCATGCTACCGGGACTTCAAAAATACGAAGAATATCAAAAACGGGGCTAAGATGAACTTACTAGCAAGCTTGAAAGATGAACAAACCCTAGCTATGGGTTCTTCAAAATTTCGGCACACACAAGGAAGAAGATGAATGATTTTTATCATCTTTTTCCTATTTTAAGTCACTTATTAGACAAATGACCAAAATGCCCTTATCATAAAAAATTTCTTAACTTACTAACTCATGTCCAATTTTGTCCAAAAATTATGATTTGGGCAAATTGCTATTTAAGGACTTATAATTGCTATTCTAGAGCTATTTCATACAAAATGCTTCTAGAAACTCACATTTTATAACTTTTGCAATTTGGTCCTTTTTGACCATTCAACTTCAATTTAGCAAAATTGCTTCATGAAACTTTCACACTAACATGCAAACATGGCATGAACCTTAAAAACTCATAAATTCACCTCGGATTCGTGGTCTCGCACCACTATTCCAACTAGGCCCTAAATCGGGCTGTTACAACAACACTTACAAAATGTGTTAAAAGCACTTATTTTTATTAACTTTCTATCCTAAGGCCTCATTACTGAAAACAAAATATAAAATCTTAAATTGCATAGAAAACAATCTCCTTAAGTACGGAATTGACCCGAATTGACTACTACATTTGACGACAAGTCAGCCATTTAAAAAAAGATTATTAATCTTAATTATATTCCATAATTAATTTGTTTAAAAATATTAAAATATAATTTTCTTTTTAATTCCCGATGTTAATTAAACAATTCCACTAAAAATACAACTCGATTATGAACATAATTCTCCCACATTTTGTCCGAGTCAAGCTTAAAGTCTCTAAATTTTATGACTTTTTAAGTATTACTTTTATAGTTTTGTTATTACTATTACTATTACTATTACTATTACTATTACTATTACTATTATGATTAATTTATTATTATATTATTTATTAGAAAAGATAATATGAAAAAGGAGAAGGATTTTAAGGAAAGAAAAAAAAGTTTATAAAAAAGAGAAGGGGGAGGAGAATAGAGGTGTAGTTGAAAAAAAAAAGGAGTAGAAATAAGATATAGAAGAGAGACGGGGCATGGTTAATTTGGAGAGTTCCTTATAAAGGAAGTGGGGGCAAAAAAAAGGGATTGGGGATTAAGAATAATATTATTAAACACTTTTGAGGGAAGGGTGGTAGGAGGTGATAGAAAAACAGGAGAAAAGGGGGGAGTGAGCAGAACTTAAAGGAGAAGAAAAATAGCAGTGCTTGGAGCCAACGATTTTGAGGAGGAGAAAATTTTACAGAAAGAAAGCAAATCAAATATTAGAATAAGTGACTTCAAATATTTTCTCAGATAAGTTTTGTTTTGTTTACCTCTTTTATTTCTTTGGATCCATTGAATTAATATACTCTTCCCTATATTATTTTTAAGAATTTTTTTATTGATAGAAAAAAAAATCAAATGTTAGTGTTTATAAATATATTAAGAAGTGTCTAAATTGATTTGCTGAGATGATTTCCATTGTCCATTGTCATGCATATAATCCCTTTTTGTCTAGATTTTGTATTTATGATTTGAGTAAATTTTTTTTATTTCTAATAAAAAAATATGGAAAGTCTAATATTAAAAGTATGATATTTGAATTCTGAGTTGAACCAATATAAAATTGGTGTTCATGGTTTATGGAAGATGTTGACATGAAGGTGTTGTAAGTATACATACATGTGTATATATATATATATATATATATATGACATGTTTTGGGATTAATTAGGTACATATATTGATTTTAAAATGAAATGTCTTTTGCAGGAGGTGTTTTCGTCTTAATGATAATTTTCCAATGGTAATTATCCAACAGTCAAATTTTTAACAGCAAAAAAAAAAAATAAAAAAAAAATCAACAGCTAATTTCTTTTTCCCACAAAAGCTATTTCATTTTCTATATAAACCGTACTTATTTTCTTTTTTTCCTTCATTCAATCATACTCTCTCAATTCTCTCAATCCTGTTCTCTCAACTATTTTATTCTCATCATTCAATTTCTCTCAAATTCTTCTTGTCTCAATATTATATTTTGTAATTTTTTTGAATTTATTTGATTTTCATATATTTAAAAAATGTCAATGCCTCTTATTCGTTTGGGTCACACACATTTCCGGCGTCCAATTATAAATGGTAAGAAAATATCATTCCATTTTTTATTTTAATTAATATAATTTTTAAGGTTAATATTATTAATTTTTAAAATCTTTATGTTTATATAATTAGACCGAAGATCGGATTATTGAGACGTATATACATAATTTAAGTGCGAAGGCACCGTGTGTCATTGAACAACACTTGCAAGAGGCTGGATTCTTGCACGTGTTTCGTATGCTCTGGGGGACCAAATTGGAGCCCACACTTATTAGCGCTTTACTAGAAAGATGGATACCCGAGACATACATTCAATCTTTCGTGCGGTGAGTGTACAATCACACTCAAGGATGTAGCATTACAACTCAGTTTACCGGTTGATGGGATAGTTGTTATGGCATAGTGTGCATTGGCGATTGAAGTGTAATTTGCTACAAACTATTAGGCAAGGTGTCGGAAAAGTTTAATGGTAGCTAGATAGAAATGAAATGGTTGAAAGAAAATTTATCATATCTCAACAACACCTCTAATACGGTTGAAAGACAAAAAATTGCGCAACCATCCGTATTGAGGTTAATTGGGGATCATCTAATGCAAGATAAACCTCAAAATATGGTACATTTAAGGTCACTCCTACAACTAATCGACGTAAAAGAAGTCGGGCGACTCAAATGGGGATCAGCTGTGTTGGCGACATTGTACCGAGAGATGTGTCGGGCAACAAAAGCATAAAAAATTAAAACCAATGGTTGCATACTCCTTTTTTAGTCATGGGCATGGTACCATCTACCATTTTTACGTCCTCGAGTAAATTTCCCTTATCAATTCTTACTCGTAATAAGGTAAGATTCATTTAATAATATAGTTATCATGTTTTTTATTATATTTTTTAAATAACATATCATTTGAATAGGTAGAACAATGACAAGAGTCATGTGGGCATACCGAACAAGATCAAAGATATCCAGTTGTTGTTATATCAACGATCAAAAGTCGGGGTTAGTTTTTGAATTTTTTCAATTATATAATATTTACGTAAGGATTTGAAATTTAATAATAGGTACGTAATAAAATTTATAATTTTTTATTATAGTTTGAATGGATGCCATACTCTGATTCGAAAATTCAAGAATGCATCCGACCAAATTTTTTGGCGAATCGCAATATCTGGCACGTTAAAGTACCAATGATAGTTTTTTTCAATGGTTGAGATGCACGAATTTGACCAAGTGATGCGCCAGTTCGGGTTTATGCAAAGTATCCGCCCATCACCCCAAGAGCTCGATGAACTTCCCAAGATCGACTTGCGGGGTTGAACTGATGAAGATTGGCCTAAATTCCATGCAAAATATATCTACATCTTGAAACATAAGGATGATTCCATACCTATGTACAAACCAATTGTCTGACCGGATTTGACAACCTCTTCAGTTCACGGTAAGACATATCTACTGCTAAATGAAGAAAGGAGTAGAAAAATTCGTTGTAGAAGGCCAACATGACCCCAGATGAGGTCACGATCGGGAGTACATGCATCGAGTTCATCATCATCAGCTCCAACCCCAAATACTATACCGATGGGTGAACCACTTCCCGATCAGTATGTTTCATATTTTTTTGGTGCTTGCACTAACCCCATGTTTTTTACACTAGCACCACATTATGTACGATCATATCATGCATCAACACCTTTTCTAGGAATTTTTTTTGCACCACCACTATCTCCAAGAGCATATTACACGCCACTGTCGTTAACAACACCAATGTATCCATCATCGCCTACAATTCCAGCATTCTATCCACAACCGGGGTATTCAACACTATATACTTCTTTATCTATAGTGCCACAGACACCCCCAACATCACTATTCTTCGGAGGTTGGTCATCTTCGCAACCACCTATTAATACCACCGATGATATACAATGGGAACTTAGGATGCAAATGCATTCTAGCACGGAAGAACAAGATGAAGATGAAAATAATATTGGAGATGAAGATTAAGACAAGATCAAGATGGAGGTAGAGATGGAGATGAATATGAAGATGATGATCCGGAACCCAACCACAATGAAATCCTCCTCGTAATTTGTCGAAACCATTTTTTTTTTGAAAAAACAGGGATCGACTTTAAAAAAACGAAAACGGGAGTCGCCACCAATCCCTTTTTGCTTAGGTGTGATTGGATCACCTTATAAAACGTTTTATTTCAAAACATTGATTTTGGCCTCTGAAATTCAAGAAAACAGGTTCGGAGTCGGTTACGCATTTAGAAGGACTAGCACCCTCGTAACGCCAAAAATTGGTACCGATTGATTAGTTATTGTCCTAATATCGAAAATTCGAAAAGATTTGAAAACATGATTTCTTTAAAAACTTGAAAAATTTGAGTTGGAACTTGAGATTCCTTTGTTCCGAAAGAATACAAACATCACATCCAGCACGTTAGGACATGATGTTTTAAACCCTCATAACCAAAATCATTTCATGATTTACAAAATTCATTAAAAGGATATTTAGTTATTTAGTCAAACGGAAAATCGAAACCCAGCACGTTAGGGCACTATTTCCCGAATTTCTAAACACAAAACATTGCCTTATTTAAGAAAAACTTTTGGATAAAATGTGGTAATTAAAGAAGATAGATATTTTTAAACAAAGATTTGAAAAAAGTAGCATTAAGTTATTACAAAAAAGTGCAATTTACTAAAGTTACATATTATATTAACAATTAGCACTAATATAAACAATTAAGTAAAAGAATGACAAGCAATAATAATAATGTTAAGGTAAACTAAGATAATGGATTCAATTTTTTTTTTAAAAAATGAACAATCAAAATAAAAAATATAGAGTAGATAATAGCAATTTTAAAAGAATCTATGAAAAATTAAGGAAAAAAAATTATTCACAAGATTAAATTCAAATAAAAAATAATAATAATAATATAAGGTAAATAATATACTCAAAACAATTAATGAATATTATAACAATTAATGAATATTATAACAATTTTTATAAAAATGAAATAATAAAAAATAAAAATAAAAACGATATGGCAAAATCTAAAATAGTTAATATATACATAATAAAATAAATAAATATATTTTAAATAAATAATATAAAAACTTTGAATAAAAATATATAAGGGATAACTTATAATAAGTATATAATATACCATTTAAAAATAGATAATATACATATTTTAAATAAACAATATATGGAAAATTTTGCCTTAATAATAAAACAATTTAGATGATGTACAACATACAAATTTTCAAATAATACATAATATGATTAAAGTTAAATAATATATAATATATAGATAATATATAACAAATAATAATAATAATATATATGATAAAACAATTTAACGTAAATAGGGAAAAGCAAAAAAAAAAACAAGTTTAAAATAATTAAAATAAATGAATAAATAATGATTAAGCAATTAAATGGATAAATAAAAAAAATTTAAAAAAACGCATAAGTCAACCTAACTCCCGCAATATGTGGACTCAAAGAAATTCCTCCACCAAAATCTAACTCGAACGGAAGCAACTCAAAAAGAAACGAAGATGAGCGAAGAACAAAATAGGAACAAGCCACAGAAAATAAGAACGTAAAAGAAAGAGAAATTTGAGTGAATGCTCTCAAGAATTTTTTATTACTCAAAATTCAAGTCCTTTACAATGAAGGGAGAGGCCTCTATTTATAGTTGAGCCTCCCCAAATCCAACGGTACAGATCAATTACATCAACGGCTAAGATTAAAAGGTATCTACAAATTAAATCTCTAAGATTACAAAATCATATCTTCTAAGATTGCATACCATATCTTCTAGGATTGCATATCATATCTAAGATTTGCATATCATATCTACGATTGCATATCATATCTTCTAGGATTTCATATCATATCTAAGATTGCATATCCTTGAAGATTGTGTTTCCATATACGTCAAGCTTGTAGATGGACCTTCAATCTTTTCAAGTAATGGGCCATTCTGATCGGGCCAAATGATATATTTTGGACTGGACTTGGACTTTGTTTTATTATTGTGGGTTTATTTTTTTTTTGTATGGGCCCGGGCTAAATTGGCCCATTACAGCTGCCCCTCTTTGCTCATTGTCATGTAACGAGAATGGAGCAAAGACTATAAAAGGACCAATTTTGTCCGGTCTTTACGAGCCTTAACTTCTTGATCCTCATCTTCTTCCAGTAGTCTCTAACCCAACTGCAACTCCAAGGAGATTGGATATGTAGCTTTAATCTTATTCTACTGCAACTTCAGGGAGATAAGACCTGCTCTTGTAGATTTAATCCATCCTATCAGAATTTAAGGAAAGTGAGACTAGTATCTTTGATCTTGCTTCACCGCAATATTCGTGAAGACAAGATCTGCTATTTTCATGCCTCACACGCAAACTTAGGGAGGCAAGCTAATATCTTCAATCGCTTCCTGCAACTTCGGGAAGATAAGATCTCGTCATCGATGCCTCTCATGTTGCAACTTTAGGGAGGCAAAGCTAATATCTTTAATCTGCTTCCCGCAACTTCGTGAAGATAAGATCTCATTGCTTTTAGTCCGCTCCCCTGCAAACTCAGGGAGGCAAGCTAATATATTCGATCCGCTTCCTGCAACTTCAGGAAGATAATATCTGTTGTCATCAGTCTGCTCCGCTGCAACTTTAGGGAGGCAGGCTAATATCTTCGATCTACTTCCCGCAACTTCGTGAAGATAAGATCTCTTTGTCTTCGCTTCTCATCACAAACTTCAAGGAGGCAGGCTAATATCTTCGACTCTCGCTTCAGAAATTTAGGAAGATAAGATCTGCTGTCTTCAGTCTGCTCCGGTGCAAACTTAGGGAGGCAAGCTAATATCTTTGATCTGCTTCCTGCAACTTCAGGAAGATAAGGTCTGCATTGTCATCGATCGCTCTCATTGAATTTTTAGGGAGGCAAAGCTAATATCTTCAATCTGCTTCCTGCAACTTCGGAAGATAAGATCTGCTTGTCTTCGATGCGCCGCTCACGCAAACTCGTGGAGGCAAGCTAATATCTTGATCTACTTCCTCGCAACTTCGTGAAGATAAGATCTCTTGTCATCGGTCCGCTCTGCTACAACTTCGTGGAGGCAGGTGATATCTTCGACCGCTTCCCGCAACTTCAAGAAGATAAGATCTCGTTGTCTTCGATGCCGCTCCGCTACAACTTCAAGGAGGCAGGCTAATATCTTCGATCTGCTTCCTGCAACTTCAGGAAGATAAGATCTGCTGTCTTCAGTCTGCTCTGCTGCAACTTCAGGGAGGCCAGATCTGCTATTTTAGTTTGCTCCACTGCAACTTCAAGGAGGTCAGGCTGAAAGCGTCAATCTACCCTACTACATTGTCTTATAGAGGACATGACCTGTAGAATGGGTATATGCTTATGTCGAATGATTAGGATGCCCTGATCGAAATGAATCAAATGCTCCTAATTAGACGCGCTATGATATATGAATGCAGAAATGTTATGAGCATGATTCCTACTTAAGGTGTCATCACTCATTTGTTCTTCATCCTCGTTCCTCTCAAAGTATCAATCATATTATGCTCAAATAATTTGCCCCATGGTAATTCTGAGTCCACTCCACTTGAACCTTGGGACATAAAGTTTGTACCTCCCACTGCAACTTCAGGGGAATAACATTTGGTTTCTTCCATCCATCCTACTGCCACTCAGAGGTATAGAATTTGTATCATCTTCAATCAATTTGATCTGTTACACAATTCCCTGGGTGTAATGACCAGATGTATATGCCTGAAATTTACATGAATGCAGAGTATCAATTTTCTTTTCCCAGAAATGATCCACTTTTACACTTGGGTTGACATTGCTCGTTATTTTTCAAGAAGGTATCACTGACGAAATGTCTTATCTTTTTGTTCAACCAATAAAAATCCAAAGAGATAATCATCTTTCAATATTTCCAACCCTTAGGCTTGGTGAGTTCTAAACAATAGTCCTGTTTCAGATTCTCATATTATTTAGAAGCTTCCAGAGTAATATGCGAAACTCCTTTTATGAAAGTATTATTAGTCCATTAATCGTTATTTCAATATAAAATGCTTGAAAAAGATCACAACAATAGACGAGAAAGAAATTAATCAGGAGCATAGCTCGAAACAAATAAGTTAATCAAAGATAACCAAGGCAATAAAAGAAAATTGATTGGGGTGTATCTTAAAAAGAATAAAGTAATCAAAGATAGCCAAGGCCATAAAAGAAAATTGATTGGGGTGTATCTTGAAAAGAATAAAGTAATCAAAGATAGCGAATTCAAAATGGGTAAGATAGAAGCTAGGTGCCCCAGATATCACAGCCTGAGCTTCTCTGTACAAATTTCTTGAGGACCATTTTTAGCTCAATACGTGTTTAGAGGATCCGGAGGACTTTGTCAATACCCCAAGACGTAGCATACTTCCTCATTGTTAATTCAGGCCTAGCAAGACTACCACATGCCCTATCTTTGATCAAAATTTGAGCCGCCCTTTTCGGGTTTTCGGCTCAAACCCCATTTGGTCTCAAAGCGCCCTTTGCGGGTTTTCGCCTTGGCCTCTCCTTTTTTTTTCAAGGCGCCCTTTGCGGGTTTTCACCTTGGCCTTTCCCTTTTCAGGTAAAATAATTCTTGACTGAACCTGAATTTGCCGAATTGGGCAAGTCTTCGCCATCCGTCTCGGTCAATATCAATGCTCTTCTAGAACAAGCCATTTTTACTACATAAGGTCCTTCCCAGTTTGGCATCTGCTTTCCTCTGAAATCCTTTTGTATAAGAAGGATCTTCCTCAATACCAGGTCCCCATCATGAAATTCCCTTGGGTGGACCATTTTTGACATAAATCAGCATCATCCATTTTTGGTACATTTGACTATGATGAATACTTTCAAACCCTTTTCTTCAGCCAAGTTCACTGGAGACATTCTACTTCATCCAATTCTTGACTCAATCAAAGCTTGGAGCAAAGGAATCTCGATTTTCATGGGTAAAACCACTTCTATTCCATAAACTAATAGGAAAAGTGTTGTCCCAGCGAAAGTCCTGGTCTACGTTTGATAAGCATATAGAGTAAATGGTAGCTTCTTATGCCAATCTTTACAAGTCTCGGTCATCTTTCCTACAATCCTTTGTTTTTGCTGCCTTTGTTGCTCTATGATATGGCGTCTGATCTTTAAACAGACTACAAACTTTTGACATTGTCCTTTTTGGCATTCTTTGTCGGCGCCTGATCCTTTTTTTCTTTTTTTTTTACTGTCAACCTTGTAAAATTGACATGTGAAGCTACTTTCTCCTTCTTAGTGAAGTAATCGATGACCACCAAGATAAATCAGTGTATACTAGAAATTTTGCCGAGATTGGCCTGCCCCACATAGAGAAAGTCTGTGAAGAAATTAATGAGGCATATGAATCTTGTCTCCTTAAATACGGCATAACTGAGGCCATCCCCTTCTATGTAGATTAGCAGTACCCAAACCTCATGATTAGCTTGGCTATTGTAAAACCATTAGCATGTGTCCTTCTGACATCTTTATGGACCTCTTTTAAGATTTTAATATACCCGCATCTCAGTAGCCCAGGCATGTCCTGATATGATCGTGCAAAAACATCTTTGAATTCTTGAAAATAACTCAATGATGTCTCGCCTTATTTCTGTGGTGAGCTAGGCTACAATCTTCACCTCTTTTCTAGGCTCGTAATATCCACTGACTCTTTATAGAGTAGGGTCTGTTTTTCATCTTGTTCTACAATTTTTAACAAATCAGAAGATAGGTTATCAATCTCTGTCATCTTCAAAGTCCCGAGATCCTCTAGACACATATCTTACTCGAAAGGAGACTCGAGTCGATGAATGCTGCTTGCTCACATCGTTGATATCTAGAGACCTATTGTAGGTTCGAAGGAAGATTCCAAAGAATAAATGATTCAAAGAATGATTATTTGTATGGTCATGAATGAAGAATGAAAGAATACTTGAAAGAAAGTCCAAAGAACAAACAAAAGAAAAAAAAAACTAAGAATAATTGTTTGTACAGTATGAAATGGAAAAAATAAAAGAATATTTGCTCAAAAAGATGCATTTTATTGAAATAAAAATTCCGGACACAAGCCTATTTCACAAAAGGGTTCTTATTGCCTCCAGGCTTAAGGCAACAAGCGTGTTTTGAATATTACTCTAGATTAGCTCTAAAAATACAGGGATCTCTTCCACAGTCCCATTATTCAAAACACTTCCAAGTATGCAAGGGCTTGGAAACTTCGTTCCCCGGTTCCCTCTTCGATTTTGACTTCTTCAAGGAGTCACAAATTTCTTGTCTCCTCCTTCAATTATCGCATTTACTGCCTCGTCAAAGATTAGGTTCTGATGAAACGTTGAACTTCACAATTCCCATTTTAATGAACCTTTCGACTACATTTTTAAACGTAGTACAGTTTTCAATTGAGTGACCCGTTATTCCCGCGTGGTACTCGCATTGGGCATTCTCATTATACCGTTTTGGGAATAGAGGTTGCACGGGTTCCGAGTAGGATGAAGACACCACATGCACATCAAAATGACTCTGATACAGCTCCTTATATGTCATCGGGATGGGTGTGAACTGGAGCTTTTCTATATTTGGCCTCGAATTGGATTCCTGCTTTGAAGAGCCTTGATAGCTAGTGGTTACAGCCCTCGGCTGGCCTACAGTGACTGATTTAGGATGCATGCTCAGGATACTCACTTCATTTTCCTTGTTTCTCGGGGCTGATCTTTTGGCGCTTTCTCCCGTGTCTATCCTCCCACTCCTTACCGTATTTGCAATCATCTCGCCAGACATTACTATATCTGAAAAGCTTATGGTGGCGCTTCCCAACATATGGTTAATGAATGGGGCTTTTAGAGTATTGATGAAAAGCATTGTGGTCTCCTTTTCCAAAAGCGGCGGCTGAACTTGTAGGGCAACTTCCCTCCATCTTTGCGCATACTGCCTGAAACTTTCATTCGATTTTTTCTCCATGTTCTGTAAGGTGATTCTATCAGGGGTTATGTCTGTCACATGACTGCATTGCTTCATAAATGCTTGCGCTAGGTCTCTCCACGAATTAATCCTAGCACGGCTCAGTTGATTATACCACTTGGATGCTGCCCCCACCAATGTAACACCCTGAAAATTTGAGTAATTTATTTTCTATGTGTGCTTTGAGTAATTATTCTAGAAAGTAAAATTTTCTGATTTATTTTCGTGGTTAGTATAGTCCTGAAGAAGGGTTTAAAATTTTTTTAGAAGGAATAATATTAATTTTGAGAATTTATGGAAATAGACTAAGTGGCATTGACACATAAATTAATTTAAGTGTCAATGTGTAGCATAAGATGAGTAGTTGGACAAGTGGTGTTGGCGCATGAGCTAGTACATGGGGGTGAAGGTTCAATCCCTAAATAGCATCTAGGTGAATTTTATTTTTGATTTTTCTGCCCATGTATAGCAAGTGTCGGCCAAGAGCATATATGGAAGGTGTTGACTTGTTATTTTTGGTTAGTATATCAAAGGAATAAGGAAAATTTGAACTTAAGGAAGGGTATCAAAAGAATAAGGAAAATGTGAGGATATGAGGCATGAATCAAGGAGTTGTTTAAGGAAACAATATCTTGGCCTAAAGACCAAGCATATGGACGGCATTATGGCTAGGGGGGATCCGAATTTTGGTGATAGTTTGGCTAGAAATTTTAGTCTTTGGTTTTGGTCATTTTGTTTAGTTTGTGCAAGTTTTGAAAATTCTCTCAAACTCTCTTTTCCTTGGCCGAAATTGTGCACTTGGTAAGCCTAGTTTCTTTTGTCAAATTGGTCATTTTTGTTTTACACTTTGGTGTCAATTTTGTGCCTTTCTCTTTGTGCCGATTTTACCAATACCTAAAGAGACCATTCTTTTCTTTTCTTCTCCCCATTGCCGATTATACATTGCTCTCAAAACTTATCTTTTTCTTTCTTTTCTTTTCCATTCTATTTGGAAACCAAAACATCATCACCATCTCTCTCTATTTGATTTCTTTCAATCGAAATTCTCTCCACCTACACTTTCATGGCGAATGTTAAAGTGCCTATAACCGATTTTTATTTTCTCTTTTCTTTGTTTCTTCATAGCCGAATTCTTCTTAGATCCATATTATTCTCAAATCCTATCTTTTCGACGTGGAAATAGGTAAGAATCCTTTTCGTTTCGATTAGTTAATAGTGGTTATGGCGAATATTGATGATGGTTTGAAAGCTTTATTAGATCAAAATAAACGTTCCTTCTTTTAACGCTTATTTTGTTATACTTTAGTGCGATAACGGAAGTTTGGGATCAAGAAGTCGTGGGTGACAAAACGTTGGAATCAATTTTGTGGTAAGGAAATCATATCTTTAAAACCTTAGGATTATTTTGATATCATTGGATTAACGATCTTTGTCCTTGAAGACATTCAAAATAGGGAAGAAAAGGGCGGTGTTTAGCCTTCGGAAGAAGGGAGGTTCTGTTATTCCCCCTAAGTACAAGCAAAGGATCTGTTTTCAAAGAATCCGGATTTCCACCGGGTTGTGGACGTTCAACCGAGGAAAATCAACTGTCAAGTCGTTCGTACTCCCGAACCATTATTTGTTCGTGGATTCGATTCAGTTAGCGAACCATCGATCGGAGAAAAATCGCAAGTAGAAGTCTTACGAAAATCCGAGGGTAAATTTCTAGATCGCTATAGATAGATCGGTTTTATTATAGATTATAGTGTTTTAATTAACACAATACGTATAGGTGTTGAAGAAGCGGGAAAGTTTAGTTCTCTCCATAACCAGTGTGTAACTTCACACTCATTTTCGGTTGGACATCATGTTGTAAGTTCTGTGATAAATTCGTAAAATAGTAAAAACGGGAAAAATACGTAGTAACTCATATTTTTGAGTAAATGCATGAAAACGGTTAAAACCGAGAAAATGAAATCCGATAATACTCTAGTTCGATAAAATGGGCCGATAATACTCTAGTTCGATAAAATGGGCCGATAATACTCTAGTTCGATAAAATGGGCCGATAATACTCTAGTTCGATAAAATGGGCGATAAAACTCTAGTTCGATAAAATGAAATCCGATAATACTCTAGTTCGATTAAATGGGCCGAAAATACTGCTTTTAGATAAATTGGGCTAAAATGGGCCAAAGTCACTAAACTACTAAATGGGCTAGTTGTTAAATTGTTTATATGAGCCTAATGAAGGGTTAATTGATAAGCCCACCGATGATATGGATTAATGAAAATCATTATATGATTATATTTGTTATATACGCATGATTGCATGGGGTGGGTTATATGAAGAGAAGAATGGCCAGTTGCCACAAATTTGGCTCATTGCCTCTAGTTCGGTGGCTCTGCCACAATATGGCTCAATGCCTCTAGTTCGGTGGCTCACCACAAATTCGCTAAATGCCTCTAGTTCGGTGACAATGTCACAATCTAGTTCGATGAGTGCACTACAAAATTATTTAAGGGCTTTAAGCCCATGATTGGTGTGTTTGGCGGGGTGGGTTGACTTGATCCCCACAGTGTGTTGGTTGGTACGGGGTGTTAGCGGATGGATACTAGGTTGGTTTGGGAAATTCATATTTCATGCATTCTTCTCTTTAAATTATGTTACTTTACGATGTATGGTTGAAATCATTAATGGGCTCAAGCCCAAAGCATGATATCTTGACGATTTGACCTAAAAATGGTGGTAAGTGAGTTGCACACTGAGTTCTTTGTAACTCACCCAAATTTTATTAACCATTTCTGTAATGGAAATTGACGTGGACTTGGGCCGAGATGACTTGGAGGAGGCCATACTACAAACTTGGGTTTTAATAAACTATGACTTTATTTAAGTTTTTATTTTAATTGCTATTATTGGGTTGATGTAATAAGGCCTCTTATTATGTTTTATGGTTTTATTGTGTGGATGATTTAAATTTTATTTTTAAACTCTTAATATGGTTTTATCTCAAATATGTTAAGTTTTCTTAAGAACATTGGTTTTATAACAAAAGTTTTGTAGCACTAATTTATCTTAACCATGTGAAATTAAACGAATGTATGATTGGTGTGACAAACCAAATCTTGTCTAAACGCATAGACCGGGTTTGGGGTGTTACATTTAGTGGTATCAGAGCCCAGTTCAAAACTCGGCTGTGGTTTGGGTTCAATAAAGAAATTTGTTTGAAAATAATTTCTAGAGTTTTGAGTAAAGGTAGTATGGCACCATGAGCATCCCGCGCCAAGTCAAGTAAGTATCTCAGATATCAGTATGTTTATTATCATTGTGATATGATTATAAGAAACACTCTAGAACTTCTAGTTTTAGGTGTTAAAACCGTAGAGATTGAGACAATAGGATATTGATGCGAAAACACTCTATCTCTTTCATATCATAAGACATCGTTAATAAACAATTGAAATATTATTCTGATTCATAAAACTCTTAATCAGATTAAATCGAATTATTCGCCATGAGCACTAGAGGACGTGGTCGTGGACGCGGTAGGCGTGGCCGTGGTAGAGGACGAGGTGTTAGGGGCGCAACCGATGTGCCAAAGTTATATGTCGAAAATGGATGCACTGCGTCACTCGAGAGTGAGACGGGATCGCATTTACCATATGGAAGAGGATAATGCCGTGACACGAGCAATGCCGCGAGTACTTGAAAGGGTCATTTGGATCCAGAATGGACCAACCGCTCGTGGGTCGATATCGGAGCGATCAAATCCAGGTGGAGCCGAGGTTTTCGAGAGGTGTCTCTGGTGTAGCTCCCAATGTCGCTGAATATTGGCTTGAGGCGATGGAGAGCGAATTATGGACGATCTTGAGTGCACCGTGGAACAAAAGTTAAGAGGAGCGGTATCTTTGTTGAGAGAAGCTTACCAATGGTGGCTTACTATCCGAGATGGCACCGATGTCGCTTTAATTAATCGGGAATTTTTCAAGGCTTCCTTTCAAGGGAAATATGTGGAACAAGCTATGTGGATGCCCGAAGGAAGGAATTCTTGAACTGGTGCAAGGAAATAAGACGGTGGCGATATGAGGTGAGTTCTTACGTTTGAGTCGCTATGCTCGAACGATAGTGGCAACGGACCATGAGCGTTGTGTGCGCTTCGAGGACGGTTTGAAAGACGAGTTGCGGGTTCTGATAGCCCCACAACAAGTTAGAACTTTTGCCGCTCTTGTGGAGAAGGCCAAGATAGCCGAAGAGGCTAAGAACTCGGAACGTCAAAATCGGGAGCAAATTCGAGGCAAGAAAGATCTGAAGCATTCGGGTTCTTCGAGAAGATTCCTGAAGAGGCCCCGGAATGAGGAACCAGCTCAAGGAAGAGCACCAGTAGCTGTTAATCAGAGTCGGGATTGTGCTGAATGTGGGAAAAGACATTCCGGAGAATGTTGGAGGAAAACGGGTGCTTGCTATAAATGTGGATCGACGGAGCATCAATATAGGAGTTGCCCTCGACGTATGGATACAACTCAAGAAGTTCGTGCTACTGATGCACCACCGGCAAGAGGAGTTCAGCAACCACCGAGAGGTCGGGGACCAGGTCGTGGTGGTAATGGGGCTGGACGTGGTCAAGGTGCAGCGGGTCGAGGCAATGGTCCTAGAGGCAACGCGGATGCAAGACAGCCAGGATTGGTGTATGCGGTCAGACGTCGTGAGGATGGCAATGCACCGATGTGATAATCGACGCGTTCTTCATTTCGATGTACCGTTATTGCCTTGATAGATATTGGTTCTACTTATTCGTACATTGCTAGCACCATAATCGGAAACTTGAAATTAGACTCAAAATTTCCGATAAAGAGATGAGGTGATTAGTCCCTTAGGTCGATCGGTGGTGGTTAATAAACTGTTTGGAGACGTGCCTTAGTTATTCAAGGAGAAACATTCTTGGCAAATTTGATGGAATTGCCTTTTGGCGAATTCGATATCATTCGGGCATGGATTGGTTGGTTAAGCACCGGTTTTGTTTGTTAAGAAGAAGGATGGGTCAATGCGTATGTGTATCGATTATAGGCAATTGAATAAGTGACGATCAAGAATCGGTACCCTCTGCCGAGGATTGACGACTGTTTGATCAATTGAAGGGAGCTTCATTTTCTCCAAGATTGATTTAAGGTCGGGTTACCACCGACTTAAGGTGAAAGAAGCGGATATTCACAAGACAAATGCTCCGAACCTGCTACGGACACTATGAGTTTTTAGTGATGCCGTTTGGGTTGACCAATGCACCACCGCATTTATGGATATGATGAACCGGGTCTTTCAACCATTCTTAGATCGGTTTGTGGTGGTATTCATAGATGACATTACGGTTTATTCGAGGAGCGAAGAAGAACATGACTCGCATTTGCGGATTGTATTGCAAGTGCTTCGAGATAATCAGTTGTATGCCAAATTCGGTAAATGTGAATTTTGGTTAAGAGAAGTGACTTTCTTGGGTCATGTGGTATCACCAAGGAATAAGGGTGGATCCTCGGAAGATTGAGGCGGTATTGGATTGGAAACCACCAAGTCGGTAGTGTGAGATTCGGAGTTTCTTGGGTTTGGTTGGATATTATAGGCGCTTTGTTGAGGGTTCTCGTTGATTGCTTTGCACCTCTAGCTAAGCTTTGCGGAAGGGAGTGTTGTTTATATGGACCGATAAGCGGCAAGAAAGTTTCGAGCGATCAAGAAGGTTTTAACAAGCGCCGGTATTGATTCAACTTTGAGGTGGGAAGGAGTTTACGATTTATTGTGATGCGTCACATACGGGTTTAGGCCAGTATTGATGCAAAGTGGGAAAGTTGTAGCTTACACTTCTCGTCAATTGAGACCGCACGAAGTGAACTACCCTACTCATGATTTGGAGTTAGCAAGCAGTGGTCTTTGCCTTAAAGATTTGGAGGCATTACCTCTATGGTGAAAAGTCTATCATCTATACGGACCACAAGAGCCTTAAGTATCTTCTTACTCGTAAGGAGTTAAACTTGAGACAACGAAGATGGGTGGAGTCATTAAAGGACTATGATTTCTCAATTGAGTATCATCCTGGAAAGGCTAATGTGGTGGCGGATGCATTAAGTCGTAAGGTGGTATCTCGATTTGAGAGCTATGTTTGCCCATTTGAGTTTGTATGAGGATGGTAGTTTGGTAGCGGAACTTCAAGTGAAACCTCTGTGGTTGGATCAAATTAAGGAAAAAGTGATATTAGATGAGAAGTTGAGACTTCTAATTCAACAAGTGGAAAATGGTGGGATAGAGGATTTTGGTATGAACATGGAAGGTGTGTTGTGCTTTAGTGGAAGAGTCTGTATGCCTAAGGATTCGATATGAGGCAAATGATTTTGAGGAGGCGCATAGTAGCCCTTATGCTATGCACCCTGAGGAAATAAGATGTATCGGGATCTTCGTGAGCGATATTGGTGGCACAGGTTGAAACGTGAGATTTGAAATTTGTAGGAAAATGCTTAACTTGTCGACAAGTGAAAGCGAGCATCAATTGCCGTCGTCTTTTGCAACCGCTTAAGATTCCTCTTTGGAAATGGGAGCGGATAACAATGGATTTTGTTAGTGGGTTACCTTTAACACCTACTAAGAAAAATTCGCTTGGGTAATTGTTGATCGTCCGACGAAAGACCGCTCATTTTCTACCAAAGCGTCTTTTACTACTCGTTGCGTGGTTGGCGGCCGTATGTATCCGAAATCGTGAGGTTGCATGGGGTACCAGATCGATTATATCGGATCGGGATCCTAGGTTTACATCTCGATTTTGGAAAGCTTTGCATGAAGCCTTGGGTACAAAGCTTAATTTTAGTACGGCTTTTCATCCTCGATCGATGGTCACGGAGAGAGTGATTCGATTCTGGAAGACATGTTAAGGGGATGTGTAATCGACTTCAAAGGTAGTTGGGAGGATTTTCTACCGTTAGGGGAATTTGCGTACAACAACAAATACCGATCTAGCATTCGGATGGCACCCTACGAGGCATTGTATGGTCGTGAGGTGTCGTTCTCCTATTTGTTGGGTGAGTTGGGTGATCGCAGCTGTTAGGACTCGAGATGATTTACGAAGCGGAAGAAAAAGTGAAAGCTATTCGAGCACGCGGTTAAAGGAAGCTTGGATAGACAGAAGTCGTATGCGGATCTCAAGCGTAAAGAGATCGAGTATGCCGTAGGAGATCAAGTCTTCCCTGAAGGTCTCACCCTTGGAAAAAGATATTCGATTCGGGAAGAAGGGCAAGTTGAGTCCTAGATACATTGGACCGTGTCGTGTGGTGAAACGAGTTGGTCCAGATGGCCTATCAGATTGAGTTACCTCGGAATTGAGCCAAATTCATAATGTTTTCCACGTGTCCATGTTGAGGCGCTATAGATCGGATCCTTCGCATATAGTACCGGTAGAAGAAGTGGAGTTGAATTTGGATTTGTCTTTTGAGGAGGAACCAAAGGGAAATCTTAGACCGAGACGTGAAGGTGCTAAGAAAGAAGATCATGCCGTTGGTCAAAGTGTTGTGGCGTAACCACGGGTGGAGGAAGCTACGTGGGAGCCTGATGATGCAATTCGGCAACAATACCCTCACCTTTTTCAGCCGGTAAATTTCGAGGACGAAATTTTCTTTTAGGGGTAGAGTTGTAACACCCTAAAATTTGAGTAATTTATTTTCTATGTGTGCTTTGAGTAATTATTCTAGAAAGTAAAATTTTCTCGATTTATTTTCGTGGTTAGTATAGTCCTGAAGAAGGGTTTAAAATTTTTTAGAAGGAATAATATTAATTTTGAGAATTTATGGAAATAGACTAAGTGGCATTGACACATAAATTAATTTAAGTGTCAATGTGTAGCATAAGATGAGTAGTTGGACAAGTGGTGTTGGCGCATGAGCTAGTACATGGGGGTGAAGGTTCGAATCCCTAAATAGCATCTAGGTGAATTTTATTTTTGATTTTTCCGCCCATGTATAGCAAGTGTCGGCCAAGAGCATATATGGAAGGTGTTGACTTGTTATTTTTGGTTAGTATATCAAAGGAATAAGGAAAATTTGAACTTAAGGAAGGGTATCAAAAGAATAAGGAAAATGTGAGGATATGAGGCATGAATCAAGGAGTTGTTTAAGGAAACAATATCTTGGCCTAAAGACCAAGCATATGGACGGCATTATGGCTAGGGGATCCGAATTTTGGTGATAGTTTGGCTAGGAATTTTAGTCTTTGGTTTTGGTCATTTTGTTTAGTTTGTGCAAGTTTTGAAAATTCTCTCAAACTCTCTTTTCCTTGGCGAAATTGTGCACTTGGTAAGCCTAGTTTCTTTTGTCAAATTGGTCATTTTGTTTTACACTTTGGTGTCAATTTTGTGCCTTTCTCTTTGTGCCGATTTTACCAATACCTAAAGAGACCATTCTTTTCTTTTCTTCTCCCCATTGCCGATTATACATTGCTCTCAAAACTTATCTTTTCTTTCTTTTCTTTTCCATTCTATTTGGAAACCAAACATCATCACCATCTCTCTCTATTTGATTTCTTTCAATCGAAATTCTCTCCACCTACACTTTCATGGCCGAATGTTAAAGTGCCTATAACCGATTTTTATTTTCTTTTTCTTTGTTTCTTCATAGCCGAATTCTTCTTAGATCCATATTATTCTCAAATCCTATCTTTTCGACGTGGAAATAGGTAAGAATCCTTTTCGTTTCGATTAGTTAATAGTGGTTATGGCGAATATTGATGATGGTTTGAAAGCTTTATTAGATCAAAATAAACGTTCCTTCTTTTAACGCTTTATTTTGTTATACTTTAGTGCGATAACGGAAGTTTGGGATCAAGAAGTCGTGGGTGACAAAACGTTGGAATCAATTTTGTGGTAAGGAAATCATATCTTTAAAACCTTAGGATTATTTTGATATCATTGGATTAACGATCTTTGTCCTTGAAGACATTCAAAATAGGGAAGAAAAGGGCGGTGTTTAGCCTTCGGAAGAAGGAGGTTCTGTTATTCCCCTAAGTACAAGCAAAGGATCAAGCTTCAAGAATCCGGATTTCCCACCGGTTGTGGACGTTCAACCGAGGAAAATCAAGCTGCTCAAGTCGTTCGTACTCCGAACCATTATTTGTTCGTGGATTCGATTCGATTAGCGAACCATCGATCGGAGAAAAATCGCAAGTAGAAGTCTTACGAAAATCCGAGGGTAAATTTCTAGATCGCTATAGATAGATCGGTTTTATTATAGATTATAGTGTTTTAATTAACACAATACGTATAGGTGTTGAAGAGCGGGAAAGTTTAGTTCTCTCCATAACCAGGTGTGTAACTTCACACTCATTTTCGGGTTGGACATCATGTTGTAAGTTCTGTGATAAATTCGTAAAATAGTAAAAACGGGAAAAATACGTAGTAACTCATATTTTTGAGTAAATGCATGAAAACGGTTAAAACCGAGAAAATGAAATCCGATAATACTCTAGTTCGATAAAATGGGCCGATAATACTCTAGTTCGATAAAATGGGCCGATAATACTCTAGTTCGATAAAATGGGCCGATAATACTCTAGTTCGATAAAATGGGCCGATAATACTCTAGTTCGATAAAATGGGCCGATAAAACTCTAGTTCGATAAAATGAAATCCGATAATACTCTAGTTCGATTAAATGGGCCGAAAATACTCTGTTTCGATAAATTGGGCTAAAATGGGCCAAAGTCACTAAACTACTAAATGGGCTAGTTGTTAAATTGTTTATATGAGCCTAATGAAGGGTTAATTGATAAGCCCACCGATGATATGGATTAATGAAAATCATTATATGATTATATTTGTTATATACGCATGATTGCATGGGGTGGGTTATATGAAGAGAAGAATGGCCGGTTGCCACAAATTTGGCTCATTGCCTCTAGTTCGGTGGCTCTCCACAATATGGCTCAATGCCTCTAGTTCGGTGGCTCTGCCACAAATTCGCTAAATGCCTCTAGTTCGGTGACAATGTCACAATCTAGTTCGATGAGTGCACTACAAAATTATTTAAGGGCTTTAAGCCCATGATTGGTGTGTTTGGCGGGGTGGGTTGACTTGATCCCCACAGTGTGTTGGTTGGTACGGGTGTTAGCGGATGGATACTAGGTTGGTTTGGGAAATTCATATTTCATGCATTCTTCTCTTTAAATTATGTTACTTTACGATGTATGGTTGAAATCATTAATGGGCTCAAGCCCAACATGATATCTTGACGATTTGACCTAAAAATGGTGGTAAGTGAGTTGCACACTGAGTTCTTTGTAACTCACCCAAATTTTATTAACCATTTCAGTAATGGAAATTGACGTGGACTTGGGCCTGATGACTTGGAGGAGGCCATACTACAAACTTGGGTTTTTAATAAACTATGACTTTATTTAAGTTTTTATTTTAATTGCTATTATTGGGTTGATGTAATAAGGCCTCTTATTATGTTTTATGGTTTTATTGTGTGGATGATTTAAATTTTATTTTTAAACTCTTAATATGGTTTTATCTCAAATATGTTAAGTTTTCTTAAGAACATTGGTTTTATAACAAAAAGTTTTGTAGCACTAATTTATCTTAACCATGTGAAATTAAACGAATGTATGATTGGTGTGACAAACCAAATCTTGTCTAAACGCATAGACCGGGTTTGGGGTGTTACAACCAAACTATCTTGGAAGCAGTGGATCAGCAATTGATCATTATTAACATACCCAGTCATCCGTCTACAGAACATGGTAATATAGGCTTCAGGGCAGCTAGTCCCATTGTACTTCTCGAATTCTGGCATTTTAAACTTGTGAGGAAGCACCAAATCTGGAACCAAACTCAGGTCCTTAGCATCAATTCCATTGTGATTATCAGCATTTTCCAAGGCCTTGAATTTTTCTTCCAACCATTTACAACGGTCCTCTAACTGCCTTGGCAATTCAGTTCTTGCCCCTTCTCTCTCTGCTATATCAGGGATAACAGGATTACCTGGGTTATCTCCTGGGTTAGATCCTGAGCCAACTTGGAAGTTCATGGGCAATCCAGTATCAGCTTGACCTTGTTGAGGCCTAATCGTGATAGATGGCCTTTGAGGATACACCTCAGGTTGTATCTGTGCATGTGGTGGGGTGAAGCCCGGAGGATAGTCTTCATTATCTTCTCCAGCAATAGTCATGGGACCTTTTCCCTTGTCCATTGCCCCATTCAGTAGCTGAGTCATTTGAGCCACCATATTCCTTTGGGCTTCCATCATTTGTTCCCTCATATCTTGTTGGATCTTTGCCAACTGCTCTTGCAGCTGGTCTTGCATGTCTCTTTGGAACTGTTTGAGTCTTTGGTCCATGTTTTTTTTTTGTCTTAGCGTGTGTACCGTAACAGTGTTTAGTTTCCAGATTAACTTTTTCTTCTTTATCTCTCTGTAATAACTTCAACTAATTAGGGTCCTTCTATAGATTTAAATGCATATGATGCGATGTAATGCAAATGCATGAAATGAATGCAAAAAGAAAGAGAGGCGTTGATTCTGAATTCAATTCCATTAGAACAAATTTTCTAGAAAGCAAATTTATTTACATAAAACGGATTACATATGCGGCCTTGCCCTCATATTCCAAGCAAAAACACCAATCCCCTTTTTCGCAAAGGTCAAATCTTGCAAACTTCTAATAGATGCCTCCACTAGCTCCTTTTTGCTTGGGCTGCGACTCATTACTCACTTATCCTCGCAATGCTTGTTAGCCTCTTCAAGAAAGCTGAGACATGGTGATTCTCGAATAGTCTTTGTCAGCTTGAATCCTTGGGCAATAAAGTCTTGTATTCCTTCATGAACTATCAGTCTTCTCTCGTTGTGTTTACTTGTACCATATTCGGACAACCGTATTATAATCCACTTTATCAAGAAATCCATTTTCTCATGACAAACTCTTCTATTTAGCAATCAAATTTGAATCAACACCTTTTTTTCTATGATGTGAATGTAATGCAATCAAAACAAAAGAGAACATGTTAGCTCAAGAGAAATAAATAACAAAATAGGGCACCTATCTGGGTGACCACTAGGGTTTGGCATAGTTCTACCTAGGGTAAGCCCTTAGGTTTTCTACATGTGGTTTAGCTCTAAAGTTGAGGTACCGAACCACGAGATTCTCGATCCTCACCCATTATAGGCTCATACAGACATCGAGTTTAGTTCAGGGAATACATTTCCCTATGGCTGCACCTGAGATGAAAATCTCACGAAGACATAGGTACGATGTATCCCGAAAGCGACTCACTATCCTGCACGGAGGTGAAAACCTCACGAAGGAGTAGCTTCTCACTCCCACTTAAAAGGGTGTGACCACAACGGTCATGCAATGCAATGCAATGCAGAAATACTTTACAAGATTAGAACAACATGCAATAAAAAGGATCATAATTTTTCAAATCGGATTTTCAAATTTAGACAAAAGGACATGAAATAATCAATTTTACGGCTTGACTCTCTTATTATGTCCCCAGTGGAGTCGCCAAGCTGTCGAAACCTTTTTTTTTTTTTGAAAAAATAGGGATCGACTTTAAAAAAACAAAAACGGGAGTCGCCACCAATCCCTTTTTGCTTAGGTGTGATTGGACCACCTTATAAAACGTTTTATTTCAAAACATTGATTTTGGCCTACGAAATTCAAGAAAACGGGTTCGGGAGTCGGTTACGTACGAGGAAGGATTAGCACTCTCGTAACGCCCAAAATTGGTAACGGATTGATTAGTTATTGTCCTAATGTCAAAAATTCGAAAAGATTTGAAAACATGATTTCTTTAAAAACTTGAACAATTTGAGATGGAACTTGAGATTCCTTTGTTCCGAAAGAATACAAACACCACATCCAGCACGTTAGGACATGATGTTTTAAACCCTCGTAACCAAAATCATTTCATGATTTACAAAATTCATCAAAAGGATATTTAGTTATTTAGTCAAATGGAAAAATCGAAACCTAGCACGTTAGGGCACTATTTCCCAAATTTCTAAACACAAAACATTGCCTTATTTAAGAAAAACTTTTGGATAAAATGTGGTAATTAAAGAAGATAGATATTTTTAAACAAAGATTTGAAAAAAGTAACATTAAGTTATTACAAAAAAGTGCAATTTACTAAAGTTGCAGATTATATTAACAATTATCACTAATATAAACAATTAAGTAAAAGAATGACAAGCAATAATAATAATGTTAAGGTAAACTAAGATAATGGATTCAAAATTTTTTAAAAAAAAATGAACAATCAAAATAAAAAATATAGAGTAGATAATAGCAATTTTAAAAGAATCTATGAAAAAATTAAGGAAAAAAAATTTATTCACAAGATTAAATTTAAATAAAAAAATTATAATAATATAAGGTAAATAATATACTCAAAACAATTAATGAATATTATAAAAAATTTTAGAAAAATGAAATAATAAAAAATAAAAATAAAAAACGATATGGCAAAATCTAAAATAGTTAATATATACATAATAAAATAAATAAATATATTTTAAATAAATAATATAAAAACTTTGAATAAAAATGTATAAGGGATAACTTATAATAAGTATATAATATACCATTTAAAAATAGATAATATACATATTTTAAATAAACAATATATGGAAAATTTTGCCTTAATAATAAAACAATTTAGATGATGTACAACATACAAATTTTCAAATATTACATAATATGATTAAAGTTAAATAATATATAATATATAGATAATATATAACAAATAATAATAATAATAATATATGATAAAACAATTTAACGTAAATAGGAAAAGCAAAAAAAGAAAAAAGTTTAAAATAATTAAAATAATTAAAATAAATGAATAAATAATGATTAAGCAATTAAATGGATAAATAAAAAAAAAGTTAAAAAAACACATAAGTCAACCTAACTCCCGCAATATGTGGACTCAACGAAATTCCTCCACCAAAATCTAACTCGAACGGAAGCAACTCAAAAAGAAACGAAGATGAGCGAAGAACAAAATAGGAACAAGCCACGAGAAAAATAAGAACGTAAAGAGAGAGAAATTTGAGTGAATGCTCTCAAGAATTTTTATTACTCAAAATTCAAGTCCTTTACAATGAAGGAGAGGCCTCTATTTATAGTTGAGCCTCCCCAAATCCAACGGTACAGATCAATTACATCAACGGCTAAGATTAAAAGGTATCTACAAATTAAATCTCTAAGATTACAAAATCATATCTTCTAAGATTGCATACCATATCTTCTAGGATTTCATATCATATCTAAGATTTGCATATTATATCTAAGATTGCATATCATATCTTCTAGGATTGCATACCATATCTAAGATTTGCATATCATATCTAAGATTGCATATCCTTGAAGATTGTGTTTCCATATACGTCAAGCTTGTAGATGGACCTTCAATCTTTTCAAGTAATGGGCCATTCCAATCGGGCCAAATGATATATTTTGGACTGGACTTGGACTTTGTTTTATTATTGTGGGCTTATTTTTTTTTGTATGGGCCCGGGCTAAATTGGCCTATTACATAATTGATAGCCACCGAGTTGTGGCACACATCCAGACCAACGACGGAAATGGTTTTCTAATTTTAATTTTTTCTCATGTAAATCACCATTTAGTTTATATTAATCTTTTCCATCCATAATATATTTATTCTCATTTTATAAAAAAAGTGTTCTTTTATTTTTTACATCAATAATATACTTATTTACAATTTACAAAAAAATGAAAAAATTGTATTGTATTATAATGTATTTTTACATCAATAATATACTTATTTACCATTTAAGAAAAAAATAAAAGAAATTGTTTATATTGTATCATATTGTATTTTTAAATCAATAATATACTTATTTACAATTTACCCATAAATGAAAAACAATTAATTCGATCATCTCCTCAATGTTTCCCCTAAGTGTGGACATGTTGTCCTACTATGCTCAGGGTTCCTAGAATAACTGCATAACCTCATTTGGTCTATCTTCTCCCAAATATTCATATTGTTGCGTATCCAACTAGAATTCGATCGATCTTTTAGCTTGCAACGCAATGTAATATTCAATAGCAACTCGAATGAAGCGCTCAAAATAGGTGGCCACATACTTTCATTTGGGACCAGTGACAATTAAGATTTTCATACTTTATATATGCATTTTAGTTTGTACACTTCATCAACATAGCTTATGCAATCCAGATATGCCGAGGCACATGCAGCAATTGCATGTGCACATGGAATACAAAGTGCTTAAAATCTCCCATTGTCGCAGGTCCTCTGTCTCAGGTATACACGGTACGATCCCCTAATAATACCTTCGTCGGGTCTATGGAACTCCGTAACCCAAAATATTTGATTTGGACACAACTGACACACTACAGACATAGAATTCGCTCTTTTTACATTTTCTGTAATATTTTTCATCACTTCCTCGCACCAAATCTGGTCACCCTTTATTTGTCCAACATATTTTTTCGCTCGCTTTGGAAACAAGGTTGATAAGAAAAAATATGTTTCTTTGACCACCGAGGTTATCGAAAAATGATGTGTCCCCTTCAATATGGAATTTATTCATTTTGCTAGGTTCGTTGTCATGTGTTCGTATCGTAGACCTCCATCATATGATTGAGTCTATTGTTCCTTGGGTATCCCATCGAGGTAATGCCCACTATTTATAGCCCGCAAGTTCCCCAACATTTCGTGGAATTGATGTTGGACAAGTTCATACCCTATCGAAGAAAATAAAGAGTATATCCATGAATGCAAACAATGTATTTGTTAAAGAATTATATAGAAAATAATATATGCTACATACCCATGTTAATAACATGTCACCGCTCAGCATCCTTACCAAATTAGCACATGTCATTAGACGTGATATCACGTATACAATACCTATGGTGTGCATGATCCCATAGGCTTCCACGTTGATCAATTACAGTTTGTATTCTGGGTGCCCTATCAGAAATGATGCATATATTGGGTTGTAGCACAGCATGCTTTCTTAAGTTAGTTAAGAAGAAAACCCAAGCATCAGCGGTTTCTCTTTCAACAATTGCAAATGCTATTGGCAGGATTTTTAGATTATCATCCTATACAATAGCCAACAAGAAGTGATGATCATATCTCCCGTCCATGAATGTACCGTCAATTTGGACTAATAGCTTACAATACGGGAATGCTTCAATGCATGGCTTGAATGTCCAAAAAATGTTGGAAATTTTTTTCCCTCAGATCATTTGATTGCCATGATACCTAGGTTGCGTTTGCAATTCGATGACGGTACCTAGTACGTACTGATTCAGTAACTTGTACCATTACCACAAATCATTATACGATTTATCCCACCCGTTATGCTTCTTTTCTATAGCCTTCTATTTTGCAACCCATGTGTAATCGTACTAGCTACAGGTATTGGCAATCAAAATCAGCACTGAAATCCTAAGACTCGTTTTCACCATAGGTAAGATAATGTTAGAGATCATGTAAGAATCCAATTTTGGATGATCTGTTGACATACTTATAACAACACAAGCATTTCAAAATACGTAAGACAATGTTAGAGATTATGTCATAATCCAATTTTGGATGATCTTATGATGTACCTACAACACCACAAGTATGTGAAACGTTATATTTATTATTACCTAGAACCCCATATTCATTCTCATAGATGTCATGATTTTTCATGGACATCTACTGTCACGTATTACATACTTAGCCTCATATTTTTCTGTTCGGGATTTTATAACATGGAAGTTTACCCTATGGTTTATGCTATACTGCTTCATTGTAGTGACAAAATCATCTTTGGAGGAAAACTCCATTCCAACTTGTAAATCGTCAAAATTTGTAGAAGAACTTGCGTGGCTCGGTCTTCTATAAAGAAGTTTTAGAAATTCTATCCCACCTTCAACATCAAGGTCGACATTAAGCATATGGGGTGGAGGTGTATATGTCGTAAAATCTAGATGAATTCCTCTAGCATTGTCCGAACCTTCACCATTAGAACCACTTCCTTCTAGTTTAGTAGGAATGACCTCTAGTGTAACACCCTGATTTAGGGGCTATGCAATTTGGGTATAATTCCAGTGTTGGAAGGTTTTTGGGTGTTTTTGGATGTGTTTTAGAGGTTTAAGAATGCTCGGATGAAAGGGGAAGGCTTTGGAAAATTTTAGATTTTTAGGGTAAAAAGGGGAAATAGGGCAGGAAGGCCTTAAAATAAATTGGGGGAGTTTAGGACGCAAGAAAGGATGTGGCAAAGTGGCATAGAGGCTCTACTTAAGGTCTTGGGAAGGAGGCGCCTAAGAGCTCAAGGGTTCGAGTCTTTCTGGGGCAAAGAATGTTGCTTTGTTTTTGCGTCAAGGACCTGGGCTAAGTAGGCCTTAAAAATAGATGTCCAAGTTGATGGACATGAAAGTCCAATTGGCAAAGTGGCTCTTGGGCGCTACTTAGGCACTGGAGGGGAGTGAGGTCGCGGTTTCGAGGGGCCGGAGAAGCATTTGGCGTTTTATTTTTGTTTTGGGCGTTGGGCTTTGTAAGGCCTTAAAGATATATGGTGAGGAATTCGGACAAGAAAGATGGGCTGGTGGAGTGGCTCTCATGCGCCACTTAGGCGGAGAGAGAGCAAGAGCGCGCAGTTCGAGCACTGGAGCTGCATGTTGGCGTTTCTATTTTTGTGCGGTTATGGGCTGAGATAAGAAGGGTTTAAAAATAAACGTTGGGGGTTTCTAGCATGAAATTCAATGTGGCCGAGTGGCCTGGGCGTTGGAGGAGGGTGTGCGCAGATGGTCCCAGAGTTCGAACCAAGGAGAGCGTTTTGGAGTTTTAATTTTTATTCCTTTTTGGCAGCAATTTTGAAGGTGTTGGGCGGCTAGAAGACTCTTATTTAGATGAGGATAAGGTTTTTTTTTTATTTTATTTTTATTTATCTAGTTATTTAGAAGTGTGGGATAATTAATATTTATTTTTGATAAGTGGGATAATAGTGGAGCAATTCAAATTGTTTTTGAATTGAACTAATTCAAATTGATTTGAATTAGTTGGCGAATGCTATAAATAGGGGTAGAGTGCCAATTATTCTTCAAGTCTTTTGCCAAATCTCTCCTCTCCCTCTTGGTGTGCCGATTTCTCCTTTGGCCTTTGTAGTCAAATATTTCTTTTGTTTTCTTTTAATCCCTTGATAGCCGAAATCTTTAGCCCTCCATCTCTCTTCTACTTTATCAAGTTTGAAGCCGAACCGGTGAAGTGTGGTGTCATCGACATCTAAAGATTGTAGGTAAGTATCCTAGTTAATTGGTTAGAGGTCAAACCGAATGGTTGGCCTTAGTGTTGGTTGGCCGAATGCTCTATAGGTTATAAGTGATGTGTTTTGCTTGTTTGTAGCCAGCGCCAAGGAGTCTAAAGGAAGGTCTCGAATTGTTTGGACTCATCAAGGTAAGAGTGGTAAGGTATTCGGCCTTAGGCCTTATTATGTAATATTGTGTTGACCAAGAGTGGCTATGTTCTTTTTAGGGGCATATCGACAAGAGCAAAGGAAGCCTTCTGGATCTCAGATTATTTCGGTAAGGATAGTAGTAAGTGACTTAGAATTAGTTGATTATGACTTCGTTGATTAATCGTGTGGTTACGATTAAGTGACTTTCGATGGAGGCGAATACCGATCCAAGGTGGGCAAGGGAAAGCTCCCATCCCAAAGTTTAAGAAAAGATCCGTTTCACTGCACGCGATTGGCCACCGTGTGTGGGCCAGCGAATGTGAAAACGTTAGGCAAAAAGCCGTAGTTTCGCTAAACGATAGCGTCGAGGATCGAGAGTCTAGAACTCCTAGTAATAAGGTGTGTAACTAACCCACTGTTTCCGGGTTTTATGTGTTATATGTTTTACTAACAAGTGCAGTAATGAGTGTGCCATATATACCCCTAAAGGGTATAGCGATGACCAGGTTAGTATCGGATCTATTGCAGTGTGATTATTTATGAGTATGTTTATGAACATTAATAAGCATGTGCATGCATGATCACGGTTATATTTTATGTGGCATGTGCATGGGTGGGTTTATGAAAGAAGGACAGGGTGTACTTCGAGTACGTGGTTGATGTCAGCTTTGTGCTACATCGTGGATTGGCGCTGACTGAGGTCGCGTTGTGGATCTTTGCGATTTAGTTCGCGTGGTTACCTTGATTGATATGGGCTTTATGCCATATCGTGGCTTGATGGATTGCTGTGTGCTCCATCGTGGTTTGATGTTAGTTATACGCTACATCGTGGATGGCATTGGTTGCCTTTATGGAGGGAAAAGGAGAGGGTGACTCGATAGTCCCCTGGTGTGTGGTAGGCTGGATAAGGGGGTGTGTAGCGGATGGACCCTAGGTTGGGTTGGGAATCATGTTGCATTATTTTTTGTAATAATATGGAAATGGGCCAAGACCAATATGACATGTGGATAGGTATGTTTTGGGAACATACGTGGAAATGGGCCAAGCCCAGCGATCAGTGGATAGATGAGAAATGGGCCTAGCCCAGTATTTGAGTATGATTTGAATGTGGGCCAAGCCCAGATTGTGGTAATTGTTAAAATGAATATATATTACTTGTTGCATTTGATAATTGGGATATTATGTGGCTAGCATGTGGGTGGATTTCAAAGGTTAACTTACACATCGAGTCAGTATGACTCACCCAACTTTTTAATCATCGCAGTGAGTCGTGATTAGTGGGCGGGTTGGAGTAGATACAAAGGTGGCCATGCAGTAGCAGATTTTCATGCAGAAGTAGACGTTTTGAATATTTTTATTTCAAGCATTTTAATTTGAAGTACTTGGTTTAATTTATTTGATGTAATAAGGACCACTTTTATTTAAAGTATTCTATTTATGATTGTTGAAGTTTATATTATACTTAGAAATGATATCAACTTATAATAAAGTTTTAATTCAAACCAAGCTTATATTATTTAATAATTTTTAATGGACTTACTTCCCAAAAGTTAACAAAATTTTCAAGTTTTACTCTAAAGATAAAGATTTTTAACCGTCATTCCGCAGTGACATAACCAGATCCGGACGAGACTTGTGGGCCGGGTTTGGGGGTGTTACAGTTTGGTATCAGAGCCCGGTTCAAAACTCGGCTTTGAGGGTTTTGGGCCCAAAAACATTTTCAAAATGGGCTTTTCAAGAATATGGGTTTATGAATTATTTTTCAGGTATTCTGGCATGGCACCTGTACCTCCGACCCGAGTCCACCAGGTAAGTACTTCAGACTTGTGAAGTAATTTGTTATATGAACTGTTATGGGCTTAGTTGGGCTCGTAGATTAGTGAACTAGGATCTGTTGAACCCTAGGGCTAGTCTACTCAAACACATGCATAAGACTTAAGGCTACTAAACAAACCTGTGATTAAGTCGCCGAGTTAAGGTGTGGCAACCATTGTGCGCATGTCTAGGAGTGGATCCGGAAGAGCCTGGTACTTAAGCAGTCCTCGTGACTCACCTCCTCTTCGCTGGAATCCTACCTGGTGCGTAGCTACGGTTCACCTTAACCAAGAGGACTTGTTCATAGGCTAAACCAATTATTAAAACCCGAAAGGGATTTGCCTCACTGTTTTAAAATCCTTAGTTTTAAAATTTCCAAAATTTACCCCTTTGGTTTGTAAACTCTAAATCTAATTCTGAAAAACGTTTTCTCAATTTACCAAAATTATCAAAATGCCCTAGCGGAAAAATTACAAAAATACCCCTATGTTGAAAATTACTAAAATGCCCTGACTTTTAAAATTTCTGGTTTAACCCCAAACTTAATAAAATTTTCTTACATTGCAAAAGTATCCAATTTTCTGTATTCCAAAATAATAACCCTGACTTTGGAAATTCACAAAATTACCCTGATTGACAAAATTACCAAAATACCCCTGGTTACCAAAATCCTGTTATACCTTTAATTTGCGGAATTTTCGAAAATACTCTTCAATTTTGGGAATTTCAAAAAGATCCTGACTTATTAAATTTTTTGAATCGCTCTGGTTTATGACGAAAATGTCCCTGTAGGACAAAATGACGGAAATACCCCTGGGGTAAAAACGGGCAGAAATGTCCGAATAGTGAATGTGGGTGGTAGATACCACTGAATGTGCCTCTATTGAGGGAGAAATGTGTTCTTGTGGACGAATGAATGTGTGAGTGTGTAAATGTGATTCTTTGAATTAGGGTAACAAACTGGAACTGAGACTTTGTGTGATCGAAAGAACTACTTTAAAATACCCTTCTTTCATAAAAATTTGCTCGCGATTAAATAGTGGAACAAAATTTCTAATGCATAAAATTTCTTAAATCAGATTAAGTCACGACGATAGAGATGAGTTCTAGGGGCGCGCGGTAGAGGTAGAATGGCGACTTTCTGAACCGGTAGGAGTGCGCCATGGGTCGAAAGTGAAGTGCCACCACCAGGCAGTGGTCGCGGAGGAGCAAGATCGACGGAGGAAGATGACGCAGTGTCGCAAGCCATGCTACGAGTGCTACAGCAAGTGGCAAGAGCTAGTAGGGGAAATGGAACTCGGAAGTCGGTATCGGAAAGGCTTAGATCAAATGGAGCCGAGACCTTTAGAGGAGTGTCGGGAGTAGCTCCTAATGTAGCGGAATATTGGTTAGAAGGAGTCGAAAGAATTATGGACGACTTAGATTGTACCCGCAGGAAAAGCTAAAGTCTTTGTTTAAGCTTCTTCGGGATGAAGCTTATCGTTGGTGGCTCATTTGTCAAACAAGGTGTACCGTACAGATCGATTGGATTGGGAGTACTTTAAGGAAAAGTTTGAAGGAAAGTACGTTGGAGCAAGTTACTTAGGCGCCGCAAAGGAAAGCGTTTCTAAACCTAGTACAAGGGAATAAGTCGATAGCGAGTATGAAGTCGAGTTTGTGCGACTAAGTCGATGCGCCAAAGGAATCGTGGCTCACGATTATGAAAGGAGTGTTCGATTCGAAGATGGGTCTGCGAGATGAGTTGCGGAGTTGATCGCGCCACACAAGAGAAAGGGATTTTGCCATTCTCGTAGTAGAAAGCTCGGATTGCCAAGAGGTGAAAAAGACTATAAGAGAAAACCGAGAGAAGAATAGGAACGAGGATAAGGGAAATATTGGACCGTCGGCATCATTTGGTAATGTCCGAAAAAGACCAAGGATCGAGAATCTGTACATGCACTTGCCCCAATGGATCGGAATCGTTCTTGTGTTCGATGTGGAAGACCTCACACAGAGAGTGTTGGGGAAATAGTAAAGAATGTTTTAGGTCTGCGGATCTAAGGCACATTTAGTTAAGAATTGTCCTCGGCGGCGGGGGTCGTGGTTCAAGTCATGGAAGGAATGGTTCTAGTCGGAGTCAACCAAGGATGTGATATTAGGTAAGCTCCTTTGCTTTGGTACATGCTTTAATTACTTTGTTTGCTTATGAGTTAGCCTTTTACGTGTTGCTAAGAGAGGTGTTTGAATTTTGAGCACGAACTTAGAGATTGTGTAGGTACGATAGCCTTAGTAAGATCGAGTCTGCAGACATAAGCGTAAGGTGGTAAGAAAGGTTGTATGGACGTTTGTTAGTAAAGTAATTTCGAGGACGAAATTATTTTTAAGGAGGGTAGAATTGTAACACCCGATTTAGGGGCTATGCAATTTGGGTATAATTCCAAAGTGTTGGAAGGTTTTGGGTGTTTTTGGATGTGTTTTAGAGGTTTAAGAATGCTCGGATGAAAGGGAAGGCTTTGGAAAATTTTAGATTTTTAGGGTAAAAGGGGAAATAGGGCGGAAGGCCTTAAAATAAATTGGGGGAGTTTAGACGCAAGAAAGGATGTGGCAAAGTGGCATAGAGGCTCTACTTAAGGTCTTGGGAAGGAGGCGCCTAAGAGCTCAAGGGTTCGAGTGCTGGGGGCAGACAATGTTGCTTTGTTTTTGCGTCAAGGACCGGGCTAAGTAGGCCTTAAAAATAGATGTCCAAGTTGATGGACATGAAAGTCCAATTGGCAAAGTGGCTCTTGGGCGCTACTTAGGCGCTTGGAGGAGTGGTCGTCGCGGTTTCAAGGGGCCGAGAAGCATTTGGCGTTTTATTTTTGTTTTGGGCGTTGGGCTTTGTAAGGCCTTAAAGATATATGGTGAGGAATTCGGACAAGAAAGATGGGTGGTGGTGGAGTGGCTCTCATGCGCCACTTAGCGCTTGGAGGAGAGCAAGAGCGCGAGTTTGAGCACACGAGCCGCATGTTGGCGTTTCTATTTTTGTGCGGTTATGGGCTGAGATAAGAAGGGTTTAAAAATAAACGTTGGGGGTTTCTAGCATGAAATTCAATGTGGCCGAGTGGCCTGGGCGTTGGAGGAGGGGTGTGCAGCAGACTGGTCCCAGGTTCGAACCAAGGGAGCTGCGTTTTGGAGTTTTAATTTTTATTCCTTTTTGGCAGCAATTTTGAAGGTGTTGGACGGCTAGAAGACTCTTATTTAGATGAGGATAAGGTTTTTTTTTTATTTTATTTTTATTTATCTAGTTATTTAGAAGTGTGGGATAATTAATATTTATTTTTGATAAGTGGGATAATAGTGGAGCAATTCAAATTGTTTTTGAATTGAACTAATTCAAATTGATTTGAATTAGTTGGCCGAATGCTATAAATAGGGGGGGTAGAGTGCCAATTATTCTTCAAGTCTTTTGCCAAATCTCTCCCTCTCCCTCTTGGTGTGCCGATTTCTCCTTTGGCCTTTGTAGTCAAATATTTCTTTTGTTTTCTTTTAATCCCTTGATAGCCGAAATCTTTAGCCCTCCATCTCTCTTCTACTTTATCAAGTTTGAAGCCAACCGGTGAAGTGTGGTGTTTGTCGACATCTAAAGATTGTAGGTAAGTATCCTAGTTAATTGGTTAGAGGCGAAACCGAATGGTTGGCCTTAGTGTTGGTTGGCCGAATGCTCTATAGGTTATAAGTGATGTGTTTTGCTTGTTTGTAGCCAGCGCCAAGGAGTCTAAAGGAAGGTCTCGAATTGTTTGGACTCATCAAGGTAAGAGTGGTAAGGTATTCGGCCTTAGGCCTTATTATGTAATATTGTGTTGACCAAGAAGTGGCTATGTTCTTTTTAGGGCATATCGACAAGAGCAAAGGAAGCCTTCTGGATCTCAGATTATTTCGGTAAGGATAGTAGTAAGTGACTTAGAATTAGTTGATTATGACTTCGTTGATTAATCGTGTGGTTCTGATTAAGTGACTTTCGATGGAGGCGAATACCGACCAATGTGGGCAAGGAAAGCTCCCATCCCAAAGTTTAAGAAAAGATCCGTTTCGCTGGCATGCGAGATTGGCCACGGTGGTGTGGGCGACCATGAACAGAAAACGTTAGGCAAAAAGTCGTAGTTTCGCTAAACGATAGCGCGCGAGGATCGAGAGTCTAGAACTCCTAGTAATAAGGTGTGTAACTAACCCACTGTTTCCGGTTTTATGTGTTATATGTTTTACTAACAAGTGCGAGAATGAGTGTGCCATATATACCCCAAAGGGTATAGCGATGACCAGAGTTAGTATCGGATCTATTGCGGTGTGATTATTTATGAGTATGTTTATGAACATTAATAAGCATGTGCATGCATGATCACGGTTATATTTTATGTGGCATGTGCATGGGTGGGTTTATGAAAGAAGGACAGGGTGTACTTCGAGTACGTGGTTGATGTCAGCTTTGTGCTACATCGTGGATTGGCGCCGATCGAGGTCGCGTTGTGGATCTTTGCGATTTAGTTCGGCGTGGTTACCTTGATTGATATGGGCTTTATGCCATATCGTGGCTTGATGGATTGCTGTGTGCTCCATCGTGGTTTGATGTTAGCTATACGCTACATCGTGGATGGCATTGGTTGCCTTTATGGAGGGAAAGGAGAGAGGTGACTCGATAGTCCCCGGTGTGTGGTAGGTTTGGATAAGGGGGTGTGTAGCGGATGGACCCTAGGTTGGGTTGGGAATCATGTTGCATTATTTTTGTAATAATATGGAAATGGGCCAAGACCAATATGACATGTGGATAGGTATGTTTTGGGAACATACGTGGAAATGGGCCAAGCCCAAATGATCGATGGATAGATGAGAAATGGGCCTAGCCCAAAGATTTGAGTATGATTTGAATGTGGGCCAAGCCCAGTTGTGGTAATTGTTAAAATGAATATATATTACTTGTTGCATTTGATAATTGGGATATTATGTGGCTAGCATGTGGGTGGATTTCAGTGGTTAACTTACACACTGAGTCTGTATGACTCACCCAACTTTTTAATCATCGCAGTGAGTCGTGATTAGTGGACGGGTTGGAGTAGATACAAAGGTGGCCATGCAAAGAGTGATTTTCATGCAGTAGACGCGTTTTGAATATTTTTATTTCAAGCATTTTAATTTGAAGTACTTGGTTTAATTTATTTGATGTAATAAGGACCACTTTTATTTAAAGTATTCTATTTATGATTGTTGAAGTTTATATTATACTTAGAAATGATATCAACTTATAATAAAGTTTTAATTCAAACCAAGCTTATATTATTTAATAATTTTTAATGGACTTACTTCCCAAAAGTTAACAAAATTTTCAAGTTTTACTCTAAAGATAAAGATTTTTAACCGTCATTCCGCAGTGACATAACCAGATCCGGACGAGACTTGTGGGCCGGGTTTGGGGGTGTTACATCTAGTTCAAAAAATAATACAATTTCTAAACCATCTGACCCGGACTCTCGGATTGGATCATAATCGCTTTTAGATCTCTCTTCGTCCTCACCTCTCTTTTCATTCTCAACTCCCTCTCCCTCTTTGTTCCCAACTTCTTCATTCTCAGTTTCCTCTTCGTTATCAACCCCAGTTGCATGTCCAGGTTTGGATTTCCTTTCACTGGTGTAGTGTAACACTCAGCTTTAGGTGGGTTCTAGATTTAGCAAGTAAACCAAAGTAACCTGAGTTGCGTAGTGCTATCTGCCCAAATTGTTGTTCTGTCGTATAGATCAGGCACATAGTATGTATCAAATTATTGAGCGAGGGTTGTTCTTAAAATGTATTAAGTTATAAAGAAGAAGTTTTTTGGTAAGACTATTGAGAACCTTATAAGTAGGGGATTATTACTAAAGGTATGGTACCCCCAGTTTGTTGAGTTGTTGTGCTAGTTACGTCTTAACGAGGTAGTTAGAAAGGAAAAAAAAAGGGACGAAAAAGGAATATTAAAATATTAGATTTCTATTTACAATTGTAAACCATTTTTAAAGGTAGCTTTGAAAGTGTGTGACACATGGTAGGTTCTAATACAAGCTTGGGTTCTATATATAAGTATTTAGGTCTAAAAAGAGGAGTTTTCTTCTTCATTCTTTAAGAAGTATTTTTGTCTAGATATAAAGGAACCCAAAGTATTTACTTCTCTCTCTTGAGCTAAAGTTGTTGATTTGGATCTTTACTAGTGAATACACCACGTCGAGGTAAGATTTAAGACTCTACATACTGTGTTGTGAAGAGTAAATCTGTTAAACTTGGTAGATCAGTAAGATAAAAGATAAAATGGCCCTTTTTGGGGATTTTTAGTGTTAAAAATTATGGGAAAAGGGGTATATGAATAGATCTTGATGAGCTTCTTTATTTTGTAGAAGTAGATGCTGCTGATTTCACGATGGAAGTCTGGATCTGGAGCTTTGAACTATAGTAAGAGAGAATCAGGTAAGTATCTATGCTGACTCTTATTTGTATGATGATGATACCTGTAGATCTGAAAGAAAGTGGCTGAAAGATGATGTTGTGATCCTTGAGGTTACAATATACTATGTATGTGACCCGATGTGTATGATTTTTGAAATATGCCAATGACTGTGCTTATGTTTGTTGAGAATGATATGCATACTTGGTATAGATCTTTTGAGTTTAAGTGATAGGAATCCTGAAGTTAAAGTATGGTTGCATCTGGATTTTCTGGATTGTGTACACGCGTCTTGGTTGTATGCTATACGATATGTTCTGATAAGAGTGGATCTGAGTATGATAATGTAACAGCCCGTTTTTAGTCAAATCGGAACAGTGGTTTCAAGACCATAAATTCAAAGTTAAAATAATTATTTTATTATTATTTTAACCTTTACAGCATGACAGAATGATTTTGTGAAAGTTTTGTTTAGAAATTTTATCGTTTAAATGGTTAATTTTATTAAAAGGACTAAATCGCGTAAAGTGTAAAACTTGAGTTCTAATAGTTAAAGGTATTAAATAGCTATGAAATTAAATAATGGAGGTCTTTATGTTGTAATTAGACCATTAATAGCATGTATGGACATTTATGGACATCATATTTGTATTTTCAATGGTTTAATTAAAGGATAAATAAGTCAATAGATTATTAAATGATAATTTAATAAAACAAAAGACAAATTTTATTCATCATCTTCTTCCTAGCCGAATTTAGGGCTTAGAAAATCCATGAGAATAGCTTGAAGCATTCGATCACTTCTCCTAGTGCATGTAAGTTCAATTTTGTCCCGTTTTAATTGATTTCTATGTTTTTGAGATTGTTGCAGCTTAGTCTAGCTAGCCCAGGGACTAATTTGCAAAAAATTTAAAGGTTTAGGATGTTTCCATTGATGAATAAGCATGTATTTTGATGACTAATGATAGATTATGAATGTTTGATGATAGTTATACAAGTTTTGTTAAGTGATTTTTAGTGAAAATGTAAATTAGAGATTAAATTGTGAAATGTGGAAACTTTGTGGGTGAAATGTGGAAACTTTGTGGGTAAATTGTGAAATAAATGAAAAATATGGGCTGATATGTGTACTAGGAAAATTCGGCTATCATGGGTTGGTATTAAATTGCATGAATTTGTGATTTTATGAAATAAGGACTAAATTGTAAAAATGTGAAACATTAGGGGCAAATGTGTAAAAGTATCTTAATGTGAATTTTGGACTAAATTGAATGGAGAGATAATTAAATGAGCTAATTTTGATTACATATAGATCAAGAAAAGTGAAATTCAGAACAAGATCGGGGGAAAAACAAAGTACTCGACTAATCGACCTATTTCGCCGTTTTAGCGTCCGAGGTAAGTTCGTATGTAATAAGTTTCGTCATAAATGTATTTTAAATGCTTTGATATTGCATAAACTGTGAACACGAGACTACGGACATGTTCGATAATGATTCGATGACGATTCGGCAATGAAAATCCCGGTTGAACCTTAGGAATAGTTTAGGATACGAATGACATGTCATTAGGGGTCATTGTGATTATGTGATTCGGGTGTTGGTCATGTACGTCCTATCGGTGGCTGAGTATACCGGCATGTGTTGCGGTTACTTGACAACTTGTGTGAGTAGCACTGTGTAGCTACGTCTTGACTGACAGCTTGTGTGAGCAGGCCCGTTGATAGCTCGAGAGTGAGCTTATATGTGATATGAGATTGAGATATCATTGGCTATGTATGTGACACTTCGGTGCGAGTTTCTCGAGTATCCGATAGTATTCTGAATGGTTCAACGGGTAAATGAAAGACGTGGTTGAGTATGAGATTGATACGAGATGGTACAGGTATGTACATGAACCGTATAAGCTTTAAATCGAAGAAATTGTGAAGTTTACATATAATCTTATGATTAAAGATGTGAAAGGTTTGTTAGATAATATGAGCTACATATTGATATATTCAATTTGTTGAATTATGTATTTATGATTACATTGAGTTTATTTCATATGAGCTTACTAAGCTATAATGCTTACTTTGTTTATTTTATAGTGTTTTATAGTGATTTCAAAGCTAGCTCGGATTCAGGGATCGTCGGAGACTTCGTCACACTATCCTACTATCACTTTGGTACTTTTGAGCTTATGTTATGGTTATATGGCATGTATAGGATTATGGTTATTTTGGTTATGACTTGATAAGGATTTTGGTCATTTGAAATGGCATGTAAATGTTAAATGTTTTGGTTTGTATATAGCCATGCGAGTTGGCTTATTTTGGTTGATGTGGTTATGTATATATCTATGTGTATATGGCTTGGTTATGTGATTAATGATGAACATGTTATGCTTGTTGATATTTGGCCATTAGGAGTACTAAATGGTTGAGAATTAGATTTGGTATGTTATGAGATTAAGCTAGATGATGCATATTTGGAAGTGCATAGTTAGTTGAATTGTATATGTAATTTTGGTATAAATGGTATGAACTATTTTGTGAATTGTGTGTATTGAGAAAGGTGGTATAGAATATGCATGAATTAGGCTTGAATTGGTTGGTTTAAATGCCAAATTATGCTATGTTTTGGTGCCAATTGGGTTGATGTAGGTGTGCACAAGTTTGGGTGGCAAAATGGCTTGGTAAATAGCCTATTTTTGTCCACACGGGCAGAGACACGGGTGTGTGTCTCAGCCATGTGTGACACACGGTCATGTACACGGCCGTATGTCCCCTAGTGTTGAATTAGAAACCAAGTCAGTATGCTCCACACGGCCTTACACACGGGCGTGTGACTTGGCCGTGTGGCATAAGTCAGTATACCCTACAGTTTTGGCACGGCCTAGCACACGGCCTGGTACACGGGCGTGTATGGCCATTTTTAGGGCACACGGGCGTGTGTGTTGGCCGTGTGGCCCAAGTCAGAGAGTTACACGAGATCAGACACAGGCTGGGACACGGCCATGTGCTCCCATTTCGAATGTCCACACGGCCTGTGACACGGGTGTGTCTTTGGCCGTGTGAGACACACGGTCGGGTCACACGGGCGTGTTTCCCCTTGTTTTTGAGAAAATTCTCTAAGTGTTCTAAAAGTTTTCAAAGTTATCGGTTTAGTCCCGAACCACCCCGAATGCATGTTCTGGGCCTCGTAGGCTCGTATTAGGGACAATATGATTGATTGTGAATGAATTGTATTTGAATTGATTAATTTTATGAGAGATGTATGTTTAAATGTGTGATATGTTCGGTAATGCTCCGTAACCCTATTCTGACGTTGAATACGGGTGAGGGGTGTTACATTTATTAGTATCAGAGCTACGATTTAGTCGATTCTAGGACTAACGTAGCGTGTACTAGAGTCTAGCTATACATGCCATATATAACATGTGATAGTGTGATGACTCCTGACAATTTAAACTGTGTTTTCATATAGTAAATGGATCCCAATCGAGCTGTAGTTGATGATGTTGGAAGTAATGCACCTGCCTCCATTCACGGGGTAGTGCAATCCGATTCTAGACCCGTATCGGGTAGCTAGGGAGGAGAGGCTAAAGAAGCCTTCTTCTAGATGATGAATGAGTGGTTTACAGAGTATGTTCGAACAAATTCGGCTGCTCAACAACCTCTACCCCCACCTAATCCCCAACCGGTTCCCGTAGCTCCTCAAGGTGTGGAACTTCTAAGATTGAATAAGCCGCTAGTAGATAAATTCCAGAAATACGGGGCTGAAGAGTTCAGAGCTACTGTTGATGATGATCCGGAGAGAGCTGAATTTTGGCTTGAAAATACTATTCGGGTATTTGATGAACTTTCTTGCACACCGGTGGAGTGTTTAAAATGTGCTGTTTCACTATTGAGGGACACTACGTATCAGTGATGGAATACTCTAGTATCAGTGGTACCGAGAGAAAGAGTTACCTGGGAATTCTTTCAAGCTGAATTCAAAAAGAAATACATCAGCCAGAGGCTTATCGACCAAAAACGCAAAGAGTTTTTAGAGTTGAAACAAGGCCGTATGTCCGTGATAGAATATGAGCGAGAGTTTGTGAGACTCAGTAAATATGCTTGGGAATGTGTTTCAAATGAGGCCATAATGTGTAAAAGGTTTGAAGATGGGTTAAACAAAGACATCAGACTATTTATGGGGATTCTTGAATTAAAATAATTCGTTGTGTTAGTTGACAGAGCCTGTAAAGTCGAAGAACTTGTCAAAGAAAAGAGAAAGGCGGATTTCGAAGCTAGAGATTCGAGGAAAAGACCGATGAATAAACCATAGCAATCTTCGTCAAAGAAATCCAGAGATTTGTACACTCGTTCAAATGCTTCAATCGGGTATTCGAACAGAGATCATGGAAAACAATACTCAAGTCCTAAAGCTCAAGCTACATCAGTATCGAGTGTTGGCCGTGTGAGAAACTATAGACCTGAATGTCAACGATGTGGAAGACGACATCTTGGTGAATGTAGAATGAATAACCAGGCTTGTTTCAGATGTGGCTCACAAGATCATTTCATTCGAGATTGTCTTGAATTAGATGAGAAAGAAAAACTCCAGAACGCAAGACTGAGTAACACAGCCACTAGAGGAAGGCCACAGAGAAATACGAGAAATGTGACCATTAGTAGAGGAACGACTAAGGATTCCTCTATGAGATCTGAGGCCAGAGCACCTGCTAGAGCTTATTCTATTCGCGCTCGCGAAGATGCGTTGTCAACCGACATTATCACTGGTACATTTTCTCTTTATGACACTAATGTGATTGCTTTGATTGATCCTGGATCGACTCATTCGTATATATGTATGAATTTGGTGTTTAATAAGAGTTTGCATGTTGTGTCTACTGAGTTTGTGATTAAAGTATCGAACTCCTTGGGCAAGTATGTTCTAGTTGATAAAGTTTGCAATAACTGTCCTTTAGTGACTAGGGGTTACTGTTTTCCGGCGGATTTAATACTTTTTCCATTTGATGAATTTAATGTGATACTAGGTATGGATTGGTTATTTTTTCATGATGCCGTTGTGAATTGTAGATGAAAGAATATTGAATTGAAATGTAAGAACAGTGAAATTCTTCGAATCAAATCAGATGAATCGAGTGAATTTCCTATTGTGATTTCGTCTATGTCAGCTCAGGGATGTGTGAGAAAAGGTTGTCATGCTTTTCTAGCTTATGTTTTAGATACAAAAGTGTCTGAATCGAAAATTGAATCAGTACCAGTAGTTTGCGAGTATTCAGATGTGTTTCCAGAAGAGTTACCGGGATTGCCACCGATTAGAGAGGTTGAGTTTGCTATTGAGTTAGTGCCGGGAACAACACCGATATCTATAGCTCCATACAGAATGGCTCCGACAGAATTGAAAGAGTTGAAATCTCAGTTGCAAGAGTTAACCGATAGAGGTTTTGCACGACCTAGTTTTTCACCCTGGGGTGCACCAGTGTTATTCATAAAGAAGAAATACGGATCAATGAGAATGTGTATTGACTATCGTCAGCTCAATAAGGTTACGATAAAGAATAAGTATCCTTTACCGAGAATTGATGTCTATCGTCAGTTGTATGGAAAGTATTATATAAGGTTAAGATATGATTGAAGATAATTAACTGATGAATCTCTCTGTGGTGGGTTCCATATAAAATAACATGGCATATCCTGCACGACTTTAAGTCAATATCAGAAAGATTAAAATGGGCTAGAGTATCTAATGAACACGAATAAGTAACTAAGTAAATTCTAAAGAATAAGCCTGAGTAAGGGCTACGTCTGATCGTTCGATGAAGGGTATCTATCAATGAGTAATAAAAAGAAAGGGTAATCAAAGAAAGATAATGTAAGAAAAGTGACTTCAAACATCGTTTTGAGAATGCAATTGGGTAAGGGAATCATAATTAAGATGAGCATAAAGGGGAATTTCAAAAAAGATGAAGCCGCTGATGAAACAATGTTAAGGAGGAATTGACTATGATATAGTAAATAGAATGAATGACTATTTTTTGTTAATGATGAACTATTCCTGGTGACAAACATCTAAAGATTTAAGAAAATGAGTTGATGGTAATGGACAATCCACCCGTTTTTGGAAATCAACGGTTAAGGTATAAATGATTATTCTTCACTGAGTTCCCATGAACTTACATAGATTGTGTTCTCTATTTCAGGTTGAATGTGAGGCTACACTTGAGGGAACGATGCCAGGACTACGCCCAAGGAGTGGCGTATTGGACTATTATGCATACAGAATAAGCTTGATGGCGTGATCGAGTCTGTTTGGCACATAGAAACCCTTGAATCGGGATAACTACGTTAGCCTAGGATATTATTTCTATAATACTTGTAATCAAATTATCTATGTATTATAACCGAACTTCTTCAATGTTTATAGTCATGTATTGCATTATGAAGTCTTGTAATTAAGTAGTTGAAGTCAATTGTAATTTGTGTAGGTAGAATCATGTTATATCTGTATTAGTATGGTAACGCCCAATACTCGAATCTGGTTTGTTGGATCAGGTTTAGGGTGTTACATGTAGGTTGTAGGGAGTACACCATCCATTCTTGTAAACCCTATGTTAAAACCAAAACTATTTGTAACACCCCTCAATTGAGCTAATTTTCTCATTTAATACTTTTATCTATCATTTTAAACTACTTCATAACCTTTGAAAATCAGAATTTTAATACTATGCCTTAATTTCAACTCTTTCACAATTAAGTCCTAAACCAATTTCCATCAATTTCACTTGATAAAATCATCATATAACAAAATTAAAGCTTCAATTCAATATTTATTCATCATATTCTTCCAGCAATAATCCACATCAACTTTAAAAATTTGTCATAGAATAAAAAAACTAATGAATTAATAAGTTGGACCCAATTGTAAAAGTCCAAAAACATAGAAATTTCAAGGAGAAAGCAAGAATTAAACTTACATGAAGCTTGAGTATGAAAACCAACTTGAACTCTCTCCCATGGCTGTTTTTCAGCTGAAGAAAATGAAGAGAAATGAAGAGAATTCTAGATATTCCAATTTGGTCCCATATTTATTTAACTAATTTTAGCAATTTTCCAATTTTACCCTTATTTCACCCATTTCTGATTTTTCTCAGCTATTGCACCGCCCAAAATATCTCCTTTGGGCTTATTTACACTTTAGGTCCTTCCTCATTTAACAATTAAGCTATTTAATCCTTCTAGCAACTTTTATACCTTTTTCAATTTAGTCCTTTTTATTTAATTAACCACCCAAACGTCAAAATTTTCTAACGAAATTTTTATACTACTTTATTGACATTCCGTAAATATTCATAAAAATATTTATGACTCGGTTTATAACACCGAGATCTTGATACCTCTTTTCTCGATTTCTTGACCAAATAAATCTTTATAAAACACAATTTACTATTTCAAAAATATTTTTAAAGCTACATTTGGTCAGTAAATATTAAATAATACAATCTACGAGTTCATTTGTCGATTTGATGGTCTCGAACCACTATTTCTAATATCACTGAAATTTGGGTTATTACACTATTTGCAGATTGCCTACTAGTGTAACTTGATGGCATACTTGCAAAAGTGTTTCCAACATAAAACGTCAACGTTGGGAACTTGAAATCGAAAGCACTCATAGGTTGTCATGCCAAGGTCTCCAAGATTAGGTTACCAACTAACCCTGACTGTATGCCAAATTTGAAATCGAAGACTGAAACTGAGGAATGCCTTCCTATTAATGATTCTGGCATTTCCTGATAGGTGCTTTGTAACAATGCTATGAAACTACTGCACAAACGTGTGGTTAGACTTTCTACTTCTTGTTCCTAATTTATTGGAACTGTTGTCAAACTCAGACCACTTTCCTCGACATCGACTAAGTGGACATATAACTCTAGTATAGTATTTCTACTAGACCAATGCCTATCAAGCATCGCCTCGACATTCATGTCACCTTTGACCTCAAATATATCATATCTAATAGGGTTCAATGACATTAGATATCTATATTTCAAGCTTGTAATTCTCCTCCGACTTGAAGTCGACACTTTCCTTCTAATTCTTGACCGAAGCTTGTTCAATTTTATGCTCTAGTTGAAAGCCAATTCTACAAATTGGGTTGATACAAAAACGACCCCAATATCGGTGTCACAAATTTGATCGTTGTAATAAATAACAACTCTAATCTGTCTACTCATATTCCCCCAAATAACCTGTTACACATGTTTAAAATGAAAACATCATACAGAAAAATAAGTACTCATTATCCAAATTAAAGCAACGACACTTACTTGAACTAATTTACTTTGTTAGGTCGATTTGTAAACTTTAGATTTTTAGCATCAGCAATGGCTTCCTTATGAAAACAATCTGCTTGAAATATGGAAACCTCTACATAGTATGTCTTCAGTTTATAAGAAATTATACCACCAAATATGAAATATAATTTCAAAATGTTGGAGAAGATTGAACATGACAAGTAAAAAAGGCTTCTAACAAGATGCGTTTTTCTGAAAAGTTTTTAAAGATAACAATATTATTTACCACGGAAAATATTGGATGCGATGTGTGAATTTTATCCCAGGCTTCTGAAATTTTATCTCGAGATTCCCAGGTGTAAGGTTAGGGTTTAGGATGTTTTAAGGTCATGGATTTAAGAAATGTGTCGTAGAGGACACGCTTAGCTGGGATAAAAATGCATCCATCAGGAAATGTTAGGACATGCTTTTAGTCTCCCTACTGCCACCTCAACTGAAAATGCCTTCTTTTCGTTTTCTCTCTCCAAAAACGGTTTATTTCTCTAAATTTCGGAAAAAATAGCCTAAAACCCTTTCGTTTTGAAAATGGCATATCTTCCTATTTAAATCGTATGTTTTGCGTTCTAGCCTTTTGTTAGTATGATTTGGTTTTTTAAATGTTTGCTTCTATAATGTATATACAATCTTTTTATTTCATTTAAAAATAAATAAATTTTTGTTAAAGAAATATAAATTTTATATTGTTTCATTTCTAAGATCCTTAGGCTGCGGATAAAAATATTTTTTAAAAATTTAAAATTGATTTTTAATTATTTTCTAAGTTGGTGCCGTAGATTCAATGATTTTTAAAAATATAAATTTGACTTGATTCACTAGTATATTTTGTAAAATCCTCGTGAATTAATTAATTTTCAAAATATAAATTTATTTTATTTTTTAAATATTCTTGGTGTAATTTTGAAATATATATTATTGAATTTGAAATTTTTCAAAAAAAAAATCATGAGATTATTATTGATTAAAAAAAATTCTGGTAAAGTTTATTAATCAATTCAAGCTAAAATGTTTTTTTTTTTTAATTCTTAGGTTTGTTTTTATTTCATTTTCATATTTATATATATTGGTGCTCAATAATGTTATATTGCGTTTGAATTGAATTGTATGTTTAGGATTAATTGCATTTCATTGTTAGCCATTTTGTAAAAAATGAGGTCAACATCCAACTTCAAAAAGATATGGCATGAAGAGCTCTGAGCTCAAGTAAGGATTATTGAGAAATAAATCTCAAATTATATATGAATTAATTTGATTATTTGATTTTGTCATAGTATCGAAAATTTAGTCATGAACAAATTGAATAATTGTCACCATTCGATTTTGTCACAATTGCTTATAATTTAGTGTCGAAATTTTAATCATAAAAAATTAAATACTTGTACCCATTTATTATTGTCACAATTGGTTACAATTTTAGTGTCGAAAAATTGATAATTTTTTTTTTCCTCAATTGCTTACAATTTCAGTGTTGAAAATTTAGCTAAAAAACTTAATACTTATGATCATTTATTTTGTTTATAATTTTAGTGTCAACAATTTGGGCACAAAAAATTAAATGTTTGTGATCATTTATTTTTTTCACAATTGTTAATTTCGAAAGTTTGATTAAAAAAGTTAAATAATTATGGCAACTTTGTAATAGTTGTCACAAATACAATAGTGACGAAAATATTTATAACGGTAAATGACTATTTTAAATCTAATCACTATAATTATATTGACTATTTTTTTTAGTTTTAGTGAATTTTTTTTTTCTCTGCCGAAATTGATATTTGTTATAGTGCTAGCTCGACTAGAATTGAGAAGAAAAAACAAAGAGACTTTGGAGAAGAAAACAAGAGATAAACTGAGAAAGAAAAGAGTCCCAGACGCAAAAGCAAAGAGGAAACAACCCCAAATTCTTATTTTGGTTCATCTTGTAAACCTTTTTGGTAAAATTTCATTTCAAGCCTTACATTCTTAATGCTTTATACGTATTAACCCCTACATGTAATGTCATCTTCATTATGTACATTCATGATTACATGCAAAGATATTATTTGTGGACTCAATATATGTATCGCTATATGTTTTAATTGTTTTATGGGAGGATGTATTGTCGGTGTATAAGTTTTATGCACTATCGGTGAATAATAATGTAACACCTTATCATTGAATAAAACAAAAAAAAAATAGTGGAGGGCTTATAAATAAATGCTAATAAATTTATTTAAATATAATTAAATAATAATTAATTATAAATAAATGTCAAAATCCTAAATCTTAAAACTTAAACTCGAGACCTAGACCCTAACCCTTAAGCTCAAGATCCTAAATGTGAGAGCTATTAATATTTATTTATAATATTTACGATTATTTTTTTAATTATATTTAAATAATTATTAGTATTTATTTATAAGTCCTCATATTTTTTGTTTAATTTAATAATAATGTGTCGTGTTATTATTTACTAAGCATTTATTTATAATTAATTATTATTTAATTATTTTTAAATAAAATTATTAGTATTTATTTATAAGCTATCCACTATTTTTTATTTTATTTAATAATGAGGTGTTAGGGGCGAAACTAGGAGGCTAGTAGGGGTCTTGACCCCCTAAAATTGAAAATTTCCCTTTTAGCCGTTTTATAATTTACAAAATTTTAAATTGATAATGGTAAAATTACATTTGACCCATAAAAATGATAAAATTTTGATTTAATCTTTTTGAAACCATAAAGATATAAACTATTAAAATGATGAAATTACATTTTTACTATCGTAAAAATATAAAACTTAATTTCGATCCTACCAAAAGAAAAAATTTTGGTTTCGTCCTTGAAGATGTTATGTTATTATTCACGAATCGTGTATGAGACTTATATATCAATAGTACATCAAATATTATCTTATAACCGTATTAATTTTTTCATGTTTTTAAAGAATTATATTTTTCAACTTTTACAAATATTATATTAAACAAGTAAAAAAATAAATGTCTAATAATAGAAATTAAGCCTAAAAAAGATTTATATCAATTATTAAATTAAAAAAAAAAGTCGAATCCAAAAGCATTGAAATTATCGAACTAGGGTTGGACACATGGAGGTGTATCCGACCCAATAAAGAGTAGGCATTCAGGATTTAGAGGTAGTGAATAAGAATAAGGCAGCAGTCGTAGTCATAAACCAATTTTTGAACTTGGAAAACAGAAGTAGAAATCATTTTTGTAATATGCCAAAGCTAGGAAGGTCATTCCCCAAAACAAATTAACAAAACAAGGGTAGTATCGTAACATAACTACGTATTTTTCAAAACTCAAGTCATTTTCCCTTTCTCCAATCACGGAGACAAGAGAAAATTTTAAATTAAAGAAAAGTCCTGCATTCAACCCGAATTTTTTCTGACGTCACGTATCCCAATCAAAACCGATATCTGCGTCATAATCCGACCATCCACGTGGCGCCCATCTCCCCCTACTATTTATGGAAACCCGAAATGCCCTACCCTTTAGATCTCTATCCCATTCTCATTGGTCCACGTGTTGTGTTTATCTCCCACGATCGACAAGTAAGCAGTTCATCGCGAACACCGAGATCGACGTGCCTCCTATTGGCGCCGGTACCAGGGACACTCCTCCCCTTCCCATTGGCTCTCTGCTGGGGTCCACTCGCGACCATTTTTCCGTACTCTCGGCCCCGCCTAACTTTTCTGGATTTCGCCACGTTTCGTTTCTCGACCAATCCTTTTTCTGCGCTGTTCGTATCACTGTTCACACACGTGTTGAACCTCACACGTGTCCCTTTCATTCTCCTTATAAATCTCAACACTCCTATTCCAAACATGGAGTGCGTCCGCATCGTAGCGTCTCTGGACACGCAGGGGAAAGAGAGAGAATTTTTTTTTTTTTTTTTTTTAAAGAAGGCAGAGTTAAAACGAAAAGAAGAGATTTCTGGAGAGAAAAAAATGGAAGGCAGAGGAGGGTGTTGCATAGCGAGATATGCATCTTCTGGCCATGGGGTTTATGATATGTCGAAAGTGCACCGGATAATGCTCCGGTTCCGACCGATCGCTCCGAAACCGGCGACGGGTGGATCGGTTTCCCCACAGGGAAGTAGTGAAGTTTGCTCTAAGTCGGGGAGAGGAAAAAAAAGACACTCTAAAGAAAGTAACACTGTGAGTAATACAAAGAGGTGCAACAAGAAAAGAAGGGTTTTGAACGAAGAGAAGAGGGTCACTTTGCCACTTCTCCCTGAAACCCCTGACTGCAAAGAAGAGTCTATTCTGAAGCAGCAAAAGGATGGAGTAGTCCAAAAGATGATGCCGTTTTGGTTAAGCTTCGGTGAAGCTGGTGATAAAAAGGATGGTTTTCTCGGTGGTGGTGGTGTACGGTCAGCAGATCAGGCGGTGTTTATGGGAGGGCAGACGGTGAGAGTGGGGTCGTGCGTGACGGTGGAATGCGTGACAGAGACATGGGTGAGTGGGGATGGGCTAGGGAGTACAGACGAGGAAAAGAAGGTGAATCTCGGGAGGGACACGTGTCCGGGGTTTATATCGGATGGGTTGGGGAGGGTAACGTGGACAAATGGGGCGTATAAGGAAATGGTTGGAGGGGAAACGATGGTGTGGTTGGTGATGAAGGAAAGGATGCCGATGATGACCACGTACCCGGCGTTTACATACAAGGTAAGGGTGCAATACACGTGCGGGAAGGAGCGGAGTTCCTTGACGCTGCCTTGCGACGTTTGGCGAATGGACGGCGGTGGATTTGCATGGAGGCTCGATATCAACGCTGCTCTTTGCTTGGGCCGGTGAAATTATAAAAAATAAATAAATCCTTCTATTGCATCACTGAGCTTACTATTTACATCAACTTTCCTTTTAAATTGTAAATATTTTATGGGAGCTTGCCTGTTTTTATTTTCTTTCTTTCTTTGTTTCCGACTGGATCTGGAGTGTTTGGTTTTGAGATGCAAAAAGCATTTGAAAAGGAACTCAAAGTAGTCAGATTTTGATGTATTTATTATTATTGTAGATGGTTTTATGGCACTTCTTCAGTTCTCATGTGCTTAACTCACTGTATGTTTGCAGTTTGCATAGACAGATGGAGCTTAGGATTGGCCTTTTCCCACTTTTCAACACATTCGATGCAGTTTGTGTTAGGGTTTTAGTTTTCTAGTTACTTTAAAGGGAATGAATGAATCAAATATTAAACGTAGACTTCATCTGATATCTCTCGCCTAAAAAAGATTAATCTGACAAAGGGTGCAGGGTAAGTTGGAATATTATTGAAAAAGGTAGTTACAGTCTTCTGAAGCATATTTTGATAAATATGTTTTTTTAAATAGAGTGTATAAATAAATACTTTTTTTTAAGAAGTCAAATTATGAATATAAATCGGGGTTAATGTCGTAGTATGATGTCTGAAAATGGAAGAGGTCGGGGAGACAGAAAAGAACATGCAGATTTAAACAGGTTGAATATGTTATCACATGTAGTAAGGTGATAAATAAGTTTATTCAAACGGGGTCATGTTGGATTGATTTGTAATTGAATTCATGTTGTTTAAAATTGATTTCTCTCAAGTTCAAATTCTGAGTAGACAGTCTAAATAATTTCAAATAATTTTGATATTATATGAGTTATAATTATGGCTTTTGACAAAATAAATTATAAATATTTTTATTTTGAATTTTTTTTTTATGTAAATGTATTAGTATAACAATTATTTTATATTACATAACTAAAAGGACTTATTATGAGTAACACTATGATTATATGAATGTTACATCTATTATTCTTTTTTTGTTTATTTGTAGCTATTGTACACTGTAATTTAAAGTGCAAGTAATTAATCTATACATAACTTTGAAACCAATAAAAAATCATTTATTATTTATTATACTACCACATTCCAATTGATTTTTTTTAAAACAAAAAACAAAACAATTTAAACTAGGCTTACAATATCAAAAATATCATTAGATTTCTCACTATCAATGGCTTCTAATAATTCCACAGGAGTTGTTCTCAACACAATAACTTGATAAACCGTAATAGTAACATATTTTATCTCCATATTTAGCATGCTTTTGGATGATTTATCCCTTGAGTTATGGAATTTGGTATAATTTCATGTTTTATACTCAGGAGGGCATCGGAGGATGAAAAGAACACGAAACGGGCCAAAGTAGGAAATCAACACGGCCTGGGCCCAAAGCACACGGCCGTGCCCCTTTAGCAAGCTCGAACACGGCCTGGATTCGATTTACACGAGCGTGCCACACGGGCGTGTCCCTGCCGTGACAAAGAGGAATTTCACTCGGATTAGGATACTTAGAGGCAAAGAAACACATTCCGAAGCCTATATAAACACCCTAAGTATGACCTAAAAAGGGGGAGTCGACAGAAGCCTTCTGTCAGGGGCGTCCAGCTAGGCCAAGGAGCCGAGCCAGAGAGGCCAGAATCGTGGGATTTACTCGAAGAAAGCCAGTTGATTCATCTCAAGAAGCCGAAATCATACTCAAGACGGCGGATCTCTCCTTCAATTCCTTCAGGGGGTTTTAGGGTTTTCTTATGTTTTGTTTTATCTTTTCTTCTGAGATGTATTCTTTTATAATTATGAACTAAACCCTCAGATACCTAAGGGGGATGAAACCTAAGACGGATCTTGTTATTGTTTTCTAAACTATATGATAAATACTTGATTTGTTCTTAATTATGTGTTCTTAATTATTGCTTTGATATTTCAGGGTATTGATTCAAGTATTGATGTGCTTAGGCAGTGGAGCAAAAGTCCCTGTCTAAGAGTAGATCTAGCATAGTTAAGCGGAGTTGATCGCAACCCTAGACATAGGATGACAAAAATCTGCCAGATTAGGGTCAAACCTAATATGGGAGTCCATAGATCGAGTTAATGCAATTCTAGGGGTTTTAATTAGAAAGAGATTTCAATTAATCAACCTAGGGTTAGACGTTAGTAGCCTCGACGGAGGTATTAATATACATTAGGGAATCCTACGGATCAAGTCAAGTGAATAAATAAATGCAGTTCGAGTTAGATAACAAGTGAAGTCTAGGTGGATTCTTCCTTGGGTATTGTCTTAATCAATTGGTTTTTCCCACAAGTATTTCCCCAATTCATTCTCTTTGTCTTAGCGTCTTTAGCTTAGTAATTAGTTAATTTTAGATTAAACAATAATTCACTTCAATTCTTAGGCTAAATAATAGAAAGAAAGTTAGTATTAGTACTTTTGGTTCCTTTGGGTTCGACATTCCGGTCTTGCCACTAAATTATACTACTGTTCGATAGGTGCGCTTGCCTCAATAGTTGTCACAGTTAGTTTCTAGGCTAGATCATTCATTATATAAATTTTTAAGACTCTGACATAACGATCAAGTTTTTGGCGCCGTTGCCGGGGACCCAAAATATTAAGAACGCTCAATTTTTATTACTTTAGACATTTTTTTATTTTAACTTTGCTAATCTTTCTCTTTCTTTGTTCCTTGCAGGTACCTCTAGTTTATGACTAGATGGAACTTGACAGGACCCTTAATTTACGACAGTGATATTGAAGGAACCGTTCGCAGAAATCGTAGAGAAATAAGGTGAAGCTTAACTTACATAGAAGAATAGCAAGAAGACGAGAATAATACTACCAAAGAGATGGCTGAGAATAATCCGCTACCTCCAGAGGTGGCCGAAAATCATGCCCCTCGTACTATGTATGATTATGCTAAGCCTAGTTTAGTTGGTACTGAATCAAGTATTGTTAGACCTACTATTGCTACAAATAATTTTGAACTGAAACCTAACACAATTCAAATGATACAGCAATTTGTTCAGTTTGATGGTTTGCAGGATGAAGATCCAAACAATCACTTGGCAAATTTCCTAGAATTTTGCGATACTTTCAAAATAAATGGTGTTTCTGATGATGCCATTCGTCTTTAGTTATTTCTCTTTTCTTTGAGGAATAAAGCCAAACAGTGGTTGAATTCTCTTCCACAAGGATCAATCACTACATGGGAGCAAATGATCGAAAATTTTTTATTAAAATATTTTTCACCGGCTAAAACGGCTAAGTTAAGGAATGATATCTCTTCTTTTGTGCAGATGGATTTATAGACACTTTATGATGCATGGGAGAGATACAAAGATCTATTGAGAAGGTGCCCACACCATGGATTACCATTGTGGCTACAAGTCCAAACCTCTTATAACGGTGTAAATCCTTCAACCAGGCAGTTGATTGATTCAGCCGCCGGCGGAACCTTGAATAACAAAACACCTAAGGCTGCCTACGAGTTTATTAAAGAGATGTCACTGAATAACTATCAGTGGCAAGTAACAAGGACAAGGCCAACAAAAACAGTCAGAGTTTTCAACCTTGACGCAGTAACCATGCTATCCAATCAGGTGAACTCTTAAATAAAAAGATTGATGGTTTATGTAATTCTTTACATATACATCCAGTTATGCAGTGCGATATGAATGGATGAGGGATGAACAGCACAGAATACCCACCTTACAACCTGAGCGCTGAAAACGAGCAAGTTCACTATATGGGTAATAATTCCAGACATCAAAATAACCCTTATAGTTATACTTATAATCCAGGATGGAGGAACCACCCCAATTTCTCGTGTGATTGTCAAAAAACCCAAAGACAACAATTCTACCCACAAGAAAAGAAGCCAAACCTTGAAGAGATGCTGACAAAATTTATAAAAGTGTCAGAAACCCGTTTCTAAAATACCGAAACAACATTGAACAATCAGCAAGTATTGATTCAAGAGCTTAAGGATCAAATTAAACAACTAACTGAGTTAATTTTTGAAAGGCGACCAGAAATTTTACCGGAAGAAAAAGAACAGGTACAGGCAATTACACTAAGAAGTGGAAAGGAGTTAGTTGAAACAAAGAAAAAGATACCAAATGAAACTGATAAGGCACAAGATGAGGAAGTTGGGAATGTAACACCGGTTCGTGAAGAATGTAAACCACCAATCTCATATCCGACAAAGTTGAAGAAAGGCTGATTAGATGCACAATACGGTAAATTTCTTGAACTTTTTAAATAATTACATATTAACTTACCTTTTGTTGACGCTATTTCGCAGATGCCGACGTATGCAAAATTCCTAAAAGAGCTTCTAACAAATAAAAGGAAGTTCGAAGAAATTTCAACGGTGGAACTTAATGAAGAATGTTCAGCCATCCTCCAAAATAAGCTACCAACCAAATTGAAAGATCCAGGAAGTTTCACTATTCCCTGTTTAATTGGTAGTTTGAACATAGAGAAAGCACTAGCTGATCTAGGTGCCAGTATTAATTTAATGCCTTACAAAATGTTTAAGCAACTTGGTCTTGGGGAACCTAAACCCACTAGGATGAGTATTCAGTTAGCTGACAGATCTGTTAAATATCCTAGGGGAATTATCGAAGATATTCTGGTAAAAGTTGATAAATTTATTTTCCCTGTTGATTTTGTTGTGCTTGACATGGATGAGGACGTTGAGGTGCCTTTAATTTTGGGACGACCCTTTTTAGCTACTGCTAGGGCTATTATTGATGTAGGTGATGGTAAACTTGCACTAAGGGTAGGCGATGAGGAAATTATTTTTCAAATTTACGATACTATGCGATATTCTAGAGAATAAGATGATTCCTGTTATTTTATTGATGCCACTGATCATATTATTCAAGATTCGTTACAGGAAATCATACATAACGACACGATGGAACTGTGTCTTACCCAAGATGAGGGGGTAGATGATGATATTGATGAGTTGAATTCTAATACATCTTCCTCTAGACAAATGAAAGAAGAGGGCATTGAAATCAACAACGAACTAAAACAAAAACCCTCTATTGATGAGCCGCCCAAATTAGAATTAAAACAGTTGCCAAAACACTTAGAATATGCATTCCCCGGGGATAACTCTACGCTACCAGTAATTATCTCTTCAGAACTGGAACCTAAAGAGAAAGACGAGTTGCTACAGGTACTAAGGGAACATAAAAGAGACATAGCTTGGAAAATTTCTGACATTAAAGGAATAAGCCCATCGTTTTGCACCCACAAAATTTTAATAGAGGATGAGTATAAAATATGTGTGCAACCTCAAAGACGATTGAATCCCAACATGAAAGAAGTTGTTAAAGCTAAGGTAATTAAACTTCTAGATCTTTGGAATAATTTATCCTATTTACGACACTACTTGGGTAAGTCCATGCGAGGTTGTTCCAAAGAAAGGAGGCATGATCATTGTAGCTAACGAAAAGAATGAATTAATTCCTACAAGAACAGATCCACAGGCTAGAGAGTCGTATTGACTATAGAAAGTTGAACGATGCCACGAAAAGACCCTTTTCCTCTTGCCCTTTATTGATCAAATGTTAGAAAGATTATCTGGGCATATGTACTATTGCTTCCTAGACGGACTCTCCATTACTTCCAAATCGGATAGCCCTTGAGGATCAAGAAAAGACAACATTTACATGTCCATACGATGCGTTTGCTTATCGTAGAATGCCTTTTGGATTATGTAATGCTCTGCTACTACTTTTCAAATGATGCATGCTAGCTATCTTTGACGAACTTGTGGAAGACATTATGGAGGTATTTATGGACGACTTTTCAGTATTTTGTAATTCTTTCCATCTTTGCCTTAAAAATTTAAAACGAGTTCTAATGAGATGCGACGAAACAAACCTTGTTTTAAATTGGGAAAAATGTCACTTTATGGTTCAAGAAGGGGTTGTGTTAGAACATAAAATTTCTAGTAAAAGAATTGAGGTAGACAAAGCAAAGGTCGAAACCATAGAAAAATTGTATCCTCCTAGTTCAGTTAAGGCTATTAGAAGCTTTTTAGGACATGCTGGATTTTATAGAAGATTTATTAAGGACTTTTCTAAAATAGCTAAGCCTTTAACAAAATTACTAGAAAAAGATGTACCTTTCAATTTTGATCAGGAATGTTTAGATGCATTTAAAATTCTCAAAGATAAATTAATAAATGCTCAAATTATAATTGCACCTGATTGGAATTTACCCTTTGAACTAATGTGTGATGCGAGTGATTTTGCAGTAGGTGCGATTTTGGGGCAATGAAGAGACAAGCACTTTCAGCCGATCTATTACGCTAGCAAGACATTAACGACTGCACAAGAAAATTACACCACCACAGAAAAAGAATTGCTAGCTGTGGTTTTTGCATTTGATAAATTTAGACAATATTTGATACTATCTAAAGTTGTCGTTTACACTGACCATTCAGCTCTTCGTTATCTTTTGACTAAATCTGATGCAAAACCTCGACTAATAAGATGGATTTTACTCTTACAGGAATTTGATTTGGAAATCCAGGATAAGAAAGGAGTTGAAAATCTTGCAGTAGATCATCTTTCTAGGCTTGAAAATCCACTTATCAAATAACTCGACGAGAGTGAGATAAACAACTCGTTCCCTGAAGAACAACTCTTCTCTATAACCAACTCCGAGGTACGTTGGTTTGCAGATATTGCGAATTATTTAGCTGCTAACATCTTACCAAAAAGGTTAACACATCATCAAAAGAAGCGATTCTTTGCCGATGTGAAAACTATTTTTGGGAGGACCCCTTTCTTTTCCGTATATGTGCAGATCAAGTAATTTGGAAATGTGTTACAAAGGCAGAAACAAGTAAAATCCTAGAACATTGCCACTCAAGACCTTCGGGAGGACATTACAGCGGGATTAATACAGCACATAAAACGCTCAAATCAGGTTTTTATTGGCCAACTCTGTTCAAAGACGCAAATAGGTATGTTTCCTCATGTGATAAATGTAACACCCCAAACCCGGCCCAAACGCTACGACCAGATCTGGTATGCTACGGGGTTTAGTGTAAAAACTTTGCTTTAACGGTTTTTGAAAATCTCAGTTTCTTTACTTAGGCATTTGTTAAAAATAGGATATCTGATGAAAACCTTTGCTTTTTCTTTGAACGTGTTCGGAAAACCTATTTTATTACTTTTTATGTTTTAAGTCCTTGAACATAAATTTATAAACTGTAAACACTGTCAAATATAAAGCGATAACCTAAACCATAGGGCCTTATTACATAAATAGTTCCAAAATTAAAACTTAAAGAAAACCGAAAATAATTCATGAAAATAAATAAAATAAAACTTGATGGTCCTCGAGTGCGCCTCTCGGCTCCCGTCCCACGATCTACTGCTCATCCGAAAAGTCAGGGAAAATAAAAGGGTGAGTCACCAAGACTCAGTGTGCAAATCCCGAAAACACATAAAAGGCTTGAGGCCCACAAACACATTATGGGCCTTGGCCCATACACAATGACAACAAAACATATGTATGCTACATGGCCCATCCCAGCCTGGAAATCCATCCTCTACACACCAGCCCGTACCAACCATCACACCTTGGGGATTTCTACAATCAACCCACCAACCGCTACACACCACATCGACAGACATGCTGCCTATTCCTAATAATCAGGAATGAATTTAACGTGGCTTAGCCACCGATCACTTTTGTGACCTAACATTTCAATTCGTGGTTTAACCACCGATCACCAAGTGACCTATTATCATGCTCTTCCCCCTTAGTCATATTAATCCCATCCCATGTGTACACTCATGCAAAATCAAACAATATACCACTTAAGGATTTACAATCTAGCACATTCACCGATACACATAGAGAAGTTTCTATGATCACGTACCTGGCATCCATTGCCTACCCTTTTTGGGTAACACGATTCATCTGACCTATTTTTCTGGCTTTTAGCCCATAACATATGTATATATACAGGTTAAGTAGTGTGATAGAGATCTACACACCTGATTACGGTTAAGACGACACTTTCTATGTCGACACTATCATTAGCCGATACGACTGCTATCTGTCTACTATTCTGCTCCGAAGTCAGTCCACAACTCGGCGGCCAATCCCGAACCGCCGACACTGCTCGTTTCTTGAACTTTGGGGCTGGGACCACAGATCCAACCCCTTCCTTTGATTTGCTGACATTCGAGTCCATGAATGACCTTGGTCAGAAGGTACTATGATGATTGCTTAACGAAACATTAGGTTAAGGCACGAATAACAAAAAAGAACCCGATTGATCAACTTAAGGAGAATCGAAATCCTTACCTTGAAATCCCGAAAATAATATGGTTCGAATGCTACCAATTTCTGGCTTAGAAACCTAGGCGACTAGATCTCCTTCAAATCCCGGAATGCCGCCAAAGAAAAAAACACGAGATCAGGGAAAATGTCAAACTAAGGATGACCCTAACCACCATCTAGCCATTCGGCTATAGTCTCAAAACTGAAAAAGAAAGGAAGCAGAAGAAATCGGCACTCACCTTTAACACTAACAGATTCGGCTTCTCCTAACAGAGGGGGTTCGGCTTTATGAAGAGATCAAATGGGGTTTATGATTTCGGCCTTTAGAAAGAACTAATCGAGGGGGAAGAACAATATCAAACGTAAAGAAGTGATAGGAACAGTATAAGAAGGATTTTGCCAAGGCTAGGGCAGATTCGGCTATGGCAGACAAGTGTGAAAAGAAAGAATACTTAAGGGAATTTTCGGCTTTTGGCAGGAAAAGAGAAGAAGAAGAAGAAGAAGAACCCTTAGTTACCGAAATTAGAAGGAGAAAAGAAGAGAAGGAAAATAAAAATAAAACTATGCCCTAGGAAAAAATGAAAATTCGGCACCCCTTAGCCTTATCAAAACCGATTTCTCCATCTTGTCCCTAGAGTCCAACTTTCGGCCACCACCTACTCTCAAATCCTTAACCCACGTTTTTCTCTTATCTTCATCATCCTATCTTCTGACTTAATCCACACTCACTCATGCGAGAATCCCAGTAAAAACACCTCTCTCACACTCCTCCCTTCATCAACCTCCTTATCCGCCATATTATCTACATTATCCCATTCATTAAATTTCCCTATTTTTAAGCCCTATTGCCGTCCAACCTGCTCCTCTTTTAAGTGCCGAAAATGGCCCAAATACATGGGCCCCAAGCGGCCAAAAACTTGAGCCTCTTCACCTGCTAATGACGCCACCTTATAGCTCATTTGCAGCGCCCCCCGCTACTGGACCACAAGCCCACTTTGTAATTTAACCCACAGATACCATCTTTTAAACCCTAATGTGTCCAAACAGAAAATTTAACCAAGACCTCGGCCCGATCCCAAGCCCATACTGGACCCCTAACACTCATACTAACATAACCACATACTAAACGCAAAGGCCCAATATTTTAGGATGTTACAATAAATGCCAAAGAACAGGTAATATTTCTAAACGCGATGAAATGCCTCAAACATATATACTATCATGTAAAATATTCGATGTATGGGGTATTGACTTTATGGGTCCATTTCCTAGTTCATTCGGAAATAAATACATCTTCGTAGCAGTGGATTACATGTCAAAATGGGTGGAAGCACAAGCTTTACCTACTAACGATGCTAGAGTTGTAGTGAGGTTTCTTAAGAAACTTTTCTCTCACTTTGGAACACCCAGAGAAATTATTAGTGATGAGGGTACTCACTTTTGTAATACTCAATTTGATAAAGTCTTAAAAAAATATGGAGTACACCACAGGACAGCTACCCCTTATCACCCTCAAACCAGTGGGCAAGTGGAAGTAGCGAATCGAGAGCTTAAACATATCCTAGAGAAAACAGTTGAATCAAACAGGAAAGATTGGGCATTAAAAGTAGATGATGCTTTATGGGCCTATAGAACAGCGTTTAAAACTCCCTAGAACACCCCTTACAAACTTGTCTACGAAAAAGTTGTCATCTACCATTCGAGAGTTAGAGCACAAAGCTTTTTGGGCTATAAAATTCTTAAATTACGATATTAAAACCGCAGGTGAGAAGAGGATGATGCAGATGAACGAGCTAGACGAATGGCGAGCTAATGCCTATGAAAACTCACGGTTATATAAGGAGGCAACAAAACGACGCCATGATGCTCGTTTAAAGCAATCAAAGCAATTCGAAGTAGGAGAATTAGTCCTGCTATACAATTCAAGGCTCAAACTGTTTCCTGGAAAGCTGAAATCGAGGTGGTCAGGTCCATTCGTGATCAAAACTAATTTTCCTTACGGCACAGTCGAGGTAACTCATCCAACTCATGGCACATTCAAGGTAAATGGTCAGTGACTAAAATTTATAATGGTGAAGATTTTAGGGATATAAGAGAGGAGCTTCAGCTCCGTGAACCTTCATTTAGAAATGAAAATAGGGTAAGTCTAGCTTAAGACTTTAAACGAGCGCTTCTCGGGAGGCAACCCGAGCACTAACTTCACTAATGTTATATTTTCGATTTTTAGCACCCAACTACAAACTAACCAATTCAGTAAAGCGCAGGTTTCCCTACCACATGACCTTGCACACGGCCGTGTGGACACCACGAGTATGCATATCGGCGTGGTGGATATCGTGCAGAAACAGGACGAAAATTTTCCCCAAGACACGGGCTCTGACTAAATGCCATGGTCGTGCAACGCGGTCGTGGTCGAAACTGCCTAAAGAACACCGGCTGAGATAAATCCACACGGCCGTGCGAGGCGGCCGTGGTCGATATTATCAGCTTTTTCACATATCGCCGCCACCACCACCTCGAAATCACTCCGATGATGAGGACCTTTGAGTCCTTTTATATTCTTTATTCTTATTTTTATTTATTTCTTTTTATTTTGTTTCATTTTCCTTTATTATTAAACTCTTTAAATTTTTAAGTATAATTTGATTCCTTTTAGCTCTGGCTGTTTAACTCTCGAGTAACTATAACAAACGTCTATTAAATAAGAACTCCCTAAAAACTTTATTGATGACTTCGCAGTTTAAAAAGGTTCAAGGTGCCACTCAAGGAACGAACACACCACTGGAGTATTCTCCACCACCTTCACCTATGCCTAGTCATCATATTCATCATTGATCATCCTCCAAGGATTTCATCCATAATTCAAGAAGTTTCACTTCTCCCTCTCTTTTGATTTTCTTAAAATATTGTTCATATATATCTTTGTACATTGAGGGCAATGTATATCTTAAGTGTGGGGGGGTGAATCTTAAAAGTGCCTAACTTTTTGCATTATTCTCAAATCCTTGAATTATATTTTATTTTTAAGTAATTTCCTCATATTATGATTAGAATGAAATTTCCTTTGATTTATGATTTTCATTGATATGTTTTGGATTAAGTCATTGATAATTGTGCATTGATGATTTAAACTTTAGGGGACTAGAGAATCAAGCATGATAAGTCTATTTTTCAGAAGTAAAAATTTTGTTAGGTTGTCTACCCGAATCTAATGATTACTTTGAAGTTTGAAATTTACAAGGTTGATATCAAAAACCCATAATTTTTGTGAGATATTGAGCCTTTTAGAGCATATATTCTTTTTTGTGCTCACTTTATTGATTATGAGTGTGTCAACATTGATTTGTTATTCTAGAACTTGCGTCGATTATACATGTCGAGACCACACCTTTGATTTGATATACTAAGATGATAAAGGCACCTAGGTTTTAACCCACTTACTCCCAAAAAGCCTACCTCCATAATTAACCCCTAGTGAACCCCTTTGATCCTAACAACCCTTTTATTGACTCACCCATTAATATTAACCCATAACCCACTTTGTATTTGTTATCACCATTTCTCTTGACTACCCCTATATCTAGATTTGATTTGATCGGTTACGTAACTATTTTTGTTATTTCAGTTATTAAATTCTATCTTTATTATTGTACTTGATTTGTTCTTAAAAAAATTGAACTATATTCATTATCAGTTTTGTGATTAAGTGAGCTTATACGTTTAAATTCCAATTGTTAAAGAAGAAGCTCGTATTAATAGTAGTATTATTAGTTTTCAATTGATGTAATTATTCATTATCAGTTCATTGTTTCTAGTTAGGTAAATTGTCAATTCAATCTCGATTCTAACCCTTTAATTTAGCCTTTATCCACACCTTTAACCCAAGCCCCGTTACAACCCATAAAAGACCTTTTGATTTGCATATCATTTCATATTATAGTGGTGGAGATTTGATTTTCATGCAAGCCTATGGGATTAACTTTTCATGTCGACTTATGAGTGCTTATTTTTTAACCTTAAACACTTCGAGTGATTTGAGTGAATCTTTAGTGAGGATGTCAATTTTTGTCGATTTTGAATCAGAGGTAATTATTTAGGTAAGGGGAAACACCTATTTTTAATACTATAAAAACTATGACTTTGATTGTTTGAATATTTAGGAACCTTCCGGTTAAATTACCCATGTATGAATTATGTATGAATTATGATGAGACATTATTGATGAAGGTTATGAATTGAGGAAATTCTGTTTTAATTGTAAGTTGAGAATTTTGCTTGAGGACAAGCAAAAGCTTAAGTGTGGGGGTATTTGATAAACCGTAATAGTAACATATTTTATCTCCACATTTAGTATGCTTTTGGATGATTTATCCCTTGAGTTATGGAATTTGGTGCTCTTAATCCTTTAATTTCATGTTTTATACTCAAGAGGGCATCGGAGGATGAAAAGAACACGAAACGGGCCAAATGGGCCAAAGTAGGAAATCAACACGGCCTGGGCCCAAAGCACATGGCCGTGCCCCTTTAGCAGGCTCGAACATGGCCTGGATTCGATTTACACGGGTGTGCCACACGGGCGTGTCCCTGCCGTGACAAAGAGGAATTTCACTCGGATTAGGATACTTAGAGGCAAAGAAACACATTCCAAAGCCTATATAAACACCCTAAGTATGACCTAAAAAGGGGGAGTCGACAGAAGCCTTCTGTCAGGGGTGTCTAGCTTGGCCAAGGAGCCGAGTCAGAGAGGTCAGAATCGTGGGGTTTACTCGAAGAAAGCCATTTGATTCATCTCAAGAAGTCGAAATCATACTCAAGATGGCGAATCTCTCCTTCAATTCCTTCAGGGGGTTTTAGGGTTTTCTTAGGTTTTGTTTTATCTTTTCTTCTGAGATATATTCTTTTATAATTATGAACTAAACCCTCAGATACCTGAGGGGGATGAAACCTAAGACGGATCTTGTTATTGTTTTCTGAACTATATGATAAATACTTGATTTGTTCTTAATTATGTGTTCTTAATTCTTGCTTTGATATTTCAGGGTATTGATTCAAGTATTGATGTGCTTAGGCAGTGGAGCAAAAGTCCCTGTCTAAGAGTAGATCTAGCATAGTTAAGCAGAGTTGATCGCAACCCTAGACATAGGATGACGAAAATCTGCCGGATTAGGGTCAAACCTAATATGGGAGTCCATAGATCGAGTTAATGCAATTCTAGGGGTTTTAATTAGAAAGAGATTTCAATTAATCAACCTAGGGTTAGACGTTAGTAGCCTCGACGGAGGTATTAATATACATTAGAGAATCCTACGGATCAAGTCAAGTGAATAAATCGTGCAGTTCGAGTTAGATAACAAGTGAAGTCTAGGTGGATTCTTCCTTGGGTATTGTCTTAATCAATTGGTTTTTCCCACAAGTATTTCCCCAATTCATTCTCTTTGTCTTAGCGTCTTTAGCTTAGTAATTAGTTAATTTTAGATTAAACAATAATTCACTTCAATTCTTAGGCTAAATAATAGAAAGAAAGTTAGTATTAGTACTTTTGGTTCCTTTGAGTTCGACATTCCGGTCTTGCCACTAAATTATACTACTGTTCGATAGGTGCGCTTGCCTTAATCGTTGTCACAGTTAGTTTCTAGGCTAGATCATTCATTATATAAATTTTTAAGACTCTGACATAACGATCATAACTCCCACTATATCGGTAGAGATCATCTTGGCAATCTTGTCAATAACACAATTAGCCTCTTTTGAAATGTGTTTAACCACCCAAAACTCTTTATGTTGTAGCAACTTTTGGATTCGCCTAACAAGCGTAGAGATTGAACTAGCTGAAGATTTCCTTTTTATTGCTTGGACCACCTCAAGGTTATCTGTATGGATCAAAATTCTTTTCAACTCCGGTTCTTTTAGACCATCCAAAATACCCCATAATTCAGTATCAAAGACATGGCTTTTTCCCAAGTGGTTAAATCCCATAATCCATTCCCGCAGTGGACGCATATCTTGTAGATAAATTAATAACACCATTAGTATACAAATGAATCCAGTTATCTGATAAAAGATACCTTTTAATGGAAGTATTTCCTCGATTTAGAAATTATTTTTATTTTTTGTTATTAAGTTTTAATATTGAAAATACATTGTTTTTAGAAAAATATAAATCCTAGAACTCTAATATATGCTTTTATGAGTGAGCAAAAATCTATTAAAACTGACTTAATTGTCCGAATCACTCCAATTTAGTTAAAACAATTTTGATTTTGAATCGATTAGAGAGATCGATTAAAACATATTACACTATTAAATTTATATATTTTTAAAATATTATAAAAATCCAAAAATATATTATACCTAAGCTAAATGAACTCTCTAAGCCCAATCTCAAATAAATATAACACTCAAAAATCAAAATATAATAATATATAGTATACACCAACCCAAATCCATAAACATCAAATAATTAAATTTGTGAAACCCAAATTTAGTTCAAATTTATGTAAAAAAAATTGGATGTTGCTCTTTATTGGGAGCTCGACTTGGGATGGCTAAGAATCAAATTTGCATAATTATATGACTAGAACTCTTTAAGAGTCTAAAAATATTTGTTTTGTTAATATATTTTATTTGAAAATTTGTATTTTATTTTTTATAATGGTGCTTTAACTTTTAATTTTATGTTATAGATAATATTTTGATTATGATAAATATGATTTAAAATTAATTAATTAATTCTACCATTAGTGTTACATAAAAAGCTAAGAATCCAACTGTTCTACAAAAAAACCTTTATCGATTCACCTATTGTTTATTCAACGAATAATTTTTGCATGAATGCATGTACGTATGTCTGTATGTATGTATATATGTACGTAAGAATTTTACCTTCACTCGCAACATGAGTGTGACTATTTTACATAAAAAAATTTACTGCATTATTTAAAAGTTTTTATTTAAGTTAGTGGGTTGTTAAAGTGTTTTTATGGTTTGGCTAGCGGGCTTTAAGCAATGATTCGATAATTGTTAGGTAAATCAGTACCCATCAATGAGTAGAAAAAAATACTTTATATCCAAGTCGATCTAACAGTCAATGTCGAAAAATGGAGAAAAAAGTTATTTGAATTTTGGTTTGCAGATTCATAACGTTCAAAGTTATTTCATAAAAAAAAAAAAAAACTAAACTATAGAAAAGAAAGGGGAGGATAACTTTCAATTGGAACATGCGGTGCAAACAAAGAATGTCATACAATAGCGATTTTAATAGCTCAGTAATTTAAATTAAAATTTTTAAATAATTCAATTACTATTTTGTAACTTTTTAAAATTGACTAAAACATAAACTTTTTAAATAATTTAGTGAACTTGGATGTAGTTTACCTAGTAATTAATAATCCATTATAATCGATGAGGTTAGCAAGTTAAAAAATTTAGGGTAAAGTACAAAAATATCACTAAACTATTAGTTTTATTCTATTTTAATCATTCAATAATTATTTTTTTCGATTTAATCACTAAACATTAGTTGCGGTTTGAATTTATGAAGGTTTGAATTTTAACAAATTGCAATCGTGTAAATAATTTTTTAGGGAATAAATTATATTAGGATCATGCTAAAAAGTATAGTTTTTAGGAACCAATAAATAATGCCACGTCTTTAAATTTTAAAGATAAAAAAGTATTATTATACACTCATCTATATTTAATATATTCTCCAACTTAATTTAACTTTAATTAAATTATTTAAAATAATTAATTTTTTAAATTATAAACAAACATCTTTTCTTCTTTTACAAATTTTAATAATTTTTTTCCATAAGTTAATATTTTTTTTATTCAATTATGTGTCAATGATATGGAAAAATATTGTTAAAATATCATTAAATAATTGGAAAGGGACTATGAATGATATGGTAAAAAGAGTCCATAAAATAATAAGTATATAATAATAATTTTATGTCATTAAAATTTAAAAATTTAAAATTTAAAGATGTAGCAAAATTGTATCTGTGCTTAAGAACCTTAGTTTTTATTTAACATCATGCTAATGTAAGTTTTTTTTTATAGTTTGACTTTGACCATCTCTTTGCTTTTTATTCTTTTTTCATCCATCTTTGACCGTCTCTTTTATTCTTTCTTTTACAGCTTTCCTTCATTTCCTTCTTCATTGCCACATATCCTCCCTACTTGTACTGGACTCTCTCTCTCACCCTTGTCCCACCATCGACACATTATCCTCATCTCCCTCATCTCCGCCCTCCTTACGCCTGTCATCATCCTCTCTCTCATCTCCCTTGCCCTCTTCTTCCGCCATCATCGAAGTTCTCAAATAATGATTTATTATATTACATGAGAAAAACATTTGCTCATTTTAGTGGGGGAAAAACAGGGAATTGATTAGAAATGGGCAAATGTTAAAGTCATAAAATTCTAAGTTATAAAAGATGTTGTTTTCCTGTATACTGTAACTATTTTCCTCGATCCATTTTCAAACTCTGGTTAAAACTTAAAGGGTAAATTACACCAACAGTCACTCAACTTTGGGGTAGCTAACAAAACAATCACCTAGGTTTCATTTCAGTCACTCAACTTTTGAAAAATAACAAAACAGTTACTAACGTTATAAAAAAGTGACAAAACAATCACTAACTAATAGTTTCCGTTAGTGTCTTAACGAGACCGCTGATGTGGCAAGTTAACTGCTGATGTAGCCAGTTAACTTGCCACGTTGGATGTACATAGTGGGAACCCACCCAATTTAAGAAGAAATTGAAAAAAAAAACCCTAAAAAAACCCTTAACAGAGAAAAAGAAGAAGAAGAAGAAGCAAGAGAAGAAGAAGAAGAAGAGACTGTAAAAAAAAAGTCTTCTTTGCCTAATTTGGCGGGGTTTGATTCTTTGCCATTGAAACACCATGTCTTTGCTTTTCTTCTTATTCTTCTTGGCTCTCTTCCTCTGTAACCTTCTGCCATTGTTGGCGAGGTCTTATGGTTTTGCCAAAAAAGGGCATGATTTCAAAGAAAATAATACACCGAAGGGAAGCTTCATGCTAAGGAATTTGCATCTTTGCTTACTCGATTTGATTAAATTTGGCATTTTCATCTTCTTAATGAAATTTAATCAACCAAATCTGTACCAAAGATGAAATGCTTTACTCGAAAGTTCTTCTTCTCAATAAGAAGTAATACGCTTAAGCACGCTACTCAAATGATGCTTCTTTAGTTTTCTTCATCTCAGATATCTTGACCTGCAGCAAAACACAACCATATCTTCAAGTGAATCAATTCTCCTACAACATATACCACTCACTGCATATTTTGTTTTAAAAAGTTTACTAATAATATCATCCAAACACTCTAAAAATGCTTCGTGCACTGGGGTAATTTCAGTAAAATTATTGGAAATGATCATTAGTTGTTTCACTGCAGACTTTGATGCTTCCTCATCTAACATACAGCCTTATGACGATTAAGGTTGATTGTACTCACCAGTACTGATTGTGTAATACAAATGAATCAGTTGCCACTTTTTTCCCATCATCATTGCGGTTCCAATGGTAGAATGCATGTGTCCTATTTTGGATCTCCATTGTCGAATGACCATAACTAGCTTCTCGGAATGCAGAATACTTTGGTTGGGGATCTAAAAATCTGCAGAATCAAAAAACCATTTGCTTAATTTAGTGAGGTATGTAGTTTGTAACAGATTAACTATAAACAAGTAGCTAAATATCGTTCTTGTCTTTGTTGCAACATGCCATCAAACTAACCTTCCAGCTAGACCTTCTTGATTTCCACCATCTCCGACAGTGATGTAAACTGGAGCTGATTTGTTTGGTACAAGGTAACGTTCGCCATTTGATACATTGTACCTTATATTTAAGATGTGATACTGAAAATTCAGAGGAAAGAAGCATGACCCTTCCTTCCATAAAATAAACCAATGGTTGTACTGAAATAGATACAATGGACAAAAAATTATGCATGAAAGAGATCAGTATAAAGAGTTCAGGTGGCTCAAAAATGACTTGAATCCATTGATGATCTAAGACCTTCAGCTTTCCTGCACAATGCATGAAGGAACATGTATCAGTGGAGATGACATCCACAATCTCACATCACATTATTTGAGTTTCACCAAAAAAAGATGAATAAATGGGATTCTAGGTGCTAATGCATGAACCAACCCATTAGTTAATTTTGGTTATTAGTGATAAAATTACAATGTGGCAACATGGTACTACTAGTTAAAGATAAACATACCAACATTATATCAAGTGATGACTAGTGAGGTTAACATAGGGTGGGAGTGGCCTTACCTTTCAAGGAGACCTCTCTATCAAGAAACCCAAAACAGATAATGAGACTTTATTTCGTACAGAGTCAGGAGCTTCAACAGCCTAAACCATGTCATTGGTCTTGAAGAAAAGGCGCCTCAATGCACTTCTGTAGCCGCCTCCTGGTCACGTGGGATTCGAACAGTAAACCACATCCCAATCTGGAAAAACCACAAGACCCAACCAACAATGGCTGAAGGTTACAAAGGAAGAGAGCCAAGAAGAAGAAGAAGAAAAGCAAAGACATGGTGTTTCAATGGCAAAGAATCAGACCCTGCCAAATTAGGCAAAGAAGACTTTTTTTTATAGTCTCTTCTTCTTCTTCTTCTTCTTCTTCTCTGTTAAAGGTTTTTTTTAGGTTTTTTTTCAATTTGTTTTTAAATTGGGTGGGTTTCCATTGTGGACATCCAACGTGGCAAGTTAACTGGCCACATCAACTAGTTAACTTGCCACATCAGCGGTCCCGTTAAGACACTAATGGAAACTGTTAATCAGTGACTATTTTGTCACTTTTTTATAACGTTAGTGACTGTTTTGTTATTTTTCAAAAGTTGAGTAACTGAAACGAAACCTAGGTGACTGTTTTGTTAGCTACCCCAAAATTGAGTGACTGTCGGTGTAATTTACCCAAACTTAAATTACTGAAAGCAGTGGGTGGAAAGTAATTTGAATTAGACCAAAGCATCCAAGAGGTGAAGTTCTATTTATGCATTTACTCTGTAATTTTTAGTTTCTAAGGCGACATTTATCAAGGCTTCTTTCACTAGCTAATTGACCTCTATCGATGTAGGTTGCAATTTCAATCTCTCAACAACATCGGAGTTCCCTAGGTAGATTGGTAGATTCTTTGATGAAGAACATGTCTTAACATCATTCAATGAAGGAAATCTTGTGCCACGATTCCCTGCTAACACAAGATACAAGCTTAGAAGAGCATCTGAAACATATGATTGGTATGATTTGGAGACCTACAACAATGAAACAAGTTTTCTTACTTCTTAGTTAATTTGAGGAAAAGCATTTCAGGCTTAAGGATAAAAGGTAAACTCCTAATGTTAGGGAAATTGTAATAACCCGTTTTCAGTGAAATCGGAACAGTGATTTCAGGACCACAAATCTGAGGTCAGAATAAAATTTATTTTAATATTATTTTATGGTCTACAGTATGATAGAAATATCATATAAAAATTTCGTTAAGAAATTTTACCGTTTACATGCCTAACTTGATAAAAAGGACCAAATTGCATAAAGTGCAAAAGTTGAATTCTAGTAGCTGAAGTTATTAAATAGCTATAGAATTTTAAATTGGAGGTCCTAATATGAAAAATAGACCATTTAGAGTACTTAGTAGATAAGAATGATTTTTCATCATTGGAAATTTAATAAATTAGTAAGGTTGAATTTGGGAAGTTAATAAAATAACGATGATAAATAAATTAAATAATTATTATTATCATCTATTCTCATCATCCTTCAACAAAAAACATGGAAACTCTAGCAATGGAAGCTTGCATTTTAGCAAGCTTATTTTTCTCATTTGGGCAAGTATTCTTGTCCCGTTTTTAGTGATTTTTATGTTTTCGAGATCGTAATAGCTTAATCTAGCTATCTCGGGGATTAATTTGCAAAACTGTTAAAGTAATAGGGTTTTTCCATGGATGAGTATAGTTGAACTTTGAAGTTTTATGATGGAAAATGAAAGGTTGTTGTTAGATAAACAACTTTTGTAAAGAGAATTTTAATGAAATTGTCAATTAGGGACTAAATTGAAAAGATGAAAAATTTATGGAAAAAATTTGAATTTTTTGAAATACATGGGCTGCTATTGATATGTATGAAAATCAGCTAGGCTTGAATAGGGATTAAATTGTATGAATTTCATTTTTCGAGCCTATGGACTAAATTGTAATTAATTAAAAGTATAGGGGCAAAATAGTATTTTTTCCAAAGATGTGTGTTAGATTAAATTGAATATGAATTATATTAAATTGAGTTAAATTAATTCGTATAGATCCGGATAGACTTAATACGGAGTTAGGTCGAGGCAAAGAAAAAGTATCGGATCAATAGCCTTCGTATTTACGAAAACTTATCGAGGTAAGTTCGTGTAACTAAATTGTATATTTAAATGTTTTAAATTGAATATTGTTGTGTGTGATTTTTACAAATTTCCATGTGTAATTATGATCACATATCCGATGATTATCGAGTCCTGTTTGAACCTTAGAAATTCGAAGGATACAAATGACATGTCATTAGGCTTCCCGATTTGGTTGTGATCCTGCATGTGTTGCGGACACATCGAAACTCTCTTGAGCTTCCCGATACTTGGCTCTCATGAGCTTCCTGATATTTGGCTCACAAGTGCTTTTCGATATACAGCTCGTATGAGCTTCCCGTTATATAGCTCGGAAGAGCTTCCCGTTTACATGCTTGTATAAGCATACAAGTACATGAATTGATGGATTACAGATTTGTACACTTTGTGTGTACTACCCGTGTATCCAACGATATTTTAAATTGTTCAACGAGCAAAGTTCTGATATGAAACAATATGAGTTCGAAATGAACAATTACGAGTATATACTTGAATTACATAGAAATGATATTACATGATATATTTTAAATGAGATGGATGATACATGTATGTGAATCTTACCTAGTGATTATGTACATCCATGTTTATTGGTTTTGAAAAGTGTTACATGGCTAACATGTTGAGGATATGTGTTTAGGCTTTTGGCCAAATTGGTTTGGTTATATTAGCATGCTTACCTTAAATGTGATTAAATGGTAAGTTAATTTCCTTGTTATACGAACTTACTAAGCTTAAATGCTTACTCTGTATTATTTTCCATGTTTTATAGTAATTCAGAAGCTCATTTTTTGTTGGAAGTTGGTCGAAGCAACTTCACACTATCCATCAGCCTTTTCGGTATAATTAGTAAACTAGTTTTTGTTATAATGACATGTATAGGTTAGTTTGGCCAATGTTGGCAAGTAGATGTTTTGTTGAGACTAGCCATTTGAATGGCTTGTGATGGATGTTGGCAAGTAGATGTGTGTATAAGTGGCCTTACCATGTTTGATGTGTGTTTGAAATGGTTGAATGATGAAAATCTTATAGGTATATTGATGGTTGGTTTAAATTGGTATATTTGGTAAAATATGCATATATATGTATTTGGTCAATTTGGTAAGTTTGGATATTTGGATTTATGTGATGATATCTCATGTATAAGACTTGAGTTTGGCTTGTTTTAAGTGTCTTGTTATGGCTGGATATTGTGCAAAAATGTTGAGTTAGGTTGATGACAAATTGGGTGAGAAATATGGTTAGGAAAATGGCCTATTTTTGCCCACACGAGTAGAGACACGGGTGTGTCTCAGCCGTGTGTCCCCTATAACTTAAATTTGCACAAAATAGAATGCTCACACGACCTAGCACACGGGCGTGTGACCCAAGTTAGAGAGCTCACAAGTTTGGACACGAGCTAGAACACGACCGTGTGTCTCAATTTCGAATGCCCACATGGCCTGAGACATGGGCGTGTCTCTTGACTGTGTGAGACACACGGCTTGGCCACACGGGCATGTGTCCCTTGCACCTTTGAAAATTTTTGATGTTTTCTGAAAAATTCTTTGAGTAACCGATTTAGTCCCGACTTATTTCCAATGTGTATTTTGAGCCTCAAGGGCTCGCATAAGGGACAATATAATTGATTTTGATTGGTTTCTGATATGTATGCTAGATGATATGAAATGTCTGTTAGTTAATCTGTAAATTTTGGTAATGCTCCGTAACCCTGTTTCGGCGATGGATACGGGTTAGGGGTGTTACATTTATTGGTATCATAGCTACGGTTTAGTCAATTCTCAGACTAATGTAACATATACGAGTCTAGCTTTACATGCCATTATATAACCTGTGATAGTGTGATATCTCCTGATCATTTTAAAATATGTTTTAATATGGCAATGTCATCCAACCAAGCTGATTCTGAAGAAGCTGAAAGTAATGCTCAAGCCTCTGTGCAAAGAGTAGCTTCGAGTAGTAGGAGGCCCGTATCTGAGGGCCGAGGAGGAGAGGCTAAAGAAGCCTTCTTCGAAATGATGAATGAATGGTTTACTGAATTTGTACGAACAAAACTAGCTGTGCAACAACCTCCACCCCCTCCTGTTCCTCAATCAGTTCCTGATATTCCTCAAAGTACAGAACTTATTAGAGCTGGTAAGCTACCTGTTGATAAAATTTGTAAGTACGGTGCCGAAGAATTTTGAGCTATAGTTGAAGATGATCCCGAAAGAGCTGAGTTTTGGCTAGAAAATACTATCAGAGTTCTTGATGAATTATCTTGTTCCCTGGCTGAATGTCTTAAATGTGCAGTATATCTATTAAAAGATTTAGCTTATTAGTGGTGGAATACATTAATTTCTGTTGTACCGAAAAAGAGGGTTACTTGGGAATTCTTTCAAACTGAGTTCCAAAAGAAATATATCAGTCAGAGGTTTCTCGACCAAAAACGTAAAGAATTCTTAGAGCTTAAATAGGGTCATATGACAGTATCTGAATATGAGCAGGAATTTGTTCGATTGAGTAAATATGCTAGAGAATGCATTCTGATTGAAACTGTAATGTGTAAGCGGTTTGAAGATGGCTTAAATAAAGATATAAAATTATTAGTCGAGATTCTTGAGTTGAAAGAATTTATTGTACTGGTTGATCGGGCATATAAAGCTGAAGAGCTTAGCAAAGAGAAAAGACAAGCGGATATTAAAGCCAGAAATTCAAGTAAGAGATTGTCGGGAAAGTCATACTAGTCAGTATCAAAGAAATCAAAGAAATATCATGATCGTTCTACTACTTCTATGGGATACCCTGGTAGAGACAGAGGTATTCGACGCTCTAGTCCTTGATCTCAGGCTACATCTGTAGCGAGTGCGGGTAGTGTTAGAAACACCAAACCCAAGTACAAGCACTGTAATAAGCTACATTTTGGTGAGTGTAGAATGAAGAGTGGAGCTTGTTTTAGATGTGGTTATTTTGAGCACTATCTTAGAAATTGCCCGGAGAAACTTGAAAAAGATAATATTCAAACTTCGAGGCTGAGCAACACAGCTACGAGAGGTAGACCACCTCGTAATTGTAGAAATGTGAGTGGTAGCCGTGGTGCGACGAAAGACTCTACTGTAAGATCCAAAGCATGAGCACCAGCTAGGACTTATGCTATTCGCGCACGTGAAGATGCTTCTGCACCAGATGTTATTACTGGTACTTTTTCTCTTATTGATACTGATGTAACTGCTTTAATTGATCCTGGTTAAACTCATTCATATATTTACACGAATTTAGTGTCTAGTAAAAATTTACCTGTTGAGTCCACTGAATTCTTGGTTCAAGTATCAAAACCTCAAGACCAGTGTTTGATGGTTGATAAAATTTGCAAGAATTGTCCGTTAATGATACGAGGTTGTTGTTTCCTGACTGATTTGGTGTTATTACCATTCGATAAATTTGATGTGATATTGGGTATGGATTGGCTAACTTTGCATGATGTAATGGTAAATTGTAAACAAAAGCATATTGTATTAAAATGTCAGAATGGGGAAATGCTCTGTATTGAATCAGATAAATTGGACAGGTTGTCTAATGTGATATCAACTATGTCAGCATAGAGATATGTGAGAAAAGGTTGTAATGCTTATTTTGCTTATGTGTTGGATACAAAAGTGTCTGAGTCAAAGCTTAAATCAGTGCCAGTGGTTTGTGAGTATCCTGATGTGTTTCCAGAGGAGTTACTTGGATTACCGCTTGTCAGAGAAGTTGAATTTGCTATAGATCTTGTACCAAGGACAACATCGATATCGATAGCACCATATAGAATGGCTCCTACAGAGTTAAAGGAGTTGAAAACACAGTTGCAAGAACTGACTGATAGGGGTTTTGCTCGACCTAGTTTTTCACCTTATGGTGCACTGGTTCTGTTTGTTAGTAAAAAAGATGGATCATTGAGATTATGCATTGATTACCGTCAACTCAACAAAGTTACAATCAAGAATAAATATCCACTGCCTCATATTGATGATTTGTTTGATCAGTTGAAAGGTGCCACAGTGTTCTCAAAGATTGATCTTCGTTCTGGTTATAATCAATTACGAGTGAAAGATTCGGATGTGCCAAAAACATCATTCAGAACTAAGTATGAACATTATGAATTTCTTGTGATGCCGTTTGGTTTAACTAATGCACCTGCAGTATTTATAGATTTGATTAATAGAATTTTCAGACCGTATTTGGATAGATTTGTTATGGTATTTATTGATGATATTCTGGTATATTCCCGAGATAAGATCGAACATGCCGAGCATCTGAGAATCGTTCTGTAAACTTTGCGAGATAAACAATTGTTTGCTAAATTTAGCAAATGTGAATTTTGGCTTCGGGAAGTGAGTTTTCTAGGACACATAGTATCGGCTAAAGATATTAGAGTTGATCTGAATAAAATTTCAGCTATTGTTAACAGGAAACCACCGAAAAATGTATCTGAAGTCAAAAGTTTTTTGGGATTAGCTGGTTATTATCGAAGATCTGTAAAAGGGTTTTCGATGATAGCTACATCGATGGCACAGCTATTACAGAAAAATGTGAAATTTGAATGGTCTGGTAAATGTCAGCAAAGTTTTGACCAGTTGAAAGCCCTGTTTACTGAACCACCAGTTTTGGTCCAGCCTGAATCGGGTAAGGAATTTGTGATTTTCAGTGATGCGTCATTGAACGGATTAGGCTATTTTTTGATGCAAGAAGGTAAAGTAATAGCTTATGCTTCTAGACAGTTAAAGCCACATGAAAAGAACTATCTGACACATGATCTAGAATTGGCCGCTATATTATTTGCAATGAAAATTTGGCTACACTATTTGTTCGATGAAAAGTGTCATATATTTACCTATCATAAAAGCTGAAGGTATCTGATGTCGCAGAAATATTTGAATCTGAGATAGCATAGATGGTTCGAACTGTTAAAAGATTATGAGTTGGTTATTGATTATCATCTGGGAAAAGCAAATGTAGTTGCGGATGCTCTAAGTACAAAATCTTTGTTTGCTTTGTGAGCAACGAATACCCGATTGCCATTGTCTGATGATGGCTAAATTTTAGATGAGTTAAAAGCTAAACCAATGTTTCTACAACAGATCTGCGAAGCTCAGAAATGTGATAATGAGTTGTAGGCTAAACGGGTACAGTGTGAGTCAACTTCTGATTTAGAATTTTAGGTAAGATCTGATGATTCTTTGTTATTTAGAGGCAGAGTTTGTGTACCGAAGAATCCAAAGCTTATATAGAAAATTTTGCATGAAGCACATAATGGTAGTATGTCTGTTCATCCGGGAAGTAATAAGATGTACAATGATTTGAAATAGATGTACTGGTGGCCGGGAATGAAACGTGATATTTCTAATTTTGTATCTAAGTGTTTGATATGTCAGCAAGTTAAAGCTGAACATCAGGTACCTTCGGGACTGTTACAGTTAGTGATGATACCGGAATGGAAATGGGATAGAGTTACTATGGATTTTGTATTAGGGTTACCCCTATCTCCGAAAAAGAAAGATGCCATTTGGGTTATCGTTGATCGTTTGACGAAGTCTACACATTTTATCCCGGTACGTACAGATTTCTCACTTGACAGATTAGCTGAGTTATATGTTTCAGAGATTTTTAGATTGCATGAAGCGCCAGTTTCTATTATTTCAGACAGAGATCCACGGTTTACATCACGATTTTGGATAAAGTTACAGGAAGCTCTGGGTACTCAATTACATTTTAACACCGCATTTCACCATTAGACTGATGGTCAATCCCAGCGTGTGATCCAAATTCTTGAAGATATGCTGCGGTGTTGTGTTTTAGAGTTCGAAAGCAACTGGGAAAAATATTTGCCATTAGTCCAATTCACATATAATAATAGTTATCAGTCAAGCATAAAGATGGCACCGTATGAGGCTTTGTATGGTCGCAAATGCCGAACTCCATTGTATTGGACTGAACTCAGTGAGAAAAAGATACATGGGGTTGATTTGATTCGTGAGACTGAGGAAAAAGTGAAAGTGAGCCGAGATAGCTTGAAAGCAGCTTTTGATCGTCAGAAATCTTATGCGGATCTTAAATGTAAAGAAATAGAGTTTCAAGTTGGTGATAAGGTATTTTTGAAAGTTTTGCCTTGGAAGAAAGTTCTTCAATTCGGTCGTAAAAGAAAACTGAGTCCATGATTTATCGGGCTGTATGAGATTACGGAGAGAATCGGACCCGTTGCATATCGATTAGCTTTACCGTCAGAATTAGAAAAGATTCACAATGTATTTCATGTGTCTATGTTTCGAAAGTATCAATAAGATCCTTCACATGTTATTTCTTCGACGGATGTTGAAATTCAGCCTGATATGACATACAGGGAGGAACCGATTAGAATTCTTGCACGTGAGGTGAAAGAATTGATAAATTAAAAGGTAGCTTTAGTAAAAGCTATCTGGCAACAAAACGGAATAGAAGAAGCTACATGGGAATCCGAGGAAACGATGAGAAAACAATATTCGAACCTCTTTACTGGTAAGATTTTTGAGGACAAAAATTCCTATAGGGGGAGAGTTGTAACAGCCCGTTTTTAGTGAAACCGGAACAGTGGTTTCGGGACACAAATTTGAGGTTGGAAGAAAATTTATTTTAATATTATTTTATGGTCTACAATATGATAGAAATATTGTCTAAAAATTTTGTTAAGAAATTTTACCGTTTACATGCCTAACTTGATAAAAAGGGCCAAATTGCATAAAGTGCAAAAGTTGAATTCTAGTAGCTGAAGGTATTAAATAGCTAAAGAATTTTAAACTACAGGTCCTAATATGGAAAATACACCATTTAGAGTAGTTAGTAGATAAGAATGATTATTCATCATTGGAAATTTAATAAATTAGTAAGGTTAAATTTGGAAAGTTAACAAAATAATGATGATAAATAAATTAAATAATTATTATTATCATCTATTCTCATCATCTTTCATCAAAAAACATGGAAACCCTAGCCATGGAAGCTTGAGTTTTAGCAAGCTTATTTTGCTCATTTGGGTAAGTATTCTTGTCCCATTTTTAATGAATTTTATGTTTCCGAGATCGTAATAACTTAATCTAGCTATCTCGGGGATTAATTTGTAAAACTGTTAAAGTAATAGGGTTTTTCCATGGATGAGTATAGTTGAATTTTGAAGTTTTATGATAGAAAATGAATGGTTGTTGTTAGATAAACAACTTTTGTAAAGAGAATTTTAATGAAATTGTCAAGTATGGACTAAATTGAAAAGATGAAAAATTTATGGAAAAATTCTAAATTTTGTGAACTACATGGGCTGCTATTGTTATGTATGAAAATCGGCTAGGCTTGAATAAGGATTAAATTGTATGAATTTCATTTTTCGAGCTTAGGGACTAAATTATAATTAATTAAAAGTATAGGGGCAAAATAGTATTTTTTCCAAATACGTGTGTTGGATTGAATTGAATATGGCTAGTCCCTTTCGGGTTTTAATTATTGAGTTTTAGCCCGTGAGTAAGTCCTCTTGGTTAGGGTGAACCGTAGCTACGCACCAGGTAGGATTCCAGCGAAGAGGAGGTGAGTCACTAGGACTGCTTAAGTACCTGGCTCTTCCGGATCCAATCCTAGACATGCGCACAATGGTTGCCACACCCTAACTCGACGACTTAGTTCACAGGTTTGTTTAATTAGGCATTAGAGTTTTATGTAATTTGTTGGGGTAAACTAGTCCTAGGGTTTAAGTATTTAATATACTAATCTACGTTCCATTTATACCCTTCTACAAGTCATACTATAATTCATACAACAATTAGAGGTACTTACCTGGTGGACTTCGGGTCGGAGACTTGGGTGCCATGCCTGAAAACCTGCTCATTTCATAAAATTTTTTACAAAATCCATTTGGGCTCAATTTTGAAAAAGTTATAGGCTTTAAACCCAAGGCCGAGAGTTTAAAATTGGGCTCTGATACCAAGCTGAAACACCCCAAACCCGGCCCACGAGCCTTGGCCAGATCTGGTATGTTCCTCGAGAAAACATTTGAAAATCTGTTTGTTACTTAAGAAAAATTTGTGTGGTTTTGAAGAAGGATTTGCTTGTGTTGGGTTCAATTGAAAACTTTTGTTAATTTAGAAATCAGGGATTTATTAAAAACCTTGTTTTTAAATTGGAAATCATTTGTGTTTAGGTGTCAAAACATTTTACGTTTATTTGAAAAACAATTTAAGTAACCTTTGATTTAATATTAACAATATCATGGTAAAAACAAATGAAAGCGAGCATAAAACAGTCTCATACTTTGGCCTTATTACATCAAAAACAAAACCCAAATTAAATCCAAAATAAAGTCCCGAACTGAGCATGGCCACCACTAAGCTCCTGCCGACCCGGTCCATCACTGAGCGTCACCTGAAAAAAATATCCCACAACGGGGTGAGTCAAACGGACTCAATGTGTACAGCCAACACTAAATCCCAACGATTTAGGCATAACAATTCATACATATACAAATAGCAATTAAATATAATGATGCAATCCCGACCCAAACCTAGATGCCATCCGCTACACATCACCCGTACCAACCATCACACCGTGGGGATTACTAAATCGACCCAACCGTCCGCTACACATCATCGAAGGCAGTCGCTGCAGACGACGTGCTCATCGCCCTTATAAATTTGTGGCATAGCCACCATATAATAATTTTGTGACATAAGTCACCACATTCAGATATTGTGACATGAGTCACCACATTCAGATATTGTGGTATAAACCACCAAATCACTTCCCCTTTCATAATCACCCCTATGCCCCATGTCATACAAATATGCATAAACAATGTCATATTCCTTACTCACATTCTTATAGTTTCACGTATGTGCCATGACAGATCATATTATACTCATGGTAGGAGTGGGTAAACGTACCTGAGTACTTTGTACCATTGCATGGTACCTTAGCCATATCTTTCACAATCTTATTAACACATGCATTAAAACATTACCATAAATCTATTAAGAGATAGTGTGGGGTACACACCTGATATACTTATCGCTTTCACTGAGACTCCCGAAAATCCCGATCTAGCGTCCTAGATCCTTAGTTCCTACATTTGGTCAACCACTTAATGTTTAGCAAAAGCCTATTCGGCTATATGATCAAATCCCGAAGGATTATTGCACCCAAAGCTCCTACCTTGTTGCCGATTTGATTATTAATCAAATCCCGAAACATTGTAGTTTTTCTTCCTTAAAATCGGCTAACACTAGATCAATTGACTTGGTTAATTTTCGGCTTTTGAATAAGTAAGAAATAGATCTAAATTGCTAAATAGGGCTTTGGCTGAATGTGTATGTGCACTTACCTTGCGATTTTGAATCCCGAAATCCTTGTATACCACTGTCGACTGCCCCTAAATAACCATGGTCAGATTCGGCTAACATAATAATCAATATGGCCGAATATAACACCTCCTTACCTTGCGATTTCAATTCCCACAAATTGATCCTTGCTTCTTTAATGATGTCGAGATTCCTATGGCCACATGTTAGATCTAATCTAACATTAAAACACAATAGAATGGCCTATGGCCGAATATCACATAACTTACCTTAGCTATTGAAATCCCGAAGATCTCCTCCTTATAGTCGATTATTGACAGATCCCAAAGCCTCCTTTAAAGTTTCGGCCAAAGACAAGAATGTAGGGATTAGTTCCTAGATTTCGGCAAGTCTTAAAGAAAGAGAATGGAAATCGAATTTGATCTTACCCTGAAGAAATCGACAGAGAGAGCTTGCAGGAGAAATCGATTCAAAGAGTGGCAACTTTCGGCTTTTGATGATCACTTGGAAAGATTCGGTTTTAATCAAGAATAGAAAAGAAAGTATAGGACTTAAAGAAAATCGGCAAGACTAGGGGATCCTATTTTCGGCTTCTGGAGAGTTGAAAAGAAAAAGAGAATAGGTTGCAGAGAGAATTCGGCAGAGGCACAGGAGGAAAGAAAGAATGAAGAATGGCCTTATTCTCCTTCCTTGGCCGAAATTACTACACTTAGAGTCCCCCAATCGGCCAACACACACTCCCTTATCAGCTTCCTCATTTTTCTCCTCTTTTCTCTCTTTTACCCATTCAAAAATAATTCAAAATAAAATCATCATTTATCCCCTATCTTAGCCGAAATTTAAAAAGGATAAATCAAGTCTTTATCCTCACCTTTCAAAGCCCCATTGCCGTCCATCTCCTCCCCCTCTCCTTGACGCAACATTCAAAATAAAAGCCCCCCCTTTTTTTGCTTCCTTTGCAGCTCGAACTTAAGACCTGCATCATGCTTGTGGCGTCACCTACTGAGCCTTAAGTGGCACCTCCAAGCCACTTAAACAAGCCCATTTTTGTGTCATATTTCCCCTACAATTTCTCTTAAGGCCTCCTCTGCCTAGCTTCCTCTTTTAAACTTAAAATCTAATAATTTCTAAAGCATTCACTACACTCTAGAGTTCACAAAATTCATAAAACACATTATAACACACAAAGGCATGCCATTTCATATTATTAAGCAAAATGCACAAGCCCATTTTCTGGATATTACATACCGAATAATGCCACTAAGTAGGATTTGATGTGCCCCACTCGAGTGTATATAAAGCATATCATAGGACGTGTACTCATGCCAGATGCAAATAACAACAAGGTCCACTTGATGTACTTGCCCTTCTTGTGCGATTTATACGTTGAACGTTCGTATAGTTGGGCTCAACAGTACTAGCTGCATTGTATCGCAAGCTTTGTTGGACTACAAAGCACCATGCCGTGGAAATATCGGTTGCTTGGTATTGCTGCAATCCTAGGCACTTTACAGGATGCCATTCTTGGCATCAGTTAAGCACCAAACATATGTCTTCCCACTCGTGAATAGGTGATAAAATTTAACCATCACAACAAGAATTTTACTTTGTCCAATATGGAAATTTGTTCTAACAAGTTTAAATTTTTCGTAAATGGAGTACTTCTTCGGGTATCGGTGATGGAGCTCGAAACTAACTATTATTTCGACAAAGGCAAGCGCACCTATCGAACAGTAGTATAGCTGTGGTGAGTCCGGAATATCGTATCCTCAAGGACCAAGAGCACTAGTATTAACTATCTTTTTATTATCTAGCCTAATAATTAAGGGGATTTATTTTTAATCTAAAATTTACTAACTAATTTAACTAACTATGAACGCGACAGAGAGTAAATTGGGAAAATACTTTTGGACAACTTATATGAGATAGGCAATACCTAAGGAAGAATCCACCTAGACTTCACTTATTACTTTTGATTCATGCGATTTATTCACTTGGCTTAATCCGTAGAAATCCCTAAATTATATTAATACCTCTCTCGAGGCTACTAACAACTGACTCTAGGTTGATTAATTAAAATCTCTTTCTAATTAAAACCCCTATTGTCGCATTAACTCGATCTATGGATTCCCTTATTAGGTTTGACCCTAATCTGGCAGATTTTCGTCGTCCTATGTCTAGGGTTGCAATCAACTCCGCTTAATTGTGTTGATCTACTCTTAAACAAGGACTTTTGCTCCACTGAATAAGCACATTCGACTTAAATCAAGAACCTGAATTATCAAACAAGAATAAGAACTCACAATTAAGAATAAGCACAAGTATTTATCTCATAAATCAAATAATAATAAGATCTTTCTTAGGTTTCATCCCCTTAAGTATTTAAGGGATTTAGTTCATACTAAAAGATGGAAACATCATAAAAGAGGAAAAACAACAAAACATAAGAAAACCCAAAAAACTCCTAAAGAACTTGATGGGAGATCTTCAGTCTTGATGGAGATCCTTCTCCTAAGCTGTTCCCGACGGCTGTCTTGGAGTATTTTCTCCTTCTACTCGGCGTCTATTTGACGTCCTGTCGAGCTCTCTTTTTTAGGTTGCCCCCTAAGGTGTTTATGTAGGCTTTGAGATGCCTTACTTGGCCAACAAGTATCCTAATCCGAATAGAATTCATCCTGATTTCGGCAGGGACACGCCCGTGTGACACGCCCGTGGTGGACTCCTTCGGCCATGGTAAATTCTGCTTGCCACACACGGCCGTGTAATCTACCCGTGGTCGATAGTCTAGGTCGTGGTTGATCCTGCTCGTGACACACGACCGTGGCAAATGGTCCAGGCCGTGTTGATTTCCTAGGTAGGCCCATTTTGCCCCTTTTTGGCCCGTTTCTCGTCTTTTTCGACTTCCTAAGCTCTCCTGAGTATAAAACATGAAATTAAGAGATTAGGAGCATCGAATTCATCAAATTCAATCAAAATTCATCCAAAAGTAAGCTAAGCATGGGGTTAAAATATGTGTAAATTATGGTTTATCAAATATCCCCACACTTAAGCCTTTGCTTGTCCTCAAGCAAAATCCTCAACTCATAATTAAAATTAACTCCCTCAATTCATAATCCTCATTAATAATGTTTCATCATAATTCATAGATAATTCATACATTGATAATTTAGCTAAAAGTGTAACACCCTTAACCCGTATCCGTTGCCGGACTAGGGTAAAGTGGCATTACCAAGTCAAACTCAGATCATCATAGTCATATATCACCATATATACATTTATCAAACCAAAATAGATATTTAATACATATTCCAGTAAATACCTTTCACTTTATTCACATATATTGAATATAACTACATTTATTACCTTCCTCACATGTCATCTTATCATTTCATATATTATCCATATATACATATTAAACATATAAACCATAGCACTTTATGGTATATTTATTCACATATGAGACATTAATATGTAATAACATAACCAAACATCCCCATGGTACTAACATAGTATGCGCATAATTCCAAAAAAATAAAATCCACATTTGCGTTGCACATATTTAAAGAAGCATCACTATAAACAATAAATTCTTTACCCGATTTAGGCTGAGCAAATACTGGAGCTTCGGTCAAAAGGGCTTTCAACTGATCGAAACTTTTCTGACACTTTTTTGACCACTCGAACTTGACATCTTTCTGTAGTAGCTTTGTCAAAGGTGTAGCTATCATGGAAAAACCTTTGACGAATCGTCTGTAGTATCTCGCAAGTCCCAGAAAGCTTCAAATTTCAGAAACATTCTTTGGTGGCTTCCAATCAAGTATGGCCGATATTTTGTTCGGATCGACCCGAATACCTGATGCTGAAACGACATGACCCAAAAAGCTGACTTCTTTCATCCAAAATTCACACTTACTAAACTTTGCATACAACTGTTGATCTCGCAAAGTTTATAGCACCAATCTCAAATGCTCGACATGTTCGGTTTCATCTCTGGAGTATATCAGAATATCGTCTATAAACACTACCACAAACCGATCCAAATACTGTCTAAACACCCGACTCATCAAATCCATAAAAGCAATGAGTGCATTAGTAAGTCCAAAAGGCATGACTAGGAATTCAAAATGTCCGTACCTCATTCGAAGCGAGTCTTTGGCACATCGGAATCTCTGACTCGAAACTGATAATAACCCGATCTCAAATCTATCTTCGAAAACACTGAAGCCCCTTTCAACTGATCAAACAAGTCATCAATCCGAGGCAACGGGTATTTATTCTGTATAGTCACCTTATTCAGCTACCGATAATCAATACACATTCGCATAGTTCCATCTTTCTTTTTAACAAATAGAACTGGTGCACCCCAAGGAGAAAAGCTCGGTCATGCAAAGCCCCTATCAGTCAACTATTGCAATCGTGCTTTCAACTCTTTCAATTCAAGAGGAGCCATCCGACACGGAGCTATCAAAATCGGAGTCGTCCCTCGTACTAATTCAATACCAAACTCTATCTCTCGAATCAAGCGAACCCGACAATTCTTCAGTGGAACACCTCTGGGTATTCACATACAACCGTGCACGGATTCAATCGCTTTTCGGACACTTTATTATCCAACACATAAGCCAAGTAAGCTTCACATCCTTTTCTCACATACTTACGAGCTAACATCGAGGATATTATTTGCTTGTAACCCATTCAAGTCATTAGATTCAATCCGGATGATCTCACCATTCGACATCTCAAATTAATAATTTTTCTTTTGCAATTCACCACCGCATCATGCAAAGTTAACTACCCATTCCCAAAATTATATCAAACTCGTCGAAAGGCAACAACATTAAATCACCGGAAAGCGAGAAATCCCGAATCATCAAAGGGCAACCTTTACACACTTTATCAACGAAAACATATCTACCCAAAGGGTTGGACACACGGATCACAAACTCAGTAGACTCAACAGGCAGAGTCTTACTGGATACTAGAGTTTCACACACATATGAAGGAGTCGAACCAGGATCAATTAATGCAATCACAATAGTATCATAAAGTGTGAAAGTACCGGTAATGACATCTGGGGAAGAAGCATCCTCTCTGGCTCGTATAGCATAAGCTCTAGCTGGTTCTCGAGCCTCTGATCGAACTGCAGTGTCCTTCGTCCCTCTCTAATTGCCACCTACATTGCCTGAATGTCTGGGTGGTCTGCCTCGTGCTGCCGTGTTGCTCGGTTTAGTGTTCTGAATCGTATTTTGGTCGGCTAGCATCGGGCACTCTCGAATAAAATGGTCCGACGATCCACATTTAAAGCGGGACCGATCATGGAATCTACAACTCCCAGAATGCCATTTTCCACAATGCTTGCATTCAGCCCGGTTCTGCTGAACATTACCAACACTAGCCATCGAAGTGGCTCGGAAACTCACCGGAGGTCGATCTGCCTCTAGACAGTCAAGTAGCTTTATGTCGGCCAAGTCATCTTTGAACTTTTTAAACGCTGAATGGAAAGTCTTACTCGATGATCTTTTTCGAGTGTCTCTAGCTTCTATTTCAGCTTTACAAGCTCGTTCGACAAGTACTACGAACTCTTTGATCTCAAGAATGCCCACAAGCAACTTTATGTCTTCATTCAGACCGTCTTCAAATCTTTTGCACATAATGGCTTCAGGTTGATACACACTCTCGCATATGAGCTCAATCGACAAACTTCGCTCATATTTCACACGATCCATATGACCCGCTTTAGTTCCGTAAATTCTTTTCGTTTTCGATCGATGAATCTCGATCGATATATTTCTTACGAAACTCGATCTGGAAGAAATCCCAAGTCACTTTTTCTTTTGGAACCACTGATACTAGTGTATTCCACCAGTGATATGCAGTGTCCCGAAGTAGAGATATAGCACAATTCAGGCATTCATCAGGAGTACAGGATAGCTCATCAAGTACCCGAATAGTGTTATCGAGCCACATCTCAGCTCGTTCTGCGTCGTCATTATCATTAGCTTTGAATTCTTCGGCCCCATATTTCCTGATTTTATCAACAGGAGGCCTACTAGATCTCATCGGATCTAACATCGGAGGTGCTGAAGGTACCGAGTTGGATTATTCGGGGGTGGAGGTTGTTGTACAGCCGGGTTAGTCTGAATGAACTGGGTAAACCATTCATTCATCATCTGGTAGAAGGCTTGCTTAGCCTCCCCCTCATGGCTACCCGAGACAGGTCGAGAGTCTATCGGCACTGACCCGCGTGCGCGATCAGGCGCTACACTCTCTACATCATCAGCTACGGCTCTGTCATGATCCATTTACTATATAAAACACAATTTGAAATATCAGAAGTCACCACACTATCGTTTATATAAATAAGGCATGTATAGCTAGACTCACACGCGTTACGATAGTCCTAGAATCGACTAAACCGTAGCTCTGATACCAATAAAATGTAACACCCTTAACCCGTATCCGTCGCCGGACTAGGGTAAAGTGGCATTACCAAGTCAAACTCAGATCATCACAGTCATATATCACCATACATACATTTATCAAACCAAAATACATATTTAATACATATTCCAGTAAATACCTTTCACTTTATTCACATATATTGAATATAACTACATTTATTACCTTCCTCACATGTCATCTTATCATTTCATATATTATGCATATATACATATTAAACATATAAACCATAGCACTTTATGGTATATTTATTCACATATGAGACATTAATATGTAATAACATAACCAAACATCCCCATGGTACTAACATAGTATGCGCATAATTCCAAAAAAATAAAATCCACATTTGCGTTGCACATATTTAACCTTACAATGCATACCAAATTCGAATATAAATATTTGTTTACCTAAACTTTACAATTTTTCATATTAACTAATCAAATCGTTTCACTAACCACTTGGACATGCATTTGAAATAACCCTAAAAAAAATTCACTTCTTACCATTAGCATCCGTACCTTTATAACCACTTTTAAAAATTCATACCTCGTTTTATAACTATAATTATCACACAAACAAAGTCATTTAAGCATAACGCCATATTTCCATCTAAATACATCACACATACATTACTACCTACTATCAATACATGTGATCAAACTTAATAATCATTTGAAAAATATATTAGACCCAAAGCACATAGAATTATCTTAACCGCAAACATACCCTCTATAACATACATCGACCTAGATAAGCATGTAACAGGCCAAGGATAAAATTTGCTAAGAACCAAGCATATCAAGCCTTCAACCATTCACACATATATCCAAACTTAACTTTAAAATCCAATCATTATGTCGATGAGTATAAAAACTTAAGTTAACCAAAGGGAATAAGCCTTTTTCGCAAGGCTAGACTATACTTATATACAAGACCAAATTTCATTGATTTTACAACTTAGTCTAACCTATACATGCCTTAGATTCAAAAACCAAGTAAATAAGTACCAAAAAGGGATGATAGTATGGTTGACTTTGTCTTGACGATTTCCCAGAGCCCGTAGCTTGACCAAAATCTATAAAACAACATTAAACGAAAGCAGTAAGCTTACAAGCTTAGTAAGTCTTAAGCGTTAACTTATATCACTCAGCCATTCAAACATGATTTAAAACAATTCATGACCTTAAACCTATATGTCTTAATTATAAACTCAACATAACAAGGTATCATTACCTTACTTAACTTGGTAACTTTAAATTCCTTACCACATACATCAATTGCCGAATATACATGGATAATTTCATAACTAGGTGTATAAATATACTTACATGAACCTTTTAACCACACTCATACTTTCGCATTTCCAATAACCACATGGCATATTATATTGTATATATATAAACTTCACAACCAAGTGTATAACACATTTTCTTTTCATCAATTCATTTGCTCACTATCATAGCTCATATATATATATAACATTAAAGTATGGAGTACATACCTTGTTGCCGAATTAACAAATTCATTTTCAAAGCTCAAGTTTACTAGATTTGCTTCATGACATTATTACTATATAACGAAGTTCGAAATTGAAACTCACCGGTATGGCACCTGCTAGGTCTTAGCCCGAATTACACACACCGACACTAGGCCTGCTAGACTCAAGGTCCGAGATTTAAACACCGGCATTTAGCCTGCTAGGCAATAAGCCCGAATATTTCACCCAAGCACAAGGCACGCTAGGCTCGAAGCCCGAAATAAATCACCAAGGCACAAGGCCTGCTAGGCTCGAAGCCCGAATATCAACACTATTAACCATTCAATACTCATTACTTAATGCTAAATTCACAAACACCTCATATGCTTCATATCATTTTCACATATCAAACCGAACATGCTTAACCACATTACATTAAACAAAATAATTTCAATCCAATATTATATCACCACATTCGGCCATCACATATATTTATACTCAAAATTTTCAAATTTCATCATTTACTATGTTCATAAATAATTCTTTAACATATATTTGCTTAAGGACTTACCTCGACTATCGACGGACAGCGTAGATCGGCTATTCGATAACCTTCGCCTTTCCCCGATCCAGATCCGTTCTTTTTTGTTCTTGATCTAATCACATTAAAATTCAGCTCATTCAAGCACATTTCATCTCAATTTAGTCCTAAAACATATAAACGGGCAAATTACCATTTTACCCCTAATGTTTCACATTTTTACAATTTAGTCCTATTTGCATAAAACACAAAATACACAAAATTTCACTACATCACCTAAGGGCCGAATGTTCATAGGGACTATACAAGTCCATTAATTTCATTTATTTAGCATTTTAGGCCCTCAAAAATTTATTCTTTGTAATTTAGCCCAAAATACACAAATTCACTAAAATTTCCAACACAAAATATGCTAATCTTTACCTTATCTTTAATATAAACTCATCAAACATCAAAAACCACAAGAGCATGTAAATGGCCGAACATCAAGCATGCTCAAATTTAAAAATTCTACCATGGGTCAACTAATATTCGAAACAACGATCTCAAAAACGTAAAAATTATCGAAAACCGAAGTAAAACACACCTTAAATTGAGCTAGATGATGGCCGAACACTTCAAAGTATTTAAACCCTTATTTCTTAGCTAACATACGGCAATGAGAGATGAAGAACAAAAAGAATGGCTTTTAATTTAATATAATTTAACATATAATAACATTTTTAATGATTTACCATTTTAACCATTAATTAATAATAAAAACAACTTATAATATAAGGTCACACTTGACCTTTGCCGCCCACTAACTCATAAAATGGGTTAATTACCCTTTTAATACTCCATATTAGAAAGCCATCATCATTTAAGCACTTTCCACTATAGTATGCAACTTTTACACTATACGCGATTTAGTCCTTTTTGTTAAATTAAACACTCAAACGATAAAATTTTTATACGAAACTTTCACACATCATAAATCAAATATAATTTGCACCAAAAATAATATAAAACAAATTTTCAGACTCGGATTCGTGGTCCCGAAACCACCATTCCGATTAGGGTCAAATTCGGTCTGTTACAACTCTCCCCCCTTAGGGATTTTCGTCCCCGAAAATCTTACCGTTAAACAAAGTCGGATATTGTTGCCTCATTGAATCCTCAGGCTCCCACGTAGCCTCTTCAACTCCGTGTCGATTCCATAGTACTTTCACTAATGGAATTTTCTTGTTTCTCAACTCTTTCATTTCCCGAGCTAAAATACGGATCGGTTCTTCCTCATACGTCATATCGGATTGGATTTCAATCTCGGACGGAACGATCACTTGTGACGGATCTGATCTATATCTACGAAGCATCGAAACGTAAAATACGTTGTGTATCTTTTCTAATTCAGAGGGCAACTTCAATCTAAAAGCAACAGGGCCAATACGTTCGATGATTTTGTACGGTCCGATGAATCTCGGACTTAGCTTGCCTTTCCGACCAAATCGGAGTACCTTTTTCCACGGAGAAACTTTCAAGAATACCCGGTATCTGACCTGAAACTCAATGTCTTTGCGTTTCAAATCAGCGTAGGACTTTTGACGATCCGAGGCAGCTTTCAATCTATCTCTGATTATGGCCACTTTCTGTTCCGTCTCTTTAATCAAATCAACCCCGTGTATCTTATTTTCACTGAGCACGGTCCAGTACAATGGTGTACGACACTTGCAGCCATATAGAGCTTCGTAAGGTGACATTTTGATACTAGATTGAAAACTGTTATTATAAGCAAATTCAATCAAAGGTAAGTATCTTTCCCACGTACCTTCAAACTCAAGGATGCAACATCTCAACATATCCTCAAGTATCTGAATGGTTCATTCAGACTGACCGTCTGTCTGCAGATGAAAGGGTGTGCTAAAGTGGAGTTTAGTACCCAAAGCATCTTGCAACTTCTTCCAAAATCGCGATGTAAATCTCGGGTCTCTATCTGAAATAATGGAACTCGGCACACCATGTAATCTCACAATTTGAGATACATACAACTCAGCAAGTTTATCGAGCGAATAGTCTGTACGAATCGGCACAAAGTGAGCTGATTTGGTTAGTCTATCCACTATAACCCAGACTGCATCTTTCTTGCTCGGTGTCGTAGGCAAACTAGATACAAAATCCATAGTGATTCTATCCCATTTCCATTTAGGTATCATGATCGGCTGAAGTAACCCAGAAGGCACTTGATGCTCGGCTTTTACTTGCTGACAAATTAAACACTTTGAAACAAATTCAGATATATCCCGTTTCATGCCAGGCCACCAATAGAACTGTTTCAAATCATTATACATTTTCGTGCTACCCGGATGTATCGATAGTCGACTATTATGAGCCTCGTTCAAAATGATCTGAATCAAATCCACATTCCTCGGAATACATATTCGGCCTTTGAAGTTCAAACAATCATTTGCATCCATTCGAAAATCTGACTCTACATCATTTTCACACTAAATTCGTCTAGCAATCATAACTTTGTCAATTTTCTGTGCATCACAAATTTGGTGAATAAACATCGGTCTTGCTTTCATCTTGGCTATGATCGAACCATCACCAGACATAGCCATATGTGCGTTCAACGCACGAAGAGCAAACAATGATTTTTGACTTAAGGCATCTGCAACCACGTTAGCTTTCCCCGGATGGTAATCAATCACTAATTCATAGTCCTTCAACAGCTCTAACCATCTGCGTTGTCTCAAGTTCAAATCTTTCTGAGTCATCAAGTACTTCAGACTTTTGTGATCTGAATAAACATGACATTTCTCACCGAATAAGTAATGACGCCAAATTTTCAATGCGAAAACAATGGCTGCTAATTCCAGATCATGAGTCGGATAATTTCTTTCATGAGGCTTCAATTGTCTCGAAGCATAAGCTATGACTTTGCCTTCCTGCATCAAAATGAAACCCAAACCATTTAAAGAAGCATCACTATAAACAATAAATTCTTTACCCGATTCAGGCTGAGCTAATACTGGAGCTTCGGTCAAAAGGGCTTTCAACTGATCGAAACTTTTCTGACACTTTTTCGACCACTCGAACTTGACATCTTTCTGTAGTAGCTTTGTCAAAGGTGTAGCTATCACGAAAAAACCTTTGACGAATCGTCTGTAGTATCCAGCAAGTCCCAGAAAGCTTCGTGAAACACCCCAAACCCGGCCCACGAGCCTTGACCGGATCTGACATGTTCATTAGGAAAAACTTTAACTAAATCTGGTTTGTATTTTGGAAAACTGTGATGATTTTGTGTTTGCTAAAGCATGTCAGCTTCTAAAACAAGTTTTTGGCGTGTTGAAATAGTAAGATGTGATTCGAGTTTGTATTTTTAAGAAAACGTTTGTTTTATAATTTGAAAAATGAGTGGGGTTGCCGATTTTTTTTTTTTTGAAATGGTTATTAAATTTGTAAGCCGTAGTTGATTAGGTGATAAAATATTTAGAGTTTGCGAAAACATTTGATTAGTTCATATACCGATTATTAAATGAAAGTTAAAACTTAAAGCATAAAAATTTAAACGTCTAAGTAGTGGCCTTATTACATCTGAAAAATACCAAATAAATCCCGAAAATAAAATAATAGAAAACGTAAATTCAACCGTTTGAAATCTCGAAATCGTTCAGCATGGCCACCATATAGTCTCCGCTAACCCGGTCCATATCACTGAGTATCACCTGAAAAGATATCCCACAACGGGGTGAGTCAACAGACTCAATGTGTAACAACCACACAAACTCCCAAACGATTTAGGCATAACAAATTCATACATATAACAAATATAGCAATGATTCAATCCCGAACCCAAACCTAAATAACCATCCTCTACACATCACCCGTACCAGCATATCACACCGTGGGGATTACTAAATCGACCCTCCATCCGCTACACACCATCGAAGGCAGTCGCTGCAGACAACATGCACATCGCCCTTATAAATTGTGGCATAGCCACCAGATAATGTGACAGAGTCACCAGATAATAATATGTGACATAAGTCACCAGATAATAATATGTGACATAAGTCACCACATTCAGATTATGTGACATGAGTCACCAGATATTGTGGTAAAAACCACCAGATCACTTCCCCTTTTCAATATCACCCATATGCCCATGCATAATACAAAACAAACAGAGATCATGCCATGTACTTTATTCCATATTCATAACAAATTCACATGTGTGTCATATTCAATGTTCATAAGCATTATTAACATAATAGTAGTAGTATGTTAACGTACCTGAATACTCTGTACCATTGAATGGTACCTTTAGCCATATTTTCATATTTCCATTAACACATACATAATAATAATACCATAGATCTATTAGGAATTAGTGTAGGGCTACACACCTGGTACTAACACGGTTACTGAATCTCGAAAATCTACCGAAACAGATTGTACTCCTCCCTAAAAACCATAGTTAGAATCGGCCAACATTAACACTTAATATGGCCTTGGCCGAATATCAACACTCCCTTACCTTGCGGATCTAAGGAGATGTCGAAATCCCTGTATAGTCTATGTTAGATCCAATTCTAACATTTAAGCACAATAAATGGCCTTCGGCCTATGATCATATTTGCTTACCTTAGATCTAGAAATCCCGAAGATCTCCTCTTGAAGTCGGCTCTGATGAGAAATCCAGAAACCTCCTTCATAGTTTCGGCCAAAGAACAGTAAAGGAAATTAGATTCCACTTTCGGCTAAAAGAAAAAGGAAGGAAATCGAATATCATTTGATCTTACCCCTACTACAGAAATCGACTGCACCCTTGCTTGAAACCCCAAAGATATTCAGCTATGTAGGCTAGATGTAGATCAATTGGTTTTGGCCTTTGGGGTTTAATGAATAATCGGCTATGGTCTAGGAAGAACTCACTTTCGGCTTTTGGAAAATTGTGAAAAGAAGAAGAGAAAGGGTTGAGAAACTCGGCAATGGTGATAAATGAAGATTCGGCTAGCACAAGGAATATTTTGGCTTTTAATGCTATAATCAACCCGGCTATATGGAAGAGTGATTAACTTGAAGAAGAAAGAGATGAAGAAATCGGCTAGGCTTACTTGTGTTTTCGGCTTTGGCAAAATAAAAGGAGAAGAGAAGATTCAACAGAGAAAGAATTTCGGCAGAGGAACTATTGAAAAGAAGAGAAAACAAATGGCCTCATTCCCCTCCCTTTGGCCGAAAATACCACACCTAGACCCCTCCATTCGGCCAACTCTCTTTCCCCCTATCTAATCCCTTCTTTTTCTCCTATTTTCTCTCTTCTTTACCCATTCAAAAATAATTTGAATAAGCCAATAATTATCTCCCTACCTTAGCCGTATTTTTGAATGTACTTGACTTGCTCAAATGCTCATCTATCAAGTGTCCCATTGCCGTCCACCATCAAGCTCATCTTTGCAAAGAAAATAAAACTCCTATTTGCATCCCTTGCTTTGCTCGAACCTAGGCCCTTTTACACTGCTTGTGGCGTCACTTACTAAGGCTTTAAGTGGCGCCTCATTGCCACTTTAACAAGCCCATTTTTATGTCTAATTTCCCCTATAAATTTTCTTAAGGCCTATCATGCTTAGTTCCCCCCTTAAGACTTAAAACGTAATATTTTCTAAGGCATTCTCCTACATTCTAAAGTTCCCGAAATTTATAAAACACACTCAACATACACATAGACATGCTTCCACATATATTTAAGCAAAAATGCACAACCCCTAAATCCTGGATATTACAGTTCTACCCCCTTAAAATAATTTCGACCTCGAAATTACCTGGCTAAAATAAGTGAGGGTATTGCTGTCGCATTGCTTCTTTTGGCTCCCACGAAGCTTTTTCCGATCCATGATTACGCCATAATACCTTGACCAGAGGAACTGATTTCCTTCGCAACACTTTCACACCCCGTTCCAAAATCTGAATCGGCTCCTCCTCGTAGGACAAATCTGGCCTTAGCTCCACCTCTTCAATAGGCACTAAATGAGATGGATCCGATCGGTAACGACGTAGCATAGAAACATGGAATACATCGTGCATCTGCCTCAACTCCGGAGGCAACTCTAATTGGTATGCCACTGGTCCAACTCGCTTCAATACCCGATAAGGTCCTATAAATCTGGGACTTAACTTCCCTTTGCGACCAAATCTCATCACCTTCTTCCATGGCGAAACTTTAAGAAACACCTAATCTCCCACATCAAACTCTATTTCCTTCTGCTTAAGATCTGCGTACGACTTTTGCCTATCAGATGCTTCCTTCAACCGTGCCCAGATTACCTTAACCTTATCTTCAGATTCTGCCACAATTTCCAGACTCAAAACTCGACGTTCCCCCAATTCTGTCCAACACGTAGGAGTGCGACACTTCCGTCCATACAGCGCTTCATACGGTGCCATCCGAATCATCGGCTTGATAGGCATATTATATGCAAACTCCGCTAAAGGCAAATATTCTTCCCAACTTCCTCTGAAGTCTATCACACAGCCCCTCAACATATCTTCCAACACTTGGATCACTCGCTCAGATTGACCGTCTGACTGTGGATGAAATGCCGTAGTGAAATCCAATCAGGTGCCTAAAGCTTGACGTAGTGCTTTCCAAAACCGAGACGTAAATCTTGGATCCCTATCTGAAATAATCGATACCGGTACTCCATGCAATCTCACAATTTCTGCCACATACAACTTTGCTAACCTCTGCAAAGAATAGTCAACCCGCACTGGAATGAAATGCGCAGACTTTGTCAATCGATCCACTATCACCCATACCGAGTCCTTCTTAGTAGGCGTAAGGGGAAGCCTACTAACGAAGTCCATGGTGATTATCTCCCACTTCCACTGCGGAATTTTTATCGGCTGAAGCAACCCTGACGGAACTTGATGTTCAGCCTTGACTTGCTGACACGTTAAGCCCTTCCTTACGAATTCCGTAACTTCTCGCTTAAGACCAGGCCACCAAAACTGTTCCTTTAGATCTCTATACAACTTACTACCTCCAGGATGCATAGCATAAGGGCTACTATGCGATTCCTGAAGAATTCTCCGCCTTAACTCCTCGTTCTTCGGCATACAGACCTTACCCTTGAAACACAATACTCCATCGCTGTTAACACCATAATCCTCTAGCCGTCCATTCTGCACTTGCCGCAACTTAGCACTTAAATCATCATCTGCCAACTGTCCTTCTTTTACCTCATTCAGCCATGTCGGCTTAACTTGCAATTCTGCCAATAAACTCCCATCGTTATACAAGCTAAGATATGCAAACATCGCCCTCAGATCCGCCACTACTTTCCGACTTAGGGCATCTGCTACCACATTTGCCTTGCCCGGGTGATACTCTATGGAACAATCGTAGTCCTTTAATAACTCCACCCACCTTCGCTGTCTCAGGTTCAGCTCTTTCTGAGTCAGCAGATACTTAAGGCTCTTGTGGTCTGTGTAAATCACTGACTTTTCTCCATATATATAGTGCCTCCAAACCTTAAGAGCGAAGACCACCGCCGCCAATTCCAAGTCATGCGTCGGATAGTTAACCTCATGTGGCCTTAACTGCCGAGACGCATAAGCGACTACTTTCCCATCTTACATTAAAACACATCCTAACCCTGTGTGGGAAGCATCACAGTACACCACAAAATCCTTCCCTGCCTCAGGCTGAATAAAGACTGGGGCTTCAGTCAAGACCCTCTTAAGCTTCTCAAAGCTCTCCTGTTGCCTATCTGTCCATACGAAAGGTACCTCCTTTCTCAACAACTTCACAAAGGAGCAAACTATTGATGAGAACCCTTCCACGAACCTTCAGTAGTAGCTTTGCCAATCCCAAGAAACTACATTACTCACCCACGCACTTAGGTGGTTTCCAGCCTAGCACCGCTCTCAATCTTCCTAGGATCCACCCTTATCCCTTCTGCACACTACATGCCCTAAGAACGCAACCTCCTTCACCCAAAATTCACACTTGCTGAATTTGGCATAGAGCCTCTTCTCCTTAACACTTGCAACACTATCCGGAGATGCTCGTCATGTTCCTCCTCCGACTTGGAATACACTAGGATGTCGCTCATGAACACAACGACGAATCGGTCCAAGTAGGGTTGAAAACCCGTTCATCATATCCATGAACGCGGCTAGGGCGTTCGTCAATCCGAACGACATTACTACGAACTCATAATGCCCTTACCTTATCCTGAAAGCTGTCTTATGGATATCCACCTCCTTCACCTTAAGCCGATGATATCCGGATCGTAAATCTATCTTTGAAAACACCGCGACCCCTTTGGTGATCGAACAAGTCGTCATCGCCCTGGCAACGGTACTTGTTCTTGATGGTCAACTTATTCAACTGACGATAGTCTATGCACATACGCATAGTTTCGTCCTTCTTCTTCACAAACAGAACCGGTGCTCCCCACGGAGACACATTGGGTCAAATAAACCCACGATCAAGCAATTCCTGAATTTGAGCCTTGAGCTCAACCAACTCCTTTGGTGCCATTCTATACGGAGCGATGGATACTGGCGCTGTTCCAGGCAATAAGTCAATTCCGAACTCCACCTCCCTATCAGAGGGTATTCTAGGTAACTCCTCTGGGAAAACATCCACAAATTCCCTTACTGTTCTAACTCCACTAACTCCCTCTTCGTTCGCATCCAACGCACTAACGACGATAAAACGCCCGCACCCTTTCCGCACCATCTTATCGACCTTTTTAATGCGTAAACTACGTTAGACAAATAGTTTCTTCTTTCTCCTATCATAATTATCTCCTCATCTTCCGGGGTCCTTAACTCCATTCGCTTAGCCGCGCAATCCAACTTAGCCCGGTGTTCCGCTAGCCAATCCATGCCAAGAATGAGATCAAATTCTCCGAAGGGTAGTTCCATCAAGTCGGCGGAATACCACTCCCCTGAATCTCTAGAGGTACATTGTGAAATATCCTATTCACCACTACAGCTTGACCTAACGGGCTCACTACACGATGATCTCCTACTAGATAGTTCGGATGCTATGCCTAGCGTTTCGACTACTCTATATGCAACATACGAGTGGGTCGAGCCAACATCAATTAAAGCAAAGTAAGGCTTATCGGCTATAAGGAACATACCGGTTATGACGTCCGGCATGCGTCTCCATCCTCCCTCCGGTGAATCGCATACACCGGACCCGTGTCTTACCTCCGTACACCAACACCTCTCCCCTGTTCCCCGTCCTCTTCGTAACCATTACCTCTCGCCAATCGGACCACGACCCCGCGGTGGTCTGCTGTCCACCTCTTCCACTGATTAGCACCACGACTGCTGGTCGGTTCCGTCTGTTTTTTTCATGGGATGGTCCCTAATCATGTGTTCCTTGGACCCACACTTAAAGCATCCCCTGTCTTCTTCCAACACTCTCCTAGGTGCATCTTCCCACACCGAGTACAAATGCAGTCGTCCTCTTGTAGCAACTCACACCTCACGGCCCATCAACTCTCTGTCTCTTTTGAACATTCCCGGATGACCCTGATGATCCAAAACCTCTCATTTACCTGTTCCTATCCGTATTCTGCCTCACAGATTCCTTAACCCCTTCGGCTACCTTAGTCTTTTCTACCAACACTGCAAACTCCCGCTCCTGCTGTGGAGCTATCAACAACCTCAGGTCATCCCTCAGTCCGTCCTCAAACCAGACACATCGTTCATACTCCGTAGCCACGATTCCTCGAGCATACCAAGCTTAAGAATTCCGCTTCGTACTCCGCTACGGACTTATTCCCTTGAACCAACCTCAGAAATGCCTTCCTCTGCGCATCAATATAGCTAGTCCCAACATACTTCTTCTGATACGTCGCCTTAAAATACTCCCAAGTGAGATCCTCTGCTATAGCACCATCCCGAACTGTGAGCCACCATTGATATGACTCATCGCGAAGTAGCGACACCACTCCTTTCAGTTTCTCCTCAGCAGTCAGATCCAACTCGTCCATAATCTGCTCCGTCGCCTCCAACCAATACTCAGCCGTATTGGGCACCACACCGGATACCCCACGGAACACCTCATCTCCATTGGCTTGGAGTCGCCGGTCTGATTTCCGAGCTCCCCACTCCACCGCTCCGGCCACCATCTCAAGAACCCGCAAAGATCGCTGCGATCATCGCATCATCCCCGTCGATCCACGATGCTCAACGCCGATGGCGGTGGTGGTGGTGGTACCTCATTCTCGGACCCTTGACCAGACCTAACGGGTTCCGATACGGCCATTCTGCCTCTAACACTCCCTCGCACATTACGACCACGTCCCCTAGAACTCATGTCTACGATCGCGATTCAATCTGTTTTAAAAAAGTTTTATGCATTAGTCTTTGTTCCACTGATTACCCACGAAGAAATTTTATGTAAATGAGTTTAGTAGTAGTTCTTTCGATCATTTCAGAGTTTTCATTTTGAGTCTTCTATCCTAGTTCAGAGAAGCACATTCATTCAGTAGTATCTACTACACACATTCATCACTCGAACATTTTCGCCCGATCCAATCCCAGGGGTATTTTCGTAATTTGTCCTATAGGGGTATTTTGGTAATTTTCCAAATCAGGGTATCTTGATATTTCGAAAAATAGGGGTTTTGGTGTTTTTGTAAAGTAAAAGAATGTTTTAGTAAAAATCGAGGGTAGTATGGTAATTTTATAAACCAAGGGTATTTTAGTAATTTTACAAACTAGGGGTATTTGGGTAATTTTTGTAAATCGGGAATATTTCAAAAAATTTTCTTTTTAAGGTCTAAAATAGTTTTTTTTTTTACAAATCAAAGGGGTAATTTGGTGATTTTAACACTAAGGTTTTTATAAAACAGTGTAGCTGGTCCCTTTCGGGTTTTAATTATTGAATTTAGCCCGTGAATAAGTCCTCTTGGTTAGGGTGAACCGTTACTACACACCAGGTAGGATTCGAGCGAAGAGGAGGTGAGTCACTAGGACTGCTTAAATACCAAGCTCTTCCTGAATCCAATCTTAGACATGCGCACAATGGTTGCCACACCCCAACCTCTGTGACTTACTCACGAGTTTGTTTAATTAGGCCTTAAAGTTTTATGTAATTACGTGTTGAAGTAAGCTAATCCTAGGGTTCAATAACTTAATATACTAATCTACGTTCCCGTTATACCCACATACAAATCATACAACAGTTAGGGTACTTACAGTGGACTTGGGTCGGAGACTTAGGTGCCATGCCAGAAAACCTGCTCAATTCCAAAAATTTTCACAAAAAACTTATTTGGGCTCAATTTTTGAAAACGTTGTGGGCTTTAAACCCAAGGTCGAGAGTTTAAAACCTGGCTCTGATACCAAATTGAAACACCCCAAACCATGCCCACGAGCCTTGATCGGATCTGACATGTTCCTTAGGAAAAACTTTAACTAAATCTGGTTTGTATTTTGGAAAACTGTGATGATTTTGTGTTTGCTAAAGCATGTCAGCTTCTAAAACAAGTTTTTGGCGTGTTGAAATAGTAAGATGTGATTCGAGTTTGTATTTTTAAGAAAACGTTTGTTTTATAATTTGAAAAATGAGTGGGGTTGCCGATTTTTTTTTTGAAATGGTTATTAAATTTGTAAGCCGTAGTTGATTAGGTGATAAAATATTTAGAGTTTGCGAAAACATTTGATTAGTTCATATACCGATTATTAAATGAAAGTTAAAACTTAAAGCATAAAAATTTAAACGTCTAAGTAGTGGCCTTATTACATCTGAAAAATACCAAATAAATCCTGAAAATAAAATAATAGAAAACGAATTCAACCGTTTGAAATCTCAAATCGTTCAACATGGCCACCACATAGTCTCCACGACCAGTCCATATCACTAAGTATCACTGAAAGATATCCCACAACGGGGTGAGTCAACGAACTCAATGTGTAACAACCACACAAACTCCCAAATGATTTAGGCATAACAAATTCATACATATAACAAATATAGCAATGATGCAATCCCAACCCAAACCTAAATAACCATCCTCTACACATCACCCGTACCAGCCAATCACACCGTGGGGATTACTAAATCGACCCTCCATCCGCTACACACCATCGAAGGCGATCATTGCGCACAACATGCACATCGCCCTTATAAATTGTGGCATAGCGCGGATAATGTGACAGAGTCACGGATAATAATATGTGACATAAGTCACCACATTGATTATGTGACATGAGTCGCGAGATATTGTGGTAAAAACCACGGATCACTTCCCTTTTCAATATCACCCATATGCCCATGCATAATACAAAACAAACAGAGATCATGCCATGTACTTTATTCCATATTCATAACAAATTCACATGTGTGTCATATTCAATGTTCATAAGCATTATTAACATAGTAGTAGTAGTATGTTAACGTACCTGAATACTCTGTACCATTGAATGGTACCTTTAGCCATATTTTCATATTTCCATTAACACATACATAATAATAATACCATAGATCTATTAGGAATTAGTGTAGGGCTACACACACGTACTAACACGATTCATCGAATCCCAAAATCTACCAAACAGTTGTACTCCTCCTAAAAACCATAGTTAGAATCGGCCAACATTAACACTTAATATGGCCTTGGCCGAATATCAACACTCCCTTACCTTGCGGATCTAAATCCCGAAAATACTACTTGTCTTAGGAGATGTCGAAATCCCTGTATAGTCTATGTTAGATCCAATTCTAACATTTAAGCACAATAAATGGCCTTCGGTCTATGATGATATTTGCTTACCTTAGATCTAGAAATCCCGAAGATCTCCTCTTGAAGTCGGCTACAGTAGAAATCTCGAAACCTCCTTCATAGTTTCGGCCAAAGAACAGTAAAGGAAATTAGATTCCACTTTCGGCTAAAAGAAAAAGGAAGGAAATCGAATATCATTTGATCTTACCCCTACTACAGAAATCGACTGCACCCTTGCTTGAACCCACAGAGATATTCGGCTATGTAGGCTAGACGTAGATCAATTGGTTTTGGCCTTTGGGGTTTAATGAATAATCGGCTATGGTCTAGGAAGAACTCACTTTCGGATTTTGGAAAATTGTGAAAAGAAGAAGAGAAAGGGTTGAGAAACTCGGCAATGGTGATAAATGAAGATTCGGCTAGCATAAGGAATATTTTGGCTTTTAGTGCTATAATCAACCTGGCTATATGGAAGAGTGATTAACTTGAAGAAGAAAGAGATGAAGAAATCGGCTAGGCTTACTTGTGTTTTCGGCTTTGGCAAAATAAAAGGAGAAGAGAAGATTCAACAGAGAAAGAATTTCGGTAGAGGAACTATTGAAAAAAAGAGAAAACAAATGGCCTCATTCCCCTCCCTTTGGCCGAAAATACCACACCTAGACCCCTCCATTCGGCCAACTCTCTTTCCCCCTATCTAATCCCTTCTTTTTCTCCTATTTTCTCTCTTCTTTACCCATTCAAAAATAATTTGAATAAGCCAATAATTATCTCCCTACCTTAGCCGTATTTTGAATGTACTTGACTTGCTCAAATGCTCATCTATCAAGTGTCCCATTGCCGTCCACTACTGCTCATCCTTGCAGCAAAATAAAACTCCTATTTGCATCCCTTGCTGCTCGAACCTAGGCCCTTTTACACTGCTTCTGGCGTCACTTACTAAGGGTTTAAGTGGCGCCTCTTTGCCACTTTAACAAGCCCATTTTTATGTCTAATTTCCCCTATAAATTTTCTTAAGGCCTATCATGCTTAGTTCCCCCCTTAATACTTAAAACCTAATATTTTCTAAGGCATTCTCCTACATTCTAAAGTTCCCGAAATTTATAAAACACACTCAACATACACATAGACATGCTTCCACATATATTTAAGCAAAAATGCACAACCCCTAAATCTCGGATATTACACTTCGAATTTCAGAAACATTCTTTGGTGGCTTCCAATCAAGTATTGCCGTTATTTTGTTCGGATCAACCCGAATACCTGATGCTGAAACGACGTGTCCCAAAAAGTTGACTTCTTTCATCCAAAATTCACACTTACTAAACTTTGCATACAACTGTTGATCTCGCAAAGTTTGTAGCACCAATCTCAAATGCTCGACATGTTCGGTTTCATCTCTAGAGTAGATCAGAATATTGTCTATAAACACTACCACAAACTGATCCAAATACTGTCTAAACACCCGATTCATCAAATACATAAAAATAGCAGGTGCATTAGTAAGTCCAAAAGGCATGACTAGGAATTCAAAATGTCCGTACCTCGTTCCGAATACAGTCTTTGGCACATCGAAATCTCTAACTCGCAACCGATAATAACCCGATCTCAAATCTATCTTCGAAAACACTGAAGCCCCTTTCAACTGATCAAACAAGTTATCAATCCGAGGCAACGGGTATTTATTCTTTATAGTCACCTTATTCAGCTACCGATAATCAATACACATTCGCATAGTTCCATCTTTCTTTTTCACAAATAGAACTGGTGCACCCCAAGGAGAAAAGCTCGGTCGTGCAAAGCCCCTATCTGTCAACTCTTGCAACTGTGCTTTCAACTCTTTCAATTCAGTAGGTGCCATCCGATACGGAGCTATCAAAATTAGAGTCGTCCCCGGTACTAATTCAATACCAAACTCTATCTCTCGAACTGGCGGTAAACCCGACAATTCTTCAGGGAACACCTCTGGGTATTCACATACAACTGGTACGGATTCAATTTGCTTTTCGGACACTTTATTATCCAACACATAAGCCAAGTAAGCTTCACATCCTTTTCTCACATACTTACGAGCTAACATCGAGGATATTACTGTCGGTAACCCATTCAAGTCATTAGATTCAATCCGGATGATCTCACCATTCTGACATCTCAAATTAATAATCTTTCTTTTGCAATTCACCACTGCATCATGCAAAGTTAACCAGTCCATTCCCAAAATTATATCGAACTCGTCGAAAGGCAACAACATTAAATCAGCTGGAAAGCAGGAATCTTGAATCATCAAAGGGCAACCTTTACACACTTTATCAACGAAAACATATCTACCCAAAGGGTTGGACACACGGATCACAAACTCGGTGAGACTCAACGAGCGAGTCTTCTTACGGATACTAGAGTTTCACACACATATGAATGAGTCGAACCAGGATCAATTAATGCAATCACAGTAGTATCATAAAGTGTAAAAGTACCGGTAATGACATCTGGGGAAGAAGCATCCTCTTTGGCTCGTATAGCATAAGCTCTAGCTGGTGCTCGAGCCTCTGATCGAACTGCAGTGTCCTTCGTCCCTCTTTGACTGCCACCTACATTGCCTGAATGTCTGGGTGGTCTGCCTCGTGCTGTCGTGTTGCTCGATTTAGTGTTCTGAACCGTATTTTGGTCGGCTAGCATCGGGCACACTCGAATAAAATGGTCCAACAATCCACATTTAAAGCAGGACCGATCATGGAATCTACAACTCCCAGAATGCCATTTTCCACAATGCTTGCACTCAGCCCAGTTCTGCTGAACATTACTAACACTAGCCATCGAAGTGGCTCGAGAACTCACTGGAGGTCGATCTCGTCTAGACCTGTCTGAAGTAGCTTTATGTCGGCTGAATTCATCTTTGAACTTGTAACACCCCAAACCAGGCCCAAACGCTACAACCGGATCTGGTATGTCACTTATGAGATTTTACATAACATGTCGCATTTTGGAAAACAATTACTAGGTTTACACCTTTATTTCGAAAGCTTAATAATTCATTAAAGTATAAAATATTAAGTAACCAATTATCTTGGTAGATTTTAAATAAAAACCGAAATTTTATGCAGGTCTCAACTTAATTGAAAACGTAAAACTGAAAACCCAGTAATAAAAGCCCAACAAAATCCCAAGACATAAATGGTAGTCTAGTGGCCCATGGCCTTATTACAAGGAAATTTGAACCCATTAATTAAATGAAAATAAAAAAAATTAGACTAAGTCTTTTTGCTGCATTCTCAAAGCTCTGTCGCATGGCCACCTTGCTCTCCTCTCCTTCCCGGTCCGATGCCCTAAGTGTCACCTAAGATGGTTAAAAATTAAAGGGTGAGTCACGAGACTCAGTGTGCAACCCTCATGCACCATTAGATTTGGGCTTTAGCCCCATAAAACAGAATAATCAAAATATGAGTAACAAAAATAATATGAAAAGCCCAACCTATATCCTAGGTGTCCATCTGCTACACGCCCCGTACCAGACCATTCACACCATTGGGGATTTCTACAATCAACCCACACCGCACAGACACCTTGATGGCGATCGTCTTTGCTCATCATCGGATCATGGCGTAGCCACTACAAATGAATCACGGTAGAAGCCGCTACAACGAGATCACGGTAGGAACCGCTACAATGAGATCACGGTAAAAACCGCTACAACATATAACTTCCTCCTTTCATCAAACCCAACCCATACAATCACATAAAATCGGTATACTTATAACATTTAATCGGATCATTTACTAACCTCGTGATTTGCTTTACCCTCTTTGGGTTCCGTCAATATGCTTGGGGTTTCTGCATTTAACAAAACATGTAATACTTATTTTCATATCTTAATCAAACAGATCTAGATGGTGTGGAGAATTACACACCGATATTGCGAAATCTAATATTCTTAGTCGATGTCCTTGCTATCCGGATCTATTATCCTCAATCTATAGCCTTGCTTAAAAGCGGAACAATTGCGAAAAATAGGCTTCTCCTTGAAATCCCGAAATTAGAGACTTATGATTTTCACTTTTAGATCTAGTCGACTAAGCTTCCTTCAAATCCCGAATTGTCACCCATCATAAAACCATTAAACTATTAGCTTTTGGCTTTTGCCTTTGGCAAACCTGAATAGATCATGAGAACTAATCAAAAATCAACACTTACCTTAGCATAGGAGATTCAACTAGCACTAGAGAGAGGATTCGCAATGCCCATGGAAGATTTAAATGCCTAAGTACAGAACTAATTCTCAAATAGGATGAACAGAAGAAAAAGACTATGGATGCTTCGACTTTCTAGAGAAATCGGCACAAGAAGGAAAAAGTGGAGAAGAGTTTCACTTTTAAAGAAATTGGAGAAAAGAAATTGGAGAGGAGAGGCTAGGGAATTTCAGCATAATGGAAGAGAAATTTAGGGTTTTTAGTGTCGTAATCAAGGAGCTAGCCCCTATTTATAGATATTTTGGCACCTCATCGCTAAAAACCGAAAACACCCTTAAAATTCAAGCTAAAGAGAGAAGAAATTCGGCACCCTCCTTGCCATGTAGTAGCCGAATTTTACACTCCTCTAGGTGGTGGATTTTCACCAACACTTCCTTTGAAGATAAGCTCCTAACTTTTCTCCTTTTTACCTATGATATTATCACTTAAAAATCCACATAAAATCTCCTATTTTATAGCCTTGTAGCCGCCCACCTCTACTAATCCCTAATGCCAAATTTAACTCACTTAAATTAAAAGATTTGGGCCTCATTAAACTTAATACTTGGGCCCCTAATTCCTTGTGTGTGGCATCACCCTCTCTTCATTTAAAGTGCTTAGAATTTGGCCTAAAACATGGGCTCATGCGACCCAAAACTTGTTCCTTTTAACTCATTAATGATGCCACTCTAATCTGGGCCTTTTTGCCTAATTCTAAGCCCAAATTTAAACCCCTATCAATTAAATTAACATAGTAAACCTATCCCTACACTAAATGTATAGGCTGTAAATTTAGGATGTTACGCTTCTACCCCCTTGCGTAAATTTCGTCCTCGAAATTTCCAACTAACTATTAATCGTACTACTACCCAAGTCTCACCACTATGCTTTCGCTCCGCACTCCGATTCTAAAGCCAAAAGAAACACTTAGTATACTATGGTAGAGTACGCACCGTGTTAGCATCTAGAGCGTCCTCGTCCCCTTGGCGACGTCTTTGCGCATAGACCAAGGCCGGCGCCTTGCCTCGATAACTGCACACTCTCACCTGGTGCTACGACCACGTTCACTACCATTATCGCCCCGGCTTGTCTGCGCCTCTTGGTGGTTGTTGATCACCTCTCCCACTGATCGTAACCTTGTCCCGCGGCCGCATGCCGATCCATCCGAGGACAATCCTTAATCGGATGTCCCGTGGATCCACACCTAAAGCATCCACCGCCATTCATTACGCACTCCCCATAATGTGTCCTCCCACATGTAGGACACGCTCACTCACGACCGTCGGCGCACGAGCCGCCCATCGGTCCCAGGCCTTTTTGATAATTCCCGGATGCTTCGATCGCTCAAAACTTCTCTTACTCTTACTCCTATCCTTATCCCTTTCTTGTCTCTCGACCCGTTTCACTTCCTCGGCTATTTTATGGATTATTAGTTTTCTTTCACTAGTTAACCACTAACGATCTTATGAATAATAGTTTTAAGAGTGGTTCTTTCAATTCGCATTCACAATCTGATCTCAAGTTTGTAACCTCTAACTAAAATAAAACATATACATCATACAAAAATCATCCAAGCACTTACATTCTTCACGTAAAGGTGTTTTCGTTGATTCACTACCCAGGGGTATTTTCGTAATTTCATCCTACTGAGGGTATTTTCGTAATTTTTCATAATAAAGTTCCTTGTTGATTTCGTGAAGTGAGGGTATTCTGGTAATTTTACAATCTGAGGGTATTTTGGTAATTTTGAAATCTGGGGCAATTTAGTAATTTTGAAAATCAGGGGTAATTTGGTAATTGTACAAACCAGGGGTATTTTGGTCATTTGAAAAAACGAGGGTAGGTTGGGAATTTTTTTCTAACCAGGGATATTTCGATGTTGTTGTTGTTTTTTTTTTCAACAGAGTACTTTGGGAAAAATCTAGTTTCATGGTCCGGGTTACTCTTATAAACATGAGATTTTCTGGGTAAATTTTCAAAACATAGGTATTTTACAAATTCATGGTCAGGTTGGTAGTTTTCACAAATCAAACGTATTTTGAAAATTTTGCAAAACTTGAGAAATTTTCTTTTTTTTTCAAACTAGGGTGGCTGGTCCTTTCGGGTTTTAATTATAAGGTTTAGCCCATCAACAAGTCCTCGTAACTAGGGTGAATAGTCACCACGCACTGTAGGATTCTAGTGAAGAGGAGGTGAGTCGCTAGGACTGCTTAAGTACCAAGCTCTCCTGAATCCACTCCTAGACATGCATATGCCCATTGCCACACCCTAACTTGGCTAAGGTGAACAGTCCTACGCACTGGTAGGATTCCAGTGAAGAGGAGGTGAGTCACTAGGATTTGCTTAAATACCGTGCTCTTCCGATCCAATCCTGACATGCGTATGCTCATTACCACACCCTAGTCTTGCGGCTCGTTCACGGGTTTGTTTAGTGAAGTTAAGTCTTATGAGATTTTAAGAGTTGTTTCAACTAGGCCTAAATTCCATCAAGTTCTAGTCTAACTAATCTACGTCCCATAAAGCCCATCAAGCCCACATATATTATATCACACAATGGTTCGAGAATACTTACCGCGGACTTGGGCGGAGACGCAGTGCCATCTTGAGCTAACAGACTGTATAAATATGCATGTTTCAAAACCCAACTTTAGAAAACGTTTTGAGCCTAAAAAACCCCCAGAGCCGAGTTTTGAACCGGGCTCTGATACCAATTTGTAACACCCCAAACCCGGCCCAAATGCTACAACCGGATCTGGTATGTCACTTAAGAGATTTTACATAACATGTCGCATTTTGGAAAACAATTACTAGGTTTACACATTTATTTCGAAAGCTTAATAATTCATTAAAGTATAAAATATTAAGTAACCAATTATCTTGGTAGATTTTAAATAAAAACTGAAATTTCATGCAGGTCTTAACTTAATTGAAAACGTAAAACTTAAAACCCAGTAATAAAAGCCCAACAAAATCTCAAGACATAAATGGTAGTCTAGTGGCCCATGGCCTTATTACAAGGAAATTTGAACCCATTAATTAAATGAAAATAAAAAAAAATTAGACTAAGTCTTTTTGCGGCTTTCTCAAAGCTCTGTCGCATGGCCACCTTGCTCTCCTCTCCAGCCCGGTCCGATGCCCTAAGTGTCACCTGAGATGGTTAAAAATTAAAGGGTGAGTCGCGAGACTCAGTGTGCAACCCTCATGCACCATTAGATTTGGGCTTTAGCCCCATAAAACAAAATAATCAAAATATAAGTAACAAAAATAATATGCAAAGCCCAACCCATATCCTAGGTGTACATCCGCTACACGCCCCCCTACCAGCCATTCACACCATTGGGGATTTCTACAATTAACCCACACCGCTACACGCCTTGATGGCAGTCGTGCTACTCAACATCAGATCATGGCCGTAGCCACTACAACAGATCACGGCAGACGCCGCTACAACAGATCACGGTAAGGAACCGCTACAACAGATCACGGTAAAAACTGCTACAACATATAACTTCCTCCTTTCATCAAACCCAACCCATGCAATCACATAAAATCAGTATACTTATAACATTTAATCAGATCATTTACTAACCTGGTGATTTGCTTTACCCTCTTTGGGTTCCCGTCAATATGTCGGGGTTTCGGCATTTAACAAAACATGTAATACTTATTTTCATATATTAATCAAACAGATCTAGATGGTGTGGAGAATTACACACCTGATATTGCGAAATCCAATATTCTTAGTCGATGTCCTTGCTATCTGGATATATTATCCTCAATCTATAGCCTTACTTAAAAGCCGGAACAATTGCGAAAATAGGCTTCTCCTTGAAATCCCGAAATTCGAGACTTATGATTTTCAGATTTTAGATCAAGTCGACTAAGCTTCCTTCAAATCCTGAATTGCCGCCCATCATAAAACCATTAAACTATTAGCTTTTGGCTTTTACCTTTCAAAAATCGGGAATAGATCATGAGAACTAATCAAAAATCAACACTTACCTTAGCATAGGAGATTCGTCTAGCACTAGAGAGAGGATTCGGCAATGCCCATGGAAGATTTAAATGCCGAAAGTACAGAACTAATTCTCAAATAGGATGAACAGAAGAAAAGACTATGGATGCTTCGGCTTTCTAGAGAAATCGTCACAAGAAGGAAAAAGTGGAGAAGAGTTTCGGGTTTTAAAGAAATTGGAGAAAAGAAATTGGAGAGGGAGAGGCTAGGGAATTTCGGCACAATGGAAGAGAAATTTAGGGTTTTCAGGTGTCGTAATCAAGGAGCTAGCCCCTATTTATAGATATTTTGGCACCCTCTGCTAAAAACCAAAAACACCCTTAAAATTCAAGCTAAAGAGAGGTGAAATTCGCACCCTCCTTGCCATGCAAGAGAGTGAATTTACACTCCTCTAGGTGGTGGATTTTCGGCCAACACTTCCTTGAAGATAAGCTCCTAACTTTTCTCCTTTTTACCTATGATATTATCACTTAAAAATCCACATAAAATCTCCTATTTTATAGCCTTGTAGCCGTCCACCTCTACTAATCCCTAATGCCAAATTTAACTCACTTAAATTAAAAGATTTGGGCCTCATTAAACTTAATACTTGGGCCCCTAATTCCTTGTGTGTGGCGTCACCCTCTCTTCATTTAAAGTGCCGAATTTGTCCTAAAACATGGGCTCCTTGTGACCCAAAACCTGTTCCTTTTTAATTGTTAATGATGCCACTCTAATCTGGGCCTTTTTGCCTAATTCTAAGCCCAAAATTAGACCCCTATCAATTAAATTAACATAGTAAACCTATCCCTACACTAAATGTATAGGCCCGTAAATTTAGGATGTTACAGAACTTCTTAAATGCTGAATGGAAAGTCTTACTCGATGATCTTTTTCGAGTGTCTCTAGCTTCTATTTCAGCCATTCTTTTCTCTTTCCCAAGCTCTTGAGCTTTACAAGCTCGTTCGACAAGTACTACGAACTCTTTGATCTCAAGAATGCCCACAAGCAACTTTATGTCTTCATTCAGACCGTCTTCAAATCTTTTGCACATAATGGCTTCAGTTGATACACACTCTCGGGCATATCGGCTCAATCTGACAAACTTCCGCTCATATTCCGTCACAGTCATATGACCCTATTTTAGTTCCAGAAATTCTTTTCGTTTCTGATCGATGAATCTCTGACTGATATATTTCTTACGGAACTCGATCTGGAAGAAATCCCAAGTCACTTTTTCTTTCGGAACCACTGATACTAGTGTATTCCACCAGTGATATGCAGTGTCCCGAAGTAGAGATATAGCACACTTCGTGGCATTCATCGAGAGTACAGGATAGCTCATCAAGTACCTGAATAGTGTTATCGAGCCACATCTCAGCTCGTTCTGCATCGTCATTATCATTAGCTTTGAATTCTTCGACCCCATATTTCCTGATTTTATCAACAGGAGGCCTACTAGATCTCATCGGATCTAACATCGGAGGTCTTGAAAGGTACCAGAGTTGGATTATTCGGGGGTGGAGGTTGTTGTACAGTGGGTTAGTCTCGAATGAACTGGGTAAACCATTCATTCATATCTGGTAAAAGGCTTGCTTAGCCTCCCCCTCATGGCTACTCGAGACATGTCGAGAGTCTACCGGCGCTGACCCGCGTGCGCGATCAGGCGCTACACTCTCTACATCATCAGCTACGGCTCTGTTAGGATCCGTTTACTATATAAAACACAATTTGAAATATCAGAAGTCACCACACTATCGTTTATATAAATAAGGCATGTATAGCTAGACTCACACGCGTTACGGTAGTCCTAGAATCGACTAAACCGTAGCTCGATACTTCAATAAATGTAACACCCTTAACCCGTATCCGTCACACCTGACTAGGGTAAAGTGGCATTACCAAGTCAAACTCGGATCATCACAAGTCATATATCACCATACATACATTTATCAAACCAAAATACATATTTAATACATATTCCAAGAAATTCCTTTCACTTTATTCACATATATTGAATATAACTACATTTATTACCTTCCTCACATGTCATCTTATCATTTCATATATTATGCATATATACATATTAAACATATAAACCATAGCACTTTATGGTATATTTATTCACATATGAGACATTAATATGTAATAACATAACCAAACATGCCCATGGTATTAACATAGTATGCGCATAATTCCAAAAAAATAAAATCCACATTTGCGTTGCACATATTTAACCTTACAATGCATACCAAATTCGAATATAAATATTTGTTTACCTAAACTTTACAATTTTTCATATTAACTAATCAAATCGTTTCACTAACCACTTGGACATGCATTTGAAATAACCCTAAAACAAATTCACTTCTTACCATTAGCATCCGTACCTTTATAACCACTTTTAAAAATTCATACCTCGTTTTATAACTATAATTATCACACAAACAAAGTCATTTAAGCATAATGCCATATTTCCATCTAAATACATCACACATACATTACTACCTACTATCGATACATGTGATCAAACTTAATAATCATTTGAAAAACATATTAGACCCAAAGCACATAGAATCATCTTAACCGTAAACATACCCTCTATAACATACATCGACCTAGATAAGCATGTAACAGGCCAAGGATAAAATTTGCTAAGAACCAAGCATATCAAGCCTTCAACCATTCACACATATTTCCAAACTTAACTTTAAAATCCAATCATTATGTCGATGAGTATAAAAACTTAAGTTAACCAAAAGGAATAAGCCTTTTTCGCAAGGCTAGACTATACTTATATACAAGACCAAATTTCATTGATTTTACAACTTAGTCTAACCTATACATGCCTTAGATTCAAAAACCAAGTAAATAAGTACCAAAAAGGGATGATAGTGTGGTTGACTTTGCTGACGATTTCCCCGAGCCCGTAGCTTGACCAAAATCTATAAAATAGAACATTAAACGAAAACAGAGTAAGCTTACAAGCTTAGCAAGTCTTAAGCGTTAACTTATATCACTCAACCATTCAAACATGATTTAAAACAATTCATGACCTTAAACCTATATGTCTTAATTATAAACTCAACATAACAAGGTATCATTACCTTACTTAACTTGGCAACTTTAAATTCCTTACCACATACATCAATTGCCGAATATACATGGATAATTTCATAACTAGGTGTATAAATATACTTACATGAACCTTTTAACCACACTCATACTTTCGCATTTCCAATAACCACATGGCATATTATATTGTATATATATAAACTTCACAACCAAGTGTATAACACATTTTCTTTTCATCAATTCATTTGCTCACTATCATAGCTCATATATATATATAACATTAAAGTATGGAGTACATACCTTGTTGCCGAATTAACAAATTCATTTTCAAAGCTCAAGTTTACTAGATTTGCTTCATGACATTATTACTATATAACGAAGTTCGAAATTGAAACTCATCGGTATGGCACCTGCTAGGTCTTAGCCCAAATTACACACACCGGCACTAGGCCTGCTAGACTCAAGGTCCGAGATTTAAACACCGACATTTAGCCTGCTAGGCAATAAGCCCGAATATTTCACCGGTACAAGGCCTGCTAGGCTCGAAGCCCGAAATAAATCACCGGCACAAGGCCTGCTAGGCCCGAAGCCTGAATATCAACACTATTAACCATTCAATACTCATTACTTAATGCTAAATTCACAAACACCTCATATGCTTCATATCATTTTCACATATCAAACCGAACATGCTTAACCACATTACATTAAACAAAATAACTTCAATCCAATATTATATCACCACATTCGGCCATCACATATATTTATACTCAAAATTTTCAAATTTCATCATTTACTATGTTCATAAATAATTCTTTAACATATATTTGCTTAAGGACTTACCTCGACTATCGACGGACAGTGTAGATCGGCTATTCGATAACCTTTGCCTTTCCCCGATCCAGATCCATTCTTTTTTGTTCTTGACCTAATCACATTAAAATTCAGCTCATTCAAGCACATTTCATCTCAATTTAGTCCCAAAACACATAAACGGGCAAATTACCATTTTACCCCTAATGTTTCACATTTTTACAATTTAGTCCTATTTGCATAAAACACAAAATACACAAAATTTCACTACATCACCTAAGGGCCGAATGTTCATAGGGACTATACAGGTCCATTAATTTCATTTATTTAGCATTTTAGCCCCTCTAAAATTTATTCTTTGTAATTTAGCCCAAAATACACAAATTCACTAAAATTTCCAACACAAAACATGCTAATCTTTACCATATCTTTAATATAAACTCATCAAACATCAAAAACCACAAGAACATGTAAATGGCCGAACATCAAGCATGCTCAAATTTAAAAATTCTACCATAGGTCAACTAATATTCGAAACAACGATCTCAAAAATGTAAAAATTATCGAAAACCGAAGTAAAACACACCTTAAATTGAGCTAGATGATGGCCGAACACTTCAAAGTCTTTAAACCCTTATTTCTTAGCTAACATACGGCAATGAGAGATGAAGAACAAAAAGAATGGCTTTTAATTTCATATAATTTAACATATAATAACATTTTTAATGATTTACCATTTTAACCATTAATTAATAATAAAAACAACTTATAATATAAGGTCACACTTGACCTTTGCATACTAACTCATAAAATGGGTTAATTACCCTTTTAATACTCCATATTAGAAAGCCATCATCATTTAAGCACTTTCCACTATAGTATGCAACTTTTACACTATACGCGATTTAGTCCTTTTTGTTAAATTAAACACTCAAACGATAAATTTTTTATACGAAACTTTCAAACATCATAAATCACATATAATTTGCACCAAAAATAATATAAAACAAATTTTCAGACTCGAATTCGTGGTCCCGAAACCACCGTTCCGATTAGGGTCAAATTCGGTCTGTTACAAAAAGAGTCCTAGAGATTCAAACAATCTAAGTCACAACTTTTTGTAGCACGAAAACATAGGTATTTCCCCTTATCTAAATAGTTACCTTTGATTCAAAACCTGACAAGGATTAATATCCACACTAAGGATTCACTCAAATCACTCAAAGTGTTTAAGGTTCAAATTAAGCACTCAAAAGTCAAACATGAAAATTTAATCCCATAGGCTTGCATGAAAAATCAAATCTCCACCACTATAAAATGAGATGATGCACAAATCAAAAGGTCTTTTAAAGGGTTGTAATGGGGCTTGGGTTAAAGGTGTGGATAAAGGCTGAATTAGAGGGTTAGAATCGAGATTGAATTGATAAATTACCTAACTAGAAAAGATGGACTAATACTGATAATTACATCAATTGAAAACTAATAACACGAGCTTCTTCTAAAAATGTATCATTAACTGCTTAAGCTCAAATAACAAAGAACTAATAATGAATAAATTGCCAAATTTTTTTTTTAAGAATAAAAACAAGTATTTACAATAATAAGATAGAATTTAACAACTGGAATAAAAAAATAGTTAAGCAACAGATCAAATCAAATCTCGACATAAGGGTAGTCAAGAGAAATGGTGATAACAAATACAAAATGGGTTTTGGGTTAATATTAATGGGTGAGTCAAGAAATGGTTGATTAGGTTTCAAATGGGTTCACTAAGGGTTAATTAAATGGGTAGGCTTTTTAGTGGAATAAGTGGGTTAAAACCTAGGTGCCTTTATCATCTCAATATAGCAAATCAAAGGTGTAGTCTCGACATGTATGATCGAAGCAAGTTCTAGAATAACAAATCAATGTTGACACACTCATAATTAGTAGAGTGAGCAAGAAAAAAATATGCTCTAAAAGGTTCAAAATCTCACAAAAATTATGGTTTTTGATGTCAACCTTGCAAATTTCAAACTTCAAAGTAATATTTAAATTTAGGAAAACAACCTAGAAATTTTAATTACGGAAAACAGACTTATCATGCTGGATTCTCTAATATCTTAAAGTTTAAATCATCAATGCACAATTAACTATGACTTAATCCAAAACATATCAATAAAAATCATAAATCAAAAGAAATTTCATTCTAACAGTAATATGAGAAAATTACTTAAGACAAGATATCATTCAGGGATTTTCTGATAATGATATACTTTAAATAACCTCCCCACACGTAAGATGTACATTGTCCTCAATGTACAAAAAATGGATAATAACAATAAAGTTAGAGATCATAAGAGAGGGAGAGAAGTGAAACTTCCTGAATTGTGGATGAAATTCTTAGAAAATAACCAATGATTAACATGATCACTAGGCAGAGGTGAAGGTGGGGGAGAATACTCCGGTGGTGTGTTCGTTCCTTTAGTGGCACCTTGAACCTTTGTAAACTGCAAAGTCATCAGTAAATTTTTAGGGAGTTCTATTAGTGGACGTTGTTATATTTACTCGAGAATTAGACAACCGGAGATAAAAGAAATCGAACTATACTAATAAAAGTTTTAAACAAGAAAGGTAAAGATTTGAACAAACAAATAAAAATAAAAGTGAGAATAAAAATAAAATAAAAGTAAAAATAAAAATAAAAATAAAGGGACTCAAAGGTCCTCATCATCGGCTGGATCGCGAGGTGGTGGAGGCGGCGATATGTGAAAGTGATGAAAAATCTACTGAAGCGTCGCCTCGATGCCGTCAAATCATCGAGATGTCTAAAAGTGAAGCAACCACATGAACTGGTCGGCGAGGGGGGTGTGGTGCCGAAGGTGGCTCCTCGTGATGTGGAGGGACATCATCAGTAATGTCTTCTAGGTCGTCGGTGGCTTGTTATAGCCTATACTGGGGAGGATCGAACCCACGGCAGCGCTCAATCATCCTCATGTAGAGCATCATCTGGATGCCCTATGGGGGCATCTATCCTATCAGTGTGAGTGAGGAGGACTGAACGACGGTGTTGAGGAGCCCAAAATACTGAGCCAGACGTGTAATGTAGGGACCCATGGAGATGACCCCTCTCCTATGCTGCTCCGTCTGATGTTGGATGGCGCGAGTTATGAAGTAGGCTAAGTCGAAGACGTGCCCATTTGCCATGCACCATAGGAAGTAGGCGTCGTGAGTGTTGACGACGCCGGTGCTCTCTCGCCTACCTGTCAATGTATGAGCTAAGATGGCGTGTAAGTACCTCAGGGATGGGGCGAGAGCTGTCGCCTTGGAGCGACTGGGGTCATAGGTGGCCGAGACAGGGGCTAAGGCTCTCCAACAGGCGGAGGGAAAGTTATGGATGTGGTGGTGGAGGTCCTCGAGATCATTATCTTCCATGAATTCGTCGGTGTAGAGTCCCAAAGCGGCCCTGAACTGTGGGACACTCAGCTCACGTACAATGCCTCTGAGACGGAATTGGACTGTGCCGGGGTCATCGAAGTTCGTCATCACCGTCTGGAGGTGTAAAGTGGAACAGATCTCCAAAGTGAGCTCTAAGTATGTGGGTTCGATGATCTCGAAGAATTGCCCCCATGGATCGATCGTCAGAAGGGCCCGGACGTCGTCGGCTAATTGGACCTACTCCAAAGCGGCCCAATCAATGCATCTCCCCACGCCGAGGGGTCGCGTGCGAAGTATCTGGAAAAGGTCCTCCTGGGATCCTGGAGGAAACCGTAGAAATGGATGGCGCACTTCGGCGGAGGCGCTCGAAGATGTCGCACCAGGTCCCTTCCGCTTTTTAGAGGTGGGGACAATGATATTTTTCCCACGTGGGGGGAGTCATTATGTACATGAAAAGAAACAAAGAGTTTACATAAATCAAATAACAATGCCAGCCAAACAATTATTTTATCCTAGTATAATCCTATAATAGTTCATCACATAATCTGACATGTAAATACTAGTATGGATTAAAAACAAGTTTAAAATTGTTATTAGCATTGGAATTGGAAAAGGAAAATGAAATCACTAAATTGACAAGATTCCTAAGAAAAATAACGCTAATAGAATCCAACTAACTTAAACTATCAAAAGAACTATCGCATTTGAAATAAAAATTGAAAAACTGGAAATAATAGTAAGGACAAATAATATCATCATAGAAATAAGTAAAAATGAATGAAATAAGCGACAGTAGTGAAGCATTGTGAATCGACGAGGGTGTTGGAGTGGTTGCGTGGTGGTGGTGCACGGTCGTGGCGGTGTGTACACGGGCGTGGACTGCAGGGAGAAGAGGAGGGGGAAAGAAGAAAGGGAAAGGAAAATAGGAGGGAGGGGAAGTGAGAGGAAAGGGAGAAAGAGTTGGTGAAGGGAGGAGAGGAGAAAGTTTGATGGTGGCCGGAAAGGGGAGGAGGGGGGAATGCTTGGGTGAAAACGGCTAGGGTTTTGGGGGGGAGAAGATGAATAGTGGGTGATTTAAATAGGGTATAGGGCACACGGTCAGGGGCCACGCTCGTGTGTCCTTTTAATTGCCCGTGTGTTTCGTGAATTTTAAATTTGGGCGTGTCTGAGTTGAGTCCCACGCCCGTATTTCATGGGCGTGTTATGGCACACGGCCATATCGCATGGCCGTGTGATACTTCATTCGTTTCTCCCACGCTCGTGTAGATGTTAGCACGCTCGTGTTGATTTAGTCAGTGTCGACCACGGTCTATAGGAACTGGCATGTCGCATGCCCATGTGACTTACTCAATTTTACCCAAGGCTTTTTGGCACGGGCGTTTTACTTGCCCGTGTCACTTACTTAGTGTCGACCACGACCGTATCGCACGGCCGTGGCCTTTTATCACAACCCGTGTTTTTGAGTCAGTTTCGACCACGGCTGTGTCGCACGGCCGTGGAATTTTATCGTAGCCCGTGTTTTGGGAAAATTTTCGTCCTTGGCTTGCACGATCTCCTCCACGCCGATGTGCCTACCCGTGGTGTCCACATGGCCACGGCCACGCCCGTGCGTAAGGCCGTGTGGTATGGAAAACTACGCTTGTTAGTCTGGTTAGTTTTTAGTTAGGTGCTAAAAGTTGAAAATATGAATATCAATGGAGTTAGTGTTCGGGTTGCCTCCCGAGAAGCGCTTGTTTAGAGTCCTAAGCTAGACTTACCTTGTATCCGCTCTTTATGGAGGTTCATGGAGCTGAAGCTCCTCTCTAATATCTCTAAAATCCTCACCGTTATATAGTTTAAGGCATTGACCGTTTACCTTGAATGTGCCATGAGTCGGATGAGTTACCTCGATCGTGCCATAGGGAAAAATGGTTTTGATTACGAATGGACCTGACCATCTTGATTTCAGCTTTCCAGAGAACAACTTGAGCTTTGAATTGTATAGTAGAACAAGATCTCCAACTTCAAACTGCTTAGGTTGCTTCAAACGAGCATCATGGCGTCGCTTTGTTGCTTCTTTGTATAAATGTGAGTTCTCGTAGGCATTCGCTGGCCACTCATCTAGCTCGTTCAACTGCATCAATCTTTTCTCACCTGTAAGTTTAAGATCGTAATTTAAAAATTTTGTAGCCCAAAATGCTTTGCGCTCTAATTCAAATGGTAGATGACAACTCTTTCCGTAGACAAGTTTGTATGGGTATGTTCCTATGGGAGTTTTAAAAGCGGTTCTATAGGCCCATAAAGCATCGTCTACTTTTAATGCCCAATCTTTCCTGTTCGATTCTACTGTTTTCTCTAGAATACGCTTAAGCTCTCGATTTGCTACTTCCACCTGTCCACTGGTTTGAGGGTGATAAGGGGTAGTTGTTCTGTGGTGTACTCCATATTTCTTTAAGACTTTATCAAATTGAGTATTACAAAAATGAGTACCCCTATCACTAATAATTGCTCTAGGTGTTCCAAATCGAGAGAAGAGTTTCTTAAGAAATCTTACTACCACTCTAGCATCATTAGTAGGTAAAGCTTGAGCTTCTACCCATTTTGACATATAATCAACTGCTACTAAGATGTATTTATTCCCAAATGAGCTAGGGAATGGACCCATAAAATTAATACCCCATACATCAAAAATTTCACATGATAGCATATATGTTTGAGGCATTTCATCGCGTTTAGAGATATTACCTGTTCTCTGACATCTATCACACGAAGCAACATACCTGTTAGCGTCTTTGAACAGAGTGGGCCAATAAAAACCTGATTCAAGCGTTTTGTGTGCTGTCCTAATCCCACTATAATGTCCTCCTGATGGTCCTGAATGACAATGTTCTAGTATTTTGCTTGCTTCTACCTTTGTAACACATCTCTGAATTCCTTGATCTGCATATATATATGAAATGTAAAAGGTCCTCCCAAAAATATTTTTTGCATCGACAAAGAATCGTTTCTTTTGATGATGTGTTAACCCTTTTGGCGGGATGTTAGCAACTAAATAATTTGCAATATCTCGCAAACCAAGGTACCTCGTAGTCGGAAATAGCAAAGAGTTGTTCTTCAGAAACGAGTCATTTATCTCACTTTCATCGAGTTCTTTGATATGTGGATTTTCAAGTCTAGAAAGATGGTCTGCCGCGAGGTTTTCAGCTCCTTTCTTATCATGAATTTCCAAATCAAATTCCTGTAAGAGTAAAATTCATCTTATGAGTCGAGGTTTTGCATCAGATTTAGTTAAAAGATAACGAAGAGTCGAATGGTCGATGTAAACGACAACTTTAGATAATATCAAATCGCCTAAATTTATCAAATGCAAAAACCACATTAGCAACTCTTTCTCTGTGGTGGTGTAATTTTCTTGCGCGACCGTCAATGTTTTTCTAGCGTAATAAATTGGCTAAAAATGCTTGTCTCTTCGCTGTCCCAAAACCGCACCTACTGCAAAGTCACTCGCATCACACATTAGTTCAAAGGGTAAATTTCAATCAGGTGCAATTATAATCGGAGCATTTATTAGTTTATTTTTGAGGGTATTAAATGCATTTAAACATTCCTGATCAAAATTGAAAGGCACATCTTTTTCTAGTAATTTAGTTAAAGGCTTAGCTATTTTAGAAAAATCCTTAATAAATCTTCTATAAAATCCAGCGTGTCCTAAAAAGCTTCTAATAGCCTTAACTGAACTAGGGGGAGGTAATTTTTCTATGGTTTCAATTTTTGCTTTATCAACCTCAATCCCTTTACTAGAAATTTTGTGACCTAACAAAATCCCTTCTCGAACCATAAAGTGACACTTTTCCCGATTAAGCACAAGGTTCGTTTCATCACATCTCATTAGAACTCGTTTTAAATTTTTAAGGCAAAGATGGAAAGAATTACCAAAAATTGAAAAGTCGTCCATAAATACCTCCATAATATCTTCAACGAGTTCATTAAAGATGGCTAGCATGCATCGCTGAAAAGTAGCAAGAGCATTACATAATCCAAAAGGCATTCTACGATAAGAAAACGTACCATATGGACATGTAAATGTTGTCTTTTCTTGATCCTCAGGAGCTATTGGAATTTGGAAGTAGCCAGAGAGTCCGTCTAAGAAGCAATAGTACATATGCCTAGATAATCTTTCTAACATCTTATCAATGAAGGGCAAAGGGAAGTGATCTTTTCTCGTGGCATCGTTTAACTTCCTATAGTTAATGCAAACTCTCCAACCTGTGACTATCCTTGTTGGAATCAATTCATTCTTCTCGTTGGCTACAACATTCATGCCTCCCTTCTTTGGAACAACCTGCACAGGACTTACCCAAGTACTGTCAGAAATAGGATAAATAGTTCCAGCATCTAGAAGTTTAATTACCTCAGCTTTAACAACTTCCTTCATGTTGGGATTTAATCGTCTTTGAGGTTGCACACATGGTTTATATTCATCTTCCATTAGAATTTTGTGGGTACAAAACGATGGGCTTATCCCTTTAATGTCAGAAATCTTATGGCTCTTTTATGCTCCTTTAGTACCTGTATTAACTCGTCTTTCTCATTGGGTTCCAATTCTGAAGAAATAATTACCGGTAGTTTAGAATTATCTCCGAGGAATGCATACTCTAAGTGATTTGGTAATCAAGCCAATTCCAATTTGGGGGTTCTTCAATAGAGGGTTTTTGTTTTAGTTAAATCGTTTATTTCCATGCCCTCATACTTCTTTTATCTTGGGGAAGAAATTTTTACTTCCCCCATCTCATTGGTATCGTCATTGGCCTCCCCTTCTTGGGCAAGACACAGTTCCAACGTGTCTTTATGTATGATTTCCTGAAAAGAATCTTGAATAGAATGATCAATAGTATCGATAAAATAACAGGAATCATCTTGCTCTCTAGAGTATCGCATAGCATCATAAATTTTAAAAATAATTTCCTCGTCACCTATCCTGAGCACAAGTTTACCATCACCTACATCGATAACAGCCCTAGCAGTGTCTAAAAATGGGCGTCCTAAAATTAAAGGTACCTCAACGTCCTCATCCATGTCAAGCACAACAAAATCAATAGGGAATATGAATTTATCAACTTTTACCAAAACATCTTCAATAATTCCCCTAGGATACTTAATAGATCACATCGACTAATTGGATACTCATCCTAGTGGGATTTGGTTCCCCAAGACCAAGCTGCTTAAACATTTTATAAGGCATTAAATTAATACTGGCACCTAAATCAGCTAATGTTTTCTCAATATTTAAACTACCAATTAAACAGGGAATGGTAAAACTTCCTAGATCTTTCAATTTGGTTGGAAGTTTATTTTGGAGAATAGCTGAACATTCCTCGTTAAGTTCCACGGTTGATAGCTCTTCAAACTTCATTTTATTTGTTAGAAGCTCTTTTAAGAATTTTGCATATGTCGGCATCTGCAAAATAGCTTCAACAAAAGGTAAGTTAATATGTAATTGTTTAAAAATTTCAAGAAATTTACCGAATTGTGCATCCGTGTGGTCTTTCTTCAACTTTGCCAGATATAGGATCGGTGGTTTATACTCTTTAAGTACCGGTGTTACATTCTCGTTTACCTCCTCACCCTTTTCCTTATTAGTTTCTTCTGGCATCTTCTTTTCAGCTTCAACCAACTCTTTTCCACTCCTTAGCGCAACTGCTTTCACATGCTCTTTTGGTTTAGGTTTGGTGTTACTAGGTAAACTACCTGGTTGCCTTTCGAAACTAACTTAACCAGCTGTCCAATTTGATTCTCAAGCCCTTGAATCGATGCTTGCTAATTTTTCAATGCTGTTTTGGTATTCTAAAAACGAGTCTCTGACATCGAAATAAACTTTGTTAGCACATCTTCAAGGCTCGGTTTTTTCCCTGCTGGTAGGTTTGTTGTTGGAAGCCTGGAAGGGGTTGTTGTCTCTGATTTCCTTGACCACCCTATGAAGAATTGAGGTGGTTCCTACAACCTGAATTATAAGTGTTACTATAGGGATTAATCTGAGGTCTAGAATTATTACCCATATAATTTATCTGTTCGTTTTCTATGCCAGGGTTGTAGGATGGATATTTTGTATTGCCCATTCCTCCTCTATTCGTATCATAATACATCACTGAATGTACCTGCAAAGAACCACACAAAACCATCAATTTTCTTACTTAAAAGTTCTACCTGATTTGATAGCATGGTTACTGCGTCGAGGTTGAAAACACTGGCGGCTTTTGTTGGCTTTGTTCTCATAACTTGCCACTGATAATTATTCAGTGACATCTCTTCAATGAATTCATAAGCAGCCTCAGGTTTTTTATTATTTAGTGTAATGCCGGCGGATGCATCAATCAACTGCCTAGTCGAGGGGTTCACACCGTTGTAAAAGGTTTGAACCTGTAGCCATAATGGTAACCCATGGTGAGGGCACCTTCTCAGTAGATCCTTATATCACTCCCATGCATCGTAAAGTGTTTCTAAATCCATCTGCACAAAAGAAGAGATATCATTCCTCAACTTGGCCGTTTTAGCCGGCGAAAAATATTTTAACAGAATTTTTCAATCATTTGTTCCCATGTAGTGATTGATCCTCGTGGCAATGAGTTCAACCACTGTTTAGCTTTGTTTCTCAACGAGAAGGGAAACAACCGAAGGCGAATGACATCATCAAAAAATGCCATTTATTTTGAAAGTGTCGCAAAACTCTGGAAAATTTGCCAAGTGATTGTTTGGATCCTCATCCTCGCAAACCATCAAACCAACAAATCTGTCTTTGAATCATCTCAGATAGTGTTAGGTTTCAGTTCAAAATTATTTGCAAACAATAGCGAGTCTAACAATACTTGATTCGGTTCTGTTAAAGTAGGTTTAGCATAATCATACATAGTACGAGGAGCGGGATTTTGATTCACCGGGTTTGCGGCAACCACAGAAGGTATTGGATTATTATCAGCCATCTCTTCTGTAGTATTAGTTTCGTCTTCTTGCTCTTCTTCTATGTATTGTAGGCTTCACCTTATTTCTCTTCGATTTCTGCGAGCTGTACTTTCAATCTCACTGTCAAAAAGTAATGGCCCTGACGGGTTCCTTCTAGTCATAAACTAAAAAAATTCTGCTAAGCAAAGAAAGAAAAAATTAGAAAAGTAGAAAAGAAATTAAATTGCAATAAAATAAAAAAATAATGGCTAAAGTAATAAAAATTTAGTGTTCCTAATATCTTAGTCCCCGGCAACGGCGCCAAAAACTTGATGGAGCTTGAAACTAACTATTATTTCGACAAAGGCAAGCGCACCTATCGAACAATAGTATAGCTGTGGTGAGTCCGGAATATCGTATCCTCAAGGACCAAGAGCACTAGTATTAACTATCTTTTTATTATCTAGCCTAATAATTAAGGGGATTTATTTTTAATCTAAAATTTACTAACTAATTTAACTAACTATGAACGCGACAGAGAGTAAATTGGGAAAATACTTTTGGACAACTTATATAAGATAGGCAATACCTAAGGAAGAATCCACCTAGACTTCACTTATTACTTTTGATTAATGCGATTTATTCACTTGGCTTAATCCGTAGAAATCCCTAAATTATATTAATACCTCTCTCGAGGCTATTAACAACTGACTCTAGGTTGATTAATTGAAATCTCTTTCTAATTAAAACCCCTATTGTCGCATTAACTCGATCTATGGATTCCCTTATTAGGTTTGACCCTAATCCGACAGATTTTCGTCGCCCTATGTCTAGGGTTGCAATCAACTCCGCTTAATTGTGTTGATCTACTCTTAAACAGGGACTTTTGCTCCACTGAATAAGCACATTCGACTTGAATCAATAACCTGAATTATCAAACAAGAATAAGAACTCACAATTAAGAATAAGCACAAGTATTTATCTCATAAATCAAATAATAATAAGATCTGTCTTAGGTTTCATCCCCTTAAGTATTTAAGGGACTTAGTTCATACTAAACGAGGGAAAAGAGGGAAAAAAAATAAAACATAAGAAAACCCAAAAAACTCCTAAAGAACTTGATGGGAGATCTTCAGTCTTGATGGAGATCCTTTTCCTAAGCTGTTCCCGACGGCTGTTGATAAACCATAAAAGTAACATATTCTAAGCCCACATTTAGTATGCTTTTGGATGATTTAAGCCCCAATTTATGTAAAAAGGTGCTTTTAATCCTTTCTTTTCATGTATTATACTCAAGAAAGCACTCGATGACGAAAAGAACGAGAAACGGGCTTAAAACGGACCAAATTTGGCCAAGCCACGAAATCAGCACGGCCTAGACTTCAAGCCACACAGTCGTGCCACCATTCCTACTAGAACACGGCCTTACCACGACTTACATGGCCGTGCCTCATTCAACAGTGTCGAACACAGCCTGGCCGTGATTTACACGGGCGTGTGCCATGGCCGTGCCTCTGCCGTGGAGAAGAGAAATTCCATTCGGGAAAGGATACTTAGGGAGAAAGAAACGTGTTTCAAAAGCCTATAAATACACCCTAGGTACCAGCTGAAAGGGGGGCGGAGAGCTAGGCCAAGAAGCCAAGCCGAGAAGGTCAGATTTGTGGGAATCACTCGAAGATAGCCAGTTGATCCATCTCAAGAAGCTGGAATTCTACTCAAGACGGAGGATCTCCTCTTCAATTCCTTCAGGGGGTTTTAGGGATTTCTTATGTTTTGTTTTATCTTTTCTCTTGAGATGTTTTCCTTTATTGTTATGAACTAAACCTTCTGATATACAAGGAGATGAAACCTATGATGAATCTTGTTATTTGATTATTTGAATTATATGATAATAACTTAGTTGTTCTTAATTGTTTGAACTTAATCCAAATCTAATGTGCTTAGGTGGAGGAGGAATAGACCCTGCCTAAGAGTAGATCCAACATAATTAAGCGGAGTTGATCGCACGCCTAGAGATAGGGTGACGAGATTTTAGTGGATTAGGGTGAAACCTAATATGGGAGTCCACAGATCGATTTACTGCTATTCTAGGGGGTTATTATAAGCGAACGAGAGTTCCACTAATTAACCTAGGGTTAGACATTATTCGCCTCGAGAGAGGGTTTAATATACGTTAGGGAGTCTCACGGATCAAACTAAGTAAATAAATCAGATGGTTCAAGGTTAAATAACAAGTGAAGTCTAGGTGGATTTTTCCTAAGGCTATCGTTTGAGTCAACTGAGTTTTTGTAATATCCCGGGTTAGGGGCTATTTTTGTTATGGCATAATTTGCATGTTAGGAGTTTGCTATGTTGCTGTTTTGGTGTCTTAGGGGCTTAATTGTAGGCTAGGACTATGCCCGAAAGCAGTAGGAAAATTTTAGTTTTTAAGCTTTAGGTGAGAGGAGCCGAGGAGTGGGGTTTTTATATTTTATTTGGCGTTTTTGAGCACAAGTGATGAGCTAGCAAAGTGGCAAGGCATGCGTCACTTGGAGTGTGTGGTTGGCGTCAATTTCAGGAGGGAGAGGTCCTGAGTTCAAGCTGCAGAGTGCTCCCTTTTTGTTCCATTTTGACGGCATGGAGGAGGAGGAGTTGTTGGTAGTTCAAACTCTACCATGGACTTTGTCAACTCATTCAAAGGAGGGGTGGAGAGTGAATTTAGGAGAAGACTAGTTCAAACTAGTTTGAATTGGGTGGTTGTGAGTGATTGGAGGTAGTGGCCGAATATTGGGGTGTGTGGGGAGTGAATGGCCGGTTTTGGTAGGGAGTAGGAGAGGTTTGCCGAAATTCATTTTGGTGTTTTCGGTCAACATCTTGGCAAGCCAAATTCCTCCTTTTGTCATACCAAAGCAAAAATTCTAAAAGAGTTTTCTTTCATTTTTCTCTGTGGAAACCGAAAGTACCTTCATCCCATCCACCTCTCTTCTTCTCAATTACCCTTTGCCGAAACTTCTTTCTCATTTCACATTCTCTTTTCTTTTTCCATTCAAAGCTGATAATAGGAGTGTTAAACATCTAGCCAAATCCTCCCTTGTCTGTGCGAAATTTCCTCCTTTCATTTGTTCTCATTATTAGCCAAATATCAACCCCTCCCTTTCTCATCTTTTTCTTGCGCTTTCTTTCTTGGCTTAGGCCGAATCTCCCCTCTCTCCTAGTAGCTCTCTCTTGGCCGAATATCAGTGAAGGGTTGATCTTGGTTGGTTGTTCAATCATCGAACAAGGGCCTTGGATTGTGGTGGTGATCAGTGAAAAGCGATCAATTGAAGCCTTGATCATGAGTGACCGATTGGTAATTAAGGGGGTAAGTGATTGGTATTATTTTTTTAGTTCAATCTTTTGGTTTCGATTAAGTCAAGGGTGACAAAGGATTAACTGTTCTTTTTAATAGGGTGTGCCGATTGTTTAGAGAGGAACCATTGTTGGTTCGGGTTTGGTAGGAAACCAAACGTTTGCAAGGTAAGGGTTAATCGATATACCCTTTGGTTTATATGGTTATGGCCGAATGGTTTAAGTGATTAACCCATGGTTGGTCGATTGTTTTTAGGAGCAAAAGGATCGAGGGTCTTAGACCGGTTCTTAGGATTAAAACCTTCGCTATTTCGTGTGTAAACTAACACACTTCTTTAGTAATATGGTTAATAACCCGATTACTTATTAAAGTGAAACAATATGATTGATGGATTGGGTACCGATGGGGTATAAGCACGGATACGGGTAAGTCCGTTTCATTACGAGATCTCAGAGTGATATATGTGATAACATGTTTTATGATGTAAATACCATGAGATGCCATTTGAGCATGTTAGCATGATTGCATGTTTTATATCATTTGCATTAGTATGACATGTGTGGGTGATATGAGAGGAGGGGGAATATGATATCCGTGTGTCTTTGGGACACTTTGTGTCTTTGGGACACCGGAGGTTTGGCACCTCCAGGTGGTTTGGTACCACGATTGATTATTGTGACTTTGGGTCACCGAGGGTTTGGCACCTCGGCGTCTCGTCCAAGTGGCTTAGTACCACGGTGGGTTGGCCCCACGCTTGATTATACGGGATTGACGCCGCTGATTTGGTATCACACGATGGGTTGGCCCCATCATCGGATTTGTGGATCGGTCACCGGTGATTTGGTATCACACTTGTGTCTTTGGGACACCGAGGTTTGGCACCTCATTGCGACTCGTCCTCGTGGTTAACACCACCGCGTGGGTGGCCCCACTTATGAGATACGGGATTGTCGCTAGTGATTTGGTATCACACGATGGGTTGGCCCCATCATCGGATTTGTGACTGCGGTCACCAGTGATTTGGTATCACATTGGATTATTCGTGACTTTGGGTCACCAGTGGTTTGGCACCACACTTATGGATATCGTGACTTTGGGTCACCAGTGGTTTGGCACCACCAGTGGTTTGGTACCACACGGGGTAGAAAGGTGATATGGATGGTTAGGATCGGGGTGCATTGATTGTGTTGCTATGATATGATGTGTGTTAGCATGTTGTATTATCGGGAGTGGGATTTATGCACTGAGTCTTGCGACTCACCCTCTCCTTTGACATTTCAGGTGACACTTAGACGCGGACATGGAGCCGGGACGGACTCGAGGTGCTCATGCCATGCTTTAATAAAGTTTTGCTCAAACTTGATAAAATTCGGTACTTTAGCTTATTTATTACTATTTGGTTTTGTTTTGGGTTGTAAATGGCCTTTAAATTAGGTTTTACTATGTTTATGCTTAAAGTAGCTTTCTAATATGCCTTAACAAATTAGTTGAGTTCAAATTTGCTAAAAACTTGGAAGGACAACGGTTTCAAACTATAACGCAATGTGTTTTAAACTATACCATCGGGTATCACACTATGATTTTCAAACCTAAACTCGATTTCCTACTAAGTCTAAATGTTTGAGTAACATCAAGAAGCAACTTGAATTTCTAAATGAAATAAACTTGTTTAACTTCTTAATTGATTAAGTCTCCAAAATCTCCGAGTTTTCAAAATGACGCATGAAGTTTTCAACAATCATGCCCAAGATTTCTACACGTTCAAAACTTTTCACAAAATTTTCATCAAGTATTTAAATAAAACCCAACTTCTCAAATACGTTTTCCTCGTAACATACCGTTCTACGCGTGGTGTCTTGACCGGGTTTGAGGTGTTACAATTGTGGTATCGTGAGCCAAGTTCAAAGGTTTCACTGTGGGCCCGAGGCCCAAAATGTTTTCAAAGTCCGCTTTAAGTGTTTTGTTTGAAATAAATGGTTTGAAAGGCATGACACCGAGTCTCCTACACCAGATCCGCCTGTAAGTACCCCTTACTATTGCTTGTGATTTATTGATGTGATTGGATGATTGCAATAGTGGATTACTTTAGAAATCAAACCGATAGGATTCTCGTGAACTCGCGAAAACAAAGCTTCTTAAATATTCATAAGACTTTGCTTTAAAATAGTGGAATAATTGTTTGATGCATAAAACTCCTAAATCGATCGTAGAGAATTTAGTCATGAGCGCTAGAGGTGGACGTGGTCGTGGGCGAGGTCGTGGTAGGATGACGGTTTCAAACCAGTAGGGTCCGGTCGGGGTCGAAAAATGAGATCTGGTACCACCACCACCGGAGGTGGTGAGTTTCAAGATCGCATCGATGATGGCAGCGTCACAGAGCGATCTTGCGAGTGTTGGAAAGGGTAGCCGGTGTAGGTGGTGGTGCGGGAGTTAGGAAATCTGCTCTGAGCGACTCCGGGCAAAGCGGGCCGAATTCTTTCGAGGTGTTTCGGTGTTGCTACAAAGATCGCCGAGTATTGGCCGGAGGCGACAGAGCGGATCATGGACGATTTGGACTTGATCAAAGAGAAGTCGAAGGGCATAGTATCGCTTCTTCGGGATGAGTCATACCAGGTGGTGGCTCACGGTTCGGGACGATTGTGGCGTGAGAGGATCTTACGTGGGATTATTTTAGGGTTGCCTACCGAAAAAGTACATTGGAGCTAGCTACATCGACGCCGCAAATAAAAGCATTTTGAGGCTAGTCTAGGGAGTAAGTCTGCTTCCCGAGTACGAGGCTGAGTTCTTGAAGCTGAGCCGGTATGCTAGGGGTATTGTGGCTACTGAACACGAGAGGTGTGTTCGTTTCGAGGATGGTCTGAGAGACGAGTTGAGACTGCTAATTGCTCCTCAGCAGGAGCGTGAGTTTGCTGTCTTGGTTGAAAAGGCTAAGGTAGCCGAAGGTGTTAAGGAGTCCGTAAGGCAGGGCATGGACAGGAACAGGCATAAGAGGAGCTTTGGGTCTTCTGGATCGTCGGGTAACCCTCAGAAAAGGGCTAGACAGAGTGGGCCGAATCAGTCTGGTAGGGTTGTTGCTGCTAGTCAGGGACCGCCGCGGTGTAACCATTGTGGGAAATATCATTGGGGAGGCTGCTGGACCGGTGGAAAAGGTTGTTTTGAGTATGGTTCTCTGGATCATCGCGTGAGGGACTGTCCGCGTAGGTTGGCCAGGATTCAGTCTGAGAGTCAGGGCCGTACTCAGTTCAGGAATAATGTACCGCCACCGCAGAGGGGCCGTGGTAATGGCAGAGGTAGTAATGGATCTGGTCGGGGCCGTGGAGCACCGGGCGGCGAGTGTGCGGTAGTTCTGACGCCGATACTGGGTTAGTGTATGCAGCAAGGCGCCGAGAGAGGGCGACGTCTGGGGACGTCATAACCGTGACGTTCTTGATCTTTGGTTCTCCTTTTACTACTTTGATTGATGTGGGTTCGACGCATTCTTACATGGCCGTGAGTATAGTAGAGACCATGGATCTAGACTCGAGATATCTTCTAGGCGGATGACCGTAATTAGCCCTTTAGGTCACTCGTAGTAGTAGATAAGTCGTTTAGAGATGTACCCCTAGAACTCCAAGGGGGTAGTGTTTGTTTCTTGATCCGATGGAACCGCCATTTGGGGAGTTCGATTTGATTCTTGGGATGGACCGGTTGGTTAAGTACCAAAGTGAAGTTGGATTGCGCGTGCTAAGCGCATGGTTCTAAAGACGATCGAGGGTGATGAAGTGGCTATGATAGGTAATAGGAGAGATTACTTATCTAATGTGGTATCTGCTCTAAAGGCAGAGAAGATGGTGAGAAAGGGCTGTGAAGCGTATGTGGTTCATGTGTATGCCTTGGAGGCTAAAGAGTCTGCTGTAGAAAAAGTCCGAACAGTTAAGGAATTTGCTGATGTGTTTCCGTAAGAACTTCCGGGTTTGCCGCGGATCGTGAGGTAGAGTTCGGGATAGATCATTGCCGGAATCTGCGCCAGTGTCTATTGCTCCGTATAGGATGGCGCCAAAGGAATTGGTGGAGCTTAAGGCTCAGATCCAAGAGTTGTTGGACCGAGGTTTTATCAGGCCAAGTGTTTCACCGTAAGTGCGCCGGTACTCTTTGTTAAGAAGAGAGATGGTACAATGCGGATGTGCATAGATTACCGCCAAATGAATAAGTCGATTTACAAAAACAAGTATCCGCCACCACGGATAGATGACTTGTTTGATCACCAAGGGTGCAAATGGTATTTTCTAAGATTGACTCGAGGTCCGGGTATCACCGATAAAGGTGAAAGAAGCGGATATTCACAAGACAAATAGTTTGGACTCGGTATGGGCACTACGAATTTACGTAATGCCGTTCGGGTTGACTAACGCTACGGCGGCATTCATGGATATGATGAATAGGTGTTTCAAAGCGATATCTGACCCGGTTCGTGGTAGTTTTTATTGACGACATCCCGGTGTATTCAAGAACGTAAGAAGAGCATGATGCGCATTTGCGTGTGGTACTCGCAGGTTTTGAGGAGAAGCGACTTTATGCTAAGTTCGATGAAGTGCGAGTTCGCTTAGAGAAGTGACTTTCTTGGGACATGTAGTGTCACCGAGGATTGGAGTGGATCCTCGGAAAATTGAGGCGCTTTTGGATTGGAAACCGCCTAAGTCGATGGGTGAGATTCGAGTTTTTAGGTTTGGCAGATACTACCAAGGTTTGTAGAGGGTTTCTCGTTGATTGCGGCACCAATGACCAAGTTGTTAAGGAAAGAGGTTCCATTTGTTTGGGTGAGAAACAGCAGGAGAGTTCGATAAGCTTAAAAAGATTTTGTGAAGCTCGGTTTTGATTCAACCTAAGGTCAGTAAGGAATTCACATCATGTGATGCATCATATACGGGTTGGGTTGTGTCTTGATGCAGAAGGTAAGGTTGTGGCTTACGCATCTCGTAATTGAGGCCACATGAGGTCAACTATCCGACGCACGATCCGGACTTAGCGGCGGTAGTCTTTGCGTTGAAGATTTGGAGGCACTACTTGTGCGGAGAGAGATCAATAGTCTACACCGATCATAAGAGTCCAAGTACCTCTTGACTCGGAAGGATTTGAATTTGAGGCAAATGCGCAGATGGGTTGAGTTACTTAAAGATTACGATCGCTCGATTGAGTATCATCCGGGCAAGGCTAACGTGGTGGCGCACGCGTTGAGCCGTAAGGTTGTTTCGGACTTAAGAGCGATGTTTGCTCACTTGAGTTTGTATGACGACGGAAGTATTCTCGCAGAGTTGCGAGTTAAGCCTACTTGGGTTGAGCGGATCGAGAGAAACAGATAGAGGATGAGGTTACGAGTGCGCGGAGGTTGCGTGTGCAGAGTGGTGGTTTGGAAGGTTACAACTTGTCTAGTGATTGGGTCTTTGTGTTTTCAAGGTAAAGCTTGTATGCCCAAGGATGTTGAGTCGAGGCAGAGGATTCTTCGGGGCGCACATAGCAGCCCTTATGCTATGCATCCCGGAGGTAGTAAGATGTATAGGGATCTCGAGAGAGCAATTTTGGTGGCACAGTCCGAAGAAAGAAGTGACAGAGTTTGTTGGGAAGTGTCCGACATGTCACAGTCAAGGCTGAACATCGCTTGCCGTCGGGGTTGCTTGACTGTGAAGATTCCTCGATGGAAGTGGGAAAGGATAACCATGAATTTCGTCGGTGGAGTTACGCTTACGCCGAGCAAGAAGGATTCATTTGGGTAATTGTGGATCGATCGACTAAATCACTCATTTCATTCCGGTGAGGGTTGACTACTCACTTCGAGGTTGGGCGAAGCCGTATGTTTTAGAGATAGTGAGGTTGCACGTGTGCCAATGATCGATCATCTCGGATAGGGATCCCGATTTACGTCAAGGTTCCGAAAGCGTTGCATCGGGCTCGGGTGCGCGGTTGGATTTCAAAGACGGCCACCCGCAAATCGACGGACAATCGGAAAGGGTTATTCAGATCTTGGAGGATATGCTGAGGGGTTGTGTTCTGGATTTCAAAGGTAGTTGGGAGGAGTTTCTACCATTAGCTGAGTTTGCCTACAACAACAGTTACCAAGCGAGCATCAAGATGGCACCATATGAGGCGTTGTATGGTAGGAAGTGTCGATCACCTACGTGTTGGACGGAGTTAGGTGAACGCCAGTTGTTGGGACCCGAGTTGGTTGCTGAGACCGAAGACAAGGTTAAGTTGATTCAGGCTCGGTTGAAGGAAGCTTCGGACCGGCAGAAGTCTTATGTTGATCTTAAGCGGAGAGACATAGAGTTTTCTGTGGGGGATCAAGTTTTTCTGAAGGTCTCGCCATGGAAGAAGGTTTTGAGGTTCGGAAAGAAAGGCAAGCTAAGTCTGAGGTTTATTGGGCCGTATAAGGTATTGAGACGAGTGGGAGCAGTGGCGTATCAGCTTGAGTTGCCAGCAGAGCTAAGTCGATCCACGACGTTTTCCATGTTTCGATGCTTCGGCGTTATCGTTCGGATCCATCGCATGTGGTAGCAGTGGAAGAGATCGAGGTAAATTCAGATTTGACCACGGAGGAAGAACCTGTGCAGATTCTAGATCGGGATGTAAAGGTTTTGCATAAGAAGTCTGTGCCTTTGGTTAAGGTACTTTGGCGGAATCATGGCGTAGAAGAAGCTACGTGGGAACCTGAGGATATGATGAGACAGCAATACCCTCAACTTTTCTGATCAGGTAATTTCGAGGTCAAAATTATTTTAAGGGGGGTAGAACTGTAATATCCCGGGTTAGGGGCTATTTTTGTTATGGCATAATTTGCATGTTAGGAGTTTGCTATGTTGCTGTTTTGGTGTCTTAGGGGCTTAATTGTAGGCTAGGACTATGCCTGAGCAGGTAGGAAAATTTTAGTTTTTAAGCCTTAGGTGAGAGGAGCCGAGGGAGTCTGGGTTTTTATATTTTATTTGGCGTTTTTGAGCACAAGTGATGAGCTAGCAAAGTGGCAAGGCATGCGTCACTTGGAGTGTGTGGTTGGTGTCAATTTCAGGAGGGAGAGGTCCTGAGTTCAAGCTGCAGAGTGCTCCCTTTTTGTTCCATTTTGACGGCATGGAGGAGGAGGAGTTGTTGGTAGTTCAAACTCTACCATGGACTTTGTCAACTCATTCAAAGGAGGGTGGAGAGTGAATTTAGGAGAAGACTAGTTCAAACTAGTTTGAATTGGGTGGTTGTGAGTGATTGGAGGTAGTGGCCGAATATTGGGGTGTGTGGGGAGTGAGTGGCCGGTTTTGGTAGGGAGTAGGAGAGGTTTGCCGAAATTCATTTTGGTGTTTTCGGTCAACATCTTGGCAAGCCAAATTCCTCCTTTTGTCGTACCAAAGCAAAAATTCTAAAAGAGTTTTCTTTCATTTTCTCTGTGGAAACCGAAAAGTACCTTCATCCCATCCACCTCTCTTCTTCTCAATTACCCTTTGCCAAACTTCTTTCTCATTTCACATTCTCTTTTCTTTTTCCATTCAAAGCCGATAATAGGAGTGTTAAACATCTAGCCGAATCCCTCCCTTGTGCTGCCGAAATTTCCTCCTTTCATTTGTTCTCATTATTAGCCAAATATCAACCCCTCCTTTCTCATCTTTTTCTTGCGCTTTCTTTCTTGGCTTAGGCCGAATCTCCCCTCTCTCCTAGTAGCTCTCTCTTGGCCGAATATCCGTGAAGGGTTGATCTTGGTTGGTTGTTCAATCATCGAACAAGGGCCTTGGATTGTGGTGGTGATCAGGTGAAGCAGTCAATTGAAGCCTTGACTACGAGTGACCGATTGGTAATTAAGGGGGTAAGTGATTGGTATTATTTTTTTTAGTTCAATCTTTTGGTTTCGATTAAGTCAAGGGTGACAAAGGATTAACTGTTCTTTTTAATAGGGTGTGCCGATTGTTTAAAGAGGAACCATTGTTGGTTCGGGTTTGGTAGGAAACCAAACGTTTGCAAGGTAAGGGTTAATCGATATACCCTTTGGTTTATATGGTTATGGCCGAATGGTTTAAGTGATTAACCCATGGTTGGTCGATTGTTTTTAGGAGCAAAAGGATCGAGGGTCTTAGACCGGTTCTTAGGATTAAAACCTTCGCTATTTCGTGTGTAAAAACTAACACACTTCTGTTTAGTAATATGGTTAATAACCTGATTACTTATTAAAGTGAAACAATATGATTGATGGATTGGGTACCCGATGGGGTATAAGCACGGATATGGGTAAGTCCGTTTCATTACGAGATCTGTAGTGATATATGTGATAACATGTTTTATGATGTAAATACCATGAGATGCCATTTGAGCATGTTAGCATGATTGCATGTTTTATATCATTTGCATTAGTATGACATGTGTGGGTGATATGAGAGGAGGGGGAATATGATATCCGTGTCTTTGGGACACTTGTGTCTTTGGGACACCGTGAGGTTTGGCACCTCGTCCTCGTCCCAAAGTGGGCTAGTACCACGGTGGGTTGGCCCCACATTGATTATACGGGATTGACGCCGGTGATTTGGTATCACACGATGGGTTGGCCCCATCATCGGATTTGTGATCATGGTCACCAAAGATTTGGTATCACACTTGTGTCTTTGGGACACCGGAGGTTTGGCACCTCATTGCGACTCGTCCCCGTGGTTAACACCACCGTGGGTTGGCCCCACTTATGAGATACGGGATTGTCGCTAGTGATTTGGTATCACACGATGGGTTGGCCCCATCATCGGATTTGTGGATCGCGGTCACCAAAGATTTGGTATCACACTTGTGTCTTTGGGACACCGGAGGTTTGGCACCTCATTGCGACTCGCCCCTCGTGGTTAACACCACCACCGGGTTGGCCCCACTTATGAGATACTGGGATTGTCGCTAGTGATTTGGTATCACACGATGGGTTGGCCCCATCATTGGATTATTCGTGACTTTGGGTCACCAAAGTGGTTTGGCACCACACTTATGGATATCGTGACTTTGGGTCACCAGGTGGTTTGGCACCACCGGTGGTTTGGTACCACACGGGTAGAAAGGTGATATGGATGGTTAGGATCGGGGTGCATTGATTGTGTTGCTATGATATGATGTGTGTTAGCATGTTGTATTATCGGGAGTGGGATTTATGCACCGAGTCTTGCGACTCACCCTCTCCTTTGACATTTCAGTGACACTTAGACGCGGACATGGAGCCGGGACGGACTCGAGGTGCTCATGCCATGCTTTAATAAAGTTTTGCTCAGACTTGATAAAATTCGGTACTTTAGCTTATTTATTACTATTTGGTTTTGTTTTGGGTTGTAAATGGCCTTTAAATTAGGTTTTACTATGTTTATGCTTAAAGTAGCTTTCTAATATGCCTTAACAAATTAGTTGAGTTCAAATTTGCTAAAAACTTGGAAGGACAACGGTTTCGAAACTATAACGCAATGTGTTTTAAACTATACCATCGGGTATCACACTATGATTTTCAAACCTAAACTCGATTTCCTACTAAGTCTAAATGTTTGAGTAACATCAAGAAGCAACTTGAATTTCTAAATGAAATAAACTTGTTTAACTTCTTAATTGATTAAGTCTCCGAAATCTCTGAGTTTTCAAAATGACGCATGAAGTTTTCAACAATCATGCCCAAGATTTCTACACGTTCAAAACTTTTCACAAAATTTTCATCAAGTATTTAAACAAAACCCAACTTCTCAAATACTTTTTCCTCGTAACATACCAGATTCGGTCGTGGTGTCTTGACCGGGTTTGGGGTGTTACAGTTTTCCCAAAAGTTATTTCCCAAATTCATTCTTTTTGTCTTTGCGTCTTAGCTTAGTAGGTAGATTAGTTTTAGTTTAAACAATCATCACTTTATATTAAGGCTAAATAATAAAAAGACGGTGAGTATTAGTACTTTTAGTTCCTTTGGGTTCGACAATCTGGTCTTGCCTAAACTATACTACTGTTCGATAGGTGCACTTGCCTTTAATCGTTATCAGAGTTAGTTTCCAGGTTCGATCATTCTTTTATAAATTTTAAAACTCTGATTTACAGCGATCAAGTTTTTGGCGCCGTTGCCGGGGAACTAAAACACTAGGAAAACTCTATTTTTATTACTTTAGCCATTATTTTTATTTTTCGCAATTTATTTTTATTTTTAAATTTGCTAAACTTTCTTTCTTTCTTTTCTTAGCAGGTACCTCTAGTTTATGACTAGAAGGAACCCGAGAGGACCTTTAGAACACGACAGTGATATTGAAGCTACCGTTCGAAGAAATCGCAGAGAAATTAGGCGAGCCCTAAATTACCAAGGAGAGCGAGAAGACAGATCCAATCATACTGAAGGGATGGACAAAAACAATCTTCCACCACAAGATGTGGGAGAAAATAATGCTCCTCGTACTATGTTTGATTATGCTAAACCGCATTTAACAGGAGCCGAATCTAGTATTGTTAGGCCTGCTATAGCTGCTAATAATTTTGAATTAAAGCCTAACACTATACAAATGATTCAACATTTTGTTCAATTTGATGGTTTATAGGATGAAGATCCAAACGCTCATATAGCTAATTTTTTAGAGTTCTGTGCTACCTTCAAAATAAATGGCGTTTCTGATGATGCCATACGTCTTAGGTTATTTCCCTTTTCATTAAAGTTAAAGCTAAGCAGTGGTTAAACTCGTTACCACGAGGGTCAATCACTACATGGGAACAAATGACCAAAAATTTTTTATTAAAATATTTCCCACCGGCCAAAACGGCCAAATTACTTAATGATATCTCTTCTTTTGTGCAGATGGATTTAGAGACAATGTACGATGCATGGGAGAGATATAAGGATCTCTTGAGAAGGTGTCCGCACCATGGTTTACCTTTGTGGCTCCAAGTCTAAACTTTTTATAACGGTGTGAATCCTTCAACGAGGAAATTAATTGATTCAGCCGTCAGTGGAACCCTGAATAATAAAGCTCCTGAGGCAGCCTACGAGTTTATTGAAGAGATGTCACTGAATAACTATCAGGGGCAAGTTACAAGAACAAGACCAACAAAAACAGCCGGAGTTTACAACCTCGACGCAGTAACCATGCTATCAAATCATGTAGAATTGATGAATAAGAAGATTGATAGTTTGTGTTTTTCGCAGGTACATCCAGTCATGCAGTGTGACACAAGTGGAACTATGGCGAATTCTGAGTACCCACCCTACCAACCAGGCACAGAGAGCGAACAGATGAACTATATAGGTAACAATTTTAGATCTAATAATAACACATATAGTAATAACCACCCAAATTTTTCATGGGGAGGACAAGGAAATCAAGGAAATCAAAGACAACAACCTCCTCAAAATTTCCAAAATCAGCCCTATCCACAAGAAAAGAAGCCGAGTCTTGAAGAGACGTTGAACAAATTCATAGCATCCACAGAAACCCGTCTCCAAAAAAATGAGGTAATACTCGAAACCCAACAAACATCGATCAAAAAGATCGAGAACCAAGTTGGAGGACTTACAAAGGCAATTGGGGAAATTACCCAGTCAGTCGGAGAAATTGCAAAGCTATTATCCGAACGACCGCAAGGGCGTCTACCGAGTAATACTGAAATTAATCTAAAGGAGCAAATCCAAGCCATAACAGCTCAAGAAAGCGAAGAAGTAGACGAACCCGGTCCAACATAAGGAAACGAGGTAGAAAAAGGTAAAGTTGAGGTAACACAAGACAAGCCAAAACCGGTAATCAAGGAGTACCAACCTCGCGTACCTTACCCTGAGGCATTAAGAAGAGATGACACAGAAGAATAGTTCGGTAAGTTTCTTAAACTCTTAAAGAAATTACATATTAACTTACCATTACTTGAAGCTCACATCAGCAGATGCTAGATTCTAGGAAATTTTTAAAAGAGCTTCTGACAAACAAACGGAAGTTAGACGAGTCGTCACATGTGGAACTTAACGCAAAGTGCTCAGCAATTCTCCAAAATAGGCTACCACAAAAGCTAAAAGATCCAGGGAGTTTTACAATTCCATGTTTAATTGGTAGACTAACTGTTGATAATGCGTTAGCTGATTTAGGGGCAAGCATAAATGCCATGCCTTATAAATTGTTTAAACAATTAGGTCTATGGAAACCTAAACAAACTAGGATGAGCATTCAATTAGCTGATAAAACTGTTAGAATTCCTAGGGTATTATCGAAGATGTTCTTGTGAAAATCGATGATTCTTTTTCCCATGAGACTTTGTTGTCTTAGACATGGATGAGGATAATTCGATCCCCCTAATCTTAGGAAGACCCTTTTTAGCGACTGCCAGGACTAAAATTGATGTTGATGCAGGAGAACTCATACTTTGTGTAGGTAATGAGACAGTCACCATCAAGGCTCTCGACTCGGCTAGAACATCGAGTAATCAAGGTGAGAACGTAAATTCTACTAATAACCATTCGGTTAACCCTTATTTTCAGGAAGCACCACCAAAGAATACAACTAAACCCGATCCTAAACCCCATGCCAACAAAGAAATAACTCATGAAGATCGAGGGATTCAGTTCGATGATCTAGACGAGTGGAAGACACACTTCAAGGAGAAATTAGGGATACCCGACGAAGAACCGAAACCACACGAGATAAAACCGAAGGAGCCCCCAAAAGAGCTAATAGGAACAACAAATCACTTCAAAATAGGGGACCAAGTATCTTTGTTAGATCAGTAAAATCCTCGAATATCTCCTCCGGACCACAGCACAAACAAAGAAATATCTTTTAGGGTAACCAAAGTGTTTTCCCACACACTAATGTCGAGGTAAGTAATCCTACTTTTGGTACTTTTACTATAAACGCATCTCGACTTAAATTTTTTCACGAGGATACAGATAATAACATGAGGAAGGACTTCCAATTCCTCAAACCACCCTGAAGATGCAAACGAGAAGAGAGTCTAGCTTAAGACTATAAACGAGCGCTTCTCGGGAGGCAACCCGAGCACTAATACTAGTATTTTTTTTATATATTCAGTTTATCTTAATTTTCCTTGTTATCTTCCTTTTTAGCAACTAACAACCAACTAACCAAGTGCGAAAATTCCAAGCCACATCGCTGCATATTACCACGCCGTGGCGTGGCCGTATGGGTACTCTGACGCTTTGAACTAACAGAACAGAGAAGGTACATGTCAGGGAAAAATAGATTTTCAGAATCACGGACCCAACTACTACCCCACGGGCACCGACAAAGTGGCACGACCGTGCTTTACGGCCGTGTGAGGCTACTGACTTGCCAACCACGGGCTAAACACGCCTATGCCGGATAACCATGCCAATATACTGACTTGTCGAACACAGGCTAGACACGAGCGTGGGGAACCAACACGCCCTAGAGCACGGCTGTGCGAGGTGGCCATGTGAATCGACACACCCTCAACCCATGGGCGTGGGAAACTGCCAGATCTGAAAGTTTATTTAAACACCATACCCTTCTCCTTTCTCTTCTTAACCCACTTTCTTTCTTTCTTCTCCTTTCTTTTTCTTTCTTTCTTTCTTTTCTCCCTCTTTCCTTTTCCTTTTTCCTAATAAATCCTTAGACTCTTGAGCCACAACAATATCATATCCATGGCAAGGAAGCGTAAAAGGCCAATCACAGACTCCTCAAAGGAGACCGATTCACATGAGTTCATGCCGGCAGCTTCATCCAAACAACAAGCCAAGGGTCTTTGAGACCAATTAACTATTCTTTTATTTTTATCTTCTCCTTTATTTTCATTATCTTTACTTCTCTTCTACTTAATTTAGCTTATTTTATCTTGATTTCTCAATTTTAGGTTCTAAAGGCTGCTTGGGAATCACGCCACCACCACCACCATAACCTCAGCCTTAGAAATCACACCCAACAATAAGGACCTCCCAGTCCATTCATCTTTTCTTTTAATTTTAGTTTTCTTCTTAGTCTCCCTCTCTTTATCTTCCTTGTCCTTAATTTTATATTTAGTTTACTTTAATTATGTCTTAATGATCCCTGGCTAATTCTCCACGAGCCTCCCAATTTCTTCATCTAGCAAAGGTTCGTCATCTAGACGGCCCATCACCACCACCAAAGGCACAATCTCCTCTCAAGGAATCATCCGAAAATTCAGGAAGTTTTCACTTATCCCCATATCTGATGATTTTATTACAAGGTTATTATATATTTTTATACATTGAGGGCAATGTACATCTTAAGTGTGGGGGGGTGAACAACCTAAAAAGATACCTAACTTAAATCCCTGAATTTAGTCTTGGTTGAAAGTAATTTACTCATATTACTAATTAGGATAGAATTTCTGATGATTTATGATTTTTATTGATATGTTTTAGATTAAGTCATTGATAATTGTGCATTGATAATTAAATTCTAAGAATACTAGAGAATCAAGAATGATAAGTCTATTTTTTAGAAATTAAAAATTTGCTAGGTTGTCAAACTGAGTTTAAATATTACCTTGAAGTTTGAAATTTACGAGGTTGACATCAAAATACCCATAATTTTTGTGAGTTTTTGAACCTTATAGAGCATAAATTCTTTTTCTTGCTCACTTTATTGATTATGAGTATGTCAACATTGATTTGTTATTCTAGAACTTGCATCGATTATACATGTCGAGACTACATTTTTTTGATTTGATACACAGAGATGATAAAGGCACCTAGGATTTAACCCACTTACTCCATTAAAAAGCCTACCTTCATAATTAACCCTTAGTGAACCCCGTTTAATCCTAACAACCCTATTTATTGACATAACCGCTAATATTAACCCAGAACACCTTTGTTTTTGTTATCACCATTCCTTTTGACTACCCTTATATCGAGATTTGATTTGATTAGTTGCCTAATTATGAATTTTAGTAGTTTATCCTTTATTATGTATTTAGTTGTTCTTAAAAAAAAACGAAGTATATCCATTATTCATTACTACTTAGGTGATTAAATAAGCTTATACATAAATTCCAAATATCGAAGAAGAAGCTCGTATTATTAAGTACTATTAGTTTTCAATTGATGTAATTATTATTAGTTCATTAGTTCTTAGTTAGGTAATTTGTCAATTCAATCTCGATTCTAACCCTCTAATTCAGCCTTACTCCACACCTTAACCCTAGCCCCGTTACAACCCTAACAAAGACCTTTTGATTTGTGTTTTCATCTCATATTTCAGTGGTGGAGATTTGATTTTCATGCAAGCCTATGGGATTAACTCTTCATGTTCGACCTTTGAGTGCCTAATTGTGAACCTTAAGCACTTTGAGTGATTTGAGTGAATCTTTTGTAAGGATGTCAATCCTTGTCGATTTCAAATTAAAGCTAATTATCTAGATAAGGGGAGACGCCTATGTTTTCGAGCTACAAAATCTATGACTTATACTGTTTGAATTTTTAGGACACTTTGAATTGAATTATCCATGTATAAATTATCTATGAATTATGATGAGACACTATCAATGACTATTATAAATTGAGGAAAGTTCATTTTAATTGTAAGTTGAGAATTTTGCTTGAGGACAAGCAAAAGCTTAAGTGTGGGGGTATTTGATAAACCGTAAAAGTAAACATATTCTAAGCCCACATTTAGTATGATTTTGGATGATTTAAGCCCCAATTTATGTAAAAAGGTGCTCTTAATCCTTTCTTTTCATGTCTTATACTCAGGAAAGCACCCGATGACAAAAAGAACGAGAAATGGGCTTAAAACGGACCAAATTGGGCCAAGCCACAAAATCAGCACGGCCTGGACTTCAAGCCACACGGCCGTGCCACCATTCCTACTAGAACATGGCCTTACCACGACTTACATGGCCGTGCCTCATTTAACAGTGTCGAACACGGCCTGGCCGTAATTTACACGGGCGTGTGCCATGGCCGTGCCTTTGTCGTGGAGAAGAGCAATTCCATTCGGGAAATGATACTTAGGGAGAAAGAAACATGTTTCAAAAGCCTATAAATACACCCTAGGTACCAGCTGAAAGGGGGGCGGAGAGCTAGGCCAAGAAGCTGCCGAGAAGGTCGATTTGTGGGAATCACTCAAGATAGCCAGTTGATCCATCTCAAGAAGCCGAAATTCTACTCAAGACGGAGGATCTCCTCTTCAATTCCTTCAGGGGGTTTTAGGGATTTCTTATGTTTTGTTTTATCTTTTCTCTTGAGATGTTTTCCTTTATTGTTATGAACTAAACCTTCGGATACCCGAAGGGGATGAAACCTATGATGAATCTTGTTATTTGATTATTTGAATTATATGATAATAACTTAGTTGTTCTTAATTGTGTGAACTTAATCCAAATCTAATGTGCTTAGGTGGAGGAGGAATAGACCCTGCCTAAGAGTAGATCCAACATAATTAAGCGGAGTTGATCGCACGCCTAGAGATAGGGTGACGAGATTTTGCTGGATTAGGGTGAAACCTAATATGGGAGTCCACAGATTGATTTACTGCTATTCTAGGGGGTTATTATAAGTAAACGTGAGTTCCACTAATTAACCTAGGGTTAGACGTTATTCGCCTCGAGAGAGGGTTTAATATACGTTAGGGAGTCTCACGGATCAAACTAAGTAAATAAATCATATGGTTCAAGGTTAAATAACAAGTGAAGTCTAGGTGGATTTTTCCTAAGGGTATCGTTTGAGTCAACTGAGTTTTCCCAAAAGTTATTTCCCGAATTCATTCTTTTTGTCTTTGTGTCTTAGCTTAGTAGGTAGATTAGTTTTAGTTTAAACAATCATCACTTTATATTAAGGCTAAATAATAAAAAGACGGTGAGTATTAGTACTTTTAGTTCCTTTGGGTTCGACAATTCGGTCTTGCCTAAACTATACTACTGTTCGATAGGTGCACTTGCCTTTAATCATTGTCAGAGTTAGTTTCCAGGTTTGATCATTCTTTTATAAATTTTAAAACTCTGATTTACAGCGATCACCTGTCTTGGAGTATTTTCTCCTTCTACTCGGCGTCTATTCGACATCCTGTCGAGCTCTCTTTTTTAGGTTGCCCCCTAGGGTGTTTATATAGGCTTTGAGATGCCTTACTTGGCCTACAAGTATCCTAATCCGAATAGAATTCATCCTGATTTCGGCAGGGACACGCCCGTGTGACACGCCCGTTGTGGACTCCTTCGGCCGTGGTCAATTCCGCTCGCCACACACGGCCGTGTGATCTGCCCGTGGTCGATAGTCTAGGCCGTGGTTGATCCTGCTCGTGACACACGGCCGTGGCCAATGGTCTAGGCCGTGTTGATTTCCTAGGTAGGCCCATTTTACCCCTTTTTGGCCCGTTTCTCGTCCTTTTCGACTTCCTAAGCTCTCCTGAGTATAAAACATGAAATTAAGAGATTAGGAGCATCGAATTCATCAAATTCATCCAAAAGTAAGCTAAGCATGGGGTTAAAATATGTGTAAATTATGGTTTATCAATCGGGATGTCATATACGCTTCTCATTTACCGATAGCTGATTGAGACACACGCCGGGGCCTAGGTAATTTTTTCTAATATTCAATACATGTTATTTTAATTGTGTTACTACCTCCATGTTATTTTAATCGTGTTACTACCTCTATGTTATTAATTGTACATTTCATCTGGATGTCGTACTTATTACCGGACATTGCGCAAGTTATTCCCTCATCATACGCGTTGAAGTGCATGTGTGAGGCCCAACAAATTTTTGAATCTCCCACATTTGCGACCTCTGGATAATGCGACTTGTACCCTCCAATAGTAGCCTTCTCCCGACCTCCAACACTCCTCAATATACAATGTCAGTTTAGACACAATGACTTTGTAGTCAACTGACACATTCATGCTACATCGCTTAATGGCAAATACACTCTTCCTTGGTTGCAATTTTTTGGCCCACAAACAACTCCTTATGTTCGAAATTTGCGGCCAACTGATGAGCAGGTAGTATATCGGGGTACTCCAGGAACTCAGAACATTCGCCGGATCAAGATCTATGATCAACATGTGTGCCCCAAGATAATTGCGTATCACAATGCCTCGATTTGGGTTCCCAATTGAAGACGCGTCAATATTTCCATCGTCATTTACATCTTCGTCATCAATATCATCCAAAACCTCGTCTTGATTGGGATCACTATAATCTTCAACCTCGTGATCAGAAGAACCATTATTATCATATACATCATCACCATCCGCATCAGTCTCAATCACCACCGGATCTATTTGTAAATGGAGACCTGGGTTAAGGTTCTCAGACACAGGTGGAGCATTAAGATCGATGTCGATACCACGTACAGTCGATCACCTATCAACGTACGCTCTCGGAACCATCGTACACGGATCTTGAACTCCACGTTCTTCACCTAATGAAGTGGAATCTTCAGTTGGCTCCACATTAGATAACTCAGCAAATAACTAAATCAGGCAATTAAGTGCGACCATTATCTCTACGTCTTCATCGTTTACAAGTTCCATCTCGGTGAATTTTATGGGATCTGTTGAAACTGGAAATTGTAGAATAGTTTTGAGATCCTCCTCCCACAACGTCTAACAATTTTTGTAGTGATGTAACACCCCTTACCCGTGTTTGAAGCCGGAGCCAGATACGAGGCATTACCTAACTCAACTTGCTTAAACATGACGTTTCAGGCTATAAAATTTTGTTTCGTCATAAAAACTTTCCATTCAAACCCATAACATACTCATCCTAGGCCTACGAGGCCTTAAACATGCTTCCGGAAGGTTTTGGAAATTAATCAGAAACTTTTACACACTTAGTAAAATTTTGCCTAAACAGGGGCCACACGCCCGTGTGCCCCGAGACATGCCCGTGCTCCTCACCCGTGGTCGACATTGACTTAATACACACAGTCGGACACACGCCCGTGTCCCTGGCCCGTGTCCCTCACACGGCCTCGACACGCCCGTTCTTAGCCCGTGTACCAAAACCTTAACATTCTGTTTGTGATGTCATCACCTCACTAAGGTCACACGGCCAAGGCACACGCCCGTGTCCTTAGGCTGTGTGTCGAATTAAATTCTAAATTCTAGGTGCAGACTTCACACGGCCTGGGCACACGCCCATGTCCTTGGCCGTGTCTTCCACACGGTTGAGACACACGGCCGTGTCTCTACCCGTGTGTTTACTACTGAGCATACTGACTTGTAAACCTAGCATGCATAGGGACACACGACCAATTAACACGCCCATGGGGCTGATCGTGTGTCACACACGGCCTAGACACATGCCCTTGTGTCTACACGTGTGGACATTAAAAAGGCTATATTCCAAGCCAAATGCCACCCTACATAGCCACCATACTTATACCAACTCAAATCAAACATCCACACAAGCATAAACTTCATAATTCATCATCAATGAATATATATAAACCTGTCAAGTATTGGCCAACTTCAATGACCATATACAAAAATAAATTGAGCAACCATAGTAGCCAACACATTTGGCTTGCCAAATGATATAACAAAAAGACCAAGTCCTATACATGCCATACTCAAAATAAATCTAATTTGGCTATACCAAAAAGTGGTCGATAGTGTGATCTCCAAACTCCTACGTCCCCAATTTCTCGAGTTATCTTGGCAATACTACAAGGAAAAGGGAAATGAGAGGGGTAAGCATTAAGCTTAGTAAGTTTGCATGGAAATAAATAGCAACAATGAATTTATAAAGATATCCCTCCATGGCGTTAGATAACCACACACAATGTCATAGGCTCTTTGCTATAACTTACGCATACTTGCCCTTATCTAGCACATATCATGCCACATATCGTAAATGTTCCTCATGAATTACTTAAGGGTACCTGTGTTCACTCAATCACATAACTTTAATACAAATCTCAATTCTATATCTCAGCTGGTTTATTTACCCCAATAAATCACTAGGGATACTCAAGATGCATATTCATTATCACTTAACATGAACCCGAAGCCAATGCCACATCCCGGGTGCGGTCTTACATGGGATTACCTTTGATTTTAGATGCCATATCCCGAATATGGTCTTATACGGAATCTCACCTCAAGTATCGATGCCATATCCCGGATACGGTCTTATACGATCCTCATATTCAATACCGAAGCCATACTCCCGATATGGTCTTATACAGAATCTCAATTCAGTGCCGAGGCCATGTCCCCGACATGGTCTTACACGGGACCGTATCTATCTCATGTCTCGATAATATTATACTCACATTCATTATAGTCCAACCGGGACTTCAACATTTCAATTTCTTAGAATATCGTACATCAATATAATATAAAACATTCTCAACAATACGAGCATAAATGTTGAATGATAAACCGTAAAAGTAACATATTTTAATCCCACATTTAGCATGCTTTTGGATGAATTATCCCTTATTTTATGTAATTTGGTTCTCTTAATCCTTTGTTTTCATGTTTTATACTCAGGGAAGAATCGGAGGATGAAAAGAACAAGAAACGGGCTTAAAACGAGCCAAATGGGCTACATCACGAAATCGACACGGCCTGGGCCCAAGACAACACGGCCATGCCTCATCAACGGACTCCACACGGCCTGCCCACGATTTACACGGGCGTGTGCCATGGCCGTGCCCCTGCCGTGGCAAAGAGAAAATTCACTCGGGTAAGGATACTTATAGGCGAAGAAACACATTCCGAAGCCTATATAAACACCCTAAGTATGACCTAAAAGGGGGAGCCCAAGGCTTTTGTCAGGGGACATCTTGCTAAGCCAGAAAAGGCAGATTTGTGGGGATTCACTCGAAGATAGCCAGTTGATTCATCTTAAGAAGCCGAAATCACACTCAAGACGGAGGATCTCTCCTTCAATTCCTTCAGGGGGTTTTAGGGATTTCTTATGTTTTGTTTTATCTTTTCTTCTAAGATGTTTTATTTTATTGTTATGAACTAAACCCTCAGATACCTGAGGGAGATGAAACCTAAGATGAATCTTGTTATCGTTTGCTGAACTATATGATAAATATTTGACTTGTTCTTAATTATGTGTTCTTAATTCTTGTGTTGATATTTCCGGGATATTGATTCAAGTTTGATGTGCTTAGGTGGAGGAGCAAAAGTCCCTGCCTAAGAGTAGATCTAGCATAGTTAAGCGGAGTCGATCGCGCGCCTAGAGATAGGGTGACGAGATTTTGCCGGATTAGGGTGAAACCTAATATGGGATTCCATAGATTGAGTTAATGCAATTCTAGGGGTTTTAATTATAGAGAGATTTTAATTAATCAACCTAGGGTTAGACGTTATTCGCTTCGAGAGAGGGTTTAATATACATTAGGGAATCTTACGGATCAAGTCAAATGAATAAATCGTCTAGTTCAGAGTTAGATAACAAGTGAAGTCTAGGTGGATTCTTCCTTGGGTATTGTCTTTATCAATTGGTTTTTCCCACAAGTATTTTCCCCAAATTCATTCTTCTTTGTCTTAGAGTCTTTAGTTTAATAATTAGTCAATTGAGATTAAACAACAAATTCCCTTTATTTTAGGCTAGATAATAAAAAGAAAGTTAGTATTAGTACTTTTAGTTCCTTTGGGTTCGACATTCCGGTCTTGCCTTAACTATACTACTGTTCGATAGGTGCGCTTGCCTCAAATCGTTGTCATAGTTAGTTTCCAGGTTCGATCATTCTCATTTATAAATTTTAAGACTTTGACATCGCATAAACATAATGATCAAGTTTTTGGCGCCGTTGCCGGGGAACTAAAATATTAAGAACGCTCAATTTTTATTACTTTAGCCATTTTTTTTGTAATTTACTTTTATTTCTTATTTTATTTTAACTTTGCTAAATTTTCTTCTTTTATTATTTCCTCATTTCAGGTACCTTTAGTTTATGACTAGAAGGAACCCGACAGGACCCCTGCTTTACGACAGTGATATTGAAAGAACAATTCAGAGAAATCGTAGAGAAATAAGGCGTGCTTAAACTACATAGAAGAAGAGCAAGAAGGCGAAACCAATCCTACTTTGAAGGGATGGTGAAAATAACCCACTACCTCAGAGATAGTTGAAAATAATGCTCCTAGAACTATGTATGGTTATGCTAAACCTAGTTTAACAGGAACTGAGTCAAGTATTGTTAGACCGGCTATTGCTGCAAATAATTTTGAACTGAAACCTAACACAATTCAGATGATACAGCAATTTGTTCAGTTTGATGGTTTGCGGGATGAAGATCCAAAAATCACTTGGCAAATTTCCTAGAATTTTGCGATACTTTCAAGATAAATGGCGTTACTGACGATGCCATCCGTCTTCGGTTATTTCCCTTCTCTCTGAGGAATAAAGCCAAACAGTGGTTGCATTCTCTTTCACGAGGGTCAATCACTACATGGGATCAAATGACCGAAAAAATTTTATTAAAATATTTTTCGTCGGCCAAAACGGCCAAGTTAAGGAATGATATCTCTTCTTTTGTGCAGATGGATTTAGAGACACTTTACGACGCATGGGAGAGATACAAAGATTTGCTGAGAAGGTGTCCACACCATGGTTTACCCTTGTGGCTATAGGTCCAAACTTTTTACAACGGTGTGAACCCTTCAACAAGGCAATTAATCGATTCAGCCGCCGGCGGAACTCTGAATAACAAAACTCCTGAAGCAGCATATGAATTTGTAGAAGAGATGTCACTAAATAACTATCAGTGGCAACTCACAAGGACAAGGCCAACAAAAGCAGCTGGAGTTTATAACCTCGACGCAGTAACCATGCTATCAAATCAGGTAGAGATGTTACATAAAAAATTTGATGGTTTTTACGGTTCCTCGCAGGTACAACCAGTTATGCAGTGCGAAACAAGTGGAGGCGTGGCGAATCCTGAGTACCCACCCTACGGACAGGGCATGGAGATCGAACAAATGAACTATATGGGTAAAAATTTCCAATCTCAAAATAACCCTTATAGTAATACTTCTAATCCAGGTTGGAAGAATCACCCCAATTTCTCATGGGGTGGTCAAGGAAATCAAAGGAAACAACAATCCCAAAACTTCCAACAACAGCCCTACCCACAGGAAAAGAAGCTAAACCTTGAGGAGGTGTTGACAAAATTCATGGCAGCCACAGAAACACGTTTCCAATATACCGAGACAACATTAAAAAAATCAACAAGCATCAATTCAAAGGATCGAGAATCAGTTAGGGCAAATAGATAAGGCGATCGATGAAAGACCACAAGGAAGCTTACCAAGCAACACTGAGACTAACCCAAAGGAGCAAGTCCAAGCCATAACAGCTTAAGAAAGTAAAGGGTTAGATGAGCCCAATTTAAGGCAAGAGAATGTGGTCGAAGAAGGTAAGGTTGAGGTAAGTAATAACAAGCACAAACCGAAAATCAAAGAGTACCAACCTCGCATACCATATCCCGAAGCATTAAGGAGAGACGACACAGAGGAACAGTTCGGTAAGTTTCTAAAACTTTTAAAGAAATTACATATTAACTTACATCATTACTTGAAGCTCTTTCGCAGATGCGATTCTAGAAAAATTTTAAAAGAGTTGTTGACGAAAAGCGAAGGATAGACGAAGCATCACATGTGGAACTAAACGCAATGTGCTCGGCGAAAGATTGCAAAATATACTACCACGTAAATTAAAAGATCCAGGAGTTTTACAATTCCATGCTTAATTGGTAGTTTATCTATTGATAATGTGTTAGCTGATTTAGGGGGAAGCATAAATGTCATGCCTTATAAAATGTTTAAACAACTAGGTCTAGGGAAACCCAAACAAACTAGGATGAGCATTCAATTAGTGGTAAACTGCTAGAATTCCTAGGGTATAATTGAAGATGTACTCGTAAAAGTTGAAAAATTCGTATTCCCAGTGAGACTTTGTCGTATTAGACATGGATGAGGACAATAGTATCCCCTTAATCTTAGGAAGACCATTTTTAGCAACCGCGAGCTAAAATTGATATTGATGCAGAGAACTCATACTTCGTGTAGGTAATGAGACAGTCACACTCCAAGCTCTCGATTCGGCTAGAACATCGAGTAATCAAGGTGAGAAAATAAATTCTATGGATAACCATTCGGTTAACCCTTCTTTTTAGGAAGCACCACAAAAGAACACAACTGAACCCGATCCTATACCCCGTGCCAACAAAGAAATAACTCACGAGGAACAAATGATTCAGATCGATGAACTAGACGAGTGGAAGACGCATTTCAAAGAAAAAACTAGGGATACACAAAGCAGAACCAAAGCCACTCTACGAGACAGACAAGTTCAAATTTGGAGATCAGGTATTGATAGATAAAACAGACCCTCGAATATCTCCTCCTGAGCCTAATACAAACAAAGAAATCCCTTTTAAGGTAATCAAAGTTTTCCCATACGGAACAGTCGAGGTAAGTAATCTTATATTTGGCACTTTTAAAGTAAATACTACTCGACTCAAACTTTATCATAATAATAGAACTGATAGCATAAGAGAGGATGTTCAACTCTTCAAACCACCCTGATTATGTGAATGAGAGGTAATTCTAACTTAAGACTATAAACGAGCGCTTCTCGGGAGGCAACCCGAGTACTAACTCCATTAATTTTCACATTTTTACTTTTATTTTTCCTTTTCAGCATTTAATTTTAAACTAACCAAAGTACAGATTTCCAGACCACACAGCTTTACACACGGCCGTGTTGATACTACGGACTCCCGTACTGACATAGCAGAGGTAGTACGAGCCAATGACGAAAGATTCCCAGATCACGGACGACTATAAATTTCCACAGCCGTGTGATATGCCCGTGGCCGACACTAAGGGAAGGCTCCGACTAAACACCATGGCCGTGCGATACAGCCGTGGTCGACACTGTTTTATCAAACATGGGCATGGTGACCACAAAACGGGTGTGGGAGAAACGAACGAAGCACAGCACGGCCGTGCGATACGGCCTTGTGACCCAAAACGCCCATGGTACACGGGCGTGGGGATGTACCAGACCTCAAAACTCTATTTAAACCACCCCCCTTCTCAACTACTCCCCATTCCCCTTCCTCCATACATTCTTAGACCCCCCTTCCATATTCTCCTTCCTTGGCCCTTTTCCAAACTATAGATGTACATCATATCAATGTTGAAGAAGCGAAAGGATCCTAGCATACTCTTCCCCTGTGGGAGACCGATTTACATAAGTTCATGCCGGCCGCTTCATCCACTCGACAAGCCAAGGATATTTGAGGCCATTTCGTTTTTAATTTTCTTTTTTCGTTGCATTTATTTTCCTTCTCTTTATCTTCCTTGTCCCTAAATAAATAATTAGTTTATTTTGAATTTTTCTTAGTATTTCTTGGCTATTTCTTCACGGGCTACCCAATTTCTTCATCTAGCGCAGTAATAGTGGGCAGCCCCTATACCACCTGATAAACCGTAAAAGTAACATATTTTAATCCCACATTTAGCATACTTTTGGATGATTTATCCCTTGATTTATGTAAAAAGGTGCTCTTAATCCTTTCTTTTCATGTTTTATACTCAGGAAAGCATCGGAGGATGAAAAGAACGAGAAACGGGCTTAAAACGGACCAAATTGGGCCAAAGTGAAAATCGACACGGCCTCGCCGTGTCTCCCTGATAAACTAGAACACGGACTGATCACGATTTACACGGGCATGTCACGTCATTAAAAGTCTGAACACGGCCTAAAGACGATTCACACGGGCGTGTGCCATGGCCGTGTCCCTGCCGCGGAAAAAAGCACTTTCACTCGGAAAAGGATACTTAGGGGCAAAGAAACCTATTTCAAAAGCCTATATAAACACCCTAAGTATAACCTAGAAGGGGGCGGTGAGCTAGGCCAAGGAGCCGAGCCGAAAAGGTCAGATTTGTGGGAAACACGCGAAGATAGCCAGTTGATCCATCTCAAGAAGCCGGAATTCTACTCAAGACGGCGGATCTCTCCTTCAATTCCTTCAGGGGGTTTTAGGGTTTTCTTATGTTTTGTTTTATCTTTTCTTCTAAGATGTTTTCTTTTATTATTATGAACTAAACCCTCAGATACCTGATGGGGATGAAACTTAGATGAATCTTATTATCGTTTGCTGAACTATATGATAAATATTTGACTTGTTCTTAATTATGTGTTCTTAATTCTTGTGTTGATATTTTCGGGATATTGATTCAAGTTTGATGTGCTTAGGTGGAGGAGCAAAAGTCCCTGCTTAAGAGTAGATCTAGCATAATTAAGCGGAGTTGATCGCGCGCCTAGATATAGGGTGACGAGATTTTACCGGATTAGGGTGAAACCTAATATGGGAGTCCATAGATCGAGTTAATGCAATTCTAGGGGTTTTAATTAGAAAGAGATTTCAATTAATCAACCTAGGGTTAGACGTTATTTGCTTTGAGAGAGGGTTTAATATACATTAGGGAGTCTTACGGATCAAGTCAAGTGAATAAATCGTCTGGTTCAGAGTTAGATAACAAGTGAAGTCTAGGTGGATTCTTCCTAAGGGTATCGTCTTAATCAACTGAGTTTTTCCAACGGTATTTCCCCAATTCATTCTTTTTGTCTTTGCGTCTTTAGCTTAGTAGTTAGTTAAATTTAGATTAAAAAACAACTTCACTTATTTTAGGCTAGATAATAAAAAGAGAGTTAGTATTAGTACTTTTGGTTCCTTTGGGTTCGACAATCCGGTCTTGCCTAAGCTATACTACTGTTCGATAGGTGCGCTTGCCTAAAATTGTTGTCATAGTTAGTTTCCAGGTTCGATCATTCTTTTTATAAATTTTAAGACTTTGACATCGCGAAAACAACGATCAAGTTTTTGGCGCCGTTGCCGGGGAACTAAAATATTAAGAAAGCTCTATTTTTATTACTTTAGCCATTATTTTCCACAATTTTATTTTTATTTTTATTTTTATTTCGTTTTTTACTTTGCTAAATTTTTCTTTCTTTCTTTTCCTAGCAGGTACCTCTAGTTTATGACTAGAAGGAACCCGAGAGGACCACTAGTATACGACAGTGATATTGAAGCTACCGCTCGCAGGAATCGCAGAGAAATTAGGCGAGCCATAAATTACACAGAAAAAGAGCGAGAAGGCAGATCCAATCCTACTGAAGGGATGGACGAGAATAATCCACCACCACAAGATGTGGCAGAAAATAATGCTCCGCGTACTATGTATGATTATGCTAAACCTCATTTAACAGGAGCAGAATCAAGTATTGTTAGGCCTGCTATAGCTGCTAATAATTTTGAATTAAAACCTAACACTATACAAATGATTCAATAATTTTTTCAATTTGATGGTTTACAGGACGAAGACCCAAATACTCATATAGCTAATTTTTTAGAGTTCTGTGATACCTTCAAAATAAATGGCGTTTCTGATGATGCCATAAGGCTTCGGTTATTTCCCTTTTCATTAAGGAATAAAGCCAAACAGTGGTTAAACTCGTTACCACGAGGGTCAATCACTACATGGGATCAAATGATCGAAAATTTTTTATTAAAATATTTCCCACCAACCAAACCGGCCAAATTACGGAATGATATCTCTTCTTTTGTGTAGATGGATTTAGAGACATTAAACGACGCATGGGAGAGGTACAAGGATATCTTGAGAAGGTGTCCGCACCATGGTTTACCCTTGTGGCTCCAAGTCCAAACTTTCTATAACGGTGTAAACCCCTCAACGAGGCAACAAATTGATTCAGCCGCCGGTGGAACCTTGAACAACAAAACTCCTGAAGCAGCCTACGATTTTATTGAAGAGATGTCACAGAATAACTATCAGTGGCAGGTTACAAGGACAAAACCAACAAAATCAGCCGGAGTTTTCAACCTCGACGCAGTAACCATGCTATCAAACCCAGGTAGAGAGGATGAAAAAAAGGCTGGTAGTTTGTGTTCTTCGCAGGTACATCCAAAGAATGCAAAGGCGACGCGCAAGTGGAACTGTGGCGAATCCTGAGTACCCACCCTACCAACCGGGCACAAAAAGAGAACAGATGAACTATATAGGTAATAATTTCAGATCTCATAATAACTCTTATAGCAATACTTATAATCCATGTAACACCCCAAACCCGGCTCATGCGGTATGACCAGATCTGGCATGTCACATGAAGAAAAAGAGTAAAGAACTTGTGATTCTTACTAAAGATGTTATTATTAGGTTATAATTTAAGAAAAACAAATTTGATTAGAAATATTTGATAAAAATACTACTAATCTTGAAAGGTTGATTGAAGAATCGATAATCGAACTAGTGATCTTTTAAAACCGTGACTTTTGAAAATATTGTTGATAATTCGAAAGAGAATTTCCAAGTTAAATTAATTGTACAAGTTTGTTATGAAATCCATTTGTTAATCAATTTTTTGGAAAACCGTTATTTATGATTTTAGAAAATCCCTATTTAAAACAATTCAAGAAAGATATTAAGTACGTCTAAACATAAAGAAAAATAAAACATATTCCGAGGCCTTATTACAACTTTAAAACCCAAAATAGTAAAAAGTAACGAAATAAAACAGAAAAAGAAGTTTACTAATGTTCGAAAACATTATTTCCAAAGTATGGCCTCCACCGAGTCATGCATGGGCCCAAGTCCTCATTACTGAGCATTACCTGCAAAGATTAAGAAAGAAAAGAGGGGGGTGAGTTACAAGAACTCAGTGTATAATCCCCTTACCATCATCCACTGGGTCTGAACCCGCATAGCATAATCTTGGGCCTAAGCCCATTTTACATAGAAGTATATAAATGAAAAAAATATGCAACCCAACCCATCTATCCATCACACCCCGACCAGCCAATCACACCTATGGGGATCAAGTCAACCCACCTCGCCGCTCACACCAATTTGCAGTCGATCTGCTATAATATATTATTATTGTGGCCATGCCACTGAAATCATAAGTAAGCATAATAATGAACAAGTTGTGGCTATGCCACCAGGCTACCCTGCTCTCCATACAATTTTTCCCATCCCATGCAAATTGTAAAAAGAATGCAACATACATAATAAAATAAAATATCCACATATATTTATAACCACCATTAATCTAGTGAATTATTACAGTGCATCGACCCATTGAAGCACTTTGATAGTTCAGCCCACTAAGGGATTCTAGCAATTTGGCCCATAGAGGCATTTTGGTAAATCGGCCCATAAGGGCATTTTGGTAAATCAGCCAATAGGGGCATTTTTGTAATTTAGTAAATTAATATCGATTTTGACAGATCTTTAGAAATAGTGTTGAATAAGCAAGTCACTCGATTCATGCCATATGACGGTTATTAGATTTGTAATCAACAACGATCTATTTTCCAACATAATAGTGAATCACGAATTTACGAGATTTCGGTGTGAGATTACACACCTGATTACGGTAAGAACTAAACCTTCTTGATCGTCGGCACCTATGACACCATAACATTCGATTAACCAACCAAAGAGATTTTCTTAATACAAATCTAAATCAACGATCTAAAAATGCTTACCCTTAGAATCGTGAACGACCATAATTTGCCTATTCTCACCGGATGATGGTCCACAACCCGGTGGGAAATCCCGAACTGCCGATACCGCCCTACGTTTGAACTTGGGAGTAGAGATTGCAAGTCCACTCCCTATTTGCCCTCCTATCGATTTTCTTTTAATAACGCTACCACTTGCCTCCATTGAAAGAGTGTCGGTTAGAATAATACTATGATGAGAGAATGTAATTGTTTAGGAAGAGGATTTCGGCTTACCACCACTTCCGAAGGAACAACGAGTGATAAGAACGAGTGATCTAGTCCCTATAATAACTGATTAGTCAAATCCATCGATCCGTTTAGCAAACTAATCGAGCAATGAAATAGATCAAAATGAACCATGACGAAACTCCTTACCTTAACGATGATGAATCTGATTCCCACCGATTGGACTTATGGCTATGGATGAGTCAAAGGTATAAGATTCGGCTTTCCCACTATAACACTACAAAAAATTAAATGATTAAGATATGAGGGAGTAGGAGGAAACGCCATTTCGGTTTAGAAAAAAGGTGAAACAATCGAATGGTGAGGGACACACATTCGACTAGGGAGAAAAGAAAATGAAAAGAGGAGAATGAAACCACTTACCGATTCGATCAAAGAAGAGAGTGCCAACACGAAAGAGAAAGAAATAATGAAGAAAAGATTAAATGGTTAAAAGGTTCGACTATTGGAGGGAAATGAACAAACAAGATTCGTCCACAAGGTAATGTCGATTTAAGAAAAGAGAGAAAGGTTGAAGAAATGGTCAAAAAGAAAAGAAAAGATGGAAGAGAAATGTTAGAGGGTTTCGGCTAACACCAAGGAAGAGTGAACAAAATGGATTGAGTAATACGGCAAAACAAGGAAAAAAAAGTAAACAAATTGCTTGAGTGTTTCGGCAAAACAAAGAGAAAGGATCGAAAAAGAGAGCACCAAAATGTTACAAAGAAAACAAGCCTTTCATGCACAAACTTGCAAAATGACCAAAAGAATTTCGGCTCCCCTTTTCTCCCTACTAAAACCGTGTACCTCATTTACCAAAAATATGAGGGTTGACCAAATTTCTTTCCCAAGCTCCTTCCAAAAATTCGGCCAACATATCCCCCCTTATCTCTTTCCTTTACTTCTTTCCTTATTTTCTCCTTGATCTCCTCCTTACCTTCCTCCATAATGTTCTTTCCATCAATAAAAAGTCTTCCTTTCCTTCTTTAAAGCTTGGTCGACACTTACCATCAATTACTTGAATAGCACAAAAAAATTAATCCCAAAAATTTGCATTAGGTGGGATTCGAACTCCACCCCTTAAGCCCCTTCATGTGACGCCACACCACTCTACTACTAGCTCCACCTGTGCTAGCAAAATACACACTTATTCACTTAAGTCTTGACGCCACTTTCCTTCTCTCCTTTAAGTGCTTAAACACAAAAATTCTACTAAGGCCCAACTCAACCCCAAGCCTTCTTAGGGTCCCTAAACATACACAACTAACACTCTTAGCTAGCCTAACGCATGATATAATGTAAAACATAAAATCCTGAAATTTCAGGATGTTACAATTCTACCCCCTTAAAGAAATTTCGGCCTCGAAATTTACCTGATTAGAAGAGATGAGGATATTGTTGTCGGATCGTGTCCTCTGGCTCCCATGTAGCTTCCTTTGACCCGTGATTACGCCATAATACTTTGACCAACGGGACTGACTTCTTTCTCAGCACCTTAATATCCCGATCTAAAATCTGCACTGGTTCTTCTTCAAAAGACAAGTCATGTCTTATCTCAACTTCTTCCACTGGCACAACATGAGACGGATCCGAGCGATAACGCCTTAACATCGAGACATGGAATACGCTATGTATCTGACTTAACTCTGGAGGTAAATCAAGCTGATAAGCCACTGGCCCAACACGCTTCAATACATGGTAAGGTCCGATAAATCTAGGGTTCAACTTACCCTTCATTCCAAATCTTTAGATCTTTTTCCAAGGTGAGACCTTCAAAAAGACCTGATCACCCACAGAGAACTCTATCTCCTCCCGCTTCAGATCCGTGTACGATTTTTGTCTGTCCGAAGATTCTTTTAACCGAGCCCAAATTACCTTAACTTTTTCCTCCGTCTCCGAGATTAACTCAGGACCCAATAGCTGTCGCTCCCCACTCATCCAAAGAAGTAGGAGTACGACACCTACGACCATACAACGCCTCATAGGGTGCCAGCTGGATGCTGGATTGATAGCTGTTGTTGTATGCAAACTCTGCCAATGGTAGAAAATCTTCCCAACTACCTCTGAAGTCGATCACACAACCCCTTAACATGTCTTCTAAAATCGGATTACTCTCTCCGATCGACCATCGATCATGGATGAAACGCCGTCTTTGAAATTTAGCCTTGTACCCAAAGCTTCATGTAGAGCCTTCCAAAACCGTGATGTAAACCTAGGATCCCTGTCTGATATGATAGACATCGATACCCAATGCAACCTCACGATCTCTGCTACATACAACTTGGCCAACTTCTGCAACGAGTAATCCGTACGAACAGGTAGGAAATGAGTAGTCTTCGTTAACCGATCCACTATCACCCATACTGAATCTTTCTTAGTAGGCGTTAAAGGTAACCCACTAACAAAATCCATCGTTATCCTTTCCCATTTCCATAGTGGAATTTTCATTGGTTGCAGTAACCCTGAAGGCAGTTGATATTCTGCCTTCACCTGCTGACATGTCAAGCACTTGCTCACGAAATCGGTAACCTCCTGTTTCAACCACAGCCACCAATCACGCTCACGGAGGTCTCAAGACATTTTGTTTCCCAGGTGCATAGCGTATGGGCTACTATGCGCCTCACACAGAATCATTTGTCTCAATTCCGAATCCTTGGGCATACAGACTCTTCCGCAGAAACACAATACTCCATCACTATTTAATCCAAAATCCCCTATCTCACCACCTTCCACTTGCTGAAGCCGAGAGCCCAACCTTTCACCAACATCTACTTTTCCTTAATCGACTTACCCACGCAGCTTCACTTGAAGTTCACTAACAAGCTACCATCTTCATAAAGGCCGTGATGAGCAAACATCGCTCTCAAATCGATATCACCTTACGACTCAACGCATCCGCCACTACGTTAGCTTTTCCCGGATGATACTCGATTGAGCGGTCATAATCTTTCAACAATTCTATCCACCTCCATTGTCTTAAGTTCAACTCATTCAGGTAAGGAGGTACTTCAGACTCTTATGATCCGTGTAGATAATCGACTTCTCCCCGTATAGATAGTGTCTCCATATCTTCAGAACAAACAACACTGTAGCTAACTCCAAATCATGTGTGGGATAGTTCGCCTCATGCGGCCTTAATTGACGAGATGCATAAGCCACCACTTTTCCCCTTTGCAAAGAACACACATCCCAAGCCCGTGTGACGCATCACAATAAACAATAAACTCATTACCACCTCAGTTGAATCAATACCGCGCTTCCGTCAGAATCTTCTTCAATTTCTCAAAACTCTCTTGCTGCTTATCTGACCATACAAACGGTACTCCCTTATGCAACAGCTTAGTTAGGGGTGCAGCAATCAACGAAAACCCCTCAACGAATCGCCTGTAATACCCAGCCAAACCTAGAAAACTCCGAATTTTTGCCACTGACTTCGGTGGCTTTCAGTCCAATACAGCCTCTATCTTGCGGGGATCAACTCTAATTCCCTCAGCAGACACAACATGCCCTAAAAAGGTCACTTCCCTCAGCCAAAATTCACACTTACTGAATTTGGCATACAGTTGCTTTTCCCTTAATATCTGCAATACTACCCGTAGATGCGAATCATGCTCCTCTTCTATCTTTGAGTACACCAAGATGTCATCTATGAACACCACCACAAACCGATCTAGATAGGGTTGGAAGACTCGGTTCATCATGTCCATAAATGCAGCTGGTGCATTTGTCAACCCAAATGGCATCACCAAGAACTCGTAATGCCCATAACGAGTTCGAAACGCAGTCTTGTGAATATCTGCCTCCTTGACTTTTAACTGGTGATACCCCGATCTCAAGTCTGTCTTCGAGAAAACCGAAGCTCCTCGCAGCTGATCGAACAGATCATCGATCCTTGGTAACGGACACTTATTCTTGATTGTCAACTTATTCAATTGTCTATAATCGATGCACATACGCATCGACCCATCATTTTTCTTAACGAACAAAACCGACGCTCCCCACTGTGACACACTTGGTCGAATAAATCCATGATCCATCAACTCCTGGATCTGAGCTTTAAGCTTCACTAGCTCCTTCGGCGCCATTCTGTAAGGAGTAATGGAACACCGGAGCCGTTCCTGGCAACAGCTCAATACCAAATTCCACTTCCCGATCCGGAGGCAATCCTAGAAGCTCCTCGGGAAAGACGTCTGAAAACTCTTTCACCGTTCTAACACTATCTACCGACAACTCTTTGGCATCCAAAGCACTGATAAAGGCTAAGAACGCTTCACACCCCTTTTGTACCAACTTTTTTGCCTTTAAAGCAGATACCACATTAGATAGATAATTTCTTCTTTCACCTATCATCATCACTTCCTTATCCTCTGAAGTTCTTAGTACCATCCGCTTTGCAGCCATAGTCAAGTTAAGCGCACGATGCTTAACCAAACCACCCATGCCCAATATAAGGTCGAACTCCTAAATGGTAATTCCATCAAATCCGCCAGAAATACTACTCCCTGAATTTCTAAGGGCACATCCCTAAACAACTTATTTACTACCACCAACTGTCTTAAAGGGATAATTACAGTTGTTTCTCTAGCAGTAATCTCAGATCTAATATTCAAAGTTCCAAACACAGCACATGCAACATACGAATGGGTGGATCCAATATCTATCAAAGCGGAAAAAGGTATATCAGATATGAAGAACGTACCGATGATGACGTCCGGTGCATCGCCATCCTCTCGACGTCTGACCGTATAGACCAATCCTGGTTGTCTCGCCTCCGTGTTACCCCTATTAACGGTACCTCTACCCGGTGCACCCTGACCTCGTCCCACACCATTACCACCTCGACTGCCCACGGCCTCTCGGTAGCCGTCGGCGCCCACAAATGGCCGCACAAATCGCTACTTAACTACCTGAGTCCGAGCAGGCTCTCGAGGGCAATCCTTAAACCGATGGTCTTTGGATCCACATCTCAAAACAACCACCGCTTCTCTTCCAAAGATTCACCCGAGTGAAGTTTTCCACAATCCACGCAAGGTCAGAATCGATTGGTAGTAGCTGGAGCACCCACTCGAACTGGCCCCTCATTCCTGGGCCTTTTCTGAAATCCTCTAGCAGGACTTGAATACCCAGAGTCTCTCTTGTTCCTGCCCCTATCCTTGTCTCGATTTTGTCGTTCCGAGTGCTTAACTTCCTCAGCTATCTTAGCTTTTTCCACAAGTGTAGCAAAATTCCTCTCCTTTTGTGGGGCTATCAGTACCCGTAACTCATCACGCAATCCATCCTCAAAATGCACGCAGTGTTCATGATCAGTTGGCACTATTCCCCGGGTGTACCGACTCAGATGCAGAAACTCTGCCTCGTATGCTGCCACAGATTTATCTCCTTGGACCAGATTTAGGAATTCCTTCCTTCGGGCATCCACATAGCTAACCCCGACATATTTTCCCTGGAATGCTGTTTTAAAGAATTCCCAGGTAATACGATCAGCCTGAGTGCCTTCCCGAACAGTGAGCCACCACTGATACGCCTCGTCTCTTAGCAATGACACAACCCCTTTCAGTTTCTGCTTAGCGGTGCAATCCAGGTCATCCATAATCTGCTCCACCGCCTCAAGCCAATACTCCACTACACTTGGGGCTACACCCAAAATACCTTTAAAAACTTCAGCCCCATTCGATCTAAGTCGCTCCAATATCGACCCACGAGCTGTCGACCCAGTTCTTGCCCCAGCAACCTTTTTTAGAACTCGTAACATAGCTTGGGACAGAGCGTCTTCCTCTCTCATTCGATCATGTGACCCAGCTTCAGTCACAGGTGACGCAGGTGCGTCCATTTTCGGCATATGTCCCGATGCCTCAGATACAACTCTAGCACCTCGGCCTCTACCACGTCCACGTCTACCGCGTCCACGTACTCTAGCGCTCATGTTTGCTAAGTCGATTTAATCTGATTAAGAGTCTTATGAATCAGTATGCTATTCAATGTTTATTAAGCAATGTTTTATGGAGTATAGGAAGTAAAGTTGTTTTCGCAAAACGTATCATAAAGTCTCAATCTCTATAGTTTCAGCTCTTAAAGCTAAAAGTTCTAGAGTATTTCTATTTTGTGGAGTTTTCTTACCACAGTCATACCACAATAATCATAAAATGAAATCATAAACTTACTGACTTGATGCCGGATACTCGTGGTGCCATACTTCCTCTAAAACATGTATTTATAAATCAAATTTCAAGTAGTTTTAGAAAACATTTTTGAATCCAAACCACAGCCGAGTTTTGCAACCGGGCTCTAATACCATAAAATGTAACACCTCAAACCCGGCCCATACGGTATGACCAGATCTGGCATGTCACATGAAGAAAATGAGTAAAGAACTTGTGATTCTTACTAAAGATATTATTAGGTTATAATTTAAGAAAAACAAATTTGATTAGAAATATTTGATAAAAATACTACTAATCTCAAAAGGTTGATTGAAGAATCGATAATCAAACTAGTGATCTTTTAAAACCGTGACTTTTGAAAATATTGTTGATAATTCGAAAGAGAATTTCCAAGTTAAATTAATTGTACAAGTTTGTTATGAAATCCATTTGTTAATCAATTTTTTGGAAAACCGTTATTTATGATTGTAGAAAATCCCTATTTAAAACAATTCAAGAAAGATATTAAGTACGTCTAAACATAAAGCAAAATAAAATATATTCCAGAGGCCTTATTACAACTTTAAAACCCAAAATAGTAAAAGTAATGAAATAAAATAGAAAAGAAGTTTACTAATGTTCGAAAACATTATTTCCAAAGTATGGCCTCCACCGAGTCATCCATGGGCCCAAGTCCTCATTACTGAGCATTACCTGCAAAGATTAAGAAAGAAAAGAGGGGGGTGAGTTACAAGAACTCAGTGTATAATCCCCTTACCGTCATCCATTTGGTCTGAAACCGCATAGCATAATCTTGGGCCTAAGCCCATTTTACATAGCAGTATATAAATGAAAAAAATATGCAACCTAACCCATCCATCCATCACACCCCCGACCAGCCAATCACACCTGTAGGGATCAAGTCAACCGACCCTGCCGCTCACACCAATTTGCAGTCGAGCTGCTATAATATATTATTATTGTGGCCATGCCACTGAAATCATAAGTAAGCATAATAATGAACAAGTTGTGGCTATGCCACAAGGCTACACTGCTCTCCATACAATTTTTCCCATCCCATGCAAAATGTAAAAAGAATGCAACATACATGATAAAATAAAATATCCACATATATATATATAACCACCATTAATCTAGTAAATTATTACAGTGAATCGACCCATTGAAGCACTTTGATAGTTCGGCCCACTAAGGCATTTTGGTAAATCGGCCCATAGGGGCATTTTGGTAAATCGGCCCATAGGGGCATTTTCATAATTTAGTAAATTAATACTGATTTTGAAAGATCTTTTGAAATAGTGTTGAATAAGCAAGTCACTCGATTCATGCCATATCATGGTTATTAGATTTGTAATCGACAATGATCTATTTTCCAACATAATAGTGAATCACGAATTTAATTTATTTTCTGTGAGATTACACACTGATTACGGTAAGAACTAAGCCTTCTTGATCGTTCAAGACCTATGACACCATAACATTCGATTAACCAACCAAAGAGATTTTCTTAATCCAAATCTAAATCAACGATCTAAAAATGCTTACCCTTAGAATCGTGAACGAACACAATTTGCCTATTCTCACCGGATGATGGTCCACAACCCGGTGGGAAATCCCGAACTGCCGATACCGCCCTACGTTTGAACTTGGGAGTAGAGATTGCAAGTCCACTCCCTATTTTCCCTCCTATCGATTTTCTTTTAATAACGCCACCACTTGCCTCCATTGAAAGAGTCTCGGTTAGAATAATACTATGATGAGAGAATGTAATTGTTTAGGGAGAGGATTTCAGCTTACCACCACTTTCGAAGGAACAACGAGTGGATAAGAACGAGCGATCTAGTCCCTATAATAACCGATTAGTCAAATCCATCAATCCGTTTAGCAAACTAATCGAGCAATGAAATAGATCAAAATGAACCATGACGAAACTCCTTACCTTAACGATGATGAATCCGATTCCCACCGATTGGACTTATGGCTATGGATGAGTCAAAGGTATAAGATTCGGCTTTCCCACTATAACACTACAAAAAAGAAAATGATTAAGATATGAGGGAGTAGGAGGAAACGCCATTTTGGTTTAGAAACAAGGTGAAACAACCGAATGGTGAGGGACACACATTCGGCTAGGGAGAAAAGAAAATGAAAAGAGGAGATTGAAACCACTTACCGATTCGATCAAAGAAGAGAGTGCCAACACGAAAGAGAAAGAAATAATGAAGAAGAGATTAAGGGTTAAAAGGTTCGACTATTGGAGGGAAATGAACAAACAAGATTCGGCCACAAGGTAATGTCGATTTAAGAAAAGAGAGAACGGTTGAAGAAATGGTCAAAAAGAAAAGAAAAGATGGAAGAGAAATGTTAGAGGGTTTCGGCTAACACCAAGGAAGCGTGAACAAAATGGATTGAGTAATACGGCAAAACAAGGAAAAAAAAGTGAACAAATTGCTTGAGTGTTTCGGCAAAACAAAGAGAAAGGATCGAAAAAGAGAGCACCAAAATGTTACAAAGAAAACAAGCCTTTCATGTACAAACTTGCAAAATGACCAAAAGAATTTCGGCTCCCCTTTTCTCCCTACTAAAACCGTGTACCTCATTTACCAAAAAGATGAGGGTTGACCAAATTTCTTTCCCAAGCTCCTTCCAAAAATTCGGCCAACATATCCCCCCTTATCTCTTTCCTTTACTTCTTTCCTTATTTTCTCCTTGATCTCCTCCTTACCTTCCTCCATAGTGTTCTTTCCATCAATAAAAAGTCTTTCTTTACTTCTTTAAAGCTTGGCCGACACTTACCATCAATTACTTGAATAGCAAAAAAAAAAAATTTAATCCCAAAAATTTGCATTAGGTGGGATTCGAACTCCACCCCTTAAGCCCCTTCATGTGAGCCACACCACTCTGCTACTAGCTCCACTTGTGCTAGCAAAATACACACTTATTCACTTAAGTCTTGACGCCTGTAACACCCCAAACCCGGCCTAAACGTTACGACCGAATCTGGCATGTCACATGAAAGGAATGTCTAAAAACTGTGCATTCGTTAAAAAGCTCATATTCTTTATAGTTGTGGTAAGAAATCGAGTTTAAGTAGTTTTGAATAAGAAATGGTTTATTATCATTTTAGGAAAATCCCATATTGATCATTTAATAACAAGCAATAAACAAATTGAAAGTCAAACCAAATAAAATACCCAAGGCCTTATTACATAACAAAAACTCAAATAAAAATAAGTCCAAATAAAAGAAACGAATTTACGAGTGAACATATGTATGGCCTCCACGAGTCCACCTCGGCTCCCAAATCCGCGATCTAATGATTACTGTAAAAATTTAACTAAGGGGTGAGTCATCGAGACTCGGTGTGTAAATCCCCATCCAATGTGCCCTTACACAATTTCATATGAAAATATGCATATCATGCACCCAAACCTAGCCATCCGCAACTCCTTTTTCTACCCCGTGGTACCAAACCACCGGTGGTGCCAAACCACCGGTGTCCAAGGACACGATATTCATCAATATTGTGGTGCCAAACCACCGGTGACTCGAAGTCACAAATAATAGTGATGGGGCCAACCCATCGTGTGATACCAAATCACCGGGCGCCAATCCCGTTGTATTATCTCAGGGGCCAACCCATCGTGGTACCAAACCACCGGGACGAGACGCTATGAGGTGCCAAACCTCGGTGTCCGGAGACACGAATGTGATACCAAATCACCGTGACTCAAAGTCACTAATAATCCATCTGTGGGGCCAACCCACGCGTGTGATACCAAATCACCGGCGACGATCCCATATCTCAAAAGTGGGGCCAACCCACGGTGGTGTTAACCACGTGGACGAGTCGCTATGAGGTGCCAAACCTCTGAGGTGCCAAACCTCGGTGACCGTAGTCACAATGTGGTACCAAACCACTGGTGCCCGCCGACACGAATATCATCGCCCCTCCACTCATATAACCCATGCAATATGACATAATAATTCGTGTATGCGAAGATGTCATGTATGCTAGACATATATCAAATATAAGTATAACATGAATTACCATCATAATCGATAGACATAAAACAACATAATCACCCTAATCAACCTCTAAGGGTATAACCGTAATTTTACCTACCAAGGGCATTTTCGTAATTTACCCACCAAGGGTATATCGGTAATTTACCCACCAAGGGCATTTTCGTAATTTACCCACCAAGGGCATTTTCATAATTTACACATCGCTGGTATTTCAAAGAATTTACCCACTAAGGGTATGTTCGTAATATACCCTTCAGGGGTATTTTGGTAATTTACCCACCAAGGGTATTTTTGTAATTTTGCACCTACAATGGCCTTACCCAAAGGCCCAAATGTCACCCCGAGCGACTCAGCTACCATTTCCGGTCGTACCGGACGATTGGGCCTAAAACTCGATTCCGGCCCATTCGGGCCCACACGCCGTGTGGCCCACCTAGCACAAATCTAGCCATGTATATAAGTTCCACCTAGTCTAGTTCACTATATACTACACAATCGCACAATTTACTCATAAGGGCCCACGGGCCCATTGGGCCCACTTCGCCCATCGCGCCCAAGCACCCCAACCCACAAGAATACTACTTATGGCCTCAACTATCGCGTGCCGGCCCCACACATGCGCCGCACGCGCTCGTGTGGCTACTATTGCTGTGGACCGCACTTCTTGGCATTTGCCGCTCTACAACTAGAGTAGAGAGAGTTACACACCGATAGGACTCGTGTTAATCCGCGCCCGACCACTCCTCGTGCCCAAACGCCTTCCAAGGTGTGTCAACCCTCCTCCCGGAATGCTCTTTATATAGCTAGCTCTTCACCTTCCTTATTTGTATCTTTCCGATGTGGGATCCTTCACAGTAGAGTTTAAATTCAATCAAACTCTTCCCGTCCGCATCATGAAAATAAATACTCCTTGCTTCTCATGAGATTCGAACCCAAGCTCCCTTGCAACATAATCCACGCTGTTAACCACTTGGCCACAAGCTCCTCTTGTGTCTTAAACCATGCGCAACTAAATATAAATCTATAGCCAAATTCTGAGGTCCAAGTAAAAAGAAAACCAAAATGCAAAAGCCAAGACTTGAACCTTGGACCTCCTTCCTTCCTTATGGCGTCATCCCCTTGTCTCTTATGTGGCGTCACTTTTCCACTACACCACACACTCCACTTGTGTCATTTTTCCCCACATTTTATTCTTAAGGCCAACTTGCCAACTTCCAGGGTTTTTTTTCACCTAAAACCAAAATTTCCCCAAAGCTAATATTTGATCCCGGGACTTTATAGAAGCCTTCTAACCTTCCAAAATCACTTATCCAATAGGTCCAACTTGCATTTAAGCCGATCTCTTGTTCTCTAAAAATTTTAAATTAAGGCCAATTGGGCCCAATCCTACTAGGCCCAATTTTGGGATGTTACAAATCTACCCTCCTTAAAGAAATTTCGTCCTCGAAATTTCCAACTACAGAACATTCGCATAACCTAACCTACAACATCAGTGCTCACGCTGCAAGCACTCTGATTCCAATAACCCTAATATACTTTTGACTAGAATTTAGAAATCCTACACATACTTAAAAACACCTAACCATTAAAGCAAACAAATATTTCGTATGCAATCAACTCTATATCCGAACATCACATCCAACCCAAACACACAGTAATAGATATTCAAAATACAAAGATATAACAAAGCAAAGTATCAGGAAACTTACAGTGCGGATTGGTGCCGGAGACTCGGGTGCCATATTTAAAAAAAAACAGATATATATTTTTCTAAACCATTTTCCAAACCATCTTTTGAAAACATTTTTTGAACCCAAACCCACAGCCGAGTTTTTGAACCTAGGCTCTGATACCATAATTGTAACACCCCAAACCCGGCCTAAACGTTACGACCGAATCTGGCATGTCACATGAAAGGAATGTCTAAAAACTGTGCATTCGTTAAAAAGCTCATATTCTTTATAGTTGTGGTGAGAAATCGAGTTTAAGTAATTTTGAATAAGAAATGGTTTATTATCATTTTAGGAAAATCCCATATTGATCATTTAATAACAAGCAATAAACAAATTGAAAGCTGAAACAAAATAAAATACCCAAGGCCTTATTACATAACAAAAACTCAAATAAAAATAAGTCCAAATAAAAGAAACGAATTTACGAGTGAACATATGTATGGCCTCCACGAGTCCACCTCACCTCCCAAATCCGTGATCTAATGATTACCCGCAAAATTTAACTAAGGGGTGAGTCATCGAGACTCAAAGTGTGTAAATCCCCATCCAACAGGCCCTTACACAATTTCATATGAAAATATGCATATCATGCACCCAAACCCTAGCCATCCGCAACTCCTTTTTCTACCCCGTGTGGTACCAAACCACCGTGGTGCCAAACCACCGTGTCCAAGGACACGATATTCATCAATATTGTGGTGCCAAACCACCGGTGACTCGGAAGTCACAAATAATAGTGATGGGGCCAACCCATCGTGTGATACCAAATCACCGGCGCCAATCCCGCTTGTATTATCTCGGGGCCAACCCACTGTGGTACCAAACCACCGGGACGAGACGCTATGAGGTGCCAAACCTCCGGTGTCCGGAGACACGAATGTGATACCAAATCACCGTGACTCAAAGTCACTAATAATCCATCTGTGGGGCCAACCCACGTGTGATACCAAATCACCGGGCGACGATCCCATATCTCAAAAGTGGGGCCAACCCACGGTGGTGTTAACCACGGGGACGAGTCGCTATGAGGTGCCAAACCTCCGGAGGTGCCAAACCTCTGGTGACCGTAGTCACAATGTGGTACCAAACCACCGGTGCCCGCCGACACGAATATCACCGCTTCTCCACTCATATAACCCATGCAATATGACATAATAATTGTGTATGCAGATGTCATGTATGCTAGACATATATCAAATATAAGTATAACATGAATTACCATCATAATCGAGATAGACATAAAACAACATAATCACCCTAATCAACCTCTAAGGGTATAACCGTAATTTTACCTACCAAGGGCATTTTCGTAATTTACCCACCAAGGGTATATCGGTAATTTACCCACCAAGGGCATTTTCGTAATTTACACATCAGTGGTATTTCAGTAATTTACCCACTAAGGGTATGTTCGTAATATACCCTTCAGGGGTATTTTGGTAATTTACCCACCAATGGTATTTTTGTAATTTTGCACCTACAATGGCCTTACCCAAAGGCCCAAATGTCACCCCGAGCGACTCAAATACCATTTCCTGGTCAGACTCTAGGACGATTGGGCCTAAAACTCGATTCCGGCCCATTCGGGCCCACACGCCGTGGGCCCACCTAGCACAAATCTAGCCATGTATATAAGTTCCACCTAGTCTAGTTCACTATATACTACACAATCGCACAATTTACTCATAAGGGCCCACGGGCCCACTTCGGCCCATCGCGGCCCATCGCGGCCCATCCCTTCGTCAGTAGAGTTTAAATTCAACTGAAACTCTTCCCGCCTGCATCATGCAAAATAAATACTCCTTGCTTCTCATGAGATTCGAACCTGTGCTCCTTGCAACATAATCCACGCTGTTAACCACTTGGCCACAAGCTCCTCTTGTGTCTTAAACCATGCGCAACTAAATATAAATCTATAGCCAAATTCTGAGGTCCAAGTAAAAAGAAAACCAAAATGCAAAAGCCAAGACTTGAACCTTGGACCTCCTTCCTTCCTTATGGCGTCATCCCCTTGTCTCTTATGTGGCGTCACTTTGCCACTACACCACACACTCCACTTGTGTCATTTTTCCCCACATTTTATTCTTAAGGCCTACCTGCCAACTTCTAGGGTTTTTTTTCACCTAAAACCAAAATTTCCCCAAAGCTAATATTTGATCCCGGGACTTTATAGAAGCCTTCTAACCTTCCAAAATCACTTATCCAATAGGTCCAACTTGCATTTAAGCCGATCTCTTGTTCTCTAAAAATTTTAAATCAAGGCCAATTGGGCCCAATCCTACTAGGCCCAATTTCGGGATGTTACAACGCCACTTTCCTTCTCTCCTTTAAGTGCTTAAACACAAAAATTCTACTAAGGCCCAACTCAACCCCAAGCCTTCTTAGGGTCCCTAAACATACACAACTAACACTCTTAGCTAGCCTAACGCATGATATAATGTAAAACATAAAATCCCCAAATTTCAGGATGTTACAATCTAGGTTGGAGGAACCACCCAAATTTTTCATGGGGAGGTCATGGAAATCAAGGAATTCAAAGACAACAACCTCCTCAAAATTTCCAAAATCAGCCCTATCCACAGGAGAAGAAGCCGAACCTTGAAGAGATGCTGACAAAATTCATGGCAGCTACAGATAACCGTCTCCAAGACACTAAGACCACCCTTAAGAATCAACAGGCATCAATTAAAGGGATCGAGAGCCAAGTTGGGGAACTCACTAAGACAGTTGGAAAACTCGCAAAGATAATTTCTGAACGACCATAAGGGCGTCTACCGAGCAACACTGAGATTAACCCAAAGGAGAAAATCCAAGCCATATCAGCTCAAGAAAGTGAAGGGTTAGACGTGTAACGACCCGAATTTGGGCCTAGAAGAATTGGGCCCATTGGGCCTTGGGGAGTAGGAGTGTTTAAAATTTTTGAGAACAAGAGAACGACATTATTTCAAGTTGGACTTATTAGAAAGGTGATTTTGGAAAGTTACAAGGTTTCTAGGAAGTTCCGGGTTCAAGTTAGGCTATAGGTAAATTTTGTGTTTAAGATCTTAAAGGAGAGAAGGTAAGTGGCATCAAGACTTAAGGAAATAAGTGTGCATTTTGCTAGCACAAGGAGTCTATTGGTAAAGGTGGAAAGTGGCGTGTGGAGTGTACTAATGGTCTGAGGTTCGAATCCCATCTATTGCATTTTTGATTAAATTTTTGTGCTTCTCTTCCATGTGTCGGCCATGACTCTATTATGGTAAGGAAGACTTTTTAATTTGGGAAAGAAGACTAAGGATATGGTAAGGAGGAAGACTAGGGAAAATGAAGGAAAGAAATGAAGGAAAAAGGTAAGAGAAGGGAACATGTTGGCCTATTATGTGGAGGATGTTTTGGAAAGCATTTTGGTCAACACTCATCTTTTGGTAAAGATGATACATGGTTTTGTTAGGGGGAAGAGGGGGAGCCGAATTTTCTCTAGCTCTCCCTTGCATTTTCACATTTTTGGGATCACTTTTCCTTTTCGAGGCATTTTGGGGTCTTCTTCAATTTTTCCTAACCAAAACCTCAATTTCACCATGTCTTTCTAACCTTTTTCTTCCTTAGTCGAATCTCTCCTATAGCTACCATTTCGGTTTGTGTTCTTTAATAGCTTGTTCTTTGATTGGTTTTCTTTTCGGTATAGTCTCCATAGCCGAACCTAGAGTTGTTGTCTTGTTGCTAGTGCCAAACCTTGTTATCCCTTTTGACTCATCCCTATTATTAAGGTAAGGGTTCTTTCTTCTTATTTCATGATGTTTGTTCTTTCTTCTCTTGACTTGGCTAAGCCGAAACTCTCATCTCTTGGCTAAGCCAAATTTAGCCACTTGTTTTTATTTTAAACTCCTCTTGTTCCCTTTTGTTAAGGGCCGAATCAAGCCATCATTTGTTGCTACTTATCATTCTCTTAGCCTTGGTTTCGGAAGTTGATTGGTAAGTGGGTGATTAGGCTGAATATTGGTGGTAAGATGTTACTCTTTATTTCGATGTTTTGCGTCGCTCATGTGATTCTATTTTGTGGTGAAGATATCAACTTCCTGCTCTTGTGGAAGGGCCGAATATTGGATGAAGGCTAACCCCTTTGGTACATCACTTATTTACTTTAGGAACTCGTTGCAATAGCCAAGGTGCAAGGCCGGATTTTAGAACCTAGTAGGGAAGGATCACGATTGTGGGGGCAACGAAGAGTGGTTCTTTAGGAAATCCAAATCAGGTGTGCAATCCCGTACCCTTCCAAATACATGTTTGAAATGGTGTGTAATCTCATACCTATCTGAATGTTTGCATGAAATGTTCTGTGATTCGGTTGAAATATCGAAGAAAACCAGAAACCGGCATCCGTGACCACTCGGGCGTGCGTATATTCATAGTGGTAACCATATTTTGTAATGAAATAGTTTGGTCAGTAGCAGTGACGTTAATTTGAAAAATCATGAAAAATAGGATAAAGGGAATTCGAAAGTGAATAAGATATAGAAATAAAGCTTACTGTGTCTATTTTTATATGAAAGAAACAGAGGAGGAAGAGGAATTTTATATTCTGTGATATTTTAACTTTAGTGAGACTGGTTCTGATTGACTTCGTGGTTCCCTGTTCTGTCTTGGAAAAATCGTTTAAAATTGTAAAAAGTGAATTATGAGTTATAATTTATATGTATAGATTCCTTAGTGAGCCTAGTTTCAATTGAAACAAGTGGGAACAACATATGAAAACTTTACAGTGAGATATTTGAATTTAGGGTAAGAGAGGTCAGAACTAATGGTCAGTGAAACAAGGGAAATTTTAATGAATAAAATGTACTAAATGGCTAAGCCAAAAATTCTGGAAAACTTTTTGTAAGAATATATATGAGTCTAGTTGCAAGGAAAATTTACGGATCTAAATTTTGAGTTTCTTAGCTCAAGTTATAGTCAGTTTAGTCAATATGACGCAGATGGACAGTTTCAATTTTTATGCCCCACATTAGTAGTTAAGTTTGGGTTGCGAAATTACCAAAATACCATTGGGGGTAAATTACCGAAATACCCCTGGGTTGCGAGATTACCGAATTAACCTTAGTGGGTAAAATTACCAAATTACCCAAATGCCTTTATGGGCTGAATTACGAAAATGCCCCTATGGGCTGATTTACCAAAATGCTCCTATGGGCCGAATTGCTAGAATGCTTTAGTGGGCCGAATTACAAGTTCTATAATTGGCCGATTTATCGTAATAAATTACTGGATTAATGATTGTTGTTTATATATGTGGATATTATGCTTTATTATGTATGTTGCATTTACATATTTTGCATGGGATAGGAAAAATGTTGAAGAGAAGTGTAGTCCGGTGGCATTGCCACAAAAATGTTTGTTATTATGTTTCATTCTGATTCTTGTGGCTCTGCCACAAATTCTGATAATAGATATGTGCCAACCTAAATATGGCTTTGTGCCATCGTGATTATGGCTTTGTGCTAAACGTATTTACCCGGGGCTATGTGCCTAACATATGAATTAACGACTCTGTGTCGATCATTTGTTTTACCAAGGCTGTGTGCCAATTATATTACCGTATATGATATTCTGGTGGCTCTGCCACAATCTGTATAGTGGCTATCCCACGTATAATTATGACTCTGGTGGCTCAGCCACAAATATTATTAAATGGCATCTTGCCTGCGAATTAAATGGCATCTTGCCTGCGAATTAAATGGCATCTTGCCTGCGAATTAAATGGCGACTTGCCTGTGATTGGTGTGTTTGGCGGGGTGGGTTGACTTGATCCCCATAGGTGTGATGGGATGGTACGGGTGGTGTGTAGCGGATGGATATCTAGGATGGGTTGGGTTGCATACATTCATACATTTGCTTCATTTTAAGATTGTTATGTAAAAGGGCTTAGGCCCATGATATTGCTATATGGGTTCAGGCCCAGTGGATGACGGTAAGGGGATTTCACACTGAGTTCTTGTAACTCACTCCCCCTTTTTCTTAACCCTTGTAGGTAATGCTCAGTGATGTGGGTTTGGGCCATGGATGACTCGGTGGAGGCCATACTTCAGTAATGGTGTTATTGAACTTTAGATTTCTATTTCCGTTTACTTTACTACTTTTACTATTTTGGGTTTTTATGTTGTAATAAGGCCTCTGGAATATTTTATTTTGCTTTATGTTTGACGTACTTATTATCTTGCTTGAATTGTTTTAAATGAGAATTTTTCTAAAAACTTAAATAAAGGTTTTCCAAAATAGAATAACAAATGGATTTTATAACAAACTTTTACAAATATTTTAACTCGAAAATTTTCTCTCAAATTATCAATGATATTTTTTAAAAGTCACGATTTATAAGATCTCTAGTTCAAATTATCGATTTATCAATCAACCATCGAGATTAGTAGTATTTTATCAAATTTTTCAAATCAAATTTGTTTTCTTGTTTATAATAAAATAATACCTATTTTAATACGAATAGAAAGGATTTAACACGTTTTTCTCATGTGACATGTCAGATCCGGTCATAACGCATGGGCCGGGTTTGGGGTGTTACATTTTATGGTATCAGAGCACGGTTGCTAAACTCGGCTGTGGTCAAAGAAGGTAAGGTTGAGGTAAGTAATAATAAGCCAAAACCGGTAATCAAAGAGTACCAACCTCGCATACCATATCCCGAAGCATTAAGGAGAGACGAAATAGAGGAACAGTTCGGTAAGTTTCTTAAACTTTTAAAGAAATTACATATTAACTTACCGTTACTTGAAGCTCTTTCACAGATGCCAGATTCTAGAAAAATTTTAAAAGAGCTTTTGACGAACAAACGAAGGATAGACGAGGCATCACACGTGGAACTAAACGCAATGTGCTCGACAATCTTGCAAAATAAACTACCACAGAAATTAAAAGATCCAGGGAGTTTTACGATTCCATGTTTAATTGGTAGTTTACCTATTGATAATGCGTTAGCTAATTTAGGGGCAAGCATAAATGTCATGCCTTATAAATTGTTTAAACAACTAGGTCTAGGGAAACCCAAACAAACTAAGATGAGCATTCAACTAGCTGATAAAACTATTAGAATTCCTAGGGGTATTATCGAAGATGTTCTTGTAAAAATTGATAAATTCGTTTTCCCAGTAGATTTTGTTGTCTTAGACATGGATGAGGATAATTCGATTCCCTTAATTTTAGGAAGACCATTCTTAGCAACTGCTAGAACTAAAATCGACATTGATGCAGGAGAACTAATACTTCGTGTAGGTAATGAGATAGTCACTCTCCAAGCTCTCGACTCGGCTAGAAGATCGAGTAATCCATGTGAGAAAACAAATTCTATGGATAACCATTCGGTTAACCCTTCTTTTTAGGAAACACCAGGAAAGAATACAACTGAACCGGATTCTATACCATGTGCCAACAAAGAAATAACACACGAAGAATAAGGGATTCAGGTCGATGATCTAGACGAGTGGAAGACGCATTTTAAGAAAAAATTAGGAATACACGAAGCAGAACCAGAGCCACTCCACGACGTAAACAAGTTCAAAATTGAAGATCAGGTATTGATAGAAAAAACAGACCACTCGAACATCTCTTCCTGACCCTAACACAAATAAAGAAATACCGTTTAGGGTAACCAGTGTTTTCCCATACGAAACAGTCGAGGTAAGTAATCCTATTTTTTGTACTTTCAATATAAACGCTTCTCGACTAAAACTTTATCAAGGAAATAGAACTGATAGCATGAGGGAAGATATTCAAATTTTTAAACCACCCTGATTTATTGCGAATACGAGGAAAGTCTAGCTTAAGACTTTAAACGAGCGCTTCTCGGGAGGCAACCCGAGCACTAACCCTAATTACTTTCGTATTTGTTTTCATTTTACTTTCTTCGCTTATCTTAGTCTTAAACAACTAGTTTTAAACTAACCAAAAGTGCAGATTTCCAGCCCACACGGCCTTGCACACGGCCGTGGCCGTGGCCGTGTGAAGGTACAGAATCTTCATACTGACAACGGCAGAAGAGGTACTAGTTAGAAAGAATCCAATCTTCAGAGTCAGGGACTCCAACCACCACCCCACGGGCACCGACAAAACACCACGGCCGTGCGACGCGGCCGTGGACGACACTGACTTATCACCAACGGGCGTGGCGACCTGAGCATGGGCGTGGGAGAAACGAACAAAGCCTACCACTACCGTGTGATGCGGCCGTGTGAGATGCCACGCCCACGAGACACGGGTGTGTGAATGTACCTGTGATCGCTGTGAATCAGAGCTTTAAAATTTATAAAAAGAACGATCGGACCTGGAAACTAACTCTGACAACGATTAAAGGCAAGTGTACCTATCGAACAGTAGTATAGCTTAGGCAAGACCGGATTATCGAACCCAAAGGAACTAAAAGTACTAATACTAACTTTTTTTATTATTTAACCTAAAATACGTGAAGTTACTTTTAACGAATTACTAAGCTAAGGACACAAAGACGAAAAAAGACTAAAATTGAGAAGATAACTTTCAGAAAAACTCAGTTGATTTAGACGATACCCTCAGAAAGAATCCACCTAGACTTCACTTGTTATCTATCACTAAACCATATGATTTTATTTACTTAGTTTGATCCGTAAGACTCCCTAACGTATATTAAACCCTCTCTCGAGGCGAATAACGCCTAACCCTAGGTTAATTAGTGGAACTCTCGCTTCTCTTATAATAACCCCAAGAATAGCATGAATCGATCTATGGACTCCCATATTAGGTTTCACCCTAATCTGCAAAATCTCGTCACCCTATCTCTAGGCGTGCGATCAACTCCGCTTAATTATGCTAGATCTACTCTTAGGTGGGGTCTATTCCTCCTCCACCTAAGCACATTAAATTTGGATAAAGCTCACATAATTAAGAACAAACTAAGTATTTATCATATAATTTAGAAAATAATAACAAGATTCATCATATGTTTCATCCCCTTCAGTATCCAAGGGTTTAGTTCATAACTAAATAAGAAAACATCTCAAGAGAAAAGATAAAACAAAACATAAGAAATCCCTAAAACTCCCTGAAGGGATTGAAGGAGAGATTTGCCGTCTTGAGTAGAATCCTGGCTTCTGGAGATGGATCAACTGGCTATCTTCGAGTGACTCCCACAACTCTGACCTTTTCGGCTTGGCTCCTTGGCCTAGCTCATCGCCCCCTTTCACCGACCTTAAGGGGTTATATAGGCTCTTGGAATACGTTTCTTTCTCCTTAAGTATCCAAATCCGAGTGAAATTTCTCTTTTCAACGACAGGGACACGGCCATGGCACACGCCCGTGTGGATCGTGGCCAGGCCGTTCTCAGACTTCTTTAATGAGACACGACCGTGTGAATCGAGGGAAGACCGTGTTCTAGATGATCAGTGAGGCACGGCCGTGTGGGCTAAGGTTCAGGCCGTGTCGATTTCTTCTTTGGCCCATTTTGGTCCGTTTTGAGCCCGTTTCTCGTTCCTTTTATCCTTGGGTGCTTTCCTGGGTCTAAGACATGAAAAGAAAGGATTAAGAACACCTTTTTACATAAATCAAGGGATAAATCATCCAAAAGCATACTAAATGTGGGATTAAAATATGTTACTATTTTGGTTTATCAACCTGACTTGAGAATTCTATTTAAACCACCCACCCCTCCCTCTTCTCACCCATTCAGCCCATTTAGTTTTTCTTTTCTTTCTCAACCCTCTCCCTACTTCTCTTCTCCAATACATCCCCAAAACCCTTGAGCTACACCAAATGCAGAAGAAGCGGAAAGAATCAAGCACAGCCTCCTCAAGGAGACCGATCTATATAAGTTCATGCCGACCGCTTCAATCACTCGCCAAGCCAAGGGTCTTTGAGACCATTTATTTTTTCTTTTACTTTTATCTTCTGCTTTATTTTCCTTCTCTTTGACTATCTTATGCTTAATTTAGTTTATTTTAATTTAGTGTCTTAGTGTCAGGTTCTTCAAGCTGTTTGGGAATCACACCACGACCACCACCATATCCACAGCCTTAGAAATCACACCCAACAATAAGGACTCTACGGTCCATTTATCTTTTCTTTTAATATTAGTTCACTTTTTATTTTTCTTTAATTATTTAATTAGTATAGTTTAAATTATGATTATTATATCCTGGCTAATCCTCCATGAGCTACCCAATTTCTTCATCTAGCGCAAGATTGTCATAAAGAACGAACCCTCCAACTTATCTTTTACCTCCAACGCAAGGATTTCATCCATCATTCATGGAGTTTCACTTCTCTCCATATCTTTTGAATTTATACTTAATTGTCTATATATATATATCTTTGTACATTGAGGGCAATGTACATCTTAAGTGTGGGGGGTGAACAACCTAAAAAGGTGCCTAATTTTTTTCATTATTCTCAAATTCCTGAAATTAGGTGCCAAACTTTTTGCATTTTTCTCAAATCCCTGAATTATGCCTTGTCTTAAAGTAAATTTCTCGTATTATCATTAGAATGAAATTCCCATAATTGATGATTTTTATTGATATGTTTTAGATTAAGTCATAATTAATTGTGCATTGATAATTAAATTTTAAGATACTAGAGAATCAAGCATGATAAGTCTATTTTTCAAGAAATAATTTTTTTTTCTAGGTTGTCTACCTGAATTTGAATATTACTTTGAAATTTGAAATTTACGAGGTTGATATCAAAATACCCATAATTTTTTGTGAGATTTTGAGCCTTATAAGAGCATATATCCTTTTTCATGTTCACTTCTTGATTATGAGTGTGTCAACATTGATTTGTTATTCTAGAACTTGCATCGATTATACATGTTGAGACCACATCTTTGATTTGATATACAGAAATGATAAAGGCACCTAGGATTTAACCCACTTACTCCATAAAAAGCCTACCTTCATAATTAACCCCTAGTGAACCACTTTGATCCTAACAACCCTTTTTATCGACTCACCCACTAATATTAACCCAAATCCCTTTTTATTTGTTATCACCATTCTTCTTGACTACCCTTTTTGTCGAGATTTGATTTTGAGCAGTTGCCTAACTATGTTCTATATTTTACTTGTTAAAGTACTTTCTTATTATTGTAAATATTTGATTATTTGTCCTTAAAAAAATTGAAGTATATTCAGTATTAGTATGATGAAAAGCGAGCTTGTACAGTTAACGTCTATTTATTGAAGAAGAAGCTCGTATTATTAGTTTCAAAGTTTCAATTCATGTAATTATTTATTTTTCAGTTCATTGTTTCTAGTTAGGTAATTTTTCAGGTCGATCTCGATTATAACCCTCTAATTCAGCCTTTATCCACACCTTAACCAAATCCACGTTACAACCCTAATAAAGACCTTTTGATTTGTGCATCATCTTATATTACAGTGGTGGAGATTTGATTTTCATGCAAGCCTATGGGATTAACTTTTCAGGTTTGACATTTGAGTGCTTAATTCTGAACCTTAAACACTTTGAGTGATTTGAGTGAATCTTCTGTGAGGATGTCAATCCTTGTAGGTTTTGGATCAGAGGTAATTATTTAGATGAGGGGAAACACCTATGTTTTGTGCTACAAATGTATGACTTATATTGTTTGAATCTTTAGGACTCTTTGAGTTAAATTATCCATGTATAAATTATCTATGAATTATGATGAGAAATTGTTGATAGAAATATTGAATCATGGAAAGTTCGTTTTAATTGTAAGTTGAGAATTTTGCTTGAGGACAAGTAAAAGCTTAAGTGTGGGGGTATGTGATAAACCGTAAAAGTAACATATTATAATCCCACATTTAGCATACTTTTGGATGATTTATCCCTTGATTTATGTAAAAAGGTGCTCTTAATCCTTTCTTTTCATGTTTTATACTCAGGAAAGCACCGAAGGATTAAAAGAACGAGAAACGGGCTTAAAACAGACCAAATTGGGCCAAAGTGAAAATCGACACGGCCTCGACTTGAGCCAACACGGCCATGTCTCCCTGATAAACTAGAACACGGCCTGATCACGATTTACACGGGCATGTCACCTCATTAAAAGTCTGAACACGGCCTAAAGACGATTCACACGGGCGTGTGCCATGACCGTGTCCCTGCCGCGGAAAAGAGCAAGTTCACTCGGAAAAGGATACTTGGGGGAAAAGAAACCTATTTCAAAAGCCTATATAAACACCCTAAGTATAACCTAGAAGGGGGCGGTGAGCTAGGCCAAGGAGCCGAGCCGAAAAGGTCAGATTTATGGGAAACACGCGAAGATAGCCAGTTGATCCATCTCAAGAAACTGAAATTCTACTCAAGACGGTGGATCTCTCCTTCAATTCCTTCAGGGGGTTTTAGGGTTTTCTTATGTTTTGTTTTATCTTTTCTTCTGAGATGTTTTCTTTTATTATTATGAACTAAACCCTCAGATACCTGAAGGGGATGAAACTTAGATGAATCTTGTTATCCTTTGATGAACTATATGATAAATATTTGACTTGTTCTTAATTATGTGTTCTTAATTCTTGTGTTGATATTTCCGGGATATTGATTCAAGTTTGATGTGCTTAGGTGGAGGAGCAAAATTCCCTGCTTAAGAGTAGATCTAGCATAATTAAGCGGAGTTGATCGCGCGCCTAGAGATAGGGGGACGAGATTTTGCCGGATTAGGGTGAAACCTAATATGGGAGTCCATAGATTGAGTTAATGCAATTCTAGGGGTTTTAATTAGAAAGAGATTTCAATTAATCAACCTAGGGTTAGACGTTATTCGCTTCGAGAGAGGGTTTAATATACATTAGGGAGTCTTACGGATCAAGTCAAATGAATAAATTGTCTGGTTCAGAGTTAGATAACAAGTGAAGTCTAGGTGGATTCTTCCTAAGGGTATCGTCTTAATCAACTGAGTTTTTCCAACGGTATTTCCCCAATTCATTCTTTTTGTCTTTGCGTCTTTAGCTTAGTAGTTAGTTAAATTTAGATTAAAAAACAACTTCACTTATTTTAGGCTAGATAATAAAAAGAAAGTTAGTATTAGTACTTTTGGTTCCTTTGGGTTCGACAATCCGGTCTTGCCTAAGCTATACTACTGTCCGATAGGTGCGCTTGCCTCAAATCGTTGTCATAGTTAGTTTCCAAGTTCGATCATTCTTTTTATAAATTTTAAGACTTTGACATCGCGAAAACAACGATCACCACCACCAGAGACGCCTCCTCCAACTTATCTTTCACCTCCGAATCAAGTTTCCACACCTCCAACCCAAGGAATCCATCCAAATTCAGGAAGTTTCATCTCTCCCTATCTTTTATGAATTTCTATCTATCTTTGTACATTTAGGGCAATGTACATCTTAATTGTGGGGGGGTGAATCTTAAAAGTGCCAAACTTTTTGCATTATTCTCAACTCCTGAATTATGCCTTGTCTTAAAGTAAGTTTCTCATATTATGATTAGAATGAAATTTCCTTTGATTTATGATTTTTGTTAATGTGTTTTGGATTAAGTCATTGATAATTGTGCATTGATGATTTATACTTTAAGATACTAGAGAATCGAGCATGATAGGTCTATTTTTCAAAATAAAATTTTTTTCTAGGTTGTCTACCTGAATTTGAATATTACTTTGGAGTTTGAAATTTACAAGAATGACATCAAAATACCCATAATTTTTGTGAGATTTTGAGCCTTATAGAGCATATATTCTTGTTCTTGGTCACTTTATTGATTATGAGTGTGTCAACATTGATTTGTTATTCTAGAACTTGCATCGATTATACATGTCGAGACCACACCTTTGATTTGATATACAGAGATGATGAAGGCACCTAGGATTTAACCCACTTACTCCACTAAAAGCCTACCTTCACAATTAACCCCTAGTGAACCCCGTTTAATCCTAACAACCCTTTTTATTGACTCAACCGCTAATACTAACCCAAAAACCCTTCGTTTTCGTTATCACCATTCCTTTTGACTACCCTTATATCGAGATTTGATTTGATCGATTGCCTAATTATTTCGATAGTAAATTCATCATTTATTATGTATTTATGATGTGATGACTTGTTCTTAAAAAAAATAAAAAATAAAAATAAATCAAATCAAAGTATATTTATTATTAGTTTTGTGATTAAGTGAGCTTATACGTTTTAATTCCAATTACTGAAGAAGAAGCTCGTATTAGAGTATTATTAGTACAAGTTTTCAATTGATGTAATTATTTATATTCAGTTTATTGTTTCTAGTTAGGTAATTTGTCAATTCAATCTCGATTCTAACCCTCTAATTTAGCCTTTATCCACACCTTTAACCCAAGCCCCGTTACAACCCTGTAAAGACCTTTTGATTTGTGCATCACTTTATATTATAGTGGTGGAGATTTGATTTTCATGCAAGCCTATGGGATTAACTCTTCATGTTTAACGTTTGAGTGCTTAATTCTGAACCTTAAACACTTCGAGTGATTTGAGTGAATCTTTAGTGAGGATGTCAATTCTTATCGATTTTGAATCAGAGGTAATTATTTAGATGAGGGGAAACACCTACGTTTTGTGCTACACAAATATATGACTTAGATTGTTTGAATCTTTAGGACTCTTTGAGTTGAATCATCCATGTATGAATTATCTTTGAATTATGATGAAACATTATTGATGAATATTATGAATTGAGAAAGTTCGTTTTAATTACGAGTTGAGAATTTTGCTTGAGGACAAGCAAAAGCTTAAGTGTGGGGGTATTTGATAAACCGTAAAAGTAACATATTTTAATCCCACATTTAGCATGCTTTTGGATGAATTATCCCTTATTTTATGCAATTTGGTGCTCTTAATCCTTTGTTTTCATGTTTTATACTCAGGGAAGCACCGCAGGATGAAAAGAACAAGAAACGGGCTTAAAACGGGCCAAATGGGCCACATCACAAAATCGACACGACCTGGGCTCAAGACCACACGGCTGTGCCTCATCAACGGACTCCACACGGCCTACCCACGATTTACACGGGCGTGTGCCATGGCCGTGCCCCTACCATGACAAAGAGAAAATTCACTCGGATTAGGATACTTAGAGGCGAAGAAACACATTCCGAAGCCTATATAAACACCCTAAGTATGACATAAAAGGGGGAGCCCAAGGCTTTTGTCAGGGGGCGTCTTGCTAAGCCAGAGAAGGCAGATTTGTGGGGATTCACTCGAAGATAGCCAGTTGATTCATCTCAAGAAGCCGGAATCATACTCAAGACAGAGGATCTCTCCTTCAATTCCTTTAGGGGGTTTTAGGGATTTCTTATGTTTTGTTTTATCTTTTCTTCTGAGATGTTTTCTTTTATTGTTATGAACTAAACCCTCAGATACCTGAGGGGGATGAAACCTAAGATGAATCTTGTTATCGTTTGCTGAACTATATGATAAATATTTGACTTGTTCTTAATTATGTGTTCTTAATTCTTGTGTTGATATTTCCGGGATATTGATTCAAGTTTGATGTGCTTAGGTGGAGGAGCAAAAGTCCCTGCCTAAGAGTAGATCTAGCATAGTTAAGCAGAGTCGATTGCGCGCCTAGAGATAGGGTGACGAGATTTTGCCGGATTAGGGTGAAACCTAATATGGGATTCCATAGATCGAGTTAATGCAATTTTAGGGGTTTTAATTAGAAAGAGATTTCAATTAATCAACCTAGGGTTAGACGTTATTCACTTCGAGAGAGGGTTTAATATACATTAGGGAATCTTACGGATCAAGTCAAATGAATAAATCGTCTGGTTCAGAGTTAGATAACAAGTGAAGTCTAGGTGGATTCTTCCTTGGGTATTGTCTTTATCAATTGGTTTTTCCCACAAGTATTTTCCCCAAATTCATTCTTCTTTGTCTTAGAGTCTTTAGTTTAATAATTAGTTAATTTAGATTAAACAACAAATTCCCTTTATTTTAGGCTATATAATAAAAAGAAAGTTAGTATTAGTACTTTTAGTTCCTTTGGGTTCGACATTCCTGTCTTGCCTTAACTATACTCTTCGCTCGATAGGTGCGCTTGCCTCAAATCGTTGTCATAGTTAGTTTCCAGGTTCGATCATTCTCATTTATAAATTTTAAGACTTTGACATCACATAAACATAACGATCATTGAATTTATCACATACAAACTTACCTCGATTTCAGAATAAGCTAGATCGTCGATCTAGTCCGAGACTTTATTCTTTCCCCGATCGAGGTTGATTCTTGGTTCTTCTTGCTCTATAATAGAAAATTAGCTAATTTTAATCATCACATTAATAAAAGCATTTCAATAATCATGCTTTGGCAAAATTACTATTTTGCCCTTAGACTTTGGCAAAATGACCATTTTACCCCTAGGCTCGAAAATCAATTCTAATCAAATTTATACCTTTAATGAGCCTAGGTGAACATTTATTTCTCTTGTGGCTATCATCAAAACCCAACATTTCACAAATTTACTACCAATTTTACAACCTTTACAAAAAGGTTCATTTAGGTGTTTTCATGGCAACACCTTTCACAAAAGTTGTTCATCTAACAACTAAGATTCATTTTCTTCCATAAAAATGCAGCAAATCACATACAAGCTCTCATGGCAAAACTCTAAACTTTTCACCATATTGCAAGATAGTCCCCTCATTAGAAAGCTTAAGCTTTAGGGGTTCCAAAAGTACAACTATCTTCAAGAAAAACCATTAAAATCACTTACTTGATTGGAGACGAGTTTGCTAAAATTTTGAGCTTTCAAAACCCTCTCTAAGCTGGTATTTTCAGTGGCGAAAAATGATGAAGAAAAGATGATATCACTCTTTTCTTTATTTTATTCTATATCATCAAATTAATCCACCTAACACATCAACTTTGACCAATTTGTCTCCTATTATCCCCTATGGCCGGCCAACCATTTACAAAGGGGCTAATTGCCCGATAAACCATAATTTATACATATTTTAACCCCATGCTTAGCTTATTTTTGGATGAGTTTTCATTAGATTTGATGAATTCGATGCTCCTAATCCTTTAATTTCATGTTTTACCCTCAGAAGAGCTTAGGGAGTCGAAAAAGAACGAGAAATGGGCCAAAAAAGGGACAAAATGGGCCTATCTTATAATTCAACACGGCCTGGGCCATCAAACACGGCCGTGTGTTTCGAGCAGGATCAAACACGACATGGACCAACGTACACGGGTAGACCACACGGCCGTGTGTGGTGAGCAGGAGTGTAACATTCTGAAATTTGGGAATTTATGCTTTACATTATATCATGCGTTAGGCTAGTTAAGAATGTTAATTGTGTATGTTTAGGGGTCCTAAGAAGACTTTGGGTTGAGTTGGGCCTTAGTAAATTTTTTGTGTTTAAGCACTTTAAGGAGAGAAGGTAAGTGGCATCAAGACTTAAGGAAATAAGTGTGTATTTTGCTAGCACAAGTGGAGCTAGTAGCAGAGTGGTGTGGCGTCACATGAAGGGGCTTAAGGGGTGGAGTTCGAATCCCACCTATTGCAAATTTTTGGATTAATTTTTTGTGCTTCTCTTCCAAAGTGTCGGTCAAGCTTTAAAGATGGTAAGGAAGACTTTTTATTGAAGGAAAGAACACAAGGGAGAAGAGTAAGGAGAGAAACAAGGGAAGAATAAGGAAAGAAATAAAGGAAAAAGGTAAGAGAGGGAACATATTGGCCGATTTTGTGGAAGGTGTTTTGGAAAGAATTTTTGGTCAACCTTGATCTTTTTGGTAAAGAGATGCACGGTTTTGGTAGGGGGAATGAGGGAGCCGAATTTCCTATAGCTTTTTACAAAGTTTCGATGCATTAGAGGCTTATTTTCTTTTTAGCATTTTTGGTGTTTTCTTTTCTAATTCTTTCTCCTTTGCTTGCCGAAACTCTAAAGCCAAAATTGTTCACCTTTTTCCTTTGTTGCCGAAACACTCACCTCATTTTTGCTCATTTTCCCTTTGTTAGCCGAAACTATCTAGCACTCTTTTTCCATCTCTCCTTTTCTTTTTTCACCATTTCTTTAATCCTTCTCTCTTCTTCTTAAACCAATATTTTGATGGCCGAATTTGCTTGATCTTTTCTCTCTAAATAGTCGAAACTTTAATCACATTTTTTCTTCTTCTTTCTTGCATTTTGGGCATTTCTTCTTGACTGAATTGGTAAGTGATCTCTTTCTCTTCTTTTCATTTTTCTTCTTAGTCGAATGTGTGTCCATTACTATTCGGTTGTTCTACTTGTTTCTAAACCGAAATATCACTTTCTCCTACTCACTCATATCTTGATCATCTTATTATTTGTAGTGTTCTAGTGGGTGGCCGAATATCATCCTTGCCAATTCATTTCTAGCCATAAGTCCAATCGGTGGAAGTTGGATTTATTATTGTCAAGGTAAGGAATTTCTTCGAGGTTTATTTCGATATATCTCAATGCTTGGTTATTCCGTTAAAACGGATCGATGGATTTGACTAATCGGTTATATTAGGGACTAAATCGCTCGTTCTTCTCTAATTGTTGATCCTACGGAAGTACTGGCAAGCCGAATCCTATCCCTAAACAACTACTCTCTCTCATAGTAGTATTTTACTGACCAAGACTTTTTCAATGGAGGCAAGTGGTAGCCATTTGAAAGGAAAAGCGATAGGAGGACAAAAAGGGAGTGGATTTGCAATTCCTACTCCTAAGTTCAAACGTAAGACGGTATCGGAAGTTCGGGATTTCCCACCGGGTCGTGGACCATCATCCGGTGAGAATAGACAAATCGTGGTCGTTCACGATACTAAGGGTAAGCATTTCATTAGATCGTTAGATTTAGATATTTGGATTAAGACACCCTCTTTTTGTTGTTAATCGAGTATTATGGTGACATAGGTGCCGACGATCAAGAAGGTTTAGTCCTTACCGTAATCAGGTGTGTAATCTCACACCAAAATCACGTTGATTCATGATTCACCATTATGATTGGACAAATAGATCGTTATTGTTTACAAGTCTAAAAACCGTAATATAGCATGAATCAAGTAATTGGCTTAAACGATGTTAATTCTAAGATCTGTCAAAATTGGTATTAATTTATTAAATTACCAAAATGCCCTTATGGGCCAAATTACCAAAATGCCCCTATGGGCCGATTTACCAAAATGCCCCTATGGGCTGAATTACCAAAATGTCCTAATGGGCCGATTTGCAAAAATGCCTTAAGTGGGCCGAATTATTAAATTTCTTTAATGGGCCGATTCACCAAAATTGTTCACTAGATTAATGGTTGTTATTTATATGTGGATATTTTATGTTATTATGTATGTTGCATCTTTACATATTGCATAGGATGAGAATAATTGTATGGAGATCAGTGTAGGCTGGTGGCATTGCCACAATTCGTGTATTATCGTGCTTAACTATGTTTTCGGTGGATTGACCACAAAAATATTATAAATAGCAGCTTGACTGCAAATTGGTGTGAGCGGCGGGGTGGGTTGACTTGATCCCCACAGGTGTGATTGGCTGGTCAGGGGTGTGATGGATGGATTGGGTTGGGTTGCATACATTTACTTCATTTAATTATTGTTATGTAAATGGGCTTCAGTCCAAGATGATACTATACGGGTTCAGGCCCAGTGGATGACGGTAAGGGGATTATGCACTGAGTTCTTGTAACTCACCCCCTTCTTTCTTAATCCTTGTAGGTAATGCTCCGTGATGAGGACTTGGGCCATGGATGACTCGGCGGAGGCCATACTTTGGAAATAATAATTTCGAATATTAGTAAACTACTTTTCCGCTTTATTTCATTATTTTTGCTATTTTGGTTTAAGTTGTAATAAGGCCTCTGGGATATGTTTTAATTTGCTTTATGTTTTGACGTACTTAATATTTTTCTTGAATTATTTTAAATGGGAATTTTCTAAAACCATAAATAACGGTTTTTTTTTCTAAAATTGATTAACAAATGGTTTTCATAATAAATATGTACAAATAATTTAACTCGGAAATTTTCTCTCGAATATTCAACAATATTTTCTAAGGGCACGATTTTAGATTATTAGTTCAATTATCGATTCTTCAATCAACCTTTCAAGATTAGTAGTATTTTTATCGAATATTTCTAATCAAATTCATTTCCTTAACTATAACCAAATAAAACCTACTATTAGTAAGAATCACAAACTCTTTTCTTCATGTGACATGTCAGATCCGGTCATACTGCATGGGTTGGGTTTAGGGTGTTACATTTTATGGTATCAGAGCCCGATTGCAAAACTCGGCTGTGGTTTGGGTTCAAAAGCATTTTCCAAAGCTGTTTGAAATTTGTAAATGCATATTTTAGAGGAAGTATGGCACCACGGGTATCCGGCACCAAGTTAGTAAGTTTTTGTTTTCATTTTATAATTAATGTGTTATGACTGTGGTAAGAAAACTCCACAAAATAGAAATACTCTAGAACTTTTAGCTTTAGGAGCTGAAACTATAGAGATGGAGACTTTAGGATACGTTTTGCGAAAACAACTTTACTTTCTATACTCCATAAAACATTGTTTAATAAACATTGAATAGTATACTGATTCATAAGGCTCCTAATCAGATTAAATCGAATTAGCAAACATGAGCGCTAGAGGACGTGGACGCGGTAGACGTGGACGTGGTAGAGGCTGAGGTGCTAGAGTTGTATCTGAGGCATCGGGACATATGCCGGAAATGGACGCACTGTGTCACCAAGGTGATGAAGCTGGGTCACATGATCGAATGAGAGGGGACGACGCCTGTCCCCAGCGATGTTGCAGGTACTGGAAAGGGTCGTTGGGGCAAGAACTGGGTCGGCAGCTCGTGGGTCGATATCGGAGCGACTCAGATCGATTGGGGCTGAAGTCTTTAGGGGTATTTCGGGTGTAGCCCCTAGTGTAGCGGAGTACTGGCTTAAGGCGGTGGAACAGATTATGGACAACCTGGATTGCACCGCTGAGCAGAAACTGAAAGGGGTTGTGTCATTACTGAGAGACGAGGCGTATCAGTGGTGGCTCACTGTTCGGGAAGGCACTCTGGTTGATCGTATTACCTGGGAATTCTTCAAGACAGCATTCCAGGGAAAATATGTCGGGGCTAGCTATAAGAATGCCCGAAGGAAAGAATTTCTGAATCTGGTCCAAGGAGGTAAATCTGTGGCAGCATATGAGGCGGAGTTTCTGTGTCTGAGTTGGTATGCTGGGGTATAGTGCCTACTGATTATGAACGATGTGTGCGTTTTTAGGATGGGTTGCGTGATGAGTTACGGGTACTGATAGCCCCACAGAAGGAGAGGAATTTTGCTACACTGGTGGAAAAAGCTAAGATAGTTGAGGAGGTTAAACACTCGGAACGGCAAAATCGAGACAAGGATAGGGGCAAGAGCAAGAGAGACTCTGGGTACTCAGGTCCTGCTAGAGGGTTTCAGAAAAGGCCCAGGAATGAGGAGCCAGCTCGAGAAAGAGTTCAAGTTACTACCAATCAGTTACAGCCTTGTGCGGATTGTGGGAAACTTCACTCGGGTGAATGCTGGAAGAGAACTGGTGGTTGTTTCAGATGTGGATCCAAGGACCATCGGTTTAGGGATTGCCCTCGAGAGCCTGCTCAGACTTAGGTGGTTCGTAACAGATTTGCGCAGCTAGCTGGAGGCGCTCAGCAGCCGCCGAGAGCCCGTGGGCCAGGTAGAGATGATAATGGTGTAGGACGAGGTCAGGGTGCACCGGGTAGAGGTACCGATAATAGGGGTAACACGGAGGCGAGACAGCCAGGGTTGGTCTATGCGGTCAGACATCGAGAGGATGGTGATGCACCTGACGTCATAACCGGTACATTTTTCATAGCTGATGTACCTGTTATTGCTTTGATAGATATTGGATCCACCCATTCGTATGTTACTTGTGCTGTGTCTGGAACTTTTAATATTAGATCTGAGATTACAGCTAGAGAAAAAACTGTGATTAGCCCTTTAGGACAGTCGGTGGTAGTAAATAAGTTGTTTAGGGATGTGCCCTTAGAAGTTCAGGGGGAAGTATTTCTGGCGGATTTGATGGAACTGCCATTTGGCGAGTTCGATCTTATTTTGATCATGAACTGGCTGGTTAAACCCCGTGCGAACTTGGACTGTGCTGCAAAGCAGATGGTACTAAGAACTTCGGAGGATAAAGAAGTGATGATGATAGGTGAAAGAAGAAACTATCTGTCTAATGTGGTATCTGCTTTAAAGGCAGAAAAGTTGGTACGAAAGGGGTGTGGAGCGTACTTAGCCTTTATCAGTGCTTTGGATGCCAAAGAGTTGTCGGTAGAGGGTGTTAGAACGGTGAAAGAGTTTTCAAATGTCTTTCCCGAGGAGCTTCAAGGATTGCCTCCGGATCGGGAGGTGGAGTTTGGCATTGAGCTGTTGCCAGGAACGGCTCCGGTGTCCATTGCCCCTTACAGAATGGCACCGAAGGAGCTCGTGGAACTTAAAGCTCAGATCCAGGAGTTGCTGGATCGTGGATTTATTCGACCAAGTGTGTCACCGTGGGGAGCGCAGGTTTTGTTCGTTAAGAAAAAGGATGGGTCGATGCATATGTGCATCGATTATAGACAATTGAATAAGTTGACGATCAAGAACAAGTATCCGTTACCGAGGATCGATGATTTGTTTGATCAGCTATGAGGAGCTTCAATTTTCTCGTAAATAGACTTGAGATCGGGATATCACCAGCTTAAGGTCAAGGAGGCGGATATTCACAAGACTGCATTCTGAACCCGATATGGGCATTACGAGTTAAAGGAAGCTTCGGACAGACAGAAATCATACGCAGATCTGAAGCAGAAGGAGATAGAGTTCTCTGTGGGTGATCAGGTCTTTTTGAAGGTCTAACCTTGGAAAAAGATATTTAGATTTGGACGGAAGGGCAAGTTGAGCCCTAGGTTTATCTGGACCTTACCGTAATCTTGAAGCGTGTTGGGCCGGTGGCTTATCGACTTGAGTTACCTCTGAGTTAAGTCGATACATAGTGTATTTCATGTTTCAATGTTAAGGCGTTATCGTTCGGATCCGTCTCATGTTGTGCCAGGGGAGGAAGTTGAGATAAGACCTGGCTTGTCTTTTGAAGAGGAGCCAGTACAGATTTTAGATCGGGATGTTAAGGTGCTAAGGAGGAAGTCGGTTCTGTTAGCCAATGTATTATGGCGTAATCACGGGACAGAAGAAGCTATATGAGAGCCAGAGGACACGATCCGGCAGCAATACCCTCATCTCTTTTAATCAGGTAAATTTCGAGGCCGAAATTTTTTTAAGGGGGGTAGAATTGTAACATTCTGAAATTCGAGAATTTATGCTTTACATTATATCATGCGTTAGGCTAGTTAAGAATGTTAATTGTGTATGTTTAGGGGTCCTAAGAAGACTTTGGGTTGAGTTGGGCCTTAGTAAATTTTTTGTGTTTAAGCAGTTTAAGGAGAGAAGGTAAGTGGCATCAAGACTTAAGGAAATAAGTGTGTATTTTACTAGCACAAGTGGAGCTAGTAGCAGAGTGGTGTGGCGTCACATGAAGGAGCTTAAGGGGTGGAGTTCGAATCCCACCTATTGCAAATTTTTGGATTAATTTTTTGTGCTTCTCTTCCAAAGTGTCGGCCAAGCTTTAAAGATGGTAAGGAAGACTTTTTATTGAAGGAAAGAACACAAGGGAGAAGAGTAAGGAGAGAAACAAGGGAAGAATAAGGAAAGAAATAAAGGAAAAAGGTAAGAGATGGAACATATTGGCTGATTTTGTGGAAGGTGTTTTGGAAAGAATTTTTGGTCAACCTTGATCTTTTTGGTAAAGAGATGCACGGTTTTGGTAGGGGGAATGAGGGAGCTGAATTTCCTATAGCTTTTTACAAAGTTTCGATGCATGAGAGGCTTATTTTCTTTTTAGCATTTTTGGTGTTTTCTTTTTTAATTCTTTCTCCTTTGCTTGCCGAAACTCTAAAGCCAAAATTGTTCACCTTTCTCCTTTGTTGCCGAAACACTCACCTCATATTTGCTCATTTTCCCTTTGTTAGCCGAAACTATCTAGCACTCTTTTTCCATCTCTCCTTTTCTTTTTTCACCATTTCTTCAATCCTTCTCTCTTCTTCTTAAACCAATATTTTGATGGCCGAATTTGCTTGATCTTTTCTCTCTAAATAGCCGAAACTTTAATCACATTTTTTCTTCTTCTTTCTTGCATTTTGGGCATTTCTTCTTCACCGAATTGGTAAGTGATCTCTTTCTCTTCTTTTCATTTTTCTTCCTAGCCGAATGTGTGCCCATCACTATTCGGTTGTTCTACTTGTTTCTAAACCGAAATATCACTTTCTCCTACTCACTCATATCTTGATCATCTTATTTTTTGTAGTGTTGTAGTGGGTGGCCGAATATCATCCCTGCCGATTCATTTCTAGCCATAAGTCCAATCGGTGGAAGTTGGATTTATTATTGTCAAGGTAAGGAATTTCTTCGAGGTTCATTTCGATATATCTCAATGCTTGGTTATTCCGTTAAAACAGATCGATGGATTTGACTAATCGGTTATATTAGGGACTAAATCGCTCGTTCTTCTCTAATTGTTGATCCTACAGAAGTACTGGCAAGCCGAATCCTATCCTTAAACAACTACTCTCTCTTATAGTAGTATTTTACTAACCAAGACTTTTTCAACGGAGGCAAGTGGTAGCGATTTGAAAGGAAAAGCGATAGGAGGACAAAACGGGAGTGGATTTGCAATTCCTACTCCTAAGTTCAAACGTAAGACGGTATCGGCAGTTCGGGATTTCCCACCGGGTCGTGGACCATCATCCGGTGAGAATAGACAAATCGTGGTCGTTCACGATACTAAGGGTAAGCATTTCATTAGATCGTTAGATTTAGATATTTGGATTAAGACACCCTCTTTTTGTTGTTAATCGAGTATTATGGTGACATAGGTGCCGACGATCAAGAAGGTTTAGTCCTTACCGTAATCAGGTGTGTAATCTCACACCAAAATCCCGTTGATTCATGATTCACCATTATGATTGGACAAATAGATCGTTATTGTTTACAAGTCTAAAAACCGTAATATATCATGAATTGAGTAATTGGCTTAAACGATGTTAATTCTAAGATCCGTCAAAATCGGTATTAATTTATTAAATTACCAAAATGCCCCTATGGGCTGAATTACCAAAATGCCCCTATGGGTCGATTTACCAAAATGCCCCTATGGGCTGAATTACCAAAATGTCCTAATGGGCCGATTTTCAAAAATGCCTTAAGTGGGCCGAATTATTAAATTTCTTTAATGGGCCGATTCACCAAAATTGTTCACTAGATTAATGGTTGTTATTTATATGTGGATATTTTATGTTATTATGTATGTTGCTTCTTTACATATTGCATGGGATGGGAATAATTGTATGGAGAGCAGTGTAGCCTGGTGGCATTGCCACAATTCGTGTATTATCGTGCTTAACTATGTTTTCGGTGGCTTGACCACAAAAATATTATAAATAGCAGCTTGACTGCAAATTGGTGTGAGCGGCGCGGTGGGTTGACTTGATCCCCACAAGTGTGATTGGCTGGTCAGGGGTGTGATGGATGGATTGGGTTGGGTTGCATACATTTACTTCATTTAATTATTGTTATGTAAATGGGCTTCAGTTCAAGATGATACTATACGGGTTCAGGCCCAGTGGATGACGGTAAGGGGATTATGCACTGAGTTCTTGTAACTCACCCCCTTCTTTCTTAATCCTTGTAGGTAATGCTCCGTGATGAGGACTTGGGCCATGGATGACTCGGCGGAGGCCATACTTTGGAAATAATAATTTCGAATATTAGTAAACTACTTTTCCGCTTTATTTCATTATTTTTGCTATTTTGGTTTAAGTTGTAATAAGGCCTGCAGGGATATGTTTTAATTTGCTTTATGTTTTGACGTACTTAATATTTTTCTTGAATTATTTTAAATGGGAATTTTCTAAAACCATAAATAACGGTTTTTTTTTACTAAAATTGATTAACAAATGGTTTTCATAATAAATATGTACAAATAATTTAACTCGAAAATTTTCTCTCGACTATTCAACAATATTTTCTAAGGGCACGATTTTAGATTATTAGTTCAATTATCGATTCTTCAATCAACCTTTCAAGATTAGTAGTATTTTTATCGAATATTTCTAATCAAATTAGTTTCCTTAACTATAACCAAATAAAACCTACTATTAGTAAGAATCACAAACTCTTTTCTTCATGTGACATGTCAGATCCGGTCATACTGCATGGGCCGAGTCTAGGGTGTTACATTTTATGGTATCAGGGCCCGGTTGCAAAACTCGGCTGTGGTTTGGGTTCAAAAGCATTTTCCAAAGCTGTTTGAAATTTATAAATGCATATTTTAGAGGAAGTATGGCACCACGGGTATCCGGCACCAAGTTAGTAAGTTTTTGTTTTCATTTTATAATTAATGTGTTATGACTGTGGTAAGAAAACTCCACAAAATAGAAATACTCTAGAACTTTTAGCTTTAGGAGCTGAAACTATAGATATGGAGACTTTAGGATACGTTTTGCGAAAACAACTTTACTTTCTATACTCCATAAAATATAGTTTAATAAACATTGAATAGTATACTGATTCATAAGGCTCCTAATCAGATTAAATCGAATTAGCAAACATGAGCGCTAGAGGACGTGGACGCGGCAGACGTGGACGTGGTAGAGGCTGAGGTGCTAGAGTTGTATCTGAGGCATCGGGACATATGCCGGAAATGGATGCACCTGTGTCACCAGTGACTGAAGCTGGGTCTCATGATCGAATGAGAGGGGACGACGCTCTGTCCCAAGCGATGTTGCAGGTACTGGAAAGGGTCGTTGGGGCAAGAACTGGGTCGGCAGCTCGTGGGTCGATATCGGAGCGACTCAGATCGATTGGGGCTAAAGTCTTTAGGGGTATTTCGGGTGTAGCCCCTAGTGTAGCGGAGTACTGGCTTGAGGCGGTGGAACAGATTATGGACAACCTGGATTGCACCGCTGAGTAGAAACTGAAAGGGGTTGTGTCATTACTGAGAGACGAGGCGTATCAGTGGTGGCTCACTGTTCGGGAAGGCACTCTTGTTGATCGACACCACAGGAATTCTTCAAGACAGCATTCCAGGGAAAATATGTCGGGGCTAGCTATATGAATGCCCGAAGGAAAGAATTTTTGAATCTGGTCCAAGGAGGTAAATCTGTGGCAGCATATGAGGCGTTGTTTCTGTGTCTGAGTCGGTATGCTGGGGTATAGTGCCTACTGATTATGAACGATGTGTGCATTTTTAGGACGGGTTGCGTGATGAGTTACGGGTACTGATAGCCCCACAGAAGGAGAGGAATTTTGCTACACTGGTGGAAAAAGCTAAGATAGTTGAGGAGGTTAAACACTCGGAACGGCAAAATCGAGACAAGGATAGGGGCAAGAGCAAGAGAGACTCTGGGTACTCAGGTCCTGCTAGAGGGTTTCAGAAAAGGCCCAGGAATGAGGAGCCAGCTCAAGTAAGAGTTCAAGTTACTACCAATCAGTTACAGCCTTGTGCGGATTGTGGGAAACTTCACTCGGGTGAATGCTGGAAGAGAACTGGTGGTTGTTTCAGATGTGGATCCAAGGACCATCGGTTTAGGGATTGCCGCCGAGAGCCCGCTCGCACTCGGATGGTTCGTAATGATTTGTGCAAACACCGGAGGCGCTCAGCAGCCGCCGAGCGCCGTGGGCCAGGTCGAGATGGTAATGGTGTAGGACGAGGTCAGGGTGCATCGGGTAGAGGTACCGGTAATAGGGGTAACACGGAGGCGAGACAGCCAGGGTTGGTCTATGCGGTCGACGTCGAGAGGATAGTGATGCACTGACGCCATAACCGACGCGTTTTCATAGCCGATGTACTTGGCATCGCTTTGATAGATATTGGATCCACCCATTCGTATGTTGCTTGTCTTTGTGTCCGAACTTTGAATATTAGATCCGAGATTACACTCGAGAAACAACCGTGATTAGCCCTTTAGGACATGATCGGTGGTAGTAAATAAGTTGTTTAGGATGTGCCCTTAGAAGTTCGAGGGGGAATATTTAGCGGATTTGATGGAACCGCCATTTGGCGAGTTCGATCTTATTCGAGCATGGACTGGTCCGGTTAAACACCGTGCGAACTTGGACCGTCTTTGCAGCGAGATGGTACTAAGAACTTCAAGGATAAAGAAGTGATGATGATAGGTGAAAGAAGAAACTATCTCGCCTAATGTGGTATCTCGCTTTAAAGCGCGAAAAAGTTGGTACGAAAAGGGGTGTGGAGCGTATTTAGCCTTTATCGCTTGCTTTGGATGCCAAAGAGTTGTCGGTAGAGGGTGTTAGAACGGTGAAAGAGTTTTCAAACGTCTTTCCCGAGGAGCTTCAAGGATTGCCTCCGGATCGGGAGGTGGAGTTTGGCATTGAGCTATTGCCAAGAACGGCTCTGGTGTCCATTGGCCCTTACAGAATGGCACCGAAGGAGCTCGTGGAACTTAAAGCTCAGATCCAGGAGTTGCTGGATCATGGATTTATTCGACCAAGTGTGTCACCGTGGGGAGCGCAGGTTTTGTTCGTTAAGAAAAAGGATGGGTCGATGCATATGTGCATCGATTATAGACAATTGAATAAGTTGACGATCAAGAACAAGTATCCGTTACCGAGGATCGATGATTTGTTTGATCAGCTACGAAGAGCTTCAATTTTCTCGTAAATAGACTTGAGATCGAGATATCACCAGCTTAAGGTCAAGGAGGCGGATATTCACAAGACTGCATTCCGAACCCGATATGGGCATTACGAGTTCTTAGTGATGTCGTTCGGTTTGACTAATGCACCAGCTGCATTTATGGACATAATGGATCGAGTCTTCCAACCCTATCTAGATCGGTTTGTGGTGGTGTTCATAGACGACATCTTGGTGTACTCAAAGACTGAAGAAGAGCATGATTCGCATTTACGGGTCGTATTGCAGATATTAAGGGAGAAGCAAACTGTATGCCAAATTCGGTAAGTGTGAATTTTGGCTGAAGGAAGTGACCTTTTTGGGGCATGTTGTGTCTGCACAAGGAATTAGAGTTGATCCCCTAAGGTCGAGGTCAGTATTGGATTGGAAGCCACCGAAGTCAGTGGCAGAAATTCAAAGTTTTCTAGTTTTGGCTGGGTATTACAGGCGTTTTGTTGAGGGGTTTTCGTTGATTGCTGCACCCCTGACTAAGTTGTTGCGCAAAGGACTACCGCTTGTGTGGTCGAGATAAGCAAGAAGAAAGCTTTGAGAAATTGAAGAAGATTCCGGCGGTAAGCGCCATATTGATTCAAATGAGGCCTGGTAAAGAGAGTTTATTGTTTGTTGTGATGCGTCACACATGGGCTTGGGATGTGTGTTGATGCAAGGGGGAAAAGTGGTGGCTTATGTATCTCGTCAATTAAGGCCGCATGAGATAAACTGAAGTTGGAAGGCTTTACATGAAACTTTGGGTACAAGACTAAATTTTAGCACGGCGTTTCATCTGCAATCAGATGGTCAGTCGGAGAGAGTAATCCAGATTCTAGAAGACATGTTAAGGGGCTGTGTGATCGACTTCAGAGGTAGTTGGGAAGATTTTCTACCATTGGAAGAGTTTGCATACAACAACAGCTATCAATCCATTATCCAAATGGCACCCTACGAGGCGTTGTATGGTCGTAGGTGTCGTACTCTCCTACTTGGTTGGATCGAGCCGGGAGCGACAGTTATTGGGTCCTGATTTGATCTCAGAGACGGAGGAAAAAGTTAAGGTAATTCAGGCTCGGTTAAAGGAAGCTTCGGACAGATAGAAATCATACGCAGATCTGAAGTGGAAGGAGATAGAGTTCTCTGTGGGTGATCAGGTCTTTTTGAAGGTCTCACCTTGGAAAAAGATCTTTAGATTTGGACGGAAGGGCAAGTTGAGCCCTAGGTTTATCGGACCTTACCGTGTATTGAAGCGTGTTGGGCTAGTGGCTTATCAGCTTGAGTTACCTCTGGAGTTAAGTCAGATACATAGTGTATTTCATGTTTCAATGTTAAGGCGTTATCGTTCGGATCCGTCTCATGTTGTGCCAGGGGAGGAAGTTGAGATAAGACCTGACTTGTCTTTTGAAGAGGAGCCAGTACAGATTTTAGATCGGGATGTTAAGGTGCTAAGGAGGAAGTCGGTTCCGTTAGTCAATGTATTATGGCGTAATCACGGGACAGAAGAAGCTACATGGGAGCCAGAGGACAAGATCCGGCAGCAATACCCTCATCTCTTTTAATCAGGTAAATTTTGAGGCCGAAATTTTTTTAAGGGGGTAGAATTGTAACATTCTGAAATTCGGGAATTTATGCTTTACATTATATCATGCGTTAGGCTAGTTAAGAATGTTAGTTGTGTATGTTTAGGGGTCCTAAGAAGACTTTGGGTTGAGTTGGGCCTTAGTAAATTTTTTGTGTTTAAGCACTTTAAGGAGAGAAGGTAAGTGGCATCAAGACTTAAGGAAATAAGTGTGTATTTTACTAGCACAAGTGGAGCTAGTAGCAGAGTGGTGTGGCATCACATGACGGGGCTTAAGGGGTGGAGTTCGAATCCCACCTATTGCAAATTTTTGGATTAATTTTTTGTGCTTCTCTTCCAAAGTGTCGGCCAAGCTTTAAAGATGGTAAGGAAGACTTTTTATTGAAGGAAAGAACACAAGGGAGAAGAGTAAGGAGAGAAATAATGGAAGAATAAGCAAAGAAATAAAGGAAAAAGGTAAGAGAGGGAACATATTGGCCGATTTTGTGGAAGGTGTTTTGGAAAGAATTTTTGGTCAGCCTTGATCTTTTTGGTAAAGAGATGCACGGTTTTGGTAAGGGGAATGAGGGAGCTAAATTTCCTATAGCTTTTTACAAAGTTTCGATGCATGAGAGGCTTATTTTGTTTTTAGCATTTTTGGTGTTTTCTTTTCTAATTCTTTCTCCTTTGCTTGCCGAAACTCTAAAGCCAAAATTGTTCACCTTTCTCCTTTGTTGCCGAAACACTCACCTCATTTTTTCTCATTTTCCCTTTGTTAGCCGAAACTATCTAGCACTCTTTTTCCATCTCTCCTTTTCTTTTTTCACCATTTCTTCAATCCTTCTCTCTTCTTCTTAAACCAATATTTTGATGGCTGAATTTGCTTGATCTTTTCTCTCTAAATAGCCGAAACTTTAATCACATTTTTTCTTCTTCTTTCTTGCATTTTGGGCATTTCTTCTTGACCAAATTGGTAAGTGATCTCTTTCTCTTCTTTTCATTTTTCTTCCTAGCCGAATGTGTGTCCATCACTATTCGGTTGTTCTACTTGTTTCTAAACCGAAATATCACTTTCTCCTACTCACTCATATCTTGATCATCTTATTTTTTGTAGTGTTCTAGTGGGTGGCCGAATATCATCCTTGCCGATTCATTTCTAGCCATAAGTCCAATCGGTGGAAGTTGGATTTATTATTGTCAAGGTAAGGAATTTCTTCGAGGTTCATTTCGATATATCTCAATGCTTGGTTATTCCGTTAAAACGGATCGATGGATTTGACTAATCGGTTATATTAGGGACTAAATCGCTCGTTCTTCTCTAATTGTTGATCCTACGGAAGTACTGGCAAGCCGAATCCTATCCCTAAACAACTACTCTCTCTCATAGTAGTATTTTACTGACCAAGACTTTTTCAACGGAGGCAAGTGGTAGCGATTTGAAAGGAAAAGCGATAGGAGGACAAAAAGGGAGTGGATTTGCAATTCCTACTCCTAAGTTCAAACGTAAGACGGTATCGGCAGTTCGGGATTTCCCACCGGGTCGTGGACCATCATCCGGTGAGAATAGACAAATCGTGGTCATTCATGATACTAAGGGTAAGCATTTCATTAGATCGTTAGATTTAGATATTTGGATTAAGACACCCTCTTTTTGTTGTTAATCGAGTATTATGGTGACATAGGTGCCGACGATCAAGAAGGTTTAGTCCTTACCGTAATCAGGTGTGTAATCTCACACCAAAATCCCGTTGATTCATGATTCACCATTATGATTGGACAAATAGATCGTTATTGTTTACAAGTCTAAAAACCGTAATATAGCATGAATTGAGTAATTGGCTTAAACGATGTTAATTCTAAGATCCGTCAAAATCGGTATTAATTTATTAAATTACCAAAATGCCCCTATGGGCTGAATTACCAAAATGCCCCTATGGGCTGATTTACCAAAATGCCCCTATGGGCTGAATTACCAAAATGTCCTAATGGGCCAATTTGCAAAAATGCCTTAAGTGGGCCAAATTATTAAATTTCTTTAATGGGCCGATTCACCAAAATTGTTCACTAGATTAATGGTTGTTATTTATATGTGGATATTTTATGTTATTATGTATGTTGCATCTTTACATATTGCATGGGATGGGACTAATTGTATGGAGAGCGCAAGTAGCCCGGTGGCATTGCGAGTACTGTGTATTATCGTGCTTAACTATGTTTTCGGTGGCTTGACCACAAAAATATTATAAATAGCAGCTTGACTGCAAATTGGTGTGAGCGGCGCGGTGGGTTGACTTGATCCCCACAAGTGTGATTGGCTGGTCAGGGGTGTGATGGATGGATTGGGTTGGGTTGCATACATTTACTTCATTTAATTATTGTTATGTAAATGGGCTTCAGTCCAAGATGATACTATACGGGTTCAGGCCCAGTGGATGACGGTAAGGGGATTATGCACTGAGTTCTTGTAACTCACCCCCTTCTTTCTTAATCCTTGTAGGTAATGCTCCGTGATGAGGACTTGGGCCATGGATGACTCGGTGGAGGCCATACTTTGGAAATAATAATTTCGAATATTAGTAAACTACTTTTCCGCTTTATTTCATTATTTTTGCTATTTTGGTTTAAGTTGTAATAAGACCTCTGGGATATGTTTTAATTTGCTTTATGTTTTGACGTACTTAATATTTTTCTTGAATTATTTTAAATGGGAATTTTCTAAAACCATAAATAACGGTTTTTTTTCTAAAATTGATTAACAAATGGTTTTCATAATAAATATGTACAAATAATTTAACTCGGAAATTTTCTCTCGAATATTCAACAATATTTTCTAAGGGCACGATTTTAGATTATTAGTTCAATTATCGATTCTTCAATCAACCTTTCAAGATTAGTAGTATTTTTATCGAATATTTCTAATCAAATTCGTTTCCTTAACTATAACCAAATAAAACCTACTATTAGTAAGAATCACAAACTCTTTTCTTCATGTGACATGTCAGATCTGGTCATACTGCATGGGTCGGGTTTAGGGTTTTACATTTTATGGTATCAGAGCCCGGTTGCAAAACTCGGCTGTGGTTTGGGTTCAAAAGCATTTTCCAAAGCTGTTTGAAATTTATAAATGCATATTTTAGAGGAAGTATGGCACCACGGGTATCCGTCACCAAGTCAGTAAGTTTTTGTTTTCATTTTATAATTAATGTGTTATGAATGTGGTAAGAAAACTCCACAAAATAGAAATACTCTAGAACTTTTAGCTTTAGGAGCTGAAACTATAGAGATGGAGACTTTAGGATACGTTTTGCGAAAACAACTTTACTTTCTATACTCCATAAAACATTGTTTAATAAACATTGAATAGTATACTGATTCATAAGGCTCCTAATCAGATTAAATCGAATTAGCAAACATGAGCGCTAGAGGACGTGGACGCGGTAGACGTGGACGTGGTAGAGGCTGAGGTGCTAGAGTTGTATCTGAGGCATCGGGACATATGCCGAAAATGGATGCACCTGTGTCACCAGTGACTGAAGCTGGGTCACATGATCGAATGAGAGGGGACGACGCTCTGTCCCAAGCGATGTTGCAGGTACTGGAAAGGGTCGTTGGGGCAAGAACTGGGTCAGCAGCTCGTGGGTCGATATCAGAGCGACTCAGATCGATTGGGGCTGAAGTCTTTAGGGGTATTTCGGGTGTAGCCCCTAGTGCAGCGGAGTACTGGCTTGAGGCGTTGGAACGGATTATGGACAACCTGGATTGCACCACTGAGCAGAAACTGAAAGGGGTTGTGTCATTACTGAGAGACGAGGCGTATCAGTGGTGGCTCACTGTTCGGGAAGGCACTCTGGTTGATCGTATTACCTGGGAATTCTTCAAGACAGCATTCCAGGGAAAATATGTCGGGGCTAGCTATATGAATGCCCGAAGGAAATAATTTCTGAATCTGGTCCAAGGAGGTAAATTTGTGGCAGCATATGAGGCGGAGTTTCTGTGTCTGAGTCAGTATGCTAGGGTATAGTGCCTACTGATTATGAACGATGTGTGCATTTTTAGGACGGGTTGCGTGATGAGTTACGGGTACTGATAGCCCCACAGAAGGAGAGGAATTTTGCTACACTGGTGGAAAAAGCTAAGATAGTTGAGGAGGTTAAACACTCGGAACGGCAAAATCGAGACAAGGATAGGGGCAAGAGCAAGAGAGACTCTGGGTACTCAGGTCCTGCTAGAGGGTTTCAGAAAAGGCCCAGGAATGAGGAGCCAGCTCGAGTAAGAGTTCAGGTTACTACCAATCAGTTACAGCCTTGTGCGGATTGTGGGAAACTTCACTCGGGTGAATGCTGGAAGAGAACTGGTGGTTGTTTCAGATGTGGATCCAAGGACCATCGGTTTAGGGATTGCCCTCGAGAGCCTGCTCAGAATCAGGTGGTTCGTAACAGATTTGCGCAGCCAGCTGGAGGCGCTCAGCAGCCGCCGAGAGCCCGTGGGCCAGGTCGAGATGGTAATGGTGTAAGACGAGGTCAGGGTGTACCGGGTAGAGGTACCGGTAATAGGGGTAACACAGAGGCGAGACAGCCAGGGTTGGTCTATGCGGTCAGACGTCGGGAGGATGGTGATGCACCTGACGTCATAACCGGTACATTTTTCATAGCTGATGTACCTGTTACTGCTTTGATAGATATTGGATCCACCCATTCGTATGTTGCTTGTGTTGTGTCTGGAACTTTGAATATTAGATCTGAGATTACAGCTAGAGAAACAACTGTGATTAGCCCTTTAGGACAGTCGGTGGTAGTAAATAAGTTGTTTAGGGATGTGCCCTTAGAAGTTCAGGGGGAAATATTTCTGGCGGATTTGATGGAACTGCCATTTGGCAAGTTCGATCTTATTCTGAGCATGGACTGGCTGGTTAAACACCGTGCGAACTTGGACTGTGCTGCAAAGCAGATGGTACTAAGAACTTCGGAGGATAAAGAAGTGATGATGATAGGTGAAAGAAGAAACTATCTGTCTAATGTGGTATCTGCTTTAAAGGCAGAAAAGTTGGTACGAAAGGGGTGTGGAGCGTACTTAGCCTTTATCAGTGCTTTGGATGCCAAAGAGTTGTCGGTAGAGGGTGTTAGAACGGTGAAAGAGTTTTCAAACGTCTTTCCCGAGGAGCTTCAAGGATTGCCTCTGGATCGGGAGGTGGAGTTTGGCATTGAGCTGTTGCCAGGAACGGCTCTGGTGTCCATTGCCCCTTACAGAATGGCACCGAAGGAGCTCGTGGAACTTAAAGCTCAGATCCAGGAGTTGCTGGATTGTGGATTTATTCGACCAAGTGTGTCACTGTGGGGAGCGCAGGTTTTGTTCGTTAAGAAAAAGGATGGGTCGATGCATATGTGCATCGATTATAGATAATTGAATAAGTTGACGATCAAGAACAAGTATCCGTTACCGAGGATTGATGATTTGTTTGATCAGCTACGAGGAGCTTCAATTTTCTCGTAAATAGACTTGAGATTGGGATATCACCAGCTTAAGGTCAAGGAGGCGGATATTCACAAGACTGCATTTTGAACCCGATATGGGCATTACGAGTTCTTAGTGATGTCGTTCGGGTTGACTAATGCACCAGCTGCATTTATGGACATGATGAATCGAGTCTTCCAACCCTATCTAGATCGGTTTGTGGTGGTGTTCATAGACGACATCTTGGTGTACTCAAAGACTGAAGAAGAGCATGATTCGCATTTACAGGTCGTATTGCAGATATTAAGGGAGAAGCAGCTGTATGCCAAATTCGGTAAGTGTGAATTTTGGCTGAAGGAAGTGACCTTTTTGGGGCATGTTGTGTCTGCTGAAGGAATTAGAGTTGATCCCCGGAAGGTCGAGGCTGTATTGGATTGGAAGCCACCGAAGTCAGTGGCAGAAATTCGAAGTTTTCTAGGTTTGGCTGGGTATTATAGGCGTTTTGTTGAGGGGTTTTCGTTGATTGTTGCACCCCTAACTAAGTTGTTGCGTAAAGGACTACCGTTTGTGTGGTCAGATAAGCAGCAAGAAAGCTTTGAGAAATTGAAGAAGATTCTGACAGAAGCGCCAGTATTGATTCAGCCTGAGGCCGGTAAAGAGTTTATTGTTTGTTGTGATGCGTCACACACGGGCTTGGGATGTGTGTTGATGCAAGGGGGAAAAGTGGTGGCTTATGTATCTCGTCAATTAAGGCCACATGAGATAAACTGAAGTTGGAAGGCTTTACATGAAACTTTGGGTACAAGACTAAATTTCAGCACGGCGTTTCATCTACAACCAGATGGTCAGTCGGAGAGAGTAATCCAGATTCTAGAAGACATGTTAAGGGGCTGTGTGATCGACTTCAGAGGTAGTTGGGAAGATTTTCTACCATTGGCAGAGTTTGCATACAACAACAGCTATCAATCCATTATCCAAATGGCACCCTACGAGGCGTTGTATGGTCGTAGGTGTCGTACTCCTACTTGCTGGACTGAGCTGGGGGACCGACAGTTATTGGGTCCTGATTTGATCTCAAAGACGGAGGAAAAAGTTAAGGTAATTCAGGCTCGGTTAAAGGAAGCTTCGGACAGACAGAAATCATACGCAGATCCGAAGCGGAAGGAGATAGAGTTCTCTCAGGGGTGATCGAGTCTTTTGAAGGTCTCACCTTGGAAAAGATCTTTAGATTTGGACGGAAGGGCAAGTTGAGCCCTAGGTTTATCGGACCTTACCGTGTATTGAAGCGTGTTGGGCCAGTGGCTTATCAGCTTGAGTTACCTCTGGAGTTAAGTCAGATACATAGTGTATTTCATGTTTTAATGTTAAGGCGTTATCGTTCGGATCAGTCTCATGTTGTGCCAGGGGAGGAAGTTGAGATAAGACCTGACTTGTCTTTTGAAGAGGAGCCAGTACAGATTTTAGATCGGGATGTTAAGGTGCTAAGGAGGAAGTCGGTTCCGTTAGTCAATGTATTATGGCGTAATCACAGAACAGAAGAAGCTACATGGGAGCCAGAGGACACGATCCGGCAGCAATACCCTCATATCTTTTTATCAGGTAAATTTCGAGGCCGAAATTTTTTTAAGGGTGGTAGAATTGTAACATTCTGAAATTCGGGAATTTATGCTTTACATTATATCATGCGTTAGGCTAGTTAAGAATGTTAATTGTGTATGTTTAGAGGTCCTAAGAAGACTTTGGGTTGAGTTGGGCCTTAGTAAATTTTTTGTGTTTAAGCACTTTAAGGAGAGAAGGTAAGTGGCATCAAGACTTAAGGAAATAAGTGTGTATTTTGCTAGAACAAGTGGAGCTAGTAGCAGAGTGGTGTGGCGTCACATGAGGGGACTTAAGGGGTGGAGTTCGAATCCCACCTATTGCAAATTTTTGGATTAATTTTTTGTGCTTCTCTTCCAAAGTGTCGGCCAAGCTTTAAAGATGGTAAGGAAGACTTTTAATTGAAGGAAAGAACACAAGGGAGAAGAGTAAGGAGAGAAACAAGGGAAAAATAAGGAAAGAAATAAAGGAAAAAGGTAAGAGAGGGAACATATTGGCCGATTTTGTGGAAGGTGTTTTGGAAAAAAAATTTTGTCAACCTTGATCTTTTGTAAAGAGATGCACGGTTTTGGTAGGGGGAATGAGGGAGCCGAATTTCCTATAGCTTTTTACAAAGTTTCGATGCATGAGAGGCATATTTTCTTTTTAGCATTTTTGGTGTTTTCTTTTCTAATTCTTTCTCCTCTGCTTGCTGAAACTCTAAAGCCAAAATTGTTCACCTTTCTCCTTTGTTGCCGAAACACTCACCTCATTTTGCTCATTTTCCCTTTGTTAGCCGAAACAATCTAGCACTCTTTTTCCATCTCTCCTTTTCTTTTTTCACCATTTCTTCAATCCTTCTCTCTTCTTCTTAAACCAATATTTTGATGGCCGAATCTTGCTTGATCTTTTCTCTCTAAATAGCCGAAACTTTAATCACATTTTTTCTTCTTCTTTCTTGTATTTTGGGCATTTCTTCTTGACCGAATTGGTAAGTGATCTCTTTCTCTTCTTTTCATTTTTCTTCCTAGCCGAATGTGTGTCCATCACTATTCGGTTGTTCTACTTGTTTCTAAACCGAAATATCACTTTCTCCTACTCCCTCATATCTTGATCATCTTCTTTTTCGTAGTGTTCTAGTGGGTGGCCGAATATCATCCTTGTCGATTCATTTCTAGCCATAAGTCCAATCGGTGGAAGTTGGATTTAATATTGTCAAGGTAAGGAATTTCTTCGAGGTTCATTTCGATATATCTCAATGCTTGGTTATTCCGTTAAAACGGATCGATGGATTTGACTAATCAGTTATATTAGGGACTAAATCGCTCGTTCTTCTCTAATTGTTGATCCTACGGAAGTACTGCTAAGCCGAATCCTATCCCTAAACAACTACTCTCTCTCATAGTAGTATTTTACTGACCAAGACTTTTTCAATGGAGGCAAGTGGTAGCGATTTGAAAGGAAAAGCGATAGGAGGACAAAAAGGGAGTGGATTTGCAATTCCTACTTCTAAGTTCAAACGTAGGGCGGTATCGGCAGTTCGGGATTTCCCACCGGGTTGTGGACCATCATCCGGTGAGAATAGACAAATCGTGGTCGTTCACGATACTAGGGGTAAGTATTTCATTAGATCGTTAGATTTAGATATTTGGATTAAGACACCCTCTTTTTGTTGTTAATCGAGTATTATGGTGACATAGGTGCCGACGATCAAGAAGGTTTAGTCCTTACCGTAATTAGGTGTGTAATCTCACACCGTAATCCCGCTGATTCATGATTCACCATTATGATTGGACGAATAGATCGTTATTGTTTACAAGTCTAAAATCCGTAATATAGCATGAATCGAGTAATTGGCTTAAACGATGTTAATTCTAAGATCTGTCAAAACCGGTATTAATTTATTAAATTACCAAAATGCCCCTATGGGCCGAATTACCAAAATGTCCTAATAGGCTGATTTGCAAAAATGCCTTAAGTGGGCTGAATTATTAAATTGCTTTAATGGGCCGATTCACCAAAATTGTTCACTAGATTAATGGTTGTTATTTATATGTGGATATTTTATGTTATTATGTATGTTGCATCTTTACATATTGCATGGGATGGGAATAATTGTATGGAGAGCAGTGTAGCCTGGTGGCATTGCCACAATTCGTGTATTATCGTGCTTAACTATGTTTTCGGTGGCTTGACCAAAAAAATATTATAAATAGTTGCTTGACTGCAAATTGGTGTGAGTGGCGGGGTGGGTTGACTTGATCCCCACAGGTGTGATTGGCTAGTCGGGAGTGTGATGGATGGATTGGGTTGGGTTGCACACATTTACTTCATTTATTAATGTTATGTAAATGGGCTTCGATCCAAGATTATACTATACAGGTTCAGGCCCAGTGGATGACGGTAAGGGGATTATGCACTGAGTTCTTGTAACTCACCCCCCATTCTTTCTTAATCCTTGTAGGTATTGCTCCGTGATGAGGACTTGGGCCATGGATGACTAGGTGGAGGCCATACTTTGGAAATAATAATTTCGAATATTAGTAAACTACTTTTCTGCTTTATTTCATTATTTTTGCTATTTTGGTTTAAGTTGTAATGAGGCCTTTGGGATATGTTTTAATTTGCTTTATGTTTTGACGTACTTAATATTTTTCTTGAATTATTTTAAATGGGAATTTTCTAAAATCATAAATAACGGTTTTTTTTTCTAAAATTGATTAACAAATGGTTTTCATAATAAATATGTACAAATAATTTAACTCGGAAATTTTCTCTCGAATATTCAATAATATTTTCAAAGGGCACGATTTTAGATTATTAGTTCAATTATTGATTCTTCAATCAACCTTTCAAGATTAGTAGTATTTTTATCGAATATTTCTAATCAAATTCGTTTCTTTAACTATAACCAAATAACACCTACTATTAGTAAGAATCACAAACTCTTTTCTTCATGTGACATGTCAGATCCGGCCATACTGCATGGGCCGGGTTTGGGGTGTTACAAGGAGTGAGCACGGCCTAAGGCAATCGAACACGGGCGTGTCCCTGCTGTATCAAAGACTAGTTCTATCCAGAAAAGGTTACTTGTGAGCGAAGAAAGGCATTCCAAAGCATATATAAACACCCTAGGGGGTGACCTAAAAGAGGACGCTGAATATAACGCAAATAATACTCGAAGACTGCCGTCGGAAGCAGCTCGGAGGAAGGATCTCCATCAAGACTGAGGATCTCCCATCAAGTTCTTTAGAAGTTTTTTGGGTTTTCTTATGTTTTGTAGTTTTCCTTATTCTATTATGTTTCCCTCTATCAGTATAAATTAAATCCCTTAGATACCTAAGGGGATGAAACCTAGATGAATCTTATTATTATTTGATTTATAAGATAAATACTTGTTCTTATTCTTAATTGTGAGTTCTTATTCTTGTTTTGATAATTCAGGTTATTGATTCAAGTCGAATGTGCTTATTTAGTGGAGCAAAGTCCTGTTTAAGAGTAGATCAACACAATTAAGTGGAGTTGATTGCAACCCTAGACATAGGGCGACGAAAATCTTCCAGATTAGAGTCAAATCTAATAAGGGAATCCATAGATCGAGTTAATGCGATAATATGGGTTTTAATTAGAAAGAGATTTCAATTAATCAACCTAGAGTCAGTTGTTTTTAGTCTCGAGAGAGATATTAACATAAATCAGGGATTTCTACGGATTAAGTCAAGTGAATAAATCATATGAATCAAAAGTAATAAGTGAAGTCTAGGGGGATTCTTCCTTAGGTATTGCCTATCACATAAGTTGTCTAAAAGTATTTTCCCAATTCTTTCTTTGTCGTGTCTTAATTAATTAGTTTTAGTTTAAAAGAATTCCCTCCAATTTTTAGGCTAGATAATAAGAAGATAGTAATTACTAGTACTCTTGGTCCTTGTGGATACGATATTACCGGTCTTACCATAACTATACTATTAAACGATAGGTGCGCTTGCCTTTATTGTGGTCATAGTTAGTTTTAGACACATCAAGTTTTTGGCGCCGTTGCCGGGGACTAAGATATTAGGAACGCTAAATTTTTATTACTTTAGCCATTTTATTTACTTTTATTTGCAATTTATTTTTTTTATTTCTATTCACTAATTTTTTCTTTGCTTCTGGCAGGAACTTTTATTTTATGACTAGAAGGAACCCGTAAGGACCATTACTTTTTGACAGTGAGATTGAAAGTACAGCTCACAGAAACCGAAGAGAAATAAGGCGAAGTCTACAATACATAGAAGAAGAGCAAGAAGACGAAACTAATACTATAGAAGAGATGTCTGATAATAATCCGCTACCTCCTGTGGTTGCCGCAAACCCGGTGAATCAAAATCCTGCTCCTCGTACTATGTATGATTATGCTAAACCTACTTTAATAGGAACTGAATCAAGTATTGTTAGACCTGCTGTTGCTGCAAATAATTTTGAACTGAAACCTAACACTATACAGATGATTCAGCAATTTGTTCAGCTTGATGGTTTGCAGGATGAGGATCCAAACAACCACTTGGCAAATTTTCTGGAATTCTGTGACACTTTCAAAATTAATGGCGTTTCTGATGATGCCATTCACCTTTGGTTGTTTCCCTTCTCGTTGAGAAACAAAGCTAAACAGTGGTTGAACTCATTGCCACAAGGATCAATCACTACATGGGATCAAATGACCGAAAAATTTTACTTAAATATTTTCCGCTGGCTAAAACGACTAAGTTGAGGAATGATATCTCTTCTTTTGTGCGAGATGGATTTAGAGACACTTTACGATGCATGGGAGAGATATAAGGATTTCTTGAGAAGGTGCCCTCACCATGGGTTACCTTTGTGGCTACAGAGTTCAAACCTTTTACAATGGTGTGAACCCTCAACTAGGCGATTGATTGATTCAAATGCGGTGGAACCCTAAATAACAAGACCCTGAAGGCGACTTATGAGTTTATAGAGGAGTCACATCGAATAACTATCGGTGGCAAGTTATGAGGACAAAGCCAACAAAAGCCGCTTGATGTTTTCAACCTCGACGCAGTAACCATGCTATTAAACCAGGAAGAACTATTAAATAAAAAGATTGATGGTTTGTGTGGTTCTTCGCAGGTACATCCAGTGATGCAGTGCGATACAAATGGAGGAGGGTCGAACAATACAGAATACCCACCCTACAACCCTGGCATAGAAAACGAACAGATGAACTATATGGGTAACAATTCTAGACCTCAAAATAACCCTTATAGTAACACTTACAATCCAGGTTGGAGAAACCATCCAAATTTCTCATGGGGTGGCCAAGGAAATCAGAGACAACAACCCCCTCTAGGCTTTTAACAACAACCCTACTGGTCATTGTTTTCGCGATGTCAAAGTCTTAAAATTTATAAAAAGAATGATCGAACCTGGAAACTAACTATGACAACGATTTGAGGCAAGCGTACCTATCGAACAGTAGTATAGCTTAGGCAAGACCGGATTGTCGAACCCAAAGGAACCAAACGTACTAATACTAACTTTCTTTTTATTATCTAGCCTAAAATAAGTGAAGTTGTTTTTTTAATCTAAATTTAACTAACTACTAAGCTAAAGACGCAAAGACAAAAAGAATGAATTGGGGAAATACCGTTGGAAAAACTCAGTTGATTAAGACGATACCCTTAGGAAGAATCCACCTAGACTTCACTTGTTATCTAACTCTGAACCAGACGATTTATTCACTTGACTTGATCCGTAAGACTCCCTAATGTATATTAAACCCTCTCTCAAAGCGAATAATGTCTAACCCTAGGTTGATTAATTGAAATCTCTTTCTAATTAAAACCCTAGAATTGCATTAACTCGATCTATGGACTCCCATATTAGGTTTCACCCTAATCCGGCAAAATCTCGTCACCCTATCTCTAGGCGCACGACCAACTCCACTTAAATATGCTAGATCTACTCTTAAGCAGGGACTTTTGCTCCTCCACCTAAGCACATCAAACTTGAATCAATATCCCGAAAATATCAACACAAGAATTAAGAACACATAATTAAGAACAAGTCAAATATTTATCATATAGTTCAGCAAATGATAACAAGATTCATCTAAGTTTCATCCCCTTCAGGTATCTGAGGGTTTAGTTCATAATAATAAAAGAAAACATCTCAGAAGAAAAGATAAAACAAAACATAAGAAATCCCTAAAACCCCTGAAGGAATTGAAGGAGAGATCTGCCATCTTGAGTAGAATTCCGGCTTCTTGAGATGGATCAACTGGCTATCTTTGCGTGTTTCCCACAAATCTGACCTTTTCGGCTCGGCTCCTTGGCCTAGCTCACCGCCCCCTTCTAGGTTATACTTAGGGTGTTTATATAGGCTTTTGAAATAGGTTTCTTTGCCCCTAAGTATCCTTTTCCGAGTGAAATTGCTCTTTTCCGCGACAGGGACACGGCCATGGCACACACCCGTGATAATCGTCTTTAGGCTGTGTTTGGACTTTTAATGAGGTGACACGCCCGTGTAAATCGTGATCAGGCTGTGTTCTAGTCTATCAAGGAGACACGGCCGTGTTGGCTTAAGTCGAGGCCGTGTTGATTTTCACTTTGGCCCAATTTGGTCCGTTCTAAGCCTGTTTCTTGTTCTTTACATCTTCTGTTGCTTTCCTGAGTATAAAACATGAAAAGAAAGGATTAAGAGCACCTTTTTACATAAATTAAGGGATAAATCATCCAAAAGTGTGCTAAATGTGGGATTAAAATATGTTACTTTTACGGTTTATCACATACCCCCACACTTAAGCTTTTTCTTGTCCTCAAGCAAAATTCTCAACTTACAATTAAAACAAACTTTCCATGATTCAATATTTCTATCAACAATGTCTCATCATAATTCATAGATAATTTATACATGGATAATTTAACTCAAAGAGTCCTAAAGATTCAAACAATATAAGTCATACATTTGTAGCACAAAACATAGGTGTTTCCCCTCATCTAAATAATTACCTCTGATCCAAAACCTACAAGGATTAACATCCTCACAAAAGATTCACTCAAATCAATCGAAGTGTTTAAGGTTCAGAATTAAGCACTCAAATGTCAAACCTGAAAAGTTAATCCCATAGGCTTGCATGAAAATCAAATCTCCACCACTGTAATATGAGATGATGCACAAATCAAAAGGTCTTTATCAGGGTTGTAACGTGGCTTGGGTTAAGGTGTGGATAAAGGCTGAATTAGAGGGTTAGAATCGAGATCGACCTGAAAAATTACCTAACTAGAAACAACGAACTGAAAAATAAATAATTACATGAATTGAAACTTTGAAACTAATAATACGAGCTTCTTCTTCAATAAATAGACGATAACTGTACAAGCTCGCTTTTCATCATACTAATACTGAATATACTTCGATTTTTTTTAAGAACAAATAATCAAATATTTACAAAAATAAGAAAGTACTTTAACAACTAAAATATAGAACATAGTTAGGCAACTGCTCAAAATCAAATCTCGACAAAAAGGGTAGTCAAGAAGAATGGTGATAACAAATACAAAGGGTTTTGTGTTAATATTAGTGGGTGAGTCAATAAAAAGGGTTGTTAGGATCAAAGGGGTTCACTAGGGGTTAATTATGAAGGTAGGCTTTTTATGGAGTAAGTGGGTTAAATCCTAGGTGCCTTTATCATTTCTGTATATCAAATCAAAGATGTGGTCTCAACATGTATAATCAATGCAAGTTCTAGAATAATACCAATGTTGACACACTCATAATCAAGAAGTGAGCATGAAAAAGGATATATGCTCTTATAAGGCTCAAAATCTCACAAAAAATTATGGGTATTTTGATATCAACCTCGTAAATTTCAATTTTCAAAGTAATATTCAAATTCAGGTAGACAACCTAGAAAAAAAATTATTTCTTAAAAAATAGACTTACCATGCTTGATTCTCTAGTATCTTAGAATTTAATTATCAATGCACAATTAACTATGACTTAATCTAAAACATATCAATAAAAATCATCAATTATGGGAATTTCATTCTAATGATAATATGAGAAATTTACTTTAAGACAAGGCATAATTCAGGGATTTGAGAACAATGCAAAAAGTTTGGCACCTAATTTCAGGAATTTGAGAATAATGAAAAAAATAGGCACCTTTTTAGGTTGTTCACCCCCCACACTTAAGATGTACATTACCCTCAATGTACAAAGATATATATATATATAGACAATTAAGTATAAATTCAAAAGATATGGAGAGAAGTGGAACTCCCTGAATGATGGATGAAATCCTTGCATTGGAGGTAAAAGATAAGTTGGAGGATTCGTTCTTTATGACGATCCTGCGTTAGATGAAGAAATTGGGTAGCTCATGGAGGATTAGCCAGGAATTATTAAGACACATTTAAAATAAACTAAATATATAATTAAAGACAAGAAAGAGAAAGAGAAAGAAAACAGAAAGTAAAATAAAATTAAAAGAAAAGATGGATGGACTGAGGGGTCCTTATTGTTGGATGGTTTGCGAGGTGGGTGTGACCTCTAAGGCTGCGGAGGTGCTGGCGGTGGCGGAAGTGGCGTGATTCCCAAGCAGCCTGAAGAACCTGGCACTAAGATACTAAATTAAAATAAACTAAATTAAGCATAAGATAGTCAAAGAGAAGGAAAATAAAGGAGAAGATAAAAGTAAAAGAAAAAATAAATGGTCCCAAAGACCCTTGGCTTGGCGAGTGATTGAAGCGGCCGGCATGAACTTATATAGATCGGTCTCCTTGAGAAGACTGTGGCTGATTCCTTCCGCTTCTTCAAAGATTTGGTGTAGCTCAAGGGTTTTGGGAATGTATTGGAGAAGAAAAGTAGGGAGAGGGTTGAGAAAGAAAAGAAAAACTAAATGGGCTGAATGGGTGAGAAGAGGGAGGGGTGGGTGGTTTAAATAGAATTCTCAAGTCAAGTACATTCACACGCCCGTGTCTCGTGGGCGTGGCATCTCACACGGCCGCATCGCACGGCCGTGGTGGGCTTTGTTCGTTTCTCCCACGCCCATGCTTAGGTCACCACGCCCGTTGGTGATAAGTCAGTGTCATCCACGGCCGTGGTGTTCTGTCGGTGCCCGTGGGGTGGTGATTGTAGTCTGTGACTCTGAAGATTTGAATCTTTCTGACTTGTACCTATTCTGCCATTGTCAGTACAGAGATTCTGTACCTCCACACGGCCACGACCGTGTGCAAGGCCGTGTAGGCTAGAAATCTCGACTGTTCCGTATGGAAAAACACTGATTAACCTAAACGGTATTTCTTTGTTTGTGTTAGGGTCAGGAGGAGATGTTCGAGGGTCTGTTTTTTCTATCAATACCTGATCTCCGATTTTGAACTTGTTTGCTGCGTGGAGTGGCTCTGGTTCTGCTTCTTGTATTCCTAATTTTTCCTTGAAATACGTCTTCCACTCGTCTAGATCATCGACCTGAATCCCTTGTTCTTCGTGTGTTATTTCTTTGTTGGCACATGGTATACAATCAGGTTCAGTTGTATTCTTTCCTGGTGTTTCCTGAAAAGAAGGGTTAATCGAATTGGTTATCAAAAGAATTTGTTTTCTCACCTAGATTACTTGATGTTCTAGCCGAGTCGAGAGCTTGGAGAGTGACTGTCTCATTACCTACACAAAGTATTAGTTCTCCTGCATCAATGTCGATTTTAGTTCTAGCAGTTGCTAAGAATGGTCTTCTTAAAATTAAGGGAATCAAATTATCCTCATCCATGTCTATGACAACAAAATCTACTGGGAAAACGAATTTATCAATTTTTACAAGAACATCTTCGATAATACCCCTAGGAATTCTAACAGTTTTATCAGCTAGTTGAATGCTCATCCTAGTTTGTTTGGGTTTCCCTAGACCCAGTTGTTTAAACAATTTATAAGGCATGACATTTATGCTTGCCCTTAAATCAGCTAACGCATTATCAATAGGTAAACTACCAATTAAACATGGAATCGTAAAACTCCCTGGATCTTTTAATTTGGTTGGTAACTTATTTTGGAGGATGGCTGAACATTCTTCATTAAGCTCCACTGTTGATATTTCTTCGAGCTTCCTTTTATTCGTCAGGAGTTCTTTTAAGAATTTTTCGTACGTCGGCATCTGTGAAATGGCTTCAACAAAGGGTAAGTTAATATTTATTTGTTTAAAAAGTTCAAGAAGTTTACCGTATTGGGCATCTAATCGGTCTTTCTTCAACTTTGCTGGGTATGGGATTGGTGGTTTACTTTCTTTGCGCACTGGAGTTACATCATCAACTCCCTCATCCTTTGCTTTGTCATCTTCATGTGGTATTTTTTTATTTGGTTCGACTAACTCCTTTCCACTTCTCAGTGTAACCGCTTTTACCTGTTCTGTTCCTTTAGAAAAAATCTCTGATCGAATTTCAGAAACCATCAAAGTAAGTTGTCCAACTGTCTTAGTAAGTTCCCCAACTTGGCTCTCGATCCCTTTAATTATGCCTGTTGATTCTTAACGGTGGTTTCAGTGTCTTGGAGACGGTTATCCGTGGCTGCCATGAATTTTGTCAGCATCTCTTCAAGGTTTGACCTTTTTTCCTGTGGATAGGGCTGATTTTGGAAATTTTGAGGAGGTTGTTGTCTTTGAATTCCTTGATTTCCTTGTCCTCCCCATGAAAAATTTGGGTGGTTCCTCCAACCTGGATTATAAGTATTGCTATAAGAGTTATTATTAGATCTGAAATTATTACCTATATAGTTCATCTATTCGCTTTCTGTGCCCGGTTGGTAGGGTGGGTACTCAGGATTCACCACAGTTCCACTTGCGTCGCATTGCATTACTGGATGTACCTGCGAAGAGCACAAACTATCAAGCTTTTTATTCATCATCTCTACCTGTGTTGATAGCATGGTTACTGCGTCGAGGTTGAAAAATCCGGCTGATTTTGTTGGTTTTGTCCTTGTAACCTGCCACTAGTAGTTATTCAGTGACATCTCTTCAATAAACTCTTAGGCTGCTTCAGGAGTTCTGTTGTTCAGGGTTCCACCGGCGACTGAATCAATTAGTTGCCTCGTTGAGGGGTTTACACCGTTATAGAAAGTTTGGACTTGGAGCCACAAGGGTAAACCATGGTGCGGACACCTTCTCAAGAGATCCTTGTACCTCTCCCATGCGTCGTATAATGTCTCTAAATCCATCTGCACAAAAGAAGAGATATCATTCCATAATTTGGCCGTTTTGGCCGGTGGGAAATATTTTAAAAAAAAATTTCAGTCATTTGATCCCATGTAGTGATTGACCCTCGTGGTAACGAGTTTAACCACTGTTTGGATTTATTCCTTAATGAAAAGGGAAATAACCGAAGCCTTATGGCATCATCAGAAATGCCATTTATTTTGAAGGTATCACAGAACTCTAAAAAATTAGCTATATGAGTATTTGGGTCTTCGTCCTGTAAACCATCAAATTGAACAAATTGTTGAATCATTTGTATAGTGTTAGGTTTTAATTCAAAATTATTAGCAGCTATAGCAGGCCTAACAATACTTGATTCTGCTCCTGCTAAATGAGGTTTAGCATAACCATATCCCAATGCGACAAAGAAAGACCGTACAGATGAACAATTCGGTAAATTTCTTAAACTCTTAAAAAATTACATATTAACTTACCATTTATTGAAGCTCTTTCGCAGATGCCCAATTCAAAGAAATTTTTAAAAGAGCTTTTGACAAACAAACGAAAGTTAGACGAGGCGTCGCATGTGGAGCTAAATGCAGTGTGCTCAACAATCTTACAAAATAGACTACCAGAAAAGTTAAAAGATCCAGGGAGTTTTACGATTCCTTGCTTAATTGGTGGTTTATCTATTAATAATGCTTTAGCAGATTTAGGGGCAAGCATCAATGTTATGCCTTATAAAATGTTTAAACAGCTAGGTCTTGGGAAACCCAAACAAACTAGGATGAGCATTCAATTAGCTGATAAAACTATTAGAGTTCCTAGGGGTATAATCGAAGATGTACTAGTAAAAATTGATAAATTCATATTCCCAGTAGACTTTGTTGTTTTAGACATGGAAGAGGACAATAATGTTCCTTTAATTTAAGGAAGACCCTTTTTAGCAACTGCTAAAACTAGAATTGATGTTGGTACAGGTGAACTCACACTTCGTGTAGGTGACGAAACGATCACTCTTTAGGCTCTTGATTCGGCTAGGACATCAAGTAATAAAGGTGAGAACATAAATTCTATTAATGACCATTTGGTTTAACCTTCTTTTCAGGAAGCACCACGAAATTACACAACTGAGCCACATCCTAGATCTCGTGCCAACAAAGAAATAACTCATGAGGAGCGAAGGCTTCAGATCGATGAACTAGACGAATGGAAGCCACATGTTAAGGAGAAACTGAGAACACACGAAGCAAAACCGAGACAACTCCATAACGAACTTAAAGATGAAGCAAACTACTTCAAGGTTGGAGATCGAGTTCTAATGGATAATACAGATCCTCGTGTTGCCACTTCTGAACCTAAGTACCTAATACTTTCCCATACAGTATAGTCGAGGTAACTCATTCTCAATTTGGCACCTTCAAGGTAAATCGTACTCGTCTAAAACCTTATTTTAATATAATTGATAGCAAGAATGAGGAGTTTCAACTCCTCAAACCACCATGATTATGCGAATGAGAGGTAAGTCTAGCTTAAGACTTTAAACAAGCGCTTCTCGGGAGGCAACCCGAGTGTTAACCCCTTTAATTTTCATATTTTTTATTCTTAGCACCTAACTAAAAAACTAACAAAATTAATAAAGCGCAGGTTTCCCTACCACATGGCCTTGCACACGGGCGTGGCCGTGGCCCTGTGGACACCACGAATACGCACATCGGCTTGGCAGAGACCGTGCGAACCAAGGACGACACTTTTTCTAAAACACGGGCTGCGACAAAATGCCACGGCCGTGCGATATGGCCATGGTTGACACTGAGAAAGTAACACGGGTGTGCGACACGCCCGTGCCCCTAGGCCGTGGTCGACACTGATTAAGCAAACATGGGCGTGGAAACCTCTACACGGCCGTAGGAGAAACGAACAAAGAATCACACGGTCATGCAACTCGACCGTGTGACCTAACATGCCCAGAGCACACGGGCGTGGGCAGCTACCTAACCCCCGTCTTCTATTTAAACCCCCTTCTTCTGTTCATCTTCATCTCCAACTCTTCTTCCACCATCCTTGCCACCATGCTAGAAGCAAGATCAAAGCCACTATCGCCATGTCGAAGAAGCGAAAGGACTCTGGCACGGTATCCCCGTGCACGACCACTCTACATAAGTTCATGTCGGCTGCGTCATCGACTCAACAAGCCAAGGACATTTGAGTCCATTTATTTTTTCTTTTTCTTTTATTTTCATTGTTAAATTATTTTCGTTTACCTTTCTTATCCTTAATTTATATTATTATATTTTGATTTCTACAATTTAGGTTTAAGGGGTTATTACGGAACGACCCCACCACCACCCCTGCCCACCTTTACACCTTTTTTTTTTTACTCCATCCAAAATTCAGAAGTTTCACTTCTTTCCCTATCTTATGATTTTCTCACTACTTTGTCATTAGTTATCTTTGTACATTGAGGACAATGTACATCTTAAGTGTGGGGAGGTGTCAACAATACTAAATTATATCTTGTTCCTAAGTAATTTTCTCATATTACTAATTAGAATGAAACTTCGATTGATGTATGATTTTCATTGATATATTTTGAATTAAGTCATAGATAATTGTACCTTGATGGTTTAAACTTTAAGACATTAGAGAATCAAGCATGATAAGTCTATTTTCAGAATAAAATTAAAATTTTTAGGTTGTTTTCCTAAATTTAAATATTACCTTGAAGTTTGAAATTTGCAAGGTTGACATCAAAAACCATAATTTTGTGAGATTTTGAGCCTTTTAGAGCATATTCTTTTCTTGCTCACTTTATTGTTGGTTATGAGTGTGTCAACATTGAACTGTTATTCTAAAACTGGCTTAGATTATGCATGTCGAGACCACACCTTTGATTTCATATACTGAAATGATAAAGGCACTTAGGATTTAACCCACTTACTCCATTAAAAGCCTACCTTTATAATTAACCCCTAGTGACCCCTTTGAAGCCTAATCAACCATTTCTTGACTCACCCATTAATATTAACCCAAAACCCATTTTGTATTTGTTATCACCATTTCGCTTGACTACCCTTATATCGAGATTTGATTTGATCAGTTGCTTAACTATTTTCTTTATTTCAGTTGTTAAATTCTATCTTATTATTGTATGTTCTTATTCTTAAAAAAAATTCGCAATTTATTCATTATTAGTTCTTTGCTATTTGAGCTTAAGCAGTTAATGGTACATTTTGAGAAGAAGATCGTGTTATTAGTGATAAGTTTTCAATTGATGTAATTATTTAGTATTAGTCCAATTTTTCTAGTTAGGTAATTTATCAATTCAATCTCGATTCTAACCCTCTAATTCAACCTTTATCCACACCTTTAACCCGAGCCCCATTACAACCCTTTAAAAGACCTTTTGATTTATGTATCATCTCATTTTATATTGGTGGAGATTTGATTTTCATGCAAGCCTATGGGATTAACTTTTCATGTTTGACTTTTGAGTGCTTAATTTGAACCTTAAACACTTTGAGTGATTTGAGTGAATCTTTAGTGAGGATGTCAATACTTGTCAGTTTTGAATCAAGGGTAATTATTTAGGTAAGGGGAAACACCTATGTTTTCATGCTATAAAAATCTATGACTTAAATTGTTTGAATCTCTAGGACTCTTCTAGTTAAATTATCAATGTATGAATTATCTGTGAATTATGATGAAACATTATTAATGAGAATTATGAATTGAGGAAGTTAGTTTTAATTGTGAGTTGAGGATTTTGATTGAGGACAAGCAAAGGCTTAAGTGTGGGGATATTTGATAAACCATAATTTATACATATTTTAACCCCATGCTTAGCTTATTTTTGGATGAGTTTTCATTAGATTTGATGAATTCGATGCTCCTAATCCTTTAATTTCTTGTTTTACCCTCAAGAGAGCTTAGGGAGTCGAAAAAGAACAAGAAACGGGCCAAAAAGGGACAAAATGGGTTTATCTTAGAATTCAACACGGCCTAGGCCATCAAACATGACCGTGTGTTGCGAGCAGGATCAAACACGGCCAGGACCAACGTACACGGGCAGACCACACGGCCGTGTGTGGTGAGCAGGAGCGAGCACGGCCTAAGGCAATAGTACACGGTCGTGTCACACGGGCGTGTCCCTGCCGTATCAAATACTAGTTCTATCCGGAAAAGGTTACATGTGAGCGAAGAAAGGCGTTCCAAAGCATATATAAACACCCTATGGGGTGACCTAAAAGAGGACGCTGAATAGAACGCAGAAAATACTCGAAGACAGCTGTTGGAAGCAGCTCGGAGGAAGGATCTCCATCAAGACTGAGGATCTCCCATCAAGTTCTTTAGAAGTTTTGGGGGTTTTCTTATGTTTTGCAGTTTTCCTTATTCTATGATGTTTCCCTCCATCAGTATGAACTAAATCCCTTAGATACCTAAGGGGATGAAACCTAGATGAATCTTATTATTATTTGATTTATAAGATAAATACTTGTTCTTATTCTTAATTGTGAGTTCTTATTCTTGTTTTGATAATTCAGGTTATTGATTCAAGTCGAATGTTCTTAGTCAGTGGAGCAAAAGTCCCTGTTTAAGAGTAGATCAACACAATTAAGCGGAGTTGATTGAAACCCTAGACATAGGGCGATGAAAATCTGCCAGATTAGAGTCAAATCTAATAAGGGAATCCATAGATCGAGTTAATGCGATAATAGGGGTTTTAATTAGAAAGAGATTTTAATTAATCAACCTAGAGTCAGTTGTTTTTAGTCTCGAGAGAGATTTTATGTAACACCCCAAACCCGGCCTAGACGTTATGGCCGGATCTAGCATGTCACATAGAAGGGTTATTTAAACTAAGCGTTCCTTGGAAATGTTTGCATCTCTTTTGAAAACTCCGAGTTACGTTGGTTGTTTATAAAAAAAACTCGATTCACTCAGTGTCCATTTTAGAAAAGTTGTAATTAACTTGAAAACTGCCTTTGTTATGAAAACCGATTTTAAAAATTTACGTTAACGTGATATTTTAGAAAATAATTGTTACTATTTTAAGAAAACCCCGTTTTTATAAGTTTAACAGTTATAATTGAAAGGTTAAAAGAAAAAAATATATACTAATGACATCACCCCAAAATAAATAATCTTAAAGGTAAAGTAAAAACTGAATTTACTAAAGTTTGAGAGAAATCTCCATTGTAAGGCCACCACTGAGTCCTCCACGGCTCCAAATCCTCTATTGCCGGGGAATACCTGCGAGGTTAAAGAAAAGGGGTGAGTTATGAGAACTCAATGTGTAATCCCCTAAATGACATTAACTGGGCCCGAGCCTAGAAGACATCAATTTGGGCCTAAGCCCTATAATCATGGTAGTGCAAATGAAATAGTGCAGATAAAATAGTGCAGCCCAACCCAATCCAACCAACACACCCCCGTACCAGCCAATCACACCTGTGGGGATCAAGTCAACCCACCCCGCCAATCACACCAATATTGCAGACAAGCTGCTAATCACAAAATTTGTGGCTGAGCCACCAGAGTCATAATTATATATATAAATATATTGTGGCTATGCCACCAAAGCTACATCGCTTCTTCATTCGTTAACCCGCCCATGCAACATGATAACATGCAATATACATAGCAATATATACAAGTGTAAGGTAAACATACAATCGTTACTTAACAACACCGAGGTAAAACGGTCATTCAACCCATCGAGGGTATTGAGTAATTTCGCGCACCTGGGGGAATTTTGGTAATTTACCTCTAAGGGTATTTTAGTAATTTTCTCTATAATGGCCTTTCCGAAGGCCTACTGTCGCCTCGAGCGACTCGGGACCCTTTTTAGGTCTTTACAGAATTATTGGGCCCTAAAGCCATTTTAGGCCCAAACGGGCCCACACGCTCGTGTGGCCCAAAGCACATGATGTCGATTCAGATTTGCAATTTCACATTCAGGCCTATCATAAGCCGCTTTTGTAATGATTTTGCCTAAGTGGGCTGCGATTAGCCCGTTGGGCCCATTTGGCCCGCCGGCCGGTTAGGCCCCACGGTCAAAGATCGCGAGTGTTCGTGACACTCTCCACGACTCAATGCCATGATTCGTGTCTCGGTTTACCACTACGAGCGCTCGCACGCTCGAGTGGTCACAATTGCCGGCTTTCTGGCTTTTCGACTTTTGGCCGTTTAACAGAACACCACATGCAATTATCAGAGTGGGTGTGAGATTGCACACCTGGTTTGGATTACTAACAGAACCACTCCTTGTTGCCCCTAGAATAATACAGACCTACAGTTAGCCTTGGCTTTCCAAAAGATTTCATAAGTCCAATGCATTACTTACACTAGAACCACTTACCACGAACGTGATCTCCTCCTACCAAGTCCCGATATTCAGCCCTGCCTTCTAACTACCACCACACGTTCCTAAAAGAGAATAGTGCACACCCACGGCGTTAGCACTATAGTAATATTCGGCCCTCCTATAACAAGGAAGGAGACCGAAGCCAACTCCCCAAAAAGGGTCACCCAAACACCTTAACATCGCAATAAAGAGGTAATCAAAACGTCACTTATCACCAAACCAACTTTGACAACCCAAGCCTGACGTTTGCTAAGGGAGAATCGGCCAACACCCCAGGAGAAAGTTCGGCTTGGCTAAGTAGAGAGGAAAGAAGAATAAAATCGCCATTATTAGGCATTCGTCCAAGAAAGAAAGGTGATGACAAAAGAAGAAGAAAGAGTATAGACATAGAGACTTACCACTTAGAGAACACCCGATGAAGAATAGGTGTTGAAGAGATTCACCCACTTGAAGAAGAAGAAAAGAGGTCAGAGTAGGGTTCGGCTACAGGTGTTTGGCGACTACCAAGGGAAGAAAGTGTCTAAAATGAAAGAGAAATGAGAAGAGGAAGCCACTAGAATGGTTAAGGTTTCGACAAGGAGGATGGAAGCAGCAAAAGACTCGAAATGCTTTTAGCCAAAATGCAAAAAGAATAAAAATTCTCTCTCAAATGAACACTTAAAGAAACGACACTCTCCCCACACACTTATGACCGAATATGCTAAAATTGCCTAGGAAGCTAAAGAGAATTTTGCACACACACATACTAATCAAAACCGAATATGCTCCCTAAGCACCTCCCCACTTTCGGCCAACATGATAAACTGAAATAGTAACATATTTTAATCCCACATTTAGCATACTTTTGAATGATTTATCCCTTGATGTATGTAAAAAGGTGCTCTTAATCCTTTCTTTTCATGTCTTATACTCAGGAAAGCACCCAAGAATAAAAAGAACGAGAAACGGGCTAAAAAACGGACCAAAATGGGCCAAAGAAGAAGTCGACACGGCCTGGACTAAAGCCTACACGGCCGTGCCTCCTCAAATATACTAGAACATGGCCTGAAGTCGATCTACACGGCCGTGCCTTATTAACGGAGTCCAACACGGCCTGGCCACGATTCACACGGGCGTGCGCCATGGCCGTGCCCCTGCCGTGGATGAGAGTAATTTCACTCGGAAAAGGATACTTAGGGGCAAAGAAACCTATTTCAAAACCCTATATAAAGACCCTAGGTATAACCTAATAGAGGGCGGTTAGCTAGGCCAAAGAGCCAAGCTGAAAAGGTCAGATTTGTGGGAAACTCTCAAGGGATAGCCAGTTGATCCATCTCCAGAAGTCGAAATTCTACTCAAGATAGAGGATCTCTCCTTCAATTCCTTCAGGGAGTTTTAGGGATTTCTTATGTTTTGTTTTATCTTTTCTTCTGAGATGTTTTTCTTTATTATTATGAACTAAACCCTTCAGATACCTGAAGGGGGATGAAACCTAGATGAATCTTGTTATTGTTTTCTAAACTATATGATAAATACTTGATTTGTTCTTGATTATGTGTGCTTAATTCTTGTGTTGATATTTCGTGGATATTAATTCAAGTTGAATGTGCTTAGGTGGTGGAGCAAAAGTCCCTGCTTAAGAGTAAATCTAGCCTAATTAAGCGGAGTTAATCGCGCGCCTAGAGATAGGGTGACGAGATTTTTCCAGATTAGGGTGAAACCTAATATGGGAGTCCATAGATCGATTTACTGCTATTCTAAGGGTTTTAATTAGAAAGAGATTTCAATTAATCAACCTAGGGTTAGACGTTATTCGCCTCAATAGAGGGTTTAATATAAATTAGGGAGTCCTACGGATCAAGTCAAGTGAATAAATCGTCTGGTTCAGTTTTAGATAACAAGTGAAGTCTAGGTGGATTCTTCCTAAGGGTATCGTCTTAATCAACTGAGTTTGTCCCAAGTATTTCCCAAATTCATTCTTTTTGTCTTTGCATCTTTAGCTTAGTAATTAGTTAATTTAGATTAATAAATAACTTCACTTATTTTAGGCTAAATAATAGAAAGAAAGTTAGTATTAGTACTTTTAGTTCCTTTGGGTTCGACAATTCGGTCTTGCCTAAGCTATACTACTGTTCGATAGGTGCACTTGCCTCAATCGTTGTTATATTTAGTTCCAGGATCGATCATTATAAATTTAAAACTCTGAAATACAACAATCACAACACCTCCACTCTCCAACTCCCACGATTCTCTCCTTGATTTCCTCCTCAATCCACTCTCCATCACTCATTTGAAATGCTTGACCAAGTCCTCTCTCTCTTCTGCAGAGTTTGAACTGCACTCAGCTTCCTCCTTTCCTGAGCATAAAAATAAAACTCCTCATGTGCTGCCTGTGGGATTTGAACCCCACTTCCCTTGCTACACAAGTGACGCCAACTCCACTAGGCCACCTTGCTCTTTTTGTTATCACAACACCCACAAGTACACTTAAATCCTGCCTCCACTAGATCTCCCCACTTAAGCGCCCAAAAACCAAAATTTTACCCATGCTCCAACTCGACCCCAGGCCTCCCTAGAGCCCCTAAACACCCTTAAACATCTCACAGAACCAGCATAACATGTAATTACACAAATAAGACAAACCCCTAATTTTTGGGATGTTACAGTTCTACCCCCTTAGAGAAATTTCAGCCTCGAAATTTACCTGGTAGAAGAGGTGAGGGTATTGCTGTCGCATTGCCTCCTCCGGCTCCCACGTGGCTTCTTCTGAACCGTGATTACACTACAACACTTTGACCAATGGAATTGATTTCCTCCTCAACACTTTCACATCACGATCCAAAATCTGTATGGGTTCCTCCTCAAATGACAGATCCTCAAATGGGTTCCTCCTCAACATCGATACATGGAACACATTATGTATCTTATTCAACTCTGGGGCAACTCAAGCTGATAAGCAACTGATCCCACACGTTTCAACACTCAATAAGGCCCGATGAATCTGGGGCTCAACTTGCCCTTCCATCCAAATCTTAAAACCTTCTTCCAAGGTGAGACCTTCAAGAAGACACGATCCCCCACTGAAAATTCTATCTCCCTACGCTTCAAATCTGCATCACGACTTACGCCTCTATCGGCTTTCTTTTAATCGGTCCCGAATCAACTTAACCTTTTCCTCAGTTTCTGAAATCAACTCTGGACCCAACAATTTTCGCTCGCCTAATTTTGTCTAACAAGTAGGGGTACGACACCTACGACCATATAACGCCTCGTAGGGTGCCATCTGAATGCTGGATTGGTAGCTGTTATTGTATACAAATTCTGCTAACGGTAAGTAATCTTCCCAACTACCCCTGAAATCAATCACACAACCCCTTAACATGTCTTCGAGAGTCTTGATTACCCTTTCTGACTGACCATCAGTCTAAGGATGAAACGTTGTGCTGAAGTCTTGTCTCGTACCCAAAGCTTCATGCAACACCTTCCAGAATCGAGATGTGAATCTAGGGTCCCTGTCTGATATGATAGACATTGGTACCCCATGAAGTCTCACAATTTCTGCCACATACAACTTGGCCAACTTCTGTAGTGAGTAGTCAGTACGAACCGGTATAAAGTGCGCGGTGATAAACCGTAAAAGTAACATATTTGAATCCCACATTTAGCATACTTTTGGATGATTTATCCTTTGATTTATGTAAAAAGGTGCTCTTAATCCTTTCTTTTCATGTTTTATACTCAGGGAAGCACCGAAGGATGAAAAGAATAAGAAACGGGCTTAAAACGAGCCAAATGGACCAAAGCATGAAATCAACACGGCCTGGGCCCAAGACCACACGGTCGTGCCTCCTCAATAATCTCGAACACGGTCTAGCCACGAGGTACACAGCCGTGCCTCATTAATGAAGTCCGAACACGGCCTAAAGATGATTCACACGGGCGTGTGCCATGGCCGTGTCCCTGCCGCGGAAAAGAGCAATTTCAATCGTATTTGGATACTTAGGGGCAAAGAAACACATTCCAAAAGCCTATAAATACACCCTAAGTATGACCTAAATGGGGGTAGTTGAAGGGAGCCTAAAGCTACCGTTTGGGGGCGTCTTGCTAGGCCAGAGAAGGCAGATTTGGGGGACTTCACTCGAGGATAGCCAGTTGATCCATCTCAAGAAGCCGGAATCATACTCAAGACGGAGGATCTCCTCTTCAATTCCTTCAGGGGGTTTTAGGGGTTTCTTATTTTTTGTTTTATCTTTTCTTCTGAGATGTTTTCTTTTATTGTTATGAACTAAACCCTCAGATACCTGAGGGGGATGAAACTTAGATGAATCTTGTTATCGTTTACTGAACTATATGATAAATATTTGATTTGTTCTTACTTATGTGTTCTTAATTCTTGTGTTGATATTTCGCGGATATTAATTCAAGTTGGATGTGCTTAGGTGGAGGAGCAAAAGTCCCTGCCTAAGAGTAGATCTAGCATAGTTAAGCGGAGTTGATCGCGCGCCTAGAGATAGGGTGACGAGGCGTTGCCGGATTAGGGTGAAACCTAATATGGGAGTCCATAGATCGAGTTAATGCAATTCTAGGGGTTTTAATTAGAAAGAGATTTCAATTAATCAACCTAGGGTTAGACGTTATTCGCCTCGAGAGAGGTTTAATATAAATTAGGGAATCCTACGGATCAAGTCAAATGAATAAATCGTGCAGTTCGAGTTAGATAACAAGTGAAGTCTAGGTGGATTCTTCCTTGGGTGTCGTCTTAATTAATTGGTTTTTCCTCAAGTATTCTCCCAAATTCATTCTTCTTTGTCTTAGAGTCTTTAAGTTTAGTAGTTAATTAATTTAGATTAAACAACCATTCACTTAATTCTTAGGCTAAATAATAAAAAGAAAGTTAGTATTAGTACTTTTAGTTCCTTTGGGTTCGACAATCCGGTCTTGCCTAAGCTATACTACTGTGCGATAGGTGCACTTGCCTCAATCGTTGTCATGGTTAGTTTCCAGGTTCGATCATTATCTTTATAAATTTAAAACTCTGACTTCACAGCGATCAAGTTTTTGGCGCCGTTGCCGGGGAACTAAAATATTAAGAACACTCTATTTTTATTACTTTAGCCATTTTTATTTTTTGCAATTCAATTTTATTTCTTATTTTATTTGCTAATTTTTCTTCTTTTATTACTTCTTCCTTGTAGGTACCTCTAGTTTATGACTAGAAGGAACCCGAGAGGACCACTAGTATACGATAGTGATATTGAAGCTACCGCTCGTAGGAATCGCAGAGAAATTAGGCGAGCCCTAAATTACACAGAAAAAGAGCGAGAAGGTGAATCCAATCTTACTGAAGGGATGGACGAGAATAATCCACCACCCCAAGATGTGGCAGAAAATAATGCTCCGCGTACTATGTATGATTATGCTAAACCTCATTTAACAGGAGCAGAATCAAGTATTGTTAGGCCTGCTATAGCTGCTAATAATTTTGAATTAAAGCCCAACACTATACAAATGATTCAACAATTTGTTCCATTTGATGGTTTGCAGGACGAAGTCTCAAACACTCATATAGCTAATTTTTTAGAGTTTTGTGATACCTTTAAAATAAATGGCGTTTCGATGATGCCATACAGACTTGATTATTTCCTTTTCATTAAGGAATAAAGCCAAATAGTTGGTTAACCTCGTTACCACGGGTCAATCACCACATGGGATCAAATGACCGAAAAAATTTTATTAAAATATTTCCCACCGGCCAAAACGGCCAAATTACGGAATGATATCTCTTCTTTTGTGGAGATGGATTTAGAGACATTATACGACGCATGGGAGAGATACAAGGATCTCTTGAGAAGGTATTCTGCACCATGGTTTACCCTTGTGGCTCCAAGTCCAAACTTTCTATAACGGTGTAAACCCCTCAACGAGGCAACTAATTGATTCAAACGCGGTGGAACCCCTGAACAATAGAACTCAAGAAGTAGCCTACGAGTTTATTGAAGAGATGTCACCAATAACTATCGCAAGCGGAGTTACAAGGACAAAACCAACAAAATCACCGGGGGTTTTCAACCTCGATGCAGTAACCATGCTATCAACACAGGTAGAGATGATGAATAAAAAGCTTGATAGTTTGTGTTCTTCGCAGGTACATCCAGTGATGCAGTGCGATGCAAGTGGAACTGTGGCGAATCCTGAGTACCCACCCTACCAACCGGGCACAGAAAGCGAACAGATGAACTATATAGGTAACAATTTCAGATCTAATAATAACTCTTATAGTAATACTTATAATCCAGGTTGGAGGAACCACCAAAATTTTTCATGGGGAGGACAAGGAAATCAAGGAAATCAAAGACAACAACCTTCTCAAAATTTCCAAAATCAGCCCTATCCACAAGAGAAGAAGCCGAACCTTGAGGAGATGCTGACAAAATTCATGGCAGCTACAGATAACCGTCTCCAAGACACCGAGGCCGCCCTTAAGAATCAACAGGCATCAATTAAAGGGATCGAGAGCCAAGTCGGGGAACTCACTAAGACAGTTGGACAACTTACTAACACAGTTGGACAGCTTGCAAAGATAATTTCCAAATGACTGCAAGGGCGTCTACCAAGCAACACTGAGATTAACCCAAAGGAGCAAATCCAAGCCATAACAGCTCAAGAAAGTGAAGGGTTAGACGAGCCCAATTCAAGGCAAGAGGATGAGGTCAAAGAAGGTAAGGTTGAGGTAAGTAATAATAAGCCAAAACCGGTAATAAAATAGTACCAACCTCGCATACCATATCCTGAAGCATTAAGGAGAGACGATACAGAGGAACAGTTCGGTAAGTTTCTTAAACTTTTAAAGAAATTACATATTAACTTACCGTTACTTGAAGCTCTTTCACAGATGCCAGATTCTAGAAAATTTTTAAAAGAGATTTTGACGAACAAGCGAAGGATAGACGAGGCATCACACGTGGAACTAAACACAATGTGCTCAACAATCTTGCAAAATAAACTACCACGGAAATTAAAAGATCCAGTGAGTTTTACAATTCCATGTTTAATTGGTAGTTTACCTATTGATAATGCGTTAGCTGATCTAGGGGCAAGCATAAATGTCATGCCTTATAATTTGTTTAAACAACTAGGTCTAGGGAAACCCAAACAAACTAGGATGAGCATTCAACTAGCTGATAAAACTGTTAGAATTCCTAGGGGTATAATCGAAGATGTACTCGTAAAAATTGAAAAATTCGTATTCCCAATAGACTTTGTCATTTTAGACATGGATGAGGATAATTTGATCCCCTTAATCTTAGGAAGACCATTTTTAGCAACTGCCAGGACTAAAATTGATATTGATGCAGGAGAACTCATACTTCGTGTAGGTAACGAGATAGTCACTCTCAAAGCTCTTGATTCGGCTAGAACATCGAGTAATCAAGGTGAGAAAACAAACTCTATTGATAATCATTTGGTTAACCCTTCTTTTCAGGAAGCACTGCAAAAGAATACAACTGAACCCGATCCTAGACCCAGTGTTAACAAAGAAATAACACACGAAGAACGAGGGGTTCAATTCGATGATCTAGACGAGTGGAAGACGCATTTCAAGGAGAAATTAGGAATACACGAAGCAGAACCAGAACCACTCCACGCATCAAACAAGTTCAAAATCGGAGATCAGGTATTGATAACATCTCCCCCTGACCCTAACACAAACAAAGAAATACAGTTTAGGGTAATCAGTGTTTTTCCATACAGAACAGTTGAGGTAAGTAACCCTATCTTTTGCACTTTCAATATAAACGCATCTTGACTTAAATTCTATCATGATAATACCGATAGCATGAGGAAGGACTTTCAACTCCTCAAACCACCATGAACATACAAATGAGATGAGAGTCTAGCTTAAGACTATAAACGAGCGCTTCTCGGGAGGCAACCCGAATACTAACCCCATTAACTTTTACATTTTTATTTTGTCTATTTTATCTTTTCTTTATAGTATCTAACTTTAAACTAACCAAAAGTGCAGATTTCCAGGCCACACGGCCTTACACACGGCCGTGGCCGTGGCCGTGTGGAAGTACAGAATCGCCGTACTGACACGGCAGAGAGGGTACAAGTCAGAAAGAATCAAATCTTTGAGTCACGGACTCCAAGCACCAACCCACGGGCATCGACAAAATGCCACGGCCGTGCGACGCGGCCGTGGACGACACTGACTTGCACCAACGGGCGTGGCGACCTGAGCATGGGCGTGGGAGAAACAAACGGAGCCCACCACAGCCGTGCGATGCGGCCGTGTGACTTAGCACACCCACGGTACACGGGCGTGGGGTTGTACCAGGCTTGAAAATTTATTTAAACCCCCTCCTTTTTCTCTTCTCCTACTAACTCTCAACTTTTCACCCCTTTGCAACTTTCACCCTTCTTCCTCCTTTACACCCTTACACCATACCTTCTTATCATTCTTCATTCTTATAGCATTCTTCTCAATATTTTGGCCATGTCGAAGAAATGAAGGATCGACAAAGACGGTCTCCTCATGGAGACCGATCTACATAAGTTCATGCCTACGCCTTCAATCACTCGACAAGCCAAGGGTCTTTGAGACCATTTATTTTTTCTTCTTCTTTACTCTTCTCCTTTATTTTCCTTCTCTTTAACACTCTTATGCTTAATTTAGTTTATTTTATGTTAGTTTCTTGATTTTAGGTTCTAAAGGCTGCTAGGGAATCACACCACGACCACCACCATATCCCCAGCCTTAGAAATCACACCCAACAATAAGGACTCTACGGTCCATCCATCTTTTCTTTTAATTTTAGTTTCATCTTTATTTTTCTTCACTTTAGCTTGCTATTCTTTAACTATTTAATTAGTATAGTTTTAATTATTATTATTATATCCTGGCTAATCCTCCACGAGCTACCCAATTTCTTCATCTAGCGCAGATCGTTATCCGACACTACCCCTCCAAATGTATTTTCCACATCCTCCAAGGATTTCATCCATAATTCAGGAAGTTCCACTTCTCCCCATATCTTATGATTTTAGTATTATTGTGTTATTATCTAACTTTGTACATTGAGGGCAATGTACATCTTAAGTGTGGGGGTGAACAACCTAAAAATGTGCCTAATTTTTTTTTTCATTATTCTCAAATTCCTGAAATTAGGTGCCAAACTTTTTGCAATATTCTCAAATCCTGAATTATGTCTTGTTTCTTAAAGTAAGTTTCTCATATTATCATTAGGATGAAATTTCCATGATTTATGATCTTTATTGATGTGTTTTAAATTAAGTCATTGATAATTGTGCATTGATAATTAAATTTTAAGAATACTAGAGAATCAAGCATGATAAGTCTATTTTTTAGAAATTAAAAAAATTCTAGGTTGTCTACCTAAATTTGAATGTTACTTTGAAGTTTGAAATTTACAAGGTTGATATCAAAATACCCATAATTTTTGTGAGATTTTGAGCCTTATAAGAGCATATATCCTTTTTCTTGCTCACTTTATTGATTATGAGTGTGTCAACATTGATTTGTTATTCTAGAACTTGCATCGATTATACATGTCGAGACCACACCTTTGATTTGATATACAGAAATGATAAAGGCACCTAGGATTTAACCCACTTACTCCACTAAAAACCTACCTTCATAATTAACCCCTAGTGAACCCCTTTGATCTTAACAACCCTTTTTATTGACTCACCCACTAATTTTAACCCAGAAACCCTTTGTTTTTGTTATCACCATTCCTTTTGACTATCCTTATATCGAGATTTGATTTGATTAATAGCCTAACTATGTTTTTTATTTCAGTAATTTATCCTTTTTTATGTATTTATGATTTGTTCTTAAAAAAAAATCAAATGTATATTCATTATTCATTATTAGTTTCGTGATTAAATGAGCTTATACGTTTGAATTCCAAATATTGAAGAAGAAGCTCGTATTATTAGTATTATTAGCCTTCAGTTGATGTAATTACTTTTATTTAGTTCATTGTTTCTGGTTAGGTAATTTTTCAAGTCGATCTCGATTCTAACCCTCTAATTCAGCCTTTAACCACACCTTTAACCCAAGCCCCGTTACAACCCTGTCAAAGACCTTTTGATTTGTGCATCATTTCATATTACAGTGGTGGAGATTTGATTTTCATGCAAGCCTATGGGATTAACTTTTCATGTTTGAAATTTGAGTGCTTAATCCTGAACCTTAAACACTTTGAGTGATTTGAGTGAATCTTTAGTGAGGATGTCAACCCTTGTAGGTTTTGAATCAGAGGTAAATATTTAGATGAGGGGAAAACACCTATGTTTTGTGCTACAAATGTATGACTTAGATTGTTTGAATCTTTAGGACTCTTAGAGTTAAATTATCCATGTATAAATTATCTATGAATTATGATGAGACATTGTTGATAGGAATATTGAATCATGAAAAGTTCGTTTTAATTGTAAGTTGATAATTTTGCTTGAGGACAAGCAAAAGTTTAAGTGTGGGGGTATGTGATAAACTGTAAAAGTAACATATTTTAATCCCACATTTAGCATACTTTTGGATGATTTATCCTTTGATTTATGTAAAAAGGTGCTCTTAATCCTTTCTTTTCATGTTTTATACTCAGGGAAGCACCGGAGGATGAAAAGAACAAGAAACGGGCTTAAAACGAGCCAAATGGGACAAAGCACAAAATTAACACGGCCTGGGCCCAAGACCACACGGCCGTGCCTCCTTAATAATCTCGAACACGGTCTAGCCACGAGATACACAGCCGTGCCTCATTAATGAAGTCCGAACACGGCCTAAAGACGATTCACACGGGTGTGTGCCATGGCCGTGTCCCTGCCACGGAAAAGAGCAATTTCAATCGGATTTGGATACTTAGGGGCAAAGAAACACATTCCAAAAGCCTATAAATACACCCTAAGTATGACCTAAATGGGGAGTTGACGGAGCCTAAAGATACTTTGTTAGGGCGTCTTGCTAGGCCGAGAGAAGCGATTTGTGGGAATTCGCTCGGGGATAGCCGGTTGATCCATCTCAAGAAGCCGGAATCATACTCAAGACGGAGGATCTCCTCTTCAATTCCTTCAGGGGTTTTAGGGATTTCTTATGTTTTGTTTTATCTTTTCTTCGAGATGTTTTCTTTTATTATTATGAACTAAACCCTCGATACCCAGAGGGGATGAAACTTAGATGAATCTTGTTATCGTTTCAAACTATATGATAAATATTTGATTTGTTCTTAATTATGTGTTCTTAATTCTTGTGTTGATATTTCATGGATATTTATTCAAGTTGGATGTGCTTAGGTGGAGGAGCAAAAGTCCCTGCCTAAGAGTAGATCTAGCATAGTTAAGCGGAGTTGATCGCGCGCCTAGAGATAGGGTGACGAGGCATTGTCAGATTAGGGTGAAACCTAATATGGGATTCCATAGATCGAGTTAATGCAATTCTAGGGGTTTTAATTAGAAAGAGATTTCAATTAATCAACCTAGGGTTAGACGTTATTCGCCTCGAGAGAGGGTTTAATATAAATTAGGGAATCCTACGGATCAAGTCAAACAAATAAATCGTCTGGTTCAGAGTTAGATAACAAGTGAAGTCTAGGTGGATTCTTCCTTGGGTGTCGTCTTAATTAATTGGTTTTTCCTCAAGTATTCTCCCAAATTCATTCTTCTTTGTCTTAGAGTCTTTAAGTTTAGTAGTTAATTAATTTAGATTAAACAACCATTCGCTTAATTCTTAGGCTAAATAATAAAAAGAAAGTTAGTACTTTTAGTTCCTTTGGGTTCGACAATCCGGTCTTGCCTAAGCTATACTACTGTTCGATAGGTTCACTTGCCTTAATCGTTGTCATAGTTAGTTTCCAGGTTCGATCATTATCTTTATAAATTTAAAACTTTGACTTCACAGCGATCACGTGGACTTAGTCAGCCTATCAATAATCACCCATACTGAATCCTTCTTTGTAAGCGTCAAGGGTAGCCCACTAACAAAATCCATTGTTATCCTCTCCCACTTCCAAAGTGGAATCTTCACCGGTTGCAGAAGTCCCGAAGGTAGCTGATGCTCCGCCTTCACTTGCTGACATGTCAAACATTTGCTCACAAAGTTAGTAACTTCACGTTTCAACCCTGGCCACCAATACTGCTCTCGTAAATCTCGGTACATTTTACTTCCAACGGGGTGCATAGCGTATGGGCTACTATGCACCTCCCGCAAAATCATCTGTCTTAGCTCAGAATCATTCGGCATACAAACTATTCCACGAAAACATAATACCCCTTCACTGTTCAGCCCAAAATCCACTATCTCCCCATTTTTCACTTGCTGAAGCCGAGAACCCAATGATTCATCTAACAATTGCTTCTCTTTAATCTGACTTACCCATGTCGGTTTCACCTGAAGTTCCGCTAACAGGCTACCATCTTCATACAGACAGAGATGAGCAAACATTACTCTCAAATCCGATACCACCTTACGACTTAATGCATCTGCCACCACGTTGGCCTTACTCGGGTGATACTCAATTGAGCATTCATAGTCCTTCAGCAACTCTATCCACCTCCGTTGCCTTAAATTCAGCTCCTTTTGGGTAAGGAGATACTTCAGACTCTTGTGGTCAGTGTAAATAATCGACTTTTCCTCATACAGGTAATGTCTCCATATTTTCAGTGCGAACACCACAGCCGCTAGCTCCAAATCATGCTTGGGATAGTTCATCTCGTGTGGCCTTAGTTTACGAGGTGCATATGCTACCACCTTCCCTTCTTGCATTAGCACACAACCCAAACCTGTGTGCGATGCATCACAATAGACGACAAATTCCTTCCCAGCCTCAGGCTGAATCAACACTGGTGCCTCAGTCAGAACCTTCTTTAACCTTTCAAAGCTTTCTTGCTATTTATCAGCCCAAACAAACGGTACTCCCTTCCGTAGTAACTTGGTTAAGGGTGCAGCAATCAACGAAAACCCCTCAACACCCGGTCAAACCCAAGAAACTTCGAATTTCTGATACCGACTTTGGTGGCTTCCAATCCAACACCGCTTCAACTTTCTGAGGATCAACCCTAATCCCCACGGCAGACACAACATGTCCCAAAAACGTCACTTCCTTCAACCAAAAATCGCACTTACTTAATTTGGCATAATGTTGCTTCTCTCTCAATATCTGTAAAACAACCCGAAGATGTGATTCATGCTCCTCCTCCGTTCTTGAGTACACTAAGATGTCGTCTATGAATACCACCACAAACCGGTCTAGATAGGGTTGGAAAACCCGGTTCATCATATCCATAAAAGTGGCTGGTGAATTAGTTAATCTGAACGGCATCACTAGAAACTTGTAATGCCCATAACGAGTTCGGAAAGCAGTCTTGTGAATATCCGCCTCCTTGACCCTCAACTGATGGTACCCGGATCTCAAATATATCTTCGAGAACACCGAAGCTCCTCGCAGCTGATCGAACAAGTCGTCAATCCTTGGTAGCGGGTATTTATTCTTAATAGTCAACTTGTTCAACTGACGATAGTCAATGCACATACGCATCGACCCATCCTTTTTCTTCACGAACAAAACCGGCGCTCCCCACGGAGATACACTTGGTCGGATAAATCCACGGTCCAACAGCTCTTGGATCTGAGCTTTTAGTTCTGCCAGCTCCTTCGGTGCCATCCTATAAGGGGCGATGGACACCGGAGCCGTTCCCGGAAGTAGCTCAATGCCAAATTTGTAACACCCCATACCCGAGTCCGAGGCTCAGACCAGATACGAGACATTACTATGCTTGCACTTACTTAATCGTGACATTACGGGCTATAAAATTTTGTTCCAAAATTAAAACTTCTCATTCTTAAACAATTCGAACATTTCATGGGCCTACGAGGCCTTAAACTCGTACTGGTAAACTTTTGGAACCTTATCGAAAAACTTTTCTTTGAAACAGGGGCTACACGCCCGTGTAATATAAGACACGCCCGTGCATAGGCATATACACCCATGTCCTCAGACCGTGCCCTAGAACTCAATATTCTGCCAATTTCCACACGGCCATGACACGCCTGTGGACTTAGACCGTGTACTACATCTTGATATACTAACTTATTTCACACGACCGGGCACACGCCCATGTTCTAACCGTGTGTCATGCACGACCTTAACACACGGCCGTGGGATTAGTCTGTGGCCTATTCTTACTTATAAGACTAAGGTGCAGTTTACGCACGGCCTAGACACATGCCCGTGTGTCCAATCGCGTGGGCACTTAGAGGCTATTTACCAAACCAATTGCCACCCTGAAATTAAGATCCAATTCATACTCATTTCAACAACTCAATACTACATCATTCTTGAATAATACTACATGCTTCATTGATGATTATAAACATATACACTTGGCCAATCACTTAGCCATATACAAAAGAATAACAAACTTAATAGCCTATACTTTGGCTCTTCTTAAAACATTTACTCAAAATGTAATGCTACCTATACATGCCATACTTAATAAAACAACTTGGCTATACCAAAATAGCGATTGATAGTGTGCTCCGAGCTTCGATGACGATGATCCTTGATATTAGCTTGGCGGGACTACATGGAAAGAAAGAATGAAAGACATAAGCATTTAGCTTAGTAAGTTTGCATAATACACATAGCAACATTACTTGATAGGCAAACAAAGTACATGTATCACTAGATCACATTGATCAGCATACTTGAACATAATACTCATAATTTCTAATTCATCATTCATAACATGAATAATATTCTTTTTCACTTGATAATAACATTACTTATTTAGCTTTCTTGTTCTCTCTTTGGAGCTTAACTCGTTTTCCCGATGAATTTACATGAATAACCGAGGATACTAAATCTCATCTAAATTTCGAGGCCATGACTTAACATGGACTTATACGATGTCTTTCTTATTCTCACCAAAGCCATGCCTTAACTTGGACTTATATGGGATCTCTTTCTCTTGATAACTTTTCAATGCCAAGCTTGCCTTGGTCTTACATGATAACTTGTTCAATGCCAAGCTTGCCTTGGGCTTACATGATAACTTACTCAATGCCAAGCTTGCCTTGGACTTACATGATAACCTACTCAATGCCAAGCTTGCCTTGGACTTACATGATATATTGCTTGCTTGCCGATACCATGCCTCGGCTTGGTCTTATACGGACTTTCTTGTTTCGTGTGGTAGATCGAGTATCCTAAGTTATTCAACTTCAATCGGGGCTTTCTCATGCTTGATCTCATTAATTTCTTTGTTTAACATAACATTAAACATTTTTCATAATAACATTGTACATTATACTAAGCAATTCAATGATATAAATCATAAAGCTTAGAAATCATACAAACTTACCTCAATATACAAAATGTAGCTAGGTATGCAATTTAGTCCTCGACCTTGTTCTTGCCTCGGTTTTGATCTGGGCTTCATTTTTCTTGATCTATAGTCATAAATAGATCATTTAATATTCACATTGACTAAATTGACCCTTTACTCATACTTGGGCAAAATTACTATTTTGCCCCTATACTTTCTCATATTTGCACTTTTGCCCCAAGGCTCGTAAAATAATTTTCATTCAACTTTCTTAGACTACATGCTTAGCTGATTCATTTTCTCTACTATAGCAATCATCAATTCTCATTATTTCTAGTAGGTATGACTAATTTCATAACTATTACAAACTAGTCCATACTATCATATTTCATGAAATTCATTAAGGAAAAGATGTTTATCTAACATCAAACTCTCATAATCTTCCATAAAACATCATTTAACAAGCATGTCATTCATAGATGAAATTTTTGAACATGCATCTTAGCTTATTTTATAGCTAAAAATAACTAATTCATAATACGAGGACTTCAAAAACACGAAGAATATTAAAAACGGGGCTAAGATGAACTTACTAGCAAGCTTGAAAAAAATGAAGAACCCTAGCTATGGAGTCTTCAAATTTTCAGCAATGGAAGGAAGAACATGAATTAAATTTTATCATCTTTTCCCATTTTAATCATTTATTTGCTAAATGACCAAAATGTCCTTCTCTTTAAAATTTTACAAACTACTAACTCATGTCTATTTTTGTCCAAAAATTATGATTTGGGCAAATTGCTATTTAAGGACTTATAATTGCTATTCTAAAGCTATTTCATACAAAATGCTTCTAGAAACTCATATTTTACAACTTTTGCAATTTGGTCCTTTTTAACCATTCAACTTCAATTTAGAAAAATTGCTTCATGAAACTTTCACACTAACATGCAAACATGGCATGTGTAACAACCCAAACCCGGCCCAAACACTACGACCGAATTTGAGTTATTACGAAGTAAAACCTTGTGAACGCTATTTCGAAAAACATTTAATTTTCCATTGAAAACCCCTCGTTTGATTTATCCGGTTAAAGCTACCTTTAGATCTAATTCGAATTTTTAATTAAGTCCAATTGTTTTACCAGTTTCAAGTGTACCCGATGGCACAATTAAACTCTTTCGTGTTAACTTAAAAAAAAACATGTGATTTAATTCAATTTAATGACATAGTTTTAAGTAAATCTCCAACATAAAAAAAAAAAAACAACTATAGTTTATGGAGGCCTTATTACAACCCAAAATAAAAATTAAACAACTTTAAAGTTCTGTAAATTAAAATCCTTTGCATGGCCGCCTCGAGTCCCACCGGCTCCTCAACCGCCATCTACGAGTCACCTGAAAAATGTTAAAGGAGAAGGTGAGTCACCAAGACTCAGTATGTAACCCTTCCCCCGGTTAATACAACATTTCATACACAACATATAACAGTTAATTAAGCAAAGTATCATGTACCCAACCTAACCATCCAAACACCTTTGTCTACCCCACGTGGTACCAAACCACTGGTGACCGTAGTCACGATGTGTTACCAAAACACTGGTGGTGCCAAACCACTGGTGACGTATAGTCACAATGTGCTACCAAAGCACTGGTGTCCGTAGACACAAATCGGGTGATGGGGCCAACCCATCGTGTGATACCAAATCACCGCGCATTTATCCCATATCTCAAGTGGGGCCAACCCACGGTGGTGTTAACTACACGAGGACAAGTCGCTATGAGGTACCAAACCTCTGGAGGTACCAAACCTCCGGTGACATATAGTCACGATGTGCTACCAAAGCACCGGTGCTCGTCGAAGACGATATCACCGCCCCCTCTCTCTCATCAACCCATGTCAAGCGCTTAATAACAGAACATACATACATCACATGTATCAAATAATCCATGCTTCCCAAAAGCATATTATCCATCTCATACATATAGAGACTTACCGGGATCCTCGCTTGTACCATTAAGGTACTATTGCCACATCTACATAGAGCAGATTTACACATAACATACACTTAATTAACTATTATAAGTGTGTATGTACACACACACACCCTTGGATGTTCTAAATCCCGAGAAGAAACGTTGGCCCCCCTAGATCTCACTGTACCTATATTCGGCCAACTAGGGGATTAGTCTTAGGGCCTATTCGGCCAAATCAAATTATTGGGAGGGGTTCCTTGTGAACCCAAAATCTCACCTTCACACTTTTGGACACCAACCGCAACACCTAACTCCCCCAAATCGCTTCGATATCATGAATCGGCACCTAAAGTTAGTAGCCTTCGGCTAAAACAAATATCACTGACCATTAAAGTAGATCTCACCGTTACGTACCACCAACCGAATACTAGAGATCAGGCCCGAATCGACTGCTTCACTTCCCACCTTATGACCGATTGAAGGAGAGTCTCGAAGAGTCTTATACCACCTTTAGGGTTCGGCAAAAGTGCATCCAAAGAGAAGGGAATTTCGGCACTCTAGAGAGGTATATTCGGCCAAAGCTTTGAAAATATGGAGAGGGGAAATTCGGCTATGGCTAGGGAGTAGATTCGGCTAACTAGGAAAAAGAGAAGAGGAAAGAAAGAAGATAGAGGAGAGGTTGATGTGTAGGGAATTCGGCTAAGGTCTTTTAAGAGAAGGGAAAGAAATAAAAGAAGAACAAGGAGAGTTTGAGGGTTTCGGCAACTAGCAAAAGTGAGAAAAAAGAAAACCTATTGATGGATGGGTGCTTATAAAGAAATTCGGCACCCCCTCCCCCTAATGCTTGCCGTCCATCCTTGGCAACAAGGAGTCCAACTCCTAGCCAACTCCTCTTCACCAAGGAGTCCCACATTCGGCCATCACCTAGTATCCTTGCCGTCCACACCTCCTTGTTCAAGGAGTTCAAAACTTCGGCAACCTCTCCAAGTACTCTTGGCCACACATTTCAATTAATTCAAATAATTTGAATTAATCACTTAATAATCCCTTTTTAATTAAAATAATATCCTTAATGCTATTATCAAATCTCTTGTATTATCAAAAGGTTTAAGCAAGTTAAAACTAATTAAAATGCTTAAATTATCCCTTAATAATTACACCTAATAAAAGAGTTTGAAGGGAGAAAAACTCTCCCCCCCCTTGTGCCGTCCAAAATAAAAACAAAAAGAGGAGGATTTAGGGGGTAAGTGGTTTGATATTCGGCCTTAGGCCAATATATGTGGTTATGTGTTGACCGAAGGTTGGCTATGGTCTTTTTAGGGGCATATCGACAAGAGCAAAGGAAGCCTTCGGGATCTCAGACTATTTCGGTAAGGGTATTAGTAAGTGACTTAGAATTAGTTGATTATGACTTCGTTGATTAATCGTGTGGTTCTGATTAAGTGACTTTCGATGGAGGCGAGTACCAGTCAAAGTGGGCAAGGGAAAGCTCCCATCCCAAAGTTCAAGAAGAGATCCGTTTACGCACATGCGAGATTGGCCACCGGGTGTGGGCGAAAGAATGAAAAACGTTAGGCAAAAAGCCGTAGTTTCGCTAGACGATAGCGTCGAGGATCGAGAGTCTAGAACTCCTAGTAATAAGGTGTGTAACTAACCCACTGTTTCCGGGTTTTATGTGTTATATGTTTTACTAACAAGTGCAGTAGTAGGTGTGCCATACATACCCCTAAAGGGTATAGCGATGACCAGGTCAGTATTGGATCTGTTGCAGTGTGATTATTTGTTCATGAGTATGTTTATGGGTATTAATAAGCATGTGCATGCATTATCATGATTATATTCTATGTGGCATGTGCATGGGTGGGTTATGAAAAGAAGGTAGGGGTTAAAAATAATTGTTGCGGGTTTTTAGCATGAAATTCAATGAGGCCGAGTGGCCTGGGCGTTAGGGGAAAGGTCAGCAGCAGCATGGTGTCCCAGTTCGAATCCAAGGTCAGGCAATTGGAGTTTTATTTTTTTATTTTATTCTTATTTTTGCAGCAATTGGTAAAGATTGGGCTGCACATGGGATCTTCCAGTAGATATAGATTAAGTTAGCTTTTGTTCTTTTAAATTCAATTTGATAAATGTTTCTTTTATTATTTTATTTTTATTTATTTATCTAGTTGAGATAGATGATAAGGGTGGCGATGTTTTAATTGTTTTGAATAGGTGAGTGGGGATAAAATAGAAGTTTATTTGGAATTTGATAAGGGAGTGATAAGGTGGTGAATGTTGGACTCTTTGGGGTTGCTTAGTCGGTTGGGAAGCTTTATAAGGAGAGTACCAAAATTCTTCTTCTTTTTCTTCTTGTTTTCTTGCCGAAAAATTTTAGTCAAAGCAATTTATTTATTCTTCTTTTTTTTGAAACCGAAACCTCTCCACTATTACCGAAATTCTTCTAACCTTCTTCTACATTTTATTTCTCTTCCTCTCAACCTCGGTTTGTACCTATTAGCCGAATGTTTGATCTTCCTTGGTAGCCATAGCCGAACATCTAAGGTGCTTTATTCTCCTTTTTATATTGCAAGTTGAGAAGCCAAAATATCCTTGGGGATTAGCGAAAAAGGGGTAAGTATTCTTTTTATGAATCGGTTTTGGACTCTTTTCCATAAAATTGCCAAATCAAGTGTCTAGACCTTGATTCCTATGGTTGGCCGAATGGCTTTTTAGGCCATTAGTGATGTGGTTCTTTTGCAGCAAGCAGCGTTAAAGGAGGACTTTTGGAGAGTAGATTCATCAAGGTAAGGGTGGTAAGGTATTCGGCCAAAGGGGCCTTTCCACGGATTTTTGCATGGCCGATTCTAATAGTCTTGTAGCAGGGATTTTCGGCAATTCCATTGGTGTTTCGAGATTCGAGTAAGAAGGGGTGTTACAGTTTGGTATCAGAGCCCGGTTCAAAACTCGGCTTTGAGGGTTTTGGGCTCAAAAACGTTTCAAAATGGGCTTTTTGGGCTTTTAGGAAATTATTTTCAGGTTATTCTGGCATGGCACCTGTACCTTCAACCCGAGTCCACCAGGTAAGTACTTCGGACTTTTGAAGTGCTTTACTATTATGAACTGTTATGGGCTTAGTTGGGCTCGTAGATTAGTGAACTAGGATCTGTTGAACCCTAGGACTAGTCTACTCAAACATATGCATAAAACTTAAAGCTACTAAACAAACTCGTGATTGAGTCGCGAGTTAAGGTGTGGTAACCATTGTGCGCATGTCTAGGAGTGGATCCTAAGAGCACAGGTACTTAAGCGATCCTAGTGACTCACCTCCTCTTATTTGGAATCCTACAGTGCGTAGCTACGGTTCACCTTAACCAAGAGGACTTGTTCATAGGCTAAAACCAATTATTAAAACCCGAAAGGGATTTGCCTCACTGCTTTTAAAGTCCTTAGTTTTAAAATTTCTAAAAAAATACCCACAGTAGGAAAATGACGAAATTACCCACTGGGTAGGAAGGAAACTTGATTGCTCGAAAGAACTACTCTCGAAACTTCATTACATAAAATTGCTCGTGGATAAAATAGTGAAACAATAATTTCTAATGCATAAAACTTTTTAAATGTTAAATCGCGACGATAGAGATGAGTTCTAGGACGCGCGGTAGAGGTAGAATGGCCGTGTCGGAACCGATAGGGTCCGCCATGGGTCGAAAGTGAAGTGCCGCCAAAGCAGGGTGGGCGTAGAGAGGCAAGACCAGACGGGAGAAGATGACGCGATGATCGCGAGCCATGTTACGAATTTTAGAACGTGTAGCGAGAGCTAGTAGAGGAAATGGAACTCGAAAGTCGGTGTCGGAAAGGCTTAGATTGAGCGGGTGAGATCTTTAGAGGAATATCTGGAGTAGCTCGAACGTAGCGGAGTATTGGCTAGAAGCGATCGAAAGAATCATGGACGATTTGGACCGCACCAATGAAGAAAAGTCGGAGGGTGTCTTTGTTTCGTTGCTTCGCGACGAAGCTTATCGTTGGTGGCTCACCGTCAAGCAAAGTGTACCGCGCGGATCGGCGAGGATTGGGACTTCTTTAAGGTTAAGTTTGAAGGAAAGTCGTAGGACCCGGTTATTTGGACTCGCAAAGGAAAGCGTTTCTAAACCTAGTACAAGGAAGTAAGTCGATAAATTGAGTCGGAAGCGGAATTCGTGCGACTTAGTCGATATGCTAAGGGAATTGTGGACACCGATTATGAGAGGTGCGTCCGGTTTGAAGACGGATTACGAGATGAACTTGAATGGTGATTGCTCCGCAGAGGGAGAGAGAGACTTCATGGTGCTAGTGGAGAAAGCTCGGATCGTTGAAGAGGTTAAGAAGACTATAAGAGAAAACCGAGAAAAGAATAGGAGCGAGAATAAGAGAAATATTGGACCGTCGTGATCGTTTGGTAATGTCCGAGAAAAGACCAAGGACCGAGAACCACGTAAGTGTACTTGTACCAGTGGATCGGAATCGTTCTTGTGTTCGATGTGGAAGACCTCACACAGAGAGAGTGTTGGGGAAATAGTAAAGAATGCTTTCGGTGCGGATCTAAGGCACATTTAGTTAAGAATTGTCCTCAAGCGACGAGGGTCGTGGTTCAAGTCATGGAAAGAATGGTTCTAGTCGAGTCAACCAAGGATGTGATAATAGGTAAGGTCCTTTGCTTTGGTACATGCTTTAATTACTTGGTTTGACTACGATTTAGCCTTTTCTCGTGTTTGCTAAGAGAAGTGTTTGAATTTTTTTAGCATGAACTTAGAGATTGTGTAGGTACGATAGCCTTAGTAAGATCAGTGCATGCAGCGTAAGCATAAGGAGGTAAGATAGGTGGTATGGACGTTTGTTAGTAAAGTAATTTCGAGGACGAAATTATTTTAAGGAGGGTAGAATTGTAACACCCTGGTTTTAGGGGTTATGCGTTTGGAGCATAACTCGAGCATTTAGTAGGCTATGGTCATGTTGGGGGAATTTTTAGGGGTTTTGGAGAACCTTAGAAGGCAAGGGATGCCTTAGAAAATTTTTTGAATTTTAGTGTAAAAAGGGGAAATAGGGCAAGAAGGCCTTAAAATAATTTTATGGAGTTTATGACACATGAAAGGCATTGGCAGAGTGGTTATGCGCTGCTTGGGGGCTTTGGAAGGTGGCGCCTATGGGGCTTGGGTTCGAACAGCAGCAATTTCTTGTTTTATTTTTGCGTCAAGGGGACTGGGCTAAGTAGGCCTTAAAATTAAATGGGTAGGTTTGATGGACATGGAAGTCCAGTGGCAGAGTGGCTCTTAGGCGCTACTTAGGCGCTGGAGGGAGAAGAGAGCACGGGTTCGAGGGGCTGGAGCTGCATTTGGGCGTTTTATTTTGTTATTTGGTGATGGGCGGAAGTAAGAAGGGGTTTGGCTAATATGTGATGATTGATTTTTAATATGTAAGTATGCCTATGATTGTGAATAGCATGCACATGCATCATCCTCGCATTATTTTATGTGGCATGTGCATGGGTGGGATATGAAAAGAAGGTACGGGTGTACTTGAGTGCGTGGTTGATGTCGACTTTGTGCTACATCGTGGATTGGCGCCGGCCGAGGTCGCGTTGTGGATCTTTGCGATTTAGTTCGCGTGGTTACCTTGATTGATATGGGCTTTATGCCATATCGTGGCTTGATGGATTCTTTGTGTGCTCCATCGTGGTTTGATGTTAGCTATACGCTACATCGTGGATGGCATTGGTTGCCTTTTGGAGGGAAAAGGAGAGGTGACTCGATAGTCCCCGGTGTGTGGTAGGTTTGGATAAGGGGGTGTGTAGCGGATGGACCCTAGGTTGGGTTGGGAATCATGTTGCATTATTTTTGTAATAATATGGAAATGGGCCAAGCCCAATATGACATGTGGATAGGTATGTTTTGGGAACATACGTGGAAATGGGCCAAGCCCGGATGATATGTGGTTTATTGAGAAATGGGCCAAGCCCGAGTATGTGATGTGATTTGAATGTGGGCCAAGCCAGTTGTAGTAATTGTTAAAATGATATATATATATTACTTGTTGCATTTGATAATTGGGATATTATGTGGCTAGCATGTGGGTGGATTTCAGGTGGTTAACTTACACACTTGAGTCATTGTGACTCACCCAATTATTTATCCATCATCGCAGTGAGTCGTGACTAGTGGGCGGGTTGGAGTGGATACAAGGTGGCCCATGCGACGAGCGATTTTCATGCGAGAAGTTGACGTTTTGAATTTTTTTATTTCAAGCATTTTAAGTACTTGATTTATTTATTTGATGTAATAAGGGTCACTTTTGATTGAAGTACGCTATTTATAGTTGTTAAAGGTTATAACGTATTTAGCAATATTTTTACAAAAGAGTTATATTATAGTAAATTATAATAAAGTTTTAATTCATCCCAAGCATATATTACTTAATAGTTTTAAACGGACATGACTTTACCGAAGATAATAAACTTTCATGTTTTAAATTCTAAGTAAAGAAACATATTTTCACTAACATAACCAGATTCGGTCGTAGTGAATAGGCCGGGTTTGGGGTGTTCTGATTTGAATATCGAGCCAGTGTTCAAAACTCTCGGCTTTGAGGGTTTTGGGCTCAAAAACGTTTCAAAATGGGCTTTTTGGGCTTTTAGGAAATTATTTTCAGGTTATTCTGGCATGGCACCTGTACCTTCAACCCGAGTCCACCAGGTAAGTACTTCAGATTTGTGGAGTGATTTGTTATATGTGAACTGTTATGGGCTTAGTTGGGCTCGTAGATTAGTGAACTAGGATCTATTGAACCCTAGGACTAGTCTACTCAAACATATGCATAAAACTTAAAGCTACTAAACAAACTCAGTGATTGAGTCGCCAGAGTTAAGGTGTGGTAACCATTGTGCGCATGTCTAGGAGTGGATCCTAAGAGCACAGTACTTAAGCGGTCCTAGTGACTCACCTCCTCTTGTTTGGAATCCTACAGTGCGTAGCTACGGTTCACCTTAACCAAGAGGACTTGTTCATAGGCTAAAACCAATTATTAAAACCCGAAAGGGATTTGCCTCAATCATTTTAAAGTCCTTAGTTTTAAAATTTCTAAAAAAATACCCACAGTAGGAAAATGACGAAATTACCCACAGGTAGGGAAGGAAACTTGATTGCTCGAAAGAACTACTCTCGGAAACTTCATTACATAAAATTGCTCGTGGATAAAATAGTGAAACAATAATTTCTAATGCATAAAACTTTTTAAGCAGTTAAATCGCGACGATAGAGATGAGTTCTAGGGGCGCGGTAGAGGTAGAATGGCCGATCGGGCAGGTAGGGTCCGCCCATGGTCGAGAGTGAAGTGCCGCCAAGCGGTGGGCGTAGAGAGCAAGACCGCACGGAGAAGATGACGCAGATGTCGCGAGCCATGTTACGAATTTTAGAACGTGTAGCGAGAGCTAGTAGAGGAAATGGAACTCGAAAGTCGGTGTCGGAAAGGCTTAGATTGAACGGAGTGAGATCTTTAGAGGAATATCTGGAGTAGCTCGAACGTAGCGGAGTATTGGCTAGAAGCGATCGAAAGAATCATGGACGATTTGGACCGCACCAATGAAGAAAAGTGAAGGGTCTTTGTTTAGTTTGCCGCGACGAAGCTTATCGTTGGTGGCTCACCGTCAAGCAAAGTGTACCGGCAGATCGACAGAGTTGGGACTTCTTTAAGGTTAAGTTTGAAGGAAAGTACGTAGGACCCGATTATTTGGACTCGCAAAGGAAAGCGTTTCTAAACCTAGTACAAGGAAGTAAGTCGATAGCGAGTACTGGCGGAATTCGTGCGACTTAGTCGGTATGCTAAGGGAATTGTGGACACGATTATGAGAGGTGCGTCCGGTTTGAAGGCGGATTCTGAGATGAACTTGAATGGTGATTGCTCCAGCAGAGGAGAGAGACTTCGCGGTGCTAGTAGAGAAAGCTCGGATCGCTGAAGAGGTTAAGAAGACTATAAGAGAAAACCGAGAAAAGAATAGGAGCGAGAATAAGAGAAATATTGGACCGTCGATGACGCTTGGTAATGTCGAGAAAAGACCAAGGACCGAGAACCACAGTAAGTGTACTTGTACCGGTGGATCGGAATCGTTCTTGTGTTCGATGTGGAAGACCTCACGCGAGAGTGTTGGGGAAATAGTAAAGAATGCTTTCGGTGCGGATCTAAGGCACATTTAGTTAAGAATTGTCCTCAGCGGACGAGGGTCGTGGTTCAAGTCATGGAAAGAATGGTTCTAGTCGAGTCAACCAAGGATGTGATAATAGGTAAGGTCCTTTGCTTTGGTACATGCTTTAATTACTTGGTTTGACTACGATTTAGCCTTTTCTGTGTTGCTAAGAGAAGTGTTTGAATTTTTTTAGCATGAACTTAGAGATTGTGTAGGTACGATAGCCTTAGTAAGATCAGAGTGCAGCGTAAGAAGCATAAGGAGGTAAGATAGGTGGTATGGACGTTTGTTAGTAAAGTAATTTCGAGGACGAAATTATTTTAAGGAGGGTAGAATTGTAACACCACGGTTTTAGGGGTATGCGTTTGGAGCATAACTCGAGCATTTAGTAGGCTATGGTCATGTTGGGGGAATTTTTAGGGGTTTTGGAGAACCTTAGAAGGCAAGGGATGCCTTAGAAAATTTTTGAATTTTAGTGTAAAAGGGGAAATAGGGCAAGAAGGCCTTAAAATAATTTTATGGAGTTTATGACACATGAAAGGCATTGGCGAGTGGTTATGCTGTTGCTTGGGGGCTTTGGAAGGTGGCGCCTATGGGGCTTGGGTTCGAGCAATGACAATTTCTTGTTTTATTTTTGCGTCAAGGGGACTGGGCTAAGTAGGCCTTAAAATTAAATGGGTAGGTTTGATGGACATGGAAGTCCAGTGGCGAGTGGCTCTTAGGCGCTACTTAGGCGCTGGAGGAGAAGAGAGCACGGGTTCGAGGGGCCGAGCCGCATTTGGGCGTTTTGTTTTGCTTTTTGGTGATGGGCTGAAGAAGATAGGTGTTAAGAATAATTATTGGGGGCTTTTAGCATAAAAATCAAGGTGGCCCAAGTGGCACAGGCGCTACTTAGCAGTGAGGGTTCCCCAGTCCTGTGTTCGAATCACAGAAATTTGTAGGTGGATTGGTTTTATTTTTGTTCTTTGCCGATTGGGGGTATTGACAACACATGGGGAGGGGCTTCAAAGGGATAAAGATTAAGATTAATTTTGGTTTTAATTCGGCTGAAGGAGAATTATTAGATTATTCTTTTATTTTTTTAGTTGATAAAGGTATAGAATAAGAAGGGAATTTGAATTAGAATAAAAGAGGTTTTGGTGGTGTTGGAATTCGGCTGGAGTGATAAGGGTGGGTTTTGGTTTTTGATAATTGTAAGAGTATTTTTAATTAGTTAAGATTAGTAAATAGAGATAATGGTGGCTGATGGATTATTATTTTTTTTATTAATTAGATTAAGTGGAATTATTATTATTATTATTATTTATTAATAATAATGGGATAATATGAGCATTATTATTGGATTTTTATTTGGTTAATATTAAGGATAATATGAGTTTTTTTAGGATTGTTATAGGAGATAATCAAGGATATTATGAAGATTAAAAGAATTATTATTGGATTATTAGTGAAGTGTTTAAGTGGAATTAAATTAGTGAGGTGTTGGCCAAATTTTGGAGACTTCAAGGGGGGTTGGCCGAATGCTATAAATAGGGGAGGTTAGAGTGCTAGTTGTTCATCAAGTCTTTTGCCTCTCCCTCTTGGTGTGCCGATTTCTCCCTTGGCCTTGTAGCCAAGTATTTCTTTTATTTTCTTTTAGCCCTTGATAGCCGAAATCCTTAGCCCTCCATCTCTCTCCTACTTTATCAAGTTTGAAGCCGAACTGGTGAGGTGTAGTGCTGTCGACATTCAGAGCTTGTAGCCGGCGCCAAGGAGTCTAAAGGAAGGTCTTGAATTGTTTAGGGGCAAGTCGACAAAAGTACAGAGGAGCCTTTGAGATTTTAGATCGTTTCGGTAAGTAAGTTAAATTGTAGTTGTTCGCTTGAGATTTTGTATTATGGTGTTTAACAAAAAGGGTTCTAATTAAGTGATTACGATGGACGTGGGTTCAGTACCAGGTCCAAGGTGGGCAAGGGAAAGTCCCCATCCCAAAGTTCAAGAAGAGATCCGTTCTATTTGTTTCGAGATTGGCCACCGGGTGTGGGCCAACAAAGAAGAAACGTTAGCGTAAAGTCGTAGTTTCGCTAAACGATAGCATCGAGGATCGAGTCTAGAACTCCTAGTAATAAGGTGTGTAACTAACCCATTTGTTTCCGGGTTTTATGTGTTATATGTTTCACTAACAAGTGCGATAATGAGTGTGCCATATATACCCCTAAAGGGTATAGCGATGACCAGTGTAGTATCGGATTTATTGCGGTGTGATTATTTGTTTATGAGTATGTTTATGGACATTAATAAGCATGTGCATGCATGATCACGATTATATTTTATGTGGCATGTGCATGGGTGGGATATGAAAAGAAGGTGCGGGTGTACTTGAGTGCGTGGTTGATGTCGACTTTGTGCTACATCGTGGATTAGCGCTGATCGAGGTCGCGTTGTGGATCTTTGCGATTTAGTTCGCGTGGTTACCTTGATTGATATGGGCTTTATGCCATATCGTGGCTTGATGGATTGCCGTGTGCTCCATCGTGGTTTGATGTTAGCTATACGCTACATCGTGGATGGCATTGGTTGCCTTTTTGGAGGGAAAAGGAGAGGGTGACTCGATAGTCCCGGTGTGTGGTAAATTTGGATAAGGGGGTGTGTAGCGGATGGACCCTAGGTTGGGTTGGGAATCATGTTGCATTATTTTTGTAATAATATGGAAATGGGCCAAGCCCAATATGACATGTGGATAGGTATGTTTTGGGAACATACGTGGAAATGGGCCAAGCCCGGATGATATGTGGTTTATTGAGAAATGGGCCAAGCCCGGTATGTGATGTGATTTGAATGTGGGCCAAGCCAGTTGTAGTAATTGTTAAAATGATATATATATATTACTTGTTGCATTTGATAATTGGGATATTATGTGGCTAGCATGTGGGTGGATTTCGGTGGTTAACTTACACATTTGAGTCATTGTGACTCACCCAATTATTTATCCATCATCGCAGTGAGTCGTGACTAGTGGGCGGGTTGGAGTGGATACAAGGTGGCCCATGCATGCGATTTTCATGCGTTTGACGTTTTGAATTTTTTTATTTCAAGCATTTTAAGTACTTGATTTATTTATTTGATGTAATAAGGGTCACTTTTTATTGAAGTACGCTATTTATAGTTGTTAAAGGTTATAACGTATTTAGCAATATTTTTACAAAAGAGTTATATTATAGTAAATTATAATAAAGTTTTAATTCATCCCAAGCATATATTACTTAATAGTTTTAAATGGACATGACTTTACCGAAGATAATAAACTTTCATGTTTTAAATTCTAAGTAAAGAAACATATTTTCACTAACATAACCAGATTCGGTCGTAGTGAATAGGCCGGGTTTGGGGGTGTTACAGTTAACCTACCCATTTAATTTTATCCGGCGTCACATGTAGCTCCTAAGTGGGCTTCTTTTTGCCACTTTACCAAGGGCTTTTTAGTGTTAAATTACCCACACTTATTCTTATAACACCACTTACCAAGGCTCCCTTCTTTTTTAAAAGTTAAAAAACTCAAATTTCCTACCAAATCGAACCAACACAAAGCCTTAAATTGACCATTATTATTCCATAAATAATGACTCAAAGAGTTCATACATAAGAAAAATTATCAAATTCCAAATAACCCCACATTTGGGATGTTACAGTTCTACCCCTTTAAAATAAATTTCGTCCTCGAAATTCCTTGATCAAAAGAGATGGGGGTATTCTTTGCGCATCACCTCCTCGGGCTCCCACGTAGCTTCTTCACTCTCGTGGTTCCGCCATAACACTTTTACCAAAGGCACCGCCTTCCTTCGTAGAACTTTCACATCTCGATCTATAATCCGAACGGTTCTTCCTCAAAAGATAAATCCGAGTTCACCTCGATTTCCGCTCATCGGCACAACGTCGCGAAGGATCTGACCGATACCGTCTTAGCATTGATACGTGGAAGGCGTCGTGTATCGACTTAGTTCTCGCGCAACAACTCTAACTCGATAAGCCACTGGTCCTACTCGCTTCACAGCGGTATATGGCCCAATAAACCTTGGGCTTAACTTCCTTTCCGTCCAAATCTCAACACCTTTTTCCAAGGCGATACTTTCGAAAGACCTTGTCTCCCACAAAGATACTCCATTTCCTTGCGTTTGAGATCGGCATAAGACTTCGCCTATCCGATGCTTCCTTGAGACGAGACCGAATCACCTTGACTTTGTCTTCCGTCTCGGTTACGCTTCCGGACCCGAACTTGTCTTTCTCCCAACTCCGCCCAACACGTAGGAGTACGACACTTTCGTCCATATAGGGCCTCGTATGGAGCCATTTGAATACTCGCTTGATAACGTTGTTATAAGCGAATTCCGCTAGTGGTAGGTACTCCTCCCAACTACCACTAAAATCCAAGACACGACCTCTTAACATGTCTTCTAAAATCAGATCACCCTTTCCGATCAGTCCCGACTGATTTGTGGATGGAAAGCCGTCTTCAAATCTAACCGTGTACCCAAAGCTTGATGCAACGCTTTCCAAAACCTCGGCGTGAACCTCGGATCCCTATCCGAGATAATCGACATTGGCACACCATGCAATCGACTATCTCAACCACATATAACCTTGCTAGCTTACGGAGTGAGTAATCCATTCTCACCTGGCATGAAGTGAGTGACTTAGTTAGGCGATCCACAATTACCCAAATCGCATCCTTCTTAGTGGGCGTAAGGGTAGCCCACTAACAAAATCCATGGTGATCCTCTCCCATTTCCATTGAGGATCTTTTATCGGTTGAAGTAGTCCCGATGGTGACCGATGTTCGACCTTAACTGTGCACGACCGCGTCGGACACTTTCCTACGAACTCCGTTATCTCACGCTTCAACCCCGCCACCAAAACTGTTTCCGCGCAAGTCTCCATACATTTTGCTTCCTCCAGGGTGCATAGCGTATGGGTGCTATGTGCATCTTGGAGAATTTTACGCCTTAAATCAGTATCTTTTGGCATACATACCCGTCCTTGAAAACAAAGCACTCCATCACTAGACAAGCGGTATCCTTCCAATCCACCGTCTAGAACTTGTACCCTCTTAGAGCTCAAGCCTTCATCCACTAACGCTTTTCTTTAATCTCCTCAATCCAAGTCGGCTTTACTTGAAGTTACGCCAAAAGACTCCCATCATCATACGGACTTAACCGAGCTTAACATTGCTCTTAAGTCCGTCACCACCTTCCGCTTTAATGCGTCGGCTACATTAGCCTTACCCGATGGTACTCGATTGAACAATCATAGTCCTTTAATAGTTCAATCCATCGATCGCTGTCTCGATTCGGATCCTTCGAGTCGGAGAAGATACCTCCAGCTTTTGTGATCCGTGTAGACCATCGACTTCTCTCCATACGGTAATGTCTCCATATCTTTAGAGCGAAGACGACCGCGTGCTAACTCTAAGTCGTGAGTTGGGTAGTTAACCTCATGCGATCTTAATCGACGGGATGCATAGGCTACTACCTTCCCATCTTGCATCAACACACACCCCAAACCGGTGTGAGATGCATCACAATAGATCGTGAATAACTTTCTGCTTGAGTTGCACCAAAACCGAGCTTCCACAAAATCTTCCTTAGCTTATCAAAGCTTTCTTGCGCTTTTCCGTCCATACAAACGGGACACCCTTCCTTAGCAACTTAGTCAACGGCGCTGCTATTAGGGAGAATCCTTCCACGAATCTCCGATAGTATCCTGCTAAACCCGAAAACTTCGTGATTTCAGCCACCGTCCCAGGTGGTTTCCACTCCAATCTTTGCCTCAATCTTGCGGGGTCTACCCTAATTCCTTGGTGACACTACATGACCTAAGAAAGCCACTTCCCAAGCCAAAATTCACACTTACTAAATTTGGCATACAACCGCTTCTCCTCAATACTTGCGAGAACTATCCGTAAATGCTTGTCATGCTCCTCTTACTCGTCCTTGAATAAACCAATATGTCGTCTATGAACACCACGACAAAGCGGTCCAATCTTCTTTGGAATACTCTGTTCATCAAGTCCATGAATGCCGCCACGCATTGGTCAACCCAAATGGCATTACCAAGAACTCAAAATGCCCATACCGAGTTCGAAATGCCGTTTTGTGAACATCGACCTCCTTTACCTTAAGTTGATGATAACTCGACCTAAGGTCTATCTTCAAAACACCGAGGCACCCTTCAGTTGATCGAACAAGTCGTCAATCCGAGGCAACGGATACTTGTTCTTGATCGTCAACTTATTTAACTGACGGTAAGTCGATGCACATCCGCATAGAACCGTCCTTCTTCTTGACAAACACACAGGTGCTCCCCCCGGAGATATGCTTGGTCGTATAAACCCTCTATCCAAGAGCTCCCGATTTGAGCCTTTAGCTCCACCAATTCCTTTGGTGCCATTCGGTATGGTGCTATAGACACAGTGCCGTTCGGTGTAGCAAGTCTATACCGAATTCGACTTCTCGATCCGGAGGCAAACCCGGAAGTTCTTCTGGGAATACATCGGCAAATTCCCCAACCGTTCGGACCTTTTCAACTACCAACTCCTTAGCTTCCAAAGCACAGATTTGAACCAAATCGCCTCACAACCCTTCTTGACCATCTTTTCACCCTTCAAGGCGGTCACTACGTTGGATAGGTAATTCCTCCTATCTCCTATCATAACCACCTCATCACCTTCCGCCGTCTTAAGAACCATGCGCTTAGTCACAATCCAAACTCGCTTGGTACTTAACCAACCAATCCATACAGAGGATCAAATCGAACTCCCCAAACGGTAGTTCCATTAGATCGACTACAAATACTACCCTTGGAGTTCTGAGGGTGCGCCTCTATAAAGTCTATCTACGACTACGGAGTGACCTAAGGGGCTAACTACAGTCATCTCCCTAGAAGCAGTTTCAGAGTCTAGGTCCATAGTTCCTACCACACTACTAGCAATGTACGAGTGCGTCGAGCCCACATCAATCAATGCAACATAAGGAAAACCAAAAATTAGAAACGTACCGGTTATGACATCCGGTGCGTCACCTTCCTCGCGACACCTCGCTGCGTAAACCAAACCAGGCTGCCTAGCCTCTGTGTTGCCTGAACCTCTGCCTTGAGTTCCACGACCTCGGTTGGGACCGTTGTTTCCTCTACCATTACCACGACCCCTCTGTGGTCCTACATTTCTATCTTGAGCACGGTTCTGTCCTTCTGGCTGCTTCTTAGCTAGTTTCTGGGGACAATCTCTGACGCGATGCTCCAAAGACCCACACTCAAAACATCCCTTATCACCGGTCCAACATCCTCCCCAATGGGTCTTTCCACAGCGATTGCACTGAGTCGGCCTCTGATTAGCAGTCGTGGGCCTCGCTGCCTGATTGGGCCCACTTGGCCTAGCCTTTTTCTCGAGCACTCCGCTTGACCCACCACCCAAAACTTCTCTTACGATTGTTCTTACTATAACTTTGCCTCACGACCTCCTTGATCCTTCGGCTACCTTAGCCTTCTCCACTAGGGATGAGAACTCACGAACTCTTTGTGGGGCAATCAAGAATCTTAAATCATCTCGAGTCCATCCTCAAAGCGGACACGGCGCTCATGTTCATAGAGCACGATGCCTCTCGCATATCTACTCGACCTTAGAAATTCGCCTCATATTCGGACACGGACTTAGTTCCTTGAACTAATCCCGAAAAGCCTTTCTCTGCTGCGTCGGTGTAGCTAATGCCTACATACTTTTCGATGGCGGTTCGAAATACTCCCAAGTCAAATCATCTACCAGAGCCCCATCTCGAACCGTAAGCCACCACCGATACGCTTCATCCTTTAGAAGCGACACTTTGCCCCTTTCGGCTTCTCTTTCTTCATCAAAGTCAAGGTCATCCATGATCCTTTCAGGTTGACTCTAGCCAAAAGATTCACCGCACTGGGTGCCACTCTCGACACACCTCGGAATACCTCCGCTCCGTTAGATCGAGTCGCCGGGACAGATTTCCGAGCTCCAACATTTCCACCAGCCCCACCACCATCTCCAAGACTCGCAACACCACTTGCGATACCGATTCGCCACCGGTCCGCCTCCGGCTCCTCATCTCTAAAAGTAGGAGGTGGTGGTGGCGGTGGTACCTCATTTTCTCGAACCTTGTCCCGACTGACGGGTTCGGACAATCGTCATCCTACCCCTACCACGTCCACGGCGTCCCACGCCCTCTAGAACTCATTCTATCTACCGCTTTTAATCGATTAAGAAAAATTTTATGCGTTAGCATTTGTTTCACTTTATTACTCGCGAAGAAGTTTTATGGACGAGGTTTAATCAGAGATTCTTTCGAGCAAACAATGTTTCAGTTTCCTATCCTAGTTCACACAAAGGAGTTCATGCATCCATTCCTTAATACTTTCCATACCTATTCACTCATCGGACATTTCTGCCCATTTCTAACCTGTGGTATTTTCGTCTTTTTCCTACAGGGGTATTTTCGTAATTTTCCAGAACCAAAATATTTTACTGATGATTTCCAAAGCTAAGCTACTTGATATTTGTAAAATAGTTGAAATTTTTAAGCAAAACCGTCGAATTAATATTTTATGGGTCAGGGGCATTTTGGTAATTTTACTCCTAAGGGTAATTTTTTTTTCCACAAGTCAAGTTTTCCGAGAAAAACATGGTATACTAAGTGTTCTAGGGTTTAAGAAGGTTATTGGACAAGTTTTGAAAACATTAGGGCTTGTTGTTTCCTTCTTTTTCGAAAACATGGCTGATTCCCTTTTTCGGGTTTTAATCATTGTGTTTAGCCTATGACCAAGCCCTCCCGGTCGTAGTGAACCAAAGCTACGCACTGAGCGGACTTCAAGTGAAGAGGAGGTGGGTCACGCGGACCGCTTAAATACCAAGCTCTCACCGAACCTTTCTAGACATGCGCACAGAGGTTACCACACCACCGAGCCTTACGAGTTAGGGTGAACTGGCTACGCACTGCAGGATACTGCGAAGAGGAGGTGAGTCACGAGGACCGCTTAAATACCAAGCTCTTCCGATCCAATCCTAGACATGCGTGCAGGGGGTTACCACACCCCAGCTCATTGACTAAGTCATAGGTGGGTTTAGTTCTTTAAGTCTTATGTCATGTTGTGTTTGAGTAATCTAACCCTAGGTCCAAGTCCTATAAGTCTATCTACGTTCCATGCTTCCTACCCTTCTACGAAATATATTTCCCAAAAGGTTTAGATGTACTTACAGGCGGATCGGTCTGCGGAGACTCGGGCCATGTTTGCTTAAAAACCTGAAATCATACCATAAGGCCTACCAAAAACATTTTTGGGCCTTGGGCCCCACACCGAGCTTTGAACTGGGCTCGACGATACCAGTCTGTAACAACCCAAACCCGCCCAAACACTACGACCGAATTTGAGTTATTACGAAGTAAAACCTTGTGAACGCTATTTCGAAAAACATTTAATTTTCCATTGAAAACCCCTCGTTTCGGTTGTCTGGTTAAAGCTACCTTTAGATCTAATTCGGAATTTTTTAATTAAGTCCAATTGTTTTACCAGTTTCAAGTGTACCCGATGGCACAATTAAACTCTTTCGTGTTAACTTAAAAAAAACATGTGATTTAATTCAATTTAATGACATAGTTTTAAGTAAATCTCCAACATAAAAAAAAAATAAAACGCAACTATAGTTTATGGAGGCCTTATTACAACCCAAAATAAAAAAATTAAACAACTTTAAAGTTCTGTAAATTAAAATCCTTTGCATGGCCGCCTCGAGTCCCACCGGCTCCTCAACCGCCATCTACGAGTCACCTGAAAAATGTTAAAGGAGAAGGTGAGTCACCAAGACTCGATATGTAACCCTTCCCCAGTTAATACAACATTTCATACACAACATATAACAGATTAATTAAGCAAAGTATCATGTACCCAACCTAACCATCCAAACACCTTTGTCTACCCCACGTGGTACCAAACCACCGGTGACCGTAGTCACGATGTGTTACCAAAACACCGGTGGTGCCAAACCACCGGTGACGTATAGTCACAATGTGCTACCAAAGCACCGGTGTCCGTAGACACAAATCGGGTGATGGGGCCAACCCATCGTGTGATACCAAATCACCGCGAGCGATCCCATATCTCAAGTGGGGCCAACCCACGGTGGTGTTAACCACGGGGACAAGTCGCTATGAGGTACCAAACCTCTGGAGGTACCAAACCTCTGGTGACATATAGTCACGAAGTGCTACCAAAGCACCGGTGCTCGTCAACACGATATCACTTTGCCCCTCCTCTCATCAACCCATGTCAAGCGCTTAATAACAGAACATACATACATCACATGTATCAAATAATCCATGCTTCCCAAAAGCATATTATCCATCTCATACATATAGAGACTTCATGGGATCCTCGCTTGTACCATTAAGGTACTATTGCCACATCTACATAGAGCAGATTTACACATAACATACACTTAATTAACTATTATAAGTGTGTATGTACACACCTGTCACCCTTGGATGTTCTAAATCCCGAGAAGAAACGTTGGCCCCTAGATCTCACTGCACCTATATTCGGCCAACTAGGGGATTAGTCTTAGGGCCTATTCGGCCAAATCAAATTATTGGGAGGGGTTCCTTGTGAACCCAAAATCTCACCTTCACACTTTTGGACACCAACCGCAACACCTAACTCCCCAAATGCTCGATATCATGAATCGGCACCCAAAGTTAGTAGCCTTCATTAAAAACAAATATCACTTGACCATTAAAGTAGATCTCACCACTACGCACCACCAACCGAATACTAGAGATCGGGCCCGAATCGATCGCTTCACTTCCCACCTTATGACCGATTGAAGGAGAGTCTCGAAGAGTCTTATACCACCTTTAGGGTTCGGCAAAAGTGCATCCAAAGAGAAGGGAATTTCGGCACTCTAGAGAGGTATATTCGGCCAAAGCTTTGAAAATATGGAGAGGGGAAATTCGGCTATGGCTAGGGAGTAGATTCGGCTAACTAGGAAAAAGAGAAGAGGAAAGAAAGAAGATAGAGGAGAGGTTGATGTGTAGGGAATTCGGCTAAGGTCTTTTAAGAGAAGGGAAAGAAATAAAAGAAGAACAAGGAGAGTTTGAGGGTTTCAGAACTAGCAAAAGTGAGAAAAAGAAAACCTATTGATGGATGGGTGCTTATAAAGAAATTCGGCACCCTCCCCTAATGCTTGCCGTCCCATCCTTGGCAACAAGGAGTCCAACTCCTAGCCAACTCCTCTTCACCAAGGAGTCCCACATTCGGCCATCACCTAGTATCCTTGCCGTCCCACACCTCCTTGTTCAAGGAGTTCAAAACTTCGGCAACCTCTCCAAGTACTCTTGGCCACACATTTCAATTAATTCAAATAATTTGAATTAATCACTTAATAATCCTTTTTAATTAAAATAATATCCTTAATGCTATTATCAAATCTCTTGTATTATCAAAAGGTTTAAGCAAGTTAAAACTAATTAAAATGCTTAAATTATCCCTAATAATTACACCTAATAAAAGAGTTTGAAGGAGAAAACTCTCCCCCTTGTGCCGCCCAAAATAAAAACAAAAGAGGAGGATTTTGTGACTCAAACACAAGCTCCCCCTTGCTCCTTGGTGGCGTCACATGTAGCTCCTAAGTGGGCTTCTTTTGCCACTTTACCAAGGGCTTTTTAGTGTTAAATTACCCACACTTATTCTTATAACACCACTTACCAAGGCTCCCTTCTTTTTTAAAAGTTAAAAAACTCAAATTTCCTACCAAATCGAACCAACACAAAGCCTTAAATTGACCATTATTATTCCATAAATAATGACTCAGCAGTTCATACATAAGAAAAATTATCAAATTCCAAATAACCCCACATTTGGGATGTTACAGCATGAACCTTAAAAACTCATAAATCCACCTCGGATTCGTGGTCTCGCACCACTATTCCAACTAGGTCCTAAGTCGGGCTGTTACAACTCTCCCCCCTTAGGGATTTTCGTCCTCGAAAATCTTACCAGTAAAAAGGTTTGGATACTGGTTTCTCATACTCTCTTCTGGTTCCCATGTGGATTCTTCTATTCCATGTCTTTGCCACAATACTTTCACTAAGGCAATACTTTTCTTTCTTAGCTACTTCACTTCCCGAGCTAATATCTTGACTGGTTCTTCACCATAAGTCATGTCGGGATGAATCTCTACCTCTGATTGGGGAATTACATGCGAAGGGTCTGATCGGTAGCGTCTTAACATTGACACGTGAAACACATCATGTATCTTTTCTAACTCTGATGGCAAAGCCAATCTGTAAGCTACAGGCCGAACTTTCTCAGTAATCTCATACGGTCCAATAAAACGTGGACTCAACTTGCCTTTTCAGCCAAATCTAAGAACTTTTCTCCAAGGTGACACTTTCAAGAAAACTTTATCTCCGACTTGATACTCTATCTCTTTTCTCTTTAAGTCTAAATAGGACTTTTGTCTGTCCGATGCAGCTTTTAAACTTTCTCGTATCACTTTCACTTTCTCTTCAGCTTCTCTAACCAAATCAACCCCGTGAATTTGGTTTTCTTTAAGTTCAGTCTAATATAAAGCCCATATAAAGCCTCGTAAGGCGCCATCTTTAAGCTCGACTGAAAACTATTATTGTAGGCAAACTCTACTAATGGGAGAAACTTTTCCCAACTGCCTCGGAATTCAAGAATACAACATCTCAGCATGTAACATCCCCAAACCCGGCCCATTCACTACGACCGAATCTGGTTATGTTAGTGAAAATATTTTAGACTTAGAATAAAATAGTAAAAATTTATTTGCTCTTGGAAACCATGTTCTTTTGAAATTATAGCCACATGTTTAATAATTTCATATTTGAATAAGTAAGTTATAAAAATATAACCATCTTCACATAGTGTTTCAATTTAAACAAACCATAATAGAGTTAATAATAAAATGATACCAAAATAATAAAATAAATCCTTATTACAACCATTATTTGAATGAAATACTTAATATTTAATATAGCCAAAAACATCTCCTTCGGCATGGGCCACCATGTATCCTCTCCGATCCCGGTCCATCTCATGAATCACCTGAAATGTTAGGAAAATAATTGGGTGAGTCCACAGACTCAGTGCATAACCACTCGAACCTGAGACCCCTTAGCATCCTTGAGGCGTCACTTCTCCATGCCTTCTGTGGCGCCTCCTTGCCACTCTACCAAGGCCAATTCTTGTGTCTTACCTTCACCAAAATTCCTCTTAAGACCCAACTTTGCCAAGCTCCCCTTTTAACCACTAAAAGCTAAAAATTTACTAAGGCATTCCACCACCATCTAGGGTTCTCAGGACCCCTAAAACTCACCCATCCACACACCAAGTGTGCCAACACTGAGCTAAGCACCAAAAGCCTAACCCCTAGAACCGTGGTGTTACAATTCTACCCTCCTTAAAATAATTTCGTCCTCGAAATTACTTGTCCGAACTACACCCAACTCCTCCCACTACACTATGGTCACAAGCACTCTGATCTTAAAGAGCTAACATACTTTTAGGCACGAGATCTATCATACTCAAGGTTCTAGATACTTTACAAGCAACGAAAACAATCACCAAAACGAACAAAACAACGAGAATATTCCAAACATAAGATACTTACCCGGCTGACACATCCTAGCACATCATTATCCTCTCTCCGACGAACCGCATAAACCGGACACTGGTTGTTTTGCCTCGATGCCACCATTATCGCGACCCAAAGCTCCACGACCTCGGCGGAACCATTCCCTTCATGGTTCTGGACCACGACCTCTCGTCGCCTCACGACCACCTCTCGCTGGTTGCACATAACCTTGACCCCATGTCCGAGTCCTATTCGGATCCCGGGGACAATCCTTAACCGATGAGTCTTGGACTTGCATCTAAAGCATTTCCAACCCGATTCCAAAGACTCGCCAACATGATACCTTCCACATTGAGCACACGGACGATCCGGATTTTCGGTGGTGGCTTAGTAATCTGAACAGAGTCTCGACTCTCGATCTTTTCTCGAACCCTCTCAACCACTTCGGCACTCCAACACTTCTCTTATCCCGTTCCTTTCTGTCCCTATTCTCGTCTCTCAACCTTCTTGACCTCCTCGGCCTATCCGAGCTTTCTCCACTAATACTGGCGAAGTCTCTTTCCGTTGCGGAGCAATCAAAACTCATGACTCATCCCGTAGCCCATCTTCAAATCGACGCATCTCTCATAATTAGTTGCCACGATTCCCGAGCATACCAGCTCAAACGCAGCTTCGACCGTGCTCGCTATTGACTTGCTACCTTGCACGGTGATCGAGGAACGCCTTCCTGCGAGCATCCACATAGCTCGCTCCGACATACTTCCCTTCGAACTTGATCTTAAAGTAACCCTGATCCACTAGATCCGCGGGGTACTTTCCTTAACGATGAGCCACCACTGGTAGGCTTCATCTCGCGACAATGAAACAACACCCTTAAGCTTCTCCTCGGCGATCAAGTTTAAGTCGTCCATAATCCTTTCCACCGCCTCCGGCCGATTTCTACCACGTTTGGAGCTACCCTGACACTCCTCACGAAAACCTCGGCCCATTCGCCTAAGCCTTTCGAACGCGACTTCCTAGTCCCATCGCCCCCATTGGCTCCTCGCTACTCGCTCAAGCACCCGCAAAGATAGCTGCGATCTTTGCGTCGTCTCCTCGATCCGATCCTGCTTGTTCCACCTCAACGGTGGTGGCGGCGGCTTTGTCGCTCTCGACCCATGGCGAGACCCAACCGGTTCGGACAACGACATCCTGCCTCTACCACGTCCACGAGTATTGTGACCACGCCCCTAGAACTCATATCTAGCGCCTCGATTTAGTCTGCTTTAGAAAGTTTTATGCATTAGAAATTCTTGTTTCACTGTTTTATCCGGAGCAATTTTATGCAATCAAGTTTCCGAGAGTAGTTCTTTCGAGCAATCAAGTTTCATTTTCTACCCACTGGGTAATTCCGTCATTTTCTCTACCGGGTATTTCAAGAATAAATCGGGGTCCATTTTGGAAATAGTTTTTCCAATGAAAGATATTTCAAAATTTACAAAATCTCGGGGTCATCTTAAAAGTTTTGTTTTTCAACAAAGTGTCTTTGCAAAAATTTGAGAAAGTAGGGTTATTTTTGTAATTTTGGAAATCATGTAAATTCTCCAAATCGGAATATCACAATATTTCACAAGATATAATTTTCTCGATATTTAGTAAAATAGGAATATTTTAGTAAAAGATCGAGAGAAATCAAAAATTTAGAAATCAAGGGCATTTTGGTAATTTTATCAACCAGGGGTATTTTAAGTAAATTTACGCAAACCAGAGTATCTTAATATTTTGAAACCTCAAAATTTTGGTATTTTGTAAAGTAAAAATCATTTTATCAAAATTTGAGGGTAATATGGTAATTTTATAACACAAGGGCATTTTTGTAAATTTTGTGAGTAGGGGTATTTTAGTAATTTTGTAAATCAAGAAAACGTCTTTCAAAATCAGATTTAGGACTTACAAACCAAAGGGGCAAATTGAAAATTTTAAAACTAAAGGTTTGAAAATGTGATGGTTAATCCTTTCGGGTTTTAATGATTGATTTAGCCTTATGAACAAGTCCTCTTGGTTAAGGTGAACCGTAGCTACGCACTAGGTAGGATTCCTGCGAAGAGGAGGTGAGTCACGAGGACTGCTTAAGTACCAAACTCTTCCGGATCCGATCCTAGACATGCGCACCAAGGTTACCACACCTTAACTCGGTGACTTACTTCACAAGTTTGTTTAAGAGCTTTAAGTTTTATGCATATGTTTGAGTAGACTAATCCTAGGGTCCAATAGTCCTAATTTCTAATCTACGAGCCCAAACTAAGCCCATAATAATTCATATAGACAAATCACTTCAAGAAAGTCCGAAGTACTTACATGGTGGACTTCGTAGGAGGTACAGGTGCCATGCCAGAATAACCTGAAAACCTTTTTATAAAAGCCCACATTTCAAAAACCCATTTTAAAAAACTGTTTCGGGCCCAAAACCCTCAAAGCCGAGTTTTGAACCGGCTCTGATACCAAATGTAACATCCCCAAACCCGGCCCATTCACTACGACCCGAATATGGTTATGTTAGTGAAAATATTTTAGACTTAGAATAAAATAGTAAAAATTTATTTGCTCTTGGAAACCATGTTTTTTGAAATTATAGCCACATGTTTAATAATTCCATATTTGAATAAGTAAGTTATAAAAATATAACCATCTTCACATAGTGTTTCAATTTAAACAAACCATAATAGAGTTAATAATAAAATGATACCAAAATAATAAAATAAATCCTTATTACAACCATTATTTGAATGAAATACTTAATATTTAATATAGCCAAAAACATCTCCTTCGGCATGGGCCACCATGTATCCTCTCCGATCCCTGGTCCATCTCATGAATCACCGAAATGTTAGGAAAATAATTGGGTGAGTCCACAGGACTCGATGCATAACCACAACACAAATTTCCCACACGTATGGGCTTGGCCCATACCCACACAATCCTCAAAACAAATCATGCAAAGATGCACTTCAACCCAACCTACTATCCAACCGTACGCCAACCTTAGCAGACTCCCTGCCTAAGGCCGTGGATAAACCACCACTGATCACCTCGTGATCCAAAACATTACCTTGGCAACTCTCTGCACAAGGCCGTGGCTGAGCCACCGATCAACCAAAATGATCTCAACCTCAATATCTGTCTACGGTGATGCACATAGCCATCAACCGCCGAGATGGGCACCTAGCCAACACCTCCCTTGAGGTAGCACACAGCTAACCATCAAGCGCTAATGTAGCCGAGGCTAACATTAGACCACGTACATCATATGTACCCTCTTCCTTCATTGAATCAAACCCAAGTCCCATGCAAATATGTAAATGCTACATGTTAAGTCGGCATATAAAATGAGTATATATCTCACATCATCACCACATCATATATATATATACACATCACAGTAATATCATATCACAACTTACTCACCTGATATCCGATTACCCAAAATGTGGTATTCACCACCTAACCCCACATCATTCATATACATAAGCATTAGCAAGCAATTAACTGAAGGAAATAGTGCGATGATTACGCACCTTATTAACACAAACGATCAAATCCCGAAATGCTACTTGACTAAAACTCTTCCGCCACACCTACACAACCCACCATAGAATCGGTCACCACCCAAAATACATAACATGGCCCTAGGCCGAATGTCATGACCTATGCTCACCTTAAAACACAGAAGACCCTCGGCTAACTCCCTACTGCTGGCTTCCAAGACGAGTCACGGATCAAGGCCTTGAATGGATTTGGTCATACACAAAAATACAAGGTTAAACTTCAAGGTTTCAAACCAAACAAGAATAAAAGATTAAATCAAAGAGACCTTACCACACTACCAAATCGGCACAAGGAGATTCGGCCAGAGAGAGACTATTCGGCTTTGAAGAAACAAATGGGATGTTGTTGGGTTTCAAACGGTCACAAGGAAAGGGAGGATTTCGGTTTAGGAACAAAGAAAATGAAGAAGAGAATGGGAGGAAAGGGGGCTTGAAGTTTCGGCCAAGGTGAATTTTTAGAGTGTGAGAAGAAAAAGAGTGTAGGCTTTAGAAGAGGGAGCTAAAATTCGGCAAGAAGGAGGCTCACACCCCTTATATAGCATTCGGCCAACCCTTTAACCTTCATGGTTGAAAAAGTCAACAAAAGAACCCCCCTAGCCGTCCAACACCTTTGCCACTCACCCAATCCCTTGATTCCTTCCTAAAATCACTCTACACCCATCTTTCAAACTAATTCAAACTTAATCCCCCTCATCTCTCCTCCTAGCCATCCATTTAAAATGATTTGAACAAGTCAAATCCTTCTTTTAAGATGCCAAAACCGAAACCAACTCTTCCCCCTTGCTCCTGGCGCAAAAACAAACCAAAAAGCTGCCCAAGCCGCTCGAACCTGAGACCCCTTAGCATCCTTGAGGCGTCACTTCTCCATGCCTTCTGTGGCGCCTCCTTGCCACTCTACCAAGGCCAATTCTTGTGTCTTACCTTCACCAAAATTCCTCTTAAGACCCAACTCTGCCAAGCTCCCCTTTTAACCACTAAAAGCTAAAAATTTACTAAGGCATTCCACCACCATCTAGGGTTCTCAGGACCCCTAAAACTCACCCATCCACACACTGAAGTGTGCCAACACCTGAGCTAAGCACCAAAAGCCTAACCCCTAGAACCAGGGTGTTACAATTCTACCCTCCTTAAAATAATTTCGTCCTCGAAATTACTTGTCTGAACTACTGATCCAACTCCTCCCACTACACTATGGTCACGCACTTTCTGATCTTAAAGAGCTAACATACTTTTAGGCACAAGTATCTATCATACTCAAGGTTCTAGATACTTTACAAGCAACGAAGCAATGTGATCACCAAAACGAACAAAACAACGAGAGAATATTCCAAACATAAGATACTTACCCACGACACATCCAGGCACATCATTATCCTCTCTCCGACGAACCGCATAAACGGACACGGTTGTTTTGCCTCGGTGCCACCATTATCGCGACCCAAAGCTCCACGACCTCGGCGGAACCATTCCCTCCATGGTTCGGACCACGACCTCTCGCCGCTCGCGACCACCTCTCTGCTGGTTGCACATAACCTTGACCCACCGTCCGAGTCCTATTCGGATCCCGGGACAATCCTTAACTGAGATGAGTCTTGGACTTGCATCTAAAGCATTTCCGAACCCGATTCCAAAGACTCGCCAACATGATACCTTCCACATTGAGCACCACGGACGATCCGGATTTTCGTGGTGGCTTAGTAATCTGAACAGAGTCTCGACTCTCGATCTTTTCTCGAACCCTCTCAACCACTTCGGCACTCCAACACTTCTCTTATCCGGTTCCTTTCTCTCGTCCCTATTCTGTCTCTCAACCTTCTTGACCTCCTCGGCTATCCGAGCTTTCTCCACTAATACGGCGAAGTCTCTTTCCCGTTGCGGAGTAATCAAAACTCGCAGCTCATCCCGTAGCCCATCTTCAAATCTGACGCATCTCTCATAATTAGTTGCCACGATTCCCCGAGCATACCGGCTCAAACGCAGAAACTCAGCTTCGTACTCCGCTATTGACTTGCTACCTTGCACTGCATCGAGGAACGCCTTCCTCTCGAGCATCCACATAGCTCGCTTTCGACATACTTCCCTTCGAACTTGATCTTAAAGTAACCCCAGTCCACTAGATCCGCAGGGGTACTTTCCTTAACAGTGAGCCACCACTGGTAGGCTTCATCTCGCAGCAATGAAACAACACCCTTAAGCTTCTCCTCAGCAGTCAAGTTTAAGTCGTCCATAATCCTTTCCACGCCTCCGGCCGATTGCTACGCCCACGTTTGGAGCTACCCGGACACTCCTCTGAAAACCTCGGCTCCATTCGCCTAAGCCTTTCGGCACGCGACTTCCTAGTCCCACGCCCCCATTGGCTCTCGCTACTCGCTCAAGCACCGCAAAGATAGCTGCGTCTTTGCGTCGTCTCCTCTCTAGTCCGATCCTGCTGTTCCACCTCAACGGTGGTGGCGGCTTTATCGCTCTCGACCCATGGCGAGACCCAACCGGTTCGCATACCGACATCCTCGCCTCTACCACGTCCACGAGTATTGTGACCACGCCCCTAGAACTCATATCTAGCGCCTCGATTTAGTCTGTTTAGAAAGTTTTATGCATTAGAAATTCTTGTTTCACTTGTTTTATCCAGAGCAATTTTATGCAATCAAGTTTCAGAGTAGTTCTTTCGAGCAATCAAGTTTCATTTTCTACCCACTGGTAATTAGTCATTTTCCTACAGGGGTATTTCAAAGAATAAATCGGGGTCCATTTTGGAAATAGTTTTTCCAACTTAAAGATATTTCAAAATTTACAAAATCTCGGGGTCATCTTAAAAGTTTTGTTTTTCAACAAAGTGTCTGCAAAAATTTCAGAAAGTAGGGTTATTTTTGTAATTTTGGAAATCATGTAAATTCTCCAAATCGGAATATCACAATATTTCACAAGATATAATTTTCTGATATTTAGTAAAATAGGAATATTTTAGTAAAAGATCGAGAGAAATCTGAAAATTTAGAAATCAAGGGCATTTTGGTAATTTTATCAACCGGGGTATTTTTGTAAATTTACGCAAACCGTAGTATCTTAATATTTTGAAACCTCAAAATTTTGGTATTTTGTAAAGTAAAAATCATTTTATCAAAAGTTGAGGGTAATATGGTAATTTTATAACACAAGGGCATTTTTGTAAATTTTGCGAGTAGGGGTATTTTAGTAATTTTGTAAATCAAGAAAACGTCTTTCAAAATCAGATTTAGGACTTACAAACCAAAGGGGCAAATTGAAAATTTTAAAACTAAAGGTTTGAAAACAGTAAGGTTAATCCCTTTCGGGTTTTAATGATTGATTTAGCCTATGAACAAGTCCTCTTGGTTAAGGTGAACCGTAGCTACGCACCAGGTAGGATTCCTGCGAAGAGGAGGTGAGTCACGAGGACTGCTTAAGTACCAAACTCTTCCAGATCCGATCCTAGACATGCGCACCAAGGTTACCACACCTTAACTCGGTGACTTACTTCACAAGTTTGTTTAAGAGCTTTAAGTTTTATGCATATGTTTGAGTAGACTAATCCTAGGGTCCAATAGTCCTAATTTCTAATCTACGAGCCCAAACTAAGCCCATAATAATTCATATAGACAAATCACTTCAAGAAAGTCCGAAGTACTTACCTGGTGGACTTCTGTAGGAGGTACAGGTGCCATGCCAGAATAACCTGAAAACCTTTTTATAAAAGCCCACATTTCAAAAACCCATTTTAAAAACTGTTTGGGCCCAAAACCCTCAAAGCCGAGTTTTGAACCGGGCTCTGATACCAAACCGGAACATCCCCAAACCCGGCCCATTCACTACGGACCGAATCTGGTTATGTTAGTGAAAATATTTTAGACTTAGAATAAAATAGTAAAAATTTATTTGCTCTTGAAACCATGTTTTTGAAATTATAGCCACATGTTTAATAATTCCATATTTGAATAAGTAAGTTATAAAAATATAACCATCTTCACATAGTGTTTCAATTTAAACAAACCATAATAGAGTTAATAATAAAATGATACCAAAATAATAAAATAAATCCTTATTACAACCATTATTTGAATGAAATACTTAATATTTAATATAGCCAAAAACATCTCCTTCGGCATGGGCCACCATGTATCCTCTCTCGATCCAGGTCCATCTCATGAATCACTGAAATGTTAGGAAAATAATTGGGTGAGTCCACGGACTCGATGCATAACCACAACACAAATTTCCCACACGTATGGGCTTGGCCCATACCCACACAATCCTCAAAACAAATCATGCAAAGATGCACTTCAACCCAACCTACTATCCAACTGTCGCCAACCTTAGCGGACTCACTTGCCTAAGGCCGTGGGTAAACCACCACCGATCACCTCGTGATCCAAAACATTACCTTGGCAACTCTTCTGGGGCGTGGTGAGCCACCGATCAACCAAAATGATCTCAACCTCAATATCGTCTACGGTGATGCACATAGCCATCAACCGCCGAGATGGGCACCTAGCCAACACCTCCTTGAGGTAGCACACGACTAACCATCAAGCGCTAATGTAGCCGAGGCTAACATTAGACCACGTACATCATATGTACCCTCTTCCTTCATTGAATCAAACCCAAGTCCCATGCAAATATGTAAATGCTACATGTTAAGTCGACATATAAAATGAGTATATATCTCACATCATCACCACATCATATATATATACACATCACAAGATAATATCATATCACAACTTACTCACGATATCCGATTACCCAAAATGTGGTATTCACCACCTAACCCCACATCATTCATATACATAAGCATTAGCAAGCAATTAACAGAAGGAAATAGTGCGATGATTACGCACCTTATTAACACAAACGATCAAATCCCAAATGCTACTTGACTAAAACTCTTCCGCCACACCCTACACAACCCACCATAGAATCGGTCACCACCCAAAAATACATAACATGGCCCTAGGCCGAATGTCATGACCTATGCTCACCTTAAAACACAAGACCCTCATTAACTCCTACTGCTGGCTTCCAAGACGAGTCACGGATCCAAGGCCTTGAATGGATTTGGTCATACACAAAAATACAAGGTTAAACTTCAAGGTTTGGTGGCCAAACAAGAATAAAAGATTAAATCAAAGAGACCTTACCACACTACCGAAATCGGCACAAGGAGATTCGGCGAGAGAGAGACTATTCGGCTTTGAAGAAACAAATGGGATGTTGTTGGGTTTCAAACGGTCACAAGGAAAGGGAGGATTTCGGTTTAGGAACAAAGAAAATGAAGAAGAGAATGGGAGGAAAGGGGGCTTGAAGTTTCGGCCAAGGTGAATTTTTAGAGTGTGAGAAGAAAAAGAGTGTAGGCTTTAGAAGAGGGAGCTAAAATTCGGCAAGAAGGAGGCTCACACCCCTTATATAGCATTCGGCCAACCCTTTAACCTTCATGGTTAAAAAGTCAACAAAAGAACCCCCCTAGCCGTCCAACACCTTTTCCACTCACCCAATCCCTTGATTCCTTCCTAAAATCACTCTACACCCATCTTTCAAACTAATTCAAACTTAATCCCCCTCATCTCTCCTCCTAGCCATCCATTTAAAATGATTTGAACAAGTCAAATCCTTCTTTTAAGATGCCAAAACCGAAACCAACTCTTCCCCTTGCTTCAGCGCAAAAACAAACCAAAAAGCTGCCCAAGCCGCTCGAACACGAGACCCTTAGCACCCTTGAGGCGTCACTTCTCCATGCCTTCTGTGGCGCCTCCTTGCCACTCTACCAAGGCCAATTCTTGTGTCTTACCTTCACCAAAATTCCTCTTAAGACCCAACTTTGCCAAGCTCCCCTTTTAACCACTAAAAGCTAAAAATTTACTAAGGCATTCCACCACCATCTAGGGTTCTCAGGACCCCTAAAACTCACCCATCCACACACTGAAGTGTGCCAACACCTGAGCTAAGCACCAAAAGCCTAACCCCTAGAACCAGGGTGTTACACAGCATATCCTCGAGTACTTTAATTAACCTCTCGGATTGATCGTCAGTTTGAGGATGAAAAGCGATACTAAAGTTCAACTTTGTACCCAAGGCCTCTTTTAACCTCTTCCAAAACCTGGATGTGAATCTCGAATCTCTATCCGATATGATTGACAAGGGAACTCTATGAAGTCTTACTATTTCTGAAACATACAAGTTTGCCAACTTGTCTAGTGAGTAATCAACTCGTACATGTATAAAATAGGCTGATTTCGTGAGTCTATCAACTACAACCCATACGACATTTTTCTTGCTCGGAGATAGTGGTAAACCCGTTACAAAATCCATAGTAATACGGCCCCACTTCCACTCTAGAACTAAAATGGGTTGAAGCAAACCCGAAGGTACTTAGTGTTCAGCCTTTACTTGCTGACAAATCAAGCATTTGGAAACAAATTCTAAAATATCTTTCTTCATTCTCGGCCACCAATACTGTTGCTTCAAGTCATTATACATCTTGGTACTACCCGGATGTACAGATAAACATCCATTATGGGCCTCATGCAAAATTTTTTGAATAAGCTCTTCTTTTCTCGGTAAACAAACTCTGTCTTTGAACATCAGACTTTCATTGGGACTAGTCCGAAAGTCAGACTCAACATCTGTCTCGCACTGATCTCTCTGAACTTGCAATTCACTATCCTCTTTTTGGGCTTCAATGATCTCTTGGAGGAAAATTGGTCTAGCTCTCAACTTAGCTAGAATAGAACCATCGTCAAATAAAGTCATCCGTGAATTCATTACCCTTAATGCAAATAAGGATTTTCTGCTCAAAGCGTCGGCGACCACATTCGCCTTCCCCGGATGGTAATCAATGACCATCTTATAATCTTTTATCAACTCTAACCATCTCCGTTGTCTTAAGTTCAACTCTTTCTGCGTCATCAAGTACTTCAAACTTTTATGATCAGTGAAAATCCGACATTCCTCACCATATAGGTGATGTCTCCATATCTTCAATGCGAAGACTATGGCAGCCAACTCTAAATCATGCGTCGGATAATTCTTCCCATGAGGCTTCAACTTTCTGGAGGCATAAGCAATAAGTTTGCCTTCTTGCATAAGTACACAGCCTAATCCATTTAAGGATGCATCGCTGTAAATCACAAATTCTTTCCATATCTCAGGTTGAACCAAAACTAGGGCTTACATCAACATCGCTTTGATTTCTCGAAACTTTGTTGGCATCTTTCATCCTCAAACTTCACATTTTTCTCAACAATTTAGTCATCGGGGTTGCAATAATAGAAAACCCTTGACAAATCGTCTATAATAGCCAAGCTAGGCCTAGAAAGCTTCTAATCTCGGAGATATTCTTGGTGGATTCCAGTCCATTATGGCTGAAATCTTACTGGGGTCTACTCGAACTCCTTCTTCCGAGACAATATGTCCCAGAAACCCTACTTCCTTGAGCCAAAATTTGCTTTTACTGAACTTGGCATATAATTGATTTTCTCGTAGAATCTGTAAAACTGTCCGTAGGTGCTCAGCATGCTCATCCTCATCTTGGGAATAAATCAGTATGTTGTCAATGAAAATGACTACAAACTTGTCAAGGTATGGTCTAAACATGAGGTTCATTAAGTCCATGAATACCGCCAGAGCATTGGTCAAACCAAAGGGCATGACTAAAAATTCATAATGCCCATACCTTATTTGGAAGGCTAATTTAGGCACATTTGATTCTTTTACTCGTAGCTGGTAGTACCCTGATCTCAAGTCTATTTTGGAGAACACAGTGGCTCCTCTCAACTGATCGAACAAATCATCGATTCTAGGCAATGGGTACTTATTCTTTACTGTCACTTTATTAAGTTGACGGTAATCTATGCACAGTCTCATAGTGCCATCTTTCTTTTTCACAAATAAAACCGGAGCACCCCAGGGAGAACAACTTGACCTTGCAAAGCCTTTATCTGTTAACTCTTGTAACTTTGACTTCAGCTCCTTCAACTCCGTCGGAGCCATTCTGTAAGGAGTAATAGATATTGGTACAGTACCAGGAGCTAGTTCAATGCTGAACTCAACCTCTCTAACTGGTGGTAGTCCTGGCAATTCCTCAGGAAACACATCCACGTACTCACGTACTATTGGCACTGACTCAATCCTTAACTCTGTTTCTTTTTCATTCAACACAAAGGCCAAATATGCTTCATACCCCTTTCTCATGTATCTCTGTGCATTCACGTGAGAAATCAATTCTGACAATCTCTTATGTTCATCTGATTCTATGTGAAGGGTGTCCCCATCCCCACATCTCATTTCAATGTATTTCTTCCCAAAATTAACTATTACATTATGGGCAATTAACCAGTCCATACCGAGAATGAGATCAAACTCATCAAATGGTAACAACATAAGGTTTGCTTTAAAACAATGACCTCTAATCATTAATGGACATTCTCTACATACTTCATTCACTAACACACTCTTGCCTAAAGGATTAGACACTCTAATCACAAATTCTTTAAACTCTATAGGCATACTCAAATCGGATACCAATTTCATGCAAATGTAAGAGTGTGTAGATCCGGGATCTATTAAAGCAATAACTCTAACATCATGAAGAGAAAAGGTACCTGTGATAACATCATGGGAAGATGCCTCTTCGCGAGCGCGAATGGCATAAGTCCGCAATGCGGCGCCCTACCCTCGGGTCTCACGGCTGCTCTCTAGGGTTACCTCTTCCACTTGCCCCACTTTCAGGGTTTCTCTGCGGCCTTCCTCTGACCATACTCCTGGATTTTGGGTTCTGAGTTCTGTCCTCTTTCATCATCTCTGGACAATCTTTTATGTAGTGGTCCTAGGAACCACATCTGAAACATGCATTTTCATGCGCTCGGCATTCACCGAGATGACGTCGCCCATGCTGTGGGCATTCGGTCTGTCGGATCGAATATTCCTACAACAACTGCAAATCAAGTAGTCTGTGCTTTGTTTCCCGAATTCTGTCTACTCTTGTCTTTCTTGGAAAATCTAGTGGAAGTAGCCGATCGGGCAGGGAAATCTCTTGACTTCTTGTATGGAGATTGGAATGACTTGTTCCACTGCCTCTTTTTTGAGTCACGGGACTCCATTTCAGATTTCTTATTCTCTTTTACTAGTTCTTCGGCTTTACAAGCCCTCTCAACTAGCACAACAAATTCCTTCAATTCTAGGACAACAACAAACAGTTTGATGTCCTCATTTAGCCCATCTTCAAATCTCTTACTCATGATGGCCTCGGTGGATACGCATTCTCGAGCGTATTTGCTGAGTCTTACAAACTCTCCCTCGTAGTCGATTCTGAGACATCTTGCCTTGTTTGATTCTAGGAATTCCTTCCTTTTACGGTCCACAAACCTTTGGTGATATACTTTTTCTTGAACTCTTCTTGGAAGAATTCCCATGTGATCTTTTCTCTTGGGACTCATCGATACCAATGTGTTCCACCATTGATAGTGAGAATCTCTTAAAAGAGAAACTACGCACTTCATGCACTCTTCAGGTGTACATGACAGCTCATTAAATACCCTGATGGTATTTTCTAACCTGAATTTAGCCTTTTCCGGATCATCATCTTTTCTAGCTCGGAATTCTTACGCCCCCATGTTTCCTAATCCTATCAACCGGAGGCTTCTCTCCTCTTACCACCTCTACTACTTGAGGGCTCTTGGGATAGGTTGAGGAATAGGTGGGGTGGAGGGGGCTGCGCATTCGGGTTAAATCTGAGCGAACTCCGTATACCATGTATTCATCATGTGGAGGAAGGCTTCTCTAGCCTCTTCTCCTCCTTCTTGACTCACCGTAGTGGGTCTATTCTCGTTCTCATTTGGCACCGTCCCTTCAAGGTGCTTGTGGCACATTACTTTCTCGTCATCCGCCATATCTCTTTCAGGATCCATTTACTATATATATAAACATAATTTAAGTCATCAGGAGTCGTCACACTATCATTATAAAAACATTCTTACGTATGGCATGTATAGCTAGACTCGTGCTCATGCTACGTTAGTCCTAGAACCGACTAAACCGTAGCTCTGATACCACTAAATGTAACACCCCATACCCGAGTCCGAGGCTCAGATCGGATTCGAGACATTACTATGCTCGCACTTACTTAATCGTGACATTACGGGCTATAAAATTTTGTTCCGAAATTAAAACTTCTCATTCTTAAACAATTCGTACATTTCATGGGCCTACAAGGCCTTAAACTCGTACTGGTAAACTTTTGGAACCTTATCGAAAAACTTTTCTTTGAAACAGGGGTTACACGCCAGTGTAATTTAAGACACGCCCGTGCATAGGCATACACACCCATGTCCTCAGACCGTGCCCTAGAACTCAATATTCTGCCAATTTCCACACAGCCATGACACGGCCGTGGACTTAGACCGTGTACTACATCTTGATATACTGACTTATTTCACACGACCGGGCACACGCCCATGTTCTAATCGTGTGTCATGCACGGCCTTAACACACGGCTGTGGGATTAGTCCGTGGCCTATTCTTACTTATAAGACTAAGGTGCGGTTCACGCACGGCCTGAACCTGCGCCCATGTGTCCAACCGTGTGGGCACTTAGAGGCTATTTACCAAGCCAATTGCCACCCTGAAATTAAGATCCAATTCATACTCATTTCAACAACTCAATACTACATCATTCTTGAATAATACTAAATGCTTCACTGATGATTATAAACATATACACTTGGCCAATCACTTAGCCATATACAAAAGCATAACAAACTTAATAGCCTATACTTTGGCTCTTCTTAAAACATTTACTCAAAATGTAATGCTACCTATACATGCCATACTTAATAAAACAACTTGGCTATACCAAGATAACGATTGATAGTGTGCTCCGAGCTCCGATGACGGTGATCCTCGATATTAGCTTGGTGGGACCACATGGAAAGAAAGAATGAAAGACATAAGCATTTAGCTTAGTAAGTTTGCATAATACACATAGCAACATTCTTACTTAATATATACCATTTGATATAAACAATGGCATCATAAATTCAGCTATATAAAGCTTACTTACTCATACTTGATTCTTACATAACTCATGAAACTTACTAGTCTCATACTTGATAGGCAAACAAAGTACCTGTATCACTAGATCACATTGATCAGCATACTTGAACATAATACTCATAATTTCTAATTCATCATTCGTAACATGACTAATATTCTTTTTCACTTGATAATAACCTTACTTACTTAGCTTTCTTGTTCTCTCTTTGGAGCTTAACTCGTTTGCCCGATGAATTTACATGAATAACCGAGGATACTAAATCTCATCTAAATTTCGAGGCCATGACTTAACATGGACTTATACGATATCTTTCTTGTTCTCACCAAAGCCATGCCTTAACTTGGAATTATATGGGATCTCTTTCTCTTGATAACTTTTCAATGCCAAGCTTTCCTTGGTCTTACATGATAACTTGTTCAATGCCAAGCTTGCCTTGGGCTTACATGATAACTTACTCAATGCCAAGCTTGCCTTGGACTTACATGATAACTTACTCAATGCCAAGCTTGCCTTGGACTTACATGATAACTTACTCAATGCCAAGCATGCCTTGGACTTACATGATATCTTGCTTGCTTGCCGATGCTATGCCTCGGCTTGGTCTTATACGGACTTTCTTGTTTCGTGTGGTAGATCGAGTATCCTAAGTTATTCAACTTCAATCGGGGCTTTCTCATGCTTGATCTCATTAATTTCTTTGTTTAACATAACATTAAACATTTTTCATAATAACATTGAACATTATACTAAGCAATTCAATGATATAAATCATAAAGCTTAGAAATTATACAAACTTACCTCAATATACAAAATGTAGCTAGGTATGCAATTTAGTCCTCGACCTTGTTCTTGCCTCGGTTTCGATCCGGGCTTCGTTTTTCTTGACCTATAGTCATAAATAGATCATTTAATATTCACATTGACTAAATTGACCCTTTACTAATACTTGGGCAAAATTACTATTTTGCCCCTATACTTTCTCATATTTGCACTTTTGCCCCAAGGCTCGTAAAATAATTTTCATTCAACTTTCTTAGACTACATGCTTAGCTGATTCATTTTCTCTACTATAGCAATCATCAATTCTCATTATTTCTAGTAGGTATGACTAATTTCATAACTATTACAAACTAGTCCATACTATCATATTTCATGAAATTCATTAAGGAAAAGATGTTTATCTAACATCAAACTCTCATAATCTTCCATAAAACATCATTTAACAAACATGTCATTCATAGATGAAATTTTTGAACATGCATCTTAGCTTATTTTATAGCTAAAAATAGCTAATTCATAATACGAGGACTTCAAAAACACGAAGAATATTAAAAACGGGGCTAAGATGAACTTACTAGCAAGCTTGAAAAAAATGAAGAACCCTAGCTATGGAGTCTTCAAATTTTCAGCAATGGAAGGAAGAAGATGAATTAAATTTTATCATCTTTTCCCATTTTAATCATTTATTTGCTAAATGACCAAAATGCCCTTCTCTTTAAAATTTTACAAACTACTAACTCATGTCCATTTTTGTCCAAAAATTATGATTTGGGCAAATTGCTATTTAAGTACTTATAATTGCTATTCTAAAGCTATTTCATACAAAATGCTTCTAGAAACTCATATTTTACAACTTTTTCAATTTGGTTCTTTTTTACCATTCAACTTCAATTTAGAAAAATTGCTTCATGAAACTTTCATACTAACATGCAAACATGATATGAACCTTAAAAACTCATAAATCCACCTTAGATTCATGTTCTCGCACCACTATTCCGACTAGGCCCTAAGTCGGGCTGTTACGAAATTCCACCTCTCGATTCGGAGGCAACCTCGGAAGCTCTTCGGGGAATACGTCTGAGAACTCCTTCACGGTCCTGACATCCCCAACAGACAATTCCTTAACATCCGATGTGCTGACAAAAGCTAGAAACGCCTCACACCCTTTACGCACCAGCTTCTCGGCCTTTAACGCCGACAGATAATCTCTTATTTCTCCTATCACAATCACTTCTTCATCCCCTGGAGTCTTTAAAACCATACGCTTAGCAGCGCAATCCAAATTTGCACGATGCTTAACTAGCCAGTCCATGCCTAAAACAAGATCAAACTCACCGAACGGCAGTTCCATCAAATCCGCCGGAAACACCACTCCCTACACTTCTAGAGGCACATCCCTAAACAACTTGCTCACTACCACAGATTGTCCTAGAGGGCTAATCACAGACATTTCTCTAGCAACAATCTCAAATTTTATACCCAAAGTCCCAGACACAGTACGGGCAACATATGAATGAGTAGACCCAATATCAATTAAAGCGGTAAAGGGCACAACAAATATAAGAAACGTACCGGTTATGATGTCCGGTGCGTCACCATCATCTCGACGTCGAGCCGCATAAACCAGTCCCAACTGTCTTACATCTGTGTTACCCACACCTCTGCCCAGTGCTCCACGACCTCATCCAGACCCATTTCCCCCTCTGGTCAGACCACGAGCTCTCGGTGGCTGCTGACCACCTCTCCCTGGCTGCACAAATCTCTGACCTATTACCTGTGTCCTAGCAGGCTCTCGAGGACAATCCCAGAACCGATGATCCATAGACCCGCACCTAAAACACCCACCGGTTCTTTTCCAGCACTCTCCCGAGTGAAATTTTCTACATTCCACACAAGGTTGTAACCGACCGGTAGTAACTGGAACTCCCACTCGAGTTGGCCCATCAAACCTAGGCCTCTTTTGAATACTCCTGGAAGAACCCGAAGATGCAAAACCCCTCTTATTCCTACCTCTATCCTTATCCCGATTCTGACGCTTAGTGCGTTTCACCTCCTCAACAACCTTGGCTTTTTCCACCAATACATCAAAATCTCTTTCCCACTGCGGAGCTATCAGTACCCGCAGCTCATCCTGCAGATCATCCTCAAATGGTACACAACGCTCATAATCAGTTGAGACTATTCCCCGAGCGTACCAGCTCAGACGCAAAAATTTCGCCTCATGCTCTGCCACAGATTTACTCCCCTAAACCAGATTCAAAAATTCTTTTCTCCGGGCATCCACATAGCTAGCCCCGACATACATTCCCTAGAAGGCCGCTTTAAAGAAATCTCAGGTGATGCAATCCGCTTGAGTACCTTCCTTCACTGTGAGCCACCACTGGTATGCCTCATCTCGTAAGAGAGACACTACTCCTCTCAATTTCTCCTCTACAGTGCAGTCCAGGTCATCCATGATTCATTCGACTGCCTCCAACCAGTATTCAGCTACATTTGGAGCTACACCAGAAATGCCCCTAAATACCTCGGCCCCATTTGCCCGAAGTCGCTCAGGAATAGATTTTCGGGCTACCGATCCAGTACTTGCTCTAGCAACCCGCTCCAAAACTCGCAGCATAGCTTGGGATAGAGCATCATCCCCTCCAGTTCGGTCTTGAGACCCTGCTTCTGCCACTGGTGATGCTGGCACCTCGCCTTCCGGCATATGTCCCGATTCTGAAGATCCAGCCTCAGCACCCCAGCCTCTACCACGACCGCGTATACCACGTCCACATCCTCTGGTACTTATTCCACTAAATCGAGTTAATCTGGTTTAAGAATTTTTATGAATCAGTATATGGTTTCAATATTGATTAACAAATATTTTATGGAAAATAGATATAAGAGTTGTTTCCGCGAATCTAATTTCCTATTGTCTCAGTCTCTATAGTCTTAGCTCCTAGAGCTAGAAGTTTCGGGATTCTACTACTAATTCTTACAGTTTTCTTACTATAGTCATATCATCATCATATCAACAATCATAAAATAAGGGAACTTACAGATTTGGTGCCGGAGACTCGTGATGCCATACTTCCAAAAAGACATATATTTTCTAAACCATATTTCAACCCAAATTTGAAAAAAACATTTCTAACCCATTCCACAATCGAGTTTTGTAACCTGGATCTGATACCATTAAATGTAACGCCCCAAACTCGGCTTAGACGTTATGGCCAGATCTAGCATGTCACATAGAAGGGTTGTTTAAACTAAGCGTTCCTTGGAAATGTTTGCATCTCTTTTGAAAACTCCGAGTTACGTTGGTTGTTTATAAAAAAAACCCGATTCACTCAGTGTCCATTTTAGAAAAGTTGTAATTAACTTGAAAACTGCCTTTGTTATGAAAACTGATTTTGAAAATTTACGTTAACGTGATATTTTAGAAAACGATTGTTACTATTTTAAGAAAACCCTATTTTTATAAGTTTAACAGTTATAATTGAAAGGTTAAAAGAAAAAAAAATACTAATGGCCATATTACAAAACATCACCCCAAAATAAATAATCTTAAAGGTAAAGTAAAAACTGAATTTACTAAAGTTTGAGAGAAATCTCCGTTGTATGGCCACCACTGAGTCCTCCACGGCTCCAAATCCTCTACTACCGGGGATTACCTACGAGGTTAAAGAAAAGGGGTGAGTTACGAGAACTCAATGTGTAATCCCCTAAATGACATTAACTGGGCCCGAGCCCAGAAGACATCAATTTGGGCCTAAGCCCTATAATCATGGTAGTGCAAATGAAATAGTGCAAATGAAATAGTGTAGATGAAATAGTGCAGCCTAACCCAATCCAACCAACACACCCCCGTACCAGCCAATCACACCTGTGGGGATCAAGTCAACCCACCCCGCCAATCAGACCAATACTGAAGACAAGCTGCTAATCACAAAATTTGTGGCTGAGCCACCAGAGTCATAATTATATATATAAATATATTGTTGCTATGCCACCAGGCTACACTGCTCTTCATTCGTTAACCCGCCCCATGCAACATGATAACATGCAATATACATAGCAACATATACAAGTGTAAGGTAAACATACAATCGTTACTTAACAACACTGAGGGTAAAATGGTCATTCAACCCATCGAGGGTATTTGAGTAATTTTGTAGCCCAGGGGCATTTTGGTAATTTACCTTTCAAGGGTATTTTAGTAATTTTCTCTGTAATGGCCTTTCTGAAGGCCTACTGTCGCCTCGAGCGACTCGGGACCCTTTTTAGGTCTTTACGAAATTATTGGGCCCTAAAGCCATTTTAGGCCCAAACGGGCCCACACGCTCGTGTGGCCCAAAGCACATGATGTCGATTACAGATTTGCAATTTCACATTCAGGCCTATCATAAGCCAGTTTTGTAACAGTTTTGCCCCAAGTGGGCCAGTTAGCCCGTTGGGCCCATTTGGCCCGCTTCGGCCCGGTTAGGCCCGTTACAGTCTCAGCATCGCGAGAGTGTTCGTGACACTCTCCACGACTCAACACCATGATTCATGTCTCGATTTATGACTACAAGCGCTCGCACGCTCGAGTGGTCACAATTGCTGGTTTTCCGGCTTTTCGGCTTTTGGCCGTTTAACAGAACACCGCATGCAATTATCGGAGTGGGTGTGAGATTGCACACCTGGTTTGGATTACTAACAGAACCACTCCTTGTTGCCCCTAGAATAATACAGACCAATAGTTAGCCTCAGCTTTCCAAAAGATTTCATAAGTCCAACGCATTACTTACACTAGAACCACTTACCACGAACGTGATCTCCTCCTACCAAGTCCCGATATTCAGCCCTGCCTTCTGACTACCACCACACGTTCCTAAAAGAGAGTAGTGCACACCCAAGACGTTAGCACTATAGCAATATTCAGCCCTCCTATAACAAGGAAGGAGACCGAAGCCAACTCCCCAAAAAGGGTCACCCAAACACCTTAACATCGCAATAAAGAGGTAATCAAAACGTCACTTACCACCAAACCAACTTTGACAACCCAAGCCTGATGTTTGCTAAGGGAGAATCGGCCAACACCCCAGGAGAAAGTTCAGCTTGGCTAAGTAGAGAGGAAAGAAGAATAAAATCGCGAGAGTAAGGAATTCGTCCAAGAAAGAAAGGTGATGAGAAAAGAAGAAGAAAGAGTATAGACATAGAGACTTACCACTTAGAGGACACCCGATGAAGAATAGGTGTTGAAGAGATTCACCCACTTGAAGAAGAAGAAAAGAGGTCAGAGAAGGGTTCGGCTACAGGTGTTTGGCGACTACCAAGGGAAGAAAGTGTCTAAAATGAAAGAGAAATGAGAAGAGGAAGCCACTAGAATGGTTAAGGTTTCGGCAAGGAGAATGGAAGCAACAAAAGACTCGAAATGTTTTTAGCCGAAATGCAAAAAGAATAAAAATTCTCTCTTAAATGAACACTTAGAGAAACGACACTCTCGCCACACACTTATGACCGAATATGCTAAAATTGCCTAGGAAGCTAAAGAGAATTTGGCACACACACATACTTATCAAAACCGAATATGCTCCCTAAACACCTCCCCACTTTCGGCCAACACCTCCACTCTCCAACTCCCACGATTATCTCCTTGATTTCCTCCATAATCCACTCTCCATCACTCATTTGAAATGCTTGACCAAGTCCTCTCTCTCTCCTGCAGAGTTTGAACTCCACTCAGCTTCCTCCTCTCCTGAGCATAAAAATAAAACTCCTCATGTACTACCTGTGGGATTCGAACCCCACTTCCCTTGCTACACAAGTGACGCAAACTCCACTAGGCCATCTTGCTATTTTTGTTATCACAACACCCACAATTACACTTAAATTCTACCTCCACTAGATCTCCCTACTTAAGCGCCAAAAAACAAAATTTTACCCAGGCTCCAACTCGACCCCAGGCCTCCCTAGGGCCCCCAAACACCCTTAAACATCTCACAGAACCAGCATAACATGTAATTACACAAATAAGACAAACCCTTACTTTTTGGGATGTTACATATTAACATAAATCAGGGATTTCTACGGATTAAGTCAAGTGAATAAATCATATGAATCAAAAGTAATAAGTGAAGTCTAGGTGGATTCTTCCTTAGGTATTGCCTATCACATAAGTTGTCTAAAAGTATTTTCCCAATTCTTTCTTTGTCGTGTCTTAATTAATTAGTTTTAGTTTAAAATAATTCACTCCAATTTTTAGGCTAGATAATAAGAAGATAGTAATTACTAGTACTCTTGGTCCTTGTGGATACGATATTACCGGTCTTACCATAACTATACTATTAAACGATAGGTGCGCTTGCCTTTATTGTGGTCATAGTTAGTTTTAGACACATCATTGCCCTTTAAAGACCTAAAATTAATATTCTATGGCTATTAGGTACCTTTAGCTTATAAAATAGAACTTTCGTACTTTATGCTAGTCCTTTTTCGCGATTAAGCAAGAAATCGCTAAAATTAAGGCACCAAAATTTTCATGTACACATATAATCATGCTCTAGCTCATAAAATATCATAAAAGTAATTTTCTCTAACCTCAGATTAGTGGTTCCGAACCACTGTCTCGACTAGCCCCTAAATCGGGCTGTTACAAGTGATCCTTTTTTCATATCATCAATCAAAACATTTCTATTAAATCTCATTGCTATTTGTTGGCGAAATTCAAATGTACATCCAACTATTGTCAAAATTACTCTATCAAAATAATCGCATATGATAAATTGATTATCCATCTTCAATAATAAATCTGTAAAAATAATTAAATTTCTAAATATTTTATTTCAAAAAAATATACTGAAAAAAATCAGATATACTAACCTTGAATTCTTCTCTGTTTTCTCTCCATCTACAATCAAAATTTTTCCCCTTCCACTTTTCCTTCAGAAATGTTAAGAAAACTGTAACACCCCAAACTCGGCCCAAACACTACGACCGAATTTGGTTTGTTACAGAGGAAAACAATTTTGTAAATTCCCTTTTAAGCCGATTTAAGTTTTGTCGAAAACATCTCATTTTATATTGTTTTGTTAAAACCATTTAGGTGTGTGAAGAAACCGCACTTAGTTATATTTAAAGATCTATTAAGTCAGGTTGTTACCGATTTTGAATGTACCCGATGGCACAATAAAACATTTTGCATTAATTTTAAGAAAACGTGTGTACCCATTTTTTAATATTATTAAGTAGTTTAAACAAAATATTCAAAACATGTAAAAACAATAAAAATAATCCTAGGAGGCCTTATTACAACTTGTTTAAAACAAAACCAACAATAAAGTATAATAAACTAAAATTTAAAGTTCATTTAATTCAAATATCCACTGCATGGCCACCTTGAGTCAAACCGGCTCCTCATCCGCGATCTACGAGTCACCTGAAAAAAAATGTTAAAGGAGAAGGTGAGTCACCAAGACTCAATGTGTAACCCTTCCCCCATTTAGTGCAACAACATACACAATTTATAACAAATTAACATGCACTAAACCATGCACCCAACCTAGCCGTCCAAACACCTTTCTCTACCCCGTGTGGTACCAAACCACTGGTGGTGCCAAACCACTGGTGACTTAAAGTCACGAAATCCGTCATATTGTGGTGCCAAACCACTGGTGGTGCCAAACCACTTTGGTGACCAAGTCACAAAATCAAATGATGGGGCCAACCCATCGTGTGATACCAAATCACCGGGCGTCAATCCCATAATGTAAACTATGGGGCCAACCCACTGTGGTGCTAAGCCACTGGGACGAGACGCTATGAGGTGCCAAACCTCTGGAGGTGCCAAACCTCTGGTGACCGTAGTCACAATGTGGTACCAAACCACTGGTGTCCGTCGACACGAATATCACTGCCCCCTCCACTCGTTTAACCCACATAAGTCAAGATATGCATAACAGAATTCATGCCAACATGTATTTAAATCGCATATACCAAATATGCCATGCTTTCCAAAAGCATCAAATAGTAAACTCATACGGACAGGGGCTTACCTGAATCATCGCTTATACCGTTATGGTATTAAATCCAAAGCTACATAAATCAGATTTAGCATACACAACATTTAGCACAGTTAATCAATCATAAAGTGTGTATGTACACACCTGTTTCTAGCGATAACTCTAAATCCCCAAAGAGGCAATCGGTCACACTAGTTTCCTTGCCCCTATATTCGGCCAAACACAAGGGTTAGTGACATGGCCTATTCGGCCAAACCAATTGAATCTAAAGGGTTATCTCTTGAACCCGAATCCTTACCTACACGCCTTTGAATGCTAGCTACCACACACAAAATATTTCCGCTTCCCTAAATCGATAATCCCATGTTAGTAGCCTTTGGCTTTCGATTACTAAAAGAATAATCTATTAAAAATAGATCCTTACCACCACTTACCAATCGTTTGATAACGAATGAAGGCTTTGTTTTGAAGATCTCAAGATCCCGGAGCACCTAGACAGATTCGGTTTCAACAAGTAATTAGCACCCTTGCTCACAAGTGCCGGAATCGGCTCTTATTCCTTTATAAGTCGACAAGAACAAGGGAAACAACATAAAAGGCATTCGGCTTTGACCACTTACCCACCTTATGCACCGATTGGAGAAAAGACTAGAGGAGGTCACCTTTGCTTGATATTCGGCCAAGACTACACCAAATAGAGGAAAGAAATTCGGCACACCAAGGGAGTAGATTCGGCTATGATTGCTCAACATAATCAATCAAGGTTGGCTTGTATGGAAAAAGAGAAAGTAAGAGAGTGAAATAAGAGTTTCGGCTAAGGGTTTGAGAAGAGAAAAGAAAGAAATAGATGGGAGATTAAGGTATAGGAGATTCGGCCAAGGTTTTAGAAGAAGAGAAGGGTTTTCGGTTTTGGGAGAATGAAAAAGGAAAAGATGGAGACTAGCCGAAATTATGAAGAAAAATCACTAAGAAAATTCGGCTTCTCCCCCCCTATGCTTGCCGTCCACTCCTCTCCAAGGAGTTTAAAATTCGGCCAACTCCTTGATTCTCTCTTGGCCACTAATTTCAAATTATTCAAAATAATTTGAATACTCAAATGCCTATATTTTCTCCTTGGAATTAATCAAATAAAATCCATAAAAAATGCTAATATTATCCTTATTATCTTTATCATCTAAAAGAGTTTAAAGAGAGAAAATCTCTCCCCCTATTGCCGTCCAAATTAAAGAACAAAAAGAGAATTTCTGCAGCTCGAACACAGGCTCCCCTTGCTCCCTTGATGGCGTCAACTCCAGCTCTTAAGTGGCCTTCCTTTTGCCACTTTTCCAAGGCCATTTCTGTGTCAAAAGTTCCCTCTTTTAATCTTGTAACCCCTACTTACTAAGGCTCCCTACCTTTAAAGCTTACAAAAATATTTTTCCACTATTCCGAGCCTACTCAAGACCCCTAATTAAGCCTTACTACACCATAACTAATACCACAGCAATTCAAACATGAGAAAAAATAATTCAATCCCAAATAACCCCAATTTTAGGATGTTACAAAAACACTAATTTTAAATAGGTTCAGAAAATACTAATGCTGGCTATCTCTCTTCCTCCACTCTTAAAAAATATTTTTTTAATATCGGTGTCACCCATCTCTCTCCCTTCACCCTTAAAAAATATATATATATTTTAAAAATGCATCATTTTATAATGATGTGTCAATGATTATATTAGAAAAAAATAGATGCCACCCATCTCTCTCCCTCCACCCCTTGGTACTATTGCAAACATACCATTTCGGTAAATAATGGTATTAGCATACCATTTAAGTATTTTTTTTTTGTATTATATAGGTAAAAAAGTCGACGATCAAAGAAAGATGAAAAGAGAAGAAAAAGAAAAAGAGATGATCAAATTCAATCTATAAAAAGAATCACTTATTCACACCTACGTGGAATATCCAGAAAATTAGTTGGAAAAATCAGAAATTCCAGGTTAACAATCCATTAAAATTGAAACACAAAAATATTTGATTTCAAACAGTTTAGTGATTAAATAAAAAATTAATAGTTGAGTGATCAAAATAGAACAAAACCACCAATTTAGTGACCGACTGATCTTTTCTATACTTTACCCAAAAATTTACTAAGTATTATTTTACTTTTAGCTGCTTTTAATTAGGGCTAAGTAAAAAATCACTATTAAATCAAATTATTAGGTCTAGCACAGGTGGTTCAAATCGAGCTACAAGTATTCCAGAGCCTGAATAATGCAAGAGGCGTTATAATGGTGAGTGTTAGAGGAAGGCAGGAGCATATTATCGATGTGGTTCTACGGGCCATTATGCCATAAATTATACCATAAACCCGAGTGATGCTCTAGTACAATCTTAGAGATCTGCTCCTATTTCACAAGATCAAGGTTCTTTGTGAGGTGGTGCCACTTCAGGTGGCAGTTAGAAAAGGGGTAATGATTCTATTACTGCTCAACCCGAGGCGAAAGCTCCTGCTCGAGCATACACCGTACGTACTCGTGAGGAGGTCGACACTAAGGATGTTGTCTCAAGTATATTCTCCATATTTAATATTTCAGTGCATTCATTAATAGACCCTAGGTCCACACACTCTTATTTTTAAACTAAGTCTTATTGGATAATTTGTTTTGATATAACAAATTAAAGTGTTTTTGAATAAAAGTAAAGTTGAGCAATTTGATAAAATCAAGTTGAAATGGTTTCAATTGAGTCAAACATTTTCAAATATGATTTAACCATTTTCAAACAAGTTAGAATTGCTCCAGGACCAAAAGTATCGATAATTTTTGTCTAAGTATCGATATTTTACAAGATATCAATACTCCTCTGATAATCGATACCAAATTGATATTATGTTTCTTTCAAACCCTGGTAGGTATCGATCAGGTATCGATACTTTTCTTAAGGTATTAATATATTTCCTAAGGTATCGACATTTCTACTCCTACGGTCACTGAAATCTACATTAATTACAAAAAATATCGATACCCTTTTTGAAAGGTATCGATACTCATTGCTGCAGGTGCAGTTAATGACCTGTTATTTCATCCCCAACGGTTACATTCACTTCTACAACAACCCCAACGGTTGGTGATCGTTGTTTTCGCGATGTCAAAGTCTTAAAATTTATAAAAAGAATGATCGAACCTGGAAACTAACTATGACAATGATTTGAGGCAAGCGCACCTATCGAACAGTAGTATAGCTCAGACAAGACCGGATTGTCGAACCCAAAGGAACCAAAAGTACTAATACTAAATTTCTTTTTATTATCTAGCCTAAAATAAGTGAAGTTGTTATTTAATCTAAATTTAACTAACTACTAAGCTAAAGACGCAAAGACAAAAAGAATGAATTGGAGAAATACTGTTGGAAAAACTCGGTTGATTAAGACGATACCCTTAGGAAGAATCCACCTAGACTTCACTTGTTATCTAACTCTGAACCAGATGATTTATTCACTTGACTTGATCCGTAGGACTCCCTAATGTATATTAAACCCTCTCTCGAAGCGAATAACATCTAACCCTAGGTTGATTAATTGAAATCTCTTTCTAATTAAAACCCCTAGAATTGCATTAACTCGATCTATAGACTCCCATATTAGGTTTCACCCTAATCCGAAAAAATCTCGTCACCCTATCTCTAGGCACGCGATCAACTCCGCTTAATTATGCTAGATCTACTCTTAAGCAGGGACTTTTGCTCCTCCACCTAAGCACATCAAACTTGAATCAATATCCCGGAAATATCAACACAAGAATTAAGAACACATAATTAAGAACAAGTCAAATATTTATCATATAGTTCAGCAAACGATAACAAGATTCATCTAAGTTTCATCCCCTTCAGGTATCTGAAGGGTTTAGTTCATAATAATAAAAGAAAACATCTCAGAAGAGAAGATAAAACAAAACATAAGAAATCCCTAAAACCCCCTGAAGGAATTGAAGGAGAGATCTGCCGTCTTGAGTAGAATTTCAGCTTCTTGAGATGGATCAACTGGCTATCTTCGAGTGTTTCCCACATATCTGACCTTTTTGGCTCGGCTCCTTGGCCTAGCTCACCGCCCTTCTAGGTTATACTTAGGGTGTTTATATAGGCTTTTGAAATAGGTTTCTTTGCCCCTAAGTATCCTTTTCCAAGTGAAATTGCTCTTCTCCGCGGCAAGGGCACATGGCACACGCCCGTGTGAATCATCTTTAGTCCGTGTTCGAACTTTAATGAGGTGACACGCCCGTGTAAATCGTGATCAGGCCGTGTTATAGTCTATCAGGGACACACGACCGTGTTGGCTCAAGTCGAGGCCGTGCGATTTTCACTTTGGCCCAATTTGGTCCGTTTTAAGCCCGTTTCTCGTTCTTTCCATCCTCTGGTGCTTTCATGAGTATAAAACATGAAAAGAAAGGATTAAGAGCACCTTTTTACATAAATCAAGGGATAAATCATCCAAAAGTATGCTAAATGTGGGATTGAAATATGTTACTTTTACGGTTTATCACATACCCCCACACTTAAGCTTTTGCTTGTCCTCAAGCAAAATTCTCAACTTACAATTAAAACAAACTTTCCATGATTCAATATTTCTATCAACAATGTCTCATCATAATTCATAGATAATTTATACATGGATAATTTAACTCGAAGAGTCCTAAAGATTCAAACAATATAAGTCACACATTTGTAGCACAAAACATAGGTGTTTCCCCTCATCTAAATAATTACCTCTGATCCAAAACCTACAAGGATTGACATCCTCACAAAAGATTTACTTAAATAACTCGAAGTGTTTAAGGTTCAGAATTAAGCACTCAAATGTCAAACCTGAAAAGTTAATCCCATAGGCTTGTATGAAATTTAAATCTCCACCACTGTAATATGAAATGATGCACAAATCAAAAGGTCTTTGAAAGGGTGGTAACGGGGCTTGGGTTAAGGTGTGGATAAAGGCTGAATTAGAGGGTTAGAATCGAGATTGACCTGACAAATTACCTAACAAGAAACAATGAACTGATTAAAAGTAATTACATCAATTGAAAACTAATAATACGAGCTTCTTCTTTAATAATTGGAATTTAACGTATAAGCTCACCTAATCTCAAAACTAATAATGAATATACTTCGATTTTTTTTAAGAACAAGTCACAAATATTTACAATAATAAGAAAGTACTTTAACAACTGAAATATAGAACATAGTTAGGCAACTGCTCAAAATCAAATCTCGACAAAAAGGGTAGTCAAAAAGGATGGTGATAACAAATACAAAGGATTTTGGGTTAATATTAGTGGGTGAGTCAATAAAAAGGGTTGTTAGGATCAAAAGGGGTTCACTAGGGTTAATTATGAAGGTAGGCTTTTTATGGAGTAAGTGGGTTAAATCCTAGGTGCCTTTATCATTTCTGTATATCAAATCAAAGATGTGGTCTCAACATGTATAATCGATGCAAGTTCTAGAATAACAAATCAATGTTGACACACTCATAATCAAAAAGTGAGCATGAAAAAGGATATATGCTCTTATAAGGCTCAAAGTCTCACAAAAAATTATGGGTATTTTGATATCAACCTCTTAAATTTCAAATTTCAAAGTAATAATCAAATTCAGGTTAACAACCTAGAAAAAAATTTTAATACCGAAAAATAGACTTATCATGCTTGATTCTCTAGTATCTTAGAATTTAATTATCAATGCACAATTATCAATGACTTAATCTAAAACATGTCAATAAAAATCATCAATCATGGGAATTTCATTCTAATGATAATATGAGAAATTTACTTTAAGACAAGGCATAATTCAGGGATTTGAGAATAATGCAAAAAGTTTGGCACCTAATTTCAGGAATTTGAGAATAATGAAAAAAAGTTAGGCACCTTTTTAGGTTGTTCACCCCCCCACACTTAAGATGTACATTGCCCTCAATGTACAAAGATATATATAATAACACAATAATAATAAAATCATAAGATATGGGGAGAAGTGAAACTTCCTGAATTATGGATGAAATCCTTGGAGGATGTGGAAAATACGTTGGAATTTCAGCCCGAGCTGGATTTGGTAGTGGTCATGGTGTGATGGTTTCCCACTATTGCTGCGCTAGATGAAGAAATTGGGTAGCTCATGGAGGATTAGCCAGGAATTATTAAGACACATTTAAAATAAACTAAATATATAATTAAATACAAGAAAGATAAAGAGAAAGAAAACAGAAAGTAAAATTAAAAGAAAAGATGGATGGACTGAGGGGTTCTTATTGTTGGATGGTTCACGAGGTGGGTGTGACCTCTAAGGCTGCGAAGGTGCTGGCGGTGGCTGAAGTGACGTGATTCCCAAGCAGCCTGAAGAACCTGACACTAAGACACTAAATTAAAATAAACTAAATTAAGCATAAGATAGTCAAAGAGAATGAAAATAAAGGAGAAGATAAAAGTAAAAGAAAAAATAAATGGTCTCAAAGACCCTTGGCTTGGCGAGTGAATGAAGCGGCCGGCATGAACTTATATGGATCGGTCTCCCTCTGGGAGACTATGCTTGATTCCTTCCGCTTTTTCGGCATTTGGTGTAGCTCAAGGGTTTTTGGGAATGTATTGGAGAAGAAAAGTAGGGAGAGGGTTGAGAAAGAAAAGAAAAACTACATGGGCTGAATGGGTGAGAAGAGGGAGGGGTGGGTGGTTTAAATAGAATTCTCAAGTCAGGCACATTCCCACGCCCGTGTTCTGGTTACCACGCCCGTGTGTAACTACCAGTGTCGACCACGGCCGTATCGCACGGTCGTGTTGAGCATCGTTCATGTCTCCCGCACCCATTTTACAGATTGCCACGCCCGTTGGTGATAAGTCAGTGTTGTCCACAGCCGCGTCGCACGGCCGTGGCATTTTGTCGGTGCTCGTGGGGTGGTGGTTGGAGTCCGTGACTTGAAGATTTGATTCTTTCTGACTTGTACCTCTTCTGCCATTGTAAGTACGAAGATTTTGTACCTCCACACGGCCATGTGCAAGGCCGTGTGGGCTGGAAATCTGCACTTTTGGTTAGTTTAAAACTATGTGTTTAAGACTAAGAGAAGAGCAGAAAATAAAATGAAAACAAATACGAAAGTAATTAGGGTTAGTGCTCGGGTTGCCTCCCGAGAAGCGCTCGTTTAAAGTCTTGAGCTAGACTTTCCTCGTATTCGCAACAAATCAGGGTGGTTTAAAAATTTGAATATCTTCCCTCATGCTATCAGCTCTATTTCCTTGATAAAGTTTAAGTCGAGAAGCGTTTATATTGAAAGTACCAAAAATAGGATTACTTACCTCATTGTTCCGTGTATGGGAAAATATTGTGTACCTCAAGAGGAATTTCTTCGTTTGTGTTCAGGTCTGATGTGATGAGGCGAGGATCTGCTTTATCTAAAAGTACCTGGTCTCATATTTTGAAGTGGTTTGTTGTTCCTATGAGCTCTTCTGGGGGCTCCTTCGGTTTTACTTCGTGTGGTTCTGGTTCTTCTTTGAATTGTGTTTTCCACTCTTCTAATTTGTCGACCCTAAGGCTTCGTTCCTCATGTAATTCTTCTTTGTTGTCATGGGGTCCATGATTCGGCTCAGGTTTGTAACCTTGTGGTGTTTCCTATGGTGAAAGTTGAACAACTTGGTTATCAACTGAATTTACTTTCTCACCTTCATCAATTGTTGTCCTGGCCGAGTCATGAGCTTGTAAACTGATCGATTCGTCACCTACACGAAGTATGAGTTTTCCTGTACTAACATCAATTTTTGTTCTAGCAGTTGCTAAAAAGGGTCTTCCTAAAATTAAGGGTATCGAATTATCCTTATCCATGTCTAAGACAGCAAAATCTACTGGGAAAATGAATTTATCAATTTTTACAAGAACATCTTCGATAATACCCCTAGGAATTATAACAATTTTATCAGCTAGTTGGATGCTCATCCTAGTTTGTTTGGGTTTCCCTAGACCTAGTTGTTTAAACAATTTATAAGGCATGACATTTATGCTTGCCCCTAAGTCAGCTAACGCATTATCAATAGGTAAACTACCAATTAAACATGGAATCGTAAAACTCTCTGGATCTTTTAATTTCTGTGGTAGTTTATTTTGCAAGATTGTCGAGCACATTGCGTTTAGTTCCACATGTGATGCTTCATCTATCCTTCGTTTGTTCGTCAAAAGCTCTTTTAGGAATTTTCCAGAGTTTGGCATCTGCGTAAGAGCTTCAAGTAACGGTAAGTTAATATGCAATTTCTTTAAAAGTTTAAGAAACATATCGAACTGTTCCTCTGTATCGTCTCTCTTCGTCGCTTCGGGATAAGGAATGCGAGGTTGGTACTTTTTGATTACCGGTTTTGGCTTTTCTTGTGTTACCTCAACTTTACCTTCTTTGACCACATTCTCTTTCCTTGAATTGGGATCTTCCAACCCTTCACTTTCTTGAGCGGTTATGGCTTGGATTTGCTCCTTTGGGTTAATCTCTGTGTTGCTTGGTAGACGCCCTTGCGGTCGTTCAGAAATTAACTTTGCAAGTTGTCCAACTGTCTTAGTAAGTTCCACGACTTGATTTTTGATCCCTTTGATCGATGCTTGTTGATTCTTAAGGGTGGTTTTAGTGTCTTGGAGACGGTCATCTATGGTTGCCATGAATTTTTTCAGCATCTCTTCAAGGTTCAGCCTCTTTTCCTGTGGACAGGGCTGATTTTGGAAATTTTGAGGAGGTTGTTGTCTTTGAATTCCTTGATTTCCTTGACCTCCCCATGAAAAATTTGGGTGGTTCCTCCAACCTGGATTATAAGTATTGCTATAAGAGTTACTATTAGATCTGAAATTATTACCTATATAGTTCATTTGTTCACTTTACATTGCTAGGTTGGTAGGGTGGGTACTCGGGAATTTGCCACAGCTTCCACTTGCGTCATGCTTTGCATTCTTCGGATGTACTGCGAAGAACACAAACTATCAAGCTTTTTATTCATCATCTCTACCTGTGTTGATAGTGTAACAGTCCGAATTTGACCCTAATCAGAACAGTAGTTTCGGGACCACGAATTCGAGTCCGAAAATTTTTTTAATATTATTTTCTGTGTTTATTATATGTGAATTAAAGTGCGTGAAAGTTTCGTATAGAAATTTGACTATTTGCATGCTTAATTAAATAAAAAGGGCTTAATCGCGTAAATTATAAACTTGATAGTTTAAAGTGTGAGGACTAAGTTAAGGTTGTTTTTCTAATTGGGAGCATTTAAAATGCAAATTACCCAATTTAAAGGGTAGTGGACGGCAATGACTAATTTTATACAATTATATTATATGTTTATTTCATTTATTAAATAGTTAAAGTTATATTTTATTTATTTTATAAGTTATGTTTATAATATAATAAAAGAAACATAAAAAAATGGTCTCATTTTCATTGTTCTTGCCGAAACCATAAAAGAAAAAAGAAAGAAAACTTTGGCTAGTATTCGCTCCTACAAGCTTAAATTCAAGGTTAGATTTTAATCGGTTTTCGATAATTTTTACGTTTTTGTAATCGTTGCTTCGAGAGCTTTAAAACCCATGTCTTAATTTCATGAATGGATGATGTTTGTGTAAAATGCCATGGATACTATGTTGAGTGTCATGATGTTTTATGGTGTTAAATGATAGATATATAGTTGATGAACAAACTTTGTTCTTGAATTTTTGATGAATTTGGCTAAATAGGGCTAAATTGAGAAAATAAATTTTTGAGGGGTTAAAATGCAAAATAAATGAAATGTAGGGACTTGTATGACCATGGGGAAGATTCAGCCCTTAGGGATTGAATTCAAATTATGTGTATTTTGTGTTTTGTGCAATAGGGACTAAATGGTAAAAGTTGCAAATGTCAGGGGTAAAATGGTAATTTGCCTATTTATGTGTTTTGGGACTAAATTGAGATGAAATGTGCTTGAATGAGCTTAATTTGATTATGTTTAGATCAAGAACTAAAGAAAAACGGATGTGGATCGGGGAAAGGCGAAAGTTATCGAATAGCTTCTGTTCTTCTTGTCGTCAAGACGATATTCGAGAGTAAGTCTTTAAGCAAGTTAATACTGTAAATATTGTTCGTAACCTAGTTATATGCTGAATTTTGAATTATTGGATTGAAATGTAGACATAGCCGAATGTGACATATTAAATTTATCAATGAAAGGTAGTTAAATTAAATTGAATTCATTATGAGAAAGTGATATGAATTATATGTTATATATGTGATTTTAATAAAATGTAATGTGTACGAGATAGTGGAATAATGTCAATTCGGGCTTTGAGCCTAGCAGGCCTTGTGCCGGTGAATTATATCGGGCTTATTGCCTAGCAGGCTAAATGCCGGTGTTTAAATTTCAGACCTCGGGTCTAGCAGGCCTAGTGCCGGTGTGTGATTCAGGCTGACGCCTAGCAGGTTCTAAACCGGTGATGAAATTTCAAATTGCAAGACATAAACTTTTCTAGCTAAGTAATCATCAAGGAATTAAGTTGATATTACAAGTTATATATGTATGTTCGGCCATACAGGTAAGTGCCTACAAGTTATTAAATTGATCTTCTATATTAGATCAATAAGGTAAGTATATATGTGTTGAATTGTCGAACGCAAATGATAATAATTGATCCTGTATATTCGGCTTTATACTTATGTTTATGTAACCATGTTGGGATTACCTTGATGCCATGTATACGAATGAATGAAATGTCAAATGAATATATATAGATATGTGATTATGTGTTCTTGTATATGAAATTACTAAGTGTAAGTATATACTTACTTGTGTATATGTGATCCTATTGAATTAAATGTATCGAAAGTATTAGTAGTTGGAGAAGTCCTATTAATTTATATTTGAATTATATGATGAGCTAATAAATTGAAGATTAAAGATAAAATAATTACAATGATTGAGCTAAAAGAGGTATTTGTATTCGACATTAGTAGACCAATAAGTGTTAAGCTTTAAATTTTATGGTATGATGTATGTTATTGAAAATGATTGAATGAACATTTGATTGAATACATTTGCTTAAGACTTAGTAAGCTAGTAAGCTTACTCTGTGTATGTTCATTGTTTCGTATTATAGATTTAGACCAAGCTACGCGCTCAGGGGATCGTCAGCAAAGTCATCCACATTATCAATCTATTTTGGTACTTTTGAGTTTGGTTTTGAACTAAAGGCATGTATAGACTAGACTATGTTTTGAATTAATACACTTTGTCCATGTATATGTTATGGCCATGCAAAAATGGCGAAATATGATGTTTAAAGCTAATTATAGTCGGTCATGGCATGCAAATGAGATGTGTTTATCATGTTTTGTTATAGTACGTGTTTAATTATGTTTGATGGTGATTGATACTCATTTTAGTAAAATGCTAATGACATATGCGAATGATAAATGGGATATGTTTGTTTTATATGAAAATTTTTGGCATGAAGTAGTGTATATGGCTTAAGGTTATTATATTAATAAGTCTAAAATGATAGGTATATGTCGAATAGGAATTTAGGTGGTTTGATGATGTGATTCGGTAGGAATGATAAAACATGAAAAATTTGATATGATCTATATAAGTTATATTAACCGTTTGTGTATGAAGTTTTATGCTATGTTTTAAATTGACATCTTCGCAATTGGTTCAAACATGCGCATATACATTTAGTTTAAGCTTTGGTATATTCGAGCAAGAAAGGATATGTATATATTTTGTTTTAGTTGAATGTAAGTTTGTTATTATGGATGTATTGATCTTAGAGTTATTAAAAAATATATATATATATATATATTTGCAGATGTACGAAATTGGCTTAAATGGATTGGAATAAGTTATTAATGTTTAAGTTTGCGATGGTGGTACAAACTTGAAATGCATTTGTCCATGTTTTTAATAACAATAAATAAATGATGCGATTTGTGCTAAGCATAGTAATGCCTGTAACCTTAATCCAGCAACGGACACGGGTTAAGGGTGTTACATTTGATTGGTATCAGAGCTTATGGTTGAGTCGATTCTAGAACTACCGTAGCGCGTGTGAGTCTAGCTATACATGCCTTAATTTTTTAATACGATAGTATGGTGACTTCTGACATTTAAATTGTGTTTTATATAGTAAATAGATCCTGACAGAGCCGTAGCTGATGATGTAGAGAGCGTAGCGCCTGATCTCGCATATGGGTCAGCGCCGATAGACTCTCGACCTATCTCGGGTAGCCATGAGGGGGAGGCTAAGCAAGCCTTCTATAAGATGATTACTGAATTGTTTACCCAATTTATTCGGACTAATCCGGCTGTACAACAACCTCCACCCCCGAATAATCCAACTCCGATACCTGCAGCACCTCCGATGATAGATCCGATGAGATCTAGCAGGCCTCCCGTTGATAAAATCAGGAAACACGGGGCCAAAGGATTTAAAGCTAATGATGATGACGACGCGGAACGATCTGAGATGTGGTTTGATAATACTATCCGTGTGCTGTCATGTACTCCAGACGAATGCTTGAAATGTGCTATATCCTTATTACGGGACACCGCATATCACTGGTGGAATACACTAGTATCGGTGGTTCCAAAAGAGAAAGTGACTTGGGATTTCTTTCAGACCGAGTTCCGTAAGAAATATATTAGTCAGAGATTCATTGATCAGAAACGAAAAGAATTTCTAGAATTGAAACAGGGTCGAATGACAGTGACTGAGTATGAACGGAAATTTGTCAAACTGAGCTGATATGCCCGTAAATGTGTGTCAACTGAAGCCATTATGTGTAAAAGATTTGAAGACGGTCTGAATGAAGATATTAAGTTGCTAGTCGGCATACTCAAGATTAAAGAGTTCGTGGTACTTGTCGAACGAGCTTGCAAAGCTGAAGAGCTTGGGAAAGAGAAAAGAAAGGCTGAAATGGAAGCTAAAGACATTCATAAAAGATCATCGAGTAAGACATTTCATTCGGTATCCAAGAAGTTCAAAGATGAATCTGGTCGACATAAAGCTACTTCAGACTTATCTAGACGAGATCGACCACCTGTGGGTTCTCGAGCTACTTCGATGGCCAGTGTTGGTAATGTCCAGTAGAATCAGGTTGAATGCAAGCATTGTGGTAAATGGCATTCTGGGAGTTGTAGATTTCGTGATCGGTCCTGCTTTAAATATGGATCGTCGAATCATTTTATTCGAGAGTGCCCGATGCTAGCTGAGCAAAATACGGCTCAGAATACAAGACCGAGTAATGTATCGGTGCGAAAGCGGACTACCTAGGCATTCGTGGAAATGTAAGTGGCGATCGAAAGGAACCAATGACATCTGCAGTTTCGATCAGAGGCTCGTGCACCTGCTAGAGCATATGCTGTACGTGCCAGAGAGGATGCTTCTTCCCCAGATGTTATCACCGGTACTTTCACTCTTTATGATACTACTATGATTGCATTGATTGATCCGGGTTTGACTCATTCATATGTGTGTGAAACTTTAGTATCCAGTAAGACTCTGCCTGTTGAGTCTACTGAGTTTGTGATTCGTGTATCAAACCCCTTGGGTCGATGTGTTCTGATTGATAAAGTTTGTAAAAGTTGCCCGTTGATGATTCGAGATTCATGCTTCCCAGCTGATTTAATGTTGTTTCCTTTCGACGAGTTCGATATAATTTTGGGAATGGACTGGTTAACTTTGCATGATGTTATTGTTAATTACAAAAGAAAAACCATTGATTTGAGATGTCAGAACGGTGAAGTTATCCGAATTGAATCTAATGACCTGAATGGGTTACCGGCAGTAATCTCCTCGATGTTAGCTCATAAGCATGTGAGAAAAGGGTGTGAAGCTTACTTGGCTTATGTGTTGGATAGTAAAGTTACTGAGAAGCAGATTGAATCCGTACCAGTTATGTGCGAGTATCCAGATGTGTTTCTTGAAGAACTACTGGGTTTACCACCTGTTCGAGAAATAGAGTTTGGTATCGAATTAGTACCGGGGACGACTCCGATTTCAATAGCTCCGTATCGGATGGCACCTACAGAATTAAAAGAGTTGAAAGCACAGTTGCAAGAGTTAACAGATAGAGGCTTTGCACGACTGAGTTTCTCTCCTTAGGGTGCACCAGTTTTATTTGTGAAAAAGAAAGACGGGACTATGCGAATGTGCATCAATTATCAACAGCTCAACAAGGTAACTATAAAGAATAAATATCCGTTGCCACGGATTGACGACTTGTTTGATCAGTTGAAAGGGGCTTCAGTGTTTTCAAAGATAGATTTGAGATCGGGCTATTATCAGTTGCGAGTCAGAGATTCCGATGTGCCAAAGATTGCTTTTCGAACGAGGTACGGACATTATGAGTTTCTGGTTATGCCTTTTGGGCTTACTAATGCACCTGCTATTTTTATGGATCTGATGAATCGGATTTTCAGACAGTATTTGGATCGATTTGTAGTAGTGTTTATAGATGATATTCTGATCTACTCCAGAGATGAAACCGAGCATGCTGAGCATCTGAGACTGGTGCTACAAACTTTGCGAGATAAATAGTTGTACGCAAAGTTTAGTAAGTGTGAGTTTTGGCTGAATGAGGTCAGTTTTCTGGGTCACATTGTTTCGGCGTCAGGCATACGGGTTGATCCGAATAAAATATCAGCTATACTTGATTGGAAACCACCAAGAAATGTTTCTGAAATTCGAAGTTTTCTGGGACTTGCTGGTTACTACAGACGATTCATGAAAGGTTTTTCTATAATAGCCACACCTTTGACAAAGCTATTACAGAAAGATTTGAACTTGAGACAACGCAGATGGTTAGAGCTGTTGAAAGATTACGAATTAATGATTGATTACCATCAGGGGAAAGCCAATGTTGTTGCGGATGCCTTAAGTCGGAAATCATTATTTGCTCTTCGTGCGTTAAACACACATATGGTTATGTCTGATGATGGTTCGATAATAGTCGAATTGAAAGCAAGACCGTTGTATATTCAACAAATTTATGATGCTCAGAGAGTTGACAAAGATACGATGGCAAGACGAGTTCAGTGTGAAAGTAATGCAGAATCAGAGTTTCGAATTGATGAAAATGACTGTTTGAACTTCAAAGGCCTACTATGTGTTCCGAGGAATGTGGATTTCATTCAGATGTTGTTGAATGAGGCTCATAATAGTCGATTTTCGGTACATCCGGGTAGCACGAAAATGTATAATGATTTGAAACAGTTCTATTGGTGGCCTGGTATGAAACGGGACATATCCGAATTTGTCTCGAAGTGCTTAATTTGTCAGCAAGTAAAAGCCGAACATCAGGTGCCTTCTGGGTTACTTCAGCCGATCATGATACCTGAATGGAAATGGGATAGAATTGCTATGGATTTTGTATCCGGTTTGCCTACGACACCGAGCAAGAAAGATACAGTCTGGGTTATAGTGGATAGACTAACCAAATCAGCTCATTTTGTTCCAGTTCGTACGGACTATTCGCTCGATAAGCTGGCTGAGTTGTATGTATCTCAAATTGTGAGATTACATGGTGTGCCGATTTCCATTGTTTCGGACAGAGACCCGAGATTCACGTCACAATTTTGGAAGAAATTGCAAGATGCTTTAGGTACCAAACTACACTTTAGCACAGCTTTTCACCCACAGACAGATGGTCAGTCTGAATGAATCATTCAGATACTTGAGGACATGTTGAGATGTTGCATCCTCGAGTTTGAAGGTACGTGGGAACGATACTTACCTTTGATTGAATTTTCTTATAATAACAGTTTTCAGTCTAGTATCAAAATGGCACCATACGAAGCTTTATACGGCCGCAAGTGTCGTACACCATTGTACTGGACCGAGCTCAGTGAAAACAAGATACGCGGGGTTGATTTGATTAAAGAGACTGAACAGAAAGTGGCAGTAATCTGAGATAGTCTGAAAGTTGCATCAGATCGCCAAAAGTCATACGCGAATTTGAAATGTAAAGACATTGAGTTTCAAGTCGGTGACCGGGTATTTTTGAAAGTTTCTCCGTGGAAGAAAGTACTTCGATTTGGTCGAAAAGGCAAATTAAGTCAGAGGTTCATCGGACCGTATGAGATCATCGAACGTATTGGGCCTGTCGCTTATAGATTAAAGTTGCCCTCTGAACTAGAAAAGATACACAACGTATTTCATGTTTCGATGCTTTGTAGATATAGATCTGATCCGTCACATGTGGTTACCCCGTCTGAAATTGAAATTCGATCTGATATGACGTACGAGGAGGAACTGATTCGTATCTTAACTCGTGAAGTGAAAGAATTGAGAAACAAGAAAATTCTGTTAGTAAAAGTACTATGGAATCGACATGGAATAGAAGAGGCTATGTGGGAACCTGAGGAGTCAATGAGGCAACAATATCCGACTTTGTTTAACGGTAAGATTTTCGGGGACGAAAATCCCTAAGGGAGGAGAGTTGTAACAGTTCGAATTTGACCCTAATCGGAACAGTGGTTTCGGGACCACGAATCCGAGTTTGAAAAATTTTTTAATATTATTTTCTGTGTTTATTATATGTGAATTAAAGTGTGTGAAAGTTTCGTAGAGAAATTTGACTATTTGCATGCTTAATTAAATAAAAAGGGCTTAATCGCGTAAATTATAAACTTGATAGTTTAAAGTGTGTGGACTAAGTTAAGGTTGTTTTTCTAATTGGGAGCATTTAAAATGCAAATTACCCAATTTAAAGGGTAGTGGACGGCAATGACTAATGTTATACAATTATATTATATGTTTATTTCATTTATTAAATAGTTAAAGTTATATTTTATTTATTTTATAAGTTATGTTTATAATATAATAAAAGAAACATAAAAAAATGGTCTCATTTTCATTGTTCTTGCCGAAACCATAAAAGAAAAAAAAAGAAAGAAAAATTTGGCTAGTATTCGGCTCCTACAAGCTTAAATTCAAGGTTAGATTTTAATCGGTTTTCGATAATTTTTACGTTTTTGTAATCGTTGCTTCGAGAGCTTTAAAACCCATGTCTTAATTTCATGAATGGATGATGTTTGTGTAAAATGCCATGGATACTATGTTGAGTTTCATGATGTTTTATGGTGTTAAATGATAGATATATAGTTGATGAACAAACTTTGTTCTTGAATTTTTGATGAATTTGGCTAAATAGGGCTAAATTGAGAAAATAAATTTTTGAGGGGTTAAAATGCAAAATAAATGAAATGTAGGGACTTGTATGACCATGGGGAAGATTCGGCCCTTAGAGATTGAATTCAAATTATGTGTATTTTGTGTTTTGTGCAATAGGGACTAAATGGTAAAAGTTGCAAATGTTAGGGGTAAAATGGTAATTTGCCTATTTATGTGTTTTGGGACTAAATTGAGATGAAATGTGCTTGAATGAGCTTAATTTGAATATGTTTAGATCAAGAACAAATAAAAATGGACTTGGATCGGGGAAAGGCGAAAGTTATCGAATAGTCGGTTCTTGTCGTCCGACGATATTCGAGGTAAGTCTTTAAGCAAGTTAATACTGTAAATATTGTTCATAACCTAGTTATATGCTGAATTTTGAATTATCGAATTGAAATGTAGACATAACCGAATGTGACATATTAAATTTATCAATGAAAGGTAGTTAAATTAAATTGAATTCATTATGTGAAAGTGATATGAATTATATGTTATATATGTGGTTTTAATAAAATGTAATGTGTACGAGATGGTGGAATAATGTCAATTCGGGCTTTGAGCTTAGAAGGCCTTGTGCCGGTGAATTATATCGGGCTTATTGCCTAGCAGGCTAAATGCCGGTGTTTAAATTTCAGACCTCGGGTCTAGCAGGCCTAGTGCTGGTGTGTGATTCAGGCTGACGCCTAGCAGGTTCTAAACCGGTGATGAAATTTCAAATTGCAAAACATAAACTTTTCTAGCTAAGTAATCATCGAGGAAGTAAGTTGATATTACAAGTTATATATGTATGTTCGGCCATATAGGTAAGTGCCTACAAGTTATTAAATTGATCTTCTATATTAGATCAATAAGGTAAGTATATATGTGTTGAATTGTCGAACGCAAATGATAATAATTGATCTTGTATATTCGGCTTTATACTTATGTTTATGTAACCATGTTGGGATTACCTTGATGCCATGTATACGAATGAATGAAATGTCAAATGAATATATATAGATATGTGATTATGTGTTCTTGTATATGAAATTACTAAGTGTAAGTATATACTTACTTGTGTATATGTGATCCTATTGAATTAAATGTATCGAAAGTATTAGTAGTTGGAGAAGTGCTATTAATTTATATTTGAATTATATGATGAGCTAGTAAATTGAAGATTAAAGATAAAATAATTACAATGATTGAGCTAAAAGAGGTATTTGTATTCGGCATTAGTAGACCAATAAGTGTTAAGCTTTAAATTTTATGGTATGATATATGTTATTGAAAATGATTGAATGAACATTTGATTGAATACATTTGCTTAAGACTTACTAAGCTAGTAAGCTTACTCTGTGTGTGTTCATTGTTTTGTATTATAGATTTAGACCAAGCTACGGGCTCAGGGGATCGTCAAAGAAAGTCATCCACATTATCAATCTATTTTGGTACTTTTGAGTTTGGTTTTGAACTAAAGGCATGTATAGACTAGACTATGTTTTGAATTAATACACTTTGTCCTTGTATATGTTATGGCCATGCAAAAATGGCCAAATATGATGTTTAAAGCTAATTATAGTCGGTCATGGCATGCAAATGAGATGTGTTTATCATGTTTTGTTATAGTACGTGTTTAATTATGTTTGATATTGATACTCATTTTAGTAAAATGCTAATGACATATGCGAAGGATAAATGGGATATGTTTGTTTTATATGAAAATTTTTGGCATGAAGTAGTGTATATGGCTTAAGGTTATTATATTAATAAGTCTAAAATGATAGGTATATGTCGAATAGGTATTTAGGTGGTTTGATGATGTGATTAGGTAGGAATGATAAAACATGCAAAAGTTGATATGATCCATATAAGTTATATTAACCGTTTGTGTATGAAGTTTTATGCTATGTATTTAAATTGACATATTCGCAGTTGGTTCAAACATGTGCATATACATTTAGTTTAAGCTTTGGTATATTCGAGCAAGAAAGGATATATATATTTTGTTTTAGTTGAATGTGAGTTTGTTATTATGGATGTATTGATCTTAGAGTTGTTAAAAATAAATAAATATATATATATATTTGCAGATGTACGAAATTGGCTTAAATGGATTGGAATAAGTTATTAATGTTTAAGTTTACGATGGTGGTACAAACTTGAAATGCATTTGTCCATGTTTTTAATAACAATAAATAAATGATGAGATTTGTGCTAAGCATAATAATGCCTGTAACCTTAATCCGGCAACGGACACGGGTTAAGGGTGTTACAGATAGCATGGTTACTGCTTCGAGGTTGAAAACTCCGGCTGATTTTGTTAGTTTTGTCCTTGTAACCTGCCAGTGATAGTTATTCAGTGACATCTCTTCAATAAACTCGTAGGCTGCTTCAGGAGTTCTGTTGTTCAGGGTTCCACCGGCGGCTGAATCAATTAGTTGCCTCGTTGAGGGGTTTACACCGTTATAGAAAGTTTGGACTTGGAGCCACAAGGGTAAACCATGGTGCGGACACCTTCTCAAGAGATCCTTGTATCTCTCTTATGCGTCATATAATGTCTCTAAATCCATTTGCACAAAAGAAGAGATATCATTTTATAATTTGGCCGTTTTGGCCGGTGGGAAATATTTTAATAAAAAAATTTTGGTCATTTGATCCCATGTAGTGATTGACCCTCGTGGTAACGAGTTTAACCACTGTTTAGCTTTATTCCTTAATGAAAAGGGAAAAAACCGAAGACAGATGGCATCATCAGAAACACCATTTATTTTAAAGGTATCACAGAACTCTAAAAAATTAGCTATATGAGTATTTGGGTCTTCGTCCTGCAAACCATCAAATTGAACAAATTGTTGAATCATTTGTATAGTGTCAGGCTTTAATTCAAAATTATTAGCAGCTATAGTAGGCCTAACAATACTTGATTCTGCTCCTGTTAAATGAGGTTTAGCATAATCATACATAGTACGCGGAGCATTATTTTCTGCCACATCTTGGGGTGGTGGATTATTCTCGTCCATCCCTTCAGTAGGATTAGATCTGCCTTCTCGCTCTTTTTCTGTGTAATTTAGGGCTCGCCTAATTTCTCTGCGATTCTTGCAAGCGGTAGCTTCAATATCACTGTCGTATACTAGTGGTCCTCTCGGGTTCCTTCCAGTCATAAACTAGAGGTACCTCCTAGGAAAAGAAAGAAAGAAAATTTAGCTAAGTTAAAAAAAAAACAAAATAAAAATAAATTGCGGAAAATAATGGCTAAAGTAATCAAAATAAAGCTTTCTTAATATTTTAGTCCCCCGGCAACGGCGCCAAAAACTTGATCATTGTTTTCGCGATATCAAAGTCTTAAAATTTATAAAAAGAATGATCGAACCTGGAAACTAACTATGACAACGATTTGAGGCAAGCGCACCTATCGAACAGTAGTATAGCTCAGGCAAGACCGGATTGTCGAACCCAAAGGAACCAAAAGTACTAATACTAACTTTCTTTTTATTATCTAGCCTAAAATGAGTGAAGTTGTTATTTAATCTAAATTTAACTAACTACTAAGCTAAAGGCGCAAAGATAAAAAGAATGAATTGGGGAAATACTGTTGGAAAAAATCAGTTGATTAAGACGATACCCTTAGGAAGAATCCGCCTAGACTTCACTTGTTATCTAACTCAACTGCATTTATTTATTCAGTTCACTTGATCCGTAAGACTCCCTAATGTATATTAAACCCTCTCTCAAAGTGAATAACGTCTAACCCTAGGTTGATTAATTGAAATCTCTTTCTAATTAAAACCCCTAGAATTGCATTAACTCGATCTATGGACTCCCATATTAGGTTTCACCCTAATCCGGAAAAATCTCGTCACCCTATCTCTAGGCACGCGATCAACTCTGCTTAATTATGCTAGATCTACTCTTAAGCAGGGACTTTTGCTCCTCCACCTAAGCACATCAAACTTGAATCAATATCCCGGAAATATCAACACAAGAATTAAGAACACATAATTAAGAACAAGTCAAATATTTATCATATAGTTCAGCAAACAATAAAAAGATTCATCTAAGTTTCATCCCCTTCAGGTATCTGAAGGGTTTAGTTCATAATAATAAAAGAAAACATCTCAGAAGAGAAGATAAAACAAAACATAAGAAAACCCTAAAACCCCCTAAAGGAATTGAAGGAGAGATCCGCCGTCTTGAGTAGAATTCCGGCTTCTTGAGATGGATCAACTGGCTATCTTCGAGTGTTTCCCACAAATCTGACCTTTTTGGCTCGGCTCCTTGGCCTAGCTCACCGCCCTTCTAGGTTATACTTAGGGTGTTTATATAGGCTTTTGAAATAGGTTTCTTTGCCCCTAAGTATCCTTTTCCGAGTGAAATTGCTCTTCTCCGTGGCAGGGGCACGGGCATGGCACACGCCCGTGTGAATCATCTTTAGGCCGTGTTCGGACTTTAATGAGGTGACACGCCCGTGTAAATCGTGATCAGGCTGTGTTCTAGTCTATCAGGGAGACACGGACGTGTTGGCTCAAGTTGAGGCCGTGTCGATTTTCACTTTGGCCCAATTTGGTTCGTTTTAAGCCCGTTTCTCGTTCTTTCCATCCTCTGGTGCTTTCCTGAGTATAAAACATGAAAAGAAAGGATTAAGAGCACCTTTTTACATAAATCAAGGGGTAAATCATCCAAAAGTATGCTAAATGTGGGATTAAAATATGTTACTTTTACGGTTTATCAGTTGGAAATCAATTAGAGGGTATAAATACCATCTTCCAAAGGTCTAGTAATAAGAAGAGCAATGTGCAAAGCTTAAAGATAAATCAAAACATCCTAAAGCTTAATTATTTCATACCTTTTCTTATAGACACTTGTGAGCTTTCATTGTATTCATTTAGCTCAAGTGTTCTTCTTTGTATTTGTGCTTAATTGGCAAACATCCTGATCTTGTGAGGATTGTTTTCTTTGCTTGCTTATCTTTATCTCTTTTGAGAGAGGGTTTATTCTTAAGGTTTGGGTAGAAACCTTAAGAGAGTTGTATCTTAAGATTTTGGGGTATAAGTCTTAAGAGAGATTGTAAGGTTAAACCTTGTCCTCAAAGGTTGCCAAATTAGTGGATTTGGTAAAATCCTTAGTTGTGGAAATCTAAGCTAGTGAAGTAGGCAATTGGGGTCGAACCACTATAAATCCTTGTGTTCTTTGTTGCACAATTTTTATTGCTTCCACCACAACTTCTCAAAGGCCGATTCAATCTCCGTATCGTTGATCTCAAGTTGATCCTTTTGAGCTAACACTTATATTAGCACCAGTTTAGTGGGTTCAAGTAGTTTCACGATGGAAAAGTCTAAATTTGAGATGAATGTATTGAGTCCTCTGGGTCAACCCGTAATCGTGAATCAGGTGTGTTGTTGTTTCCCACTTGAAATTCATAGAAGAATTTTTTGGGCTAATCTTTTAATTATATCGTTTAATAAATTTAAAGTGATTATAGGAATGGAATGGCTTGCAGAGCACGGTGTGATTTTGGATTGCCGACAAAATAAATTTGAAATTTAGTGCCAAGAAGGTGATAAAATTGTTGGTTTAAGGCATGAAATCAAGTAATTCTACTCATATTATCCCCGCAGTGCAAGCTAATAAACTTTTAAATCGAGGTTGCAAAGTATTCCTAGCCTATGTTATTAACTTAACCTCTGAGAATCCAAAGTAGAATGAAATTCGAGTCATATGGGAATTTCTAGATGTGTTCCCAGAAGAGTTACATGGGTTACCTCCTGATCGTGAGGTAGAGCTTGCAATTGAAATTTACCCTGGTACGACTTTGGTATATATTGCTCCTCACCGCATGACACCGATTGAGTTAAAAGAGCTGAAAGTGCAGTTACAAGACTTATTAAATTAAGGCTTTATACTGCCAAGTATATCGCCTTAGGGAGCACCGATTTTGTTTGTCAAAAAGAAAGATGGCACAATACGACTTTGTATTTATTACCGGTAGTTGAATAAATTGACAATCAAAAAACAAGTATTTATATCCTCGAATTGATGACTTATTTGATCAATTAAAAAAACTTCAGTGTTTTTAAAGATTGATTTGAGATTCAAGTATTATCAACTGAAGGTCAAAGAGTGTGATGTGCCGAAAACAACTTTCCAAACGAGATACGGGCATTACGAGTTTTTGGTGATATCAGCTAGGCTGACGATTGATCTTGCATCATTCATTGATCTCATGAACAACATTTTTCAAATGTGTTTAGAAATAGTTACATGATAAGCTAAAAAAATGCGAGTTTTGGACCTGTGATATCAACTAAAGGAATCTTGGTAGATTCCAAAAAAAATTAAAGCTATTTTACAGTAGAAGACGCCAAAGAATGCTACGGTGGTTCAGAGCTTTTTGGGTCTAATTGGCTATTATCAATGATTCGTTCAGGGATTTGAAATAGCTCTACTAATGACTCGATTATCACAAAAAAAATGGAGTGTTCGAGTAGAGTGATAGATGTCAGAACAATTTTGATAAGCTAAAACAGATGTTGATAGATGCTCTAGTGTTAACGTTACCGGAATCAGGAAAAGACTTTTTCATTTTCCATGATGCTTCATTGAGTGGTTTGGGTTGTGTGTTGATACAAGGCAAAAAGTTAATTGCGTATGCTTCGAGATAGTTGAAGATGCATGAGCGTAATTACCTAACGCATGAATTAAAGTTGGTTGTTGTTGTATTTGCGTTCAAAATTTGACAACATTACTTGTATGGTAAGAAGTGCCACATCTATATCGATCATAAAAGTCTTAAATATCTCTTCACCCAAAAGAAGTTGAATTTGAGACAGCTAAGATGAATTAAATTAATAAAATATTATGATTGCGTGATAGATTATCACCCCGATAAGGAGAACGTCATTGCAGATGCCTTGAGCAAAAAATATATAGTCGAATTGCGAGCTATGCTTGCTTGTTTGAGTTTATGTGACGATGGAGGTTTATTAGCTGAATTGTTAGTGAGACTGAACCTAATTGAGCAAATCAAGGAGGCACAGTTGTCAGACATTAAATTGGTCGATAAAAGAAGATTGGTCGAGTAAAGTGAATCTGAGGATTTTAGCATCAACGATGATGGTTGTTTATGATTCCATGATCAAGTTTGTGTGCTTGATATTGAGTATCAGGAAGCTCATGATGGTTCATTTGCTTTATACCTGAAAGGTATAAAGATGTGTCATGATTTACGATAATGATATTGGTGGTCAGGAATGAACTGCACTGAATGTGTAGCTAAATGCTTGATGTGTCAAAGAATTAAGGCCGAACACTAGGTTCCATCTGATTTGCTACAACCCATTTCAATTCCCAAGTGGAAATGAGAGTAAGTAACGATGAACTTTATTTCAGATTACCTACTTTGTCAACAAAAAAGAATGTTGTAACACCCTATACCTGACACAATTTATCGGACCCGAATATAAGATGTCATAATACTTACATACTTAACAAAATTTTACAATATGCAAAAACCATATTGAATTTACCTCTTATTTATTTAAAATCCTTTCTAAGACAATGGTTGATCGAAACATTTATCGTTCGTCCTGGACTTTCAAAGATAGTATAAAACCTTACAACATAAATGTTTGATTAAACAGACATATTCATAGCGTGTATTACTACTTTTCATTTGAAAACATGGTTCTAAAAGTGTCCCTCTGTATGCATAACATTGCCCTCCATCTGCCACTATGGCGCATCCCTGGCTTGGTCCTCTCAGGCGAACTAGTGCAAACCTATTAACCTGCATGGAAAATAAACACCCATAAGTTCAATGGAACCTAATCAATCTCAACCAATATTACCTTTTTAACGTTACTACTAAAATCCTTGACTTTAATATTTTGGACTTCCTTTCAAATCTTGGAAAATACTTTTCTGCTTCCTAGTTGGCGGATAACCATATGGCAATATCTACTTTTAACCATCTTTTACACATTTCACTCAATTGGCAGATCACAGACTACACACCATATTTCAAATTTCATTACACAATTTCTTTGCAAATAGTAGTTGGATACACTTCTCAGAATGATACTCAACGTATGCTACTCTTAACGTATTCCCTTACAAGATCTAGCAATTATCAAGACACCAGTTACATCATATTTTTAAATCAGTTCAGACAACTAAACTTGCTTTGAAGAATATAAAATTTTAATTCAAGCAATATGATCTCAGATGACTTCAACACTGAATCTAATAAATTTCAAGTTTGGTAGACACTTGCACCACCAATATTCCAAATACCCCAAATTCCCTGTCATGGAGGAATCATTAAACGTGTTCACTGCCAAGAACTCTTTCATATAATGCATCATAAGCATGCCCAAGTCTTACCACAAGGGTGGAATAACAACTCATCGTTTAGGCATTACAGATTTCACAATACAGACCTTCCAGAAAATATGCTACAAGTATTCTCCAGCTTACTCCGCCACTGAAGCTTTCTAAATAGTACGCCATGAAGGTTTTATAGTGAGTGTGCCACAAGGGTTTTCTAGAGAATTCACCACAAAGGCTTTCTAGATAATTCGTGTTTACTGTCCCGACGAACCATCTTTGTGGATGCAATGGGGCTTCCCCCACATGGTCTTATACATTCACGCCCTCTTGGCGTATTATCATATGATGCCATGGCCATGGACTTTTTACAACTTTATTCAACGATCTGCCAGTCCAGTTAGTATTATAATTGCCCTATCAAAGACTACACAATAAATCACCGTTTTCACAGCTATCTACCTATCCAATCAGCAATATATCTGCCCTACTAGAGGTGATGGAGCTCGAAACTAACTATTATTTTGACAAAGGCAAGCGCACCTATCGAACAGTAGTATAGCTGTGGTGAGTCCGAAATATCGTATCCTCAAGGACTAAGAGCACTAGTATTAACTATCTTTTTATTATCTAGCCTAATAATTAAGGGGATTTATTTTTAATCTAAAATTTACTAACTAATTTAACTAACTATGGATGCGACAGAGAGTAAATTGGGAAAATACTTTTGGACAACTTATATGAGATAGGCAATACCTAAGGAAGAATCCACCTAGACTTCACTTATTACTTTTGATTCATGCGATTTATTCACTTGGCTTAATCCGTAGAAATCCCTAAATTATATTAATACCTCTCTCGAGGCTACTAACAACTGACTCTAGGTTGATTAATTGAAATCTCTTTCTAATTAAAACCCCTATTGTCACATTAACTCGATCTATGGATTCCCTTATTAGGTTTGACCCTAATCCGACAGATTTTCGTCGCCCTATGTCTTGGGTTGCAATCAAATCCACTTAATTGTGTTGATCTACTCTTAAACAGTGACTTTTTCTCCACTGAATAAGCACATTCGACTTGAATCAATAACCTGAATTATCAAAACAAGAATAAGAACTCACAATTAAGAATAAGCACAAGTATTTATCTCATAAATCAAATAATAATAAGATTTGTCTTAGGTTTCATCCCCTTAGATATTTAAGGGATTTAGTTCATGCTAAAAGAGGGAAACATCATAAAAAGAGGAAAACTAACAAAACATAAAGAAACCCAAAAACTTCTAAAGAACTTGATGGGAGATCTTCAGTCTTGATGGAGATCCTTCTCCTAAGCTGTTCCCGATGGCTGTCTTGGAGTATTTTCTCCTTCTACTCGGCGTCTATTCAACATCCCGTCGAGCTCCCCTTTTAAGTTGCCCCCTAGGGTGCTTATATAGGCTTTGAGATGCCTTACTTGGCCCACATGTAACACCCCAAACCCGGCCCAAACACCATGACCGGATCTGGCATGTCACTTAGGGAGATTTTAAAAGATGTCGCAATTTCGGAAAATATTTTTCTTGAGTTTAACACTTTATTCGAGAAAACTAAATGGTTGGATGATTTGTAAAAGATATACATTTTATATTTATGCCTTAGTGGATTAAAAACCGAAATTTGATACATGCATTAACTTAATTAAAACGTAAAATGTAAATGCCTAATAATAATAAAAGCCCAAAACAACCGAAAATATGAAGCTAGTGGCCCATGGCCTTATTACAATGAAATTTAAACCCACTAATTAAAAATATTAAAAATAAATAAACTAGTAAAGTCTTTTGCTTTGAATCAAAATAATCCTCGCATGGCCACCTTGCGCTCTTCTCCAACCCGGTCCGATGCACTAGGTGCTACACGAAAGATGTTAAATAATGGGGTGAGTCGCGAGACTCGGTGTGCACCCTCGTGCACCATCAAATTGGGCCTTAGCCCTACTGAATGCAGAATAACAGTATAATATATATCGGAAAATGTGCAAAGCCCAACCCAATCCTAGGTTTCCATCCGCTACACACCACCCTTACCGCCAATCACACCATTGGGGATTTCTACAATCAACCCACACCGCTACACACCATCGATGGCGGTCATGCTGCAGATAGCTACTCATCGTCGATCATGGCAATAGCCACTACAATGCATCATGGCATTAGCCACTACAATGAGATCATGGCAAAAGCCACTACAATGCATCATGGCAAAAGCCACTACAACAGAACACTTCCCTTTCATCAATCACCCAACCCCATGCAATCACGTAAATCGGCATACATGTTCATCATACCAAATCGACGAAACATTCACTTTAGAATGACAGAGATCACTAACACGGTGATTCGCCTCTACCCTTCTCGGGTTTTCAACGACCATGCCGGTATTTCTGGCATTTAGCGTAATATAATAGATTTATAAACATATACTAACAAGCAATCCAAATGGTGTGAGAATGTTACACACACGATTAATGCGTAGAACTACCCTCTGTCCATACCCTCGCTAATCGGATCTATCGCCTTACGTCTACAACTTTGCTCAAAACCCTAAGAACACGAAGATAAGGCCTCTCCTATATTCGGCCAAGGGTTAGTGTTTACCCGAATTTATACGTTTAAGTTAACAGATCTCCTTACCTTGAAATCCTCGAAAGTACTACGATTCGAGTGCTATCAACTCGCTTAGAAATCTAAGCAATTGAATCCCCTTCAAATCTCGGATGCCGCAAAAGAAAGAAAAACACAAGATCAGTTTCCATATAGCCATTCGGCTAGGGTCTTTAAAAACTGGAAAAAGATTGAATCACGCGAATCGACACTTACCTTCAGTTTCCTTCAAGATTCGGCACAAGCAGACCCATAGAGGAAATTTGGCAATCATAGGAGATGAGATCTAGGGATTTCGACCTTTAGGAAAATCCCAGAAAGATGAACAAGGGAAATACTGATGCGTTTTCGGCTTTTAGAAGAACAAAGAATTGAAAAGATGGGCAAGGAACAGACAGAGAGATTCGGCAATGAGTATTAAAGAAAAGAAAAGGTGAATGGCAGAGTTTCGGCACTTGGTGAGGCATCAGGGGTTTCAGTTTCTGACAGAAAAGAAAAGAAGAAGAGATGATTCTTATTTGCCGAAAGAGAGAAAAACTAATAGCTATTCTCAGATAAGACAAATGAAAAATTCGGCACACCCCCTCTAGCCTACACCAAATCGACTCCTTCCCCTTTCCTGAGTTTGATTTTTGGCCAACTCTGCAACCAAATGATAACTCCTATCTTTCTTCCTTATCTTAATCTACTAACTCCTCCAAAATAGGCCTAATATCCACATATTATATACATTAAAAATCCCCTAAATAATAGCCTTGTGTCGTCCCCCCTAGCTCCTCTTTAAGTGCCAAATTTGGCCCAATAACTTGGGCTCCAAGCAACCGAAACTTGGGCCTTCTCCATCCACTAGTGACGCCCCCCCTTTTCTCCTCTATGGCGCCACCAACAAGCCCAATTTGACATTTTAAACAACCAAAACCTTATTTTAAGCCCTAGAGTATCTAAACAGAATATTTAATCAAGGCCTCAGCCCAAACCTGAACCCAATTTGCACCTCAAATTCTCAAATTAACATATTAAGCATACATCACATAAAATGCACAGACCCAATAATCCGGGATGTTACAGTTCTACCCCCCTTAAAATAAATTTTGGCCTCGAAATTTACCTGGTCAAAAGAGATGGGGATATTGCTGTCGCATAACATCCTCTGGCTCCCATGTCGCTTCCTCTGTGCTGTGGTTTCGCCACAACACCTTGACCAAAGGGACAGACTTCCTTCTTAATACTTTTACGTCTCGATCCAAGATTTGCGCTGGCTCCTCCTCAAAGGACAAGTCTGGCCTTACTTCAATCTCTTCCACTGGCACAATGTGCGATGGATTCGAACGGTAACGTCTTAGCATCGAGACATGAAACACGTCATGTATCCGCTCCAACCCTGGAGGCAACTCCAATCGATACGCTGCTGGTCCCAAACGTTCTAGTACCCGATAAGGTCCAATAAATCGGGGACTTAGCTTACCCTTTCGTCCAAACCTCATTACCTTATTCCATGGAGATACCTTCAAAAAGACTTGGTCTCCCACTGCGAATTCCACCTCCTTACGCTTAAGATCCACGTACGATTTCTGCCGATCAGACGCTTCCTTCAATCGAGCTCGAATTAACCTAACTTTCTTCTTCCGCTTTAGAAACTAGTTCGGACCCAACACTTGACGCTCACCCAACTCCGTCCAACAAGTAGGAGTGCGACACTTTCGTCCGTGCATAACGCTTCATAAGGCGCCATCCGAATACTAGATTGATAGTCATTGTTGTACGCGACTCGCCAAAGGTAAATACTCCTCCCAACTTCCCTTGAAATCAATGATACAACCTCTTAACATATCCTCTAAGATCTGAATTACCCTCTCGCATGACCATCGATCATGGGATGAAAAGCGGTACTAAAGTCTAACCTTGTTCCCATTGCCTGATACAGAGCCTTCCAGAATCGTGACGTGAACCTAGGGTCTCTATCCGATATGATCGACAGAGGCACACCATGCGCCTCACTACCTCGACCACATACAAATTTAGCCAACCTTTGCAGAGAGAAGTCAACACGAACCGGTATGAAGTGAGCGGACTTCGTCAGTCGATCAACAATCACCCAAATCGAATCCTTCTTAGTGGGCGTAAGAGGTAACCCACTAACAAAATCCATCGTGATTCTTTCCCATTTCCTCTGCGGAATCTTTACCGGCTGCAACAACCCCGAAGGCAGCTGGTGTTCCGCCTTCACCTGCTGACACGTCAAACATTTACCCACGAATTCCGTTACCTCTCGCTTTAGACTTGGCCACCAGAATTGCTCTCGCAAATCCCGATACATCTTAACCCCTCCAGGATGCATAGCTTAAACACTACTATGCGCCTCCTGAAGAATCATCTGCCTTAACTCCACATCCTTTGGCATACAAACTCTTTTCCGAAAACACAAGACTCCATCACCATTCAAACTATAGTCCTCTACTTCACCATTCTGCACTTGCCGGAGTCGAGCCCTCAAAACATCGTCCAACAGCTGCTTCTCCTTAATCTGATTTGTCCATGTTGGTTTCACTTGGAGTTCAGCTACCAGACTTCCATCCTCATACAGACTAAGATGAGCGAACATCACCCTCAAATCTGCTATCGCCTTTCTACTCAGCGCATCTGTCACCACGTTAGGCTTACCCGGATGATATTCGATTGAGCAATCATAGTCCTTCAAGAGCTCAATCCACCTACGTTGCCTCAGATTCAACTCCTTCTGGGTAAGGAGATACTTCAGGCTTTTATGATCCATGTAAATAACCGACTTCTCCCTATACAGGTAGTGCCTCTAAATCTTCAGAGTGAATACTACCGCCGCCAATTCTAAATCATGCGCAGGGTAGTTCAATTCATGTGGTCTCAACTGTCGAGACGCATATGCAACAAATTTTCCATCTTGCATCAACACACATCCTAAACCCTGTGTGACGCATCACAGTAGACGGTAAATTCTTTTCCCGCCTCTGGCTGAATTAACACTGGCGCTTCCGTCAAGATTCTCTTCAGTTTCTCAAAGCTCCCCTGCTGTTTTTCAGTCCACACAAACGGTGCTCCCTTCCTCAACAACTTAGTTAAAGGTGCCGCTATTAACGAGAACCCTTTCACAAACCTCCTATAATACCCCACCAATCCCAAGAAACTTCGAATCTCCGCCACCGACTTTGGCGATTTCCAATCCAATACAGCTTCTATCTTTCGAGGGTCAACTCTAATTCCCTCTGTAGAAACCACATGTCCTAAGAAAGTTACTTCCCTTAGCCAGAACTCACACTTGCTGAACTTAGCGAACAACTGCTTCTCCCTTAGAATTTGCAACACCACACGAAGATGTGCATCATGCTCCTCTTCAGACTTGGAATAAACCAGAATATCGTCGATGAACACCACCACGAACCGGTCAAGGTATGGCTGAAACACCCAATTCATCATATCCATAAATGCTGCTGGCGCGTTTGTTAATCCGAACGGCATCACCAAAAATTCATAATGACCGTAGCGAGTTCGAAACGATGTCTTATGAATGTCTCCTTCCTTTACCTTCAACTGATGATAACCCGACCTTAAGTCAATCTTAGAAAAGACTGAAGCTCCTTTGAGTTGATCGAACAGGTCGTCGATCCTTGGCAGTGGGTACTTATTCTTAACCGTCAACTTATTTAGTTGACGGTAGTCCACGCACATACGCATGGATCCGTCCTTCTTCTTCACAAATAGGACCGGGGCTCCCCACGGAGACACACTCGATCGGATAAATCCACGATCCAACAGTTCCTGGATCTGGGCTTTGAGCTCCACCAGCTCCTTCGGTGCCATTTTATACGGAGCAATAGACACCGGAGTCGTACCCGAAAGTAGCTCTATTCCAAACTCCACTTCGCGATCCGGGGGTAAACCGGGCAATTCTTCAGGAAAGACATCTGTGAAATCCTTGACTGTTCGAACCTCATCGACAGTCACCTCCTTAACATCCAAAGCACTGATAAAGGCTAGAAACGCATTACATCCCTTCCAAATCATCTTAACAGCTTTTAATGCGGACACTACGTTGGACAAGTAATTCCTTCTTTCTCCTAACACAACCACCTCCCCGCCTTCCGGGGCACTCAACACCATGCACTTAGTCTCACAATCCAACTTAGCACGGTGTTTAGTCAACCAATCCATTCCCAAAATAAGGTCAAATTCTCTAAATGGTAATTCCATTAAGTCTGTCGGGAGCACTACTCCTTGAGTCTCTAAGGGTACGTCTCTAAACAGTTTGTCCACTACCCTAGATTGTCCTAAAGGACTAACCACAGTCATCATCCTAGTAGTTGTTTCAGAGTCTATACTTAAGGTCTCAGATATCGAACATGCAACGTAAGAGTGAGTTGATCCAATATCAATCAGAGCAAGAAAAGGGTTATCAGCAATGAGAAACGTACCGGTTATGACGTCCGGTGCGTCACCATCCTCCCGTCAGCGAGTTGCATAAACCAAACCCGACTGCCTTGCATCCACATTACCTGCACCCCTACCAGGTGCTCCACGACCCCGACCGAATCCATTTCCTCCTCTGGTTGCGCCACGCCCCCGATCGGGTGACCACCTCTCCTACTGATCGTAACCTCGTCCAGCTGGCTGCACTTGATCCTTCTGTGGACAGTCCCTAATCATATGCTCCGTGGATCCACACCTGAAGCATCCACCGGTTCTCCTTCTGCACTCCCCATAATGTACCTTCCCACACGAAGGACATGACTGATTCTGACCCGTCGAAGCACGAGCTACCCCATCAGTCCTAAGCCTTTTCTAAAAATTTCCAGATGATCCCGACGGCCCAAAATTCCTCTTATTCTTATTACTATCCTTATCCTTATTCTGTTTCTCAGTCCGCTTAACCTCCTCAGATATCTTAGCTTTCTCAACCAAAACTGCAAAGTCCCTCTCCCGCTGCGGTGCTACTAATATCCTTAGCTCATTCCTTAGTCCATCCTCGAACCGTACTCAACGCTCATAGTTAGTCGCTACAATCCCTCGAGCGTAACGGCTCAAACGCAGAAACTCTGCCTCGTATTTAGATACAGACTTACTTCCTTGCACCAAATTCAGGAATGCCTTCCTCTGTGCATCCACATAGCTGGCCCCAATGTACTTTCCCTGAAATGATTCCTTAAAGAAATCCCAGTCAATTCAGTCTGCGGCAGTACCCTCCTTTACCGTGAGCCACCACTGATAAGCCTCGTCTCGAAGAAGAGACACGACCCCCTTCAACTTCTCCTCTATAGTGAAGTCAAGGTCATCCATTATACGCTCACTTGCCTCTAACCAATACTCAGCTGTATTAGGGGCTACGCCAGAAACACCCCTAAACATCTCTCGCTCCGTTGGCTCTGAGTCGTTCCGACACGATTTCGAGCTCTCGAACCCGCGCCTGCCCCAAAGAATCTTTTCGAGGACCCGCAACATCGCCTCGAGATATCGCATCATCTCCGGCGCTGATCCCGATATTCTCCTCTACACCGGCAGATCCGGATCTCTTTTTCTCGACCGTGGCGACACCCTCATCGCTCGGCGCGGTCATCCTACCCCTACCACGACCACGCGGCGGACGCCCTCGACCCCTTGTACTCATTCTTCCGATTGACGTTTATCCGATTAGAAATTTTTATGAATTAATAGTTTTCTTCCACCGATTAACCACGAGCATGTCTTATGAATGTAGTTTAAGAGTAGTTCTTTCGAATTCGAATCACATCCACAAGTTTCAAATCTCAAGTTCACATCTTCTAGTCCTAAGAATCACATACGCTCAATCATCAACCATCCACATACAAGTAGCATCCACGAACTTACATTCATCATGTAGGGGTGTCTTCATCGTTTCACTACCCGGGTATTTTCGTAATTTATCCTACAGGGTATTTTCGTAATTTTCCAAAATAGGTTCCTTTGTGAAATAAGGTAATTTTGCATTTTGGGGTATTTTGGTAATTTGAAAATCCGAGGGTATTTTGGTAATTTTGCCAACCTGGTGTTTCAATTTTTTTAAAACTAGGGACATCTCGGTAATTTTGTGAAAATCAGTGGTTTGGTCCCTTTCTGGGTTTTAGTTATAGATTTTGGCCCACAACAAATCCTCGTGGCTAGGGTGAACAAATACTACGCACTGTAGGATTCCAAATAAGAGGAGGTGAGTCACTAGGATCGCTTAAGTACTGTGCTCTTCCGATCCAATCCTAGACATGCGCATGCTGTTGCCACACCCTAGTCTTGCGACTTGTCTACTGTGTTTGTTCGGTTGGATTAAGTCTTATGCAATTGAGAGTTGTTTAACTAAGCCTAAGGTCCATCAAGCTCTAATTAAAATAATCTACGTCCCTTAAAGCCCATCAAGCCCACATATATATATAACACACAATGAGTTCTGAATACTTACCTGGAAGACTTGGGCTAGAGACACAGGTGCCATGCCGAGAAAACCCTCATGTGTTATTTATAAACATGCATGTTTTCAAAAACCCAACTTTAGAAAACATTTTGAGCCCAAAACCCCAAAGCTGAGTTTTGAACCGGGCTCTGATACCAATTTGTAATACCCCAAACCCGGCCCAAACATCATGACCGGCTCTGGCATGTCACTTAAGGAGATTTTAAAAGATGTCGCAATTTCGAAAAATATTTTTCTTGAGTTTAACACTTTATTCGAGAAAACTAAATGGTTGGATGATTTGTAAAAGATATACATTTTATATTTATGCCTTAGTGGATTAAAAACCAAAATTTGATACATGCCTTAACTTAATTAAAACGTAAAATTTAAATGTCTAATAATAATAAAAGCCCAAACCAACCGAAAATATGAAGCTAGTGGCCCATGGCCTTATTACAATGAAATTTAAACCCATTAATTAAAAATATTAAAAATAAATAAACTAGTAAAGTCTTTTGCTGAATCAAAATAATCCCTCGCATGGCCACCTTGCGCTCTTCTCCAACCCGGTCCGATGCACTAGGTGCTACCTGAAAGATGTTAAATAATGGGGTGAGTCGCGAGACTCAGTGTGCAACCCTCGTGCACCATCAGATTGGGCCTTAACCCCACAGAACAGATAACAGAGTATAATATATCAGAAAATGTGCAAAGCCCAACCCAATCCTAGGTTTCCATCCTCTACACACCACCCTTACCTGCCAATCACACCATTGGGGATTTCTACAATCAACCCACACTGTTACACACCATCGATGGCAGTCATGCTGCAGACAGCTGCTCATCGTCAGATCATGGCAATAGCCACTACAACAGATCATGGCATTAGCCACTACAACAGATCATGGCAAAAGCCACTACAACAGATCATGGCAAAAGCCACTACAACAGAACACTTCCCCTTTCATCAATCACCCAACCCCATGCAATCATAGAAACCGGCATACATATTCATCATACCAAATCGACAGAAACATTCACTCTAGAATGACAGAGATCACTAACCTGGTGATTCGCCTCTACCCTCCTCGGGTTTTCAACAGCCATGCCGGTATTTCGGCATTTAGTAGAATATAACAGATTTATAAACATATACTAACAAGCAATCCAAATGGTGTGAGAATGTTACACACCTGATTAATGCGTAGAACTACCCTCTATGTCGATACCCTCGCTAATCGGATCTACTGCATTCTATCTACAATTTTGCTCAAAAGCCGGAAGAACGCGAAGATAAGGCCTCTCCTATATTCGGCCAAGGGTTAGTGTTTACCCGAATTTATATGTTTAAGTTAAGAGATCTCCTTACCTTGAAATCTCGAAAGTACTACGATTCGAGTGCTACTGAACTCTGGCTTAGAAATCTAAGCAATTGAATCCCCTTCAAATCTCGGGATGCCGCAAAAGAAAGAAAAACACAAGATCAGTTTCCATATAGCCATTCGGCTAGGGTCTTTAAAAACCGGGAAAAGATTGAATCACGCGAATCGACACTTACCTTCAGTTTCTTTCAAGATTCGGCACAAGCAGACCCACAGAGGAAATTCGGCAATCATAGGAGATGAGATCTAGGGATTTCGACCTTTAGGAAAATCTCGGAAAGATGAACAAGGGAAATACTGATGCGTTTTTGGCTTTAAGAAGAAAAAAGAATTGAAAAGATGGGCAAGGAACAGACAGAGAGATTTGGCAATGAGTATTAAAGAAAAAAGAAGGTGAATGGCGAGTTTCTGCAGACTTGAGAGGCCTCGGGGTTTCGGCTTCGACGAGAAAAGAAAAGAAGAAGAGATGATTCTTATTTACCAAAGAGAGAAAAACTAATAGCTATTCTCAGATAAGACAAATGAAAAATTCGGCACACCCCCTCTAGCCTACACCGAACCAACTCCTTCCTCTTTCCTGAGTTTGATTTTCGGCCAACTCTGCAACCAAATGATAACTCCTATCTTTCTTCCTTATCTTAATCTACTAACTCCTCCAAAATAGGCCTAATATCCACATATTATATACATTAAAAATCCCCTAAATAATAGCCTTGTGCCGTCCCCCCTAGCTCCTCTTTGAGTGTCGAATTTGGCCCAATAACTTGGGCTCCAAGCAACCAAAACTTGGGCCTTCTCCATCCACTAGTGACGCCCCCCCTTTTCTCCTCTATGGCGCCACCCTACTTTGGGACCACAAGCCCAATTTGACATTTTAAATAACCAAAACCTTATTTTAAGCCCTAGAGTATCTAAACAGAATATTTAATCAAGGCCTCAACCCAAACCTGAACCCAATTTGCACCTCAAATTCTCAAATTAACATATTAAGCATACATCACATAAAATGCACAGACCCAATAATCCGGGATGTTACACCACAAGTATCCCATTCAGAATAGAATTTATCTTGATTTTGGCAGGGGCACGCCCGTGTGACACGCCCGTGGTGGACTCCCTTGGCCGTGGTCGATCCTGCTTACCACACACGGCCGTGTGATCTACCCATGGTCGATAGTCCAGGCCGTGGTTGATCCTTGCTCGAAACACACGGCCGTGTCCAATGGTCCAAGCCATGTTGATTTCCTAAGTAGGCCCGTTTTGGCCCTTTTTGGCCCGTTTCTCATCCTTTTCGACTTCCTAAGCTCTCCTGAGTATAAAACATGAAATTAAGAGATTAGGAGCATCAAATTCATCAAATTCAATCAAAATTCATCCAAAAGTAAGCTAAGCATGGGGTTAAAATATGTGTAAATTATGGTTTATCAAATATCCCCACACTTAAACCTTTGCTTGTCCTTAAGAAAAATCCTCAACTCACAATTAAAATTAACTCCCTCAATTCATAATCCTCATCAATAATGTTTCATCATAATTCATAGATAATTCATACATTGATAATTTAACAAAAAGAGTCTTAAAGATTCAAACAATCTAAGTCATAAATTTTTATAGCACGAAAATATAGGTGTCTCCCCTTACCTAAATAATTACCTCTGATTCAAAACCGACAAGGATTGACATCCTCACTAAGGATTCACTCAAATCACTCAAAAGTGTTTAAGGTTCAAATTAAGCACTCAAAAGTCAAACATGAAAAGTTAATCCCATACGCTTGCATGAAAATCAAATCTCCACCACTATAAAATGAGATGATACACAAATCAAAAGATCTTTTAAAGGGTTGTAATGGGGCTTGGGTTAAAGGTGTGGATAAAGGTTGAATTAGAGGGTTAGTATCGAGATTGAATTGATAAATTACCTAACTAGGAAAATGAACTAACACTGAATAATTACATCAATCGAAACCTTAATACTAATAACACGAGCTTCTTCTTAGAATGTGAAATTAATTGCTTAAGCTCAAATAACAAAGAACTGATAATGACTAAATTTCCAACTAATAATGAATAAAATTCCAACTTTTGTTTTTTTTAAGAATAAGAACATACAATAATAAGATAGAATCTAACAACTGAAATAAAGAAAATAGTTAGGCAATTGATCAAATTAAATCTCGACATAAGGGGGGTCAAAGTAGGAGAAGTAAAAATTTGGTTTTGGATTAATATTAATGGTATATCAAGAAATGGTTGATTAGGCTTCAAAGGGGTTCACTAGGGGTTAATTATGAAGGTAGGCTTTCAATGGAGTAAGTGGGTTAAAACCTAGGTGCCTTTATCATCTCAGTATATCAAATCAAAGGTGTGGTCTCGACATGTATGATCGAAGCAAGTTCTAGAATAACAAATCAATGTTGACACACTCATAATTAATAAAGTGAGCAAGAAAAGAATATGCTCTAAAAGGCTCAAAATCTCACAAAGATTATGGTTTTTGATGTCAACCTTGCAAATTTCAAACTTCAAAGTAATATTTAAATTTAGGGAAACAACCTAAAAAAAATTTAATTACGGAAAATAGACTTATCATGCTTGATTCTCTAATGTCTTAAAGTTTAAATCATCAATGCATAATTACCTATGACTTAATCCGAAACATATCAATGAAAATCATAAATCAATAGAAATTTTATTCTAATGGTAATATGAGAATATTACTTAAGCACAAGACATAATTCAGGGAATTTCTGATAATGAAATCAATAACCTCCCCACACTTAAGATGTACATTGTCCTCAATGTACAAAAATGGATAATAACAATAAAGTTAGAAATCATAAGAGAGGGAGAGAAGTGAAACTTCCTGAATTGTGGATGAAATCCTTAGAAAATAACCAATGATGAACATGATCACTAGGCAGAGGTGAAGGTGGAGGAGAATACTCCGGTGGTGTGTTCGTTCCTTTAGTGGCACCTTGAACCTTTGTAAATTGTGAAGTCATCAGTAAATTTTTAGGGAGTTCTATTAGTGGACGTTGTTATATTTACTCGAGAATTAGACAGCCGAAGATAAAAGAAATCGAACTATACTAATAAAAGTTTAAGACAAGAAAGATAAAAAGAAAGATTTCAAAATTTAAAATAAAAGAAAAAGAAAAAAATAAATGGACTTAAAGGTCCTCCCACGCCCGTGTAGAGGATCACACACCCGTGTTCTTTAGTCAGTGTCGACCACGGCCGCATCGCACGGCCGTAGAAATTTATCGCAGCCCGTGTTTGGGGAAAATATTCGTCCTTGACCCGCACGGTCTCTGTCACACTAGTGTGCCTCCTCGTGGTGTCTACACGGCCACGGCCATGCCCGTGTGCAAGGCCGTGTGGTAGGGAAACTTGCGCCTAAAACATGAACGAAAGTAAAAACAAACTAATTAGTAGGGTTAGTGCTCGGGTTGCCTTCCGAGAAGCGCTTGTTTAGAGTCCTAAGCTAGACTTACCCCTTTATTTGCATAATCATGGTGGTTTGAGGAGTTGAAACTCCTCTCCCCTGCTATCAGTTCTATGATCACTATATAATTTGAGTCGAGTAGTGTTTACCTTAAAAGTGCCAAACTTAGGATTAGTTATCTCGACTGTTCCATATGGGAAGACATTGAGTACCTTAAAAGGGATTTCTTTGTTTGTATTAAGGTCTAAAATGGCGATTCAAGGGTCTGTCTTGTCCAGCAATACCTGATCCCCGATCTGAAATTGGTATGTCCCATCTTTAAGTTGGACATGGAGTTGTCTCGTTTTTGCTTCATGTGTTTTTAGTTTCTCCTTGAAATGTGTCTTCCACTCGTCTAGTTCATCGATCTGAAGCCTTCGTTCCACATTGATAAACCAAAATAGTAACATAATTTAATCCCACATTTAGCATACTTTTGGATGTTTTATCCCTTGATTTATGTAAAAAGGTGCTCTTAATCCTTTCATTTTATGTCTTATACTCAAGAAAGCACCCAAGAATAAAAAGAACGAGAAACGGGCTCAAAACAGACCAAAATGGGCCAAAGAAGAAATCGCACAGCCTGGACTAAAGCCCACATGACCGTGCCTCCTCAAATATACTAGAACATGGCCTGATGTCGATCTACACGGCCGTGCCTCACTAACGGAGTCCAACACGGCCTGGCCACGATTCATACGGGTGTGTGCCATGGCCGTGCCCCTGCCGTGGAGGAGAGTAATTTCACTCGGAAAAGGATACTTAGGGGCAAAGAAGCACATTCCAAAAGCCTATAAATACACCCTAAGTATAACCTAAAAGGGAGGAGTCGACGGGCGGTCAGCTAGGCCAAGGAGCCGAGCCGAAAATGTCAGATTTGTGGGAAACTCTTAAGGGATAGCTAGTTGATCCATCTCAAGAAGCCAGAATTCTACTCAAGACGGAGGATCTCCTCTTCAGTTCCTTCAGGGGGTTTTAGGGATTTCTTATGTTTTGTTTTATCTTTTCTTCTCGAGATGTTTTTCTTTATTATTATGAACTAAACCCTTGAGATACGAAGGGGATGAAACCTAGATGAATCTTGTTATTGTTTTCTGAACTATATGATAAATACTTGATTTGTTCTTAATTATGTGTGCTTAATTCTTGTGTTAATATTTCATGGATATTAATTCAAGTATGATGTGCTTAGGTGGTGGAGCAAAAGTCCTGCTAAGAGTAGATCTAGCATAATTAAGCGGAGTTGATCGCGCGCTAGAGATAGGATGACGAGATTTTGCCGGATTAGGGTGAAACCTAATATGGGAGTCCATAGATCGATTTACTGTTATTCTAGGGGGTTATTAATGGGAAAGAGATTTCAATTAATTAACCTAGGGTTAGACGTTATTCGCCTCGAGAGATGGTTTAATATAAATTAGGGAGTCCTACGGATCAAGTCAAGTGAATAAATCGTCTGGTTCAGTGTTAGATAACAAGTGGAGTCTAGGTGGATTCTTCCTAAGGGTATCGTGTTAATCAACTGAGTTTTTCCCAAGTATTTCCCCAATTCATTCTTTTTATCTTTGCGTCTTTAGCTTAGTAATTAGTTAATTTAGATTAATAAACAACTTCATTTATTTTAGGCTAAATAATAGAAAGAAAGTTAGTATTAGTACTTTTAGTTCCTTTGGGTTCGACAATCCGGTCACTACACCAAAACAGACTTTTAGCGGCGTTTTTAGTGACGTTTTAAAGAAAAAAGCCGCAAATATTACACAATAGCGGAGTTTGAAGGAAAACGCCGTAAAAAAATGAGCAATAGCGGTGTTTATTTCAAAAACGCCGCTAAAAAGGATAAATAGCGGCGTTTTTTTTAAACGCCGCTATAAATCAGAGCATTAGCGGCGCTTTTAGAAAAACGCCGCTAAAAGTTTTTCATTTTTTTTCTTATTCTTGCTTTGAATTATATTTTTTTTTTGATAAATTCACTTATAAGCAATGAGAAAGTTTCATTTTAGTTACTTAATTATGAAAAGTTACAAATTGCTAAATAAACAATTTAGAAATTTTCATTTAAGTTACAAATTAAGCTATTAAAATTGAATTAGGGTTTAATGTTTAGTAAGTTAATTTTATGATTTAAGGTTTGTTATTTTGGGTTATGGGTTTAAGGTTTTAAAGTAGTTTGTCATTTAGGGTTTATTGGTTAGGATTTAAGATCTTAGTGTTTAACGATATTACAGTTTAAGTGTTAGTGGTTATGGGTTCAGGTTAAGGGTTAGGTGTTTATGGCCGGGTTAAGGGTTTAGGGTTTAGGATTTATGTTTTGTGTCTTAATGTTTAGGGGATAGTGGCTGGGGTTTAGGGTTTTGGGTTTTGGGTTTTGGGTTTTGGGTCTTGGGTGATGGATTAATGGTTTATATTTTGGATTACAGTTTACGTGTTGGGGTTTAAGGGTAATAGGTTAGGGGTTATGGGGTTATGGGGTAATGGTTTGGGGTTAATGTTTAGGGTTATTGTTTTATGGTTTAGGGTTTTAGGGGTTATAATTTAATATTTAAGTTCTACGAGATACGTACATGGTTTAGGGTTTAGGGGTACTATGCATAGTTTATGTATTATGTTTAGGGTTTATGCTTTATAGTTTGGGTTATAGGTTTTGGTGTGTATGGTTTAGGGTATAATTTTTAAGGTCTGGGGTTTATGATTTAGGGATTAATCTCGGATTTTTTAGAATATAAAAAAAGATAAATATAAATTATTATTTTGGGGGAATTTAAGAAATAATTAAAACATTAGTGGCGTTTTTGACAAAAAATACCGCAAAACGTACAACTTTAGCCAAAACTGTGTCGTTTCAGTTGTGTTTGTTGGGCCATTAGCGGCGTTTTTTGCTGAAAATGCCACTAAATATCGAGAATTAGTGGCGTTTTCCAAAAGCGCAGCAAAATGTAAAGTTAAACGATGTCGTTTTTGTTTTATCCATTCCCAAAACCCCTTATTGGACGATGTCGTTTTGTCAAAATGGAAAAAAAATTAGTGGCGCTAGTGGATAAACGCCGCTAAAACTCAGGCATTAGTGGCGCTAGGGTGAAAACGCCGCAAAATGTATTTTGTTTTTGAGCAAAACGACGCGTTTTTGTAAGCTCGGTTTTATCCCCAATCCAACCCCGAAATACCTTGTTGTTTTCCCCTTATTGTATACCCCAAATCCCTAACTCCCAAAATCTTCCTCGACCATCCGCTTCGACGATCGCTCTCTCGCCGCATCACCATCGACCTTCCTCTGTCTCATCGCCTTCGACACCTTTCTTTGCATCACCGGTAAGTCTTCCATCTGCGTATGTTGGATTATTGCATAAAGAGCAATGGGTTTTATAACTTTCGATTAGGTTACCTTTCATTTCTTTTTTGTAATCCTTGTTTTCTTCTTCAGCTTTGCTATTATATGTTCCTTATATCTTTTTGCAGCATTAATAATTTGTAGGCCATATTGAAATGTAAGATTCAATGTCGTAATTTCTCAATCTCAAAACTCACTTGCACTTTTAATTTCTCGACTTGGTTATCCAAACCTAAGACTCAGAACTTGCCCATTTAGTTGTATTGCCTTCTTGGGTTTTTGTTTTGCCTTCGCATCTTCGGAATTTGTTCTTTCTATTATTCAAATTTAAAGATTTCTCCTGGAATTATTATGGTTGTATCTTGTATCGAGTTTCTAGCAATGGAGGAGAAGACATGATAGATCGAAATTCTTTTTGAATCATTAAGTTTGTTTGGCTTAGATATATCATTGATTGCAGATTATTTGTCAAATCTTGGGTTTTTCCTCCATATATCTAGCATGCCATTGGAACAGCAATTGTACTTTTGCCTAAAATTTTAAAGACACAAAATTTCATGTACATTGACTGGAGCTTTGAATGTCCAAGGATCTTTTATGAAATGAAAAGGCTATATAATACTGTAGGTTTGAATATGCATCATGTTCAATGACTAGCTCAGTTTTGACCTGTTAATTTCTGTGGGTAACAGAATGAAAAGGCTATCTAATACTGTAAGTTTGAATATGCATCATGTTCAATGACTAGCTCAGTTTTGACCTGTTAATTTCTGTGGGTAACAGGATCCAGCTTATTGAGTTTTTGGTATCGGACTACTTGTTAACCTGCTCAATAAATTAGTACTGTCTTTCGCTCTAGGCTTCTCTCCCTCGCTCTCTGCATTCTTTCAAAGCTCACATATCGTTTATCTTGAAGCTCAAATCATTCCTCGACCCAAGGTATTCTGATCTCATCTAATTGGTCTCCTTTTGATTCTTATAGTCATAGTATTTGATTGATAGGCTAATTACCCCAAAGATCGTGCCTTTCAGTTTAATTTGAAGATGAATCTTTGATTGCATGCTGTTTGATGTATTACCGATAGGTAATACATGTATTACCGATGCCATTTGATTGATAGGTAATACATGTATTACCGATGCCATTTGATGTATTGGATGTCAGATTCAATTATCTTGTTTCTTTGTTTATGTAATTCTTGTTTTAGGGACTTATTAATTGATATATGACTAGTAGTCTGAATTGATATTGTTTTCTTGTTCCTTTTTGTTTATTTCATGGGGTTTTGGTTTTGAGCAACAAATATAGATATAGCTTTTAAAGAATTAAAATAATTTTTTTATCAATTTGGAAATTAACATGTAATTTTATTATTATTAATTTAAAATTTTATAAATTATAAAAGAATCGATTTTTTTTTCTATTTTAAGTCCTCTGCCTCTGCCATTGATAAACAAGCGAAATTGCAATTCTAAGTTAAAATATTTTCTAATTTCATACATTCTTCACAATGTAGAGTTTAGTTATTATATTCTTTTTATTATTTTTAATGAATTTATTTACTCTATTTTTGGATTAAAAAAATGCAAGTCTAATTAAACTATATAATGAGTATTATTTATTTTTATTTCCATGAATTTATTTCTATTAAATAAGTATTTTTTATTTCAAAATGCCATACTAAAGAATTTAACAAAACAAGTTTGAGAATTATAACCATTAAACTTAAAGTTTTAAATTTAAAAAAAGAAAATGAATTAAGATTTTGAAAATAAAATAAGAACATATTTTAATAAATAAGTTTTCTATTGTCAGAAAAAAAAATCTAATGTTTCTGTAAAAAAAAAAACAAGTTCATAGAATTTGATTTATTTAACTAAACATTTAACCTTTAATTTGTGATGCAAAAATTTAGAATAAAATTTTGTTTCGATATAAATTTAAAACTATTTAAATCAAAAGAAAAAAAAACATGAAAGTAGGGAAATTAAGAGCTGATAATATTTTAGTTTAGACCAAAATAAAACGGAAAAAGGAAATGAGTTGCGGTACGCATACTTGAGAGCTTTAGAGCTTGAGCCTTTGTCATCTTTGCGGCAAAGCCAGAGAAACCATGTTTATAGCTGTATACAATGGAATCTTCGGATGTTCCTTCGCTGCCATAGTTTTAAGCTTTTACTGAGAAAAACCCATGTATGTGTTGGCATTATGTTTCAATATAAGAAAATATTAGTTAATTATAAGTTAAGTAATTTTGGTTTTGAACCTCCCAAGAACAGTTGCAAGCATGTCATGATGGGTTCTTGTAAGAAGCTCAACATCAAGGTGCTGCCTTTTTCCCATGTAAACAATGTAAACCTGTCCAGTTTTATTTAATCAGCGTAATCAAAAGAAAATTAAAAAAAGAAAATGAATGAGAGATCGATCATGGTATTCTCATGGCAGGATTTACTAACATATTAGTGTTTAATAATGTATGTGAATAGACTTTTTGTTTTAATAAATTTCATATGTATTTGTTATAGATTGTAGTGAGAAAGGTATCCGTACTTTGAAAGTGAGTAGAATTGAAGAGGACTTAGATCGACTACTGAATTGACTATTTTTCTTTCGGTCAAAGAATGTGAGAATTAGTTTTTAGTAAATAGCATTTTGTAATTAATCAATAGCATTTGTTAATTCATATGTTGTTTGTATTTTAGTTACTGCTTCCTACTGCTCCTGCAACTGTCGGATTGGATTTGCTGGTAATAACAGTATTATTCTTATTTATATTCATTTTGCTGATTTATATTCATTTGATAGAAAAATATTTTGCTGTCGGATTGGATTTGCTGTTTATTATTGATGTTTATTATCATAAAATTAACCTTAAAACTTGAATTAAATTGCATTCACCATATTGTATTTGACACATTAAACGTAAAATTAAATAAATTCACAATTTACTCTAAATTCATTCTATTAAAATCATAAAAATTTAAACTTAATAATATTAACCACTATTTTTAATCAAATCAATTTTAAAATCTGAATTAAACATTAAAAAATTAATAACATTATTTTTAATAAATATTTTAACATAAATTTCATATTTTAATAAATATTTGCAAGTTCATAAGAGATTAACATATTTTAATACAAACCTGTCACTATATTTATTATATATTATATTAAAGAAATTTTTTTTTTTTTACTTTATCTTCCCTAAAAATAATCTATGGTGTAATGATTTAATTAATCTCCTCACAAAAGTAGTGAGCTAATAATAGCAGTAGCTTTTTAATAAAATGAATTTAATTGTATTTATTTTTAATAAATGTTTTATAACATAAAAAAAACAATTGTTTTTTAAGAATATTTACATTTATATAGCTTTTTGGTTTATTACTAATTACTAATTACTAATTTTTTATATTAATAATGTTTGATTTTAATATTTAATAATTTCAATGTTTTCCAAAATGGTTTTATTATAAAAAAAATAAATTATTTTTTCAATATTTTCAATATTTTCAGCCAACCTCAAACGAAAAACTAAAACCAATTAATATTTTAAAAAAAAACTACAATGTAATGCATGCCATATATGTTCACACCTCAACTGATTCTCGATTTGAAATTTTAATTTAACTTACATAATACATAATACATAACTTACATAAAATTATTTATGCCCGGTAATACATAACTTACATAGCTTTCATCAAATTATTAAACTTACATAATACATAACTTACATAATACATAACTTACAAAATACTTGTACAGATAAAAAAAAAAGATTCAAAGTATATAGGCTGGAAACCTGACGGGTTGCCTTATATCTCACTGTTAGATATAATGGATCCTCCCTAGGTGTAACAATGCCACGTATGATGAATCTTAAAGAATACATAACTTACCTAATTTTAAGATGAAATTTCATAACTTACATAAGTTTAAGATCAAACTTCATAACTTACATAATACATAACTTACAATGCCATGTATGATGAATCTTAAAGAAGTTTTTGTTTTAAAAATCAAATTCTTGTCAATTAACAATTTAGCCGTGAAATTTATTGTCAACTTTAGACTTCAACAAATACTGAAATGGATAGGACTTGGATGAATTTGTCAAGGGTAAGCAACGGCTATCGAAATGGAGGAGAAACTTTTCGAATTTCGCATTTCAAAATGCAAGCCAAGAGAATATGATTCTTTGCCCGTAAGAAGTGTTGCAATATCAATTGGCATTATCGTGAAGTTGTCTACACGAACATCTAGTTGTTGATGGCTTTGTCCGGGGTACAAAAATGGATTTTTCATGGAGAGTGTACATCTAGTGGAGCATCTTCATCGATGAATCAAGTTATCCTCATAGTGGTTACAATCGAATGTTAGAGATGATAACATGGAAGGCATGTTGCGAGATGCTTTTAATATGCGCATCGATGGTTTCGGTCATTTCCACCTAACTTGGGTGCAAATCAAGATTATAATTTTGGTGGAAATACTTTCACCGAAGGGGGAAGAAGTGTACCTGAGGAACAGCCAAATGAAGAAGTGGCGAGGTTCTACACGTTACTTGGTGAAATGAATGAAGAACTGTATGAGGGATCAAAATTTTCCAAACCGTCTTTACAGATTAGGCTTTTTCACTTGAAATGTTTGGGAGGGTGGACCGGAAACTCTTTGACAATGCTGTTAGAGTTTCTGCAAGAAATGTTCCCGTTTGCGAAAATCCCTCAATCTTCGAAAGACATGAAGAAATTGATAAAGGATTTGGGCCTTGGCTACAACAAAATTCATAGTTGCCCAAATGATCGCACACGTTGTATTGGGGTGACCGGATAAACCAACGATCTTTGTCATGTATGCGGTCAATCCCGTTGGATTAATAGAAATACAGAGGATGGTACGAGGATGAACACGATACACAGTCAAGGAAGCAGCCAGTTAAGATTTTACGGTATTTTCCGCTAATACCAAGGCTTCAATGGCTTTTCATGTCGTCGAAGACAGCCGAGTCAATGACGTGGCACCGTGATGGACGAACCGATGATGGACTGTTAAGGCATCCTACAGATTCTTTAGCTTGGAAATCATTTGACTCAAAATTTCCAAGCTTTGCAAGCGATCCTCGGAGTGTGAGGTCAGGGCTAGCGGTGATGGATTTAACCTTACAAAATCATGAGCACTGCGCATGATTACTTGGCCGGTGGTGCTTGTTCCTTATAATTTACCTCCATGCGTTTGCATGAAACAATCGTCCTTTATCTTATCTATGATTATCCCTGGAGAGAAAGGGCCCGCGAATGATATTGATATATATTTACAGCCACTTATTGAAGAGTTAAAACAATTATGGGCTGGTGTTGAGACATACGATGTGCTGAGAAAGGAGAACTTCAATTTACATACGGCTTTGATGTGGACTATTAATGACTTCCCGGCGTACGCCAATTTATCTGGTTGGAGTACCAAGGGACATTATGCTTGTCCTTGTTGTGCTGCGCAGACATGTTCGCAATGGTTATATAATGGGAAGAAGTTCTCTTACATGGGGCATCGTCGGTGGTTACCGAAAAATCATAGATTTAGATTTCAGAGTGCTCAGTTTGATGGTAGTATAAAGAGTTCGGAGAAGCTCCTTCACGACAGTGGATCCGAAATATTATTCATGTTGAAAGATATGAATTTCATTTATGGGAAGATGAATCAACCGGCCAACACGCAAAGAAATAGAAGATCAAGGGATGGATCTGATGATGAATCTGATGAAGAGGATGATCCTAATGAGGCGGATTTGTGGAAAAAAAGAAGTATTTTTTTTGAGTTGCCTTATTGGGAGCATCAAATTTTACGCCATAATCTTGATGTCATGCACATTGAGAAAAATGTCTGCGAGAACATCATTGGGACTATTTTGAATGTCGATGGAAAATCGAAAGACAATATTCAGAGTCGACTTAATTTAGTCCACATGGGAATTCGGCGTGAGCTTCATCCCCAAGCACTTCCGAATATGAAATATCGGTTGCCGCCTGCTATTTATTCAATGTCGAAGACGGAGAAAGAAGTGTTCTGTATGGTGTTGAAGGATATAAAGGTCCCGGATGCGTCTGCATCAAATATATCTCGATGTGTGAGTCTTAAAGATCGAAGACTATATGGCCTAAAATCACATGACCATCACATCTTGATCAAGACTTACTGCCAATTGCATTAGGTGTTGTATGTCGAAAAAGGTGACGTCTTGTGTAATTGAACTGTCCAATATAATGAAAGGCATTTGTGGCAAAGTTTTGGATGTTCAAGAACTTGAGACACCACAAGATCGAGCCGCACTGACTTTATACAATCTGGAGAAGATCTTTCCGCCTTCCTTCTTCACAATTATGGTGCACTTGTTAATTCATCTCCCTCGTGAAGCAATACTTGGTGGACCCGTTTTCTATGGATGGATGTATCCCATAGAAAGGTCTTACTTTATTTGCAAATTATTCCTTCATTCACCTAAATGCCTTTGGTTGCAACTTTTGATAATGTTCTATACCGTGTTTAGGTTCCTCTCCAAATTGAAGTCTTACTGCCGCAATAAGCGTTATCCGGAAGGATCAATTGCCGAAGGCTACTTGGCAGAGGAATGTATGACTTTCTGTTCAAGGTATTTGGAAGATGTTGAAACAAGAATGAACAGACCAACTAGAAATACTGGGCTCGCAGATCATAACTTGGCCGGAACTTATTTATTTCAAAGTTTTGAAGAACCAATCGGCAAAGTTGAAATTACAGAATTAGATGATAGATCGTGGGTCCAAGCACATCGATATGTTCTTTTTAATCACGATTCAATGGAACCATTACGCAAGTAAGTTGTAGAATTCGATAAATACTCATCAATTATAATTTGTTTGTCTTCTAACAAAGTAGCCCTTTTTTTAACATAGTGAGTACAAACAAATATTAAGAGCTCGTTCACGGTCCCGAAGATTATATCGACGAGAAATTAATAAGTTGTTCACGGAATCATTTCATGAATGGTTAAGCCAAATGGTATGCAATTGAAGTTTTCATTGACAAGTCATAATGTTTTCTCATAACATTTATAGTTACTCAATTTACTTTCGGTTCAATAGGTTTGGAGCCGGAATAAAGTAAATGACGAAGTTAAATGGCTTTCACAAGGTCCAAATAGGATAATGAAAAGATTTAGTGCCTTCCTCATCAATGGATTCAGATTTCATACAAAGTATCGCGAGAGATTGAGGAGAACACAAAATTGTGGAATTGTTGTTAATTCTTCAATTACGAGTTATGCTAGTGCTAGGGACAATAATCCTGTCGAGGGTAATGTGGAGTATTACGGACTTCTTACCGACATAATTGAGTTGGATTATTATGGCAGATGGATAGTTGTCTTATTTCGAGGAGATTGAGCTGATGTGAATACGGCTCGCGGAATTAAAAACGATCAATATGGTTTTACAATGGTGAATTTTTCTCGATTGATTCACACTGGAGAATAATTGATGGACGAGCCGTATGTATTTTCTTCTCAAGTGAAACAAGTTTTTTACTCAAAAGATCCAACTGATGAGGGTTGGTACGTTGTACTCCAGATGTAACATCCCGAATCAATGGGCTTATGCGTTAAATGTGTAGACATGTTTAATGGGTTAATATGAGAATTAGAGGTGCAAATTGGGCTCGGGAATGGGCCGAGGTCTTGGATAAATATTTTGTTTAGGGACTATGGGGTTTAAATAAAGTATTGAGAGTGAAATAGGCATAATAGGCTTGTGGCCCAGGAACAAGAGGCGCAGTAGGAGGGAGCTATAAGTGGCGCCAATAGGCAAAGAATGGGACCTCAGTATGGCCGCTTGGAGCCCAAGAAATTGGACTAATTTTGGCAGCCCAAGGAGAGCTAGGGGGGACGACAGTGTGGCTACAAAATAGGGGATTTTATGTTTTAAATTATGTGGATATAATGCTGATAAAGGGGAAGTAGTGATGTGGTATGGGTCTCTGTTGGATGAGTGTTCTGTTAAGGATAAGGGATAGAATGATAAGAGTGATCTCTTGGTTGCAGAGTTGGCTGAAAATCAAACACAGGAGAGGGGGAAAATCGGTTCAGTATAGGCAAGGGGGTGTGCCGAATTTTTCATTGTGTTTCCTGAGAATAGTCTCAAGTTTTCTCTCTTTTTCGGCAACTAGAATCATCTTTTCTTCTTTTATTTTTTCTTTACATCGAAAATCAAAACCCCGCAATTTACCTTCTCTTCTCTTTCAAACTCTTTGGTCGAATCTCTCTATCTACTTCCTTGCCCAGCTTTTCAATTCCTAGTTCTTCCAAAAGTCGAAAACGCATCTGTATTCCTCTCGTTCATCTTTTCCGAGATTTTCTTAAAAGTCGAAATCTCCTAAGAGTAGCCGAATCTCCTCTATTAAGGAAACCTGATCGTCTAGATCTAAAAGCTGGAAATCGCTAGTCTCTAATTTCGGGATTTTAAGGCAAAGGAGAGGATTGGGTCTGTAAACCCAATCCCTAAGTTTAAGAAATGTGCGGTGTCAGCGGTTCGAGATTGGCCACCGGGTTGTGGACCAACTTCTGAACAACACCTTAGGTAGATAGCAGTTATGTCGACTACGGATAGCGTCAACATAGGAAGTATCATTTTATCGGTAATCAGGTGTGTAATTTCTCACACCATCTTTGTTGTCTGATATATATATGCATGAATCTGTCTATATTCTGTTAAATGCCGAAATCCTGGCATGGTTGTTGAAAACCCGTGGAGGGTAAAGGCGAACCACCAGGTTAGTGATTTCTGTCATTCATAAGTGAATGTTTCTGTTAAGATGATATGTTTTATATGTATGCCGATTTCTATGTATGCACGGGGTTGGGTGATTGATGAAAGGGGAAGTGTTCTGTTCTGGTGGCTCTGCCACGATCCATTATAGTGGCTCGCCACGATCCGCATTCCGTGACTATGTCACAAATCTGACGATGAGCAGCTAACTGCAGCATGACTGCCATCGGTGGTGTGTAGCGGTGAGGGTGATTGTAGAAATCCCCATTTGGTGTGATTGGCAGGTAAGGGTGGTGTGTAGCGGATGGATCTAGGATTTGGGATGGGCTTTGTTTATTCGATATGCGATATTCTCGTTATTCTCGACTCAGGGGCTAAGGCCCGATCGATGGTGCACGAGGGATTGCACATCGAGTCTTGTGACTCACCCGTTGTTTAACATTTTTCGTAACACTTAGTGCATCGGACCGGGCCGAGAGGAGAGCAAGGTGGCCATGCATGGATTTATTTTGGTTCAATAAAGGACGTTGTTTTAATTATTTTCCCTTAGTATTTTCAATTTCTCTGGTTTTATATTTTATTGTAATAAGGCCACCGGCTATTGATTATTGGTTTTATGTGCTCGTTTTCGGGTTTCTATACATTTAGATTTTATGATTAATTGAAATTAAGGCATGTGTTTAAATAATAGAAGTCAGAGGCAAAATTTTAGTTTTTATTCATTAAGGCATTAATTAAAATTTATTTCTTTTGCAAAATTTTCAAATTATTAAGTTTTTCCCGATAAACGTTTAAACTATGCTTTTAAAAAAATAATAATAAATGCGACAAGTTTTTTAAAATCTTCTTAGTGACATGCCAGATCCGGTCGGGGTATTTGGGCCGAGTTTGGGGTGTTACAAATTGGTATCAGAGCTAAGTTCAAAACTCGGCTTTGGGAATTTTGGGCTCAAAACATTTTCTAAAGATGGGTTTTGGAAACATGCATGTTTATAAATAACACAGGATGGTTTTTTCGGCATGGCACCTGTGTCTCTAGCCCAAGTCCGCCAGGTAAGTATTCAGAACTCACTGTGTGTTATATATGTATGTGGGCTTGATGGGCTTTAAGGGACGTAGATTATTCTAGTTAGAGCTGGATGGACCTTAGGCCAAGTTAAATAACTCTTCAATTCCATAAGACTTAATTCAACCGAACAAACCTGTAAACAAGTCACAAGACTAGGGTGTGGCAACAGGCATACGCATGTCTAGGATTGGATTCAGGGAGAGCTTGGTACTTAAGCAGTCCTAGTGACTCACCTCCTCTTCACTGAATCCTACAGTGTGCGCAGTTGGATCATTTACCCCTAGCCACGAGGATTTGTTGTGAGGCCAAAATTTATAACTAAAACCCGAAAGGGACCACCATCCTATTTTGTAAAATTACTAAATTACCTCTAATTTATAAGTGACCAAAATATCCTCGATTTGTAGGATTACTCAAATACCCCCTGATTGTAAAATTACCAATATACCCCGGATTATAAAAATTACCAAAATACCCTTCTTTCACAAAAAACCACCAAGGAACCCTATTTCAAAAATTACAAAAATACCTCTGAGGATAAAATTACGAAAAATACCCCAGGTAGTGAAATGACTAAAATACCCTATGTGTTGAATGTGGGTTCATGGATGTCGTCAGTATGTTGATGGTTGATGTGTGTGGTTCCTAGAACTAGGAGACAAACTTAAGATCAAAACTTGTAGATGTAATTCCGAATTCGAAAGAACTACTCTTAAACTACATTCATAAGATCGCTTAAGTGGTTAATCGATGGAAGAAAACTATTAATTCATAAAATTTCTAACCAGATAAACGTCAATCGGAAGAATGAGTGCTAGGGGTCGAGGACGTCCGCCGCGTGGTCGTGGTAGGGGTAAGATGACCGTGTCGAGCCGCAGGTCCGCCACGGGTCAGGAAACGAGATGCCGGATATGCCGGCTGTGGAGGGAGAATTTTGAGACCAGCGCCGGAGATGATGCGGTATCTCAGCGCGATGTTGCGGGTCCTCGAAAGAGTTCTTTGGGGCGAACACACGGTTGTGAGCTCGTAAATCTGTGTCGGAACGACTCCGAGCCAACGGAGCAGAGATGTTTAGGGGTGTTTCTGGCATAGCCCCTAATACAGCTGAGTATTGGTTAGAGGCAAGTGAGCGTATAATGGATGAACTTGACTTCACTGTAGAGGAGAAGTTGAAGGGGGTCATGTCTCTTCTTCGAGACGAGGCTTATCAGTGGTGGCTCACGGTAAAGGAGGGTACTACCGCAGACCGGATTGACTGGGATTTCTTTAAGGAGTCATTTCAGGGAAAGTACGTTGGGGCCAGCTATGTGGATGCACAGAGGAAGGCATTTTTGAATTTGGTGCAGGGAAGTAAATCTGTGTCCGAGTATGAGACAGAATTTCTGCGTTTGAGCCATTACGCTCGAGAAATTGTAGCGACTGACTATGAGCGTTGTGTACGGTTCGAAGATGGATTGCGGGATGAGTTGAGAGTGTTGGTAGCACCGCAGCGAGAAAGGGACTTTGCCATGCTGGTTGAGAAAGCTAAAATATCTGAGGAGGTGAAGCAGACTGAGAAGCAAAATAAGGATAAGGATCGGAATAGGAATAAGAGAAATTTTCGGTCGTCGGGATCATCTGGGAGTTTTCAGAAAAGGCCTAGGTTTGATGGGCCAGCTCGTGCTCTGACATCTGCTACTGGGAGTCAGAATCGATCATGTAACTTGTGCGAGAAAGTGCATTTTGGGGAGTGCAGAAGGAGAACTGGTGGATGCTTCAGGTGTGGGTCTATGGATCATATGGTGAAAGACTGTCCACAAGTGGATCAGTGCGACCACCGGACGAGGTTCCGATCGTGTTAGGAGGGGTGGTCGACCATTACCAAGGGTCGTGGCCCACCGGAGGAGGAAATGGGTCAGTCGGGGCGTGGAGCACCGGGTAGGGTGCGAGCAATGTAGACGCGAGACGATCAGTCTAGTGTATGCGGCTTCGTCGGCGGGAGGATGGTGACGACCTGGACATCATAACCGATGCGTTTCTTATAGATGATAATCCATTTCTTGCTTTGATTGATATTGGATCAACCCACTCTTACGTTGCATGCTCGGTATCTGAGACCCTAAGTATAGACTCTGAAACAACTTCTAGAAAGATGACTGTGGTTAGTCCTTTAAGACAATCTAGGGTAGTGGACAAACTATTTAGGAACGCATTACCTTTAGAGACGCAAGAGGGTAGTGTTCCCGGCAGACTTAATGGAATTACTGTTTGAAGAGTTTGATCTTATCTTAGGAATGGATTGGTTGACTGAAACATCGTGCTAAGTTGGATTGTGAGACTAAGCGCATGGTGTTGAATACCTTCTGGCGGGGAGGTGGTTGTGTTAGGAGAAGGAAGGAATTATTTTTCCAACGTGGTATCCGCCCCAAAGTCATTAAGATGATTCGGAAAGGGTGTAACGCGTTTCTTAGCTTTATCAATGCTTTGGATGCTAAGGAGGTGATTGTCGATGAGGTTTGAACAGTCAAAGATTTCGTGGATGTCTTCCCTGAGGAACTGCGAGGGTTACCCCGGATCGCGAAGTGGAGTTTGGAATAGAGCTACTTCCGGGTACAGCTCCGGTGTCCATTGCTCCTTATAGAATGGCACCGAGGGAGTTGGTGGAACTCAAAGCTCAGATCCAAGAACTGTTGGATCGTGGTTTTATCCGACCGAGTGTGTCTCCGTGGGGAGCGCCGATCCTATTTGTGAAGAAGGACGGATCCATACGTATGTGCGTGGACTACCGACAGCCGCAAATACTTTTAGTGGCGCTTATAAACGCAGCTAAAGGCCAAAAAAACGCCGCTAAAAGTCTGTTTTCCTGTAGTGGGTCTTGCCTAAGCTATACTACTGTTCGATAGGTGCACTTGCCTCAATCATTGTCATAGTTAGTTTCCAGGTTCAATCATTAACTTTATAAATTTTAAAACTCTGACTTCACAGCGATCACTCATGAGTTATTTCGTTGTTGGCACGAGGTTTAGGATGTGGCTCAGATGTGTAATTTTGTGGTGCTTCCTGAAAAGAAGGCTGAACTGAATCATCATTTATAGAATTTATGTTCTCACCTTTATTACTCGATGTCCTAGCCGTGTCAAGAGCCTGAAGAGTGATCGTTTCGTCACCTACACGAAATGTGAGCTCACCTGTACCAACATCAATTTTAGTTTTGGTAGTTGCTAAAAAGGGTCTTCCTAAAATTAAAGGAATATTATTGTCCTCATCTATGTCTAAAATGACAAAGTCTACTGGGAATAAGAATTTATCAATTTTTACTAGTACATCTTTGATTTTACCCCTAGGAACTCTAATAGTCTTATCATCTAATTGAATGCTCATCCTAGTTTATTTGGGTTTCCCTAGACCTAGTTGTTTAAACATTTTATAAGGCATAACATTTATGCTTGCCCCTAAATCAGCCAAAGCATTATTAACAGATAAACTACCAATTAAGCACGGAATTGTAAAACTCCCTGGATCTTTTAATTTTCGTGGTAGTTTATTTTGTAGAATTGCTGAGCACACTGCGTTTAGCTCCACATGCGACGTATCGTCTAACTCCCATTTGTTTGTCAAAAGCTCTTTTAAAAATTTCCTTGAATTGGGCATCTGCGAAAGAGTTTCAAGAAACAGTAAGTTAATATGTAATTTTTTTAAAAGTTTAAGAAATTTACCGAATTGTTCATCTGTGCGGTCTTTCTTTGTCGCATTGGGATATGGCACATGAGGTTGGTACTCTGTAATTACCGATTTCGGTTTATCATGGCTTACCTCAACCTTACCCTTATCTACCACGTTCTCTTGCCTTTGTTTTGGTTCATCTAACCCTTCACTATCGTGAAAAGTAATGGCGTGAATTTGCTCTTTTGGGTTAGTTTCAGTGTTGCTTGGCAAGTTTCCTTGTGGTCGTTCTGAGATCAGCTTAGCAAGCTGACCTATTTGGTTCTCGAGCCCTTGAATCAATGCTTGTTGATTTTTGAGTGTTGTTTCGGTGTTTTGGAAACGGTTTTCTGACACTGCGATGAATTTCGTTAGCATCTCCTCAAGGTTCAGCTTCTTCTCTTTTGGGTAGGGTTGTTTTTGAAAGCCTAGAGGGGGTTGTTGTCTCTGATTTCCTTGGCCACCCCATGAGAAATTTGGATGGTTTCTCTAACCTGGATTATAATTGTTAGTATAGGGGTTATTTTGAGATCTAGAATTATTACCCATATAGTTCATCTGTTCGCTTTCTATGCCAGGGTTGTAGGGTGGGTATTCTGTATTGTTCGTCCCTCCTCCATTTGTATCACACTGCATCACTGGATGTGCCTGTGAAGAACCACACAAACCGTCAATTTTCTTACTTAAAAGCTCTACCTGGTTTGATAGCATGGTTACTGCGTCGAGGTTGAAAACACTGGCGGCTTTTGTTGGCTTTGTCCTCATAACTTGCCACTGATAGTTATTCAGTGCCATCTCTTCAATGAATTCATAAGCAGCCTCAGGTGTTTTATTGTTTAGTGTACCGCCAGCGGATGCATCAATCAACTGCCTAGTCGAGGGGTTCACACCGTTGTAAAAGGTTTGAACCTGTAGCCATAATGGTAACCCATGGTGAGGGCACCTTCTTAGTAGATCCTTGTATCTCTCCCATGCATCGTAAAGTGTTTCTAAATCCATCTGCACAAAAGAAGAGATATCATTCCTCAACTTGGCCGTTTTAGCCAGCGAAAAATATTTTAACAAAAATTTTTCGGTCATTTGCTCCCATGTAGTGATTGATCCTCGTGGTAACGAGTTCAACCACTGTTTAGCTTTGTTCCTTAATGAAAATGGAAACAACCGAAGATGAATGGTGGAAACACGAAAATTTATACACTTTTTCATGCCCTTTTTAACTCAAATTTATGCGGTTTCGATTGGATTCTTGTCAGAAAATAATTAAATATTATAAAATAATTAAATTGTGCTAAAAATATGAACATGATGACTTTTAATTAATTTTATAGTTAATTTTGACTAATTTTGACTATTTTCGACAGATTCGCACAAAGGGCTAAAAATTGGCTCAACAGACATCGCTCAAGAATAAACCCGAGAAGTAATTTGAAGTATCAAGGCAAATTTATTTCCAGCCCAAGACGATCCAATTATGAATATTTATTTATAATTTAATTAATTTTAATTTATTCCCAATTTAATTTGGGCTAAATAAATTAATCTTAATTAATTATGAAAAAGGCCCAGTTGAACCGCATCAGTTGAACCAAACCGGTTGAACCGAACCGAGCAAAGAGTTGGGCAGCCCAAACCGTCCATATTGCGGGCCCAAATCAGCTTATTATCTGATTAATTAAGTTGCAAAGAAGCCCTTGAAGACTTTTCAAAGTTGCATTCAAACCCCTCCAAATATGGTGGCTTTGTAGATTTGCCCCATGCCATATTTAGCAAAGTTGAAACCATTAACTTTGCCACATAGATGGCCGGCCAAGGGAGGTCTCTTTTGCTGCTACTATTTTCTATTTTTAGCATCGATGATCAGCTATAAATACCACCTCTTGCTGATCATTCAAACCATCCCTCAATCCTTCATTTCTTATTCACTCTCTCATTCTCTCTTCTCTCCATTCTCTCTTCTTTTCCATTCCATTTCCCCTCCTTCTTGTGCCGATTTCCCCTCTTGGAAAAGATGTGTTTTTCCAGCCATTTGGAGCAGCAAGTGGAGTGTTCATAAGCCACCTTGATAGCCGAGGACAACGGAGAATGAAGAACAGAGCAATCAATCAAGCCACGGAGAAACACCGGATTTGCTTCTTGTTCCTTATCTCTTTAAATTTCGTTGTTGTTTTGACAAACATGTTTATGAATATTTATGCTATTGATATGGTTAATTTAATCAGCTTAGCTTGAATTTAATTCGTGTTGGATTGATTGCATTTCGTCATCTTAAATTATTAAAATTGTGTTTATACTGTTATAGGCCTCGGTAAGATGCTTGATTAAGTAAAATCATGCTTAAGTTATTTTGGCATTTTAATTGTTCAGATAACTAAAGAATTAATTATTTAAACGCATTGAAATTGTAATTAATGGACATAATACTTAATCTGTGCATGTTTAATTCTTCTAAGGTAGCTGAAGATTAAATTAGCATTGTATTTGGCGATACATATGCCTTCCATAACTTGCAAGATTTTTGTGATTAAATTGTTTCAAGGTAAGGATACTTTGTTACCTCACATGATCTTTTATATGCTTATTAGGTCGAATTAATCGGTTGAATCACATAGGAATATGCGAGAGATTGTTTAATTTAATAAGTATGTATGTGCAATAACATGTAAATATGTTCATAAGTTAGCAAACTACCGAGTTGTCGTGATTTATTCGTAACAAGTATAAGCATAAGCTTAATAATTCTAAGTTAAGAAATGTGATTAATCCAACACAATTATATCACCTTGATTAAAATCAGCTTTGAAATCGTGCATTAGAACTCTATTTTATTTTATTTTACTTTATTTTCTAGTTTTTAATCATTTTTCTAAACCAAATATTTTTCCTTCACCAAAGCGTTCAAAATCATTTTCATAAATAATTCTTTTACAGTCCCTGTGGGTACGATACTCGACATTTACTTGTCACTTTATTACTAGTTACGATTGTGTACACTTGCAAATGGCATTACCAGAAATGTCATTTATTTTGAAAGTGTCGCAAAACTCTAGAAAATTTGTCAAGTGATTGTTTGGATCCTCATCCTGCAAACCATCAAACTGAACAAATTGCTGAATCATCTGAATAGTGTTAGGTTTCAGTTCAAAATTATTTGCAGCAACAGCAGGTCTAACAATACTTGATTCAGTTCCTGTTAAAGTAGGTTTAGCATAATCATACATAGTACGAGGAGCAGGGTTTTGATTCACCGGGTTTGCGGCAACCACAGGAGGTAGCGGATTATTATCGGCCATCTCTTCTGTAGTATTAGTTTCTTGCTCTTCTTCTATGTATTGTAGACTTTGCCTTATTTCTCTTCAGTTTCTGTGAGCTGTACCTTCTATATCACTGTCAAAAAGTAATGGTCCTGACGGGTTCCTTCTAGTCATAAACTAAAAGTTCCTGCCAGAAGCAAAAAAAGAAAAATTAGAAAAGTAGACAAGAAATTAAATTGCAATAAAAATTAAAAAATGGCTAAAGTAATAAAAATTTAGCGTTCCTAATATCTTAGTCCCCGGCAACGGCGCCAAAAACTTGATAGAGCTCGAAACTAACTATTATTTCGACAAAGGCAAGCGCACCTATCGAATAGTAGTATAGTTGTGGTGAGTCCGGAATATCGTATCCTCAAGGACCAAGAGCACTAGTATTAACTATCTTTTTATTATCTAGCCTAATAATTAAGGGGATTTATTTTTAATCTAAAATTTACTAACTAATTTAACTAACTATGAACGCGACAGTGAGTAAATTGGGAAAATACTTTTGGACAACTTATATGAGATAGGCAATACCTAAGGAAGAATCCACCTAGACTTCACTTATTACTTTTGATTCATGCGATTTATTCACTTGGCTTAATCCGTAGAAATCCCTAAATTATATTAATACCTCTCTCGAGGCTACTAACAACTGACTCTAGGTTGATTAATTGAAATCTCTTTTTAATTAAAACCCCTATTGTCGCATTAACTCGATCTATGGATTCTCTTATTAGGTTTGACCCTAATCCGGCAGATTTTCGTCGCCCTATGTCTAGGGTTGCAATAAACTCTACTTAATTGTGTTGATCTACTCTTAAACAGAGACTTTTTCTCCACTGAATAAGCACATTCGACTTGAATCAATAACCTGAATTATCAAAACAAGAATAAGAACTCACAATTAAGAATAAGCACAAGTATTTATCTCGTAAATCAAATAATAATAAGATCTGTCTTAGGTTTCATCCCCTTAGATATTTAAGGGATTTAGTTCATACTAAAAGAGGGAAACATCATAAAAAGAGGAAAACTACAAAACATAAAGAAACCCAAAAACTTCTGAAGAACTTGATGAGAGATCTTCAGTCTTGATGGAGATCCTTCTCCTAAGCTGTTCCCGACTGCTGTCTTGGAGTATTTTCTCCTTCTACTCGGCGTCTATTCGATGTCCTGTCGAGCTCCCCTTTTAAGTTGCCCCCTAGGGTGTTTATATAGGCTTTGAGATGCCTTACTTGGTCCACAAGTATCCCATTCTGAATAGAATTCATCTTGATTTCGGCAGGGGAACGCCCGTGTGACACGCCCGTGGTGGACTCCCTTGGCCGTGGTCGATCCTGCTCACCACACACGGCCGTGTGATCTACCCGTGGTCGATAGTCCAGGCCGTGGTTGATCCTTGCTCGAAACACACGGCCGTGTCCAATGGTCCAGGCCATGTTGATTTCATAAGTAGGCCCATTTTGCCCCTTTTTGGCCCATTTCTCGTCCTTTTCGACTTCCTAAGATCTCCTGAGTATAAAACATGAAATTAAGAGATTAGGAGCATCGGGTTCATCAAATTCAATCAAAATTCATCCAAAAGTAAGCTAAGCATGGGGTTAAAATATGTGTAAATTATGGTTTATCAAGAGGCTACACAAACGAATCTCTCTCTCACCTTTTTACATAACTCAGATTTGTCAGGTACTGGAATCATATGGTAAGAAATTATTAGGCAATAAACACACACACCCCACCAACAACAACTTATATAACACAACATCATATCTTGTCACACATTGTTCACATCATTTACATATTTGTAGATACCCCTCAGAAAACACACAAAAAAAATAATTACATGATATGCAAGAGTCAAGTTTAAAGACTTGTCAGAGACCTACCTTTACTTAGACTTGGAGTTTCTGTTTTGACTATCTTTCCCAATTCAGTAGCAGCAACTGCTTAAAAGATCATAAGATTTCTATTAGAATCCTTATTACAGACATTTTACAAACATTTCAACTACATGTGACCCCCATGCAAGGCCTTTCTGAACACTCTTCCTTTTTATAATCGTAACATGCAATGCTGTAAGACTTACCAGAAGGTAAAATCATCTACTTATTAAATAATATCTTAGTCTGATCTTAACGAAGAAGAAGAAGAGAATGTTGAGGTTAGAAAAAAAACCTGAACATTAAGTAGATAGAAAAACCATCTGAAATGTCCCCTTCCCATAAATATACTCTTGGTCCCCTTGATTTCCTACCAAATCTAGGGTAGATAAAAGAAAATCCGGAAAACGTGTACCTTACTATTGACCAGTCACTAGGAGGGTCAAATCAATCTAATTGACTCTTATTGAGGAGTGGTGAACCATGTTGTCGTGATGTTTTGTTTACTTGTCTTATTTTAGTATACAAGCAATCTTTCAAGCATCTTTCTACTCTATTTTTTACTCTAATCTCTACTTTTTTGTTGTAGAATTCTAACAACTCTCAACTAAACCCGATACAAGAGCCACTTGAATAGTATTCATGCAAACTGGGTTACTATGTATTGGCAGTGTTTCACGTTCGGCGTGGTCTTAAAGATAATTAAGTCTTCTACAGCTTCCTCAAACACTTGGCAGACTCTTAGTGGTCAAACAAAACTCTAGGTGTACTCTCCTTAGGCGCGTACTTTCTTAGGCATAATCTTTCTTCACTTGGAAACATCTTGCAATTAATTCCTTAGATACGGCCAACGTGCAAATATTTTAACGCTAGTATACGCCAATACTCTATCTGACCAACCACCCAGCCGAGTAGCTGATCATGCTATCATAGTGTGCCAAAACAGAATTAACATGCATATCTTACTCATATTTTTGTATTCATCAAATTTAGGGTTGTGACAAATGTCATTTGGGTTATCATGGATCGGTTGACAAAGTTGGCTCATTTTCTAGCTATGAGGAATGATTGGTCACTTCAAAAACTAGCTGAGGTATACATTTACGAAATAATCAGGTTGCACGGTGTTCCGGTGTCAATCATATCAGATAGAGATCCTCGTTTCACATCGAGAATTTAGAAACAACTATATTAATCTCTGGGTACAAGATTACATTTCAGTACGGCCTTTTATCCACAATTGGATGACCAATCTGAACCTGTTATACAAGTTCTTGAAGATATGTTGCGAGCATGTATAATTGAGTTTAAAGGTTGTTGGGAGCACTGAGTTTGTATATAATAACAGCTTCCAATCAAGCATCCAAATGGCTCCATATGAAACTCTATATGGTCGGAGGTTCCAAACGCCATTGTGTTGCACCAAATTGAGTGAGAAAAATATAGTTGAACCAAATCTGATTCAAGAAGCTAAAAATAAGGTTCAGTAATCTGATGTAGATTGAGAGCGGCGTCAAATTGACAAAAATCATATGCAGATTTGAAACGAAAAGATACCGAGTATTCAATTAAGGATATGGTGTTTTTGAAAGTGTTGCCATAGAAAAAGGTTTTATGCATTGGTCGCAAAGGGAAGTTGAGCCTGAGGTATATCAGACTATATGAAATTGTCGAACAAGTCTGTTCGGTATCTTATTGTTTGGTGTTACCTCTAAAACTAGAAAAATTCACGTGTTTCAAGTTTCTATGCTTTGGAGGTATTAATCGAACCCATTGCATGTAATTTCAATCGAGTCTATTGAGATTCAACTCGGTTTATCCTTCAAAGAAAAGCCAGTGAGATCATAGCCCGGGAGATAAAGGAATTACGAAATAAGCATGTACTGCTAGTAAAGGTTCTATGTTGAAGCCATAGTGTTGAAGAACCCACATGGGAACCTAAACAAATGATGCAGTTACAATATCCCCACCTCTTCTCAAGTAAATTTTGAGGACAAAATTTCTTAATGGAGGGTGGAATTATAATGACCCAACTTTCAACGGTGTCGTAAAATTTGATTTCAAACTGAATTAACTAAGTCAAGTTAGTATATAATTATAATACAATAATTATGTGTCAAGTACGGATTGGAGAGATCAAATAACTAGGTGTTATAGAATTAAATCGATTAAAAAAATAGTACAGGGACTAAGTTGATTAGGGATTAAATGAAGAGAAATTGAGTTTTAAATTGACAAGTGCCTTAAATGGAAATTAAACTAAGGTTCTATTATCAATAAAACCATTTTTATAAAGTTATGTTAATGCTTTAATGAACCACTTATCATCATTTTTCACTAACTTATATTAAGGTTAATTAATAACTAGATTAATTAATATTAATTTGATTACTTTTTTAACTAAGTTAATTATTTGCTAATTATTTATATATATATATATATATGTACATAAGATAGTGAGTGAGAGAAATAAAGTGGAGTTAAAAGCATCATCTTTCATTCATCCTCATCACTGGTTGTCTAAGGAAATAAAAGAAGAAAATTTTTCCTTTCATTTCCTCCATAGCCGAACATAGCTATAGGAAAATTTGGTAAGTTCTCATCAAATTCTTATTGAATTTTGGTTAAATTATGAGAGATGTTAAGAACACATTAAGTGAATTACAACATCTTTGGTTGGAGGGAGTATGAACGGACTACAACCCAATTCGGCATGCCCACCACCAAACTAATGTTTGGTTGACGGTAACGGCCTATTACGGTCCGTGGTGAATATGGCCTTATTCTAGGAAGAGGCAACATAGGCATTCCCTTCCTCCACCACTGAATAGTGATTCAGCTCGGGTGGAATAAGATTTTTTCCCATTTTTAGTTTTTTTCCCCTCAACTTTCTGAAACCTTCCTCCCTCAACTCAACAACCCCTCTCACCCAGCCTCCCTTGCTTGCTTTGCCTTCGGCCACTTCCATTTCTCCACTCTTTCATGACATTCAATTGAAGCCATAAGTTCCTCCGCTCTTTCTTCTGTTTCTTTTCCCTTCCATTATTGAATCACGTCAATTGATATTACCTTGAAACCATCAGTTCCTCCTAGATTTGAAACAAAGGTTAATTATTATCCAAGTTCTCATGGGATTTGTTATTTACGTGTTTTTTATTTTTTTGTGTGTTTAATCTGAGATTAAAATGTAAATATTGTACTGCTATGTTTTTATAAACCCAAAAATTAGGGATTCAAATTGCATTATTCTCCCCTGAAGTTGTTTTGTTTTTAAGAATTTCCCCTTAAGCTGAATTGGTTAATTAGCACCTCTATCTGTATGTAATCGTTGGTGCTTTGAATTCCAACTTAAAGAAAAGGCAAGGTCAGCTTAATTCTGTTTTTTCTTTTCAAAATTTGATAATTTTTCTTCTTGGTTTGTGTTTAGATTTGTTTCATGTTCCAGGCATATATGGCACTTCATCTTATTTGACTATGTAATGTAATTGTTAATTATACTGCAAGACATTTATGACAGGTTCTTACCCATAATCATGTTAGATATGTTATGGTTGTTTAATCATGATCAATGAAAATGAGACGAATAATTGATGCCTTTCTTGATGTTCAGGTGAAGCAATATAACTAGCATGATGTGGAGTCGAGGAAACTGATAACTGTATTTAGTGATCTAGACTACCCACAATTCCAAGTATCTTTATGATTTTCAATACTTTAATTGTTTTCCTTTAAGATTTAAATGTCTTGTTTCTGCTTTGATCTCAACAAAAAATTACAAATTATGTACATGTTTTGGCATAAGTTTCATCCACAACATCATTTTGAAAATTTTCTATGGATCTGTACCTGGACTTTATATTGTTGTTACTTTTTTTTTGGTTATGTAGATGTCTTTTGATATCATTGAAGTGTTTTAGGAGGCTTGAATGCCTATTAATGTATCTTTTGGCTTCCATATTGGAAGTAAAAATTTGTTTTGTTTCTTGGACATGGTTAGAATGAAGTTATGTGATCTTATTGCAATGCATTAAAACTCAAAAGGGTATACATATGTAACAGCCCGCCCGACGAAGTCTCTGTATTTGGTTACTGTTTGGCATATATATGGTAAATTAAGGATGGATTTGAGTAAGTAAAGTATTTATTCTGACTAAGTATAGAATTATGTGTAATACACCATTTGAAGAAATCCTAGTTTGGCGAGCTCTAAGGTTTGGCGGACTCTTTTGTTAAGTATCCTCCCAACCCAGATGATTTGGGCGAATTCGTTAAGTTCACAGTTGATTAGATTTATTTATTATTTTAGTATGGTGATTTAGTTAGTCAAGTTGAGGTCTAGTTAGAATAGAACTAGACTACTGTAGATGATAAAAACTAAATTTTGTTAAGTGCACTTAATCACGTGAATCAAGAGAGTTAGTGGAATTATCTGATTTTTCCACTAGTCATTGTCTTTGTGCTTAAGTATATAAGGATAACGATGGTCTTTCTAAACACCTTTACGTCTTCTTCTTCTTCTTTCTTGATTTCCTCTGAAAGTCTTTAAAAAACTTTAGTTTAGAGAACTTCTTCAAAGTGAAGGTTCACAGTATCTAGCTAACATATACGTTAGTACCAACTCACTGGTAATTACTGATGAACCCTTAAGTTATCACTAAAGTAATTTACGTGCTTTTCGTACCACATGCATAAATGTTAGAATGGAGTGTGAGGAACGAAACTTCTTGATTCTGGATTAAGTGTTGTTGATTCTTGCATGCATGTTCAGATTTGATAGATTGATGATCTAATATGTATAAATATCTATCTTTTATCTCAAAAAGCTAACAAAGGTCCAAGTGATTAAGGCAAAGGACCTGCTTTGTAGATTATGCTAGAATTTTGGGTGAGTTCCTTCTTACTTCCATGTATTTTAAATTTCTTGTTTATATAATTCGTGTAAGGTAAGTAATCCTCCTCTGTAATGGATGAAAGGTGTATATGTGGATAATGGTTATCCAAAGTCATCAGTATGAGTTTAGTCTGTCTGTGATATGAAGTAAGCATCATTCTTCATGCTAAAGCCACTACAATCTGCTTCTAATATGTATGATATGATCTTACCTATGGTGATGGAGAAGAGGAGTGAAACACCCCAAACCCGACCCATGCGTTATGACCGGATCTGACATGTCACATGAGAAAAACATGTTAAATCCTTTTTATTTGTACTAAAATAGGTATTATTTTGCTATAATCAAGAAAACAAGTTTGATTTGAAATATTTGATAAAGTACTACTAACCTCGAAGGTTGATTTGATAAATCAATAATTTGAACTAGAGATCTTATAAACCATGACTTTTGAAAATATTGTTGATAATTCAAGAGAAAATTTCCGAGTTAAAAATATTTGTAAAAGTTTGTTATGTACTCCATTTGTTAATCTATTTTGGAAAATCTTTATTTTTGTTTTTAGTAAAATTTCCATTTAAAACAATTTAAGCAAGATAATAAGTTCGTCAAACATAAAGCAAAAATAAAATATTCCAGAGGCCTTATTACAACATAAAAACCCAAAATAGTAAAAGTACTAAAGTGAACGGAAATAGAAATCTAAAGTTCAATAAAAACCATTTCTGAAGTATGGCCTCCACCGAGTCATCCATGGCCCAAGTCCACTTCACTGAGCATTACCTGCAAGGGTTAAGGAAAAGGGGTGAGTTACTAGAACTCATTGTATAATCCCATTACCGTCATCCACTGGGCCTGAATCCATTTAGCAATAACTTGGGCTTAAGCCCATTTACATAACAATATTAAAATGATATGAATGCAACCCAACCCATCCATCCATCACACCCCCGACCAGCCAATCACACCTGTGGGGATCAAGTCAACCCGCCCCGCCACTCACACCAACTCGCAGGCAAATTGCCATTTATAATATATTTGTTTCGCAGGCAAGTTGCCATTTATAATATATTTGTGGCAGAGCCACCGGAGTATCGCTGCAGTCAAGCTACTTTCATATAGTATTTTCGGGGTCAAGCCACCGAAATCATAAGTAAACATTATAATGAATATTTTGTGGCAATGCCACCAGGCTACACTTCTCTTCATCATTTTTGTAACATCCTAAAATAGGGGCTATTTGTGATTGAATTATTTTGCTTGTGTTTGAATTGCGGTGACATTATTCATGGTGGAATAAAGACTTAATTAGGGGTCTTGGGTAGGCTCGGATTAGGAGAAAATTTATTTGTGAAGCTTTAAAGGAAGGAAGCCTTAGTAAGTAGGAGTTACAAGGTTAAATGAGGGAAATATTATCATTAAAAATGACTTGGAAAAGTGGCAAAAAGGAGGCCACTTAGGTGCTAGAGTTGACGCCACAAGGAGCAAGGGAGAACCTATGTTCGAGTCACGAATTTTCCCTTTTTGATCTTTATTTTGGACGGCATTAAGGGGAGGGAAATTCTCAATTTTAAACTTTGGGATAATAAGGAAAGTATGAGAATATTATTTAGCTTTAAATGGATTTTATTTGATTAATCTTGAAAAGTTGGCTAGAAAGAGAAAGAGATGACCAATTTTTAATGTAAGGATAATAAGGTTATAATCAAGGATTTTATCAAGGATTTTAATTGGATTATTATTAGGATTGATTTATAATAATTGATAGAGGAAAATTAGGCATGTGATTAATTCAAATAATTTTGAATTAAATCAAGGGTTGGTCAAGAGCAATTCAAGGAAGTTGCCGAATTTGGAACTCTTCATGGGAAGAGTGGACGACAAGCTTAAGAAGGGGGGGTTTTGCCGAATCCCTTTAAAAGCACCTACCTAGCATCTTGTTTTTCTTTTTCCCCATTTTTGCAAGTAGCCGAATTTCTTCTCTATTCCCTCCTCTCCAATTATTTTTTTTCTCTCCTTTCTCATTCTCTCAAAACCAAAACTCTCTCTACTCCTTGCCGAAACCCCATCTTCTTTTCTCATCATTATTTCCTTTCCTTTAGCCTAATCCACTCCTTGGTGTGCCGAAAATTTCCTCTCCTATTCTATTTCACTTTGGCCAATATTAGGAAGGAAAAAGATCTCTTTGGGATTTCTTGTAGCAATCGTTGGTGAAGGTAAGTGATAGCCGAATCTTTCTTTTCCCTACCCTTTCTCTCTGTCGATTTATAGGTTGGAGAAAGCCAAATTTCGGTATTTGCAAACAAGAAGGCTAACCCTCTTTGAATCGATATCATCTAGGAACTACGGGATTTTCAAGCAAAAGATTTGACTCTCCATTCTCTGTCGATCGGTTATAGGTAAGGTGGTAAGAATCTATTTTTAATAGATCACTCTTTTAAGTATTCAAAAGCCGAAGGCTATTAACTTGTGATTGCCGATTTAGGGAAGAAAAAACGCTTGGAGTGTGGTGGCTAGTATTCAAAGGCATTTGGGTAAGGTTTCGGGTTCACAAGGAACCCTTTTCAATTAATTTTTGGTTTGGTCGAATGGCCATGGCACTAATCTTGTGTTTGGCCGAATATAGGGCAAGGATTTTGTGGGTAGCCGATTTGGTTCTTCGGGATTTAAGGCTTTCATTAATTTCAGGTGTGTACATACACACTTATAATTAATTAACGTGCAAAGTATTATTTGTATGCTAATCGGATTTGTGTAGATTTGAGTTTAATACCATAAAGGTTTAGCAAGGCTTCGGGTAAGTTCTTGACAATATGATTTGTTATTTGATGCTTTTGGGAAGCATGACACATTTGATATATGTGGCTTATAAATGATTATTGATACATCCTATGTATGTTGATAAATGAGCATGTTGGCATGATTGTTGTTAAATATCATTGATTGAATGTGGGTTTTATGAGTGGAGGGGGCAGTGATATTCGTGTCGACGGACACCAGTGTTTTGGTAACACATTGTGACTACGGTCACCAGAGGTTTGGTACCTCCAGAGGTTTGGCACCTCATAGCGACTTGTCCCTGTGGTTGATACCACCGTGGGTTGGCCCCACTTTGAGATATGGGATCGTCGCGGTGATTTGGTATCACACGATGGGTTGGCCCCATCATTCGATTTGTGTCTTCGGACACCGTGAGATTTGGTATCTCCAAAGGATTTGGCATCACATCTGTGACTATACGTCACCAGTGGTTTGGCACCACCAGTGGTTTGGTACCACACGGGGTAGAGAAAGGTGTTTGGATGGTTAGGTTGGGTGCATATTAAACTTGTGCATATTAAATTAATTATGATTTGTGTATGACGTTGCATTAAACCGGGAAAAAGGGTTACACATTGGGTCTTGATGACTCACCTTTTCCTTTAACATTTTTCAGGTGATTCGTAGTCATGATAAGGAGCCTGATGGACTCAAGGTGGCCATGAATGAAAATATGGACTAAGTGGATTTTGAACTATTTTATTTTATTATGGGTTTATTTTATTTAAGTTGTAATAAGGCCTCCTAATATTGCACTTGGAATATTTTACATGTTTTGATAATTTGCTTAAACTACTTCATGATATTAAAATGGGTACACATGTTTTATAAAAATTAATATGTAAAATGTTTTATTGTGCCATCGGGTACACTTGAATCAGAATAACTTTGATTTAATATATTTCTAAACAACACTAAGTGATGTTTTCTTTATACACCTCAACCGCTTTAAAAACAAGGCAATATCTTTTATCAAAAATTTTAATCGGCTTAAAGGGATTTTCAAAAACTTTTCTCCGTGGCATACCAAATTCGGTCGTAATGTTTGGACCGGGTTTGGGGTGTTACAATTTTTCCCAACCCATGCAATATGTAACTTGCATCATACATAATTAAACATAATATCCACATATATGTACAACAATCATTAATCCAATTATTTATTACAATGCATCGGCCCATTATAGAACTTTGTAATTAGGCCCATTAAGGCATTATATTAAATCGGCCCATAGGGGCATTTCCGTAATTCGGCCCATAGGGGCATTTTCGTAATTCAGTCCATAGGGGCATTTTCGTAATTCAACAATTTTAATACTGATTTTGACAAATCTTTTAAAAATAATATACTTTAAGCAAATTTTCTCATCTTATGACATATTACGATTTTTAGCCGAATGATAATAACAATCTACTATTAAACATGTTACCGAATCATGGATCTATAGAATTACGGTGTGAGATTACACACCTGATTACGGTAAGTATCAAACTCTCTTGATCGTCGGCACCTATGACAACATAATACTCGATTAATCTAATGAACGAGATTTTTATTAATCTAAATCTAAACCAAGCGATCTATTGAAACGCTTACCCTCGATATCGTGAACGACCACGATTTGTCTATTCTCACCGGATGATGGTCCACAACCCGGTGGAAAATCTCGAATCGCCGATACCGCTCTACGCTTGAACTTATGAGTAGGAATCGCAAATCCACTCCTTTTGTGTTCTCCAATCACTTTTCCTTTCAAATCGGTTCCACTTGCCTCCATTGGAAAAAGTCGTAATCAAAAACGATATTATGATGATATAAAACGATTGTCTAAGGAAAAAGATTCGGCTTACCACTATTTCCGTATGATCAACAAGTGGATAGATCGAGCGATTTAGTCCCTAAAAAATTGTAACACCCCAAACCCGGCCCATGCGTTATGAGCGGATTTGGTATGTCACACGAGCAAAACATGTTAAACCCTTTTTGTTCGTACTAAAATATTGCTTTGTTAAAAATCAAGAAAACAAGTTTGATTTGATAAAATACTACTAACCTCAAAGATTTGATTGATAAATCGATAAATTTGAACTAATGATCTTACAAAATCGTGACTTTTGAAAAACGACGTTGAAAATTCGAAAGAGAATCCAAGTCTTTTGAAAATATCGTTAATAGTTCGAGAGAAAATATCCGTGTTAAAAATATTTGTAAAATTTTATTTTGAAATCCATTTGTTAATCGATTTTGGAAACCATTGTTTAAGTTTTTAGAAAATTCCCTTTTAAACAATTTAAGAAAAATAATAAAAACATCCCAACCAAAAAGCAAAAATAAAAATAGTCCAGAGGCCTTATTACAACATTTAACCCAAAATAGTAAAGTAATAAAATAAACGAGAAAGAAGTCTAGAGTCCAAATAAACCATTTCCAAGTATGGCCTCCTCGAGTCATCCATAGCCCAAGTCCATATCATCAAGCATTACCTACAAGGGTTAAGAGAAAGGGGGTGAGTTACAAGAACTCGAGTGAAATCCCTCATCATTATTCATTGGGCCTAACCCAATTAGCAATATTTTGGACCAAAGCCCATAAACAAATAATAAATAAATGAAATGAATGCAACCCATCCCATCCTACCAGCCGTCTAACTCTCCACCCGTACCAACCAATCTCTCCTGTGGGGATCAAGTCAACCCACCCCGCCAATTTCTCCAATTTGCAGTCAAGCTGCCATTTATACTATTTGTGGCTGAGCCACCAGAATCATATACGGTAATATAATCAGCACACAACCTCGGTAAAAAATGATTGACACAGATTCGTTAATTCATATGTTAGGCACATAGCCCCGGTAAATACGTTTAGCACAAAGCCATAATCACGATGGGACAAAGCCAAAATCACGTTTTTATTTGCACATAGCCTTAATCATGATGGCACAAAGCCAAATCACGTTTATATTGGCACATAGCCCTTATCGGTATTTGTGGCAATGCCACCGGTCTATACTTCTCTTCATTCATATTTTCCCATCCCATGCAAAATTATGTAAATGCAACATTCATAGTAAGGCATCATATTTACAAATATAAACAAAAATTATTACTCCAGAGATTTGTTACGATAAATCGGCCTATTATAACACTTTGCGCGCTTCGCCCATTAAGGCATTTTATCAAATCAAATTTATAGGGGCATTTTCGTAAATCACCCATAAGGACATTTCGTAAATCGGTAATTTTACCCACTAAGGGTAATTCGGTAATCTCGTAACCCAGGGTATTTCGTGCATTTACCCTCCAAGGGTTATTTGGTAATTCGCAACCCCTGACTTAACTACTAATTTGAGCATAGAAAATTGAAACTGTCCATCTGCATCATATTGACTAAACTGACCATAACTCGGATTAGGAAACTCAAAATTTAGATCCGTAAATTTTCCTTGAAACTAGACTCAGATATCTTCTTACGATAATTTTTCCAGAATTTTTTACTTAACCATTTAGTACAGTTTATTCCTTAAAATTTCCCTTGTTTCACTATCCAACAATTCTGACCTCTCTAACCTTAATTTCAAATATATCACTATACGGTTTTCATATACTGCTCCCACTTGTTTATAATGAAAATAGACTCACTAAGGAATTTGTAAATATAAACTATAACTCATAATTCACTTTGTACAATTTTATAAGATTTTTCCAAGACAGATCAGGAAACCACGAAGTCATTCAGAACTAGTCTCATTAAAATTAAGATATCTCAGAATATAGAATTCGTTTTCCTTCTCCGTTTCTTCCTTATCAAAATAGACACAGTAAGCTTTAATCTGATATCTTATTCCCTTTTTAATTCCTTTTCTCCTATTTTTCGTGATTTTTCAAATACACATTACTGTTTCTGACCGAAACTATTTTATTACGAAATACGATTACCATTACGATCATACGCACGCCCGAGTGATCACGGATGCCGGTTTTCGGTTTTCTTCGGTATTTTGACCAAATCACAGAACATATCATACAAACTTTCATAGAGATGTGAGATTACACACCATATCAAACATGTATTCAGAAGGTACGTGATTACACACCTGATTTTGATTTCCTAAAGAACCACTCATCGATGACCTAGAACAATACCAACCAAAAGTTAGCCTCGGATTTCCAAAAGATTTCGTATCACTTACACTTGAATCACTTACCACTATATCCGAAGGTAGAAATATATCGAGTGATTTGTCCCTAAAACATATAGTCGATTAGTCGAAACTTCAATCCGATTTGCAACATAGCCAAATAGAGATATAACGAAAAATCCAAAAATGAACCCCCTTACCTTATCGATATTGGATCCAATTTCCACCGTTTGACTTCGGCTAGAACAATACACGGTCTCCCACTTGAAGCACTACAAAAAGAGAGTGATTAAGACATGAAGAAGTGGAGGATAACACCATTTTCGGTTACGATCACGATTTACAACCGAATAGTGATAAATACTTATTCGGCTAAAGAGAAAATAATATGATCATAAAAAAGAATTCACTTACCGATTTAATCGAAGAAAGAATGTCACCTCAAACGAGAAAGAAATTATGAAGGAGTGATTGTGGATTGTGAGTTTCGGCTATGGAAGAAAATGAACAAGAATAGTTTCGGTTATGAGGGTATGGATTAGAGGAAAAAGATAATAGAGTTGGAGAATTTCGTGAAAAGAAAATAAATGTTGAGAATGGGTGCTTATCAAATTTTGGTTTTCAAGAGAAGATGAATGAAAATAGTTTGGTCTCAATGGTTTGGTACCTACGGCAACAAGAAAGAATTGAAGAAAAGAAATGCTCACTAATGGCTTGAAGTTTCGGCAAAGATGAGAAGAAATTTGAGAGAAATGGCATAAAAATGCAAGAAGGAATTTTTTGCCAAAACACTACTAAGTCTTTACCAAATGCCAACTAAAAAAATTCAGCTACCTATTCTCCCCAAAACTGTCCACATGCATCCCCCCCTAGGATAAGAGTTTGGCCACCCAAGCTTTCCAAAACATCACCCACGAAATAAGCCTCATGTCCCCCTTTCTTTCCTATTTCCCTTGATTCCTTTCCCAAACTTCAACCTTTCCTTATTCATATAGCCTCCTTACCAAAATAATGAAGTCAACCTTGCCATGAATGCCTCTTGGCCGACACTTAAGGAAAGGGTGCAAAAATATAAGTCAAAATTTGCACACAAAGTGATTCGAACCTCTTCCCTCAATGTACTACATGTGGCGCCATAACCCTTTTACCAATTGCTCATTTATGCTAGCAATTTACTCTTTTATTTCCATAAGCCTTGATGCCACTTACTATCTCTCCTTAATAGGCTTAAACACAAAATTTTACTAAGGCCCAACTTGAACCCGGAACTTCATAGAAACCTCGTAACTTTCCAAAATTACCTTTTTAATAAGTCCAACTTGAAATAATGCCGTTCTCTTGTTCTCAAAATTTTAAAACGCTTCTACGCTCAAGGCCCATTGGGCCCAAATTCTACTAGGCCCAATTTCGGGATGTTACAAAAATAAACGATTAGTCACAACCACTATCCTGTTTAGCAACTAACCGGTCAACGAAAAAGATTAAAATGAACCATGACGAATCCCTTACCTTAATGATGATGAATCCGATTTCTATCGATTGACTTATGGCTACGGATGAGACAAGATTATGATAATCGGCTTTCCTCTATAACACTACACTAGAAGAAAAACATGATTTAAGAGAGTAGGAGAGATATATTTTGATAAAGAAACAAAGTGAAATACCGATTAGTGATGGACACACATATTCGGCTAGGAAGAAAAAGAAAATGAAGATGAAAAGAGGGGAATGAAGTCACTTACCAATTCGGTCAAGAAATGAGTGTCCAACACAAAAGAAAAAGAAAAGAAGAAGAAGAGATTAGGTGTTAATAGGTTCGGCTAGTGAAGAGAAAAGAGAAAAAGAGATAGAAAAGAAGTGTTAGGGAGTTTCGGTTGACACATAAATGAAAATGATCAAAATGGTCAAGATGATCAATATGATATGGGTGTTTCGGCAACAAGGGAAGAATGAGTATAGATGGATTGAGAGTTTAGGCACAACAAGGGAACAAGATGAACAAAATGCAAAGAGAATTTCGGCCAAAACAAAGGAAGAGAGTTGGGAAGAGAAAACACCAATATGCTAAAAAGAAAGTAGGCCTTCCAAGCACTAATTTGCCAAATGACTAATGAAGAATTCGGCTACCCAAAACCCCCTCTCAAACCGTGTATCATCTTTACCAAAAGATGAACATTGACCAAATAAAATCTTTCCAAAACACCTTCCACACTATAAGCCAACATGTTCCCTTCTCTTTCCTTTTCTTTCATTTTATTCCTTGTTTTTCCCTTGTTTTCCTCCTTACCATATTCCCTTAGCCATCTTTCCATAAATAAAAAGTCTCTCTTACCAAAAATACTATCATGGCCGACACTTAGGGAAGGAACACAAAAATAAATCCCAAAATTTGCACTAGGTGGGATTCGAACTCCACCCATCAAGCCCATACATGCAACGCCACACCACTCCTCTACTAGCTTCACTTGTGCTAGCAAAATGCACACTTATTTCCATAAGCATTGATGTCACTTACCTATCTCTCCTTAAAGTGCTGAAACATAAAAATTTTGCTAAGGCCCAGTTCAACCCCGAGCCTTCTTAGGACCCCTAAACATACACAATTAACATTTTTAACTAGTCTATAGCATAGTATAATGCAAAACATAAAATTTTGAATTTCAGGATGTTACACCATAAACTTTCAAATTGACTTTCCCACTAAGTCCAACTCGCAATTATGCTATTCCTTATTCTCAAAAATTCTAAAAGGCTTCTACGCTCGGGCCCAATAGGCCCAATTCTACTAGGCCCAATTTCGGGATGTTACAAATCTACTCCCTTAAAGAAATTTTGTCCTCAAAATTTCCGGCTATCTAACAATGGTTTAACACCGAATACTCTATCACGCTACCGCTGCGCACTCTTATTCCCAAAACACTAATACACTTCTAACCTTATCTAGAAATCTCTTTACTCAACCAGATATCCAACCACAGAAGCAAACAAGTACTTATCACGCATTCATAAGATTTTCTACATTCAAACACCTCATTCAACCAAGACATACCTGACTTAATGGTGATGGAACAATCCCGAGCCTTATGCTCCTTAGACCCGCATCTCAAGCATGCTCCTGATCTCCTCCAGCATTCACCCGGATGACGCCTTTTGCAATATTCGCAAACCGAAAAGTTTGGGCGTGCCTTAACATGCTTCACAGAACGAGACTGCAGCCCTAGAGAACTGCGATCTAATTTTTTCTTACAATCCACGCGCCCAACTCGAAGTATTCGACCCAATTCTCTAACCTCCTCCACAACCTCCCTAACTAGCTGAGTCAGCTCATCAATTCCGGCTCGGTCATGAAATTCTGTCTCGGCCACTAGCGATATCAGCACCTCCCTTTTCGGCTTATGCCCCGATGTTGAGGATCTAACCCAAACATTTCGACCTCTACTACGGCCGCGTGCACCTCGTCCGTGTCCTCTAGCGCTCATGATTGCTAAGTTGATTTAATCTGATTAAAAGTCTTATAAATCAGTATGCGATTTCAGTGTTTATTAAACAATGTTTTATGGAGTTTAGAAAGTAAAGTTGTTTTCGCAAAACGTTTCCTAAAGTCTCAATCTCTATAGTTCTCAGCTCCTAAAGTTAAAAGTTCTAGAGTATTTCTACAGTCATACCACAATAATTTCTAAAATGAAAACATAAACTTACTTGACTTGGTGCCGGATACCCGTGGTGCCATACTTCCTTTAGATCATGCATTTATAATTTAAAATTTAAACAGCTTTGGAAAACGCTTTTGAACCCAACCACAGCCGAGTTTTGCAACCGGGCTCTGATACCATAAAATGTAACGCCCCAAACCCGACCCATGCGTTACGACCGGATCTGACGTGTCACATGAATAAAACGTATTTAAGAACTTGTAATTCGTAGTAAAATAAGTATTATTTGGAAAACCAGTTTGAAAAATATTCGATAAAAATACTACTACTCTCGAGAGGTTTAATTGAAGAATCAATATTTAAATTTGTGATATTAAAATTGTGACTTTTGAAAATATTGTTGATAATTTGAGAGAAAATTTCCGAGTTAAAAATATTTGTAAAAGTTTGTTATGTACTCCATTTGTTAATCTATTTTGGAAAATCTTTATTTATGTTTTTAGTAAAATTCCCATTTAAAACAATTTAAGCAAGATAATAAGTTCGTCAAACATAAAGTAAAAATAAAATATTCCAGAGGCCTTATTACAACATAAAAACCCAAAATAGTAAAAGTACTAAAGTGAACGGAAATAGAAATCTAAAGTTCAATAAAAACCATTTCTGAAGTATGGCCTCCACCGAGTCATCCATGGCCCAAGTCCACTTCACTGAGCATTACCTGCAAGGGTTAAGGAAAAGGGGTGAGTTACTAGAACTCAGTGTATAATCCCCTTACCGTCATTCACTGGGCCTAAATCCATTTAGCAATAACTTGGGCTTAAGCCCATTTACATAACAATATTAAAATGATATGAATGCAACCCTGTAACATCCTGAATTAATGGGCCTTTGCGTTTAATATGTTGTTATGCTTAATGTGTTAATTGGAGTGTTTAAGGGGTTCGGATTGGGCTCAGGGTTGGGCCGAGGCCTTGATCAAATTTTCTGTTTGGACACTCTAGTGGTAAGCCAGTGAGGATAGGGCTTAAAAGATGTTATCTGTGATTATAAGACACAAGTGGGCTTGTGGCTCAGTGGCAAAGTGGCGCCACTTAGAGAGCAGGGAGGTGGCGTCAGCTGAGGAAGCCCAAGTTCAAGTCGCATGAAGCCTAATTTTTCTTATTTAATTTTAATTATTTTCGGCATTAAATGGGGGAGCAAGTTGGACGACAATGGGGCTTGGAAATAGGGGGAATAAATGTTTGGATAATGTAGATAATATGGCTGCTAATGTGGCAGATAAAGGGAAGAAGAGGTGGTGTTATCTGGGTCACTTGTGGATGGGAGATCAGATAATGATAAGGGAGAAAGTTTAGGAGTTATCTGATGGTCACAGTGGTGGCCGAAATTCCAACACTGAGGGGGAGGAGGAATTGGTTCTGGTATGTTCAAGGGGTGCCAAAATTTCCCTTGATTAATAGCTTAGTTTTGGTTTTAAAAGGGGCATTTTTGGTTTTTAGGTAGTAGGTGCCGAAATTTGGTAGGGGGATATCTCTTCAATTCTGGCATTTGGGTCCTATTTGTTTTTCTTCTTTCCTCTCATCTCCACTTTTATGCAAAAGCCGAAATCCCATTGTTCTTTTCCCTATTTCCCTCTACAAGTCGAAACCTCACAGTTCCTCTCTATATCTTTTCTTTTGATCTCCGCTAGAGCCGAATCTCTTCACTTCAATTCTCTTCTCCACTCTTTCCTACTAACTGAATACTTTGTCCACTCTTTTCTCCTTGCCAATTTCTTTCTTCTATCGTGCTAAGTGTCGGGATCTCTAAGGGTTAGTCGAATCTGTTAGTGTTAAGGTAAGTGCTGAATTCTCTCTTCATTTTTTTCTCTTCTGGTTTTTGGAGGCTAAAGCCGAAAGGCTAGCTGGCGTGATAGGATTATCCTTGGAGTAATGTTTTGATTGTTCTCGTGTTTTCATTTTGGGGCGACACATCGGGAATCGAAGTAGATTGTCTAGATCTAAAAGCCGGAAACCACTAGTCTCTAAACTCCATCTCTTTCGGGATTTCTAGGTAAGGGATCTCTGCACTATGAATGTACATTCGTGTTTGTATTCGATTCAATGTCTTAATTCGATTTGTTGACTAAGATCTGTTCCATGGATACAAATGCTAGTCAAACGAAAAAGGGAATTGGACCCGTAAATCCAACCCCTAAGTTTAAGAAACAAGTGTGTCAGCAGTTCGGGATTGGCCGCCAGGTTGTGGACCGGCTTCGAAACAAAATCTTAGACAGTTAGCAGTCGTATTGGCTTCTGATAGTGTCGACATAGAAGGTCTCGTCTTGACTGTAATCAGGTGTGTAGATCTCTATCATACAATAATTAATATGTACGATATATGTTATGGGCTAAAAGCCGAGAAAAGGCTATATGGACAGTCGTATTACCCAAAAAGGGTAGGCAAAGGATGCCACGTACGTAACCATAGAAACTTCTCTATGTGTGTATCGATGTATGTAAAAACCTATGATCTTTTAGGTAGTATACTATTTTGATTTTGCATAGATGTATGCATGGGATAGGGTTAATACGATGAAAGGGGAAGAGCATGTTAATAGGTCACTTGGTGATCGGTGGTTAAACCACGAACTGTAAAATTAGGTCACAATAGTGATCGGTGGCTAAGCCATGTTAAATTTATTCCTGATTGTTAGGAATAGGCAGCATGACTGTCGATATGGTGTGTAGCGGTTGGTGGGTTGATTGTAGAAATCCCCAAGGTGTGTTGGCTGGTACGGGCTGGTATGTAGAGGATGGATTTCTAGGTTGGGTTGGGCCATGTTGCATGTAAATATTCTGTTGCCATTGTGTATGGGCCAAGGCCCATAATGTGTTTGTGGGCCTAAAGCCTTTTATGTGTTTTCGGGATTTGCACACTGAGTCTTGGTGACTCATACCCTTTAATTTCCCTGACTTTTCATATGAGCAGTAGATCGTGGACATGGGAGCCGAGGCGGACTCGAGGGGCCATCAAGCTTTTTTTTTCATAAACTATTTTCGGTTTTCCTTTAAGTTTTAATTTTGGGACTATTTATGTAATAAGGCCCCATGGCTTAGGTTACCGCTTTATATTTGTTAATGTTTACAGTTTAAAAATTTATGTTCAAGGACTTAAGTTATAAAAAGTAATAAAATGGGTTTTCCAAACATGTTCAATGGAAAAGCAAAGGTTTTCATCAAATATCTTATTTTTAACAAATGCCTAAATAAAGAAACTGAGATTTCCAAAAACCATCAAAGCAAAGTTTTTAATAATTAACCCCGTAGCATACCAGATCTGGTCGTAGCGTTTGGGCCGGGTTTAGGGTGTTACATTTTGGTATCAGAGCCCAGTTGCAAAACTCGGGCTGTGAAATGGGTCCAGTAGTAGGTTATAAAGTTGGTGAAAATGCTTTGGTTGAGATATGGCCTTCGAGTCTACCGGCACCCGATCCACGCAGGTAAGTATTCTAACTTTTGATGTGATATGCATGTTGGGTTGATGGGCTTTATGGACGTAGACTAGCATGTTAGGAATTAAAGGACTCTAGGCCTAGTTTAAACAAACTCTTTAAATTCATAAAACTCAATCTAACTAAACATGTCCGTAAACCAGTCGCTGGGTTAGGGTGTGGCAACAGGCATGCGCATGTCTAGGATTGGATTCAGGGAGAGCTTGGTACTTAAGCGGTCCTAGTGACTCGCCTCCTCTTCGCTGGAATCCTACCTGGTGCGTAGTGACTGTTCACTTTAGCCACGAGGACTTGTTGACGGGCCAAAATTTATAATTAAAACCCAGAAGGGACGGGCCACCCTATTTCACAAAATTACTAAAAATACCCCCTAGTTTTATAAAATTTCTGAAATACCCTTGATTTGTGAAAATTTCCCAGAATACCCCAGATTTGTAAAACTACCAAAATTTGTGAAATTACCGAAACACCCCCGGTTGGCAAAATTACCAAAATACTCATGTTTTGTAAATTTACCCGAAAAACTCTAGATTTACAAAAGTACCTGATTGACGAAATCATCGAAATTTGAAGAATTACCACAATATTCTCGCTTTAAAAAAAAATCCAAAATACCCCTGCTTTAAAATATATATATATATACCAAAATATCTCTATTTTGAAAAATCACCAAGATACCCAATTTTGTGAAATTACAAAAAATACCCTATAGGAAAGAACTACGAAAATACCCTTGGGTAGTGAAATGACGAAAATACCCTTATGTGATGAATGTGGGTTCATGGATGCTACTTGTATGTTGATGTATGATGGTTGAATGTATGTGGAACTAGGAGATATAAACTAGAGACTGAAACCCGTAGATATAATTTCGAAATTGAAAGAACTACTCTTAAAACTACTGTCCATAAGATTGTTCGTGGTTAATCAGTGGAAGAAATCAATAATTTATAAAATTTCTAATCAGATAAACGCGAATCGGTAGAATGAGTACAAGGGGTCGTGGACGTCCTGCGCGTGGCCGTGGTAGGGGTAGGATGGCTGTGTCTGAACCAGTAGGATCTGGTTATGGTTCTGGAAATGAGATACCAGTACCACCAACTGCGGAGGTGGAATTTCAGGACCAGACGGCCGGAGATGATGCGGTATCCCAGGCGATGTTAAGGGTTTTAGAGAGGATTGTTGGGGCAGGCATTGGCACAGGAGCCCGGAAATCTGTGTCGGAGCGAATTAGAGCTAATGGGGCAGAAGTGTTTAGGGGAATTTCTGGAATAGCCTCGAGTACAGCTGAGTACTGGTTGGAGGCGGTTGAGCGTATAATGGATGATCTGGATTTCACGGAGGAGGAAAAGCTGAAAGGGGTTGTATCTCTCTGCGTGACGAAAGCTTATCAATGGTGGCTTACGGTTAAGGATGGTACGGTGGTGACCAGTATCACCGGGATTTCTTCAAAACGGTGTTTCGAGTAAATACATTGGGACAAGTTATGTGGATGCGCAGCGTAGAGCATTTCGAATGCGTGCAAGGAAGTAGGTAGGTCGGTGGTCACATCTGAATTCTTACGCCTTAGCCATTATGCTTGAGGAATGGTGGCCACGCACCATAAGCGTTGTGTTCGATTTGAAGATGGTCCGAGGATGATTTGCGTGTATTGATAGCTCCACAATGGGAGGGAATTTGTCTTTGTGCTTGTGGAAAAAGCTAAGATAGCCGAGGAGGTTAAGCGACGAGAAAAATTGAATCGGGATAGAGATAGGAGTGGAAGTAAGAGAAATTTTGGATCATCAGGGTCAGCTGGGCGTACTCAGAAAAGGCCTAGGTCAGACGGGCCGAGGCGGGAGGAGAGACCTGCTGCTGTTAGTCAGACACAGAAGTGTGCTCGATATGGTAATTCCATGTAGGTGAGTGTTGGGCAGGCAGTGGGAAGTGCTTTAGGTGTGGATCTACGGATCACCAGGTTAGAAACTGTCTGCAGCAACGGGGCAGTGAAGGGCCCATGGGTCAAGGGAATGCATAGCCGGGAAGAGGTGGTCAGCAGCCACAGAGAGGTCGTGGTCCAGTCAGAGGTGGTAACGGTTCCGGTCAGGGCCGTGGAGCACCAGGCCGAGGGGCAGAAAACACCTAGGTGAGATAGCCAGGGTTAGTTTATGCTGCTAGAGATCGAGAGGAGGCTGACGCATCGGATGTCATAACCGGTACGTTTCTAATTTATGGTTTGCCTTATACTGCCTTGATTGATATTGGTTCGACGCACTCTTATGTTGCTAGTGCTATAGCGGGAACTTTGAACTTAGATTATGAGACTTCTTCTAGGGAGATGACTGTAGTGGGCCCTCTAGGACAAACTGTAGTGGTGAGCAAACTGTATAAGGATGTACTCCTGGAAGTTCAAGGGGTAGTTTTTCGGGCTGATCTAATGGAACTGCCGTTTGGGGAGTTCGATTTGATCTTAGGAATGGATTGGCTGGTGAAGTATCAAGCAAATTTGGACTGTGCTGCCAAGCGTAAGGTGTTAAAAACTCCCGAGGGTGGTGAAGTGTTGGTGATAGGTGAAAGGGGGAACTGTTTGTCAAATGTGGTGTCTGCCTTAAGGGCAGAAAGGATGGTGAGGAAAGGATGCGAGGCAATTCTAATGTTTGTTCGGGCTCTGGAAGCCAAGGAACTAACTGTCGGAGATGTTAGGACGGTGAAAGAATTTTCGGATGTTTTCCCAGAAGAGCTCTCGAGATTACCCCCGGATCGTGAAGTAGAGTTTGGTATCGATCTTCTTCCGGGAACAGCGCCAGTATCTATTACTCCGTATAGGATGGCACCAAAGGAGTTGGTGGAATTGAAAGTGCAGATTCAGGAGTTGCTGGATAGAGGGTTTATTCGACCAAGTGTATCACCTTGTGGAGCGCCGGTGTTATTTGTTAAATGGAAGGATGGATCAATGCGTATGTGCATTGACTATCGTCAGTTGAATAAGTTAACAATCAAGAACAAATACCCTTTGTCGAGGATCGATGACTTGTTCGATCAGTTGAAGGGAGCCTCAGTCTTTTCAAAGATAGATCTGAGGTTAGGGTACCATCAGCTTAAGGTCAAAGAGGCGGATATTCATAAGACGGCTTTTAGGACTCGCTATGGTCACTACGAGTTCATGGTGATGCCATTTGGGTTGACTAACGCACCAGCAGCGTTTATGGATATGATGAACTGAGTATTTCAACCCTACTTGGATAGGTTTGTTGTGGTATTTATAGATGATATTCTGGTTTTTTCAAAATCGGAAGAGGAGCATGATTCACATCTTCGGGTGGTTCTGTAAATTCTGAGGGAGAAGCAGTTATATGCCAAATTCAGTAAGTGCGAATTTTGGCTAAGAGAAGTTACGTTTCTGGGTCACGTTGTTTCGACAGAGGGGATTAGGGTTGACCCTCGAAAAATTGAAGTAGTGTTGGATTGGAAGCCGCCTAGGTCTGTGGCGGAAATTCAGAGTTTTCTTAGTCTGGCCGGGTACTACCGAAGGTTTGTTGAAGGATTTTCTTTAATTGCGGCACCATTGACTAAGTTGTTACGGAAAGGGGTTCCGTTCGTTTGGTCTAATAAGCAGCAAGAGAGTTTTGAGAAGTTAAAAAGGATTTTGACGGAGGCTCCGGTGTTGATTTAGCCGGAGGCTGGAAAGGAGTTTGTGATTTACTGTGATACTTCACACACGGGACTAGGATGCGTGTTGATGCAAGGTGGAAAGGTTGTTGCGTACGCATCTCGACAGTTAAGACCGCACGAATCAAATTATCCCACACATGATTTGGAATTGGCGGCAGTGGTTTTTGCCCTGAAGATCTGGAGGCATTATCTGTACGGGGAAAAAATCTGTTATTTACACCGATCATAAGAGCTTAAAATACCTTTTGACCCATAACGAGTTGAATCTAAGGTAAAGGAGGTGGATCGAGTTGCTAAAAGACTATGACTGCTCGATCGAATACCATCTGGGTAAAGCTAACATGGTGGCGGATGCCTTGAGTCGTAAAGTAATCTCTGACTTGAGAGCAATGTTTGCTCACCTTAGTTTATACGATGATGGGAGTTTATTAGCTGAACTCCAAGTGAAACCCTCTTAGGTCAATCAGGTTAAGGAGAAGCAGCAGGCTGAGGAGTTGCTAAAGGGGAAGTTTCAGGTAGGATCAAGTGAAGGATCAACAGAATTTAGTGTGAATGAGGAAGGGCTATTATGTTTTCAAGGGAGAGTGTGTATGCCGAAAGATCCTGAGTTGAGGCATAAGATTTTGCAAGAAGCGCATGGTAGTCCATACGCTATGCACCCTGGAGGAAGTAAGATGTATCGAGATTTGCGAGATCAGTTCTGGTGGTTGGGTTTGAAACAAGAGGTGACCGAATTTGTGGGGAAGTGTTTGACCTGTCAGCAGGTAAAGCGAAACATCGCCACTATCGTGGTTGTTGCAGGCCGGTGAAGATTCCACAATGGAAGTGGGAAAGGATCACAATGGACTTTGTTAGTGGGCTACCCCTCACGCCTACTAAGAAAGATTCGGTCTGGGTGATTGTTGACCGCTTGACGAAGTATGCTCATTTCATACCAGTACGTGTCGATTACTCTCTGCAGAAATTGGCTAAGCTATATATAGCGGAGGTAGTGAGGTTGCATGGGGTACCAGTATCAATCATATCGGACAGGGACCCTAGGTTCACCTCACGATTTTAGAAGCGTTGCATCAAGCGTTGGGTGCGGTTGGATTTCAAGATGCGGCGTTTCATCCTCGAACCGACGACGGTTTGAGCGGGTAATTCAGATCTTAGAGGACATGTTAAGAGGATGTGTCATTGACTTCAGGGGTAGTTGGGAAGAGTTCTTACCGGTGGCGGAGTTTGCGTACAACAATAGCTACCAGTCAAGTATTCAGATGGCGCCCTATGAAGCATTGTACGGGCGAAAGTGTCGTACTCCTACCTGTTGGACGGAATTAGGGGAACGTCGGATTTTGGGACCGAAGTTGGTTACCGAGACAGAGGAGAAGATTGAGGTAATTCGGGCTCGACTTAAGGAAGCGTCAGACAGACAGAAGTCCTATGCTGACCTGAGGCGTAAGGACATAGAATTCGCAGTGGGTGACAAGGTGTTCTTGAAGGTGTTGCCATGGAAGAAAGTACTGAGGTTCGAACGAAAAGGTAAATTAAGTCCCAGATTTATCGGACCTTATCGGGTGTTGAAACGAGTGGGACCAGTAACTTATCAGCTAGAGCAACCTTCTGAGCTAAGCCAGATTCACAATGTATTCCATGTCTCTATGTTAAGACGCTACCGTTCGGATCCATCCCATGTGGTGCCTGTGGAAGAAATCGAAGTAAGACCCAACCTATCCTTTGAGGAGGAACCCGTGGAAATCCTAGATCGTGATGTCAAAGTACTGCGAAGGAAGACGGTTTCGTTGGTTAAAGTTCTATGGCAGAATCACGGTTACGAGGAGGCTACTTGGGAACCAGAGGAGACGCGATGCGACAACGATACCGCATCTTTTACGATCGTAATTTCGAGGCGAAATTTCATTAAGGGGTAGAAGCGTAACATCCTCGAATTAATGGGCCTTTGCGTTTAATATGTTGTTATGCTTAATGTGTTAATTGGAGTGTTTAAGGGGTTCGGATTGGGCTCAGGGTTGGGCCGAGGCCTTGATCAAATTTTCTGTTTGGACAATCAAGTGGTAAGCCAGTGAGGATAGGGCTTAAAAGATGTTATCTGTGATTATAAGACACAAGTGGGCTTGTGGCTCAGTGGCAAAGTGGCGCCACTTAGAGAGCAGGGAGGTGGCGTCAGTTGAGGAAGCCCAAGTTCGACTCGCATGAAGCCTAATTTTTCTTATTTAATTTTAATTATTTTCGGCATTAAAGGGGGGAGCAAGTTGGACGGCAATGGGGCTTGGAAATAGAGGGAATAAATGTTTGGATAATGTAGATAATATGGCTGCTAATGTGGCAGATAAAGGGAAGAAGAGGTGGTGTTATCTGGGTCACTTGTGGATGGGAGATCAGATAATGATAAGGGAGAAAGTTTAGGAGTTATCTGATGGTCACAGTGGTGGTCGAAATTCCAACACTGAGGGGGAGGAGGAATTGGTTCTGGTATGTTCAAGGGGTGCCGAAATTTCCCTTGATTAATAGCTTAGTTTTGGTTTTAAAATGGGCATTTTCGGTTTTTAGGTAGTAGGTGCCGAAATTTGGTAGGGGGGTATCTCTTCAATTCCAGCATTTGGGTCCTATTTGTTTTTCTTCTTTCCTCTCATCTCCACTTTTATGCAAAAGCTGAAATCCCATTGTTCTTTTCTCTGTTTCCCTCTACAAGCCGAAACCTCACAGTTCCTCTCTATATCTTTTCTTTTGATCTCCACTAGAGCCGAATCTCTTCACTTCAATTCTCTTCTCCACTCTTTCCTACTAACCGAATACTTTGTCCACTCTTTTCTCCTTGCTGATTTCTTTCTTCTATCATGCTAAGTGTCGGGATCTCTAAGGGTTAGTCGAATCTGTTGGTGTTAAGGTAAGTGCCGAATTCTCTCTTCGTTTTTTTTCTCTTCCGGTTTTTGGAGGCTAAAGCCGAAAGGCTAGCTGGCGTGATAGGATTATCCTTGGAGTAATGTTTTGATTATTCTTGTGTTTTCATTTTAGGGTGACACATCGGGAATCGAAGTAGATCGTCTAGATCTAAAAGCCGGAAACCGCTAGTCTCTAAACTCCATCTCTTTCGGGATTTCTAGGTAAGGGATCTCTGCACTATGAATGTACATTCGTGTTTGTATTCGATTCAATGTCTTAATCTGGTTTGTTGACTAAGATCTGTTCCATGGATACAAACGCTAGTCAAAGGGAAAAGGGAATTGGACCCGTAAATCCAACCCCTAAGTTTAAGAAACGAGCGGTGTCAGCAGTTCGAGATTGGCCGCCAGGTTGTGGACCGGCTTCGAAACAAAATCTTAGACAGTTAGCTATCGTATTGGCTTCTGATAGTGTCGACATAGAAGGTCTCGTCTTGACTGTAATCAGGTGTATAGATCTCTATCACACTAATTAATCTGTACTATATATGTTATGGGCTAAAAGCCGGGAAAAGGCTGTAAGGACAGTCGTATTACCCAAAAAGGGTAGGCAAAGGATGCCAGGTACGTAACCATAGAAACTTCTCTATGTGTGTATCGATGTATGTAAAAACCTGTGATCTTTTAGGTAGTATACTATCTTGATTTTGCATGGATGTATGCATGGGATAGGGTTAATATGATGAAAGGGGAAGAGCATGTTAATAGGTCACTTGGTGATCGGTGGTTAAACCACGAACGCTAAAATTAGGTCACAATAGTGATCGGTGGCTAAGCCACGTTAAATTTATCCCTGATTGTTAGGAATAGGCAGCATGACTGTCGATATGGTGTGTAGCGGTTGGTGGGTTGATTGTAGAAATCCCCAAGGTGTGTTGGCTGAGTGCGGTGGTGTGTGAGAGATGGATTTCTAGGTTGGGTTGGGCCATGTTGCATGTAAATATTCTCATTGCCATTGTGTATGGGCCAAGGCCCATAAAGTGTTTGTGGGCCTAAAGCCTTTTATGTGTTTTCGGGATTTGCACACTGAGTCTTGGTGACTCACCCCCTTTAATTTCCCTGACTTTTCAGATGAGTAGTAGATCGTGGACATGGGAGCCGAGGCGAACTCGAGGGGCCATCAAACTTTTTTTTTCATAAACTATTTCTGGTTTTCCTTTAAGTTTTAATTTTGGGACTATTTATGTAATAAGGCCCCATGGCTTAGGTTACCGCTTTATATTTGTTAATGTTTACAGTTTAAAAATTTATGTTCAAGGACTTAAGTTATAAAAAGTAATAAAATGGGTTTTCCAAACATGTTCAACAGAAAAGCAAAGGTTTTCATCAAATATCTTATTTTTAACAAATGCCTAAATAAAGAAACTGAGATTTCCAAAAACCATCAAAGCAAAGTTTTTAACAATAAACCCCGTAGCATACCAGATCTGGTCTTAGCGTTTGTGCCGGGTTTGGGGTGTTACAAACCCAACCCATCCATCCATCACACCCCCGACTAGCCAATCACACCTTTGGGGATCAAGTCAACCCACCCCCCCGCTCACACCAATTCGCAGGCAAATTGCCATTTATAATATATTTGTTTCGTAGGCAAGTTTCCATTTATAATATATTTGTTTCGCAGGCAAGTTGCCATTTATAATATATTTGTGGCAGAGCCACCGGAGTATCGTTGTAGTCAAGCTGCTTTTATATAGTATTTTTGGGGTCAAGCCACCGAAATCATAAGTAAACATTATAATGAATATTTTGTGGCAATGCCACCAGGCTACACTTCTCTTCATCATTTTTCCCAACCCATGCAATATGTAACATGCATCATACATAATTAAACATAATATCCACATATATGTAAAACAATCATTAATCCAATAATTTATTAAAATGCATCGGCCCATTATAGAACTTTGTAATTAGGCCCATTAAGGCATTCTATTAAATCGGCCTATAAGGGCATTTTCGTAATTCGACCCATAGGGGCAATTTCGTAATTCGTCCCATAGGGGCATTTTCGTAATTCGGCCCATAAGGGCATTTTCGTAATTCAAAAATTTAAATACTGATTTTGACAAATCTTTTAAAAATAATATACTTTAAGCAAATTTTCTCATCTTATGCCATATTACGATTTTTAGCCGAATGATAATAACAATATACTATTAAACATGTTACCGAATCATGGGTCTACGGAATTACGGTGTGAGATTACACACCTGATTACGGTAAGTATCAAACTCTCTTGATCGTCGGCACCTATGGCAACATAATACTCGATTAATCTAATGAACGAGATTTTTTTAATCTAAATCTAAACCAAGCGATCTATTGAAACGCTTACCCTCGATATCGTGAACGACCACGATTTGTCTATTCTCACCGGATGATGGTCCACAACCCGGTGGAAAATCCCGAATCACCGATACCGCTCTACGCTTGAACTTAGGAGTAGGAATAGCAAATCCACTCCTTTTGTGTTCTCCAATCACTTTTCCTTTCAAATCGGTTCCACTTGCCTCCATTGGAAAAAGTCGTAATCAAAAACGATATTACGATGATATAAAACGATTTTTTAAGGAAAAAGGTTCGGCTTACCACTATTTCCGTATGATCAACAAGTGGATAGATCGAGCGATTTAGTCCCTAAAAAATAAACGATTAGTCACAACCACTATTTCGTTTAGCAACTAACCGGTCAACGAAAAAGATTAAAATGAACCATAACGAATCCCTTACCTTAATGATGATGAATCCGATTTCTATCGATTGACTTATGGCTACGGATGAGACAAGATTATGAGAATCGGCTTTCCTCTATAACACTACACTAGAAGATAAACATGATTTAAGAGAGTAGGAGAGATATATTTTGATAAAGAAACAAAGTGAAATATCGATTAGTGATGGACACACATATTCGGCTAGGAAGAAAAAGAAAATGAAGATGAAAAGAGGGGAACGAAGTCACTTACCAATTCGGTCAAGAAAGGAGTGTCCAACACAAAAGAAAAAGAAAAGAAGAAGAATAGATTAGGTGTTAATAGGTTCGGCTAGTGAAGAGAAAAGAGAAAAAGGGATAGAAAAGAAGTGTTAGGGAGTTTCGGTTGACACATAATTGAAAATGATCAAAATGGTCAAGATGATCAATATGAGATGGGTGTTTCGGCAACAAGGGAAGAATGAGTATAGATGGATTGAGAGTTTTGGCACAACAAGGGAACAAGATGAACAAAATGCAAAGAGAATTTTGGCCAAAACAAAGGAAGAGAGTTGGGAAGAGAAAACACCAATATGCTAAAAAGAAAGTAGGCCTTCCAAGCACTAATTTGCCAAATGACTAATGAAGAATTCGGCTACCCAAAACCCCCTCTCAAACCGTGTATCATCTTTACCAAAAGATGAACATTGACCAAATAAAATCTTTCCAAAACACCTTCCACACTATAAGCCAAAATGTTCCCTTCTCTTTCCTTTTCTTTCATTTCATTCCTTGTTTTTCCCTTGTTTTCCTCCTTACCATATTCCCTTAGCCATCTTTCCATAAATAAAAAGTCTCCCTTACCAAGAATACTATCATGGCCGACACTTAGGGAAGGAACACAAAAATAAATCCCAAAATTTGCACTAGGTGGGATTCGAACTCCATCCCTCAAGCCCATACATGCAACGCCACACCACTCCTCTACTAGCTTCACTTGTGCTAGCAAAATGCACACTTATTTCCATAAGCATTGATGTCACTTACCTATCTCTCCTTAAAGTGCTTAAACATAAAAATTTTGCTAAGGCCCAGCTCAACCCCGAGCCTTCTTAGGACCCCTAAACATACACAATTAACATTTTTAACTAGCCTATCGCATAGTATAATGCAAAACATAAAATTCCGAATTTTAGGATGTTACACCATAAACATCCAAATTGACTTTCCCACTAAGTCCAACTCGCAATTATGCTATTCCTTATTCTCAAAAATTCTAAAAGGCTTCTACGCTCTCGCCCAATAGGCCCAATTCTACTAGGCCCAATTTCGGGATGTTACAAGGGGATATGTTTATGTAGCCTTCGGCAGGGCAACTATATTGCAAACCAGATTGGTAGTAATGGTGTAAATGAACAGAATGTTCGATGAACTTTTCCTAAACCATTCATATAATGTTCGTTTGTGTTCGTTTATTAAGCTAAATAAACGAGTAAGAACAAAATTTTTATGTCTGTTTAATAAACAAATGAACACGAACAGAGCAGTGTTCAGTTTGTTTATGTTCACGAACAAGTTCATTTATAAGCTCATTTTGTAACAGCCCGATTTAGGGGCTAGCCAAAACTGTGTTTTAGACCACTAATCCGAGGTCAGAGAAAATTATTTTAGTATTACTTTATATGTTATAGCATGATTATATGGGTGCATGAAAATTTTGGTGCCTTAATTTTAGCGATTGCATGCTTAATCGCGAAAAAGGACTAAATCGCATAAAGTGTGAAAGTTCTATTTTACAAGTTAAAGGTGCCTAATAGCCATATAATATTAATTGGAGGCCTTTAATGTGCAAATTGACCCTTAGATATAAGGTGGCCGGCCATAGGGGGACAAAGAAGTCAAAATTAGTCAAAGTTGGTGTAGTAGGTGGATTAAATTGATGAAATAGAATAAAATAAAGAAAAGATGATATCCTTCTATTCACTCATCTTCTTCCACTGAAAATTAGCAGCAAATAGGGGTTTGAAAACCCAAAAATTTCAGCAAGCTCTTCACCTTTCAAGTAAGTGATTTTAATGGTTTTTCTTGATGATAATTGTACTTTTGAAACCCCTAAAGCTTAAGCTAGCTAAAGAGGGGACTATTTTGCAAAATGGTTAAAAGTTTATAGTTTTTCCATGTGAGCATGTATGTTGTTGGCTGCATTTTTATGGAAGAATATGAGCCTTAGTTGTTAAATACACAACTTTTGTAAAAGGTGTTACCATGAAAACACCTAAAAGGACCTTTTTGTAAAGGTTATAAAATAGGTGGTAAAGGTTGGAAATAATGAGTATTGAGGGCTTCCATACGAGTAATAAATGTTCACCTAGGCTCGTTAAAGAAAGAAATTTGATTAGAATTGATTTCTGAGCCTAGGGGTAAAATAATCATTTTGTGAAAGTATGAGGGCAAAATGGTAATTTTGCCAAAGTATGAATTTTGAGATGTGTTGACTAATATAGATCAAAAAGAACGAGGAATTAACCTTGACCGAGGAAAGGGCAAGGTATCAGACTAGATCAACAAATTGGCCTATTTTGAAATCGAGGTAAGTTTGTGTGTAATAAATTCAACATCATGTTATTTAGTTTTAAAATGTTTGATATTAGTGATGATGAACATTATTTCTATGAATTTGAGTAATGATGTTGAATGAGAAAATGAGGAGAATTGTTACGTTGAAGTCCCGGTTGGACTTAAATAAATGAGAGAATAATATCATCAAGATTTGAGATGAGTAAGGTCCCGTATAAGACCAGGTCTAGGACATGGCCTCGGCACCAAATTGAAATTCCGTATAAGACCATATCTGGGATATGGCATCAGCATTGAATATGAAAATCGTATAAGACCATATCCAGGATATGGCATCGACAATCGATATAAGGTCCCGTATAAGACCATATCTGGGATATGGCATCGGCATCTAGAAGTGACTCCACGTAAGACCACATCTGGGATGTGGCATTGGTGTCATAATTATGTGAATGAGAAGGATCATTTATCTTCGAATATCCCATGTGATTCAATGGGGTAAATAGTTAAGCTTATGATAGAGATGAGACTAATGCTAAGACTATGTGATGAAGTGATACAGGTATATGTGAATAATTCACGAGAATGGTTTACGATATGTGGCATGATTTGTAATCAGTAAGAATAAGTATGAGTAAATTATGGAAATGAGCTTGAGACTTGTGTTTTATTTCAATGCAATGGATGGATGACATTACGAGCTTTATGTTTCTTTTTATTTCATGCAAACTTACTAAGCTTTATGCTTACCCCTCTCATTTCCCTTTTCTTTGTAGCATTGCCAAGTTAGCTCGAGAATTCATGGAACGTCGGAGTTCGAAAATCACACTATCGACTTCTCTTTGGTATAGCAAATTTAGACTTAATTTGAGTATGGCATGTATAGGGCTTGGTCATTTTGTTATGTCATATTTGTTAGCCAAAGTGTTAGCTATTAATGTTGTTCAATTCGTTTTGTAAATGGTCATGGGAAATTGGCCTATACTTGACATATTCATATATTCAATGATGATGAATTTCATGAAGTGTATGCTTGTGTAGATGTCTTGATTATGAGTTCTTAGAGGCGCCATATGGTCATAATATGTGTTGAATTAAATTGGTAAAAGTATGGTTGCTTTGCAAGGTGGCATTTTGCTTGGTAGATAGCCTTACAAATGTCCACACGGGTAGACACACGGGCGTGTGTATAGGCCGTGTGTGACACACGGTCAGCCCCATGGGCGTGTTGATTGGCCGTGTGTCCCCTTGCATGCTAGGTTTGCAAGTCAGTATGCTCAGTAGTAAACACACGGGCAGAGACACGGCCGTGTGTTTCAGCCGTGTGGGAGGCACGGCCACGGACATGGGCGTGTGCCCAGGCCGTGTGAAGTCTGCACCTGAAATTAGGAATTTAATTCGACACACGGTCTAAGGACACGGGCGTATGCCTTGGCCGTGTGACCTTAGTGAGGTGATGATGTCATAAACAAAATGCCATGGTTTTTGCACACGAGCTAAGACACGGGTATGTCGTGGCCATGTGAGGGACACGGGCCAGGGACACGGGCGTGTGTCTGGTTGTGTGAAAACCCCCTGTAGGTTCAAATTGAGAAATAAATCCACACGGGTGTGAAACACGGGCATGTGAATTTTCCACACAGGCGTGTTCCATTCTTCACATGGGTGTGTGGCCCTGTTTTATGTCAAATTTGTCTAAGGGTTCAAAAGTTTCCTGCTTAGTCCCAAATCATTCCGGATATGAGTTTAGGGTCCCGTAGACCTATAATAAGAACATTATGGTCTTGAATGAAAAATTTTAAGTTGAAATGAATTTTTTATGAATCGATGTCACCTGATTGAGCAGGTTAAGTATGGTAATGTCTGGTACCTGGTTCAGGTGTCGAATACGGGTAAGGGGTGTTACATTTAGTGGTATCAGAGCTACGGTTTAGTCGATTCTCGGACTAATGTAGCGTGAGTATGATTCTAGCTATACATGCCATATGAATGAGTATTTGTATAATGATAGTGTGACGACTCCTGGCGATTTGAATTATGTTTTTATATAGTAAATGGATCCTGATCAAACTCCAGCCGATGAAGCTACAAGTAATGCACCGGCTCCCGCGCAAGGGACCGCGCCAGTAGAGAGTAGACCCGAGACTTTGGGTCAGGGAGAAGAGGCTCGAGAAGCTTTTCTCCATATATGAGCAACTGGTATACCGAGTTTATTCGAGCAAATCCTAATGCTCAACCCCCTCCTCCCCCACCTATTCCTCAGCCCGCTCCTGTAGCTCCTCAGGTGGTAGAGGTAGTAAAAAGAGAAAGGCCTCCGGTCGATAAGATCCGAAAACAAGGAGCCGAGGAATTTCGGGCTAGTAAGGATGATGATCTGGAGAGGGCAAAATTCTGGCTTGAGAATACCATCAGGGTATTCGATGAGTTGTCATGAACGCCTGAAGAGTGCATAAAGTGTGCGGTGTCTCTCTTGAGAGATTCGGCCTATTAGTGGTGGAACACCCTTGTGTCGGTGGTACCAAGGGAGAGAGTTAACTGGGAATTCTTCCAAGAGGAATTTTGAAAGAAGTACATTAGTCAAAGGTTCATCGACCAGAAAAGAAAGGAGTTCTTGGAGCTAAAATAAGGTCGAATGAAGGTGGCTGAATATGAGCGTGAGTTCGTGAGGTTTAGCAAATACGCTTGAGAGTGCATATCGACAGAAGCCATCATGTGCAAAAGATTCGAGGATGGGTTAAATGAGGATGTCCGTTTGTTTGTTGGTTTCCTCGAACTAGAAGAGTTTGTGGTGCTGGTAGATCGAGCCTGTAAGGCTGAGGAACTAGTCAAAGAGAAAAATAAAGTTGAAATTGAGTCTCGCGACTCAAAGAAGAGACAGTTAGGCAAGTCATTCCAATCCTCATCCAAGAAGTCAAGAGCTTTCACTATTCGATCGGCCACCTCAGCTGGATTTTCAAGTAGAAGTAAGGGTAGACAGTACCCGAGATCTAAAGCTCAGACTACTTCGGTTGCTAGTGTTGGCAACGCTCGACCGAGTAGACCGAAATGTCCGCAGTGTGGCAAACGTCATCCCAGGGAGTGTCGAGTAAACGAGAAAGCTTGTTTCAAGTGTGGATCCCTAGACCATTTTATCAGAGATTGCCCCGAGGTGGGAGAGAAAGAGAGACCTCAGAGTGCAAGACCGGGAGGTACTGCTAGAGGAAGGCCACATAGAAACTCGAGAAATGAAATGAGTAGCAAGAATTCATCTAGAGAGCAGACTGCAAGAGCTGGGGGTAGAGCACCAGTGAGAACATATGTCATTCGTGCTCGCGAAGAGGCGTTCTCCCCCGACGTGATCACGGGTACATTTTCTCTTTATGATACTCATGTTATAGCATTAATTGATCTGGGATCTACCCACTCGTATATTTGCATGAAATTAGTCTCTAGCATGAGTATACTTGTAGAGTCTACTGAATATATGATAAGAGTGTCGAATCCCCTAGGCAAATGTGTGTTGGTCGATAGAGTATGCAAAGGTTGCCCTTTGATGATTAGGGGTCATTATTTTCCGGCTAATCTTATGTTATTGTCGTTTGATGAATTCGATGTCATCCTTGGGATGGGTTGGTTAATCACTCATGATGTGATAGTGAATTGTGGAAAAGAGTTTATTGAGTTGAAATGTGAAAGTAGGGATCTTATTCGTGTAGAATCAGATGAGCAAGACAGATTGCCAGTAGTGATATCTTTCTTGTTGACTCAGAAATATCTAAGAAAGGGGTACGAAGCTTACCTTGCCTTTTTGATGAATACTAGAGAGACTGAGTTAAGAATTGAATCGGTGCCCATAGTAAGTGAGTATCCAAATGTTTTCCCGAAGGAATTACCAGGGCTACTGTAACAGCCCGATTTTTACCCTAATCGGAACAGTGGTTTTGAGACCACGAATTCGACTCAAAAAAATATCTTAATATTATTTTCTATGTTTATTATGTGTGAATTGGTATTTGTGAAATTTTCGCATTAAAATTTGATCATTTTGATGCTTAATTGTGAAAAAAGGGCTTAATCGCGTAAAATAAAAATTTGAGGGTTATATGAGATAGTGTCGAATTGTTGATGTCTTTATAAATTGGAGGCTTAAAGTAGCAATTTGGCCATAATAGAGAGTTAGTGGCCGGTTGGTATGCATGAAATAGTGATCTTATTTGTTTATTATTTCTTTATGTGAAAATGGTATATTTTATTATAAGTTAATAGTAAAATATCATTAATATGTGTAAGTAAATAAAACAAATAAGAAATAAAATTTATATTGGTTCCATGTTCATCTTCTCAAGTCGAAATTGGCTAAGGAAGAAGAAAACACCATTCGGCCATTTCTTTCTTCAATTAAAGTTATGTTTGAGCTTAGTTTTGAATAAATTTGACATATTTGAGATGGTTTTTGAGTTATTTATCTTGCCCATGTATTAATTTATGAAATCTATAAAGAATTTATATTCGACTATTGAAGAAGTTGTGAAAAATTCGGTGTTGATGTTAGGAAATAGAAAATATGTAATAGATTTTTAAGTTATGTATTACCAATCTTCAAGAAATTAGTTATTAGGGCTTAATTGAGGAAATTGATAAATGGAGGGACTCAATTTTCTAAAATAAATATAGTGTAGGGACTTGTATAAGTCCAATAAATATTCGGCTCTTGTTTAGTGAAAGGAAATAGAGTGAATTTTATGTTCTATGCATTGTGGACTATTTTGTGAAATGCTTAAATAAGATTAAATTGTGAAATTTATATATTAAGGGGCCAAAATGTGAAATAAATGAAAGGTATGGGCATGTAGTAAGGTTATGCATATTCGGCCCTTAAGAAGTTTAGTCAAATTTTGTGTAATTTGTGCTTTGTGCAAAAAGGGCTAAATTGTAAAAAGTGAAAAATATCAGGGGCAAAATGGTAATTTGCCCATTTATGAGTTTTCGGAATAAATTCAATGGAATTATATTTGATTTTAGCTAAATTTGAAACTTATTAGATCAAGAACAAAAAGGGTCGGGATTGGATCGGGGAAAGGCGAAGTTAATCGAATAGTCGGGAAACAAAGTCCGTCGATACTCGAGGTAAGTTTTTTTAAGCAATTAAGTTGAATTTGATTTAATTATAGAGGTGTACTTAAATTTAACGGAATTATGTATATTTATTATTGACATAGCCGAATGTGAGGTATGTTATATGCCATTGGTACACCCGAATATGATTGATTATGGAGATGAAATAAGTTAACTTGTATATATGTGGTTGAAGTTTAAGTATTAGATGTATATATAAAGGATTAACAAGTTTGAGAAAGGCACTAAGTGTGCGAATTCAAATACCGAGCACTAGGTGTGCGAAATCGGTCATTAAGCACTAAGTGTGTGAATTGAATTACCGAGCACTATGTGTGCGAAATCGGTTAGCGAGCACTAAGTGTGCGAATTTAATTACCGAGCACTAAGTGTGCAAAATTGGTTAATAAGCATTAAGCGTACGAGTAAATTTTCAATTCAAAGATTGAATTCGGTAAGTTTTGATATTATGAGATGTTATTATTTGAAATGTAAGTATAAGTTTGGTAAGTGATACTTGCATATGAAATTATGATAATGTGATATATATATTTACACTTGTTTAAATGTAAATGTATTTGTTTTGATGTGAGAAAGTGATTTATAGATCGATATGAAACCTATGATTAAATGTGTGGGTGTTCGGCCTTTGGAGCTATGAAATGTGAGAGTTTATGAAAGGTGATATAAATTATAGCTATGGTTGTAAACATTATTTGGGATTACCTAAAATCGGTATTACTAATATAATGATATAATGTATTGTTGTTGCGATATTGCTTATAACTTACTAAGCTATGATCGCTTACTATATGTGTTTATTTGCATTGTTTTATAGATTTTGGAGACAGGTTACGAGCTCGGGGATCATCGTCAAAGTCCATCACACTATCGACTAACCTTGGTATTTTATAAGCTGAATTTTTGTAACTATGGCATGTACAGGCTGGGTCGTATTTTGAAATGATTGTTTTGGGGATATGTATATATTATGCCATGCGAAAATGGCTAAATTAATGTCTAAATTATGAAAATTAGATTTTGGTAATTAGGTGTGATGTGTTGGATCTAATTTCTAATGGTTGTGCAAGTTTGATCGCTGTAAATCAGAGTTTTAAAATTTATAAAAGAATGATCGAACCTGGAAACTAACTCTGACAACGATTGAGGCAAGTGCACCTATCGAACAGTAGTATAGCTTAGGCAAGACTGGATTATCGAACCCAAAGGAACTAAAAGTACCAATACTCACCGTCTTTTTATTATTTAGCCTTAATATAAAGTGATGGTTGTTTAAACTAAAACTAATCTACTTACTAAGCTAAGACGCAAGACAAAAAGAATGAATTCGGAAATAACTTTTGGAAAAACTCAGGTTGACTCAAGCGATACCCTTAGGAAAAATCCACCTAGACTTCACTTGTTATTTAACCTTGAACCATATGATTTATTTACTTAGTTTGATCCGTGAGACTCCCTAACGTATATTAAACCCTCTCTCGAGGCGAATAACATCTAACCCTAGGTTAATTAGTGGAACTCTCGTTCGCTTATAATAACCCCCTAGAATAGCAGTGAAATCAATCTATGGACTCCCATATTAGGTTTCACCCTAATCCGGCAAAATCTCGTCACCCTATCTCTAGGCGTGCGATCAACTCCGCTTAATTATGTTGGATCTACTCTTAGGCAGGGTCTATTCCTCCTCCACCTAAGCACATTAGATTTGGATTAAGTTCACACAATTAAGAACAAACTAAGTTATTATCATATAATTCAAAAATCAAATAACAAGATTCATCATAGGTTTCATCCCCTTCGGGTATCCGAAGGTTTAGTTCATAACAATAAAGGAAAACATCTCAAGAGAAAAGATAACACAAAACATAAGAAATCCCTAAAACCCCACAAGGAATTGAAGAGGAGATCCTCTGTCTTGAGTAGAATTCTCTTCTTGAGATGGATCAACTGGCTATCTTCGAGTGATTCCCACAAATCGACCTTTTCGACTGGCTTTTTAGCCTCGCTTTCGCCCCTTTCACCGGGTACCTAGGGTGTATTTATAGGCTTTTGAAATACGTTTCTTTCTCCCTAAGTATCCTTTCCCGAATGAAATTGCTCTTCTCGACGGCAGAGGCATGGCCATGGCACACGCCCGTGTAAATCGTGGCCAGGCCGTGTTCGACACTGTTAAATGAGGCACGGCCGTGTAAGTTGTGGTAAGGCCGTGTTCTAGTAGGAATGGTGGCACGGCCGTGTGGGTTGAAGTCCAGGCCGTGCTGATTTCGTGGCTTGGCCCAATTTGGTCCGTTTTGAGCCTGTTTCTCGTTCTTTTCGTCATCGGGTGCTTTCCTAAGTATAAGACATGAAAAGAAAGGATTAAGAGCACATTTTTACATAAATTGGGGCTTAAATCATCCAAAAGCATACTAAATGTGGGCTTAGAATATGTTACTTTTACAGTTTATCAAATACCCCCACACTTAAGCTTTTGCTTGTCCTCAAGCAAAATTCTCAACTTACGATTAAAACGAACTTTCCTCAATTCATAATAATCATTGATAGTGTCTCATCATAATTCATAGATAATTTATACATGGATAATTCAATTCAAAGTGTCCTAAAAATTCAAACAGTATAAGTCATAGATTTTGTAGCTCGAAAACATAGGTGTCTCCCCTTATCTAGATAATTACCTTTGATTTGAAATCGACAAGGATTGGCATCCTCACAAAAAGATTCACTTAAATCACTCAAAGTGTTTAAGGTTCAAAATTAGGCACTCAAAGGTCGAACATGAAGAGTTAATCCCAGAGGCTTGCATAAAAATCAAATCTCTACCACTGAAATATGAGTTGAAACACAAATCAAAAGGTCTTTAACAGGGTTGCAACGGGGCTAGGGTTAAGGTGTGGAATAAGGCTAAATTAGAGGGTTAGAATCGAGATTAAATTGACAAATTACCTAACTAAGAACTAATGAACTAATAATAATTACATTAATTGAAAACTAATAATACTAACACTACGAGCTTCTTCTTCGATATATGGGATTCAAACGTATAAGCTCATTTAATCACAACTAATAATGAATAATGAATATACTTTTTTTTAAGAACAAACTAAATACATAATAAAGGATAAACTACTAAAATTCATAACTAGGCAACTAATCAGATCAAATCTCGATATAAGGGTAGTCAAAAGGAATGGTGATAACAAAAACAAAGTGGTTCTGGGTTAATGTTAGTGGGTATGTCAATAAAAGGGTGTCAGGTTAAAACGGGGTTAACTAGGGGTTAATTTGTGACGGTAGGCTTTTTAGGGAATTAGTGGGTTAAATCCTAGGTGCCTTTATCATCTCTGTGAATCAAATCATAAAATGTGGTCTCGACATGTATAATCGATGCAAGTTCTAAAATAACAAATCAGTGTTGACATACTCATGCTCAATAAAATGAGCAAGAAAAAGAATTTATGCTCTATAAGGCTAAAAAACTCACAAAAATTATGGGTATTTCGATGTCAACCTCGTAAATTTCAAACTTCAAAGTAATATTTAAACTCAGTTCGACAACCTAGAAAATTTTTAATTTCTGAAAAATAGACTTATCATGATTGATTCTCTAGTATTCTTCAAATTTAATTATCAATGCACAATTATCAATGACTTAATCTAAAACATATCAATAAAAATCATAAATCATCAGAAATTTCATCCTAATTAGCAATATAAGTAAATTACTTAAGAACAAGACTAAATTAAGGGTTTTTGTTAGGTATCTTTTTAGGTTGTTCACCCCCCCACACTTAAGATGTACGTTGCCCTCAATGTACAAAGACATATAATGACAATTAATATGTAAAATCAAAAGAGAGGGGAGAGAGTGACACTCCCTAAATTGGATGATTTCCTAGAGTTGGCAGTGGTCGTGGTGAAAGATAACTTGGAGGGCTCGTTTTTGGATGTGGTGGATGCTCACGAGTTCTGCGCTAGATGAAGAAATTGGGGAACTCGTGGAGGATTAGCCAGGATTTATTAAGACAAATTTAAAATAAACTAAATATATAATTAAAGAAAAGAAAAGTAAAGAAAGAGGAAACAAAAATGTAAACGAAATAAAACTAAAAGATAAAGGGGCTTGAGAATCCTTATTGGTGTCTGGTTTGCGAGGTGGATATTACTTCTACGGTCACATAGGTGCTGGCGGTGGTGGAAGTGGCGTGATTCCCAAGCAGCCTTTAGCTCCTAAGTCAAAGAAACTAAGATAGAATAAAATAATTTAAGCGGAAGAGAAGTGTAGATAAGGAAACTTAAGAAAAAGAGAAAAATGAAATAAAAACTAAATAGCCTCAAATATCCTTGGCTTGTTGTTCGGATGAAGTCTGGCATGAACTCATGTGAATCGGTCTCCTTTAGGGAGATTGGCCTCTTACGCTTCCTTGCCATGGATATGATATTGTTGTGGCTCAAGAGTCTAAGGATTTCTTAGGGAAAAGGAAAAAGAAAGGAAAGAATGGAAGAAGGAAAGAAGAAAGAAGTGGGTTAAGAAGAAAAATGAAAAGGGTATGATGTTTAAATAGAATTTCAGGTCTGGCGGTTTCCCACGCCCGTGGGTTGAGGGTGTGTCAATTCACACGGCTGCCTCGCACGGTCGTGCTCTAGGGCGTGTTGATTCCCCACGCTCGTGTCTAGCCTGTGTTTGACAAGTCAGTATATTAGCACGGTTAGCTGGCACGGGCATGTTCAGCCTGTGGTTGGCAAGTCAGTAGCCTCACACGGCCGTCAAGCACGGTCGTGTCACTTTGTCGGTGCCCATGGGAGAGTGGTTGAGTCCGTGATTGCCAGAAATTAGGTCATTCTGACTTGTACCGCCCTGCCCTGTTAGTACCAAGATTCTTGAGGTACACACGGCCACGACCACGGCCGTGTGCAAGGCCATGTGTCCTGGAATTCTGCACCCCTTGTTAGTTTATAACTACGTATTCAGAAAGAAAAGAAGAAAAGAAAAATAAATTTAAAGCAAAATGTGAGAATAAGTTATGTTAGTGCTCGGGTTGCCTCCCGAGAAGCGCTCGTTTATAGTCTTAAGCTAGACTCTCTTCTCGTTTGCATCTTCATGGTGGTTTGAGGAGTTGGAAGTCCTTCCTCACGTTATTATCTGTATCCTCGTGAAAAAATTTAAGTTGAGATGCGTTTATAGTAAAAGTACCAAAAATAGGATTACTTACCTCGACTGTTTCGGATGGGAAAACACTGGTTACCCTAAAAGATATTTCTTTATTTGTGCTAGGGTCAGGAGGAGATATTCGAAGATCTGCTTCGTCCAACAGTACCTTGTCCCATATTTTGAAGTGGTTTGTTGTTCCTATAAGCTCTTCTGGGGGTTCTTTCGATTTTTCCTCGTGTGGTTCTGGTTCTTCGTCGTGTATCCCTAATTTCTCCTTAAAGTGTGTCTTCCACTCATCTAGATCATCGAACTGGATCCCTCGATCTTCATGAGTTATTTCTTTGTTGGGGTTGGGGTCAGGATCGGGTTCAGTTGTATTCTTTGGTGGTGTTTCCTGAAAAGAAGAGTTAACCGAATGGTTATTAGGGACATTTACATTCTCACCTTGATTACTCGATGTTCTAGCCGAATCGAGAGCCTTGATGGTGATGGTCTCATTACCTACGCAAAGTATGAGTTCTCCTGCATCAACATCAATTTTAGTCCCAGCGGTTGCTAAAAGGGTCTTCCTAAAATTAGGGGGTCGAATTATCCTCATCCATGTCTAAGACAACAAAATCTACTTGGGAAAACGAATCATCAATTTTTACAAGAACATCTTCGATAATACCCTTAGGAATTCTAACATGTTTATCACCTAATTTAATGCTCATCCTAGTTTGTTTGGGTTTCCTAGACCTAATTGTTTAAACATTTTATAAGGCATGACATTTATGCTTGCCCTAAATCACCTAACGCATTATCAACGCTTAGTCTACCAATTAAACATGGAATTGTAAAACTCCCTGGATCTTTTAATTTATGTGGTAGCTTATTTTGCAAGATTGCTGAGCACTTTGCGTTGAGTTCCACATGCGAATCTTCGTCTAGTTTCCGCTTGTTTGTCAAAAGCTTCTTTAAGAATTTCCTGGAATCAGGCATCTGCGAAAGAGCTTCGAGGAGTGGTAAGTTAATGTGTAATTTCTTTAAAAGTTTAAGAAACTTACCAAACTGTTCCTCTGTGTCGTCTCTTTTCAACGCTTCGAGATAAGGTATGTGAGGTTGGTACTCCTTGATTACCGGTTTTGGCTTGTCTTGTGTTACCTCATCTTTACCTTTCCCTACCTCGTTTCCTTGTGTTGATATGGATTCATCTACCCTTGTATTCTCCTCGAATTTGTATGGCTTGGATCTGCTTTTTTAGGATTAATTTGGTGTTACTTGGTAGACGCCCTTGCGGTCGTTCGGATAATAGCTTTGCAATTTCTCCGATTGATCGGGTAATTTCCCGATTTCCTTTGTAAGTCCTCCAACTTGGTTCTCGATCATTTTGATCGATGTTTGTTGGGTTTTGAGCGTTACCTCATTTTTTTGGAGACGGGCTTCTGTGGATGCTATGAATTTGTTCAACGTCTCTTCAAGACTCGGCTTCTTTTCCCGTGGATAGGGTGATTTTGGAAATTTTGAGGAGGTTGTTGTCTTTGATTTCCTTGATTTCCTTGTCCTCCCCACACGAAAAATTTGGGTGGTTCCTCCAACCTGGATTATAATTATTACTATATGGGTTATTATTAGATCCAAAATTGTTACCTATATAGTTCATCTGTTCGCTCTCTCGTGCCCTGGTTGGTAGGGTGGGTACTCGAGGATTCGCCACGGTTCCCACCTGCCTTTGCATCACCGGATTTATCTCATGAAGAACACAAACCATCAATCTTTTTATTCATCAACTCTACCTGATTTGATAGCATGGTTACTCTGCGTCGAGGTTGTAAACTCCAAATGCTTTTTGTTGGCCTTGTTCTTGTAACTTGCCACTGATAGTTGTTCAGCGACATCTCTTCAATAAACTCGTAGGCTACCTCAGGAGTTTTATTATTCAGGGTTCCACCGGCGACTGAATCAATTAATTGCCTCATTGAAGGATTCACACCGTTGTAAAAAGTTTGTACTTGGAGCCACAATGGTAATCCGTGGTGTGGGCATCTCCTCAAGAGATCTTTGTATCTCTCCCATGCGTCGTATAATGTCTCTAAATCCATCTGCACAAAAGAAGATATATCATTACGTAACTTGGCCGTTTTGGCCGGTGGAAAATATTTTAATAGAAATTTTTTTGATCATTTGTTCCCATGTAGTGATTGACCCTCGTGGTAACGAGTTTAACCACTGTTTGGCTTTATTCCTTAATGAAAAGGGAAATAACCGAAGACGTATGGCATCATCAGAAACACCATTTATTTTGAAGGTATCACGTAACTCTAAAAAAGTTAGCTATATGAGTGTTTGGATCTTCGTCCTGCAAACCATCAAATTGAACAAACTGTTGAATCATTTGAATAGTGTTAGGCTTTAACTCAAAATTATTAGCAGCTATAGCAGGCCTAACAATACTCGATTCTACCCCTGTTAAATGAGGTTTAGCATAATCATACATAGTACGAGGGGCATTCTGATCCGCCACATCATTTTGCGGTGGTGGATTATTTTCGTCCATCCCTTCAGTAGGATTAGATCTGTCTTCCTGCTCTCCTTGGTAATTTAGGGCTCGCCTAATTTCTCTACGATTTCTTCGAGCAGTAGCTTCAATATCACTGTCGTATTCTAAGGGTCCTCTTGGGTTTCTTCTAGTCATAAACTAGAGGTACCTGATTGGAAAACAAATAAATAAAATTTAGCAAAAATTAAAATTAAAACTAGAAAGAAAAATAAATTGCGAAAAATAAAATAAAAAATAATGGCTAAAGTAATAAAAATAGAGTTTTCTTAATATTTTAGTTCCCCGGCAACGGCACCAAAAACTTGATCGCTGTAAATTAGAGTTTTAAAATTTATAAAAGAATGATCGAACCTGGAAACTAACTCTGACAACGATTGAGGCAAGTGCACCTATCGAACAGTAGTATAGCTTAGGCAAGACCGGATTATCGAACCCAAAGGAACTAAAAGTACCAATACTCACCGTCTTTTTATTATTTAGCCTTAATATAAAGTGATGGTTGTTTAAACTAAAACTAATCTACTTACTAAGCTAAGACGCAAAGACAAAAAGAATGAATTCGGGAAATAACTTTTGGAAAAACTTAGTTGACTCAAGCGATACCCTTAGGAAAAATCCACCTAGACTTCACTTGTTATTTAACCTTGAACCATATGATTTATTTACTTAGTTTGATCCGTGAGACTCCCTAACGTATATTAAACCCTCTCTCGAGGCGAATAACGTCTAACCCTAGGTTAATTAGTGGAACTCTCGTTCGCTTATAATAACCCCCTAGAATAGCAGTAAACCGATCTGTGGACTCCCATATTAGGTTTCACCCTAATCCGGCAAAATCTCGTCACCCTATCTCTAGGCGTGCAATCAACTCCGCTTAATTATGTTGGATCTACTCTTAGGCAGGGTCTATTCCTCCTCCACCTAAGCACATTAGATTTGGATTAAGTTCACACAATTAAGAACAAATTAAGTTATTATCATATAATTCAAAAATCAAATAACAAGATTTATCATAGGTTTCATCCCCTTTGGGTATCCGAAGGTTTAGTTCATAACAATAAAGGAAAACATCTCAAGAGAAAAGATAACACAAAACATAAGAAATCCCTAAAACCCCCTGAAGGAATTGAAGACGAGATCCTCCGTCTTGAGTAGAATTCCGGCTTCTTGATATGGATCAACTGGCTATCTTCGAGTGATTCCCACAAATCTGACCTTTTTGGCTTGGCTTTTTAGCCTCGCTTTCCGCCCCCTTTCAGCTGGTACCTAGGGTGTATTTATAGGCTTTTGAAATACGTTTCTTTCTCCCTAAGTATCCTTTCCCGAATGAAATTGCTCTTCTCCACGGCAGAGGCACGGCCATGGCACACGCCCGTGTAAATCGTGGTCAGGCCGTGTAAGTTGTTGTAAGGACGTGTTCTAGTAGGAATGGTGGCACGGCCGTTTGGGTTGAAGTCCAGGCCGTGCTGATTTCATGGCTTGGCCCAATTTGGTCTGTTTTAAGCCCGTTTCTTGTTCTTTTCGTCATCGGGTGCTTTCCTGAGTATAAGACATGAAAAGAAAGGATTAAGAGCACCTTTTTACATAAATTGGGGCTTAAATCATCCAAAAGCATACTAAATGTGGGCTTAGAATATGTTACTTTTACGGTTTATCAAGTTCGTTCATGATATATATATATATAATGTGTGGTATGTATGGATTTTGTTTTTAAGCGAGTTTGGTTCAGTCTCATAAAATGAGTTATGTTTTTGAAGGATAGAATCTATGTATATGTCCGAATGTGTATAGGTTATTTTGATTAGGCTTGTATTGGTAATATATTCACATATATTATGCTTGAATGTTTGGCTAATTAGGTATTATTGGTAAATTTGGAATTGGTGGTATTCGTTATCTGTGAACTAAGCTATACTATGGGAATTTGATAATTTCATATAGTTACTTGGAGTCAATATGAAATGGTATGTTTGCATTGGTGAAATGGTTAGAAAAGTGGAATATGAGTATGTTAATATTCGGCTAAAGTATTAGAATTTTACAAATGGGTACGTGATATGGTTTATGATTTGTATTAAAGCCATCTTATATGGCCGAATATATAGTTAGTAATTGATTATGCATGTGAATTTAAAGAATACGAATTGGATGTTCTTTAGTGTAATTTGTACTCAAATGGTCCAAATCAATATGGTATTTGTGCATGAACTTGTGTCAGGAAAAGAATTATATGTGGTCATTGAAATGTTACTTGTCAAAGTGAGTATATGTGTATGTATGACTAGTATGCCGAGTATTCACTTAATGGAATAAGTTAGTATTGATTTGGAAATTATGCATACATATATAGTTTAGACATTAGAAAACTTGTACATGATATTATAGTAATTATAATATGTTTGGTTATGTTTTATGTTACCAATGCCGTATAAACAACTAAATGAAGATTTTAATAGTAAAGTTTGGGTTGTTTGAAGTTTATTTTTGCATATGTGCAAGAGTTTTATTTTATTTTATTTATTATTTTTTTATTTTAAAATGGATATTTGATTAAGTTCTGAGTTTCGATGTGATTGAAATCTGAGTTGTGATATGTAATGTATATCTGTATGAATTGTGAGATGATCGGTAATGCCTCGTAACCCCAATTTGGTGACGGACTCGGGTTAGGGGTGTTACATTTGTTTGGTATCAGAGTTACGATTTAGTCAGTTCTCGGACTAACGTAGTGCGTGTGAGTCTAGCTATACATGCCATAATTTTTATTGTGATAGTGTGATGACTTCTGACAAGGAAATATGCCTTTCTTCTTTCTTATAGTAAATGGATCCTGATCCTGAACGAGCCGTAGCCGATGATGTCGAGAGAGTGGTGCATGTTCCCGCGCAAGGGACCGCGCCGGTTGAATCTCAACCAGCTACGAGTAACCAAGATGAGGGGGCTAAGCAAGCCTTCTTTAGTATAATGAATGATTGGTTTAATCAGTATATCCGGACAAATCCGGCTGTTCAACAACCCCCGAACCCCGATAATCCACCTGTAGTACCTGTGGTACCTTCGATCATTAATCCTGAGAGATTAAATAATCCTCATGTTGATAAAATCAGAAAGTACGGAGCTGAAGAGTTTAGAGCCACAGCTACTAATGATGCTGAGCGGGCTGAATTTTGGCTCGATAATACTATTTGTGTCTTCGATGAACTATCTTATACACCCGAAGAGTGCTTGAAATGTGCTATATCTTTATTACGAGATTCTGCCTACTATTGGTGGAACACTTTGGTTTCGGTTGTTCCGAAGGAACGGGTCACTTAGGATTTCTTTCAGACAGAGTTTCGCAAAAAGTATATCAGTCAGCGATTCATTAATCAGAAACGCAAAGAATTTCTCGAATTAAAACAGGGTCGTATGACCGTGTCTGATTACGAGCGTGAGTTTGTGAGACTCAGCCGATATGCCCGAGAGTTTGTTGCAACCGAGGATGCTATGTGTAAAAGATTCGAGGAAGGACTGAATGAAGACATAAAATTGCTTGTCGGTATACTTGAAATAAAAGAGTTCGTAGTACTCGTCGAGCAAGCTTGCAAAGTCGAAGAGCTCAGAAAAGAGAAAAGAAAAGCTGAGTTCGAAGCCAGAGATTTTCGTAAGAGATCAGCAAGTAAAACTTCTCAGATGGCATCAAAGAAGTTCCAAAATGACAGTAGCCGATCTAAGACTAATGCTAGGATTTCTATACGAGAGCGACCACCAGTGAGTTCATGAGCCACCTCGATTGCTAGTGTTGGCAATACTCGACCGAATAAACCGGAGTGTCAACAGTGTGGTAGGCGACATTTTGGTGAATGTTGGGGCAAGTTCAACAATCGAGTTTGCTACAAGTGTGGTTCGCAGGATCATTTCATTCGGGACTGCCCGGAAGTAGCTGAGAAGGATAATGCTCAGAGTGTGAGATCGATTGGTGCTGCAGTTAGAGGTAGGCCACCCTGAAATGCAGGAGGTAGGATCGGTACTTAGAGAGGGACTTCGGATACAGCTGTTCGATCCGAGGCTCGTACGCCTGCCAGAGCCTATGCCATTCGTGCCCGAGAGGAAGCTTCATCTCCAGATGTTATCACTGGTATATTTACTCTCTTTAATACTAGTGTAATTGCTCTGATTGATCCTGGTTCAACTCATTCCTATGTGTGTGAAGCATTAGTATCCAGTAAGACTTTACCTGTTGAGTCTACTGAGTTTGTGATTCGGGTTTCGAACCCCCTGGGCCGGTGTGTGCTAGTTGACAATGTGTGTAAGAATTGCCCTTTGATGATTCGAGATTCATGTTTTCCGGTTGATTTGATGTTACTACCATTTGATGAGTTTGACATCATTCTCGGTATAGATTGGTTAACTGTACACGATGATGTAGTGAATTGTAGACGAAAGACTATTGATTTACGGTGCCAGAATAATGAGGTAATTCGAATTGAGTCTACTGATTTAAATGGCTTACCAGCAGTGATATCCTCGATGTTGGCTCGGAAGTATATGAGAAAGGGTTGCGAAGCTTACTTTGCTTATGTGATTGATAGTAAAGTTACCGAAAAAGAAGATTGAATCTGTACCTGTTGTATGTGAGTATCCGAATGTGTTTTCAGAAGAGTTGTCGGGTTTGCCACCTGTTCGGGAAGTAGAGTTTGGTATCGAGTTAGTACCAGAGACGACTCCGATCTCGATAGCTCCGTATAGAATGGCACCAACTGAATTAAAAGAATTGAAAGCTCAGTTGCAAAAGTTGACGGATAGAGGTTTTGCTCGATCGAGTTTCTCCCCCTGGGGTGCACCAGTGTTATTTGTAAAGAAGAAAGATGGAACTTTCAGAATGTGCATTGACTATCGACAGCTCAATAAAGTGACCATAAAGAATAAATACCTGTTACGACGCATTGATGATCTATTTGATCAGTTAAAGGGAGCCTCAGTATTTTCGAAGATCGATTTAAGATCGGGTTATTATCAGCTGCGAGTTAGAGACTCTGATGTGCCTAAGACTGCTTTCTGAACGAGATACGGCCATTACGAGTTTTTGGTGATGTCGTTTGGACTCACTAACGCCCCTGCTGTTTTCATGGATTTGATAAATTGGGTATTCAGACAGTATCTGGATCGGTTTGTAGTTGTGTTTATAGATGACATTCTGATCTATTTGCGCGACGAAACCGAGCATGCCGAACACTTGAGACTTGTGTTACATATTTTGCGTGATAAGCAGTTGTACGCGAAATTCAGTAAATGTGAGTTCTGGTTACTTGAAGTTAGCTTCTTGGGGCATGTTGTTTCAACATCAGGTATTCGGGTCGATCCGAGTAAGATCTCGGCTATACTTGATTGGAGACCCCCGCAGAATGTTTCTGAAGTTTGGAGTTTTTTGGGACTTGCCGGTTATTATAGACACTTCATGAAAAGTTTCTCGATGATTGCAACTCCAATGACAAAGTTACTTCAGAAAGATGTTAGATTCGAGTGGACGGAAAGGTGTCAGAAGAGTTTTGATCGGTTGAAAACCTTGTTAACCGAAGCTCCAGTGCTTGTTCAACCAGAGTCGGGTAAAGAGTTCGTTATCTTCAGTGATGCATCCTTGAATGGTTTTGGTTGTGTTTTGATGCAGGAGGGTAAAGTTGTAGCCTACGCCTCGAGACAGCTAAAGCCACACGAAAAGAACTATCCGACGCACGATCTCGAATTGGCCGCTATAGTCTTTGCTCTGAAGATATGGCGCCACTATCTATTCGGTGAAAAATGCCATGTCTATTCCGATCATAAAAGCCTAAAGTACTTAATGACTCAGAAGGATCTGAATCTGAGACAACGACGATGGTTAGAATTGTTAAAAGACTACGAGCTTGTGATTGATTATCACCCAGGAAAAGCTAATGTGGTTGCTGATGCCCTGAGCCGAAAATCACTGTTTGCTTTACGTGCAATGAATGCAGATATAGCTATGACTGACGATGGTGCGATTATTTCAGAATTGAAAGCGAGACCATTATTTGCTCAATAGATTTTTGAAGCTCAAAAGGTTGATAATGACTTATTAGCAATAAGGAATCACTGTGGTTCGAATACTGACTCAGAATTTTAGATTGATGCTGAGGGATGCTTGCCGTTCAGACACCGAATATGTGTACCAAAGGATCCTGAGTTGATTCGGATGATTTGTAATGAAGCTCATAATAGTAGATTAACTATTCACCCGGGTAGCACGATGATGTATAACAATTTGAGACAGCATTTCTGGTGGCACGGTATGAAAAGAGATATTTCAGACTTCGTGTCGAAATGTTTGATATGTCAACAAGTAAAAGCCGAACATCAGGTGCCATCTGGATTACTTCAGCCGGTCATGATACCCGAATGGAAATGGGATCGAGTCACGATGGATTTCGTATCTGGGTTACCGTTGACACCGAGCAAGAAAGATGCAATCTGGGTTATTATTGATAGATTGACGAAGTCGGCTCACTTTATTCCGATCCGTACATATTACTCGCTGGATAAGCTAACTGAATTGTACATCTCTCAAATTGTACGATTACACGGAGTACCTATTTCTATTGTTTCGGATAGAGATCCGAGGTTCACATCGCGGTGTTGGAAGAAACTGCAAGATGCATTAGGTACTAAATTGCATTTTAGCACCGCTTTCCATCCTCAAACAGATGGTCAATCCGAGAGAATTATTCAAATACTTGAGGATATGTTGAGATGTTGTGTTTTCGAGTTTGAGGGTACGTGGGAACGATTCTTGCCTTTGATTGAATTTACGTACAATAATAGCTTTCAATCGAGTATCAAAATGGCACCTTACGAGGCTTTGTACGGTCGTAAATGTCGTACACCTTTGTATTGGACTGATCTAAGTGAAAGCAAGATACACGGGGTTGATCTAATCAAAGAGACTGAACAGAAAGTAAAAGTGATCCGTAAAAGCTTAAAAGCAGCGTCAGACCGTCAGAAATCCTATGCGAATTTGAAACGTAAAAATATAGAGTTTTAGATTGGTGACCGAGTATTTTTTAAAGTCTCGCCGTGGAAGAAAATACTTAGATTTGGTCGCAAGGGAAAGCTGAGTCCGAGATTTATTGGGCCGTACGAGATTATTGAGCGTGATCGGGCGGTTCGCGTGCGTCTGAGTTGATGTTGCCACCGAGTTAGAAAAGATCCACAATGTTTTCCATGTTTCGATGCTTCAACGATATAGATCCGATCCTTCTCATGTGATTAGTCCGTCAGAGATTGAGATTCAGTCTAATTTGACCTATGCGGAAGAACCAATTCGTATTTTGGCTCGTGAAGTGAAAGAGTTACGAAATAAGAAAATATCATTGGTAAAAGTGCTTTGGCTTCGATGAAAGAACGTTACCCAAACTTATTCACCGGTAAGATTTTCGAGGACGAAAATCCTTAAGGGGGAAAGAGTTGTAACAGCCCGATTTTGACCCTAATTGGAACAGTGGTTTCGGGACCACGAATCTGACTCAGAAAAATATCTTCATATTATTTTCTATGTTTATTATGTGTGAATTGGTATTTGTGAAATCTTCGAATTAAAATTTGATCGTTTTGATGCCTAATTATGAAAAAGGGCTTAATCGCGTAAAATGAAAATTTAAGGGTTATATGAGATAGTGCCGAATTGTTGATGTCTTTATAAATTGGAGGCTTAAAGTAGCAATTTGGCCATAATAAAGAGTTAGTGGCCGGTTGGTATGCATGAAATAGTGATCTTATTTGTTTATTATTTCTTTATGTGAAAATGGTATATTTTATTATAAGTTAATAGTAAAATATCATTAATATGTGTGAGTAAATAAAAAAATAAAAAATAAAGTTTATATTGGTTGCATGTTCATCTTCTCAAGCCGAAATTGGCTAAGGAAGAAGAAAACACCATTCGGCCATTTCTTTCTTCAATTAAAGGTATGTTTGAGCTTAGTTTTGAATAAATTTGACATATTTGAGATGGTTGTTGAGTTGTTTATCTTGCCCATGTATTAATTTTTGAAATCTATAAAGAATTTATGTTCGACTATTGAAGAAGTTGTGAAAAAATCGGTGTTGATGTTAGGAAATAGAAAATATGTAATAGATTTTTAAGTTTTGTATTACCAATATTCAAGAAATTAGTTATTAGGGCTTAATTGAGGAAATTAATAAATGGAGGGACTCGATTTTCTAAAATAAATATAGTGTAGGGACTTGTATAAGTCCAATAAATATTCGGCTCTTGTTTAGTGAAAGGAAATAGAGTGAATTTTATGTTCTATGCATTGTGGACTATTTTGTGAAATGCTTAAATAAGATTAAATTGTGAAATTTATATATTAAGGGGTCAAAATGTGAAATAAATGAAAGGTATGGGCATGTAGTAAGGTTATGCATATTCGGCCCTTAAGAAGTTTAGTCAAATTTTGTGTAATTTGTGCTTTGTGCAAAAAGGGCTAAATTGTAAAAAGTGAAAAATATCAGGGGCAAAATGGTAATTTGCCCATTTATGAGTTTTCGGAATAAATTCAATGGAATTATATTTGATTTTAGCTAAATTTGAAACTTATTAGATCAAGAACAAAAAGGCCTGGATTGGATCGGGGAAAGGCGAAGTTAATCGAATAGTCGGGAAACAAAGTCCGTCGATACTCGAGGTAAGTTTTTTTTAAGCAATTAAGTTGAATTTGATTTAATTATAGAGGTGTACTTAAATTTAACGGAAGTATGTATATTTATTATTGACATAGCCGAATGTGAGGTATGTTATAGGCCATTGGTACACCCGAATATGATTGATTATGGAGATGAAATAAGTTAACTTGTATATATGTGGTTGAAGTTTAAGTATTAGATGTATATATAAAGGATTAACAAGTTTGAGAAGGGCACTAAGTGTGCGAATTCAAATACCGAGCACTAGGTGTGCGAAATCGGTCATTAAGTACTAAGTGTGTGAATTGAATTACCGAGCACTATGTGTGCGAAATCGGTTAGCGAGCACTAAGTGTGCGAATTTAATTACCGAGCACTAAGTGTGCGAAATTGGTTAATAAGCATTAAGCGTACGAGTAAATTTTCAATTCAAAGATTGAATTCGGTAAGTTTTGATATTATGAGATGTTATTATTTGAAATGTAAGTATAAGTTTGGTAAGTGGTACTTGCATATGAAATTATGATAATATGATATATATATTTACACTTGTTTAAATGTAAATGTATTTGTTTTGATGTGAGAAAGTGATTTATAGATCGATATGAAACCTATGATTAAATGTGTGGGTGTTCGGCCTTTGGAGCTATGAAATGTGAGAGTTTATGAAAGGTGATATAAATTATAGCTATGGTTGTAAACCTTATTCTGGATTACCTAAAATCGGTATTACTAATATAATGATATAATGTATTATTGTTGCGATATTGCTTATAACTTACTAAGCTATGATCGCTTACTGTATGTGTTTATTTGCATTGTTTTATAGATTTTGGAGACAGGTTACGAGCTCGAGGATCATCGTCAAAGTCCATCACACTATCGACTAACCTTGGTATTTTATAAGCTGAATTTTTGTAACTATGGCATGTATAGGTCAATCATATTTTGAAATGATTGTTTTGGGGATATGTATATATTATGCCATGCGAAAATGGCTAAACTAATGCCTAAATTATGAAAATTAGATTTTGGTAATTAGGTATGATGTGTTGGATCTAATTTCTAATGGTTGTGCAAGTTCGTTCATGATATATATATATAAAATGTGTGGTATGTATGGATTTTGTTTTTAAGCAAGTTTGGTTCAGTCTTATAAAATGAGCTATGTTTTTGAAGGATAGAATCTATGTATATGTCCGAATGTGTATAGGTTATTTTGATTAGGCTTGTATTGGTAATATATTCACATATATTATGCTTGAATGTTTGGCTAATTAGGTATTATTGGTAAATTTTGAATTGGTGGTATTCGTTATGTGTGAACTAAGCTATACTATGGGAATTTGACAATTTGATATAGTTACTTGGAGTCAATATGAAATGGTATGTTTGCATTGGTGAAATGGTTAGAAAAGTGGAATATGAGTATGTTAATATTCGGCTAAAGTATTAGAATTTTACAAATGGGTACGTGATATGGTTTATGATTTGTATTAAAGCCATCTTATATGGCCGAATATATAGTTAGTAATTGATTATGTATGTGAATTTAAAGAATGCGAATTGGATGTTCTTTAGTGTAATTTGTACTCAAATGGTCCAAATCAATATGGTATTTGCGCATGAACTTGTGTCAGGAAAAGAATTATATGTGGTCATTGAAATGTTACTTGTCAAAGTGAGTATATGTGTATGTATGACTAGTATGCCGAGTATTCACTTAATGGAATAAGTTAATATTGATTTGAAAATTATGCATACATATATAGTTTAGACATTAGAAAACATGTACATGATATTATAGTAATTATAATATGTTTGGTTATGTGTTATGTTACCAATGCCGTATAAACAACTAAATGAAGATTTTAATAGTAAAGTTTGGGTTGTTTGAAGTTTATTTTTGCATATGTGCAAGAGTTTTATTTTATTTTATTTTATTTATTATTTTTTTATTTTAAAATGGATATTTGATTAAGTTCTGAGTTTCGATGTGATTGAAATCTGAGTTGTGATATGTAATGTATATCTGTATGAATTGTGAGATGACCGGTAATGTCTCGTAACCCCAATTCGGCGACGGACTCGGGTTAGGGGTGTTACAGCTACCTCCAGTTAGAGAGATTTAATTTGGGATTGAGCTAGCTTCTGGTACTACCCCTATTACTATTGCTCCATATAGAATGGCCCCAACCAAGTTAAAAGAACTGAAAGCACAGTTACAAGAGTTAACGGATAAAGGCTTCGCAAGACCGAGTTATTCTCCGTGGGGTGCTCCCATATTATTTGTGAAGAATAAAGATGGTTCCATGAGGTTATGTATAGATTATCGGCAACTCAATAAGGCAACTGTAAAGAACAAGTACCCGTTGCCAAGAATCAATGATTTGTTTAACCAATTAAAGTGAGCCACGGTATTTTCCAAGATAGACTTGAGGTCCGGATATTATCAGTTGAGAGTCAAGGACTTGGATGTACCGAAAACCGCATTTCAAACAAGGTATGGCCACTATGAATTTTTGGTCATGCCTTTTGGTTTAACAAATGCTCCTGCAGTTTTCATGGATTTGATGAATCGTGTCTTTCGGCCGTATTTTGATAAATTTGTAGTAGTTTTTATCGATGATATATTGATCTACTCTCGGGATGAGAACAAACATGCTGAACATTTGAGAACGGTTCTGCAAATTTTGAGAGATAAGCAACTATATGCTAAGTTTAGTAAAAGTGAAATTTGGCTTAAGGAAGTTGGATTTTTGGGGCACATTGTCTCGGGAGATGGAATCAGAGTCGACTCGAGTAAGATCTCAGCAATTATGGATTGGAAGCCACCAAGGAATGTAATCGAGGTTAGGAGTTTTCTGGGCCTAGCTGGCTACTATAGACATTTTTTTAAGGGGTTTTTCATGATAGCTACTCCGATGACGAAGTTGTTACAAAAATATGTAAAGTTTGAATGGACAGAAAAGTACCAACAGAGTTTTGAGAAGCTAAAGGCGTTGTTGACTGAAGCTCCTATTTTAGTGCAACCGGAGCCGGGAAAAGAATTCGTGGTTCACAGCCATGCATCCCTGAATGGATTAGGTTGTGTACTCATGCAAGAGGGCATGGTGATAGCATATGCCTCTAGACAGTTAAAGCCGCACGAGAAGAATTACCCGACCCACGATTTGGAGTTAGCTGCAATTGTATTTGCACTAAAGATTTAGAGAAACCATTTATATGGTGAGAGATGTCGGGTGTTCACTGATCTTAAGAGCTTAAAGTACTTGATGACTCAAAATGAGTTGAATCTAAGGTAGAGAAGATGGTTAGAGCTAATAAAGGATTATGAGTTAGTGATTGACTACCATTCGAGAAAGGTGAACATAGTCGCCGATGCCTTGAGTAGAAAATCCTTGTTTACGCTGAGAGCCATGAATACATGGATAACTTTGTCAGATGATGGTTCTATTCTAGCCGAGTTGAGGGCTAGACCAATTTTTCTCTAAAAGATTTATGAAGCCCAGAAAGGCGACAATGATTTACAAGCTAAAAGAGTTCAATGTGAGTCAAACGTTGAGTCAGAATTTCGGATAAGTCCTGATGGATGTTTGATGTTTCGCGATAGGGTCTGTGTACCTAGAGATGATGAACTTACCCGGAAGATTCTGCATGAAGCACATAGTGGATGTTTGTCTGTACATCCTGGCAGCACGAAGATGTATAATGACTTGAGGAAATGGTATTGGTTGCCGAGCATGAAGAAAGACATTTCCGAGTTTGTTTCGAGATGCTTAATTTGTCAACAAGTGAAGGCTGAACATCAAGTACCTTCAGGTCTACTTCAGCCTATTATGGTTCCCGAGTGGAAATGGGATCGTATTACTATGGACTTCGTGACGGGTTTACCATTGACACCGAAAAAGAAAGATGTCGTATAGGTCGTAGTGGATAGACTCACGAAATCAGCCCATTTCATACCAGTATAGGTCGACTACTCGCTCGATAAGTTGGCAGATTTGTATGTGACAGAAATAGTAAGACTTCACGGTGTACCGTTGTCGATTATTTTGGATAGAGATCCGAGATTTACATCACGATTTTGGAAAAAATTGCAAGAGGCTTTAGGCACAAAATTGAGCTTTAGTACAGCTTTCCATCCGCAAACCGATGGGCATTCGGAGAGAGTAATACAGATACTTGAGGACATGCTTCGATGTTGTGTTTTGGAATTCCAGGGTAATTGGGAGAAATACTTACCGTTGGTGGAATTCGCCTACAATAACAGCTTTCAGTCAAGTTTGAAGATGGCGCCTTATGAGGCATTGTATGGGCGTAAGTGCCGAACACCCTTGTATTGGTCAGAACTCAGAGAAAACCAGATTCACGGGATTGATTTGGTTAGAGAAACTGAAGAGAAAGTAAAGGTAATACGTGAGTGTCTAAAAGCTGCCTCAGATAGACAAAAGTCCTATTCGGATTTGAAGCAGAAAGAGATTGAGTTTCAAATGGGTGATAAAGTGTTTCTGAAAGTATCACCATGGAAAAAGGTCCTTATATTTGGCTGGAAAGGCAAATTGAGTCCGCGTTTTATCGGACCTTATGAGATTACCGAGAGGATAGGGCCGATAGCTTATCGTTTGGCCTTGCCACCTGAGCTGGAAAAGATTCATGATGTCTTCCACATGTCCATGTTACGCCGATACTGTTCGGACCCTTCACATGTGATTGTACCATCAGAGGTAGAGATCCGACCGGACATGACTTATGGCGAAGAGCCGGTCAAGATTTTGGCCCAAGAGGTCAAACAGTTGAGGAACAAAAGTATATCCCTTGTGAAAGTGCTATGGCAAAGACATGGGGTAGAAGAGGCTACATAGGAGCCCGAGGAGGCTATGAGAAACCAATATCCCAACCTCTTTACCGGTAAGATTTTCGGGGACGAAAATCCTTAAGGGGGGAGAATTGTAACAGGTCGATTTAGGGGCTAGTCGGAACCGTGGTTTTGGGACCACTAATCCGAGGTCAGAGAAAATTATTTTAAGTATTATTTTATATGTTATAGCATGATTATATGGGTGCATGAAAATTTTGGTGCCTTAATTTTAACGATTGCATGCTTAATCGCGAAAAAGGATTAAATCGCATAAAGTGTGAAAGTTCTATTTTACAAGTTAAATGTGGCTAATAGCCATAGAATATTAATTGGAGGCCTTTAATGTGCAAATTGACCCTTAGATATAGGGTGGCCGGCCCTAGGGGGACAAAGAAGTCAAAATTAGTCAAAGTTGGTGTAGTAGGTGGATTAAATTGATGAAATAGAATAAAATAAAGAAAAGATGATATCCTTTTATTCACTCATCTTCTTCCACTGAAAATTAGCATAAAATAGGGGTTTGAAAACCCAAAAAATTCAGCAAGCTCTTCACCTTTCAAGTAAGTGATTTTAATGGTTTTTCTTGATAATAATTGTACTTTTGAAACCCCTAAAGCTTAAGCTAGCTAAAGAGGGGACTATTTTGCAAAATGGTTAAAAGTTTAGGGTTTTTCCATGTGAGCATGTATGTTGTTGGCTGCATTTTTATGGAAAAATATGAGTCTTAGTTGTTAAATAAATAACTTTTGTAAAAGGTGTTAACATGAAAACACCTAAAAGGACCTTTTTGTAAAGGTTATAAAATAGGTGGTAAAGGTGTGAAATAATGAGTATTGAGGGCTGCCATAAGAGTAATAAATGTTCACCTAGGCTCGTTAAAGAAATAAATTTGATTAGAATTGATTTCCGAGTCTAGGGGTAAAATAGTCATTTTGTGAAAGTATGAGGGCAAAATGGTAATTTTGCCAAAGTATGAATTTTGAGATGTGTTGATTAATGTGATTATTAAATGAGCTAATTTACTAATATAGATCAAGAAGAATGAGGAATTAACCTTGACCAAAAAAAGGGCAAGGTATCGGACTAGATCGGCAAATTGGCCTATTTTGAAATCGAGGTAAGTTTGTGTGTAATAAATTCAACATCATGTTATTTAGTTTTAAAATGTTTGATATTAGTGATGATGAACATTATTTCTATGAATTTGAGTAATGATGTTGAATGAGAAAATGAGGAGAATAGTTACGTTGAAGTCCCGGTTGGACTTAAATAAATGAGAGAATAATATCATCAAGATTTGAGATGAGTAAGGTCCCGTATAAGACCATGTCCGAGACATGGCCTCGACACCAAATTGAAATTCTGTATAGTACCATATCTGGGATATAGCATCGGCATTGAATATGAAAATCATATAAGACCATACCCGGGATATGGCATCGACAGTCGATATAAGGTCCCGTATAAGACCATATCTGGGATATGGCATCGGCATCTAGAAGTGACCCCATGTAAGACCATATCTGGGATGTGGCATTGGCATCGTAATTATGTGAATGAGAAGGATCATGTATCTTCGAATATCCCAAGTGATTCAATGGGGTAAATAGTTAAGCTTATGATAGAGATGAGACTAATGCTAAGACTATGTGATGAAGTGATACAGGTATATGTGAATAATTCACGAGAATGGTTTACGATATGTGGCATGATTTGTAATCAGTAAGAATAAGTATGAGTAAGTTATGGAAATGAGCTTGAGACTTGTGTTTTATTTCAATGCAATGGATAGATGACATTACGAGCTTTATGTTGCTATTTATTTCATGCAAACTTACTAAGCTTTATGCTTACCCCTCTCATTTCCCTTTTCTTTGTAGCATTGCCAAGTTAGCTCGAGAATTCATGGAACGTCGGAGTTCGGAAATCACACTATCGACTTCTCTTTGGTATAGCAAAGTTAGACTTATTTTGAGTATGGCATGTATAGGACTTGGTCATTTTGTTATGTCATATTTGTTAGCCAAAGTGTTGGCTATTAATGTTGTTCAATTCGTTTTGTAAATGGTCATGGGAAATTGGCCTATACTTGACATATTCATATATTCAATGTTGATGAATTTCATGAAGTGTATGCTTGTGTGGATGTCTTGATTATGAGTTCTTAGAGGCGCCATATGGTCATAATATGTGTTGAATTGAATTGGTATAAGTATGGTTGCTTTACAAGGTGGCATTTGGCTTGGTAGATAGCCTTACAAATGTCCACACAGGTAGACACACGGGCGTGTGTCTAGGCCGTGTGTGACACACGGTCAGCCCCATGGGCGTGTTGATTGGTCGTGTGTCCCTTTGTATGCTAGGTTTGCAAGTCAAGTATGCTCGAGAGTAAACACACGGCGGACACACGGCAGTGTCTCACCCGTGTGGGAGGCACGGCCACGACATGGGCGTGTCTGCCGAGGCCGTGTGAAGTCTGCACCTGAAATTAGGAATTTAATTCGACACACGGTCTAAGGACACAGGCGTATGCCTTGGCCGTGTGACCTTAGTGAGGTGATGACATCATAAATAGAATGCCATGGTTTTTGCACACGGGCTAAGACACTGGTGTGTTGTGGCCGTGTGAGGGACATGGGCCAGGGACACGGGCGTGTGTCCGGCCGTGTGAAAACCCCATGTAGGTTCGAATTGAGAAATAAATCCACACGGGTGTGGAACACGTGCATGTGAATTTTTCACACGGGCGTGTGACCCTGTTTTATGTCAAATTTGTCTAAGGGTTCAAAATTTTCCTGCTTAGTCCCGAATCATTTCGGATATGAGTTTAGGGTCCCGTAGACCTATTATAAGGACATTATGGTCTTGAATGAAAAATTTTAAGTTGAAATGAAATTTTTATGAATCGATGTCACCTGATTGAGCAGGTTAAGTATGGTAATGCCTCGTACCTGGTTCAGGTGTCGAATACAGATAAGGGGTGTTACACGTTTATTTATTAATGATATTTTCTTATAAAAATTTCATTAGTATATATTAATAAAATTATCTTGGTTTGTATTTTTTTAAATTTATAATATAATTATTAATATTTATATTTGACTATTTTATATCTAAACAATATATGTGTGTATGTATTTAATTGCTTGTTTTTTTTTTATTAATATTGTTCGTGAACATGTTCAATTATATGTTCATGAACATGTTCGTTTAATGTTCGTGAACATGTTCAATTAAGTTAAATGAACATGTTCATGAACATTAAACAAACGAATATGAACACACATAATTTTAAATAAACGAACATAAACAAAAATTTAAAATTCTTAATGAACACAAACTGAACACGAACAAACTTAAAAAATAAACAAACGAACATGAACAGAGGTTTGTTTGTTCAAGCTGGATTCATTTATAGCCCTAATTGGTAGATCACGATAAAACATGCTATTCTAAATGATAATGATATGAGGTGTTAAGGGGTTGAATGTATGAAAATGAGAATGTATGATATGCTTCTGATTTTGAACTCTGGGTATGTGGCTGGCATGAAGATGAATGGTCTAAGTTATGATAAGTTGGCATACTCAGTCTATCTGTGTTTTATATACACCATTGGGCGTACTATGTTCATCGTGTGTAAGTGTCCCTTTTGTGTTGTAAGTAATGATATGTATGATTTCTTCTTGGAACTCATTAAGTTCATATGAGCTTACTCCGTTACCTTTTCCTCCTCAGGGTTGCTGACTGAAGGAAGACTTTATTAGAAAGACTACGCTAGAGTGCTGCTGCTATTGTGAGCTAACTATTTTGTTCTTTATCATGAATGACTCCTGGGGTGGCATATAAATGTATTTTCGAAATGAATTGTATAAAGAACTTATATTTTGACAAAGCTCTATTTTTACAAGATTTCTATTAAGTATCAATGTCTAGATTTGAATTATTGCATTCTATTTAATGAAGTTATTATATTTGAACTTAAACTCCAAATGGCTTGAACATTATTTCAAATTGTTAATGATTTCATTCAAACTTCAGCAAACCACTATCATATCTTTATATGTATAACTTTATAATAAGTTTATAAAGCTTCCACCAAGTTGTTTTTCTACAAGCTAGTTCGATTTTAAGTAGTCACACATTAAACTCGGATCCTATTATAGGGTCGGGTTTGACATGTTACAACATACCTTAAATTTACATATACTTGATGTGTCAAGGTTGATTTGTGTTTCTTATACATGCAAGTGAGGTAATTGTATGTGATGGTATTAATACATGTTCAAGATCCGCGTCTAGCATATAAGTATATCGATCTATTTTATGTTGGTGTCATATATAAAGGAACAATATATTTCCTATGGGGGTGTCATAGACTCCATATCTTGTATCTGTTGGTATTATGGCTGGTGAAGCAGAGTTCAACATTTTCCTCAGAAGAGTCACTGCACTTTATTTTTTATTTAACTAAAAAGATGTTCAGCAAAGCAATTTTATCTTACGCTTCATATTTCATCTCTTTCTTATGCATAGTAATTTGAAAATTGTTGCAAGTATCTTTATTTCTTTATTTTAAGCAATATCCCTAACAGATACTCCATTAAGCATCCATGAAACTTTAAAAAAGATTCCATGCTCATGGTTTATGTCCTAATTTTGAAATAAAAAAAAGTATACATGCAACTAAAAATAATAATGATGTAATGAATTTGAATTTAGTAAAATAATTTTAATACTAAAAATAATGACTAAATTGCTAAAAATAAAATTTTGGTGACTAAATAGGTGGCATGTATTAAGCTTTTCTTGTAATATCCTAAAAATTTGAGTATCATCTTGTTACTTGTGTTAGCTCGAGTATGATTATTATTATGTGCTTAGTATAGTTTTATGAAGGCTTGGAATTATTAGCTAAGCTAGAATGATTTTTAGTATTGAAAATATAGTGAAGAGGAATAGGTGAACCTGACACTTAAGTTAATTTAAGTGTTAAATTTTAGCACATGAGGAGTTAGTGGCAAGGTGGTTATGGCGCATGAATGGTTGCTTGAGGGGAGTGGTTCGAATCCCATGGATGGACTTTAGGTGACTTTTATTTTTGCATTTATATGGCATGTGTTGGTCAAACTCTAATTAAGGTAAGGTTGGTGTAACACCCCAAACCCGGCCCATTCACTACGACCGAATTTGAAATGCCATCATGAACACGTTCAAAATATTCTTACTTAAGAGTAAAAATCGTTAAAAATTTGTTTCCTTTAATAAAACCTTTTAAGTGACTTAAAATATTCTAGGTAAAAATTAAATTATTATGAAAACACCGGATTCAAAACTTTATTATACACACTTAAGAAAATAAAATCATTTGCAATCAATATTTAAATTGTCAATCCATAATAAATATAATAATTAAACTTAATGAAAAATACTTAAACAACCTTAAATACTTTAATGGGCCTTATTACAATAAATACTTAATCAAAATATCAAAACTATAAATACTTAATTAATTAAATTATCTTCAGACATGGGCCACCTCGTATCCACTCCAACCCGGTCCGATCATCATATCACCCGCGATGTTTGATAAAATATTTGGGTGAGTCACACCTGGACTCAAGTGTGTAATTAATCCACTCAATTCCACCCACATGTTAACCACGTATTAACCCATTTATCGAGATAACAAAATAGCATACTCACATATTAACACATTCTGGCTTGGCCCATATTCATATCACATTCATCCAATAGGGTAGTTACCCACAAAATTTCCACATACTGGGCTTAGCCCATTTCATCATCAACCCACATGACAGATAATGAGTTTATGCAAAGTGCACCCAACCCAACCTAGGGTCCATCCGTTACACCTACCTTAGCAGACTCCCTGCCCAAGGCCGTGGCTAATCCACCGATCAACTAAGTGATCCCACATATCTTACCTTGGCAGACTTGTCGCTCAAGGCCGTGGTTTGAGCCACCGATCACCTAAGTGATCCCACATATCATTCGGTCCCACGGTGATGCACACGACTATCAACCGCCGAGGTGGGCACCTAGCCAACACCTCCCTTGATGAAGCACATAGCTAACATCAAGCGCTAACGTAGCACAAGGCTAACATTAGACCACGTACATAAAGTACACCCTTTCCTTCGATAGTCACATTCATATCCCATCCCATGCACATGCAACATATGATAATGTCATAACATAGTAAAATAATGCATGCACATGCTATTCGGCATACAAACATATTCTCATTGGCATATTCACATTCTTAATAATTAACACCGACTGATTTCCGATATACCCTTTAAGGGTAACCATTCACAATCGCCACTTTGCACATATTAGCATTTACACAACACATACAATATACCATAAACCCGAAAACAAAGTGGGTTAATCACACACCGATCACTTGAGAACTATGCTTTCGATCATCGATGCTATCACTAAGCGATACTACGGCTATTTGCCTACTTTCTTGTTCGGACGGGTCCACATCCCTATGGCCAATCCCTAACTTGCGAAAACAGATCTCTTCTTAAACTTGGGGACGAGACCTTCCCTTTCCCTTCTTGAATGGTATTCGCCTCCATCAACACACTTAATCGAACAATCAATTTAATCATCAATATACGAATTCTTAACCAAATATCCACAACTTATCATACTTACCGAAAGGGTCTTGAAATCCCGAAAAGCTTGATCTAATGCTTGGATCCTTAATCCCTACATTTGATTAATCACCTACTACTTTAATAAAAAGCCATTCGGCCATAAATCCAAATCCTAGTAGGATTAGTATACTTAAACTTACCTTGTTGCCGCTTGACTTAAGAATCAAGTCTTGAAATCTCTCGCTATACTCTTCTTGCATTCGCCAAGCATTGAATCAATTAACTTGGTTAGTTTTCGGCTTTTGAATAATTAATGAACACATATATTTACCAAACATGGCCTTGGCCGAATGCTATAGACACTTACCTTGTGGATTCTAAATCCTGAAACTCGCCGAATAACTAGGGAACACGTGGCCTATGGTGTACCTTCGGAAAAGAACTTCTCCTTCCTTGTAGTCGACACTTAGTAAATCCCGAAAGATATCTTCAAAGTTTCGGCAACAAGATATTAATGGGGTTAGTCCTAGATTTCGGCAAATCTTAAGAAAAAGGATGAAACCGAATGAGATCTTACCCTTACTTGAAGAAATCAATTGCACCTTCACTTCAACCTTCGAGATTCGGCTATGGCTAGATGATGATCTCACAACTTTCTTTTTTGAGGGATTAGAAAGAAAAGAAAAGGAAGAATAAAGATGGAGGATTCTGCTATGGCTTTTAATGGAGAGGAAAATATTCGGCTAGGTTCCAACAATTACTTAATCTCGACTTGACAAAAGAAAAGAAAGAAAAGAAGAGAAGAGAGCACTAAGAATTTGGCAGAGAAAGGAGGAAGCACAAATTGATGAGTAGCCCTCCTTCCTTCCTTTTATAGCCGAAATTATCATCTAAGGAGTCCCTTACTTGGCCACCACTCCTCTGTCGATAACTTTATCCTTTAATTATCACTTAAATTAAAAGATAATTCAGCAACTATCCTTACTTAGCCGAAATTATTAAACTCAAAGTCCCTTACTTGGCCATCACTTCTCCCTTATTTTCCTCTTTATCTATTTATTCAAATTAAAAGAATTTAATCCAACAATTATCTCTTGAAAATAATGATAAATAAATCCCTTATTTATCCACTATTTATAAAATAATAAAAGCTCCTAATTTATAGCCATGTGTCGCCCACCTCTCTCAAGCTTGTAGCAAAATAAAATTTCTTTTATTTTCTTCCCATGTGACTCGAACTTAGGCCCAACACCTTGCATGTGGCGCCATTTCCAATCCCTAAGTGGCATCTTCGTGCCACTTTTCCAAGCTTGCTTGTGTGTCAAATTTCACAAACTTTTTCTTTTAAGGCCACATTGCCTTAATTTTCCCTTTTAAACCTTAAAACTCGTCATTTCTAGGTCATTTCTAAGTTTCCAAAAATTTTCGATCGGCTCAGAAACTTGACATTTCCTTACAAGACATTTCCTTACATTTCCAAGACATTTCCTTACATTTCCATGACATTTCCTTACAAGACATTTCCTTACATTTCCAAGGTTCTAAAATGTTCACTTTCCTCTTTTAAACTTAACATTTCCATACATTTCCGTGTTTCCAAAAGTGTTCAAAATATATTCATAACACATAAGATATGTCATTTCGCATAATTAAACCAAAAATGCATAGGCCCTTTTCGAGATGTTACAGCTTCTACCCTCCTTAAAAATAATTTCGTCCTCGAAATTACTTATTAATGAATAATCGTACATCTTAACTCACCGCTTTTACGCTTATGTCTTGCGCTTTCGATCTTAATAGAACCATCATACTTTCTAGGCACGCTCTCTAAGTTCACGCCCCTAGAACTCATTTCTAACGTCGCGATTTAACTGATTAAAAGTTTTATGCATCATAAATTTTGTTCCACTGATTATTCGCGAACAGTTTTATGAAAAGAGATGTTCAGAAGTAGTTCTTTCGATCAACCAAAGTTTCTAGTTCAACTTCACTACTCTAACTCAGGGAGTCACATTCACATTCATAAGCAGAGACACATTCATTTTTCCATGAAGTCACATTCATTCACAACATCATTCACTACACTTTTATGGCCATTCCATCCATTTCCCTACCCAGGGGTAATTTCGTCTTTTCCCCTACAGGGGTATTTTGGTAATAAATCGGGGTTGATTCGAAAATATTTTTCAAATTAAAGGTATTTCAGAATTTACAAAATCTTTGGGTTATTTTGTTTTCCAAATCAGAGGTGTTGCAAAAATTTCAGAAATCGAGGTTATTTCGGTAATTTTGGAAGTCGAAAGGCCTGTAAATTTTCCAAATCAGCAGTATCTTGTTATTTGTAAAATGTAAGTTTTGATATCTTTGTAAAGTAGAAATATTGTAGCAAACGTCGAGGGTATTTTTGAAAATCTTAAGAACTAAGGGTATCTTAAGATGGCACCATATGAGGCGTTGTATGGTAGGAGGTGTCGCACTCCTACATGTTGGACATAATTGGGTGAGCGCCGGATGTTAGGACCAGAGTTGGTTGCGCAGGCGAGGATAAGGTTAAGATGATTCGTGCTCGTCTCAAGGAAGCTTCGGATAGGCGTAAGTCATATGGCGATCTCAAGCGAAGGGATATAGAGTTTGCCGTGGGTGACAAGGTTTTTCCAAGGTCTCGCCATGGAAGAAAGTGTTAAGATTTGGGAGAAAAGGCAAGTTAAGTCCAAGGTTTATTGGGCCGTATAAGGTGTTGAGACGAGTGGGACCGGTGAGCTTATCGGCTTGAGTTGCCAGTAGAACTGAGTCAGATACATGATGTGTTCCATGTATCCATGCTTAGATGCTATCGTTCAGATCCATCGCATGTCGTGGAAGTAGAAGAAATAGAGGTGAGTCCAGATTTGACGATAGAAGAAGAACCTGTGCAGATTCTAGATCGAGATGTGAAAGTTTTGCGTGGGAAGTCGTCCCTTTAGTGAAGGTTTTATGGCAGAACCATGGCGTAGAAGAAGCTACGTGGGAATCGGAGGATGTGATGAGACAGTAGTTTCCTCAACTCTTTTGAGCAGGTAATTTCGAGGACGAAATTTTCTTAAGGGGGTAGAATTGTAATATCCTAAAAATTTGAGTATCATCTTGTTACTTGTGTTAGCTCGAGTATGATTATTATTATGTGCTTAGTATAGTTTTATGAAGGCTTGGAATTATTAGCTAAGCTAGAATGATTTTTAGTATCGAAAATATAGTGAAGAGGAATAGGTGAACCTGACACTTAAGTTAATTTAAGTGTTAAATTTTAGCACATGAGGAGTTAGTGGCAAGGTGGTTATGGCGCATGAATGGTTGCTTGAGGGGAGTGGTTCGAATCCCATGGATGGACTTTAGGTGACTTTTATTTTTGCATTTATATGGCATGTGTTGGTCAAACTCTAATTAAGGTAAGGTTGGACTATTGTTTTTTATGGATAGTAGACTAAGGAATAAGGCAAGTTATTAGTTAAGGTATGGAATCAAGATGTTATGGAAGGATAAGGGGACATAAGGCTTGATGTATGAGAGATGTTTTGGAAATATTTTTATGGTCATTTTGACCATGAATGTGGACGATAGATGGCTAGGGGGTGGCCGAATATTGTATGGGATTAGGGGAAGATAGTTGGCCAAATTCTTGGCATTTTGTGCATCTTTTCTCTTTTCTCAAAATTTTTCTCCTTAGCCGAATTTGTCTTGTGCATTAGGTGAAAATGTTGTTTTGTTTTGGCTATCATCTTTGACCATATTGGTATCCCTTTTTCTTCTTTTCGCCTCAAGCTTTTCTTTCTTTTGGTACCAAATATTATTTCTTTTGAAGGCATTTTTCTTTCATCCTTTTTCTTACTTGACCGAATGTGCACCTTTATCAAAAACTTTTTCTTTGTTCAATTCCTTTCATAACCAAAACCATTTAGCCTCTTTGATCAATCCTTCTTTTACTTTCTTCTTGGCCGAACCTTCTTCTTCTTCCCATCTCTCTTGGTTTTCTTCCATTGTTTGCTAAAGCCGAATTCTCTCTCTCTCTTTATTTTTCTTTGCCACTCTCGCATTTCATTTCTTTTTAGCCACATATCATTTGTTTTCTTCTTTCAAAACCATATCCGAAACTTCTCATTCCCTTTTTGATTTGTCTTGGCCGAATATCAACAAGGGTAGATTCTCTTTAGGTTCTTTTCTAATCGGTGTTGAAGATAGGTAAGTGTCTTGGCCGAATCTCCTTATATTTTTCTTCTCTGTTGTTTTTCATGAGGGCAAAGGCCAAATTTTTGGGCATTTGTTAGCAAGATTCTAACTATTCATGGGAACCGATTTTCTTCTAGATTCCTCGGGACTTTGGAAGCAATCGATCTAAGCCCTATTTCTTTAGCAATCGAAGTTGGTAAGTCAAGTGGTAAGGATTCATGTTGGTTCAATATTCTTTAAGTTGTTGAGAAAAACCAAAGGTTAATGAGACTAAGATTTATTGGTATGGCCGAATGGCCTTGTTAATGGTTTTGTGGTTTGGCCGAATGTAGGACAAGGAGATCTAGTTCGGTAGATCGGGTCTTGGATTTAGAACTTTCGTTAGTGACAGTGTGTATCTTACACACTTTATAATTCGTAATATATATTTATTAATAAACTAATCATGTTATTAAAGCCAAAATCGTGAGATCTTGATATGATACCTTGATGGGTATGAGCAAAGATTCGGGTAAGTCCGTTTCGATATGATGTTGTTATATGTTGTTTAATATCATGATCTATGATATATATTCGTTATATGTTCATATCAAAGTATGATGGCATGATTTACACTCGTAATACATTGATTTGGGTGATATGAGAGGAGGGGGAAGGATTTGATATCCGTGTCTTTGGGACACCAGAGGTTTTGTAACACCCCAAACCCGGACAGGACACCACGTCCGAATCTGGTATGTTACGGGGAACACGTTTTTTGAGAATCCAAAGTATATAGTTAAAAACGAGTTGATTTCATTTAGCATATCCAATAGTTTCTTAATGCTATTTTGAAACATTTTTGACTTAGTGGAATATCGAGTTTGGTTTGAAGCTCATTTGAGTTTACTTTATAGCAAAGCATAGTGAGATACCCGATGGTATAGTTTAAAACACATTGCGTTATAGTTTTGAAAACATTATCTTACCAAATTTTTAGTAAAATGTCATACCAAGTTATTTGTTAAGCAGGTTGAGAATCTAATTAAAACATAACCATCATAAAACATAATTTAAAGGCCTTTTACAAATCCAAATTAAATCTCAAATAAAAATAAATAAGCTAAAGTAACCAAAGTGAATAGTCCGAGCAAAACTTTTATTAAAGCATGGCATGTGCACCCCCGAGTCCACCCCTGGCTCCATGTCCGCGCTTCACGGTCACCCAAAATGTCAAAGGAGAGGGTGAGTCGAATGACTCGATGCATAAATCCCGCCTCCGATGAAACAACATGCTAACACACATCATACATAGCAACATAATTAATGCAACCCGATCCTAACCATCCGTATCTCCTTTTTCTACCCCGTGTGGTACCAAACCACCGGTGGTGCCAAACCACCGTGACATATAGTCACAATGTGTTACTAAAACACCGTGTCCCAAAGACACAATATCCATCAATGTGGTGCCAAACCACCGGTGTCCCAAAGACACGTTTGTGCTACCAAAGCACCGTGACCGAAGTCACAAATCCCATGATGGGGCCAACCCATCGTGTGATACCCAATCACTAGCAGACGATCCCATATCTCATGTGGGGCCAACCCACGGTGGTGTCAAACCACGGGGACAAGTTGCAATGAGGTGCCCAACCTCTGGTGTCCCAAAGACACAAATGTGCTACCAAAGCACTGGTGACCGTAGTCACAATAATCGAGTGATGGGGCCAACCCATCGTGTGATACCCAATCACTAGCGCACGATCCCATATCTCAAAGTGGGGCCAACCCACGGTGGTGTTAACCACGTGGACGAGTCGCAATGAGGTGCCAAACCTCCGGAGGTGCCAAACCTCCGTGACCCAAAGTCACAAAGTGTGTTACCAAAACACCGGTGCTCGTCGGACAAAATATCACCGCTCCTCCTCTCATATCACCCATCAACATACCATACTCATGTAATCATGCATATCATACAAATCATGCATATCATGCCAACATGTCTAGCATTACATCTCCTAGCATACATAACATAGATCATAATACCCAAGGTATCCATACTAGAACTTGTAATAAATAGGACTTACCCTGGATACGTACACATACCCCGTTTGGGTATCCAATTATCCGTCATCTTGGTATAGTTTTTAACAAGCAAACAGTTTATTAATAACATTACTAGGTATCGGTGTGTTAGTTTACACACACGTAATCCGAGTCTAGAAATCCCGACAAAGGCGATCTAAGTCCCTTGATTAATCGGCTCCTATAATCGGCCAACATAGGGGTTAGTACACATAAACCATTCGCCAAAGGCTTTATACCAAGAGAAGTCATCTCAAACCCTTACCTTCACTTCTTAACTTAGTTTCCAACCAACCCCGAACCACAATGGTCCTTCTAAGACAATCGCCACCACCTTGAAAAGAATAACAGCTTAATCCTTTATCATTCACGACTTAATCGAAACCAGACGATTAAACTAACAACAACCAATCACTTACCCCTACGAATCAATTGACAGAAGAAAACGGCTCCTCTCGCTTGCTTCCACAATCCAAAGGCCCTATAATGCGATGATTAACAAAAGGTTAATTCCTTCCAACCAACCCAAAGTCGGCTCTTAACCAACCCAACACGATAAAGCACAAGAGAGAGGAGAAATGGCCATTCGGCCAAGCACTTACCTAGCCCCAATCGATTGAAAACAAACCCCAACAAGATCAACACTTCTCTAGAATTCGGCCAAGATGAACACCACTAGGAGAGAGGGGAAATTCGGCTAACACACTAAGCAAAAGAAAAGAGGATTCGGCCAAGATGTTTAACACACCTATGTTCGGCTTTGAGTGCAAAGAGAGAAGATGAAGAATAGGTAAAGTTTCGGCTAAGGGTATAGGGAAAAGAAAGAAAATAAAATGAAGGTTTAAGGGAACAAGATGATAAGGTTTCGGTTTAATGAAATGATAAGAACAATTAGAAGTTTTGGCTAAAGAGGAGATATGGATTCGGCACAAGAGTTGTAGAAGAATGAAAATATGAGAAAGAAAGATTACTAATTTCGGTTTCACCCAATGAATAAAAGAAAGGGAGATGGTTGGGAACTTTCGGCCACCCACTCAAAAGGCAACACAATTCGGCAAAAGAGAGATTGAGCTTTCGGTTTGCAAAAGAAAGTATGAAGAACTCACTTAGAATTTCGGCTTGAAGGAGTGAAGAGAATGAGAGAAATGCTTTAGAAAAAAATCGGCTTACTTTGACAAAAAGGGAGAACTTGCTAACTCAAGACCGAAATCACCAAAATGTCAAAATGACATTCGCCACCCAAAATCCCATACCAAACCGTCCACACTCCCCAAAACTCCTAAAATTCGCCAAAATCCCCTAAACACTCCAAGCCACCAATTCAAATCACCTTGACCAAGTCCTCCTCCACAAATCACTCTCCACCCACCAAGCCGCCATTTGACCAAGTCCAAGGAGGAATTTAAACTTCATCCAACTCTTCCCTCCTATGCCGCCCAAAATGAACCAAAATGTGAGGTCTTTGCAGCTCGAACACTAGACCTCCACCCCATGCAATTGACGCCACACCAAGCTTCCCCATGTAGCGCATGCCTGCCACCTTGCCAGCTCACCTTTTGTGCAACAAAACAACAAGTAAAATTCTTAAACCCCAAACTTCCTCGGCTCCCTTCACTTAACACCCAAAACCAAAATTTTCCCATTCCTCAGCACACTCCTAGCCCACAATTAAGCCCCCTAAAAACACCGAAATAGCAACACAAAGACACTAAACACATGCAATTTCATGCAACAACAAAATAGCCCCTAACCCGGGATATTACGCTTCTACCCCTTAAAAATAATTTCGACCTCGAAATTACCCGATCGTAAGAGTTGCGGGTATTGCTTGTCTCATCATATCCTCGGGTTCCCACGTAGCTTCTTCTACGCCATGATTCCGCCAAAGTACCTTAACCAAAGGCACAGGACTTCTTACGCGAGAACCTTCACATCTCGATCAAGAATCGCACAGTTCCTCCTCCATGGTCAAATCCGATTTACCTCGATCTCTTCCATCGCTACCACATGCGACGGATCCGAACGATACCTCCAAGCATCGAAGCGTGAAAAACGCCGTGAATCGACTAAGCTCTGCGGCAACTCAAGCCGATACGCCATCGTCCAACTCGTCTCGTAACCTTATACGGCCCAATAAACCTCGGACTTAGCTTGCCTTTTCTTCCGAACCTCAACACCTTCTTCCAAGGCGAGACCTTCAGAAAACTTGATCCCCACAAAGAAACTCTATATCTCTTCGCTTAAGATCGGCATAAGACTTCTCGCCGGTCCAAGCTTCCTTTAATCGAGCCTCGAATCAACTTAACCTTACCTTCGTCTCAAAGAACCAACTCGGGTCCCAACAACTGACGTTCACCTAACTCCGTCCAACACGTAGGTGAGCGACATTTCCTACCATACAACGCCTCATACGGTGCCATCTTGATGCTCGCTTGGTAACTGTTGTTGTAAGCGAACTCACTAATGGTAGAAACTCCTCCCAACTACCTCAAAATCCAAGATACAACCTCTCAAAGATATCCTCTAAGACTGAATGACCCTTTCTGATTGACCGTCAGACTGCGGGTGAAAAGCCGTGCTGAAATCCAAACGAGTGCCCATGAGCTTGATGCAATGCTTTCCAGAACCTTGACGTAAATCTAGGATCCCTATCCGAGATTATCGAAACTGGCACACCGTGCAACCTCACTATCTCTCGACATACGCCCGCTTAGCTTCGGCGAATAATCAACCCTCACCGGAATAAAGTGAGTGATTTTAGTCGACGATCCACCACTACCCAAATCAATCCTTCTTGCTTGGCGTAGCGGTAACCCACTGACGAAATCCATGGTTATCCTTTCCCACTTCCACTGAGGAATCTTCACAGGCTGAAGCAAACCCGACGGCAACTGATGCTCAGCCTTGACCTGTTGACAAGTCAGACACTTCCCAACAAACTCTGTCACCTCTTTCTTCAAACCAGGCCACCAAAACTGCTCTCTAAGATCCCTATAGATCTTGCTACCTCCAGGATGCATAGCATAAGGACTGCTATGTGCGTCCTGAAGAATCTTCTGCCTTAGCTCAACATCTTTAGGCATACAAGCTTTACCTTGGAAACACAACACCTCATCACTAGACAAGCTGTAACCCTCCAAACCACCATTCTCAGATTTGCAACCTTCGGCGCACTCGTAACCTCATCCAACAATCAACTGCTTCTCTTTGATCTGCTCAACCCAAGTAGGCAACACTTGCAACTCGCTGAGAATACTCCCATCGTCATACAAACTCAAGTGGGCAAACAAAGCTCTTAAGTCCGAAACAACCTTACGGCTCAACGCGTCTGCCACCACGTTAGCCTTGCTCGGATGATACTCAATCGAACAGTCGTAATCTTTCAGCAACTCAACCCATCTGCGCTGCCTCAAATTCAAATCCTTCTGAGTCAGTAGATACTTCAGACTCTTATGATCTGTGTAGACTATCGATCTCTCTCCATACAAGTAGTGCCTTCAAATCTTTAAGGCGAAGACTACAGCTGCTAACTCCAAATCGTGCGTCGGATAGTTGACCTCATGTGGCCTCAGCTGTCGAGAAGTGTAAGCCACAACCTTACCTTCTTGCATCAGCACACAACCCAAGCCCGTATGTGATGCATCACAATACACTGTGAATTCTTTACCACCTCAGTTGTATCAAAACCGAGCCTCGGTCAAAATCTTCTTTAACTTGTCGAAGCTTTCCTGCTTTCTCGGTCCATACAAACGGAACTTCTTTCCTCAAAGAACTTGGTCATCACACATATCAACGAAAAACCTCCACAAACCTTCTGGTAGTATCCGGCCAAACCAGAAAACACCGAATCTCACCACACGACCTAGGCGGCTTCCAATCCAAAATCGCCTCAATCTTACGAGGATCTACTCGAATCCCCTCACCGACACTACATGACCCAAGAAAGTCACTTCTCTGCCGAACTCACACTTACCGAACTTAGCATGAGTCGCTCCTCCTCAAAATCGCAACACCACTCGCAAATGCTTATCATGCTCTTCCTCCGCCCTTGAGTACACCAAGATGTCGTCTATGAAAACCACGACGAAACCGATCCAGATCATCGTTGAAACACCCTATTCATCATATCCATAAACGCCGCGGTGCGTTAGTCAACCCGAACGGCATTACGTAAATTCGTAGTGCCCATACCGTGTCCGAAACGCCGCTTTTATGGATATCGACCTCCTTAACCCTTAATCGGTGATACCTGGACCTCAAGTCGATCTTCGAGAATACCGCGAAGACCCTTCACCGATCAAACAAGTCATCTATCCGTGGCAACGGATACTTGTTTTTGATCGTCGACTTATTCAATCGGCGGTAGTCTATACACATCCGCATCGTGCCATCTTTCTTCTTGACAAAGAGTACCGGCGCCCCATGGCGAAACACTTGGCCCGATGAAACCTCTATCCAATAACTCCTGGATCTCGAGCCTTAAGCTCCACCAACTCCTTTGGCGCCATCCTATACGGAGCAATAGACACCGGCGCATCCCGGTAATGATCAATCCCGAACTCCACCTCTCGATCCAAGGCAAACCCTAAGTTCCTCGAGAAACACATCAAGAAATTCCTTAACTGCATGCGAACCTTCTCCACAAAGAGACTCTTTCGCCTCCAAGGCATACACATGAACTACATATGCCTCACACTTCTCTTCGACCATCTTCTCCTTTGAGAGCGGATACCACATTTGATAAGTAATCCCTCCTATTACCTATCATAGCCACTTCATCGCCTCAACCGTCTTAGAACCATGCGCTTGGCGCGCGCAATCCAACCTCGCCTTGGTACTTGACCAACCAGTCCATCCCAAGAATCGGTCGAACTCCCCAAACGGCGGTTCCATCGGATCGACAGAAGAAACACTACCCCTTGGAGTTCTAGGGGTACCTCTCTAACAGGTTTATCTACTACTACAGAGTGACCTAGAGGGCTAATCACGGTCATCCGCCTAGAAGATACCTCGAGTCTAAATCCATGGTCTCTCGCTATACTATCGGCAACATAAGAGTGCGTTGAACCCACATCAATCAAAGCGAAGATAAGGAGAACCAAAAATCAAAAACGCACTGGTTTATGACGTCCGGTGCGTCGCCGCTCCTCCTCTCGGCGCCTCAAAGATACACCAAACCAGTGCCGCGGAATCGTAAACCCCGCACCTCTGCCGGTGCTCCACGGCCCGACACTGAACCATTACCGCCTCTGCCATTACCACGGCCCCTCTGCGGTGGCGGTCCATTACCTCTGAATCGATTACGCCCCGCCTCTCGGATCAATCCTAGCCAACCCTACGCGACAATCCTCACACGATGCTCCGTAGAACCACACTCGAAGCAACCTTTTCCTCCACCCAAAGAAACCCACCCCAATGAGATTTTCCACATCGATCACATCATGCGGCGGTCCTCGCCTAGCAGCGACAACAAACCTAGCAGTGATTCGGCCCACTCGGTCTAGCTCTCTTCTCGGATTACCCGACGATCCGTAAGACCCAAAGCTCCTCTTATGCCTATTTCTCCCATGCCCTGTCTCACCGACTCCTTAACACCCTCGGCTACCTTAGCCTTCTCAACTAAAACAGCAAACTCGCGCTCCTGCTGAGGTGCAATCAGCACCCTCAACTCGTCCACGCAGACCATCCTCGAACGAACACACCTCTCATGCTCGGTGGCCACAATGCCCCCGGCATACCTCACTCGACTTCAGGAACTCACCTCGTACTCGAAAAACAGATTTACTCCCGAACAAGCCTCGTAAATGCCTTCCACTGGAGTCAATATAACTAGCTCCGATGTATTTCTTTTGATATGCGTACTAAATAATCCCATGACAAATCCTCTGCCGCCACACTCGTCTCTCGAACCGTGAGCCACCACCGATATGACTCATCCCGAAGAAGCGATACGATGCCCTTCCGGCTTCTCTTGGCCGATCAAGTCCAGATCATCCATGATCCGCTCATTGCCTCCACCAATATTCAAGCAAAGGCTGGAGCAACACCGATACACCTCGGAAGAATTCGGCCCCGTTTGCCCGAAGTCGTTCAGGCACAGATTTCCTAGCTCCTGCACCACCACCCACACCAGCTACTCTTTCCAACACTCGCAGCATCGCCTATGACACTGCGTCATCCCCGGTCTGATCTTGGAACTCACCACCTCCACCGGTGGCGGAACGGTATCTCATTTTCTCGAACCCCGACTGATCCTACGGGCTCGTAAACTGTCATCCTACCCCTACCTCTACCACGAGTATTACGACCACGTCCGCCTCGAGTGCTCATGACTAATCTTTCTACGTATCTGATTTAAGAGTTTTATGCATCAGCATATATTCCAATTGTTTAAAAGCAAGTCTTATGAATATTAAAGAGGATTTGTTCTCGCGAGTTCACAGAATCCTATCAGTTTCAATCCCTAAAGTAATATACTATTGCTATTCATCAAATCATATCACATCCAACCAAATCACAAGCAATAGTACGGGGTACTTACCTGGGCGAACTGGTGCCGGAGACTCGGTGCCATGCCTTTCAAACCATACTTTCAAAACAAAACACCCAAAGCAGACTTTTAAAAACATTTTGGGCCTCGGGCCCACAGCCGAGCCTTTGAACTTAGCTCTGATACCACAATTGTAACACCCCAAACCCGGACAGGACACCACGTCTGAATCTGGTATGTTACGGGGAACACGTTTTTGAGAATCCAAAGTATATAGTTAAAAACGAGTTGATTTCATTTAGCATATCCAATAGTTTCTTAATGCTATTTTGAAACATTTTTGACTTAGTGGAATATCGAGTTTGGTTTGAAGCTCATTTGAGTTTACTTTATAGCAAAGCATAGTGAGATACCCGATGGTATAGTTTAAAACACATTGCGTTATAGTTTTGAAAACATTATCTTACCAAATTTTTAGTAAAATGTCATACCAAGTTATTTGTTAAGCAGGTTGAGAATCTAATTAAAACATAACCATCATAAAACATAATTTAAAGGCCTTTTACAAATCCAAATTAAATCTCAAATAAAAATAAATAAGCTAAAGTACCCAAAGTGAATAGTCTGAGCAAAACTTTTATTAAAGCATGGCATGTGCACCCCGAGTCCACCCCGGCTCCATGTCCGCGTCTTCACGGGTCACTGAAATGTCAAAGGAGAGGGTGAGTCGAATGACTCGGTGCATAAATCCCGCCCCCGATGAAACAACATGCTAACACACATCATACATAGCAACATAATTAATGCAACCCGATCCTAACCATCCGTATCTCTCCTTTTTCTACCCCGTGTGGTACCAAACCACTGGTGGTGCCAAACCACTGTGACATATAGTCACAATGTGTTACTAAAACACCGTGTCCCAAAGACACAATATCCATCAATGTGGTGCCAAACCACCGGTGTCCCAAAGACACGCTTGTGCTACCAAAGCACTTTGGTGACCGAAGTCACAAATCCCATGATGGGGCCAACCCATCGTGTGATACCCAATCACTAGCGACGATCCCATATCTCATGTGGGGCCAACCCACGGTGGTGTCAAACCACGGGGACAAGTCGCAATGAGGTGCCCAACCTCCGTGTCCCAAAGACACAAATGTGCTACAAAAGCACGGTGACCGTAGTCACAATAATCGAGTGATGGGGCCAACCCATCGTGTGATACCCAATCACTAGCGATTTCGATCCCATATCTCAAAGTGGGGCCAACCCACGGTGGTGTTAACCACGTGGACGAGTCGCAATGAGGTGCCAAACCTCCGGAGGTGCTAAACCTCTGTGACCCAAAGTCACAAAGTGTGTTACCAAAACACCGGTGCTCGTCAAAGACAAAATATCACTTCTCCTCTCTCTCATATCACCCATCAACATACCATACTCATGTAATCATGCATATCATACAAATCATGCATATCATGCCAACATGTCTAGCATTACATCTCCTAGCATACATAACATAGATCATAATACCCAAGGTATCCATACTAGAACTTGTAATAAATAGGACTTACCCGGATACGCACACATACCCCGCTTTGGGTATCCAATTATCCGTCATCTTCGTATAGTTTTTAACAAGCAAACAGTTTATTAATAACATTACTAGGTATCGGTGTGTTAGTTTACACACTGTAATCCGAGTCTAGAAATCCTGACAAAGGCGATCTAAGTCCCTTGATTAACTGGCTCCTATAATCGGCCAACATAGGGGTTAGTACACATAAACCATTCGGCCAAAGGCTTTATACCAAGAGAAGTCATCTCAAACCCTTACCTTCACTTCTTAACTTGGTTTCCAACCAACCCCGAACCACAATGGTCCTTCTAAGACAATCGGCCACCACCTTGAAAAGAATAACAGTTAATCCTTTATCATTCACGACTTAATCGAAACCAGACGATTAAACTAACAACAACCAATCACTTACCCCTTACGAATCAATTGACAGAAGAAAACGGCTCCTCTCGCTTGCTTCCACAATCCAAAGGCCCTATAATGCGATGATTAACAAAAGGTTAATTCCTTCCAACCGAACCCAAAGTCGGCTCTTAACCAACCCAACACGATAAAGCACAAGAGAGAGGAGAAATGGCCATTCGGCCAAGCACTTACCTAGCCCCAATCGATTGAAAACAAACCCCAACAAGATCAACACTTCTCTAGAATTCGGCCAAGATGAACACCACTAGGAGAGAGGGGAAATTCGGCTAACACACTAAGCAAAAGAAAAGAGGATTCGGCCAAGATGTTTAACACACCTATGTTCGGCTTTGAGTGCAAAGAGAGAAGATGAAGAATAGGTAAAGTTTCGGCTAAGGGTATAGGGAAAAGAAAGAAAATAAAATGAAGGTTTAAGGGAACAAGATGATAAGGTTTCGTTTAATGAAATGATAAGAACAATTAGAAGTTTTGGCTAAAGAGGAGATATGGATTCGGCACAAGAGTTGTAGAAGAATGAAAATATGAGAAAGAAAGATTACTAATTTCTGCTTTCACCCAATGAATAAAAGAAAGGGAGATGGTTGGGAACTTTCTACCACCCACTCAAAAGGCAACACAATTCGGCAAAAGAGATTGAGCTTTCGGTTTGCAAAAGAAAGTATGAAGAACTCACTTAGAATTTCGGGCTTGAAGGAGTGAAGAGAATGAGAGAAATGCTTTAGAAAAAAATCGACTTACTTTGACAAAAAGGAGAACTTGCTAACTCAAGACCGAAATCACCAAAAATGTCAAAATGACATTCGGCCACCCAAAATCCCATACCAAACCGTCCACACTCTCCCCCCAAAACTCCTAAAATTCGGCCAAAATCCCCCTAAACACTCCAAGCCACCAATTCAAATCACCTTGACCAAGTCCTCCTCAACAAATCACTCTCCACCCACCAAGCCGCCATTTGACCAAGTCCAAGGAGGAATTTAAACTTCATCCAACTCTTCCCTCCTATGCCGCCCAAAATGAACCAAAATGTGAGGTCTTTGCAGCTCGAACACTAGACCTCCACCCCATGCAATTGACGCCACACCAAGCTTCCCCATGTAGCGCATGCCTGCCACCTTGCCAGCTCCCTTCACTTAACACCCAAAAACCAAAATTTTCCCATTCCCTCAGGCACACTCCTAGCCCACAATTAAGCCCCTAAAAACACCGAAATAGCAACACAGCACACTAAACACATGCAATTTCATGCAACAACAAAATAGCCCCTAACCCGGGATATTACAGGTTTGGCACCTCCAGTGGTTTGGTACCACATATTATTTCGTGTCTTTGGGACACCAGAGGTTTGGCACCTCATAGCGTCTCGTCCCAGTGGCTTAGTACCACAGTGGGTTGGCCCCACATTTGATATTATGGGATTGACGCCAGTGATTTGGTATCACACGTGGGTTGGCCCCACAACTTTATTATTCGTGACTTTGGGTCACCAAAGGTTTTGGCACCACATTATTGGATATCGTGACTTTGGGTCACCAGTGGTTTGGCACCACCAGTGGTTTGGTACCACACGGGGTAGAAAAGGGCGTTATGGATGGCTAGGTTTGGGGTGCATTATATATATTGCTTGGTTATAATTGTGTAAGTATGTTGCATCAACCGGGGAAGGATTATGCATCGAGTCTTGGTGACTCACCTTCTCCTTATCTTTTCAGTGATTCGTAAACCGCGGATGAGGAGCCTGATAGACTCGAGGAGGCCATGCAATAAAAATTCGATTTACACGGATTTTGGTTTGGGTATTATATTTTATTTAAGTTTGGTTTTTCATCTCTATTTGAAATTGTAATAAGGCCTCTTTAATTATGTTATTTATTTTATGGATTATTTATATGCTTTGGATTTGATTTTAACATGGCTTATAAAATACATGGTTGATATAATAATTTGAGCACAAAGTTTTCTAAACTACAAAATGCAATGGTTTTCAAAACGTTACCATCGGTTAATATAAATCATTTGATAAATTTTTAACAATTTAAGTGTTTTAGATAACTCATACTATTTTTTTCAAAACTTAAGTTTCCAAGTTTCAATTAGAAACGGTTTTCAAAATAATCGCTTGGGTTTCTTTTAAAATTATAAAAGGTTTTCTAATCTATGGATCTGCAACTAAGTATTAAAGACTTATTTACGGAATTTCAAAGTAAATTATCAGTTTTTAACTTATAATACTGGATTTCTACAAACATAGAATAATAAAGAAATTTTCACTAAAATTTAATCGTTAACTCAATTTTCTTCGAAACGTTTTCCTTAGTGACATGCCAAATTCGGTCGTGGTGTATTGACCGGGTTTTGGGGTGTTACATTTCTAATACGTTTTAAATTGGTCAAATTATAATTTCAGTCCCTATACTACCTCAAATTTGACGATATAGTCACTTTATTTTTTTATTTTTTTGAAGTTATAACGGATCTAATAATACAAGTACTGAACTGAAAAGAATCCATACATGTAAATACAACATATAAATGGAACTAAACAATTAAAGAGCATACAACCTGTTAAAATTTTAAAAAGCAACACGTAAATACAACATGTAAATGCAATTTCATGCAATTTCCACAACATATTTATAAAAAAAAATTTGCCCCTACAGCCTGTTATATAATTTTTGTGCAACATTGAAGACATTATTACTTGCAAAGATGAATTTTTGTTTAATGAAAATTTTTTTCAGGACATTATTATTTGCTAAACAAAGAGCCGATTTTGTTGAATGAAATTTGATAAAGATATGAATTTCAGGTTTTTTACTTACAAAGATATTTGTAATTTCTAATTTGTGCTTTGCAAAGATTCTTAATATGTATTGTTCATTTTTCTTTGGCATTGCTTCTTCTTCTTCTTTGGCTTGCTTGATTGCTTCCTCCACCCACAGCTGAGCCTCTTGTATTCATTCATTGAATCACTGTAACTTCTTTTGCAATTAAATTCTTTGATTTTGTTTTACTGTTATCAAGATTAGTATTGAAGAAATGTGACCCTTTTTAGCTTTGCATTGTGTGCTTTGAAGATATATGCACCGCATTATGTTTTGAGATTGATTTATACTATGATTTGAAGATATGTAACACTTCAATATCTTACAGTAATGGCTTGTTTGCCTTTAATAGTACAATGTGAGAGGCATAAAAAGAATTGGTCTTGCATTGACAGTATAGTTGCAAATGTGTTCAGTTGTGAGTTGGTTCGTAGTTATGTTGGATGTTGTCTTTAGCCTACAAACTTATAGACCAAGGATTAGATAATAAATTTTAGATTTTCATACTCAAAGAGATTATGTGAAGCAACTTGTTTATGCTAGTGACGATACCTGTATTGAACAAGTTAGGATGAATAGATTTGCTTTTTTAAAATTATGTGAGATGTTACAAACTTTAGGAGGATTGAAGTCATCAAGGAACATGCTTGAAGATGAGCAAGTACCAATGTTCTTACATATTATTGCTTATCACCATAAAATCTAGTTATCAAACATCACTTTAAAGGTCTAGAGAAACCATTAGTAGATTATTTCACAATGTATTAAATGGTGTGGTACGCTTACAATATGTGTTATTTAAAAAGCCAGAGCTAGTTTCAGCTAATTCTACAGACATAAGGTGGAAATGGTTTAAGGTATTGGAGTGGGTATATGTATTATTTAGAAATAACTCACTTTATTTCGATTTAAATAGAGTATCTTAACTTCACCTTTTAATTTATTTGTAGAATTGCTTAGGTGCTTTATATGGAACTTATATCAAGATTAGGGTTCCATCAGTTGATAAATCTAGATATCAAACTCAAAAAGGTGACATAACAACAAATATGTTATGTACATCTGATATGCAATTGTTTATGTTCTTCTTGGTTGGGAAGGTTTTGTCGCTGATGGATGAGTTCTTTGAGATGCCATTACTAAGAGACATGGACTAAAAGTTCCTTATGGTAAAGTATATACATGGAGGAAATTTAATTATTTTTTTAGATCATACTAATATTGAAAACAAGAGATTGATAAATAGTGTTTTCTTAATATAGGTTATTATCATCTAGTTGATGTTGGTTACACAAATTGTGAGAGATTTCTTGCTCCTTTTAGAGGACAAAGATATCATTTGAATGAATGGCGCCAAAGTCACCAATCAAGTACTCATGAAGAATTTTTCAATATGAAACATACATCAGCGCATAACGTTATTGAAAGATGTTTTGGTTTATTAAAACTGTAACACCCTGAAAATTTGAGTAATTTATTTTCTATGTGTGCTTTGAGTAATTATTCTAGAAAGTAAAAATTTTCTGATTTATTTTCGTGGTTAGTATAGTCCTGAAGAAGGGTTTAAAATTTTTTAGAAGGAATATTATTAATTTTAAGAAATTATTTATGGAAGTGGATTAAGTGACTTTGACACATAAATTAATTTAAGTGTCAAAGTGAGGCATAAGATGAATTATTGGACAAGTGGTGATGGCGCATGAGCTTGTGCATGAGGTTGAAGGTTCGAATCCCATGTTTAGCATCTAGGTGAATTTTATTTTGAATTTTTATGCACCAATATAGCAAGTGTCGGCCAAGAGCTTTTATGGAAGGTGTTGACTTGTTATTTTTGGTTAAAATATCAAGGGAATAAGGAAATTTTGAACTTAAGGAAGGGTATCAAAAGAATAAGGAAAATGTGAAGATATGAGGCATGAATCAAGGAAGAATTTTTGGAAACAATACCTTGGCCTAAAGACCATGTACTTGGACTAATAATATGGCTATAGGGGGAGCCGAATTTTGGTGATAGTTTTGGCTAGGAATTTTAGTCTTGTTTTGGTCATTTTGTTAGTTTGTGCAAGTTTTGAAAACTCTCTCAACCTTTTCTCCCTTTTGCCGAATTTGAGCATTGGTAAGTCCTAAAGTTTTTGACCATTTGGTCATTTTTGCACATCAATTGGTATTCTTTTGTGCCTTATTTCATTTGAGTGCCGAAATCACCTACATCAAATGACCATTCCTTTCTTTTCTCTCTTTTCTTCATTGCCGAATGTGTCTTGATTCTAATCTCCTCTCTTTCTTTCTCTTTTATTTTCTTTGAAAACCGAATTCATCATCATCTCCATTTTCTTATTTTTATTCCTTATCAATCAATATTTCTCTCCAATATTTCTCTCATGGCCGAATGCTAAGGTGTTCATAAGCCAAATTATTTCCCTTTCTCTTTAATCTTTCATAGCCGAATCCTCCTTAAAACCATACTATTCTCAAATCCTTTCTTTTCGACGTGGAATATAGGTAAGAGTTCTTTTGTTTCGATTAGTTATTAGTGGTTAGTGCCAATATTAATGTTGGCTTGAAGGCATTATTTGGATCAAAATAAACGCTTATTTTATTAACGCTTATTTTGTTAAACTTTAGTGCGATAACGGAAAGTTGGAATCAAGAAGTGGTGGGTGACAAAGCATAGGAATCGATTCTCGTGGTAAGGAAATCACATCTTTTAAACTTTAGAAATTTTTCGATATCATTAGATTAATATTCTTTGCCTTTGAAGACATTCAACATAGGGAAGAAACGGGCGGTGTTTAGCCTTCGGAAGAAGGGAGGTTCTGTTATTCCCCTAAGTACAAGCAAAGGACTATTTCGAATCCGAGATTTTCCACCGGGTTGCGGACGTTCAACCGAGGAAAATCAACTGCTCAAGTCGTTCGTACTCCAACCATTATTTGTTCGTGGATTCGATTCGGTTAGCGAACCATCAATCGGAGAGAAATCGCAAGTAGAAGTCTTACGAAAATCCGGGTAAATTTCTAGATCGCTATATTTAGATCGGTTTTATTATAGATTATAGTGTTTTAATTAACACAATACGTATAGGTGTTGAAGAGCGGGAAAGTTTAGTTCTCTCCATAACCGTGTGTGTAACTTCACACTCATTTTCGGGTTGGACATCATGTTGTAAGTTCCGTGATAAATTCGTAAAATAGTAAAAACGGGAAAAATACGTAGTAACTCATATTTTTGAGTAAATGCATGAAAACGGTTAAAACGAGAAAATAAAATACGATAATACTCTAGTTCGATAAAATGGGCGATAATACTCTAGTTCGATAAAATGGGCCGATAATACTCTAGTTCGATAAAATGGGCCGATAATACTCTAGTTCGATAAAATGGGCCGATAATACTCTAGTTCGATAAAATGGGCGATAATACTCTAGTTCGATAAAATGGGCGATAATACTCTAGTTCGATAAAATGGGCCGATAATACTCTAGTTCGATAAAATGGGCGATAATACTCTAGTTCGATAAAATGGGCGATAATACTCTAGTTCGATAAAATGGGCGATAATACTCTAGTTCGATAAAATGGGCCGATAAAACTCTAGTTCGATAAAATGGGCGATATTACTCTAGTTCGATTAAATGGGCCAAAATACTCTGCTTCGATAAATTGGGCTAAAATGGGCCAAAGTCACTAAACTACTAAATGGGCTAGTTGATAAATTGTTTATATGAGCCTAATGAAGGGTTAATTGATAAGCCCACCGATGATATGGATTAATGAAAATCATTATATGATTATATTTGTTATATACGCATGATTGCATGGGGTGGGTTATATGAAGAGAAGAATGGCCATTGCCACAAATTTGGCTCATTGCCTCTAGTTCTGGTGGCTCTGCCACAATATGGCTCATTGCCTCTAGTTCGGTGGCTCTCGCCACAAATTCGCTAAATGCCTCTAGTTCGGTGACAATGTCACAATCTAGTTCGTAGTGCACTACAAAATTATTTAAGGGCTTTAAGCCCATGATTGGTGTGTTTGGCGGGGTGGGTTGACTTGATCCCCACGGTGTGTTGGTTGGTGCGGGGGTGTTAGCGGATGGATACTAGGTTGGTTTGGGAAATTCATATTTCATGCATTCTTTTCTTTAAATTATGTTACTTTACAATGTATGGTTGAAATCATTAATGGGCTCAAGCCCAAAGATGATATCTTGACGATCCGCCTAAAAATGGTGGTAAGTGAGTTGCACACCGAGTTCTTTGTAACTCACCCAATTTTTATTAACCATTTCAGTAATGGAAATTGACGTGGACTTGGGCCGAGATGACTTGGTGGAGCCCATACTACTTAATTTGGGTTTTTTTATAAACTATGACTTTATTTAAGTTTTTATTTTAATTGCTATTATTGGGTTGATGTAATAAGGCCTCTAAGTATGTTTTATGGATTTTATCGTGTGGATGGTTTTATAATTTTTATTTTGAGACTTTAATTATGAGTTTATGTTAAATCATTTGGTTTTTCCTAAAAATATCGTTTATTTAATATTTTGACAATTAGACGATTTTCTTTAAAATTTTCCTCCAAATTCTTTTAAGAAGTTTTAAAGTTTCGATAAACATTTTATTTAAGATAAATTTTAAACAAGTATATTCTTAAAATTATTTTCAAAACCTCGTACTACATCTTTAACTCATTATTTTATCGTAAATCTTGAAAAGAAACGAAAGTATGTTTGGTGTGACAAACCAAATCTCGCCTAAACGCATAGACCGGGTTTGGGGTGTTACATTTAGTGGTATCGAGCCCGCCAAAACTCTCGGCTGTGGTTTGGGTTCAATAAAGAAATTTGTTTGAAAATAATTTCTAGAGTTTTGATTAAAGGTAGTATGGCACCATGAACATCCCGCGCCAAGTCAAGTAAGTATCTCAGATATCGTATGTTTATTATCATTGTGATATGATTATAAGAAACACTCTAGAACTTCTAGTTTTAGGTGTTAAAACCGTAGAGATTGAGACAATAGGATATTGATGCGAAAACACTCTATCTCTTTCATATCATAAGATATCGTTAATAAACAATTGAAATATTATTCGATTCATAAAACTCTTAAATCGATTAAATCAAATTAGTCGCCATGAGCACTAGAGGACGTGGTCGTGGGCGCGGTAGGGCGTGGCCGCGGTAGAGGACGAGGTGTTAGGGGCGCAAACCGATGTGCCGGGTCATATGTCGGAAATGGATGCACTGCGTCACTCGAGAGTGAGACGGGATCGCACGACCATATGGAAGAGGATAATCTTTGTGACACGAGCAATGCTGCGAGTACTTGAAAGGGTCGCTGGATCCAGAATCGACCAACCGCTCGTGGTTCGATATCGGAGCGATCAAATCCAAAGTGGAGCCGAGGTTTTCGAGAGGTGTCTCTCGTGTAGCTCCCAATGTCGCCAATATTGGCTTGAGGCGAGAGAGCGAATTATGGACGATCTTGATTGCACTTTGTGGAACAAAAGTTAAGAGGAGCGGTATCTTTGTTGAGAGACGAAGCTTACCAATGGTGGCTTACTATCCGAGATGGCACCGATGTCGCTTTGGTTAATTGGGAGTTCTTTAAGGCTTCCTTTCAAGGGAAATATGTGGGAACAAGCTATGTGGATGCCCGAAGGAAGGAATTCTTGAACTCGTGCAAGGAAATAAGACGGTGGCAACATATGAGGTGAGTTCTTACGTTTGAGTCGCTATGCTCGAACGATAGTGGCAACGGACCATGAGCGTTGTGTGCGCTTCGAGGACGGTTTGAAAGACGAGTTGCGGGTTACGATAGCCCCACAACAAGTTAGAACTTTTGCCGCTCTTGTGGAGAAGGCCAAGATAGCCGAAGAGGCTAAGAACTCGGAACGTCAAAATCGGAGCAAATTCGAGGCAAGAAAGATCTCAAGCATTCGGGTTCTTCGAGAAGATTCTGAAGAGGCCCTGAATGAGGAACCACTCAAGGAAGAGCACCGATGGTCGTTAATCGTAGTCGGGATTGTGCTTTGAATGTGGGAAAAGACATTCCGAGAATGTTGGAGGAAAACGGTGCTTGCTATAAATGTGGATCGACGGAGCATCAATATAGGAGTTGCCCTCGGCGTATGGATACAACTCAAGAAGTTCGTACTCTTGATGTACCACCGGCAGAGGAGTTCGGCAACCACCGAGAGGTCGGGGACCAGTCGTGGTGGTAGTGGGGCCGGGCGTGGTCAAGGTGCAATGGTCGAGGCAATGGTCCTAGGGGCAACGCGATGCAAGACACCGATTGGTGTATGCGGTCGGGCGTCGTGAGGATGGCAATGCACTGATGTGATAACTGCACGTTCTTCATTTCGATGTACCCGTTATTGCCTTGATAGATATTGGTTCTACTCATTCGTACATTGCTAGCACCATAACTGGAAACTTGAAATTAGACTACAAATTTCCGATAAAGAGATGAGGGTGATTAGTCCCTTAGGACACTTCGGTGTTGGTTAATAAATTGTTTAGAGACGTGCCTTTAGTAATTCAAGGAGAAACATTCTGCAAATTTGATGGAACCGCTTTTTGGCGAATTCGATATTATTCGGGCATGGATTGGTTGGTTAAGCACCGCGAATTGGACTGTCTTTGAAAAGCGTATGTCGATAAGAAATGTGGAGGATAAGGAGATAGTTATGATAGGCGAGCGGAGAAATTACTTGGCAAACATGATTTCTGCGTTGAAGGCGGAGAAGTTAGTGCGAAAAGGATACTGAGCATTTTTAGCATTTATTTGTGCTTTAGATGCCAAAAAGTCATTGGTGGAAGATGTGAGAACGGTGAAGGAGTTCCCGATGTTTTTCCCCAAGAACTTCCTGGTGTACCTCCAGATCGGAAGTGGAATTTGGTATTGAGCTTTTGCCGAATCGCTCCAAAGTGTCCATTGCTCCTTATAGAATGGCACCGAAGGAGTTGTCGGAGCTTAAAGCCCAAATTCAAGAACCGCTAGATCGGGTTTTATTCGACCGAGTGTGTCTCCGGGGAGCACCGGTTTTGTTTGTTAAGAAGAAGGATGGGTCAATGCGTATGTGTATTGACTATAGGCAATTGAATAAGTCGACGATCAAGAATCGGTACCCTCTGCCGAGGATTGACGACTGCTTGATCAATTGAAGGGAGCTTTTGTTTTCTCAAGATTGATTTAAGGTCGGGTTACCACCAAACTTAAGGTGAAAGAAGCGGATATTCACAAGACAAATGTTCAACCCGCTACGGACACTATGAGTTTTTAGTGATGCCGTTTGGGTTGACCAATGCACCAAATTGCATTTATGGATATGATGAACCGGGTCTTTCAACCATTCTTAGATCGGTTTGTGGTGGTATTCATAGATGACATTCTGGTTTATTCGAGGAGCGAAGAAGAACATGACTCGCATTTGCGGATTGTATTGCAAGTGCTTCGAGATAATCGGTTGTATGCCAAATTCAAGAAATGTGAATTTTGGTTAAGAGAAGTGACTTTCTTGGGTCATGTGGTATCACCAAGGAATAAGGGTGGATCCTCGGAAGATTGAGGCGGTATTGGATTGGAAACCACCGTCGTAGAGTCGAGATTCGGAGTTTCTTGGGTTTGGCCGGATATTATAGACGCTTTGTTGAGGATTCTCATTGATTGCTTTGCACCTCTAACTAAGCTTTTGCGGAAGGGAGTGTTGTTTATATGGACCGATATAAGCGCAAGAAAGTTTCGAGCGATCAAGAAGGTTTTAACAAGCGCCAGATTGATTCAACTTTGAGGTCGGGAAGGAGTTTACGCTTTTTGTGATGCGTCACATACGGGTTTAGGGCGTGTATTGATGCAAAGTGGGAAAGTTGTAGCTTACGCTTCTCATCAATTGAGACCGCATGCAAGTGAACTACCCTACTCATGATTTGGAGTTAGCGCAGTGGTGTTTGCCTTAAAGATTTGGAGGCATTACCTCTATGGTGAAAAGTCTATCATCTATACGGATCACAAGAGTCTTAAGTATCTTCTTACTCGTAAGGAGTTAAACTTGAGACAACGAAGATGGGTGGAGTCATTAAAGGACTATGATTTCTCTATTGAGTATCATCCTGGAAGGCTAATGTAGTGGCGGACGCATTAAGTCGTAAGGTGGTATCTCGATTTGAGAGCTATGTTTGCCCATTTGAGTTTGTATGAGGATGGTAGTTTGATAGCGGAATTTCAAGTGAAGCCTATGTGGTTGGAACAAATTAAGGAAAAACAGATTTTAGATGAGAAGTTGAGACTTTTATTTCAGCAAGTGGAAAATGGTGAAATTGAGGATTTTGGAATAAATTCGTAGTGTGTATTGTGTTTTCGTGAAAGGTCTCAGATGCCTAAGGATTCAGATCCGAGGCAAATGATTTTGAGGGAGGCGCATAGTAGCCCTTATGCTATGCACCCCGAGGAAATAAGATGTATCGGGATCTTCGTGAGCGGTTTTGGTGGCTCGATTGAAACGGAGATTTCGGAATTTGTGGGAAAATGCTTAACTTGTCGCCAAGTGAAAGCGAGCATCAATTGCCGTCGTCTTTTGCAACCGATTAAGATTCCTCTTTGGAAATGGGAGCGGATAACAATGGATTTTGTTAGTGGGTTACCTTTAACACCTACTAAGAAAAATTCTGCTTGGGTAATTGTTGATCGTCCGACGAAGACCGCTCATTTTCTACCAAAGCGTCACATTTGACTCGTTCGCGCGCGGTTGGCGAAGTTGTATGTATCCGAAATCGTGAGGTTGCATGGGGTACCAGATCGATTATATCGGATAGGGATCCTAGGTTTACATCTCGATTTTGGAAAGCTTTGCATGAAGCCTTGGGTACAAAGCTTAATTTTAGTACGGCTTTTCATCCTCGACCGATGGTCACTCGGAGAGAGTGATTCGATTCGGAAGACATGTTAAGGGGATTTGTAATCGACTTCAAAGGTAGTTGGGAGGATTTTCTACCGTTAGCGGAATTTGCGTACAACAACAAACTACCGATCCTAGCATTCGGATGGCACCCTACGAGGCATTGTATGGTCGTAGGTGTCGCTTCTCCTATTTGTTGGACCGAGTTGGGTGATCGGCGCTTGTTAGGACCTGAGATGATTTCTCAAACGGAAGAAAAAGTGAAAGTTATTCGCACGCGTTAAAGGAAGCTTCGGATAGACGTAAGTCGATGCGGATCTCAAGCGTAAAGAGATCGAGTATGCCGTAGGAGATCAAGTCTTCCCGAAGGTCTCACCTTGGAAGAAGATATTCAGATTCGGGAAGAAGGGCAAGTTGAGTCCTAGATACATTGGACCATATCGTGTGGTGAAACGAGTTGGTCCAGTGGCCTATCGATTGAGTTACCTCCGAATTGAGCCAAATTCATAATGTTTTCCACGTGTCCATGTTGAGGCGCTATAGATCGGATCCTTCGCACATAGTACCGGTAGAAGAAGTGGAGTTGAATTTGGATTTGTCTTTTGAGGAGGAACCAAAGGAAATCTTAGACCGAGACGTGAAGGTGCTAAGAAAGAAGATCTGCCGTTGGTCAAAGTGTTGTGGCGTAACCACGGAGTGGAGGAAGCTACGTGGGAGCCTCGAGGATGCAATTCGGCAACAATACCCTCACCTTTTTCAGCCCGGGTAAATTTCGAGGACGAAATTTTCTTTTAGGGGTAGAGTTGTAACACCACTAAAATTTGAGTAATTTATTTTCTATGTGTGCTTTGAGTAATTATTCTAGAAAGTAAAAATTTTCTCGATTTATTTTCGTGGTTAGTATAGTCCTCAAGAAGGGTTTAAAATTTTTTAGAAGGAATATTATTAATTTTAAGAAATTATTTATGGAAGTGGATTAAGTGACTTTGACACATAAATTAATTTAAGTGTCAAAGTGAGGCATAAGATGAATTATTGGACAAGTGGTGATGGCGCATGAGCTTGTGCATGAGGTTGAAGGTTCGAATCCCATGTTTAGCATCTAGGTGAATTTTATTTTGAATTTTTATGCACCAATATAGCAAGTGTCGGCCAAGAGCTTTTATGGAAGGTGTTGACTTGTTATTTTTGGTTAAAATATCAAGGAATAAGGAAATTTTGAACTTAAGGAAGGGTATCAAAAGAATAAGGAAAATGTGAAGATATGAGGCATGAATCAAGGAAGAATTTTTGGAAACAATACCTTGGCCTAAAGACCATGTACTTGGACTAATAATATGGCTATAGGGGAGCCGAATTTTGGTGATAGTTTTGGCTAGGAATTTTAGTCTTGTTTTGGTCATTTTTGTTAGTTTGTGCAAGTTTTGAAAACTCTCTCAACCTTTTCTCCTTTTGCCGAATTTGAGCATTGGTAAGTCCTAAAGTTTTTGACCATTTGGTCATTTTTGCACATCAATTGGTATTCTTTTGTGCCTTATTTCATTTGAGTGCCAAATCACCTACATCAAATGACCATTCCTTTCTTTTCTCTCTTTTCTTCATTGCCGAATGTGTCTTGATTCTAATCTCCTCTCTTTCTTTCTCTTTTATTTTCTTTGAAAACCGAATTCATCATCATCTCCATTTTCTTATTTTTATTCCTTATCAATCAATATTTCTCTCAATATTTCTCTCATGGCCAATGCTAAGGTGTTCATAAGCCAAATTATTTCCCTTTCTCTTTAATCTTTCATAGCCGAATCCTCCTTAAAACCATACTATTCTCAAATCCTTTCTTTTCGACGTGGAATATAGGTAAGAGTTCTTTTTGTTTCGATTAGTTATTAGTGGTTAGTGCTTAGAATATTAATGTTGGCTTGAAGGCATTATTTGGATCAAAATAAACGTTTATTTTATTAACGCTTATTTTGTTAAACTTTAGTGCGATAACGGAAAGTTGGAATCAAGAAGTGGTGGGTGACAAAGCATAGGAATCGATTCTCGTGGTAAGGAAATCACATCTTTTAAACTTTAGAAATTTTTCGATATCATTAGATTAATGTTCTTTGCCTTTGAAGACATTCAACATAGGGAAGAAACGGGCGGTGTTTAGCCTTCTAAGAAGGGAGGTTCTGTTATTCCCTAAGTACAAGCAAAGGACTATTTCGAATCCGAGATTTTCCACCGGGTTGCGGACGTTCAACCGAGGAAAATCAACTGCTCAAGTCGTTCGTACTCCCGAACCATTATTTGTTCGTGGATTCGATTCGGTTAGCGAACCATCAATCGGAGAGAAATCGCAAGTAGAAGTCTTACGAAAATCCGAGGGTAAATTTCTAGATCGCTATATTTAGATCGGTTTTATTATAGATTATAGTGTTTTAATTAACACAATACGTATAGGTGTTGAAGAGCGGGAAAGTTTAGTTCTCTCCATAACCAGTGTGTAACTTCACACTCATTTTCGGGTTGGACATCATGTTGTAAGTTCCGTGATAAATTCGTAAAATAGTAAAAACGGGAAAAATACGTAGTAACTCATATTTTTGAGTAAATGCATGAAAACGGTTAAACCGAGAAAATAAAATACGATAATACTCTAGTTCGATAAAATGGGCGATAATACTCTAGTTCGATAAAATGGGCCGATAATACTCTAGTTCGATAAAATGGGCGATAATACTCTAGTTCGATAAAATGGGCGATAATACTCTAGTTCGATAAAATGGGCGATAATACTCTAGTTCGATAAAATGGGCGATAATACTCTAGTTCGATAAAATGGGCGATAATACTCTAGTTCGATAAAATGGGCGATAATACTCTAGTTCGATAAAATGGGCGATAATACTCTAGTTCGATAAAATGGGCGATAATACTCTAGTTCGATAAAATGGGCCGATAATACTCTAGTTCGATAAAATGGGCGATAATACTCTAGTTCGATAAAATGGCCGATAATACTCTAGTTCGATAAAATGGGCGATAATACTCTAGTTCGATAAAATGGGCGATAAAACTCTAGTTCGATAAAATGGGCGATATTACTCTAGTTCGATTAAATGGGCAGAAAATACTGCTGCTTTGATAAATTGGGCTAAAATGGGCCAAAGTCACTAAACTACTAAATGGGCTAGTTGATAAATTGTTTATATGAGCCTAATGAAGGGTTAATTGATAAGCCCACCGATGATATGGATTAATGAAAATCATTTATATGATTATATTTGTTATATACGCATGATTGCATGGGGTGGGTTATATGAAGAGAAGAATGGCCAGTTGCCACAAATTTGGCTCATTGCCTCTAGTTCGGTGGCTCTGCCACAATATGGCTCATTGCCTCTAGTTCGGTGGCTCTCACCACAAATTCGCTAAATGCCTCTAGTTCGGTGACAATGTCACAATCTAGTTCGATAGTGCACTACAAAATTATTTAAGGGCTTTAAGCCCATGATTGGTGTGTTTGGCGGGGTGGGTTGACTTGATCCCCACAGTGTGTTGGTTGGTACGGGGTGTTAGCGGATGGATACTAGGTTGGTTTGGGAAATTCATATTTCATGCATTCTTTTCTTTAAATTATGTTACTTTACAATGTATGGTTGAAATCATTAATGGGCTCAAGCCCAAAGATGATATCTTGACGATCCGGCCTAAAAATGGTGGTAAGTGAGTTGCACACTCGAGTTCTTTGTAACTCACCCAATTTTTATTAACCATTTCGTAATGGAAATTGACGTGGACTTGGGCCGAGATGACTTGGTGGAGCCCATACTACGAATTTGGGTTTTTTTATAAACTATGACTTTATTTAAGTTTTTATTTTAATTGCTATTATTTGGTTGATGTAATAAGGCCTCTAAGTATGTTTTATGGATTTTATCGTGTGGATGGTTTTATAATTTTTATTTTGAGACTTTAATTATGAGTTTATGTTAAATCATTTGGTTTTTCCTAAAAATATCGTTTATTTAATATTTTGACAATTAGACGATTTTCTTTAAAATTTTCCTCCAAATTCTTTTAAGAAGTTTTAAAGTTTCGATAAACATTTTATTTAAGATAAGTTTTAAACAAGTATATTCTTAAAATTATTTTCAAAACCTCGTACTACATCTTTAACTCATTATTTTATCGTAAATCTTGAAAAGAAACGAAAGTATGTTTGGTGTGACAAACCAAATCTCGTCTAAACGCATAGACCGGGTTTGGGGTGTTACAAAAACTTAGATGGGGTAAACTTAAGATTCCATCATTTTGTCCTGTGAGGGTGTACAATCGAATCATTATTGCTTGTTGCTTACTTCATAATTTTATTCGAACTGAAATGAGTCTTGATCCTATTGGAGCGGCATTCAGTGAAGGTTTAAATAGTAATGTGATAGAGGATGTTGAACCTAATATAATCAATATTCGTCCAACTGATGCATGGGCAAATTGGAGGATGGAACTAGCAAATCAAAATTTCAATGAATGGCAAGCATCTAGAAATTAATGGCGCTGAAAGTGTTGTTTGAAAGACTTTATGTTATTTTATTTATCTTTGATTTTGTTTTTATCATATTTTTGTATTGTACTAGACTTGTATTAATTGGTTGTGTAAAATTTTCTTTAAAAGTATGTTAGACTTTTCAAGATCAACTGCAACTTCTTCCAAAAATTCTAGAAGAACCAAAAGGAAATGAGTTCCGGAAGAAGATGTTGCGTTGATTTCATGTATAATAGACTTGCACAATGTTGGAACTTTTAATGCAGATACGAGATTAAAGGCTGGTTATTTACTTGAATTGGAGAGAATGATGGAAAAAAGTTTTACCTCATGCAATGCTAAACGTTAAACCTAATCTGGAATCAAGGTTTAGGACACTGAAAAAGGATTGGGCAATCATTTACAGTATGCTCGGAGGAAAAGATAATAGTGGCTTTAGTTGGGATGACCATAGGCAGATGGTTTTTGTCGAAACCATTTTTTTTTTGAAAAAACAGGGATCGACTTTAAAAAAAACGAAAACGGGAGTCGCGACCAATCCCTTTTTGCTTAGGTGTGATTGGATCACCTTATAAAACGTTTTATTTCAAAACATTGATTTTGGCCGACGAAATTCAAGAAAACGGGTTCGGGAGTCGGTTACGTACGAGGAAGGATTAGCACCCTCGTAACGCCAAAAATTGGTACCGGATTGATTAGTTATTGTCCTAATGTCGAAAATTTGAAAAGATTTGAAAACATGATTTCTTTAAAAACTTGAACAATTTAAGTTGGAACTTGAGATTCCTTTGTTCCGAAAGAATACAAACATCACATCCAGCACGTTAGGACATGATGTTTTAAACCCTCGTAACCAAAATCATCTCATGATTTACAAAATTCATTAAAAGGATATTTAGTTATTTAGTCAAATGGAAGATCGAAACCCAGCACGTTAGGGCACTATTTCCCGAATTTTTAAACACAAAACATTGCCTTATTTAAGAAAAATTTTTGGATAAAATGTGGTAATTAAAGAAGATAGATATTTTTAAACAAAGATTTGAAAAAAATAACATTAAGTTATTACAAAAAAGTGCAATTTACTAAAGTGACAGATTATATTAATAATTAGCACTAACATAAACAATTAAGTAAAAGAATGACAAGCAATAATAATAATGTTAAGGTAAATAAAGATAATGGATTCAAAAAATTTTAAAAAAAATGAACAATCAAAATAAAAAATATAGAGTAGATAATAGCAATTTTAAAAGAATCTATGAAAAAATTAAGGAAAAAAATTTATTCACAAGATTAAATTAAAATATAAAAAAAAAATAATATAAGGTAAATAATATACTCAAAACAATTAATGAATATTATAACAATTTTTAGAAAAATGAATTAATAAAAAAATAAAAAACGATATGGCAAAATCTAAAATAGTTAATATATACATAATAAAATAAATATATATATTTTAAATAAATAATATAAAAACTTTGAATAAAAATGTATAAGGGATAACTTATAATAAGTATATAATATACCATTTAAAAATAGATAATATACATATTTTAAATAAACAATATATGGAAAATTTTGCCTTAATAATAAAATAATTTAGATGATGTACAACATACAAATTTTCAAATAATACATAATATGATTAAAGTTAAATAATATATAATATATAGATAATATATAACAAATAAAAATAATAATATAAATTTAACGTAAATAGGGAAAAGCAAAAAAAGAAAAACAAGTTTAAAATAATTAAAATAAATGAATAAATAATGATTAAGCAATTAAATGGATAAATAAAAAAGTTAAAAAAAACGCATAAGTCAACCTAACTCCCGCAATATGTGGACTCAACGAAATTCCTCCACCAAAATCTAACTCGAACGGAAGCAACTCAAAAAGAAACGAAGATGAGCGAAGAACAAAATAGGAACAAGCCACATAAAATAAGAACGTAAAAGAGAGAAAAATTTGAGTGAATGCTCTCAAGAATTTTTTATTACTCAAAATTCAAGTCCTTTACAATGAAGGAGAGACCTCTATTTATAGTTGAGCCTCCCAAATCCAACTGCATGCATCAATTACATCAACGGCTAAGATTAAAAGGTATCTACAAATTAAATCTCTAAGATTACAAAATCATATCTTCTAAGATTGCATACCATATCTTCTAGGATTGCATATCATATCTAAGATTTGCATATCATATCTAAGATTGCATATCATATCTTCTAGGATTGCATATCATATCTAAGATTTGCATATCATATCTAAGATTGCATATCCTTGAAGATTGTGTTTCCATATACGTCAAGCTTGTAGATAGACCTTCAATCTTTTCAAGTAATGGGCCATTCCGATCGGGCCAAATGTTTGGACTAGACTTGGACTTTGTTTTATTTTTTTGGGTTTATTATTTTTTTGTATGGGCCCGGGCTAAATTGGCCTATTACAGCTGCCCCTCTTTGCTCATTGTCGTGTAACGAGAATGGAGCAAAGACTATAAAAGGACCAATTTTGCCCGGTCTTGCCGAGTCTTGACTTCTTGGTCCTCGTCTTCTCCAAATGGCTTCCAACCCAACTGCAACTTCGTGGGTATTGGAATTTCAACTTAACTTTACTTCTCTCGCAACTCACGCAACTTCGTAGTATTGGACTATCTGTTCTCATCGCTTTCAGTGGAAATAAGTCTGACGGCTTCAATCTGCTTCACTGCAACTTTAGAAAAATAAGATTTGCCATAAGATTTGCTTTCTTCGATCTGCTCCACTACCACTTCAGAGAGGCAAGGCTAGTGTCTTTGATCTGCTTCGCTGCAATTTCAAGAAGACAAGATCTGCAATCTTCAGTCTGTTCCGCTACAAACTCAGGGAGGTCAGGCTGATGTCTTCGATCTGCTTCACTGCAACTTCAGGAGGACAAGGTCTATAATTTTTAGTCTACTCCGCTGCAAACTCAGGGAGACAAGGCTGGTGTCTTCGATCTGCTTCCCTGCAAACTCAGGAAGGCAGGATCTGCTATCTTTTAATCTGCTCCACTGCAAACTCAGGGAAATAAGACCAGTATCTTCGATCCGCTTCACTGCAATCTCAGGAAGACAAGATCTGCTATCTTTAGTCTATTCCACTGCAAACTCAGGGATGCCAGGCAGGTATCTTCGATCCGCTTCGCTGCAATCTCAGGAAGACAAGATCTACTATCTTTAGTCTGCTCCACTGCAAACTCAGGGATGCCAGACAGGTATCTTCAATCCGCTTCGCTTCAAACTCAGGAAGTCAAGATCTGCTATCTTTAGTCTGTTCCACTGCAAACTCAGGGATGCCAGACAGGTATCTTCGATCCGCTTCACTACAATCTCAGGAAGACAAGATCTGCTATCTTTAGTCTGCTCCACTACAAACTCAGGGATACCAGATAGGTATCTTCGATCCGCTTCGCTGCAAACTCAGGAAGTCAAGATCTGCTATATTTAGTTTGTTCCACTGCAAACTCAGGGATTCCAGACGGGTATCTTCAATCCGCTTCACTGCAATCTCAGGAAGACAAGATCTGCTATCTTTAATCTGCTCCAACTACAAACTCGGGGATGCGGATCGTATCTTCGATCCGCCTCCTTGCCAACTCGTGAAGACAAGTTCTCGCTATCTTCAATCGCTTCCATCGCAAACTCGGGGATGCCGATCGTATCTTCGATCGCTTTCACTGCAACCTCGGGAAGACAAGATCTCATATCTTCAATCGCTCCATCGCAAACTCGTGCATGCCGCATCGGTATCTTCAATCGCTTTCATCGCAACCTCGTAAAGACAAGATCTGCTATCTTCATCCGCTTCCCATCGCAAACTCGTGGATGCCGATCGATGTTTTCGATCCACTTCGTTTCAACCTCAGGAAGGCAAGATCTGCTATCTTTTAGCCTGCTCCACTGCAAACTCAGGGAGACAAGGCTGATGTCTTCGATCTACTTCACCGCAACCTCGTGAAGGCCAGATCGCTATATTTTAGTCTACTCCCATCGCAACTTCGGGGAGGTCAGCCGAAAGCGCCAATCTACCCTACTACATTGTCCTATAGAGGACATGACCTGTAGAATGGGTATATGCTTATGCCAAATGATTAAGATGCCCTGATCAAAATGAATCAAATGCTCCTAATTAGACGCGCTATTATATATGAATGCAGAAATGTTATGAGCATGATTCCTACTTAAGATGTCATCACTCATTTGTTATTCATCCTCGTTCCTCTCGAAGTATCAATCATATTCTGCTCAAATAATTTGCCCCATGGTAATTCTGAGTCCACTCCACTTGAACCTTGGGACATAAAGTCTGTACCTCCCACTGCAACTTCAGGGGAATAACATTTGGTTTCTTCCATCCATTCTGCTGCCACTCAGAGGTATAGAATTTGTATCATCTTCAATCAATTTGATCTGTTACATCATTCTCTGGGTGTAATGACCAGATGTATATGCCTGAAATTTGCATGAATGCAGAGTATCATTTTTCTTTTCCCAGAAATAATCCACTTTTACACTTGGGTTGACATTGCTCATTATTTGTCGAGAAGGTATCACTGACGAAATGTCTTATCTTTTTGTTCAACCAATAAAAATCCAAAGAGATAATCATCTTTCAATATTTTCAAACCTTAGGCTTGGTGAGTTCTAAACAATAGTCCTATTTCAGATTCTCATATTATTTAGAAGCTTCCAGAGTAATATACGAAACTCTTTTTATGAAAGTATTATTAGTCCATTAATCATTATTTTAATATAAAATGCTTGAAAAAGATCACAACAATGGACGAGAAAGAAATTAATCAAAAGCATAGCTCGAAACAAATAAGTTAATCAAAGATAACCAAGACAATAAAAGAAAATTGATTGGGGTGTATCTTGAAAAGAATAAAGTAATCAAAGATAGCCAAGGCCATAAAAGAAAATTGATTGGGGTGTATCTTGAAAAGAATAAAGTAATCAAAGATAGCAAATTTAAAATGGGTAAGATAGAAGCTAGGTGCCCCAGATATCGCAGCCTGAGCTTCTCTGTACAAATTTCTTGAGGACCATTTTGAGCTCAATACGTGTTTAGAGGATCCGGAGTATTTTGTCAATGCCCCAAGACGTAGCATACTTCCTCATTGTTAATTCAGGCCTAGCAAGACTACCACATGCCCTATCTTTGATCAAAATTTGAGCCGCCTTTTTTAGGTTTCGGCTAAAAAACCCTTTTGGTCTCAAAGCGCCCTTTGCGGGTTTTCGTCTTGGCCTCTCTTTTTTTTTCAAGGCGCCCTTTGCGAGTTTTCACCTTGGCCTTTCCCCTTTTAGGTAAAATACTTCTTGACTAAACCTGAATTCGTCGGATTGGGCAAGTCTTCGCCATCCGTCTCGGTCAATATCAATGCTCCTCTAGAACAGGCCCTTTTTTACTACATAAGGTCCTTCTCAGTTTGGCATCTGCTTTCCTCTGAAATCCTTTTGTATAAGAAGGATCTTCTTCAATACCAGGTCCCCATCATGAAATTCCCTTGGGTGGACCATTTTCGACATAAATCAGCATCATCCATGTTTTGACTATGATGAATACTTTCAAACCCTTTTCTTCAGCCAAGTTCACTGGAGACATTCTACTTCATCCAATTCTTGACTTAATCAAAGCTTGGAGCAAAGGAATCTCGATTTTTATGGGCAAAACCACTTCTATTCCATAAACAAATGGGAAAACTATTGCCCCAGCGAAAGTCATGGTCGACGTTTGATAAGCATAGGGAGTAAATGGTAGCTTCTTATGCCAATCATTACAAGTCTCAGTCATCTTTCCTACAATCCTTGTTTTGTTTTTTTCTTTTTGGCTGCCTTTGTTGCTTTATGATATGGCGTCTGATCTTCGAACAGACTATAAACTTTTGACATTGTCCTTTTTGGCATTCTTTGTCGGCGCCTGATCTTTTTTTTTTCTGTCGACTTTGTAAAATTGACATGTGAAGCTACTTTCTCCTTCTTAGTGAAGTAATCGACAACCACCAAGATAAATCGATGTATACTAGAAATTTTGCCAAGATTGGCCTGCCCCACATAGAGAGAGTCTGTGAAGAAATTAATGAGACATATGAATCTTGTCTCCTTAAATACGGCATAACTGATGCCATCCCTTCTATGAAGATTAGTAGTACCCAAACCTCATGATTAGCTTAGCTATTGTAAAACCATTAGCATGTGTCCTTCTGACATCCTTATGGACCTCTTTTAAGATTTCAACGCATGCTGCCTCAAGAGCCTGCATGTCCTGATATGATCGTGCAAAAACATCTTTGAATTCTTGAAAATAACTCAATGATGTCTCACCTTATTTTTGTGGTGAGCTAGGCTACAATCTTCACCTCTTTTCTAGGCTCATAATATCCACTAACCCTTTGTAGAGTAGGGTCTGTTTTTCATCTTGTTCTACCATTCTTAATAAATAAGAAGATAGGTTACAATATCTGTCATCTTCAAAGTCCTGAGATCCCTCTAGACACATATCTTACTCGAAAGGAGACTCTGAGTCAGTAACAGCGTTGCTCACATCGTTGATATCTGGAGGCCTATTATAGGTTCGAAGGAAGATTCCAAAGAATAAATGATTCAAAGAATGATTATTTGTATGGTCATGAATGAAGAATGAAAGAATACTTGAAAGAAAGTCTAAAGAACAAACAAAAGAAAAAAACTAATAACAATTGTTTGTGCAAAGATGAAATGGAAAAAATAAAAGAATATTTGGTCAAAAGATGCATTTTATTGAAATAAAAATTTCGGACACAAGCCTATTTCACAAAAGGGTTCTTATTGCCTCTAGGCTTAAGGCAACAAGCGTGTTTTGAATATTACGCTAGATTAGCTCTAAAAATACAGGATCTCTTCCACACCCCCATTATTCAAAACACTCCCAAGTATGCAAGGGCTTGAAACTTCGTTCCCTCCCTCCTCTCTTCGCTTTTGACTTTTTCAAGGAGTCGCAACTTTCTTGTCTCCTCCTTCAATTATTGCATTAACTGCCTCGTCAAAGTGATCAGGTTCTGATGAAACATCGAACTTCACAATTCCCATTTTAATGAACCTTTCGACCAACTTTTTAAACGTAGTATAGTTTTCAATTGAGTGACCCGTTATTCCCGCGTGGTACTCGCATTGGGCATTCTCATTATACCATTTTGGGAATGGAGGTTGCACGGGTTCCGAGTAGGAAGGAGACACCACATGCACATCAAAAAGATTTTGATACAGCTCCTTATATGTCATCGGGATGGGTGTGAACTGGAGCTTTTCTGTATTTGGCCTCGAATTGGATTCCTGCCTTGAAGAGCCTTGATAGCTAGTGGTTACTTTTGGTTGACTGACAGTAATTGACTTCGAGTACCCTTTGTTATATATACTCGTATTATTCACCATGTTCTCCTTTTTCCTTGGAGCTGACCTTTTGGTGTTTTCCCTTGTTTCTATCTTGTCACCCCTTATGGCATTTTCAATCATTTCTCCCGCCATTACTATATCCGCAAAGCTCTTTGTGGTACTTCCTATCATGTGAGTAATGAATGGGGCTTTTAAAGTATTGATAAAAAGCATTGTTGTTTCCTTTTCTGGGAGCGGTGGCTGAACTTGAATGGCAACTTCCCTCCATCTTTGTGCATACTACCTGAAGCTTTCATTTGATTTCTTCTCCATGTTTTGCAAGGTGATTCTGTCAGGCATCATGTCTGTCACATGATTGTATTGTTTCATAAATGCTTGTGCTAGGTCTCTCCAGGAATTAATCTTAGCACGGCTCAATTGGTTGTACCACCTGGACGCTGCCCCCACCAAGCTATCTTGGAAACAATAGATCAACAGCTTGATCGTTATTAACATACCCACCATCCGCCTACGTAACATGGTAATATGGGCTTCGTGACAGCTAGCCCCATTGTACTTCTCAAATTCTGGCATTTTGAACTTGTGATGAAGCACCAAATCTGGAACCAAGCTTAAGTCTTTAGCATCAAATCCATGGTAATTATCAGCGTTTTCCAAGGCCTTGAACTTTTCTTCTAACCATCTACAACGGTCCTCTAACTACCTCGGTAATTTAATTTTCGTCTCTTCCCTCTCCGTTATATCTAAATCAGGGATAACAGGATTAGCAGGGTTATCTCCTGGGTTAGGTCCTGAGCCAACTTGGACATTCATGGGCACCCCATTATCAGCTTGACCTTGTTGAAGCCTAATTATAACAGATGGCCTTTGAGGATATACTTCAGGTTGTGTTTGTGCATGTGGTGGGGTAAAACCCGGAGGATAATCCTCATTATCCTCTCCAGTATTAGACATGGGACCTTTTCCCTTGTCCATTTCCCCATTCAGTAGCTGAGTCATTTGAGCCACCATATTCCTTTGGGCTTCCATCATTTGTTCCCTCATATCTTGTTGGATCTTTGCCAACTACTCTTGCAGCTGGTCTTGCATGTCTCTTTGGAACTGTTCAAGTCTTTGATCCATATCTTTCGTCTTAGTACGAGTACCGTAACGATGTTTAGTTTCCAAATTAACTTTCTCTCTTTCTCTCTTTTTCTAAAATAACTTCAACTAATTAGGGTCCTTTTGTAAAAGTCTAATGCAAATGATGCAATGCAATGCAGATGCGTGGAATGAATGCAAAAGAAAGAGAGGCGTTGATTCTGAACTCAATTCTGTTAGAACAACTTTTCTAGAAAGCAAATTTCTTTACATAAAACGGATTACATATGCGGCCTTGCCCTCATATTCCAAGCAAAAACATCAATCCCCTTCTTCACAAAGGTCAAATCTTGCAAACTTTTAATAGATGCCTCCACTAGCTCCTTTTTGCTTGGGTCGCGACTCATTACTCACTTATCCTCGCAATGCTTGTTAGAAAATCGAGACGTGACGGCTCTCGAATAGTCTTCTTCAGTTTGAATCCTTGGGCAATAAAGTCTTCTATTCCTTCACGGACTATCAGTCTTCTCTCATTGTGTTTACTTGGACCATATTCGGACGATCGTATTATAATCCACTTTATCAAGAAATCCATTTTCTCATGACAAACTCTTCTATTTAGCAATCGAATTTGAATCAACACCTCTTTTCTATGATGTGAATGCAATGCAATCAAAACAAAAAAGAACATGTTAACACAAGAGAAATAAATAACAAAAAAGGGCACCTATCTAGGTGACCACTAGGGTTTGGCATAGTTCTACCTAAGGTGGGCTCTTAGGGTTCACTATATGCGATTTAGTTCTAAAGAAAAGGTACATGAACCAGCAGATTCCTCAATCTTCACCCATTATAGGTTCATACAGATCGAGTTCAGTTCAGGGGAATACATTTCCCTATGGCCATGCGGAAGTGAAAACCTCACGAAGACACAGGTACATATGTATCCCGGAAGCAATCCACTAGCCCATGCGGAGGTGAAAACCTCACGAAGGCATAGTTTCTCACTCCCACTTAAAGGTGCGACCACAACGGTCATGCAATGCAATGTGCGCAAAAAAAAATAACAATCATATGCAATGACACAAACAAATGCAACAAAAGGATCGTAATTTTCAAATCAAATTTTTAAATTTTCAAATCGAATTTTCAAATTTTTGACAAAGGACAAAAAATAATCAATTTTACGGCTTGACTTTCTTATTGGTCCCCAGTGGAGTCGCCAAGCTGTCTAAACCTTTTTTTTTTTGAAAAAATAGGGATCGACTTTAAAAAAAACGAAAATGGGAGTCGCCACCAATCCCTTTTTGCTTAGGTGTGATTGGATCACCTTATAAAATGTTTTATTTCAAAACATTGATTTTGGCCTACGAAATTCAAGAAAACGGGTTCGGGAGGTTACATGCATTTAGGAAGGATTAGCACCTCGTAACGCCCAAAATTGGTACCGGATTGATTAGTTATTGTCTTAATGTCGAAAATTTGAAAAGATTTGAAAACATGATTTCTTTAAAAACTTGAACAATTTGAGTTGGAACTTGAGATTCCTTTGTTCCGAAAGAATACAAACATCACATCCAGCACGTTAGGACATGATGTTTTAAACCCTCGTAACCAAAATCATCTCATGATTTACAAAATTCATTAAAAGGATATTTAGTTATTTAGTCAAACGGAAAATCGAAACCCAGCACGTTAGGGCACTATTTCCTGAATTTCTAAACACAAAACATTGCCTTATTTAAGAAAAACTTTTGGATAAAATGTGGTAATTAAAGAAGATAGATATTTTTAAACAAAGATTTAAAAAAATAACATTAAGTTATTACAAAAAAGTACAATTTACTAAAGTTACAGATTATATTAACAATTAGCACTAACATAAACAATTAAGTAAAAGAATGACAAGCAATAATAACAATGTTAAGGTAAACAAAGATAATGGATTCAAATTTTTTTTTTAAAAAAAATGAACAATCAAAATAAAAAATATAGAGTAGATAATAGCAATTTTAAAAGAATCTATGAAAAAATTAAGGAAAAAAAATTTATTCACAAGATTAAATTCAAATATAAAAAAATAATAATATAAGGTAAATAATATACTCAAAACAATTAATGAATATTATAACAATTTTTAGAAAAATGAATTAATAAAAAAAATAAAAAACGATATGGCAAAATCTAAAATAGTTAATATATACATAATAAAATAAATATATATATTTTAAATAAATAATATAAAAACTTTGAATAAAAATATATAAGGGATAACTTATAATAAGTATATAATATACCATTTAAAAATAGATAATATACATATTTTAAATAAACAATATATGGAAAATTTTGCCTTAATAATAAAACAATTTAGATGATGTACAACATACAAATTTTCAAATAATACATAATATGATTAAAGTTAAATAATATATAATATATAGATAATATATAACAAATATAAATAATAATATAAATTTAACGTAAATAGGGAAAAGCAAAAAAAGAAAAACAAGTTTAAAATAATTAAAATAAATGAATAAATAATGATTAAGCAATTAAATGGATAAATAAAAAAAGTTAAAAAAACGCATAAGTTAACCTAACTCCCGCAATATGTGGACTCAACGAAATTCCTCCACCAAAATCTAACTCGAACGGAAGCAACTCAAAAAGAAACGAAGATGAGCGAAGAACAAAATAGGAACAAGCCACATAAAATAAGAACGTAAAAGAGAGAAAAATTTGAGTGAATGCTCTCAAGAATTTTTTATTACTCAAAATTCAAGTCCTTTACAATGAAGGGAGAGGCCTCTATTTATAGTTGAGCCTCCTCAAATCCAACGGTACAGATCAATTACATCAACGGCTAAGATTAAAAGGTATCTACAAATTAAATCTCTAAGATTACAAAATCATATCTTCTAAGATTGCATACCATATCTTCTAGGATTGCATATCATATCTAAGATTTGCATATCATATCTAAGATTGCATATCATATCTTCTAGGATTGCATATCATATCTAAGATTTGCATATCATATCTAAGATTGCATATCCTTGAAGATTGTGTTTCCATATACGTCAAGCTTGTAGATAGACCTTCAATCTTTTCAAGTAATGGGCCATTCCGATCGGGCCAAATGATATATTTTGGACTGGACTTGGACTTTGTTTTATTTTTTTGGGTTTATTATTTTTTTGTATGGGCCCGGGCTAAATTGGCCTATTACAGTTTTTACTGAAGGTGCAGTGTGGGACTCATATATAAGTGTAAGAATTTTTTTTATTATTTCTTTTCTTGTTCAACTTACTTATATCCATATAGTATATAATGGTTATGGAATATTTTTTTATAAAGCCATAAAGAAGCTGCACAATTCAGAACTCAAAGTTTCCCTTATTATGAGCAACTTACTTCCATATACGCAAAAGATCGAGCCACGGGGAAATATGCTCAAATAGCTACTAATATTTTTAAAGAATTATGTGCTGAAGATGTTGGTAATGAAAGGAATCCTGAAGAAGGAAGCAATGACAATGAATACGAAGTTGATGCTTCCTTAGATGAGATGGATGTCTCAGCTACACAATCGTAACCGTCTAATCCAAACAAAGTTGATTCTACATTTCCAAAGAAGAAGAAAAAGAGTTCTGAGGCTAGTGAACCAAATTCTTCTACTTCACTTATTGATGCTGCCACATTTTTGGGGGATAATAAAAGGACAACTGGCCTTCAATTAAGTAGGACCATTGCCTCTGAAGTGGTCATTCAAGAGAAGTCAGAAATGATCATTTAAGAAAAAGGTACAAACTCTCCATGTGACTTTGGGTGAAATAAAAGTTTTAATAGATGATGAGTGAATTGATGCATTGATCAAAATTCCTAATCATCCAGCGCAAATGGTCATTTTCCTAAGTCTACCACCTTCTATGTGATAAGCATGGGTGAGAAAATTTATTTCTACATATTAAAGATGTGGTTGTGGTGGTGGATGAATATAACTTTTTTGTATGTCATAGAGGGTTGTCACTTTGTCTATGTGTAAATGTATGTGGTGGTGAACTAATATAACTTTTTGTATGTAATTGTAGGTTGCTACTTTTTGTATGTTTAAATGGGTGTGGTGGTGGAGTATTATAACTTTTTGTATGTAATTGCAGGATGATATAATGACATGGAAGTATGTCATACTAATATTGTCACTTTTTGTATATGTGTAAATGAGTTTTCTACTATAATTGGACTCTTGAAAGTCGACCATGGTTTTTTATGTTATTTGGATGTTGAGATGATGGTTGGATTATTTTGGTGTTACTTATTTAAAAATATTTTTATTTTGATAGTAGCACATTTTAACAATACTAGTAAACAAAATAAACAAAAAAAGAGAGAAATTTTGATACACAAGCTTAGTAGATCTTAGCTATTGTTGTACTAAGCTTTATTTGATAAATTATTTTGATATAACAAATAAATTATTTTGAATAAAGATGGTTTTTGAACAAATAATTGATGAAGTTCAAAGTAAAAAGTTGGAGAGGAAGATGAAGATGAATTTGGGGAGAGAGTGGGGACCAACAAAGATGAAGAAGATGGAGAAAATAAAAAAATCTTTTAATATAAAATATTATTTCCACATTTCAAAAAATATAAAAATAAAATATTTTAAAATAATTTAATATAAAAATAAAGAAATTTTAATATAATTTAATATAAAATATTATTTAAATATTTTATATTAAATTATTATTCTTTTGATAGAAAATATTATTCTTTAATATTAAATTGATGTGAGAAATAAATTAAAATATTAAAGGGCATATTCATCATTTAATTTTTATTTTTTTTTGCTATTACATATCTATTCCTCTCAACCAAACGCATGAACAATATTACAATACTCATTCTATTCCAACCAACCAAACCACTGTTATGCCTATTCAATTCCATTATAGCCTTATTTCATCCCCACAGAATGGCTATTCCATTACAGCCCTATTCCATTTCACTAAACCAAAAGTGTCATTAGTGAATTTAATATGAAGTTTCATTAATGGAAAACTTAAATAAGTTGGGCTTTGACATTAAAATCATGCATTCTAACAATACTTAAGATTATGGTTATTCATTAGGTAATGTTAGTGAAGAATGTTGAATTAGCTTAGAATTAAGTATAGATTATATAGTTAAATTATGAAAAATTAATAACTGAATTGTAAGGGATAAAAACTTTGAGGTTAGATAATAAATAATAGTTGCAAAAGGTCCTTGTACTATATTTATTAAATTGGATTTAAATTCTATTGAGTGATTTGTGAGATATGAGTGTTTCGAATAATAACGTTATTTGGGACTAAATCAAATAATGCACATACATGTTTAATTATCATGTTTCTATATTTGAATTACATATCTAATGGATTTTCGTATCCGAATTAATTGTACGTAGGTAAAGACAATCCCTGGACATCAAAAAGAAAAGGGAAAGGCAAAGCCATCAACGAATAGCTAATCTGGTTTGTGCTCTCATAATTTGAGTTCGTTAGATAAGTATATGTATATGTTGATTTGTTAAATGTCTGGAAATGGTAATCTAATAATGTGAAATATTCGAAAGGTGCATATATAATTGATTATGTGATTTGTAATCATTTGGTTGGTTAAATACATGTATATATTCTTGTTCAAGAAATACAATTAATAGTTAGGATATTTGCCCTATTAATGTTGTCGGATAGAGTCACGGGTATAGTTGGCATGCCATAGGGTCCATTTTGATAGGTGGGACATTAAGCGCTATACGCATATATATCGTGATAGTTCTATAATACCCTGGGGGTCGAGAACGTATCACCATATTAAATACCCTGGGGGTACTAGTGTATTGTGGTGTGGTTGGTTTAGTCCATTTATGCCCAATTAGCATTTCGGTGCGTATTTGGTGTGATGGTGGATTGATTCAAGTATTCATTCTTGTATTTTATTTGATTAATAGGGATTAAAATTGTAATATTGCTTATTGTATACTTGTGTAACTAAAATGAGATAAAAAATATTGAAATGTTACACAATTTGATATGTTAAACTAGATGCAAATACCCTGAGGGTGCATTAGAAACTATAGTTGAGTAAAGCATTGATGTGAATTAGTGAAATGATAAACAAATTATTGGTATATACATATAATTGATGCTAATGTTGAAATGGTTCGTTGGTTAACTCGAGTAATCTTGTTACTTATTTCTATTTGATTTTTGTTATGTTTTTATGTAAATTTGAATTATGTTAGCACCACTGAGTAACCATTACTCAGCATACGGATTTGTTTGTTTTCGTATGCAAGTTTAAGATAAAAGCTATAAAAGTTTCGTGATCAAGCATCCAACTCTCAGGCTCTGCTCAGAAACCATTATGATCCTATTTTATATGTGTATGTGTGTGTGTGTGTATGTGTGTGTGTGTGTGTGTGTGTTTTGACGTCATACGGCATGTACCTAGGTTGATAAGCTTGTTGCTTAAGTTAGCTTTGGCATTTTTTGGTAAGTGACCTATAATGTTATATTGGTTGGATCTTATCTTTAGTTAATTATGCTTGATTATGTAAGTTTGTATGTGCATGTTGGTTGGTTTAGTAATGATGTATTGAAGGTCATGATTTGGTAATGTTTGAACATGTTTAGATAGGCTAATTGGATGAAAATGTCTTGTGGTAAGTTTTATGCATGTTCAATTTATTTGGTTGAGGCTTTATATACTTAAAAGTATAGAATTCTGACCATTTAGTAACTTAGTCTCGAGATAGAAAGAACATGTCTCGAGACCATTAGAACAAATTCCACTTAATTTTTGCATTCAAAAGTTTGATGTCTCGAGACATATCTATATAGTCTCGAGATAATTGTTCCTAGGTCTAGAGACAAATGGCTTTTGTCTCTAGACTTAAGTATATTGAAGCTAAATATATTTTGCCCTGCTTTAGGTCTTGAGACAAGAACCCCTTATCTCTAGTGTAACAGACCGAATTTGACCCTAATCGGAATGGTGGTTTCGGGACCACGAATCCGAGTTCGAGAAATATTTTAATATTATATTTTGTGTTTATTATATGTGAATTAATATGTGTGAAAGTTTCGTAGAAAAATTTCATCGTTTGGGTGCTTAACTTGATAAAAAGGATTTAATCGCGTAAATTTTAAAAGTCTCAAGCTATAGTGAAAAGTGCCTATTTGATGATGGCTTTTTAAAGTGGAGTATTAAAAAGGTAAATAACCCATTTTTTTGAGTTAGTGGCTGGCTTATGTCAAGAATAACCTTAAGTTATATGTTAGTTTTATTTTATTTTAAAGGTTAAACTAGTAATTGAATAATTACTTATAATATATATTAAAATAACATAAACAAAGCCATCATCTTTTTCACTCTCTCATGGCCGAATATTGAAGGATGAAATAAGCTTTGGGGTTCTTTGATTTTCGGCACTTCTAGGCTAAAATTCAAGGTGAGTTTTTAGTCGGTTTTTGTTAATTTTGACGTTTTTGAGATCGTTGCTTCGAACGGTAGCTTACCCATGTTGAAATTTTTGAATCTAAGCATGTTTGATATTCGGCCATTGATGTGTTCATGTATTTTTTGATGTTTGATAATTTTATTTTAAAGATATGTTAAAGATTAGTATATTTTGTATTGGAAATTTTAGTGAATTTGAGTATTTTGAACTAAATTGAAAAAAAAAAATTTAGAGGGGCTTATTTGCGAAATAAATGAAAGAAATGGACTTGTATAGTCCCTATACATATTCGGCCCTTAAGTAGTGTTGAGAAATTTTGTGTATTTTGTGTTTTATGCAAATAGGACTAAATTGTGAAAATGTGAAATAGTAGGGGTAAAATGGTAAATTGCCTAATTATATGCTTAAGGACTAAATTGAGATGAAATGTACTTGAATGAGCTAAATTTTAATGTGTTTAGATCAAGAACAAAGAAAAATGGATTTGGATCGGGGGAAGACAAAGGTTCTCGAATAGCCGGTCTACGCGATCCGTCGACAGTCGAGGTAAGTTCTTAAGTTAAAGTTCATTAAGTTGATAATTAAAAATGTATGAAATCAAATTATGTGATTAATTTGGGTAAATAGCATGTGATAGCCGAATGTGTATGTTTAATTTTGGAATGAATATGTTTTTAAATACAATGTGAATTAGTATATTTGACATGACAGAATTGATTTTGTGAATACGATTTGATAGTAATGTATGTGTTAAGAAATGTGAGTTGATGAATTGAGTTGTAACATTTCGGCCTTTAAGCCTAGCGCAGCCTTGTGCCGTGTTATATATCGAGCTTTGGCTAGCGTGCCTTGTGCCTGTTGTATATCGCCTCGGCTTAGCGGTGCTTTGTGCCGGTGTTACATTTCGCTCTCGTGCCTAGCGTGCTTTGTGCCGGTGTTACATTTCGCTCTGTGCCTAGCAGCTTCGTGCCGTGTTACATTTCGGGCTTTGATGCCTAGCGAGCTTGATGCCTGTGACGCGCTTTTAAATGGAGAAACCTTAAATTACTCAAGGTGAAACGCAGCTAATGTATCGAGTAAATGCTCGGCAAACGTAAGTCCCTTTTTCATTTACCGAGAGAGTAAGGTAAGTTATGTTTAATATTAATTGAATTTGAATAATACGGTAGAAATGGTATTATGTGAAATTGAGCTTATGATCAAAGAGTATGAGTAGTATGTGATTGAAATTGAGATTGAATACAATACTTTGGTAGATTCGATTATGAATAGAAATGTCTAATGTAATATGATTTTGATTGGGATAACATAGACAATGTGAATGGTGGATTTATATGATTCGAAACAATGTGATTAATGTAATACATATACCTTGTATTTTGATAAAATATAAGTTTAAGGTAAAGAAGTGAAATAATTAGGTTAATGAACTATGGTATTCGGCCTTATATGAATTTGTGTATTGAAATGTTTATTTTTCATTGTTATTGGTAACTATTATAGATGTATAAGTGTTTGGACGTTGTATTACCATTAACTTAAAACTTACTAAGCTAGTGAGCTTACTCTGATATGTTTGTCTTTCTGCTTTTATAGATCGTTGATTCAAATATAGACTCGAGAGGATCATCAAGAAAGTCGACCACACTATCACTCTCTTTGGTATAAATGTTTACTTTTCGAATCAAAGGCATGTATAGGCTGAATTATGACTTGAATGAATGATGTACGGTTTTGTAAATGTATATATGTATATATGGCCTTGCGAATAAGGCTATTACTTTTGGTTAAGTATCGTTTGTATGTTTGATATAATGGTTTGTTTTAATCTTTGATATAAGATGTGTGCATATTATGCTTGGAAGTTAAATGTGGTTATATAGTAATAATCATTTATATGTATTATATATATATGTATGAGTATGCATATTAGGTCGTGTGAATTTTTCTACTTAGATTATTATGTGCTTGATTATAATTTAAAGATGATCATGAAAATGTTTATAATTATGTTTTGGGTTGATCATTAGAGTTTTAAATTGAGGACCGAATATATGGTCAATGAATTGGTTGTATTTATATTTTTTTTTCTTTGGACTAGTTACATATCATATGTTTGTTTGTTAGGTTATTCAATAATCTTGTGTCCATTAATTAATAAGGTAGGATGAATTGATAATTAGGGTTTGACATGGCTTTTGTTTTAGGGACATTGCGCATATTACAATAGCATGATGTGTATGATTGGTTATGCTATAAGGTTCAAATGTCACATATGTGAATGAAAAGCAAATAGAGTATCATGGATCTATTCGTTTTTATTATGCATATTTGTATAAGGTATAAAAAGATATGTTGATATTCGACTAATGAAATAGATGTATATATATCTGTTTAACATATGAAATTTGGTGTTGTTATGTGGAAGCTTGATTCAAACTTGTATAGATTATAAGTAATGATGTGTTGCATTATGAAACCTGGTTTGTAACGTAAGTCTTGAACATTATTTGTTGATATGGAAAAATTTTAATATGCGTATTGGGTTTATTCCATAAATGACTCGTGCTAAGTCGTGTCTAGTTCTTGAACGCCTCATAACCGTAGTTCAAATGATAGATACGGGTTAAGGGGTGTTACATTTTATTGGTATCGAGCTACGGTTTAGTCGATTCTAGGACTACCGTAGTGTGTATGAGTCTAGCTATACATGCCTTTGAATTGTATATATGATAGTGTGGTGACTTCGACAATTTCAATTGTATTTTATATAGTAAATGGATCCCGATCCCGATAGAGCCGTAGTCGATGATGTGGAGAGTGTTGCGCTGGTCTCGCAAGTGGATCGCATGCCATTAGACTCTCGACCAATTTCGGTAGCCATGAGGGGAGGCTAAACAAGCCTTCATCGATGATGAACGAATGGTTTACCCAGTTTATTCGACTAATCCATTGTACAACAACCTCCACCCCGAATAATCCAACTCCGGTACCTTCAAAGACTTCGATGATAGATCCGATGAGATCTAGCAGCCCTCCCGCTGATAAAATCAAAAATATGGGGCCGAGGAATTCAAGGCCAATGATGATGATGACGCAGAGCGAGCCGAGATGTGGCTTGATAACACTATTCGGTACTTGATGAGCTATCCTGTACACCCGATGAATGCCTAAAGTGTGCTATATCTCTACTTCGTGACATTGCCTATCACCGTGGAACACATCGGTATCTGTGGTTCCGAAAGAAAAAGTAACTTGGGACTTCTTCCAAATTGAGTTCCGTGAGAAATATATCACTGTGAGATTCATCGATCGAAAACGAAAAAAGAATTTCGTGAATTAAAACAGGTCACATGACTGTGATGTAATATGAGCGGAAGTTTGTCGATTGAGCCGTTACGCTCGAGAGTGTATATCTACCGGGCCATTATGTGTAAAAGATTTGAAGACGGCCCGAATGAAGACATAAAATTACTTGTTGGCATTCTTGAAATCAAAGAGTTTGTGACATTAGTCGAAATGAGCTTGTAAAGCCAAGAGCTCGGAAAGGAGAAAAGAAAAGTCAAGTAGAAGCTAGAGACACTCGGAAAAGATCATCGAGTAAAACTTTCCATTCCGCACAAAGAAGTTCGTGAGATGACCCCAATCGACATAAAGCCACTTCGCACTTGCCTAGACGTGATTGACCTCCGCTGAGTTCCCGAGCCACTTCCGGTAGCTAAGCGTTGGTAATGTTCCACGTAACCGGTGAGTGTAAACATTGTGGGAAATGGCATCCTGGGAGTTGTAGAGTTCGTGATCGGTCCCGCTTTAAATGTGGATCGCCGATCATTTTATTCGAGAGTGTCCGATGTTAGCCGAGCAAAATGTGACTCGAAACACTAGACCGAGCGGTGTGACAAAGACGGTAGGCCACTCGCATATTCGAGCAACGTAGGTGGCGATCGAGAGGGACGAAGGACACCGCAATACGATCGAGGCTAGAGCTCCAAATAGAGCTTATGCTACACGAGCCGTAGATGCTTCGTCCCCGATGTCATTACTACTGTACTTTCACCCTTTATGATACTCACTGTGATTGCATTGATTGATCCCGGTTCGACTCATTCATATGTGTGTGAAACTCTAGTATTCGATGAAGACTCGCCGCTTGAGTCTCACGAGTTTGTGATTCATGTGTCCAACCCTTTGGGTAGATGTGTACTTGTTAATAAAGTGTGTAAAGGTTGCCCGTTGATGATTCGGGATTCTTGTTTCACCGATTTAATGTTGTTGCCCTTCGATGAGTTCGATATAATTTTGGGAATGGATTGGTTAACTTCGCACGATGCGCAGCAGGTGAATTGCAAAAGAAAGCTTATTGATTTGAGATGTCGAATGGTGAAATCATCGAATTGAATCCAATGATTTAAGTGGGTTTCCTACAATAATATCCTCGATGTTAGCCCTAAGTATGTGAGAAAAGGGTGCGCGCTTATTTGGCCTATGTAATCGATAATAAAGTGTCCGAAAAGCGGATTGAATCTGTACCGGTTGTGTGTGAATACCCAAATGTGTTTCTGAAGAGCTACCGGGTTTACCACCAAATCTGAGAGAGGCATTGAATTAGTACCACGAACGACTCCGATTTCGATAGCCCCGTGATCGAATGGCACCTCTTCGAGTTAAAAGAGTTGAAAGCACAGCTTGCAAGAGTTAACAGATAGGGGCTTTGCACGACCGAAGTTTCTCCTTGGGTGCACCATTCTTTTTGTGAAAAAGAAAGATGGAACGATGCGAATGTGCATTGATTATCGGCAATCAATAAGGTAACTATAAAGAATAAGTACCCGCTACCTCGGATTGATGATTTGTTTGATCAGTTGAAAGGGGCTTGGTATTTTCAAAATAGCTTTGAGATCGGGTTATTATCGATTGCGAGTCGAGATACGAGATGTGCCAAAGATCGCATTCCTGGATGAGGTACGGACATTTTGAGTTTCGGTTATGCCTTTTGGACTCACTAATGCACTGCTATTATTATGGACTTAATGAATCGAGTTTTCGAGGCAGTTTTGGATCGGTTTGTAGTAGTGTTTATTGATGATATACCGATCTACTCTAAAGATGAAACCGAACACGCTGAACACTTGAGATTAGTATTACGACTTTACGGATCAGCGATTTGTATGCAAAGTTCAGTAAGTGTGAGTTCGGATGAAGGAAGTCACTTTTTGGGTCATGTTGTTTCAAATTTGTATTTCGGGTTGATCCAACAAAATATCGGCTATACTTGATTGGAAACCACCAAGAATATCTCTCAAATTCGAGCTTTTTGGGACTTACGAGATACTACTACATTTATTCTGTCAAAGGCTTTTCCATGATAGCTACACCTTTGACAAGGCTACTACGTAAAGATGTCAAGTTTGAGTGGTCGAAAAAGTGTCGAAAGTTTCGAGCAAATTGAAAGCCCTTTTGACCAAAGCTCCAGTGTTAGCTCAACTGAATCGGGTAAAGAATTTGTTGTTTTTAGTGATGCTTCTTTGAATGGGTTGGGTTGCGTTTTGATGCAAAAAGGCAAAGTTATAGCCTACGCTTGAGAGACAGTTGAAGCCGCACGAAAGAAATTATCCGACTCACGATCCGGAATTAGCGACCATTGTTTTCGCATTGAAAATTTGGCATCATTACTTATTCGGCGAGAAATGTCACGCTTATTCGGATCATAAAAGTCTAAAGTATTTGATGACTCGTAAAGATCTCGAACTTGAGACAACGCAGATGGTTAGAAGCTGTTGAAAGACTATGAGTTGGTGATTGACTACCATCCGGGAAAAGCTAATGTTGTTGCGCATCGTTAAGTCGGAAATCATTATTTGCTCTTCGTGCGATGAACGCATTGCATGGTTATGTCTAGTGATGGTTCGATCATAATCGAGTTACAAGCAAGACCGATGTTTATTCAAAGAAATTTGTGATGCACGTAAAGTTGACAAAGATTTGATTGCTAGACGAATTCGGTGTGAAAAAGGTGCGAATCGAGTTTCAAATTGATGCAAATGATCGCTTTGAACTTTAAAAGCCGAATGTGTGTTCCAAAGAACTCGGATTTGATTCGAGATGATTCTCGGGTGAGGCTCATAGTGGTCGATTATTGATACATTCGGGTAGCACGAAAATGTATAATGATTTGAAACAGCTTTTATTGGTGGCCCGGCATGAAACGGGATATATCCGAATTTGTGTCAAAGTGCTTAATTTTTCAAAAGTAAAAGCCGAGCATCAAGTGCCTTCAGGTTGCTTCAAATTGATCATGATTCTTGAATGGAAATGGGATAGAATCACTATGGATTTTGTATCTAGGTTGCCTATGACACCGAGCAAGAAAGATGCAGTTTGGGTTATAGTAGATAGACTGACCAAATCAACTCATTTTGTACCGGTTAAATGCAGATTATTCACTCGATAAACTTGCTGAGTTGTATATATCTCAAATTGTGAGATTACATGGTGTACCGAGTTCTATTATCTCGATGCAGAGACCCGAGATTCACATCGCGATTGTGGAAGAAGTTGCGAGGATGCTTTAGGTACTAAACTCCATTTTAGCACCGCCTTTCACCCGCAGCATGCATTTGTCGATCTGAGCGAACTATTCAAACACTTGAGGACATGTTGAGATGTTGCGTTCTCGAATTTGAAGGTGCGTGGGAAAGGTACTTACCTTTGATTGAATTTGCTTATAATAACAGCTTTTCAATCAAGTATCAAAATGGCACCCTATGAAGCTCTATATGGCCGCAAGTGTCGTGCGCCTTTGTAATTGACCGAGCTCGGTGAGAATAAGATACTAGGGTCGATTTGATTAAAGAGATCGAACAGAAAAGTGGCTATAATCAAAGATAGTTTGAAAGTCGCATCGGATCGTCAAAAGTCTTACATCGATTTGAAACGTAAAGATATAGAATTTCAAGTAGGAGATCGGGTATTCTTGAAAGTATCTCTGTGGAAGAAAGTACTTCGTTTTGGTCGAAAAGGCAAAGCGAGTCCGAGATTTATTGGACCGTATGAAATCATCGAACGTTTGGGCTCATTGCCTATAGATTAAAGTTACCTTCGAGTTAGAAAAGATACACGATGTATTTCATGTTTCGATGCTTCGTGATACAGATCGATCCATCACATGTGATAACCCCGTCTCGAGATTGAAATCCCAACCGATATGACGTATGAGGAAGAACCGATCCATATCTTAGCTCGGAAATAAAAAAGAGTTAAGAAACAAAAGGATTCCATTAGTAAAAGTACTATGGAATCAAAGCACGGAGTTGAAGAGGCTACATGGGAGCCTGAGGACTCAATGAGGCAACAATATCCGATGTTGTTTAACGGTAAGATTTTCGGGGACGAAAATCCTTAAGGGGAGAGTTGTAATGACCGAATTTGACCCTAATCGTAATGGTGGTTTTGGGACCATAAATCCGAGTTCGAGAAATATTTTAATATTATATTTTGTGTTTATTATATGTGAATTAATATGTGTGAAAGTTTCAGAGAAAAATTTCATCGTTTGGGTGCTTAACTTGATAAAAAGGATTTAATCGCGTAAATTTTAAAAGTCTCAAGCTATAGTGAAAAGTGCCTATTTGATGATGGCTTTTTAAAGTGGAGTATTAAAAGGTAAATAACCCATTTTTTGAGTTAGTGGGTGGCTTATGTCAAGAATAACCTTAAGTTATATGTTAGTTTTATTTTATTTTAAAGGTTAAATTAGTAATTGAATAATTACTTATAATATATGTTAAAATAACATAAACAAAGCCATCATCTTTTTCACTCTCTCATGGCCGAATATTGAAGGATGAAATAAGCTTTGGGGTTCTTTGATTTTCGGCACTTCTAGGCTAAAATTCAAGGTAAGTTTTTAGTCTGGCTTTTGTTAATTTTGACGTTTTGAGATCGTTGCTTTCGACGGTAGCTTACCCATGTTGAAATTTTTGAATCTAAGCATGTTTGATATTCGGCCATTGATGTGTTCATGTATTTTTGATGTTTGATAATTTTATTTTAAAGATATGTTAAAGATTAGTATATTTTGTATTGGAAATTTTAGTGAATTTGAGTATTTTGAACTAAATTGAAAAAAATAAATTTTAGAGGGGCTTATTTGCAAAATAAATGAAAGAAATGGACTTGTATAGTCCCTATACATATTCGGCCCTTAAGTAGTGTTGAGAAATTTTGTGTATTTTGTGTTTTATGCAAATAGGACTAAATTGTGAAAATGTGAAATAGTAGGGGTAAAATGGTAAATTGCCTAATTATATGCTTAGGGACTAAATTGAGATGAAATGTACTTGAATGAGCTAAATTTTAATGTGTTTAGATCAAGAACAAAGAAAAACGGATTTGGATCGGGGGAAGACAAAGGTTCTCGAATAGCCGGTCTACGCGATCCGTCGACAGTCGAGGTAAGTTCTTAAGTTAAAGTTCATTAAGTTGATAATTAAAAATGTATGAAATCAAATTATGCGATTAATTTGGGTAAATAGCATGTGATAGCCGAATGTGTATGTTTAATTTTGGAATGAATATGTTTTTAAATACAATGTGAATTAGTATATTTGACATGACAGGTGAATTGATTTTGTGAATACGATTTGATAGTAATGTATGTGTTAAGAAATGTGAGTTGATGAATTGAGTTGTAACATTTCGGCCTTTAAGCCTAGCAGGCCTTGTGCCGGTGTTATATATCGAGCTTTGGCTAGCGTGCCCTTGTGCCTGTTGTATATCGTGCTCTGTGCCTAGCGTGCTTTGTGCCTGCAGTGTTACATTTCGACTCTGTGCCTAGCGTGCTTTGTGCCGGTGTTACATTTCGGCTCTGTGCTCTAGCGTGCTTCGTCTTTGGTGTTACATTTCGGCTTTGATGCCTAGCGTGCTTGATGCCTGACGCGTTTTTAAATGGAGAAACCTTAAATTACTCAAGGTGAAACGCGCTTAATGTATCGAGTAAACGCCGGGTAACGTAAGTCCCTTTTTCATTTACCGAGAGTAAGGTAAGTTATGTTTAATATTAATTGAATTTGAATAATACGGTAGAAATGGTATTATGTGAAATTGAGCTTATGATCAAAGAGTATGAGTAGTATGTGATTGAAATTGAGATTGAATACAATACTTTGGTAGATTCGATTATGAATAGTAATGTCTAATGTAATATGATTTTGATTGGGATAACATAGACAATGTGAATGGTGGATTTATATTATTCGAAACAATGTGATTAATGTAATACATATACCTTGTATTTTGATAAAATATAAGTTTAAGGTAAAGAAGTGAAACAATTAGGTTAATGAACTATGGTATTCGGCCTTATATGAATTTGTGTATTGAAATGTTTATTTTTCATTGTTATTGGTAACTATTATAGATGTATAAGTGTTTGGACGTTGTATTACCATTAACTTAAAACTTACTAAGCTAGTGAGCTTACTCAGTATATGTTTGTCTTTCTGCTTTATAGATCGTTGATTCACTTCTGGACTCGAGAGGATCATCAAGAAAGTCGACCACACTATCACTCTCTTTGATATAAATGTTTACTTTTCGAATCAAAGGCATGTATAGGCTGAATTATGACTTGAATGAATGATGTACGGTTTTGTAAATGTATATATGTATATATGGCCTTGCGAATAAGGCTATTACTTTAGGTTAAGTATCGTTTGTATGTTTGATATAATGGTTTGTTTTAATCTTTGATATAAGATGTGTGCATATTATGCTTGGAAGTTAAATGTGGTTATATAGTAATAATCATTTATATGTATTATATATATATATGTATGAGTATGCATATTAGGTCGTGTGAATTTTTCTACTTAGATTATTATGTGCTTGATTATAATTTAAAGATGATCATGAAAATGTTTATAATTATGTTTTGGGTTGATCATTAGAGTTTTAAATTGAGGACCGAATATATGGTCAATGAATTGGTTGTATTTATATTTTTTTTCTTTGGACTAGTTACATATCATATGTGTGTTTGTTAGGTTATTCAATAATCTTGTGTCCATTAATTAATAAGGTAGGATGAATTGATAATTAGGGTTTGACATGGCTTTTGTTTTAGGGACATTGCGCATATTACAATAGCATGATGTGTATGATTGGTTATGCTATAAGGTTCAAATGTCACATATGTGAATGAAAAGCAAATAGAGTATCATGGATCTATTCGTTTTTATTATGCATATTTGTATAAGGTATAAAAAGATATGTTGATATTCGACTAATGAAATAGATGTATATATATCTGTTTAACATATGAAATTTGGTGTTGTTATGTGGAAGCTTGATTCGAAACTTGTATAGATTATAAGTAATGATGTGTTGCATTATGAAACCTGGTTTGTAACGTAAGTCTTGAACATTATTTGTTGATATGGAAAAATTTAAATATGCGTATTGGGTTTATTCCATAAATGACTGTGCTAAACTGTGTCTAGTTCGGTAACGCCTCATAACCGTAGTTCAGCGATGGATACGGGTTAAGGGGTGTTACATCTAGGCATTCAAACATTGAAGAAAAATAGGAAAACAGGGGAGGTTGGTTAGTCTCAAGACATAAAGGACATTGCCTCGAGACACAACATGTAGTGTCTTGAGACATGTTAACTTTGAAGCTAAAAATTCCAAAATAATTTATGACTTGTCTCGAGTCATGGAGACCCTTGTCTCGAGATATAAATTTGAAATTTGACATTTGAGTTTGGATTCAAGTCCTAACTTTGAAAGTAACTCGTATAAACCCGTAAAGCGATGAAATGAAATTAATGAGTGTATAAATACATGCATATAAATTATTTTGATGATTGAATGAAATGTATTTGTGTTATAGTAGCTTAAGTTGCTTTGGCGACGTAATATGACACCACACATTCGAATCCGGTGACCGGGTTGGGTGTGAGGTGCTACACTGGTACTTGAAGGTCAGGAATGAGCCTGATGCTCCATTGCTTAAGTCAAATTTTGGGGCATCGTTTAATTAAATTAAAAGTTTTGGTAACTAAAATGATAATTTTTAATGAATAACAATGACATGGATTTTACTTTAACTACGTAGAAAACCAATTTTTTTAAAAAAAAAATTCCATGTCAGATTTCCATTTGTGATTTTAGTAGGAGTGACCAAAATGATCAAACCACGTACGTAGGTGCCTAAATCACAAACTTCTTTTAAGTGCCTAAAATGAAAAAAATTTATAATTGGGTGACCTTATGTATAGTTTACCCTAAAAAATATTTAATTTAAATCGAATATAAAAATTATCTATTTAATTTTTTTTAAATTCAATGAGGAGTCAATAGATTATATGTGTAACTTGTCACATTGATTTTTTTTAAATGTCTATGTAAATTGTTATATATATATATATATGAGTTTTTTATATTAGTAGTGCGAAAAAAAATTTAATTACAAAAATGGAGTAGAAATCATACTATTTACGAGGATGGATGCTTTTTAACAGTAAAAGTTAGTGTCATCAACGTGTCAAGTGATACCACCAATTAAAAATAACATTTTAATACAAATAAATAAAATAATAATAAAATATTTTAATTATAATTTCACCTATCACCTTTTATTTTATATTTTTTAAAGGCATAATGATATATTCGATCTTCTAATTTTACAAAAAAAATCATTTTAGCTATCTATTTAATTTTTGTCTTTTTTAGCTCTTTGACTTGTATTTTTTGTTAAATCACCTCAAAATAAATAGAAAAATTAATGTTTGTTAATTTTGCTTATGTGACATACATGTGAATTTCCACGACATGGAAAATTTATTTTTTTATTTTTAAATTTTTTAAAAATTAATTAAACGCTGATATGTCATCTATGTAGCAATTCACGTATATGCCACATCATCAAAATTAAAAATGTTAAATTTTCTATCTATTTTAGAGTGACTAAATAAAAAAATAAGTTTAAAACTAAATAAAAAGGAAAATTAAATAAAAAGATAAAATAATTTCTTTTTATAAATCGAAAGGTTAAATATGTTTTTATGCCTTTAAAAAATATAAAAATAAGAAAACAAGTTAAAAGCCACGGGTGAAAAAGGGGTGCTACCCCCTTAGTTGGTGACATCCCTGTTGTAATTAAAATATTATTATTTGTATATTATTTATTTATTTTTATTAAAATATTATTTTTATAGGTAGTATAGTTTGACACGTTGACAACATTAATTTTTATTGTCAAAATAATCCATTGTAAATAATCTGTTTTTTATCTTTTTTTGTCGTAATTAAATTTATATATTAAAACTCTAATTGAATTAATTTCATTTGAGTTTAACTCATAAGACTAAAAACATATTTTAGAAAAAAAAAATATTATTACAAATATATTTCTATTTTTTATATAAAAAACAACGCAAGACAATGATTTTTAAGCTTCCATAAAAATATCATTAGATTATTATTAAATAAGTTATTCTCGCCAACCAGTGAGTGTGGCATGATGTAATAAGATTAGATAAGATGAGGATTTAGTTGACAAAAAAAATCTAAAATTGGATTAGAGGCTCCCAATTCAGCACGTGTGGATAAAGTATCGTGAGAGGGCAGTGAAAAGTCAATGCAGAAACGTGGTGGGCGTACTTTCTTCACTCTCCATCAATAACTCTGGCAATTTTGTTGAGAATATTTACTCGCCAAATTTAATGTTCCACCTGTCAAATAGTGAAACAGTTAGAAACGTGTTGTTCTAAAATGAGCGAGTAGTTTATATTCAAACACACGAGAGCGTATTGTAATTATGGGAACTCAAGTAAAGTCATCAAAGATTTGAATCGTAACAATGACAGCCGTCAGATCTAGACTCTGACGGTGGATCAGAAATTATAATGCTACCCGTTGGATTACACCGACTGAATAAATCAAAGGCTAGGATGATTTCAATAGCGGCGGGAAAAGAGGCCATTGGGCCTTTAAGTTGAGAGGCGAAACGTAAGACCTTGGCCTATCAACGACTACATTCTCTCTCTCTTTCTGGGTCTCTTATTGTTATTAACTTTTTTTCTTTCTTTCTGATTTTGCTCGCGCTTAGAGGCCAAGATTTGTCGAGGAGTGAGAGGAAAGGGGGAGTTTCAACTTTCAATTTCTCTCTCTAGGGTTTCTAATCGGGAAAATCCATCCGTGGCTCTGTTGCGAGATCCAGGTTTTGAAATAAAAGAATTCATGTGGAGACAGATTTAGGGTTTGAGCTACATTTCAAATTTTCCATTTCAACCTCGATTCTAAAGACATAAACGAGCTTAGCGTAGATTTTTCAATTTTTTTCTCCCGTAAGTATTGATTCGTTCTTATTTTCTTCAATAATTCTTTCTTTAAACAAATCCTCATCATGCTGTGGATTCATATCAATCATTATGTCGGAAATACGACGGAAAAATGAGTGAATTTTGTTGTTTTTTTTTTTCCTTTGAGCGGCAAGGAAAGGAAAGAAAAGTGTTATAGTTTTTCTTGAGGTGCCGTTGATTGGGAACTTAAGAGAAAAAAGCTCATAATTTTGGGTTTTGTTTTTTATACACCGATTGCGATTTCTTTAATTAGGGTTATAATTCAACATTTCATTCTTTGACGAATGTGAAGACCAATATTTGGGATTGGTGTATGAATTCTTTTGGAGGACTAATGAACTGCCCATTTTGGAACTTCTCAAGAAATTAGGATTAGTAGATACACTTAACATTTGTTGCAATTGGAGCTCATAACAAGCGAATAGAGTGTCATTACCCTATCGAATTTTACATTTTGATTCTGGGTTTCAATATGATCAACCATGGGAGATTATAGAACTTAGCGGAGTGGTTGTTATGTGCTGTCATTGGAAGTCAATCTTATGGCACCAGCTATTCCCATAGAGTACACAGGACAGAAGGAATCTGGAAAGTGTTCATTTTCGAGATTGATGGGGAAGTCTAGGAAGCATTCTAAGGGACGGAATTCTTCTAGTTTCAGCCATGATTATAAGCATGCTGTTGAGACAATGGGTGAATCAGAAGGCTTTGGGAGTTCTAGACGGATTTTTACAGAGATGACTGTGTCAGAGGATTCTTGTGCACGGAAAAGGAAATGCATCAGTTTGAATGCCGATAGTTATGATAATTTTGGTGTCCCCATGCAAGTATTGTCTCTGTCTAAGATGTCACGACGGGAAAGAAAGGATATGGGATTGAGGCTAAAAATGGAGCTTGAACAGGTTCGGGTGCTGCAGAAGAAAGTTGGTTCTTTTGGTACAAGTGTTCTTTTATCACCGTCTACTGATAACAGGAGTTGCAGTGATGGGAAGAAGAGGCCTCCACTAGAGAGTGTGCATCAGTCAGTAGAAGTATTGAGTTTGCAGGGGAAGAAACGACCTTTTGGAGGACGTAATGGAGCCTGCACAAAAAAGAATCCATCTGGATGTTCTGAATCTCAGAAGCCTGCTGTGGCAGTGAGTAATTCAAATGCTCATTTGATGAAGGAATGTGAGGCTTTGCTTAACCGTTTGATGCAACATAATTTTGGTTGGGTTTTTAACAGCCCTGTTGACGTAGTGAAGTTGAACATTCCAGATTATTTTACTGTCATTAAGCGCCCCATGGATTTGGGCACTGTGAAGAAGAGGATAACTTCAGGGCACTATTCAAATCCTTTGGACTTTGCTTCAGATGTTCGCCTTACATTTTCTAATGCAATGACATATAACCCACCTGGAAATGATGTCAACTTCATGGCCAAGACACTAAGTAAATATTTTGAAGTAAGATGGAAAGCTATAGAAAAGAAGCTTCCTGTAACGAAAAATGTTGATGCTGTGCCTTCAACAGCAGCTGCACCTATAGAAGGTGAAACGAATAGTAATGTTTTACCTTTGAAAAAGAAAAAAATTAACCCAAAAGATGCTATGGTCAAGCCAGAGCCCATCAGACAGATCATGACCGATCGGGAGAAGCATAATTTGAGCACAGAATTAGAGTCTTTGTTGGGAGAATTGCCTGAAAACATTGTTGACTTTCTTAAAGAGCAGAGTTCTAGTGATGGTCAAATGGGTGAGGATGAGATTGAGATCGATATTGATGCTCTAAGTCATGAAACATTGTACAAATTGCGTAAACTTTTGGATGATTATTTGCTGGAGAAGCAGAAAAACCAGGCAAAAGCTGAATCCTGTGAAATGGAGGTATCCTTATACATCTATCTCATCCTTTGGTGCCTTTCTTTTTCTTTTATCCAAAATGCAACATTGGCATTTATGATATTGCTTTGTCTTTTCCGTTTTTGTAGCTTCTTAATGAGTCAGGGTTTAGCAATTCATCAATGCAGCTGTGTAAAGGTAATTTACCAACCTCTGTGCATTTTTGGATTTATTTACAGATAGCAAGGTAGTAGTAAACCAAATCATTGCAGAAACTAATATTTCTTCTCTTTCTTGTTAGGTAATGATCAAGTTGATGAGGTCGTAGATATAGTTGGTAGCAGTTACCCTCCAGTAGCAATAGAGAAGGGGTTAACCCATAGAAATAGCAGATGCAGTAGTTCCAGTGGATCCAGTGGTGAATCAGGCTCTTCTTCTAGTGGTTTGTACAATTATACTGTAGTGAACTTTTCCTTTATTTATTTATTATGCTTAAGAGATCTTGTTTCGAGCAATTGTTGTGTGTTTGAGCATGCTGTTTCTGCTTTATTATTGAAGAAAACTTAAAGGAAATATATGTTTTGGATATGGGAAAATATATGTATGGAAAAAATTCTATGTGAAAGTTATCTCTACTAAGAGTTCTGATTTTTGTTGAGCTTATTCACAATTTTGTAGATCATAGTTTGTCTAAGTCAAGTTGTTTTCTAGCTTGAGATCATTCTTTGATGCTCTTCATTGTTGTTGAGTGGTTGATAAAATGTTTCCATGTTGTTGTTGTTGTTGTGTTTTTTTTTTTTTTGTGCTATTCCATGCTTTTGTTAGGTTTCTATTCAATTCTGTGTATTTTTTATATCTATCCTAACGTGTAGAGGACTCGGATTAGAACTTAATCTTTAGGTATTTGGCTTTTGGCTTTTTCCTTTTTGAGGATGACTCCCAAATATATCTCTGTGGAAGATGTTCATTGATGGAATTGAATCTATCAATCCTTTTTCAACAGTTAATTCTGCCCATTTGCAAACATATTCTATCATTGTAACATGCTTACCCATCTCTGCTGGCTGGTTTATTTTATCTCAGCTGTATTAGATAACTTGATTCCCTTAAATTAGAATAGGGTGAAACTATGGAGATGAGTCCTGAAACTTGGGGATACAAGATGAAAGAAAGAAACGGGAATAGCTTTTGAGTAACAGGCCAGCTTTGTTTATGATAATTTGTTCACCGTGTGGAACTTTTGACTGAAACTCTTGCTATCAATTATGCAATTTGTTATCTTAGGTCTTCATGCGAATAATAATGGTCACCATTTTTCTGATTTTTAGAGTTTCTCTAGTTAGAACCATTTTTGTTAATTTTTTTGCTTGAGATTTGATGCCCGCTGCCTACTTTCTACTTCATGTTAGTGATGCAAGTTAAATTGGGGACCATCTAAAACAAGCTATAAAATCACATGTTATGAGGATTACGTGGGACATGCTTCACAGCAAATGTAAACTTGTGCCGTTTCTTAACATACTGTAATTTTCATTTTGTACTTTTCTTTTTCAGATTCAGATTCTGCTAAGGCTTCTGTTCCATTTAGTTCTACAAAGGTATCTCTTTTTATAATTTGGAAATTCCAAGTGTTTTTGTAAATTGAAAACGAATTTCTTCTCTGCTGTGAGTGTATTTGAGACACAGTGCATCACAATTCTAATATTTATCTTTACCATCCTTATGTGATAGGAAAATTTTGAATCAGGAACAAATATGGAGTCAAAGAACGGAAGTGTTGCTGTTCCTGATTCTGGAAATCGTAAGTTTTCCCATTCTTTTTATGCACATGTATGCCTCTGGAAAATCTATTTTGGGTCAATATAAAATATGCCTATTCTTTTGTGCTCATACAGAGTCTTTAAATGAGGTGGGTCAAGTTGAGCTAAACTCTCATGATAAGTCTAGTGCTATTGAGGTGGAATGCCACCAAGAGGGTAAGCATAATTATTAGAAAGGCTCTGTACTGTTACAGTTGGGGCATCATCTCACCCATAATGCTGTAATATTATAGAGGAGAGTGCTCCATCTGAGAGGCAAGTCTCCCCCGAAAAGCTCTATCGTGCAGCTTTATTGAGGAACCGTTTTGCTGACACCATATTAAAAGCTCGAGAAAAGGCACTTGAAAAGGTTAGTACAGAAGCTTGATTTAGTTATTCTTACATGCCTGTATGGGGAAGATGGTCAAAGCCCCATTGATTCATTTCTAACGTGATTGAGCACAGGGTGAGAAGGGTGATCCTGAGAAACTGAGGATGGAGAGGGAGGAACTTGAGAGGCGACAGAGAGAAGGTTAAACTTCATATTTTTGTTGAATGCCTCCTGCAAGTGTAGATTCTTTTTCCCCTTGAATATCTGAAGAACTATGATCCTTTTTCCTTTTACCTTATTAGAAAAAGCGCGATTACAAGCAGAGGCTAAGGCTGCTGAAGAGGCTAGGAGAAAAGCAGAAGCAGAAGCTGCTGCTGAAGCCAAAAGGAAGAGGGAGCTGGAGAGAGAAGCTGCACGTCAAGCACTTTTACAGGTAAATTGGATATGTCAGTTTCTCTTTGTAACCAATATGGTGTGTCCTTGTCTTAATGCCACTGAGAAGTTAATCTGCTTTGCAGATGGAGAAGACAGTGGATATCAATGAGAACAGTCAATTTATACAAGATTTAGAAATGCGGTTCGCAGATGGAGAAGACTGTAGAAGTAATCCCCTTGAACAGCTAGGATTATACATGAAGGAAGATGATGAAGATGAAGAAGATGAACCTCCCCAAAGTGCTCCAGAGCCAGCAAACGATATAGATGAAGGAAATCTCTGGGGAAGAAGTAATCCCCTCGAACAACTAGGATTATACATTAAGGTCGAAGATGACAAGGATGAAGAAGCAGAAGCAGCTCCTCAAACTGCTCAGGAGCCAGTAAATGATGTAGAGGATGGAGAAATTGATTGATGGTTATTCTCCCTTTGCTTGTTTACTATGGGGGTTCTGCAAAATTCTGATGATGGATCACTATATTTCGCTCCCTTTGACACCAAGAGCACAACCATGGGGAGAAATGAAGAACTGCAGAAGCAAACATTATCCTTCAGCTTTGAATGGTCATTTGGCATAATATGGATGGATTTGCCTACTGTTTTGCAGATCTTGTGATTGACTTTGCTTTTGGATTGTGCTTGAGGAAAGTCTCTGTTTTTTTTTTTTTTGTTGTTCATCTTCTTCCTTTTGACGATATTCAAGTAGAAGAATCAACTTCCTGATCATCAGTTGGGATCAGCTGAGAAGTGTACTATAATAGTTGTTTAAAGGTTGTGGCCTTTTTGGTACTAAAGTGGGATAATAAAAATCTTTTTTGTAGATATTAAATTTATTCATCTCATGTTTAGCGCACTCTTTTTTCCCCCTTTCTGAATCAACAGATTAGATAGGGTCACTTACTTTAGGCATCCCTTCATTTATGCAATTAGATGTTTTCTTCTCTTGCCAAAAAAAGAAATTATAATTTATGATGAAAAAAGAATTTTAGATATTAAAATTTGAATTTTAAAATTGGGCATGATGAAAAGTCGATTTGATGTTTATTCTTTTTAGTTAAAAATAATTCATAATTTTTTTTTTAAAAATGTTGAATAAAACATTAAATTTTTAAATATGTATTTCATGTTTGTTTTTTAATTTTATATACTCATATATATTAAATTTATTTTTATAATATTTTTTTATATATTTAAATTATTTGTTGATGTGATATATAAGACAAATAATGTCAAACCACACATGTTGCCACGCTAACATCATTAAAAAATTAAATTGATAAAAGATGTAAATATAGATAACTAAATTTGTCATTATACCTTGAAAAGTTACTTGTGATTGTATAAATTATATATTTAATATGTATTATATACTAATTTTCTTATCCATTCAACAAATAAATTTGATTGTAACTATCAATTAAAATATATTTAAGATATTTTATAATTTTGTATCTAACCTATAATATGTATTAGTTTTTTAAAATCATTATAATATATATATGGTATATACAATTTTCTAGATAAAATATGATTTTTTTTATAAAATTTATTAAATTTTTATTTATGAAATATATTTATAATAAATATTTAAAAATTATTTTCTAAATTTCTTTTAATTTTTTAAGAAACCTTTTTTAAAATTAACTTTACGTTTTGTAGAAATATACGTTATTGAAAAAAGATATAGGACATTCAATAAATGAGAATGAGAAATATAGGTTCCTTTACACATGAAAATTATTACACGACATCTATTAAAAATAAATAAAATATCTAATACATAATTCAAAAATAAAAAATTATAATATATACATAAAATAAAATAAAAATTACAAAAACAATATATAAAATATAAAAATTCAAATATATATCAATCAAAAAAATATTAAATTAAAAAAATTATAATATATAGAACAAAAAATAATAAACACATGAATATATAAATTCAAAAAATATAAAATAAAAAAATTGTAAAATTTATTAAATTAAAATAATTCCAATTTTATTATACATCAATTATATAAAATAAAAAATTAACAAAAAATTATAAAATAAAAATAATTCAAAAATGAAAATTCTATTTTTTACAATATATATTAAAACGGTCAACGATCAGCACTCTCGTCATCTATCAATGGCCACATCATTGATGACATAAGAAAAAAGTGCATCCCATGACGCATTCTCATCGATTGGGTTTATCATCTATTTCTTTAACCTTGCCAATTTTTTGAACCAAAAACTATGGTGGAGGAATAATATATGTATTAAAATGGGTCAAAAATAATTTAAATACTAAAGTAGAAATTTTTATATAATTTAAGAACCAAATCGTAATTTAAGCCTCCTATAAATAATATGCCAAAATACATATTTACAGTGGAAATAATTAAGATGCCCTGGAACATATAAACTACTAACTTTTTAATCTCAAGAGGTAGAGATTTGTTGGTACAATCTGTGAGATTGGAGAGTGGAGGTGGCGGTTCTGCGCCTAAAGCTGCTAGTAGTGGTCTTTAGAGAGGTTTTGAAGACTTAGAAGGGAAAAGAGGTTGGCGGCCCTGACGCTGCAATTTCTTCGGCGAGGTATGTGTAACATTAATATATTGACCATATTCAACTTTTATATGTTTTATGTAACTTAAACGAGTGTTAATTCAATCCACATTGTCATTTTTGTAATATCCTCTAGTTTAGAGATTTAGGGGGATTATAGATAATTTAGATTTGTATAAACAAAATCATAGCACATAAAAATAGATATTGGGCATTTTACAAATTTTTTTTGAGAGAAGAGATGTTGATCCTGCGCTTTTGGAGGCCATGAATTGTGAAGATTGCAAACTCAGTGTTTCACCTCCAACATTCTTAGTGGATCAGAAAAAATATATTTATATATGGCCTGCTGATTCTCAAACTTGTTTAATGCATTGGAAACCACTCGACATTAATCTTTTACATAGATCATGGTCCTGAATTAATGTACGGTAATGCAAAAAAAAAAAAAAAAAGTTGTAAATGTTAAAATTCATAAATACTATTACTTAAACCAAATAAACCATTAAATGTCAGGTTCCTTGTTCAGCCAATCTCAATACTACTTAAACCATTGGTGTGTTTTGAAGTCAACACTATTTTATTATAAGATCACAACAATCAATTGGCCGAAGTTAAACTAAAGGCAAGTAATAATGTTCTCATTTGAGCCGGCAACGCTAATAAAAATTATCAGGTGAACCTACTATTATTGTCTTGGTACTGCTACATATCACACCGATGTGTTCCAGGATTATATATCATCTAATTTTTATTCTCAATAAAATATTATTATATTGACAAGCAAATATTTTTTTTAAAAAAGTTTGAGATAATAAAAGTTAATTTAAAACATCAACATCTAATACCATACCAACCATATCGCCGGTACACCAGTTCAAACTGGTATTGGCCAAAACACAAACCGAATCAGACCGGAGCAGCAAAAACACACCGACATTTTGACTGAAATAAAACTTAAATTTACATATTGGTTTAGAATGGGAATGATATGTATCAGCTAGTACGATCAGTACCAATATAGTACTGACTACCATGAGGCCAACCCCTTTTAAAATATTTCACAGATTATAGGAAAACCAGTATTTTCTCAACATAATGATGCTGTAAATCCTATTTTGTAGCTTTTCTACTGCAGAATATGGGTACGGAAAGAAACTTTAAAAGATAGGTTTGTGTCAAACGCTCGAACTAGAATCTGAATAGCATAGAGTAAAAATGGTGAACTCCTATAAAACGGGAACTTGTAAACAACTTGCTAAGAAGCCTCTCAGCCTAGTAAAAACAGTTCTGAAACAGCCTATTTTCATAGTTCTTTGGAACTGTTTAATGTGACTAAATACTTCATAGGTCAATGACGCGTGACAACTTCTGGATCCGGTTTAGTAAGAAGTCACCTTGTTTAATGGTGGCTTGGTAAAGAGCATTCTTCGCATCAGGGCGGTTAGTTTCGAGAACACCAGCAACCTTGTCAATCTTGCAATGAAGCTTCCCTGCTGCAATGAAACGGGATAGCTCCCTGGGATCATGGAAGATAAAACACAATTACGTCAGGGCAGGAAAAAAAATACAGCCAAACTCAACCAATTTTAACTGCAATGCTAAAAGTAGGGACAAGGGTATTTGTCAATGAACCCTAATCCCTAACCTAAAGAGAGATCACTGGCTTTAATTACTCACATATCAATGAACTCCACTGTCACTCCAAAAGCCTTTGCCATGGCTTCAATCATAACACTTTTGTAGGATTCCAGAAATTGAGAGTAAACAACAGTTCTGACTTCCCTCATGTAAAACCGGAAATGAGGATGCAAATATCGGTCCAGTTTTATCTGCTCCGTCAGGCCAGCTAATATATAATTCAAACAAATTGAATGAATAGATCAGTGAAAAAAAAATAGCTTTTATCAAACATGAGATAAAAAAATGTTAATGGCAGTAGAATTTAGACCAATACATACCGAAGGCTAAGAAGAATGATTTGTACTGGCAATCATATAGAGAGTTTAAAAATTCCGAAAGATGTGGAATTTTTCCAATCACAGTCAGGATTTCAGGAGCATCAACCACCTACAAGATTTAGAGATTAAGAGACTGGCCCAGGTAAAAGATAATACAGGTCATAGGATCAGAATGCTGAGGCAAACTCCAAAATACCTTTTGTTTCAGGGAAACTCTATCCAATGATATGATGCTAGTAAGCACGGTGTAAAATATGAATGTGTCATAAGGGAAAAGTTCATAAGTTGTGAAGGTTGAAATAGAATCCAAAAATAGATTGGCAGCTTTCTTAAAATTTCGAGTGGACATGCAATACAAGCCTTCATACACCTTTAAACGGTTCTTCCTCTCCCAGTCACCCCCTCCTTCAAACAAGCTGGCATCAAAATAGTAGCAGAGTGAGTAAAAGGCATACATCAGAAGTTATGCAAAAGCCAGAAGTAATAGAAACTGTTGATACATATTGTTATGTACTTTTTTGCTTTATCAATGCTCTTGGAAATAAGATCAAAATCCATATAGAACAAGCCAATTTGCAAAGTATAGAAAACCAAGTCCATCTTTTGGCCAACAGCAACTGTCTTGCTTTCTGTCACCTTCAGTTGATCCAATGCTTTCTCCTAGATTGAGAGGGCACACAAGTCAAGATGAGAAATACAGCACTCAAACATGAATAGATGAGCTGACATCAGCTTCAAGAGTAATAAACTACAATTATAAATACCTTTTCACCTATCCGAATGTAATATAAGGATTTTGCTAAATGTGTTTCTCGAACTTCACTTTCACCTAAGTTTTCTTCAGCATCAGCAATCCTACAATGCCAAAAGGCAGACATGAGTTAAAACATAATTCAATAAGAAAAGAGTAATTACTCTCATATGTTAAGATTGTTTCTTTCCTTTGTTGAAGAGGCAGACTGGTGGTTGAAAGATATTGCGACGTAGTTTAGATGCGAGAGTTTTAGAAGAAAATTAATGTCATTTCATCATTCTTATATTAAAGCATTCATCATTGACAAAAAAATATTACCTCTTTAATTGATAACATCATTTAGTTCTAAATCCTAATAATATTACCATGCAAACTCTCAAGCAATTGAAAATGAGTTATGATCTTGACCGGGCGTACATCCTTATATAGATAGAAAAATGCTATCAATTCAAACCCCTCTAACTATTTTGTGAATGCTGTGGAGAGAGAGATTGACTGTCAGGCAACTGAGGAGGAGTTATTATCTTGGAAGTGTACATTCTTGTATATATAGAAAAACAAAATGCTACAGATTCAAATCCATCTAAATATTTTTTGTATATAGTGTTAGAAGTAAATAATGCTATAGAATTTGTTGGTCTATTGTTTTATAAAACCAGCATTGTACTTGGGTTGGTACTGCCTTGAGGCTTTTGGTGTGTGTACTTAATTCACCAAAAATAGGAACATTAGCAATTATTACTTCATCCCACTTCATTTTTATTAAAGACCCCGAGAGTTGAGATAATTCAGCTACTACAATGAATTATACCAACTTTGGTCTTGGCGGTAAAAGAAGAACATTCAACTCATTATCTATCTAGCTCAGCTGTATTTGAGTAACAGCAGTTCATGGGCATGCCTCTTGTAAATGTTACAACTCCAAACAAGTAACCATAATAAAGCAACTCTCATAATAACAGCTGCTAATAAAAAATGACCAAGAAAAGTTGCAAGGCATAAAGATATCAAAGCGACAGAAAGAAATTTAAAATTCAATCACTCACAACACTCAATTAAAGTTTCAATTCATGAAACCCCTTATTGGTTCATAATCTGTCTGTTTCTCCAAAAACTCAATCCACTACAAGTTCCCAATCACCAAGCAAATGATACAGTCAATACACGTTAGGCTAAAAGTTCCACATTATATTCTCATCAATTGAGAATTAAGCAAACCCTAATATATACTTCCCATCAACAATTAAGGCCAGAAAACCTAAATCTACGATAAAGTAACTTTTTATTAACTAGCAACCACACAGGAAACGAAAATTAAAGGGGGAAAAAAGAAATACTCACTTCTCGTCAAGCTTCTTAATCTCCTCCTCATTCTTGGCACGCATCGATTCCAAAAGCCTCTGATCCAGCTCCAACACTTTATCAGTAACGAGGGTTTCATAATATGAAGTCATATCTAAAACCACCACAACAACGAAAAAAAAAGGCAACGCATATCGTGTAAAATTAGAACCGGAATAATTAACTCGCAAGGAGAAGAGTTGAATCTGGGAAGTTACCATTGGATTGGACCGAGTTGAGGACCTCATCCCTGAGACGGACCTTCTCGATGTCAGAGACGTCTGGATGCTTGAGGAGGAAGACATTGTGAGCAAGGATGAGTTGCTGTGACTGCTGAGTTCCATCTTGTGTGTCCATGGCTGAGTCGATGTAGTGAACACTGAGTTGGAGCGAAAGGAGCCCTGCTTCTCTTTTGAGATAGCTTGGGAACTGAGAAATAGGAAAATAAATCTGGTTTGGGATAGTATATACAGGAATGAAGAAAAAAATCCCATGGAAATGGAGAAATTATTCTTTAGTCCCTTCCTAGCCCAACCAATTTTTTTATAAACTATGTTACTAGTCACCTAACTATGTTTTTATTTTATTTTTTTTCATTTTAATTATTTAATTATTTATTTTTATTTATTTTTATCGCTGAGCTATTTTTTTTATTTTTTGGTGATAAAAAAAATAATTAAATAATTATTTTGTAAATTTTTATAAGGGATCACCGATAAAAAAAACTATACTCGGGTCACCTCTACTTTACTTTTTTTTTTTGTTTTAAAGCTCATAGTAACAAAATTAGGCAAAAGACAAAGGAGTGTAAAAGGTATAACCAATTGAGCATTTATGGAAAAAAAAGAAACTCAATTACCCCTTTTGTTAACAGCATTAATGTAGCTGACGAAGCTCCCACATGACATGTTATGTGGGCAAATTGTTGCCCTTACATACTAGAATATATTTAAAGATAAAAAAAATCTAAAAAATTGAATATTGTAAAATTATTTATTAAATATAGTAAATAATTATAAAAATATTAAAAATTATAACATACTAAAAAATTATAAAATTTATTGTTTTTACATCTCTAAAATAAATTTCAACAATCATTTATTTCGATGCATTTTGAATATAAATTTTACTTATTGTAAAAATATTTAAAAATAATCAAATATAAATAATTATTAAAAATATAAAATATGTCGAATAAAATTTAATTAATATTTTTATTATTTAAATATTTGAATTTATTATTTTTTTTGTAAAAAATGGACATTAATACATTTATACAATCATATTTAAAAGTAAAGTGTTATAAACTTATTTCACCTACATTATTAAAAGTAATTTGTTATTAATTTTTTTAAGTATAAATATTAAAATTTTTAAAATTTCATCAAAATATAAATACACCACATACAAGTTATAAATTTATGAGGGCACCATATTTTCAGAAAATTAGCTTCTAGGAGGTTTGTATCTGAAACTCATAATTAATAAACAACAAATTAAATTTTTAAATGTTAGATTTAGGGCTATGATTTTAATACTTTTTATGTACTACTTTTTATTTATTATCATTTTCCTTTTCTAAAATTTTTAGATTTTTAATAATTATTTATAATTTTTTTTACCATTTTTATTATTTATTTCTAATTTTTAAAATATTTTTATATTGAGAATTTATGACCAAAATAAACCTAAACACGTAAAAATAGTAATATTTATAACTTTTAAAATTTTTATAAACTTTTTATTTTTTTATTTAATAATCGTCCTGATAATTGTTATTTCCTTATTGAACATATTTTTATTTTTGTTAGCTCTAGTTTTCAAGCATTTTGATATAACAAAAAGTATACTAAAAATTCTCTATTTAAATTTGTAAAAATTGTTTATAAGTCCTTAAAATTATTTTCAAAGTGTTGGATAAAATAAACTTTTAAAAAACCTTAATTTAACTTAATTTTTAACGAGTTTTTAAAGTTTGAAGAACTTCTACCGATACTTAGGTGGACAAATATCGGTAGAACTCAAGATGGAAAGACCTTGAAAAGGCTACAGAATTCTACCAGTAGAACTGGGAGTTCAATCGATACAAGTCCACTTCTACCGATACAACGAAGCTGCAGACTGCATTTAATGCTAGTTTTTATGGCTGCAACGACTCTATTTTGTTTCTAACGGCTACAAACATCCACAAGGTTGTTAGAAAACTTAAATACAAGGTCAAGACTCCTCATTAATATATAGAAACAAGTGCCTATATTCCAAAAACTCAATTTTTCAATCTTTTACTAAATATTTCTTGTACACACTTGTGGGTTAAGTCTTTCATCATTCTTTCAAGTGTTATAACTTTGTGTGAGAGTGCTTAATTGTTGATTATCTACCTTTTAGAGGTATCATCTTATACATCATTATTTTCTCTCATAAGTGAGGTGTTACTTAAGGTTTTGGGTAGAAAACCCTTAAGGGAAAATGTTTTTATCTTACCTTTGAAAATATATGAATTTGTAAGATTAAACATTATCCTTAAAGGTTCAAATCTAGTGGATTTGGAAAATCCTTAGTTGAGGAAAGCTAAGATAGTGGAAATAGGCAATTGTGACCGAACCACTATAAATACTTGAGCAGTTTTATTTGTCATTTCGCAAAAACATTTTAGTACACCAATTCACCCCCCCCCCTCTTGGTGTATTTCGATCTCAATAATTGGTATCAAAGTTAGAACTCTAGAGATGATTTTACCACCAAGGGAGAAGATCCTCAAGATATCCAAGATGGAAGCCACAATTCAAGAAAGTTGCTTCATGGCATTGGCACAAAATTCCACCACATTGGGAGAAGGGCATTCCACCATGAGGCATCCTTTATTCAATGGCACCAACTACTCATATTGGAGAACAAGAATGAAGCTATTCATCCAAGCTAATGATTATGAAGTTTGGAAGATAATTACAAATGGGTCATACCTTCCAATAAAGAGGGTTAAAGATGTTATTGTCCCAAAAGAATAGAGTGAATGGGATGATAATGATATCAAGAATGTGCGATTAAATGCAAAAGCTATGTATACTCTATTTTGTACTATTGATCCAAATGAGTATAATAGAGTCTTGTTATGTGACAATGCAAAAGAAATACGAGACAAGCTTGTAGTCACTCATGAAGGGACAAGTAGAGTTAAAGGTACTTTTGAATAAATTACTATATTAACCCTAAAGATTTAAGGGTTAGTTTTGGTCAACAATGTAAAAACAATGGATGGCTTGCCCATCTTTCGGGCCAAACCTTTGCTCAATTTATTTCTGGGCTAATCCATTCAGGCCCTTGAGGCAATTGCTTTCCAGTCCTTAGACTTTTTCTGCTCTTCAATTTCGTTGATGCGTTAAAATCATCGTAACACACTTCACTTTATTTCATGTTATTTATCTACTTTCAATTGCTTTTGGTCAATAACTCAATATACCACTCAAGAAAGGATTTCTCCAAAATCTAAATTTTATTCGATTTATACTTTCCTATATATATCACTATTTTTATGATTGATTTCAGAGTACACGATTTTCATCTTTTTTTCTTAAATATTTTTCTAAAGTCTCTTGATGCTGCAGATTAGTCAAAAAAAAAAAAATTATAAAAATTTAATTGTATTTCTAAATAATTTTTTAAAAGTTTTCAAGGTGCCGTGGATTGAAATATAAATTTTATTTTGTTCTCAAATGATTTTCTAAAGTCTTCAGTGAATTAAATATTTTTCAAAAAATATAAATTTCATTTCTTTCTAAAAGATTTTCTCAAAGATTTTGGGTGCAAAATATAATATTCTACTGAATTTGAAATTTTCCAAAAAAGAAAACCATGTGATCATTATTGATTAAAATAGATTTTGATAAAGTTTATTAATAAATTCAAGGGATAAATATTATATTTACATACAAACTTTAGTCCAATGTATAATTTGATACATGAACTTTGATTTTGTGCAATTATATACATGAAACTTGAATTGCAGTTCATATGTATACATGAAATTTCGATTTTGATTCAACTATATATATTTAAAAAAATGAATACATACATTTGTTTTCATATTGGATTAATATAATTATTTGTGTATGCAATAATATATCAACGTAAAATAGTGTTAATTCAATAATGTTGTCAATAACTTGTGAAAATTGGATCAAATCAAAATTTTATATAAAAAGTTGCATAAAATCAAAATTTAAGTATGGCATTACACATTGGATCAAAATTCATATATAATTATAATATTTATCCCTAAATTTAATCTAAAATTCAAACCTAACTAACCCTAGAACTCCAGTTTTAGTGAAGAGGAAAAAATAATCCAATGTTGTGAAAAAGAAAGGTCTATAAAGGAAGTTTATTAATAAATTCAATAAAAAAATTTCCCCATTTATGTTGCCAAGCTATTTTATTTTAAACAATTCAGATTTTCAATCTTTTAACCTAACGGTTCTTGTTTCTTTGAGCATGGCAAGCTTTTTATTATTATTTTTTGGTAGTTTCTCCTTGTTTTCGAAAAGTAAAATTTTCGTTAAAATTTAAATGTTTAGTGTTTTTTTTTTTGTTAAAATGTGTTTTTAAGAAATAAAATGTTCATTTTAAATATGATGTTATGAAGTAAAAATATACATTTAAGTAATGTTCAAATTCGTTAATATTATGATATTTTAGAAAGAATATAAAAAATAATTTATTATAACTCATTATTAATATTTGATATATTAAATATAAATTTTAAATATTTTTAAGTAATTAATATTATTTATTTGTAAAATTTAATTTGAATATATAAATTATATTTTCAATATTAAAATATAATAAATACAAATTTATATATATTGTTATATATTTGAAATTTCAATAGGAAAAAAGTTATATACCTGCTAATACTTTGATCAGACATGATAGTGGTATTGGATAGTTCACCTTACTTGTGGGTAAGGCGAAGAGCTGCTGCGTGTGGTGGTCGGAGAATAAGGGTCGTTAGATGTAGTAGGATATGTATTTGGAGAGAGAGAGAGAGAGTCTGGGTCCCCTTTCTGAGAGGTTATGTATCATTAGCCCTGATCTCGAGGTATCATGAGTCATTTTTTTATTGGTGGGTTTGAAGCAAGTTGGTCAAGTGGTCTATCACCCTAAACTTAGATAGGGTGGCGATTGAATATGTTGTCAATCACTTCAAATGAAACGTGGTTTGTTGGTGCCAGAGGTGACGGTTAAAACATGCGGGACCCACATGATGTTGTGGTTGATGAGTGGTTGCAATGAGTTATCCTCAAGAACCTTTCAGAGGAGTAATTCCGAGGAATGAGTTCCTGAAAGGTGTGTCTAAGGGGTAATAGTATAACAATATCCTAAATAAATATTATATAAAATACATTGGATTATAAATAAGGGTTAAACATGTCATTTGACTCAAAAAATGTTTTTCTCAAACGCAAAAATTAAAAATTACTTCTACGATTGAATTCAAAAGCACTTTCCAAAAAAATATATATATATTTATTTAGTATTGTTTATGATTACAAAATCACTTTTTAACAAATAACAATGAAAAACAAAGCTTTGTAGAATTTTCTATTTAGTTCTATAGAGATTTAAACACATACTTGTGAAATGTTTTTTGTAAGATAAAATCATAAAAGTTTATGTCAAAATAAACATCACTGTGATTAATCTCAAATATATTTATTATTAAATGAAATAATTTAGTTCTTGTATTATTAAAAATAATCAAAGAAAATTAAATTTTAAAAGAGTCAACATTTATCGTTTAAAAAATGTCATTTATTGTTTAACAAAATTATATTTTGAAAGTTTTATTATTATTATTTTGCATATAAAATATTTTGTTTGGAGCTGAACTGTAAATGAAAAAAAAAATTCATGTTATTTTTTATGTTAATCTTATTCTAATTTGGCTTTATTTGATTATTTTTAATAGTACAATAGCAGAGGAGCTAATTTGATCCAACCTCTATAACAGAAGGACTTCTTCGATGCTTTCACCTAATATATAATGTTACAAACTTCATGGGCGAGATGTTTTTAGTGTTGCTTTTATCGGTGGCAAAAACTTCCTTATTCCACATTAAAAAAATTTTAATATTCGATAATTACATTAGATCTCAATTAAATTTAAAATTAAACTAGGTCAGACCCTTAAATGAGCGGCAAAGCTTACACAACTCGTATTTTCTCCATTCAAAGTAACTCAAACCCATGATCTTACTTACGAGGCATGAATATTCTTACTACTTAACAAACAAGTGTCTGTTTTATTTATATTTATCAAATAATCACATATTTATGGACCATAAACTAGACATGATAATTAGTATAAATTTTATTTTAAATATAAACATTATTCACTTATGATAATTATAAAGTTGTTAAAATAAAAGCATTGTCAGTATAAAGTAACTGTATCTTTTCCGAAGAAAATTTAAAACTATTTGTATATAATTTATTTTCTTCATTAATTGTATAAAGCATTAATCGTATTTTCTTTATTTATTTTTATGTTCGTAGACAATTCATATTTAAGATTAATAGTTACCCCTTCTAATAATGTTGTTTTCAAAATTTTAATCTATTTTCTCTCCTAAAGAATGAAATGTACCTGCACTTACTGGTATAACATATTTATTATTACGAAATTTACTCCATTGATAATAAATGAAATAACGATTAATCTCCTCATGAATTTTGGAAGAAATGAGGGAGGGAAAGCGTGAACAACGTTGTAAGTAAGCCTCAAAAGAAGAGCCCATTTGTTGGAGGTGGACAGTGGGTGGCACTGCCATTCCCTTCTTTTCACAACCCTTTTCTTTCTTAAGTTTCAGTAACCCCATTATCTAAAATTATTCCAACTTTTCTTTTCCCATTTTCAGTTTTGTTTTCTTTCCAGTATTTGATAATGTTGTTATTACTTTTTAGGGTTTTAGCTATCCTTTGAGTCTCTTAAAAGAAGAACCCACTCCACTTCTAAACACAATATTATACATACATCACTCCTCACGCATGCAGCATTTGAACTTTTCATGATCTCTATATCCTCCTCCTTTTTCTTTTAACTTATCATACTAGAAATGATAATGGAATGTTTAAGGTTTTATTTCTTTTTTTATTCCATCATTTTTTTTTTGCCTATTCGTTATTCTATTTATACTTGAACATTAATTCAATTGAAAAATTACTAAAATATTTCTTTATACATAAAATCGATTATAAATTTGTAACACAATAAATTTTGAATATATATTCGATTTTATCATTTCAATCAATGTATTATTTACTATTTATATGAAACACATTGTAGATATACTGTAATATAATATATTTTCTTTAACGAAATACATATATAATATATTAAATCCAAATCAGTTTGAGTAAACTAAATGCATATTGAGATAGTGTATGAATAATAAACAAATTTAGAAAATGAATAAATTAAACGAATTGAGGTTGATATTAGTGTTAGAATCGGAAAACTCTGATGTAAATTTAAAACTATAAATCATGATTTGTCATGTTAAAACATTAAGAACAAAATTATATGCGGAAGAGTACTTGAATCTATTGTTGAAAATTGCCCAAAAGGTTTTGATCTTCTAAAAAAAATAGTTTTTCTCTTTGTATAACTCTCTGATGAGGATGTAAAAGAAATACGAGAGATATTGGGGACCACTACCTCTTTTAAATAACTGATTATTAAATCAGTTTTGGGTATTTATAATTTGACCCCTCATCAAATTATAAATACTACTTATGGTATCTACACATTATTTCCATAACACTTTAAAACCTATTATACTTATAACATAATTGATCACTTAATTTATATCACACCTTATAATAACATTATACATACAATAATAGAGGATTTTAATATTTAAAAAAATATATAAAAATATGGGATGTTGCACCAATAAGCATTATCAAATGTAAAAGGAAAGGAGTATATTATAATTGAAGTGGGATTAATATAAAATTCTACAATAGTGTTGGCATATATTTTTCTTAAAGAATGGCAGCAGGTAGGTTCCTAGCCAATCAATTCTCTTCTTTTTCAACGAATCTTTTTTCGAAGAATATCAAAGTTATAATAAATAATTATTATTGGTATTATTACTACCCCAATTTTATCTTTAATCATTACCACCATGATATGGAAAATTAAAACATATCAACTAACAAATAACACAATTTCATTTCACATCTCAATATTTTTCTCTTATATTCTATACTATCAGGCACTAAGATATTATCAAATAATCAAAATTTTATAACAAAAACCATGTATTAAAAAATTTATATAGGTAACTTAATTTATTTATAAATAATAAAAAATTCATTTCCTAGAGGTTTGAGCTTAGGTTCATAAAATTATAAAATCTTAATCTTTCCTCCACACAACCAAAATCTAATTAACAATTTCTTTTTTTCCATTTTATTACTTTATCAACAATTTAAAAACAAAAACCATTGCTTAAATATTTTTATATTATTTTTATTGTATCTGTACTCTTATTTAAGTCAGACATCAATTTAGTCAGAAAATTATAAAATAACTAATTTTTTTTATATTATATATTAAAAGGGTTATATAAGTAATTTAATTTATTCTAAAAATAAAAAATAAAAAATCACTTTTTTAATCATTTGACTTTGGTACATAAAGATATAATATCTAATTAATTTTTTTACATATTTATTATTATTTTTTTAAAATAAAATCATTGCTTAAATACTTTTTATATTTTTTTGGGTGCAATAAATACTTTTCTATTATTCATTATTATATATTATAATAAAATTGTTTGCTGAATTTGGTATTACGAGTCAAGTTGGCACAAATTCAATTAGAGAAATTACTTAAGTCTACTTTATAAGGCTTTAACTACCACTCCATAAAAATCAAGACATTAAATTACTTTTATGTTTTATTATTTTAATTATTTTATATTTTCTTAACTGAATTTAATTTATAATACCAACTTAATTAAGGGTTTTTTTTTAAATAATATTATTAAGAGAAAATATTTGGTACACTCTTAGTTAAGTTTTTAGACCCTACAAGTAGGGTTAAGGGGTGGAAAAGTATCCTACAAAAGTTTAGTAAAATATTAAAAAAAAAAGACACATGGCAATTGGTTAAAATTGCTTGTGAAATAAAATAAAAAAGTACATCATCAGTATACCAAATACTAACTTTATTGTTAATAGGAACCCTGAGCAGTAATAATACAAAGACATGGCATATAGTTAAATGATAAATAAATCACTAAAAACTAATGCACAAATATCATGTCTACATAATAACATTAAAAAGAGAAGAACAAATTGATAGTAACTATAACACCGAAATAATTCAAAAACAAATCATATATGCATCAATTTGATCAAATTGTTGAAATTTACATCCTAACCTTGCTATAATTAAATCAAACTGACGATGAACACCAATCAATAAAAAAAAACTATCAAAAGCCCAAGAGACCCAGATAACCTATTCTCCTCATCACCATTTCGAATCTATCACCATACTATGACCTATCATGATAGAGCCATTCGAGAACAATTTTTAATAAATTTGGCGGCACTCTTATATTAACAAATCTCACATATATATTTGAGCATAACCAAAAATTAAAATAAAAATAAAACCACATCTAATTTCAAAGAAGCTGGCGAGACAAAACAAAAATCACAAAACTGCGGACAATAAAATTACAAAAATGTGAACAAAATCACGGACAGAAATTAAGAATAAAATAAAATTATAAAGAAAAAAATATTGAAAAAATCTCAACCAGCAAACAGCCCGCAATTCCACGTGGCTACCAATGAAACAAAAAATTAGTCATTTTTGAATGAAAAAAAAATACTTAGTTAAGATTTAAATATTATAAATATAAAATTAACAACATTATAACATAAAAAATAATATGACATGCATGTTATCAAATTTTAATTTTTCTTTGAAAGGCTAAATTTTTATTTGTTTTTAAGTAATGAAAATCCGATAACGCCATGAATAATGCAAAAACCAGGAAGTAGCTTGCTCAACATTCCATATAAAGCTACCCCCACCATTTTTATTAAAATACTACCCCCAAAAAAAGGTTCATGTAACGCTCATGAATGGACAACTCTGGTTTCCTGTAATGAATGACAAATGCCTTATAAAATCCAACAGGGATTCCTTTCCATTATTTTCTCATTAAATTACTCTCCAAAATCCAAGTAAACCAGCAGGGAGAAATACAGACATCAATGGGGATTGGGTTTATGGGAAGACTGGCAAGTTCATGGCGGAAGATGGAAATGGCTGTCAATGATGCAGTTTCTAAGAGCATCGTTGGAAAGTATTTCAAGCTTGAAGCAAGGAAAACGTGTTTCACAACGGAACTACGAGCTGGAACTGCTACCTTTATGACCATGGCTTATATCATTGCTGTTAACGCCACCATCCTAGCGGATTCCGGTGGCACCTGCTCGCGGGCCGATTGCTCGGTTCCGGCGAACCAAACTGCCGCTTCACCAGATTGCATGTTCAAGCCTAATGCAGGTTATGAAAAATGTGTCTCGAAAACCAAGAGTGACCTTGTGGTGGCCACTGTTTTATCAGCCATGATCGGGTCGTTTGCAATGGGGATGTTGGCCAACTTACCTCTGGGTTTGGCTCCTGGTATGGGTCCTAACGCTTACTTGGCTTATAACTTAGTAGGGTACCATGGATCAGGATCCATGTCATATCAAACTGCATTAGCTGTAGTTTTAGTCGAAGCCTGTGCTTTCCTCGTAATTTCTGGTTTAGGGCTTCGATCAAAACTAGCCAGGCTCATACCTGACTCAGTCAGGCTCGCTTGTGCGGCCGGAATCGGCCTTTTCATTGCATTCGTGGGATTACAGATCCACCAGGGTGTAGGCCTGATCGGGCCTGATCCCTCGACCTTGGTCACTATCACCGCCTGCACCTCCACAGACCCTCTTACAGGCGCTTGCATTGGGGGCAAGATGAAGAGCCCCACGTTTTGGTTAGCCATGGCCGGGTTTTTAATAACTTGTTATGGGTTAATGAAGGAAGTTAAAGGAAGTATGATCTATGGGATTCTGTTTACTACGTTAATTTCATGGATTAGAGGCACTGCTTTTACATATTTCCCTGAAACCCCACTTGGCAACTCTAATTACAATTATTTCAAGAAAGTTGTTGATTTCCATAAGATCGAGTCCACCGCCGGGGCCATCAGTTTCAGCCACTTCAATTCCAGGGCGGTTTGGGTGGCTTTGGCAACGTTGTTATACGTTGATTTGCTTGCCACAACTGGTGTTCTATATACAATGGCCGAAATTGGTGGGTTTGTGGATGATAATGGGGGATTTGAAGGAGAATATTTAGCATACATAGTTGATTCAAGCTCCACTATAGTCGGATCGGCGTTGGGAGTCTCTCCTGTCGCCACCTACGTAGAGTCATCAGCGGGGATGAAAGAAGGCGGTCGGACGGGATTAACGGCGGTAGTCATCGCAACGTATTTCTTCTTTTCGTTGTTTTTCACACCGTTGTTGACCAGTGTTCCACCATGGGCGGTTGGGCCTTCACTGGTAATGGTTGGGGTGATGATGATGAAAGTGGTGAAAGAAATAAAATGGGGAGACGTGAAAGAAGCAGTGCCAGCGTTTGTGACAATGGTGTTAATGCCATTAACTTACTCAATATCCAATGGGATTATTGGTGGAGTTGGGGTTCATGTTGCTCTTAGTTTATATGATTTAGGGTTGAGGTTGATTAAATGGTTGAACCAGATGAGAAAAATGGTGCGCAATGGACAAAATCAGGTCTCGGCTGGGGCAGAATCCATGGTCGAAATCATTTGAAGTGTTTTTTTTTTTTCAATTATATATGGGGCAGAACTTTTCTTGTAAAAAATGGATAGGGAAACTTTCAGTGATCCTATCATTTTTTCCAGGAAAATTGTTGTCACCGTATTTAAAATACTAACCAGTGATTTAATGTAATATATTTTATCCATGGGACGGGCAATGGACAAAATCAAGTGTTGAATCATGAAATTAGAGAGTGATATTGAACCAAGAAAATGATATATCTGTTGGGAAGTACTGATAGCATAAAATCTTGGAAGTATAAGGTTTAATATACAAATTAGGGGCATAGTACTAGAAAAGGCTAATTTCCTATATTATTTACAGAAATAGGTCACTAAAAAAATTATTTATTGGAATGGTCTGAAATCAGTAAAATGCTTCGACGTGGACGTATTTTTAGAAAAAAACGCTTCTTTATCCCGTGTCAGCAAAAGCGCGCTGACGTGAACGCACTTTACCCGTGTTTTCCTCCAACGGTCACCTCCAACGACCAATTAAAATTTGACCGTTGAGCCCAACAGTCAGGAATTTTTTTTTATAAAACCCCCCACCTATTTTTTTCACACAAAATTTCTTCCAAATTATAATTCTTCCAAATTTCTCTCTAAATTTCTCAAAAAATCTCTCAAAGCTCTTTAAAATTTTAATTTTTGTCTAAATTAGTATTATTTTTTTTTATAATTTCTAAGAAATTTAATCGTGTTAGCAATGGCCCGGTAATTAATTCGTCTCGATGATAAACATATCTCCGTCGACCAAATGAAAATGGTAATGGCTAATTTTAATTTTTTAATATTTTTATTTCATTTTTGTAATTTAATTAATATTTTTTTATAATAGTCGGTAGATTGAGTGTTACAATGTTTTATTCGTAATATACTTTGTTATCCATCACCATTAATTGAAAATTACTTGAGGGAAGCGGGTTTTTGGCACGTGGCCAATATAGGTCGGGGGTGCAAGTTGGACTCGAAACTCATCAGTGCGTTTGTGGAGAGGTGGAGACCTAAGACACACACATTTCATCTTCCATGTGGGAAGTATAACATCACTTTGGAGGACGTGCAGTTATAATTGGGGTTATTGATGGATAGGTCCGTATTCACCGGGTCCGCTCAATCTGTTGATTGGGAAGCCATATGCTATGATCGTTTGGGTGCGATTCCGGATATTATTTACGGAGGTCAGATCGATATGGGTTGGTTACGAGACACATTCCTGGAGCCGGGGATGATTCGACTGAAGTAGAAATAGTACGATATGCTTGGGCATACATCTTTCAGATCCTCGGAGGTTATCTAATACCGGGCAAGTCACGAAACCTCGTACATTTGAGGTGGCTGCTGAAACTCATCGATTTTAGAGCAGTTGGCGAACTCAATTGGGGGTCTACTGTGTTGTCGATATTGTACCGAGAGATGTGTCGGGCGACGCAACCAAATAAAATCAAAATCGGAGGTTGCCTCTCACTGCTACAATCATGGGCTCGGTTTCTCTTTCTATTTTTACGTCCTCGAGTGAACCACCCGTATACATTCCCACTCTTAACAAGGTAAAATATATATTAGATTTAAAATATAATTTTATGTTACAATTTTATTTAAATAGGTGGAACCATTCGGCAAGTTACGGGGGAATACTTACCGCTCTTAAAGATATACGGCTTCTATTAGACCAATGGTCAGAAGCGCATATAAGTATTTATTTCATTTTGAACTATATATGCATAACATAGTTGATTTCGTATTTAGTATTTATTATTATATATATAACTAATATTTTTATCACTTTCATATAGTTTCAATGGACATCATATGAGGATCCGACAATTCGGGCAGTAATTCCGGATGAATTCCTACAGAATTCAAACATCTGGCACGCTAAGGTCCCATTGGTCAACTATGCTACCTTCGAGATGCACGAGACAGATAGAGTGTTGCGACAATTTAGATTCTAAAAACCGATTCCCGTGGCACCTGAGGTGCTCGATGATGAGCATAAAATCTACTTACGGCGATCGAATACGCATTGGCCGGTCTTCCATTCGGAATATATCGAAATATGGGAAAATTGGTATGATAATATACCTACTCGCAAACCGATTAACGTTCCGGAGTTAGCATGCGATTCGGATTACATGCCATGGTTTAGGATCCATGGCAAGCCATATTTTCTCTCGGAAGAGTAGAGGTATCAGTAATTCTGTGTCAAGAGGGAACGACGAGGCCCTTTAAATCCAATAACAAGGGCTGGCGGGCGGGCCCATCAACAGCGTCCACGCAATCACCAGCCCCAACAGAGCAAGCGACGATGCCCACACCACAGCATCTTCAGATTATACCAGGTGCGTATCCTAACCCTTATGTGTATCCTAACCCTTATATATTTCATTTTTCCACTCCTATACAAAGTTGGAATGCATGGCCCGGTGCATCTCATTTCCCGATGACTCCAACATAACCGACGATATATAGGCCATCATCGTAAGAGGGATCGCACGAGGCACCGTTGGGGAGCACATCTTATTTCCAATCCCCATTGCCTCATGAGATTCAAACACCTCCACCGTGGGTGATGCAAACACCTCCGTAATCTTTGTTCTTTTAAGGTGAGTCATCCTCCCAACACCCACAACCAGAAGCTGATCCCGAACAACCACAACCCCGACCTGAAGCTGAACCAAAAAGGAATCCAGCACGTAACCGTTGACCACCCCCTTGTGGAACTGATTCCAGCCGGCACATGTATTGATTTATTTTTGAATATATTTGTACAAATTGTTTTTATATTGTTTCATTTAATAAAACAAAAGTTCTTTTGAATATTTTTGTGCAAATTATTTTTATATTGTTTCATTTAATAAAACAGAAGTTCTTTTGAATATTTTTGTACAAATTATTTTTATATTGTTTCATTTAATAAAATAGAAGTTCTTTAGAATATGTTTGTGCAAATTATTTTTTCATTGTTTCATTTAATAAATTAGGAGTTATTTCGATTTGGACATGTTGACATAGCATGACCCAGGTTCCTACACCACCTACATAACTTTTATTGGTTCGTTCTTTCCCAGATATCCATATCATCACGTATTCTAGTTGAGCATGGTCAACCTTTAGGTTTGCGACGTAATTCTCTATTCGGTAACAATTTAAACGGTTTGTCGAATTTTGTCACACGAAACTATAGGTTGTCGCGATCATAACACACTGTGTACATGGAGTTGACCCGCTGTCGTGTTCCTTTTAAATAGAATTAATGCATTCAGCTAGGTTTGAGGTCATCTGACCATATCGTAGGCCACATCGTATGATTGTATCCACTGATCGAAAGGTATGTTATAAAGGTAGTTTACGCCTTGATCGTTAATTGATCACAAAATCGCCAACATATTATGAAAACGATCCTTATTGATCTCGTACCCTGTTAATATAAGTGATAGCGATAATTACATACCACTCTTCCATTTAGAACAAATTGAATATTACAAACCAAATAATATTGTTGGCGATTAAATACCCATGTTGGTCACTTGTCGTCGTTCAGTGGTAGACCGATATTGCTCGTAGTAGTTGGACGCAACGTGCCTTAGACAATACAGATGGTGTATGTGATCCCAGAGGCTTCCCAATCGCTCAATTGTGCCTAGTATTCCAGCGCCCTGATCCAATATAACGTAGATATCAAGTTGGGGGCAAACATGCCTCCTCAACCTAGAAAGAAAGAAATCCCAGTCGTCACCTAACTCCCCCGGTGTTATTATAAATGCAATTGGAAGGATCCTCCCATTACCATCCTGTACCACAGCTAGCAATAGCCGATGGGTATATCTACCATACATAAAGGTACTGTCAATTTGTACCAATAACTTGCAGTACTAAAATGCGTCCCGACATTGCTTAAATATCCAAAACAGACACTTGAACGCTTGACATCCATAGAGCAAGCGGCTGTTGTAATACGCAGGAACAGTTTCAATGTTTGTTACGCAACCTGGGACGTACCTCTCTAGCACTTGACACCACTGCCACACCTCATTGTATGAAGCGTCTCACCCACTGTGTATCTTCTCCAACACCTTTTACTTAGCTATCCAGGCCTTACAGTAAGAAGGCATGTACTTGAATTGGCTACAGATATTGGAAAATTAAGACCGACACAACAGTCTTAGGATCCGCTTTCACCACCGGTAGTATTAAGCCTGCTATCATCTCTGAATCCAACTTGGGATGATCTTGTGAAACACCTGTAAAACAACGAGTACATTAAATAACGTAACATTAAATAATAATAGTAATATTCAAAAACCCTAAACACCCAGCGATACTGTACCAGAGGCAACACACGTATGCTAACCTTTGAACTTCTTTATCTCTTACAACCCTGTCTTTTTAACTAAAGTTATGATTTTTCGTGAACATGTACCGTATCATACTGCACACTTGGCCTGGAACTTCTCAAATTTGGATTTAACCACGTCGTAGTTAACCCCGTTCATGATTTTATATTACTTCAATGCACCGAAAAAACCATCCTCATTAGAAAACTCCTTACCAACTTTCAATTCACCCGAATCTAACGACGAACTTGTGTGGCCACGTCTCTTGTGTGGTAGATCTGGAAACTCCAACGTATCATTTGTCGATAGATCGAAATTATGCATGTGGGTCGGAGGCGAGTACACCATAAATCGCGGATCTTTTTCTTCTTCATCTGAACCCTCTTCACCATTTTCAAGTTCGGTTGGAACAGACTCTGGTTCAGAAAATAATGTAAATTTTACACCATCGGGACCGGGCTCTCGGGGTGGATCCACATCAGACTCATCATCTGACACACCAACATCTGCAATGTAGGAGGTCCCATCGCCGGTGGACGTCGTAAGGAGTATATCATCCCTTATCGTGTACATTTCATAACGTCCCTAATCAGATGTGGATTGCCAACCACTAGAAGTTGATGCCATTCTCCAGTAAGTATTTCCAGCATTAAACATCTACCCACCAAGGTGCATGTCCCATCCACTAACAGAGTGTCGTGCAAGGGTCGTATATTCCGTCTTGCCACAAAAAATGAACGGTTTCGAGTTCTGCCTCCCACTAACGGAGTGTCGGTTAGGGGTCGTGTATTCCTCTCGAATAGTAGTAGATGTTGAATTTGCAAGTGCTTTATTTGGCGTTAAAAAATCCACATATAACTTAAGATAGGGTGATCCACTAGTGAAGTGAGTCTGCACCATCACCTCCAAGCCACGAGCACCTTTGATATCAAATGGGTCATATGTCACGGGATCAGTCGAAGTACAAAATCGATACTTAATAGATGAAACTCTCATTGGCGTTGTTCCGAAGAATTTGCGCCTAATTCTTTTACGAAGTTCTATCAATTCTATGTTCTAGTTAAAAACTAGTCGAGCTATGTTCTCCGATAAAAAAAATAACACCGTTTTCGGTGTCATGAACCTCACCGTCATAGTAAATAACAACACTAATATGTTCACTCATTTTCAACCAAATTATGTGTCGAAAGAAATTCAAAACAAAAAACATTATGCAAAAATATAATGATTCGTATAAATATTAATACGATAAATCAACTTATACCTTCTCAACTTCTTCAATTTCTATTATTCTGAACTTCTTCAATTTCTCTTGTTGTAACTTATGCAACAAGAGAATGAAATTTGGCTCATTTATAGCCTAAGAGATAGTGGGATGCACTGTCACCAGCACTACTGAAAAGAGCATCCAATTGGGAACTTTTTTAGTACTTTTGCTGACAGTGCATCCTACTTGAAGCGTTTTTCAACCCCAACTATCAGATTTCCCGTGAATCCCGGGATATTTTTTCAGAACCATCTTCTCAAAATTATTTTTTTAGAACCAATAGTACAAAAAAGTGTCCAGGTGGGAGCTTTTTCAGTACTTTTACTGACAGTGTATCCTACTTGAAGCGTTTTTCAACCCCAACTACCAGATTTCCCAAGAATTTTGGGATAATTTTTCAAAACCATCTTCTCAAAATTATTTTTCAGAATCAACAGTACAAAAAAAGCGTCCAGCTGGAAGCTTTTTCTATACAATTACTGATTGTACAAAAATAAAATAAAATCCATCTCGTCAAAATAATTTTTTTAGAACACATCACGTCAAATTTATTTTTTCATATCCCATCTTGTCAAATTTATTTCTTCCAGAACAATACTTACCAATTTTTAAAAAATTTAAACACTAAAACCCTAGACTCTAAACCTTAATTTATTTATTTTTTTAAAATCATAAACCCTAATTTATTTTTCCAAAACCTTAAGCCCTAATATGCAAATAACCCAAAAACCCTAATCAAACACGGGGAAAAACGCGTCCCCGTCAGCGTTTTTTACTAAAGCGCGTCCACGTCAGCGTGCTTTTGCTGACACGGGGTAAAGCGCGTCCCCACCAGTGCGCTTTTCTGCATTTTGCCTTGAAAACGCATCCACGTCGGAGCGTTTTACTGATTTTGGGCCATTCTAGTAAATAATTTTTTTAGTGGCCATTTCCGTAAATAATTTAGGAAATGGCCCTTTTCGGGTACTATTCCCCAAATTAGGTTCCCTAACTTTTTTTTAAGTTGGTAGATGAAATTTTCTTTTTCTTTTTGTTACAATATAGGAAGTTGAGATTTAATGCTCAATAACATTGTTGACTTCAATTTTTTTACCCTTTGTTTTTAACCATAATATCCAGAATCACTTGGGGTGGATTGTCAAAAACATGAAATCCAATCGCGCAATATCTAACCCATTTAGTCATCGCATCGGCAGTCATATTCGTCATTCTTGAAACTTGTCTTAATTCTACCTTCCATTTCCAAATTTCCAAGCTCAGTTTCGATAACCCCGCCCTCTTCGACCCAAGTATTAAATCCACCATTGTTTTGCAATCACACTTGATCAATAGCCGCCACACCCCTTTATTCCAAGCCATTTTTAGACCATCAGCAATCGCTTGAAAGCTCAGTGTTTAAGACTGAACTCACACCTATATTTCGCCCATAACCAACTACCCACTCTCCTTTCGATCCTTTCACTAAACCCCCTGCTGTTGCATTCCCAAAATTAAAATCAACTCCACCATCCGTATTTAGTTTAAACTATCCATTTTAAAGGCTTTCCCAACGTGTAGAATTATGTTGTTGCGCATCAGTGACCAAATTCATTATCACCTGAGCCTAATACCAACTAGTCATAACTACATCATCCATACTTAGATGTTGATCAGTAAAAATAGTCAAATTTCTGCCTTTCCACAATCTCCGTACAACATTCACAAACACAATTTCCCATCTAAGCTTTGATATCACTTTGATATCTAAGCTTGGCAATCATTACATTAGTTATATTTATGCTAATCCCATTTATCTTTTTGAAAAGGCTTAATTTTTCATTTTCAAAAAATAGTACTTAAATATTTTTTGATATAAGTGGTATTAAATTTATTTTTTCTAAGTTGGTACTTCTAATAATTAAATTGTTAAGTTTATTTAAAAAAAAAAAACTTCACCCACAAATTGGTACTTAAATTATGTATTTTTTCCCATTTTGGTATCTAAACATTTTTTGGTCACAAGTGGTACCTAAACTATTTTTTATCGCTATGTCTATTTTAAAAAAAATAACCAATTAAAAATTGACACGTGACAAAAAAGAAAAATTAATATTTTCACTTATATATATTTTCTTTTTCTCTCTTTGAAACCATGCTTATGGTCAAACTAGTTAGACCACCAATTTGTTCGATTTGATCAAAATTATATATTAAAAAATTCACTGCAATAAAAAAATTATTTTAAAAAATAGAGAAAATCAGTTCAACTTTTTTAGCTTGGTTCAATCGATTTGTATATTTCTGGACCAATATCTCAACCGATTCCTAGTTCAACCAATTCGACTGGTTGGTTCTGAAAACACTAATTTGATCGATGAAATAACTTTTTCGATCCCAACATGTCGAGCAAGCAGGCGTTAAAGCTCGAAAATAAAATTAATCGACATGTCTCAACCTCAGGAGGGTAAATTTCAAGCATTGCTAGTATTGTCATACATTACAAAAGAAAAAGAAGAAAAAACAAAAAAGAGAAAAATAATGTAAATGAAAAAAGAATATAAAATAATTAAAAAATAACTTTTAAGTTAACATGACGTGGCGATTTATTATTGGTTGAAATTTTTTTAAACGGATATAACATTTGTAAAATGGGTAATAAAAAAATATATAAGGTACCGCTTGTAATAAAAAAAAAAAGTTTAGGCGTCAACTTGAGAAAAATGATATAGCTTAGGTACTAATTTGTGAATTAAGCCCTTTTAAAATAGATTTCAGGGTAAACTACAGTGCAGGTTATCTTAAAATAGCATTGTTCCTATTTTAGTCACTCAATTTTTTTTTTAGTCAATTTAGTCACTCTAATTAAGATAATTGTTCAAATTGGTCACTGTCATTAAAAAATTTGTTAAACCACTAACGAGTTGCTCACATGATGTTTTTTTTTTTTTTAACTTTTGACTAAAGTTAGGGACTTCTATATAATTAGTCCAGAAATTTTCTTTTATTTGCTACGTGGAGATTTGGGTTTCATTTTTCATATATATCAATTACCAAAAAAGATATTTAATGAATTAGATTAAAGGTAATATTATTTAGCAAAAGTAAAAGATTACAGGATGAGGGATATTTTATGTAAAAGGCATTACCGAAATGATATTTTGGCATAAATTTGATTCATACGGTGCTTTTGGCACAATTTTGATGCATTGAACTTTATCAAATTATAAATGAGATAATACGATAATGGCCCTTAAAGGTTTATCAAATGTAAATGTAATCTTTTCACTTTAAATTTTATATAAAAACAAATTATTTTAAAATATTAAATTAGTTACCTTAAAATGAAAAATATTATAAAAATTTCAACTTAACGTCAACCCAGACTTATGCCGATACAATTTTCTCTCTTGTTAGTTGATTCTTTTTTATCTATTTTAGTTGCTAAATCTAATTCATTAAATACTACATCTAAAGTATAAATAGATAAATAAAAAAACGAATTTAAATGTTAAATAAATTAATTAAATAATCAAATTCATTATGTTCAATATTTAGAGTGCCATCACTAATTACATTCCAATCCGAACTTAACAGAATTTAGCCTCATGTTGCAAATAAACTAAAAAAATATTTTGGTCACCAAAAAATAAATAATTAGGTGACAAAAAAGATATCTTATTATAGTAACACACATGTGATAAGGTCATTGAACTAAAACTTCTAATAAGTAGCTTTCGTAATTGAATATAATAAGAAGTTCAATCATGGTACTTTTAGTAGATTCACCCCATGAATAAATAACTTTATAGTTAATAGACGAAAAATCAAAACTTAATTATAAATTATTTTAGTCCTAATTGTATATGTAACACCCCTAACCCGTATTCGTCGTCAGATAAGGGTTACGGAGCATTACAGTGCAAAACAGAACCTTAATCATCTAAACATGGATCAACATGCAATTCACATATTTATTTTCAATAACGTAATTTAAATATGATAAAAATACTTTTACGGGCTTTAAATCAAGCTTGATTGGTCCTTAAAAAAATTTGAAAACAATCAAGGACTTATTCAAAACAAATCAGAAATTTCAGGCAAAATATGAAAATTTTGTGAAACAGGGGTCACACGGCCGTGTGTAATAGCCTAAACTGTGTGGACATTCGAAATAGTGCTACACGACCGTGTTGTGGGTCGTGTGCCAAACCGTGTAACAAACTGTTCTGGGAGACACAGCCATGTCACAGACCGTGTGAAACCTGCATCTAAAAACAATAAGGACACACGACAATGCGAATGGCCCATGTGTGACACACGGCCGTGTGTACCAAAATGTGCCTTGAAAAACAAGTTTACCAAAAATGCTTTCTTAAGCCACAAGTATACCATTTGCTAACATTTTTAACCTAATTAAAGCACACTTAAACGAGACCAAATCATGCTAAAATCATCATATATGCAACATCTTTCCATCATTCAACCAATGTACCCTCATTGGTACCACAAAATATACATCCAAGTAAATTCATCTAATTGACATGGACTAAGCTTAAAATCTACACCATATATCTATCATTCATCCATTTCAACTTCAAATAAACACAAATCAAGTCAATAATCATTCAACATATAGCTACCAATATGCCAATCAAAGGCAACACATTTCACACACCAAATTTAGACCCATTCCACATCTCAAAGTTCTAGTTTGAACCTATGTCAACCATGCCAAATAGCCATTCCAAGACATGCCATTGAACCTTATAATACCTAATATCTATAAAGCATGCATAAAGTTTATCCACACATACTTGTACCTATTATTCACATACCATCATTTAATATCATTAACCACAACAAACTTAGCACAACCTAAACAAGGCAAATCACTGGAATAACCTTTTTAACCCTGTTACATGCCATTTATAACCATTAATCAAGACAACCATAACTACCAATATGACGAATGGATAGTGTGACGATGCTCTGACAAGGTTCCAACGGATCGATCCTTCCGATGATCTACAAAACAAGGAAAACAACTAAATAAGCAACTAGTGCTTAGTAAGCTCGTATATAGGAAACTTAAACTTACCGAACATTTTAAATTAAACAACCAAACCTACGTTCATCATGCTATATGCCAAACTTCCTTTCCTATACACACCACCTTATAAGGTTAATAAGTGTAATACCCCTATACCCGGTTCAATCATGCAGACCCGGTATAAGACTATTACATTTGGTGCCAAAACAATTATGGCCAGATACTGTTTAATTAAAACATTTGTATATAATATTTTAACTTACCAACCATTTTTGCTAACATATTTATTGTTTATTAATTCATTCCATATATACCAAAATACTTCAATTAACTCAAAATAGATAGAATTTCAAGAATCTACATTTTAGTCCCTATCACATGGGAACACCTTTGAACTACATATGTACATGCCATTTTAATACAAAATACAATACCTACTTTTGAAACTCGTGAGGATGTGATGAGGTGAGAGATCTTCTAGTTGAACTCTATCTCTTCTAGTTTAATTGTACCTACGCGTTAAAATAAACGTTAAAGCCGCGATGAAGGCTTAGTAAGCACCACAAGAATAATTAAATAAGTAATCATAACAGAATATTTTAAACTCAATCAATTATTGCATATCTATTGACATATAAGTCTCTTCAACTATGCATTGCTTTAAATAAATTTAACTTATCTTTTGTAAGGTATAAAAATTACCTTAACACATCAGTGATTCACTTTGTTCTCATTTCACTTTCTTAGCCCAAAGTAGACTTTATAGAACACACCGGATATACGGAACAAATACAGAGGTGCATTATGATGCACAAGTGAACAGAGAGCACCAACGTGCTAATATCAGAGAGCACCAACGTGCTAATATCAGAGAGCACCAATGTGCTAATATCAGAGAGCACCAATGTGCTAATATCGTAGAGCGCTAAAGTTCCTTAATGGCATGCCACTAATATCCCAAAGAGTTCTAAATTCCGTCTACTTGGGCAATAAAACTGAATCTCATATATTTAAATGATTCACATAAATATTTCAAAAAGATAAATAACAATAATTTAAAATTCTTGTAGTACTTACAACAAAAAGGTTGAAATGATATATGTTATTCTTCCTTCACTCCTTAACCTTCTCTTTTCCTTTTCCTTCAATTCGGTCTTCTCCTTTCTTTTTCTTCAATTTCATATAAACATATAACATTTATATGTTAAAAAGTAATCAAATAAACTTTCTGTACTATTTAATAAAATAAACATGTATAATAAAATAAATTCATCCTTTCTTACTTTTGCTCACATTTCAATTTAATCCTTTACTCATAAATTTATTCAAAGCTGTCCTTTTGTGTCATAGTCACTAAATTATTTATTTCCAGAGCTACAGAACTCCAAATGAAGAACCATTAATTTTTCCTGAAACTAGACTCACATATATTCAAACCATAAAATTTCCAGAATTTTTAGCCTAGCCAATTAGTACAGTTTATTCATCAAAGTCACCCCTGTTCTGCTGTCTAGCAGTTCTGACCCTTCTTCACTAAAAATTAATTATCTCTTCATACAGAACTCTGATGATTTTCCCGTTTATTTCTATTGAAAATAGACTCATTCAGTATTCTAACCATATAAATTTAAGCCTCTAATTATTTTTATCCAAATTTTGATGATTTTTTAAAGTTAGAATAGGGGAACCCGAATTCATTCTGACCTTGTCTCACAAAAATATAAATATCTCAGAATACAGAATTCATTTGCTTTCCTTGTTTCTTTCATATGAAAATAGACTCAATAAGATTTATTTTCATATCTCACTCAGCTTCTAATTCCACTTCTACGATTTTTAGTGATTTTTCAAAGTTACTCTACTGCTGCTGTCCCAAAACTGTTTTCTTATAGCTTGTTTTGCAATTAAGTCCTTTATCCAATTCTAACTTCAAATTCTTTTGATTAAACCACTAATTCATCATTTTATTCATCATATGCTATATTCAAAAACTCTAAAACTTCAAAAACTTCAACTTAAATTCATCAAAACTTTGTTCTAAAACTTATAAAGCATCAAAATTAAAAGAGAAGGGCTAAATTAACTTACCTATTAAACATCCAAGCTTTAAATCATCAATTTCTCCTTTTTCTTTCTTTCTTTCTTTCTTTCCCCTGCTCTCTGTTTCGTTTGCTTCTCTGTTTCTGTTTCTATCCTTTTTTTTTTTTTTTAGTTTGTTTATATAATATAATATTATAATAATATAATATAATAACATACTTTAAAAAATCTCAGATTTTTCATACTTAACCGCCTCAACTTTACAAAATGGCATAATTGTCATTTTAGTCCTTTATAATTTCTTTTAATCTATAATTTAACCTTTACTCCTTTTTCAATTTTGTCCTTTTTATTTAATTTCCTACCCAAACGTTAAAATTTTCTAACGAAAGTTTAATACCACTTTACTAACATTTTATAAATATTTATAAAAGTATTTCCTATCATATAAATATTCATGCAAATATATTGAAATAAATTTCTCTTTAAATCGAATTTATGGTTGCGAAACCATTGTTCCGATAACCTTGAATTTAGGCCATTACAATAAGTATAACATTACATATAAGTTCCAAGTAAATCATGGCATATACATTGTACAAGCCTATTTTGCCCGGCCCACTAAGACCCATACAACACCAAAACCCAATTACAAATCAAACCTAAACCCAAATAAACCCACATTAAACCATAACCCAATTACCTCAGCCCATTTCTACAACTAACCCTACCCAGCAGCCCACTAAGACCCAAAACCTAACCCTAGCCACTTGCCTCTGCTCCACAGCCCATGCCAGGCCTACCACCGCCCTGTCACGTCGCCAACTCCACTTGCACCGCCCAAGAACCTGCAAGACATTAAAAAGAAATGACAGAAAGCTTGTAAATAAAATGGCTATAAAAGCCAGTTTAAATCTTTGTAAAAGAGGACTTTTTTCCGATCATCAATACAAAAAGAAGAACAGATTTCCAACATAAAAAAAAAAGAATACGAAAGCAATCAATAAAAGCATATCAAGAGCAAAGGTTTCTTTTTCTTCTTTTCTTCACTTTCGAAACTGTTAGTGTACATATATATACACATATGAAGAATTTTCTCTTTACTATATATACATATGTGTGTTAAAAATAGAGGTGGGCATGGGCCGGGTCGGGCCGGGTTTGGGCTGGGCCCAACTAAAAATTTAGGCCCGTCCATTGGGCTCGAGCCGGGCCGGGCCCAAAAAATGGGTCTAAAATTTTGCCCAAGCCCGGCCCATATAAAAATGCTAAAACCCGGGCCACTGCTGCCTGCTACCCGCCGTATTAATTTTTTATATTGTTTTATATACTTTTTAAATATATATAATACATCAAAAATATTAAAAAAATCAAAATAAATATTTTTCAACAAATTGAAAATAAATTTTAAAAAATATGTAGACTTAAATAACACTAAAATAGATGCAACTTAACAAGCAAATGCCTCTAAAATAATAACAAAATTAACAAATGTCTTTAAAATAATAACAAAATTAACAATAAAATAAGTTTTATATAATATCTAAACAATAACAATAAAATAATAGAAACATAATAGTAAAATGGTAACAAAATAAGGAGAAAAATAATAAGAAAATAATATTAAAAAATAGTTTTTTTTTCCTTTAATGAATTCGGGCCGGGCCGGGCCCGGGCCAAAAATGCCTTACCCGAGCCCGACCCATTTTTTAAACGGGCCTTATTTTTTTGTCTAAGCCTATTTTTCGGGCCTATCTTTTTGCCCAAACCCTCCCACATTTCGGGCGGGCCTTCGGGCCGGGCCGGGCCGCCCGGCCCATGCCCACCTCTAGTTAAAAATAATCTATAAAAAAAATACAAGTTTTTCTACATTTTTGAGTTCCGCCACCGTGGCGCTGTGGTCGAGGAAACTGCCTGCGACCGGTCGGTCTTGCGGACTCTCGCCGGAATTCGCCCTTGCAGAGAAAAAAAAAGGGGGTTAGAAATTTTTTTAAAAAGAGCTGCTAAAATGAAGTTTTTTGGGGATTTTTTTTACTTATATAGGCCACCCAAAACGACGTCGCTTTGGGGACTGGCCTTAAACACCAAAACGACGTCGTTTTGCCTAGGATCCGCGTGTCGACCCGACCCGCCCAGGAGGATCCGCGTGTTTTTACTTTTGGGGCTAATTGCCCACTTGGTCCTTCCGCATTTTCAGTTTTTTTAAATTAGATTTCCCTTTATTTTTAATTTTACCTAGAAATTTCGTGCAGTTTTAAATTTAGTCCCTAAAGGAACTACGTCATTTTGGAGGCCTGGATAAATTTCCTTTTTGGTCCCCCTCCCTTCACACGCGTCATAAATTGATCCTCCGCCTTATTTTTTATTCCCGATTTGCACCCAAAATTTTGTCTCAATTTTAATTCAGTCCTTTTAATTCTTTTTGTTATTTTATTATTAAATTAATTTAATATCCCTATATTATTATTATTATTTACATTATTATTATTTTTTGTTTTACTATTATCTGTTTATTATTATTATCCTTTATCATTATTATTATTATTGTCATTATTTTCATAATTATATTTTCTTGTATTATCATCACTATTATTATTTTTATTTTTTCTACCTTACTATTATTATTGTTATTATTATTATTTTTATCATTAATATTATTCCTTTATTTTATTATTATTTTTATTTTAATATTATTACTACTATTTTATTATTACTAATACCATTCTTTTTATCTTTACTATTACTTTTAGTATTTTTATTGCTATTGTTATCATTATTATGATTATTATTATTATTCTTGTTTATTTATTTTACTATTATTATTTGTTTGTTAACATGTTTTGTTATTATTATTATTGTATTTTTTGTCACTATTATATTTTTATCATCTTTAAACTATTGAACATAGTATTTATTTGTTTAATTGATTTATTATTAGCTTTCGTTTTTTTTTATTTTCTTTCATTTTACTTTATTTATTTTGCTTTTTATTGTATTTTATTTTTACCTTTATTATTGTTACTCACATTTTTGTCATCATTATGTTATTATACTTGCTAGCATCGTATTCACTTTCTGCATTTTGTTACAAATTCGTGTTGCATTTTGCCCGATACAAAATTGATCCTTTTCATAAAGATAATATTCCGTATTTAGAAATTCGAGAAATCGTACCCTAACTTAATGGGTTTCGATTTTTCTCGTTTAATCTAAATAGCGGAATATCCTTTTAAAATAAATAAGTTTTGAATGAAAAGAAAGCTATTTCTTGAGAATTCGAGATGTTGTGTCCTAACGTATTGGATGTGACATTTTGTTACCTCGGGAAAAGATTTCTTAAAATAAAGGCAATATTCTGTATTTGGAACTTCGAGAAATCGTGCCCTAACTTACTAGGTTCCGGTTTTTCATTTGACCCAAATAACTGAATATCCTTCTCAAGTTTAAATACACGACTTTTAAAGGTCAAAAGACAAGCTTAGTTTCGAGGGTTCCAAAAATGTCGTATCCTAACTCACTGGGTATGACGTTTTACTTCTTCGGAATAAGCGGGCCTCAGCATTCATTTCAATTCATTCGGGTTTTCAAAAAAAAGAGGATCGTATTTTGAAATCTTTCCAAATTTTCGACATTAAGACGTTAATTAATCAATTAGGTACCAATTTTGGGCGCATCGAAGGTGCTAACCCTTCTTCATGCGTAACAGACTCCCGAACCCATTTTCTGAGTTTCGTAGACCAAAATCATTGTTTTGATAAATCAAACCGTTTATTAAAAACAACCGCTTTACGAGATGACCTGATCACACCTCATCAAAAAGGATTGGTGGCGACTCCCGTTTTTATTTTCGTTTTCAAAACCCTAGTCGACCCCCCTTTTTTTTTTAAATGGTTACGACATACATAATAAGCATTTAGACTTTCTATGTCATCCATTACATGTATATATATCCAATACACATTATTCTCATTTGAATCCATATAGTTAGTAGATGTTATGTAAACATAACATCTATGGAACATATCATATATTAAGAAATAATTTCCATGCATATTTCATCTATCACATGATAAATTCTCATCATTTTCATTTCATATATGCATATTCATCTTTCCATTTCATATGAACATTAGTAACATTAAGTTTTTATACATGCCTTTCCATTAACCTTTACTTACCCGTTGAACCATCTAGAATATCATCGGATACTCGGGAATGCTCACACATAGTGTGTCTTTTCATGTAATCATAACCTTTCCTTTTCAATAGTGCTCACAAGAGTTGTGAAATGGGTCTGCTCACATGAGCTGTGGGTTGGAATGTTAGTTACACGATACTGCTCACACAAGCTGTGGAGAATCCGCAACAAATGCAGTACCTCAGCCATCGGTAGGACATTCAAGACCAGCACCCAAAACCGTATAATCCCTAATAACATGTCATTTGTATCCTAAGAATTCACATGGCTCAAACAGGATCGTTTTACATATCCAAGTCGTAATTGGCATTCAATATATCCTTTTTCACATATACATTTACTTTATCATATTAACATTTGAGTACCTCATCCAAACCAAAACATCATATCATTCAAATTAATTCACATCCCATTTTGTTTCATTTATCAAAATATTATACAACTACCAATCTAATCTAATTATAACATAAATATTTATTAACATTACATTCAAAACATTACATGATAATTGAGTCCTTAAACGAACTTACCTCAACAAGTACAATTGTAAAACAAGGTCGACGACTAATCCGACACATTAGCTCTTCCTCGGTTTAGATCCGTTTGATTCGTTTCTTGATCTAAATAATAATTTTACATTCAATTAATACAATTCTAGCACTTAAATAATATGTTTAATACAATTAAATCCTTCCATAATCATTTTACAAATTTATCCTAACATTTTATCTTTTATGCAATTTAGTCCCTAAACCCGAAACTTGCAAATTTACCATTTTTAGTTAAAATTCATGCTAGCCAATTTTCATAGGGGTTCATAATCAGCTCATTTTTATCATCATTTCACAATACTTACCTTGAATTTTACTATTTCTACAATTTAATCCTTAAACATTAAAATTATCAAAAATCACTTAACAAAACTTGTTTAGTTAGCAACCAAATTTAATAATCCATCATCTAAATTCAAAACACATGCTAAATCTATCATATTAAGTCCCTAAACTTTTAACAACTTTACAAATTGGACCCCGAACTAGCTAGATTAAACAAATATGATAACAAAAACATAAAAATCATTAAAAATGGAATGAAAACCACTTACATGCAATGGAACTATGCTTGACCGAATGCTCCCTATCCTTCCATGGAGGTTTCGGTTATGGGGAAGAAGAAGAACATAAAAGAAATTAAAATGTACCATTAAGTGTCAAATTTCATGCCCAAACTCAAAACATTCTCCATGGTAACCTTAAACACCTCAAACGTGCTATTCAAACCTCAATTTCAATCACAAAACATATCAATTCACATTAAAAAACATTAACATACCATATGAATCACCTATGCATCATAATCCACATTACATTCATTATAACATTATTACTTAATTAAAATTATACATTCATTTACAAGCATCAATTACTTATCTTATATCCTACTTAATTATCAAGGTATACACCATATCATGCTATACTTTATGTTCACTTCAAGACTTCTAGCATATCTTTCATACATCAGCACCTTACTAACCCATTTGATCATGCCAAGTCTATTATAATCCTATCTTAATACATTACTCAAACAATTTACTATCAACATCATCCAAGGTACTTATCTACTTACTATATTAGTTCACTCCCATTTCACATACCAAGCATAACACAATACATTTATATACATATGAATCATACCATTTTCAACTAACTTTAACATATACACATATACCATACCGAAATACCAATCCATCCATCAACTTAACATTATATCACATAAGACTCCCTTAGGTACATGCCATTAAGTTTACAAAAACTTCACCAACACACTGAGTCTGGAATTACGGCTGGATGTTGATATCTACAGATTATCACAATCAAAACCTGTCCTGTGCATAGAAAATAAAACCATACGCTGAGTATAACTCAGTGGTATTTTTATATTCGAACATTAGAACATAATATAAATCATATAATGCATTTTAATATGTTAATCTACAAGTCCTAATACATCACCTAATTATTCAATCTATTTTGCATATATATTAAACCAAGCTATCATAGTTGAAGCATATACTCAATCGAATCGATTAAATCATATAATGTCAAATTCACAAATCCGAGCTTATAGTATGATATCCATTATCTACCATTATTTCAATTTCATTTATACGGAATTTCTCAATTCCACACATATGTGAGCTTACTTCATCATGAAACTGATTCAATGGCACATGAATGGCACATTTACAACAATATACAATATTTTCAAAACTATTCGATTTAGTCCTTATCACTAACAATCAATTCAATTCAGTTCGTTTTATCATTTCTAACTTACCTTATGATCTTACCATGCAACACAGTTCATAAACACAACAATTGAAATACAAATCGTAAACTCTGATCTATTCGCCTACGACTTTATCCTTTCTCTTCCTTTTCGAGAAACTCGGGTTGATGTTAGCTATGGATTAACATAAACACATAACACTATCAAAATACAACCAATTTCAAAATCAATCATCAATTTATAATTTTTTTCATTTTATTCAATTTAGTCCCTAAAACCAGCACTAACATAACTTTCAATTTAGAACTCAAATTTTCAATCTGATTTCACTATAGTCCATTTAGGACCTCCTATTACTCATTTCCACCACAAAATTTTCAATTCATGCATTTTAGTCCCTATTGAACAAAACTATAAATTAACTTCACAATTTAGTCATTTTTCTCTCCTAAGCTTAAAATCTATCAATTTAACACCTAAAACTTCAATAATTCATCAATTACAACTTTCTAAAACTTTAAAAATTTCGAAAAATAACACATGGGTCAGTTAGATTAAGCTCCTAGGATTTCGAAAACATAAAAAAAGACTAAATTACACAAACTAATTTGTTACCAAAACTTCAAGACCCTAAAGGTTGTTCTCCCTTCTTTTAAACTATGGAGTTTTGGCTCCTTGATGAAGATGGAGAGAAAAATGTTTCTCTTTCTCTTCACTTACCCTATTTTAATTTATGTTATATTTATTTATTTATCATTATATAACATATACATACATATATATATATATATATATTATGGTTATTGACCATCCACTAACATTCCAATGTGGTATAATTACCACATTAGTCCTTAATCTAAGCTTCCAATTAAAAATCTATAGTAATTTAACTTTTATAACTTTTACGATTTAGTCCTTGTACCTTAATTAACCACCCAAATGACAAAATTAGTGGACCAAATTTTAATCAACCTATATACTCGTCTTTTAAATATTTAATAATATTTAGAAGCTCGACTTATGAAAACAGGGTCCCGAAATTGCATTTTCTAATAGCACTGACTTTAGATTCATTACACTTGTACCCTAATTAATTATCAATTAAATAAAATTACTAAACCAAATTTTAACATATTTCTACACTGGCCCTATAAATATTAAATAGTACTATTTACGAACATGGTTTACGAAAAACACATTTTGAAACCATAATTTTCGACACCACTGACTTTCGGGTCATTACAATAAGGTCCCTAATGAAAATTCATAAAATTGGATTTTAACCCGAAGCTAGGAATCGCAAGTTATGATTATTCCGAGTTTAGGGACTAAATTGAATAAAATGTAAAATTTGGGGAATTGAAAAGTAAATTTCTATAGGATCATGCATATCATAGCATATTTGTATAGATCAAGAATTGGATTGAATTGAAGTTAATCGGGAAAAAGATAAAATTGCAGATTTGATCATAAAGTATCCTCTCTTTTTATATTTTGAATAGGTAAGTTCATATGGAACTTACTAGTTTATTTAACGTTGTGTTTTGATTCATATATATATATATATATAAATGTTTAGATATAATTAGAATTCTAGTAAATTTGGCATGTTTGGCTAATTGTGGACTAAATTGGAATTTCATGTGTTCATTGGTTATTATGTAATAGTACAGGGTACAAATATGAAAATTTAATGATTACAGGACATGTAAATGAATTCCACGATCAAATACAAGGATTTTTCATGATGTGTATATAGAAATAATGCCCGTGTGAACTTAGAAAAAAGTTATGTAACACCCTATACCCGACCCTTTTGCTAGGTTCGGGTACCGAATGTCGCAATCAATCCGAATATCTTAACAAAATTCTAACTAAATTTACTACGTACTTGAACCACCTAACCTTCCAACCATTAACTACTGCTAAGACTCATTTCATACTAAAAATAAATTCTTACAACTTTGGTTCATTGAATAACCATGATAGTTATTTACAAGTTTTAATTTGATGAGCGAATTACAGATGAAATTGTTCAAGACCCTGAGGTGTGGCCTCTAAGGGTGCCCCACTATATACATGCAATAGCTGCCGCGCCCACCTCTAACTCTGGTGGGGTCTGGCTTGGTTCCTCCTTATGACGTCGCAGCCTTGTCCAATAGTGAGTGGTATCAACGTAACTCACTGAGTTAACAACATCGCGACGAGGAAAATAAGAAGTCGTGACGTCAGTTTGAGATTTTTAAAACTTTACATTTTGGTCATAATTCATACTCTTAGCAAAAGAACTTTCGTAAGCTCGTGTGAGACTTGGAAATGATTGTATAACATATTATAAATGTGATTAATGTTGATTTACATGTTTGAATGATTGAATGATGTATAATTGTCTGTAGTTACTCCGACAACAAATGTAGCATCTTGTAGCTAAGATCCAACAATCGGGTTGGGTAAGGGGTGTTACAAGAGATGACTTAGGAATAATTTAATTTAGGGTAAACTACAAAAAATTATCACTTTTGTTTACCCTAAATTACATATTAGTCACTTATGTTTGAAATGTTACGTTTTAGTCACTTATATTATCGTTTTGTTACGAAGTGGTCACTTTACCGTTAAACTTCGTTACCTCCCTAACAGCAGTCCTACGTGGGAGTCTAAATGAGTTTTAAATGCCAATTTGGATGTCTAGTTACTAGGTTGAAAATAGGTTTTTAATTAAATAAATTTAATTTGGACTATTACGTAGGACATCCAAGTTGGCATTTAAAACCCATTTGGACTGCCACGTAGGATCACCGTTAGGGAGATAACAAAGCTTAAAAAGTACCCTTAAAAACATATTCTAAAAAGTAATTTTTCGACACATATTAATAAATGTGACTTTAATTTAAAAAAATTATAAGAAATTGATATGAAAACTAAACGTAACTTTAGTTGAAATGATAAAATTAATATGGTGAAAATTTATATGTTTTGGGTTAAAATTTTATTTATTAAAATATAAAAATAAAGATTTTTAAAATAATATTTGTTTGTTTGTAAAAAAAATAACTTTTTAGTAATTTCACATTGGTCAAAGTTTTAATATATAATATAGATAAATAATAAAAAATATAATAAAAGATTGTTTTTGAAAACAACAATTATGATCTATTTTATTTAGAGAAAAAGAAGAAATTGATTATCTAGTTTATAATATAGTAAAGATAAATAATAAGTTGGGTGAAGAAAGCAACCCAATTGGCCCAAACAGTCTAAAACGCAATTATAATCAGTTTGACTTGAAAACCGGTTTCGGGATGGCGAGAAGTATCAGCCAACAAGAAAGCACCTAACCCCACCACCATCCCCATTTTATCCACTTCCTTAACTGCTCCATTCTACAGTCAACGGCCAAACCCCAAGCGTTTTTTATTTTCAAAAAAACAAAATTTATTATAATTTTGGTTTTTGTTTGAATTCAAAACTATTCAGAAAATCCACTGACCAATTCTTATTTTTCTTCTTTTTTCTTTTTTCCTAAAAAAATGCGTTTGACGGATATTAGGTTTCCAGAAGACCTTGTTATCTTTCCTACCAGCGTCTTCTTCACTCCATAGGCCTGCCTTTCTCTTGTTCAACAAACTTTTTCAACTTCATATACTTCATTTTTGGGGGAAAAAAAAACAACCCAGACTTTTAAATACTGTTTTTTCTCCCCCCCCCCCTTTTTTTGTGAGTGTTTTGAATTTGATTTAAGCTTTGAAGTGAAGGGAAATAATGGACTATTTTGAGCTTTCTGCAAGTTCTTCTCACCAAGATTACCTTAAAGTTCTTGAAACTGACATTCAACATGCCAATATTCTGTGAGTTCACTCCCCTTTTCTTTTCTTTTTTCTTTTAATTTGGACTTGCTTGAACTTGAATTGTACTTGGAATTTGATGGGATTCTTTGAAATTTTTAGTTTTCATCATGTTTGATGGGTTTTTTTTTTCTATCTGTTACCATTGAACAATTTGGACAAGATCAAAGTTTTATTTCAATAAAGTGGTGAAAAAGGCTTCCTTTTGTGTTTCTTTTTAAGGGTTTGCTGTTTTCAATCATCAGAAAAGATTAACAGCGTTTGAGATATTTAAGCAAAATATTTTATTAGGGGTTAAAGTGTTGGCAAAGTTTCAGACATCAAGCAGTCATCTTTAGAAAATCAGTACCTTTTGTATTTTTTTTTTAAAATTTCTCCTTAGCATTTGTGTAGTAATACTTTATAATGTTTGTCGCATATACTTTCTGAATTTGCACAATAAAATTTCAATGGAAATGTTTAATTTATGATTATATTCTTTCTTACATTGTTGTTAGAGCTGCCTCTATGTCAAGAGCTAAGGGAGCTGGATGTCTTCAAATGAAACTGGTTTACAATCATTTGGCACCCATTTTATTGTTTTTTCTTCAATGGCTGGATTGCTCGTGTTCATGTCTATTTTCAAGTTACCTAAACCTATTTCACATTGTTGTATATCAGGTCAGGTAACTTATCCATGTTTCCTTGTGTGAATTTAATGAATTATTGTTTCTCAGTTTTGCCTTGTCGTCATCGTTTAAGTTTCAGTTAAATGAATCATCTTGTTTGCTTTGTTGATTTATGTTTTTAGGTACGCTCAGATGGCAGGCCAAGTATCTCTTCATGTAGAAGGAAGGCCACCATAAGAGAATTCTACTGTATGTGAAGTGAAAAGTCATCTCTCTCATGTTGTTTTGTTCTTAATTTACTATGTATGGTTATTTAAGTGTAGAAAATAAGTGATACTCGTTGCAAAAGTATGAAAAACCAAAGAATCTAAGTAATATCCGAACAAGAATAATTCATTGTATTTGCCACTTCTCTCAGTCCAAATAAACTGGAAAATCTAATTGTCTGCCTCTAACGTGTTACATTCATCATGCACGATATTGTAGCAAGTCTCTTTTGGTCTATATGCATTAATCTAATATGGATCAAAGTTGAACCTCTTGGAAGCCTAAACTGAATAAAAGATTGAATTGTCATCCTTGTGGTTTCAATCTGGAATAGAATGGGAATGCATTCATGTTATCTGAATTCATAGACTTACTGGTGTAAAATTGCAGCTGTTATATTACCATCTCTTCAACGTCTTCATGGTGATCTCTCAGAGCTTGATGCGACTGGAGAGGAAGATCACTGCTTTGAAATGGTTGTCAAGAAGAAATTAGACGATAAAAGGAAAGTATCAGATATGGAGTTGGAGAGGGAAGATGAATGTGGAATCTGTCTAGAGCCATGCAACAAAGTTGTTTTGCCAAATTGCTGCCATGCAATGTGTATCAATTGCTACCGCGACTGGTATGTCGTGCATTGTTGTTTTTCCCTGCTTTTGGACTTGGTCCTTGGTTAACATACAATAACCAAGTAATCCCGTATTTGTGTCTTCATTTTTCATTACCTTCCAGGAGCTTAAGATCTGAATCTTGCCCATTTTGTCGTGGAAGTCTGAAACGAGTAACTTCTGGGGACTTGTGGGTTCTTACACGAAGTACTGATGTGGTTGAAACCAAGACTGTGTTAAAGGAGGATATTTTGCGCTTCCATTTGTTTATAAACAAGCTGCCTAAGGATCTGCCAGATGCTTTGTTCGTAATGTATTATGAGTATTTGATCTAATCTGCTAGGAGAGAATTCTTATGTACAGAGAGATAATCGCCAACTGCTGGATGTGCATAAATTCTGGTTTGATATTCACATTGAGAATTTCGGTTCCACAATACATTTTTTTTGGCAAAATAATGTATATGATCATGTAAGATCCCCAATTATTAATATTTATATTAGTTGACTTTGAGATTGCCTCCCAGGCTTAATGTTATCTTTTGTTCTTTCTTTCTTTCTTTCACTTCACTATAAAATTGTCATTGACTATGTTATTCAGACTCTTCATTTTTCTTACAGTATTCATGTTTGACACTCGTATCCGACACCGTTGTCTAAATGTGTGGAGAATCGTACTTTCATATTTTGTTAAGCAAAGCCGAGGACATTAATTTTGGGATGTTATTACTTTTTGAAGCTTCCAAATGCTTATTAGAGCTAGCAAAGTTTCCAAATGTTGCAGTCCAATTCACTGTTTGTTCTTCATTCAGGCAAAACATACATATCACTCTTATTGCCTATAAATTCTTTTTACTTATTTGAAGATTTCGGATTCAATCATATTAGGATTTTGTATTTGTCTAAGTGATTAAGCTATATCTAGGCTTTCAACATTGAGGTTTAAGCATGCCAAATGAATCAGGCTTTAAACATTTTCAGATCGGATCATATTGCATCATACAATCCCAAATTAATGTGGCATGTATTCCTAGATTCAACAAACATTACGTTCATTCTTAAAATCGATTAAATCGTAACTCTGATACCACTAAATGTAATACTCTTTCATCTGTTTTCGTCGTCAAATTAGCGTTATGAAATGCTACCACATATAACAAAACAGAATCATGCTATATCAATGTAAAATTTCTCAAAACGATCATTGATTATCAAACTTATAATAAAAAAAACATGATATTCGTATATTATCGAGGTTAAAACAAACAGCTCTAAAATAGCTTAAAACAAAGAAAGGACTCATTTGAAACATTTCAAAAGAAGAAGGTAAAAATACAAAACAGGCGTCACACAAACGTGACAGACTGAGGCCGTGCGAAGCTATGGAACAAGGCTATGTTGTTCAACCGTGTGCAATGGCAGAAATCGTGTAGGTGGAATCACACAGCCATGTCTCCAGACCATATAACAGACTGTGGCCATATGTGCCAATTGAAACCTAAATCACACAGAGCACACGATCGTGCCATATACCCGTGTATGGCACACGATCGCGTGTCAAGCCGTGTCTCAGCTCGTGTGCACCTAAAGGACCCTTTTTAACCAAATCACTCAAACCTAATTCACTTAGGTTACAAGCTACATCACACCAACGTTCAAACATGTCCAAATAATCATGAAAACATACTCAAAACAACTCTTATTTCATACATCTTATGTGCCTAACCAATATGCCACAATTGACACCTCAATTCAAACTTTTGCAAGCTAACATTCAATACCTTTCATCCATAAATTCTATCACCTAAACATTTCCATCTAACAATCATTTCATGTAATAACAAAGCATTTTCAAGTACTTCCATTAACCTTACCTTAAAGACCAAAAAGACGTATCTTACCAATTCAAAATCTACTTCATCCTAAGTATTGTGTAACACCCCAAACCCGGCCTAGACGTTATGGCCGAATTTGGCGATGTCACATGATAGTGCTTTGGAAAACATAATTACAATAAAACCCTTTTCTGTTGTCTTGTGAAACTTTCAAAACGTGTCATTTGTTTCCATCATTATCCATTTTCAAAACGTTGTCCATTTTCCAAAATATTTACAGTTCGCGGAAGCATTTAAATAAGTTTGCGTAATCATGGTGTTTCGGTAAAACATTTGTTTATTTTGAAAACTCGCGTCTTATCCTACTGCTAGCAGTTATAAATAAAGCTAAAAATCCCAAATTAAAGCAAAACCCATAAAGGCCATTTACAGTAAAACTTTTCCCGGATAACATCAAAATCATAAATGAAAATAAGAAACCGTAAAAGTCCAGAACCGTGGTCACCGCCGAGTCTTCCGCTGCACCGATCCATCTACTGCTGGGGATTACCTGAATAGATTAAACAGAAAAGGGTGAGTTTTCGCAAACTCAGTGTGTAATCCCCACAGAAAACATGCGCACGGCATAATATCAGAAAACAGACATAAATTCACAGTTCGGGTCTGAGCCCATTACAAAAACGGTGTGGACCTTAGCCCACTCAGATGCAGAATCAGATATGTTCTAGGGCCTTAGCCCATTTCAGACATAAAATGCAGATCAGAACATAATAGCAGAGTCCTACCCACCAGCCTCTACACACAAACTCTGTCCAACCTTACACACCATGTGGGGATAAAATCGACCCACCCATCCCTACACACCATGCTGTACCGAATGCGACACATAATCAGAAATTTGTAGCTGAGCTGTCAGATATCAAGCTTAAGAGCCTTTCAGACACTTCCTCCAGCAAATCATCAACCCACCCCGATGCAATGCAACATACATAAAATGTCATGCTATTATGCAAATACAGATCATACACGCAGATATCAGAATTCATGCTCAGTACAGATATCAGAAAGTCAAGTCACATAATTAGGGGTCTAGGTAAAGCTTACCGACCCTACAATAGGTCCACAGTCGACTAGGGCGACCCGTGCAACCTCGCAGAACTCCTCAGAAAAATGGGCTCACACGCCCATGTGGCCTGCCCGTGTGGGCCCACATGCCCGTGTGGCCCACCCGACCCAAATTGGCCTTGGCCGTGTAGATCACATGGCCTGGCCTAGAATCCCACACGCCCGTGTGGCCCACACGGCCCAATTGGTCGAGCCTGTGTCTCGCACACGGCCTCGCTCGGCCATCACACGGCCGTGTCAACTACGCACGGCCTGGCTTGTCGATCACACGGCCGTGTGGCGACTTACAGTCTTGCACACGGCCTACCACACGGGCGACCACACGCCCATGTGGCGTCGACAGTGAGGTTTTTGGCTTTCGCCGAAACATCATTTTTTACGTTTCCGGGTACACACCTGGTTCGTTTTCGATCTTAACGCAATCCCGAGATCACCAGCACCTATAATTGATCAGTAATTCACTCCATTATTCACTTAATCGACGAATTAAAACCAACCCAAACGAATTACTCAATTAATGAGCGACTGGGAATTACTCCTAATGCTTCAAAATTGGTTTGCCTACGAAGTAGTTCAAGAAGAGTCTCGATTCCAAAAGTGTGAAGCTGCCAAAACATCAGCATAAAAACCTCCAATCAAAACTTAGGATCTTAATTCACAATCACAAGAGACCACTTACCGTAATTACTCCCAGAAACGCCGTAGTTGGGAAAGGAAGCACAGTTGCCGTCCAAAAGGAAACAAAAAGACGAGTAAAGAGAAAGGAGGATTCTGGCTGGTAAAAGGGAAAAAAAATTCGGCAGTAAGGTGGGGATTTGGGGAAAGAAAAATGGCAGCACAAATTTGGGAAAACAAATGTGAAAAGCCGAAATTTGAGAGAGCAATCAGATTGGCAATATTCTGATAACTTTCCCCCAAAAATCTCACTGCAATCCCACTACTCAGAGACTTGGTAAAACACAAAATCTAGCCGAAGCTAGGAGCAAAAATACAGCCATTGCCTGCGCAAGGATTCGAACACAAGACCTCTACCTTAATAACATATCACTTACCCACCAGACCAGCAAGCCCATTCTGATAACATATTACAACTAATAAAACTTAAGCCTACTGGACAAGAGTAAGGCTTTATTCATAAAAATACTAAACTTTCCCAAAGGCAAGGCTTGAACTTAGGACCTCACACACACACCCAGAACACATAACCACTGAAGCAGATAAACATTGTGTAACAAATTTACAAAAGCTGAAATTAAAGAAAATCGGGGCGTTACATATTGCATACAAGCTCAAACATACAACATCCATTGCTCACACATGTCTTACCTATCCATTCTTTAATTCATTAAAATGTAACCTATAGAACAAGACCAAAACATTACATATATACATAGACATTCATATTCACAAGCCTACCAACATAATAAAAATACCATTTGAACAAACATGTACCATTTCAAAACACAATTTGCATATATATATATATATATATATATGAAACCATAACACCTATTTATATGTGCATATCCATTAGCTTGAGTAAATCAGATTTCAGGTAGGCTATTCGCTTGCCACTTTATTTCTCATAATAATACCAAATCATCCAACATCATTAAACCAAGATCATGAACATTCAAAATAACTTAAAAACAAATACAACCCTATATACATGCCACATAACTGAATCTGGAATAAATAAATATTACCGAATCAGAGACTAGATAGTCTGAGCTCCGAGTTGATCCGACTGACGCGTTCCGCAAAATAACTTATCCAAATACAGAAAAGCAAACTAGATAAGCATTAAAAATGCTTAGTAAGCTCATATGAAATTCATTTAACCTACATCGATAAGTTTACAATTAAATTATGAAAACCTAATGTAACAAGTGTGGATATCATTTGACATTCTGTTACATTAACAAGTACATCACTTAACACTTCCAGAGGTTAATAAGTTAGATTACATAGTCGTATAATATAACCAATATAATCAATCACAACCTAAAACATTATAACTCACCTCAGTTCGCATTTAAGTAAATGGACTAGCTACTATACAGTTCCCTTATATCCAATTTAATAACAATAGGTGAGATTATCACACATGGATCAAATAATATTTCCAACAATACCATTTAATCAATAACAAAAACGTCCAACAAGTACAACATTTAAATCATTCTATTCTTATGTATCCATTTCAGATTTAGTAATAACATTATTTTAACAATTTCCTTTCATATCACTTTTATTTTCATCTCCTGGAGAACTATAGTGAATATACCCCAGATCCATGGGTTAATAATGTTTACACGAGCTATGAATCAGACAGTAACCATTACACGATGTTTGCACGAGCTGTGAAGAATCCGTAACACATGCAGGTTCTTAGCCATTTGTAAAGTATCCACCACCGGTACATAGTACCTACTATAAAATACCCTAATGACATGTCATCTGTATCCTAGCTATTCACTAAGTTCACATTGGCCTTGTATCACGTATTTAATCTTTCCATTCTTTTGAACATTTCGTAAATATAGTAAAATAACCATACACTTACTCATTTCCATTCATGTATTAAATAAATATATACTTATAGCTTAAACCAATTAATATTTCATAACCATTCCATATCATATAACTATTCGTATTAGCCACATATATCGTATTTTGCACTATTGTTCTTTCGATGTCAACAATTACTGTATTACAACAATTAACTATCAAATGATTAAATAGTACAATAATAAATCGTCATTAACAAATTTAGTCTCATATGAAACTCACCTAATCAAAATCGACAACGAATACGACATCAAGGACTTTTAGGTAAATTTTCCTTTTTTCGCGTTTATTTTTCGATTATTTCAAATCCCAATCTATAATATGGTTTAATTCTATTAATCAATTAAAAACATCTCAAAACAGCCTATGATAACCGTAAATTATTTTAAATTTCATTTTTCAAATCGGCCCTAAAGTTTTATAATTTATTCAATTTAGTCCCTAAAACTGAAACTATTATATCTTTCAAATTCAAACTTTGATTTTCAATCCAATTAAAAATTCATCAATTTAACCTTCTAAAAACACAATTTTCAAAAATTTCATGACAATTTTTACATTATTACAATTTTGTCCTTATACACAAAACTAAAGAAATTTACTTAGCAAATTAGTCTATATTCATAACTACGCTCACAAACATACCATTAAACATAAAAAGCTTCAGTTTTCATCAATGGAAACATTTAAAAACTTTAACAACTTTGAAAATGGGGATACGGGTTAGCTGGACCTAGTTGTAACGATCTCAAAAACATAAAATTTACGAGAAACTGACCTGAATTTGACTTAAATGCAATAGGATACGTTTGGCCGAAATTTTAAGCTTCCTTGGCTATGGTGGAATGGTGGGAAAGATGAGAAAATGAAGAAGACAACCACTTTATTCATGTTTTTATGTTTTAGCATTTAATAATAATTTATTTAATAGTTTTAATATATAAATCACTTAATTCTCACTTAGCAACTGTCCACCATATGAAAAATAAGGCTAATTATCACTTTAAGTCCTTACTATTTGATTTTTAAACCATATGATAAATAAAAAAAATTATATCAATTGATTTTTACAGTTTTATAATTTAGTCCTTTTACCTTAATTAACCATTTAATCGACAAAATTACTGGACCAAAATTTAATATAACCTACATAACAACTCTCTAAATATTTTTATTAAATAGTTATGGGCTCAATTTAGGGAAATGAGGTCCTAATACCACATTTTCCAAAACCACTTGTACTTAGCTAACTGTCCAATTAGCAAAAATTATCACATCAAAATTCAATAAAACACTATAATAAACTCGTAAATAATATTAAATAATATTTACTGTCACGATCATTGAAATACAGAGTTTTGAAACCGTCGTTTCTGGTACCACTAAAAAACGGGCTTTTACAAATTCATAGTTATTTATGGCCTCTACCCTGATCGAGAATTGAGAATAATAGTGAATATGTATACTCCGATGGTGAAGGTAAAGGTGGTGAAGAGGTTGTTATAGGTGATGATGTTGGTGTTGGACCTGGTGCCCTAAGTGTAGTATATTCGTTTGTATACTTGCAATTTTTTTTGAATAGATTTGTTTAATAAAATTATTCTTGAATTACATTAATACCATTTGTATATTGTTCTTAATGGGCTTTTCATGTAAAGCAAAATAGAAGCAAATTTTAGTTCACTAGCTTTTTAATGTTTAACTAATATGAAACGATATTATGTGGTCAAATCGTAACGAAAAGACAACTTATATTAGTAGATGAACCTAAACATGTCCTTAGTCTAATCGAAAACAAGTAAACTGTTGAGTCGAACTTGAATTATGCATCAAACACAAACGTAAAACTGAGAAAATTAGGCACAAATATTTACGTGGAAAAACCCCTCCAAAATTGATTAAAAAAACCATGGGCAAAAGAAAGTTTCACTAAACCGGAAAAAAATAAAAAAAGCGGGGTACAAGATGGAGAAATAAACCTTGAACTTGAAATACAAAGTTTTCCCAAAATTCCTACAAACTCTCTTAATTTTGCTGTTGTTATTCTAAACTATCTAGGGTTGCTAAATGGCCTATTTATAGGTTGAAATTCGTGTACAATTATGACTAAAACAACCCTAGAATAATCATAGTTTTATTGGGAAAAGATTATAGAGTTTAAGTAGGAGAAGAAAGCTTGGTTAAGTGGGGAACACGTCGCCACGTCGTGACATGGTTATCGGCTCGTCTGGACACCCGGCATCGCGTCATCGGGACAATGGGTTCTTCTCTTCGGGACGTGGCATGTCTTATCGTCAGGACATCAGCTCTTCCTCATCTCGACGTCAGCTCTGCTTTATCTGAAATGTGAGGTACATTCCACAAATCTCCACATTGACTCGTATTTTCGAAATGCCTTATTTGTCGAGCCCTGTCAGATGCCTAATTCGATTTATGTCGAATGCTTACCAAGTCCAAACAATGCCTGAACTTGGAAGTTGAAAGACTCTTCATCTTTATGTCTGTTGGGTTGTTCTCTATGCCGATTTTATGAATTTGAAAATCTCCTTGAGTGATCACCTCTCGAACAAAGTGGTACTGAATATCTATATTTATTGCTCTTTCGTGATGAATCTGGTCTTTTGTGATATGTATGACACTTTGACTATCACAATATACGATAGTTTTTTCATTTTTATCAACCAACTCCCCCAATAGACCTCTCAACCAAATGACTTATTTCACAGCCTCTGTGATAGCCATATATTTAGGTTCGGTAGTCGATAAAGTCACACTAGCTTGAAGGGTGACTTTCCAACTAATGGTGTTATTCCCGAAGGTGAACATTTAACCTGTAAGAGATCTTCTTTTGTCTAGGTCTCTGGCATAATCCGAATCTACATAGTTGACTAGACCTTCTGAACATCCTTCGAATTCCAAAAAAGTATTGGAAGTCCCCCTCAAATATCTTAAAATCCACTTCACTGCTTGCCAGGGTAATTTGCTGAGTTTGGCCATATATCTACTTACTACACTAACAACATGTGAAATGTCTGGACGAGTACAAACCATTTCATACATTAGGCTTTCGACTGCCCTAGAATAAGGAATCTAAGACATGTACCTTTTTTCGTCTCCGATTTGTAGTAAATTTAAAATTAAAAGTCTGAAGTGGGCAGCTAAGGGTGTACTTACTGGTTTAGAGTCTTGCATTCCAAATCGCCCTAGAATTCATTCGATGTATTCTTGTTGTGACAAAAATAACTTTCTAGAGTGTCGATCTCTTAAAATTTTTATCCCTAAAATCTTCTTGGCCGCACCAATATCCTTCTTATCAAACTTAAAGTTAAGCATGGTTTTAAATTGTTACAATTTTGGATGAATCCTTAGCCGCAATTAACATATCATCAACATAAAAAAGCGAATAAATAAATGATCCATCATCTAAACATTGTAAATAACCACAATTGTCGTACTTTCTTCGAACGAAACCAATACCTAACATGAAGGAATCAAACTTTTTATACCACTGCCAAGGAGACTGCTTCAGGTCGTATAATGATTTTTAAAGAAGAAAAACATGATATTCTTTACCTTTAATCCTAAAGCCTTCGGGTTGTTGCATGTAAATGTCCTTGTCTAAATCCCCGTGAAAGAATGCAATTTTCACATTTAACTACTTTAACTCCAGATTGTTTGTTGCAACAAGAGCTAACAGTATTTGAATGGATGTATGCTTCACAATTGGAGACAAAACATCATGGAAATCAATTCCCTCCACTTGACTGTAGCCCTTTGCGACCAACCTCGCCTTATATCTTGTGTCACATTGGCTCGAACCTTCCTTCTTTTTGAACACCCACTTGCAACCAACTATTTTCTTCCCAGTGGGTGGTTTAACAAGTTGTTATGTTTCATTCTTATTGAGAGAATCCATCTCTTCTTCCGTGGCAACAAACCACTTGCTAGAATCAGAAGCCCGAACTACCACTGAATAATTTAAAGGGACAGTTGAATTGATGCTCTATGCAACACTTAGAGCATTGCTACGAGATTTCCTTCATATTATTTCTAAGGTGGTTTGATCTCTTGCCCTTTTTTGTCCCGGGCTAACTTATAATTTTGAATGGTCTTTTGTTGGGAAGGAGAAGCCTCAAAAACCTTTTACTGCATCGAAGAAATGTCAGTTTTAAAATTTCTTCTTGTTGTCGCGCTGTGGTGATTTTCCTCGTCAAGATGTCACCTCTTTTCATTGTGACATTACGATGATGGGCTTTATGATGTCGTGATGTCATTGTCGACTTTGTTCCCAGCTCCACCTTGCTTCAAACACTCAGCTTTTTGGTGTTGTTCTGACCAAATGACCCCATTTTAGACAGAATCGTTTCATTAAAAGTAACATCTCTATTAATGATGAACTTACTCGTTTCTAGGTATCATAACTTGCAACCTTTTATCCCAACTACAAATCCTAGAAAGATAAACTTTACCACCCTTGGTTCGAGCTTTCATTGACTAAGTTGAGCATATGTAGGACAACAAAATACTTTGATATTAAAGTAATTAGAAAAATTACAGGACCAAACCTCATCGGGAACCTTTTCATCTAAAGCTTGATGTGGAGACCGGTTCACTAAATGGCTTGCGAGAATAACTGTTTCAGCCCAAAACTCCTTTTCTAAACTTGCATTGGAAGCATACATCGGGCTTTCTCAAATAATATTCTGTTCATCTGTTCGATAACACCATTCTGCTACGGGGTACTAACAACTGTGCGATATCTTTCATTTCATTCCTATATGTAGAAATCATTAAATTCGGTTGAATAGAACTCAAGCCCATTATCCGTTCTGAATCGTTTTACGGACTTCCTAGTTTGTTTTTCAAGTAGGGTTTTCTATTGTTTAAAGATCCCGAAGACTTCATTTTTATGCTTCAGGGAGTATACCCAAAATTTTCTAGAATGGTCGTAGATGAAAGTTAGATTATATTTATTACCTCTGTCATACCCCGAATCTAGCGAATCTAGATTTAAGGTGTAAAGTTGTGAGTTTGTCTGTTTGGCGTAGTGTAATCTACCACGTTATAGTCTTCTGCTGAATTGGAATGTGGCATATATTAACTGTCATAGAGGTGAATAAAGGTTTTAGGTTATTCTTTTTCTGTTATCTAAGAGAAAGTTATATCAAGTGAAGTATAAAGCTAGGTGAGTTACTGCCATATGCATAGTACGCCCAGTTGCCAAGTACTGTGTTAGTTGGGTTTTGTAACGATATCTAGTTAGGAGTAAACTAGCTTGACTAGTAAAATATATCAATTATACAGTATGCTCATTTATGTTTCTCTTGGAACATGTAGGCCATTAAGAAGGACAAATTATGGATACAGTGGACACTTGTCAATTTCTGACTAGAGAAGTTTGTTATATATATATATGGGTAAAAAAGGTTTGTAAGGAAGTTTTCTTCTTCATTTAGTATTACTCTCTATTTCATTTTCCTTAAACCTAAATGTTATCTTTTTCTCATTAAGTTGGAAGCTAAGGTTCTTGATTTAATCAGTGATTGTTCTACCTCCTGGTAAGTATTATAGCTCTGTATGTTAAGTTTTTTAAAGGATTAAATATTTTAAGAATTATAGGAATAGTAAGTTATGAATAGAAGTCTTGTATGGAGGTTATCTATGATTGAGTTTTTAGAAATTTGTTTAAAAATGAGTTTTAATGGTGAATCTGTGTTCCTTAACCGCTTGTTGTCTTTCTGGAGTCAAGATGAATGTCCAGTGCGAGCTTCAAGCTCTGATTCGGATGAGTGTCAGGTAAGTCTTTATTATAACTTCTGCATGTTAACTGTTCAAGTAAAGACATATATATATAATGATAAAACCTCATATAATGGGTAAGTTTGTGAAGTATAGTAAAGATGTTATGTGTATAATGAAGTTATGCATGAAGTACTATATGAATAAAAAGTGATTGGTAAGTATGCAGGTAAGGTCTGAGATAAGGAATGTGCAAATTGATTAGCTTTGCGTGAATAGATCTACGTAAGTAAATTCTGGATAAAACGTCCATTGTGATGCCTTTGGTAGGGCAGGTATATTGCTAACTAGATTGGCAGATCACGGTACGAAAATAAGTGTAAGACCATGTAGTAAAGACCCATGGAAATATATGTTATGAAAACACTCATGGTGTAGCCTCTAGTAAGATGGAGACTAGATTGGTAGATCATGACATCAGAATGTGTAAGTCCATGTGGTTGAGACCTATTGTAATAAATGATTTTATGAATGTTCAAGGTGATACCTCCGATAGTGTAGATCAAACTAGTAGATCACTACATGAAATTATGTATAAATCCATGAAGGATAAACTCATGGCACCTTCTGTGAAAGTCCGCCAGGACAGTAAACATGTGATTCTGTATGTTTGCCTGTTTGGCATGATTTTTTAAGCCCTTATGGAAAATGCTGGATAAGTATTGAGAATTATTTGACAGATAAGTCTACGATAAGGTTATGATACGTCTGAAGTTAATTTGGTTGAATTAGTTCTATGATGTCACTAAATAAGTCTTAAGGGAAGTCCTTGAAAGGAAGTGTATATCTGTATGTTCAAAGAGGGTATCCGCCACGGTAATTTGTTAGTTTAGAATATGGGCATATTCGTAGTTATAAAAGATATAAGCAATTATCAATCTGAGTTCATCTATGTTATGTAGTGTTGAAACCTGAATCTCTGGTATCCGCCATATCTGAATGGTATCATGGCTCTTTCTGAAATCTCATAGAATCTGAGTTATTTGTCATCTTGGTTGATTTTAGTATTCTGTAAATAGGATGTGTTGGAATTCTTCTAAACAATTTGGAATAATTTTCATCGATATGAGTATGGATTGGTCTGAGATAGGGTATGATATGATTATCAGTCTTAGTAGGGGTATGCGCCAAATGAAATATCTGTAAGTAGTATCCGCCAAGAGTATAGTACTGATGATCAACTGTTCTGAAATAAACATTGAAGGTTGTTTTATGATAATAGAAGAAATTGTATCGTTTGGTAAGATATTAAGATAGCCAAAGAGTTAAGTGAAAGATAATAAGTAAAGAACAGTAAGTGTCGTGTAAGTATGTATAAAGTATATATATATTTGAAGCTATGAAGGTATTCGCCAAAGACAGAAATTGTAACAGCCCAATTTCGGTGAAATTGAAACAGTGGTTTTGGGACCACAAATTCGGGTCGAAAATAAAATTTATTTTTATTTTATTATATGGACCGTATTATGTTAGAAAAGTCATGTGAAAATTTTGATAAGAAAATTTTATCGATTATGTGCTTAATTACGAGAAGGACCAAATCGCATAAAATGCAAAAGTTGAATTCTAGCGGCTAGAAGGATTAAATAGCTATGGAATTCAAAACTTGAGATCCTTATATGGTAATTAGACCATTAATGAAAAGTTAGTAGATATTTTTGGATGATTCATCCATGGAAAATTAGAAAAAGGCTAAGGACTAAATTGGAAAGATGAAAAGTTATTAAATGACAATTTAATTAAATGAAAAAGAAAAAAATTCCTATCATCTTCCCCAAATATTTCCATGGAAACCCTAAGAGAGAGGAAGAAGACTTATCAAGCTTATTTGGGTAAGTAATCAAGCCCCGTTTTTAGTAATTTTTATATTTTTGAAACTGGGATAGCTTAATCTATCTATTTGGGGGATTAATTTGAAAAGTTATCTAGGTATGAAACTTGGGTCATGGATGAATATGCTGAAAATTAGAAATTTATGGTAGAAAATGAAAGGTTGTTGATAGATAAACAAATTTTACAAAGTGATTTTCGATGAAAACATGATTTAGGGACTAAAATGCAAAGTGGTGAAAATTGATGAAAAATTCTGAAATTTATAGAAAATATGTGCTGTAAATTTTATGTTGGAATTTTGGTTAGGCTTGGAATAGGGAGTAAATTGCATAAATTTCATTTTCCGAGCTTAGGGACGAAATTGGAATTTATGGAAAAGTTAGGGGGCAAAGATGTAAATTGAGTCTAAATGAGTATGAAATATGAGAAATTGATGTAAAATTTACTCATATAGATCCGGATAGACCAAATTCGGAGCTAGAACGAGGAAAGAGGAAAATGTCAGATTAGTAGATTTTACGTACATGAACATTTGTCGAGGTAAGTTCATGTAACTAAATTGTATATGTTTGTATGCTTGAATTTGATGTTGTGTTTGTGAATTTTATAAATGCCATAAATATGTGAAATGATCACATACTCGTTATAGCCCGATAAATGAAAGTGCCCGATCAATAATAATGCGAGATAAATGGTAAATGATAAAAATGTTACTTATATGCTTGAAATGAATGTGGAATGTGTCTATTTGAGTTATATGTATGATTTAGATGTATGAAATAATCACATGCTTGTTAATGCTTGAAAAATGTTAAATCCCGTTTGAATAAAGGAAGAATTGATGGATAAATGTAATTTCCCGAAATGAATGAGGTCCTGCATTTGTTGCTGACGGGATTTAGCTCGGATGGGTAATCCTATTGACCTCATTTAAGAAAGGATTTAGCCCAGACGGGTAATCCTGATATGAGTCCTCTCGAGCACATTTTTTGGATTGGATTTTGCCCGGACGGGTAATCCAGATCAAGCTCCTTAGAGCATATGTCATTAAAAGGATTTAGCCTGGATTAGTAATCCTGTTGTATACATGTGTGGCTCGAGAGTGTGCTCTCTAATATAGTACCTTATGGGTACCATTAGACATGAATTGATGGATCCTGACTCGTACACCTCGAGTGTACTACCTACGTATCCATTGATATTCCGAATAAATTCAACGGGTGACAATTCCAGACATGAGGAGTTATGAATGATAAAATGAGTTATTTCATGTATCCGTCTGAAATACAAGTTAATGATGATACATAACAAATGACATATGAAAATATGAGATGATGATATTTGTTCATGGACTTTATTTGATGAATATATGTTCATTCTTGATTGTAGACTTGTACACCTTGAGTGTGCTAATCGTGATCTTGGTATTCCGAGTAAAATGAGTAAAGTTCTGATATGAGATGATCTGAACTCGAAATGAACTATTATGAAATTATACTTGAAATAATGAGATGAATTATGCATGTTGAATAAATACATGTTGTGGAAAGCATATGTGCTTGGAAACTTGATTATTTTTGAGCCCATATATGTTTTGATATTATTATGGAATATATGACTAACAAGGGCAATGAGAATGTGTGTAGGGCTTGAGGTCAAATTGATTGATTATGCCTTACATAGTTACCTCAAAATAGAATGAATTGCAAGATAAGTACCAAGTTATACGAACTTACTAAGCATTTTATGCTTACTTAGTTTTATTTCCCTATTTTAGAGTAAATCAGAAGCTCGTTGGATTGGAAGCTCAATGGAGATCACTCACACTATCCATCGGCCCATGTCGGCATAATATGGTAAATCAATTATGGTTGTAATGGCATGTATATGATATATTGGCCATATTGGCATATAATGTAAATGATGCTTGTAATCTAGCCATTGGAATGGCTAGTAATGGTTTGTTTTGATATACCTGTAATTTCAAACTATGGTAGCTACATATATGTTAAGTAATTGATCAAATTATGCCTAACATATGGACTAAACCAAGGTAAAATGATAAACATGAATGCATGTAATGGTATGCCATGTTGAATGATAGAATTTTCTCAACTTGAATGCTTGAATGGTTGGTATTTGGATATGTGATTCAAGTGCAGACACACGGGCGTGTGCGACACACGGCCTGGTACATGGGCGTGTGGTTAGGCCGTGTGTCCCTTACACCTTAAATTTAAGAAACAGAATGCTCAGAATTGAGCACACGGGCGTGTGTCTCAGCCGTGTGGGAGACACGGCCTTGAACACGGGCATGTGTCTTGGCCGTGTGAAACCTGCACTTAATTTCGAAAGAATTTAATTAACCACACGGCCTAGCACACGGGCGTATAATTGGACCTGATACAGGAGAGGCTCCAAACCCCTTATAATATGTATAAGTGGAGGGGCGATAACCATAATAAAATTAACTAGGGTTAGTCGCCCCTCTCTCCTAGTTCAACTAGGGGAATGGTTTTTCTATTAAATTTGTATTACTTGTGTTCTACCAATTCAACTTGGGTTTCTCTATCTTTTCATATAAATAGATGGAATTGATAAGGCTAAAAACACAAGTTATACACAATTTTGAGATATTGTTATTTTTCTAAAATAGTTAGAATTTATTTCTAAGTATGAATTTTATTTTCTGGGAATTATAATTCTACCGGTTAAGGAATATTATACTCCAAGGGTGACAATAAAGGTGGTAAAACAACGACTTAGGTTAAGGGCTCATTCAAAGTGTTTGAGGGTTCCATTGAGCTCATTTCCTTGAATAAACAGTCAAGAACACAAATGTAGAGAAATGAGTTTTTTTAAAAGGAACCTTACAGTGCAATGAATAATTACTACACCCCTGAGGCAGTGGTAGATGACATTGTTCAACTATGATGAATATTACAACCTCTTTTCCCAACTACACTATAGAAGAAATCTACTACTAGGGTTGAAGCAAATGGAAGAATTCTTAAGCTAGAGTTCAAACCCTAGAAAAACTAAAAAGGTGTCTTCGAGAACCTTTTTGTAGCTTTTGAGAGCTTTTGAGAGAAAAGAGTTGAAAGGGTGAGATAAAGGGGGAATAGAGTTTTAAGTGCGAAGATTTAAGGGTTTTAGAGGGTAAGGGTGTTTAAATTTTTTTTAAAAATAGGCGGGTCACTAGGATATGACCCGATTCGAGTATCGCGATATCTTAGATTGGGTATCGCGATACCGAAAATAGGTTTGAAAATCCCCCTTTTTCTAAACTATCAATGGTATCGCGATATCCAACATAGGATATCGCGATTCTATCATCTTCCCACTCATTTATCAACTCTTTTCAAAGTTCAAAGCACTAAGGTGAGTTTTAAGTCCAAACTCAGATGATTCACAAAACGAGAATTAAATTCATAATGAGGTGTCTAAAGAGCTAGTTTCTGGACTCTCCGCCATTCCACCGAAATGAAACTTCCACAAAGTCTGAGAAACCTTGATCCTTCGTTTGTTCATCAATTGGTTAATCAGAGCATTTTTCATCAATGTCGTAATTTGATCATGCCTTACTTTAGGCCGCTTCATAATATCCTTTTCGAACCCTTTTTCCTTTAACTCCATATCGCTCTTATACATTCCTGGGAGGATAATTAAAGAATTTAAAAAATAATTAAGGATTGAGGATTGAAAATTGAAAATTGAAAATTGAAAATTGAAAATTGAAAATTAAAATTTGAAGATTGAAAATATAAAATTGGAAATTGGGAAAACGCTGATTTAATAAATTGGAAATTTAAAATGTTTTCCCAAAATTTAAATTCTTTTTTTTTTAATTTTATTCTCTTCGATTTTATTCTTTTCTTATAAATTTTAAATGGCAAATCAACTTATTCGTTTGGATGACAAGCATATCTTTGGCATTCAATTACAAATGATAAGTAAAATTATTAAATTATTTAATTTTAAATAGTTAATTATTATGCTGTTTAGATTATTAATTTTTTGATATTTATATACTCAGTCTGAAGATCGGATTTTGGAGATGTAGATAAACAATTTAAGACAAGGTGCACAGGAGGTCATTCATGGACAATTGCGAGATATAGGCTTTTCATACATAGCTCACATGCTCAGGGGGACTATATTGGATTCCCTACTTATCAGTGCTTTGGTTGAGAGATGGAGACTAGAGACGCGCACATTCCATCTTCCCTACGGCGAGTGTACAATTACACTCAAGGATGTCAGTTTACAACTCGGTCTACCGATCGATGGTGATGTCGCTACAGAGCCAGTTATTAGTGCTGATTGGAGTGCAACATGCGAGCAATTATTAGGGAAGGCGCCAAACAAGTTTAGGGGTAGCTGGATCGAGATGAGATGGTTAGAGGACAACTTCCAAATTATTGAGGCTTCAACGAGTGACGTTGAAAACAAATAATTCGTATGTGCATTCATCTTGAGGTTGAATAGGGCTTTGCTAATGCTAGATAAATCTCACAATTTGGTATATTTAAGGAGGCTACTACTAGTAGTCGACTTGAAAGAATCAAGATGACTTAGTTGGGGATCAGCAGTGCCGGCGACATTATACCGAGAAATGTTTCGAACGATAATGCTAGATAAAGCTAAAATCAGTGGTTGCATGCTCCTTCTTCAATCGTGGGCATGGTATCGACTACCATTTTTATGCCTCCGAGTGGAACTCCCTAACAAATTCCGAGATGTCATATGGTAAAATTCATTTAACAATATCATTACCGTTTTTATTTTTCATTATTGTAATTTTGAAATAACATATTATTTTAATAAATGGAATAACCCTGTGAGACACAGCGGTATACCGACTGATCTAGAGGATATCTGTTACACCCCTTACCCGTCCCGGTCGTTGGACCTGAGTAATAAGATGCTACGACATAATTCAAAAATTCAATAAATACCTTACTTAATGAAAACTCAATTATTTGTTAATAAATTATGGATATAAAGAAATACATTAAATAATTATAATTCTACAAGGACCAAATTACAAAATACAAGCTTATAGTAAGATTGGATTGTAAAATTTTGAAGTTAAAAGTCAATAATAGAAATTCACAGATGGTATCGATACCAAATCAATACCTTTTGAAAATCGATACCAAAATTCAATTCTGTTTACTTGAAAATCAATGGCATCGATATTTATTTTATGATATCGATATTTTATGAAAAAGTATCGGTACTTAAATAAAAATCAGTACCATTTTGGCATTCTGCTTGTTTTAAAACTGTTAATAAGGTCATGTATCGATACTAGATGTAAAAATATCGATACTTGAGTTCAGAAATGGTGAAAACTACTTGTTAAAAGATGCATTCATGCTCAAAACTTGCCTAAACTCAAATAGCATACCTAAACATAAATATAAGGCATGCAAATCATCATCTAAACATCTTATCCATGTACAACTCAATTCAATATATTAAAATCTAAGCCAAATGTATATATTCTTAAGATCAGCCAACCTAAATAATTAGCCATTAAGTCATTAAGGTACCTCAACATGAACAACTAATCATTTAATTTCATTTATAAAGCACACACCAAACATTATAATCTATTAAGATCAAACCATATATTAACTATCATTCTTACAACTATGCATTAACCAAAAACTCATCCAACATAACAACACTTCAACTGTCTAATCATCATGCATATCACCAAATTAGTCTAGCAAGACATCTTCAAAATGATCATTCCTATCAACAACACATATATACACAATACTTACAAACTTAGAACTCAAATACCATCAAGACACAAAATAAACATTACATATATCTAGAACATCCTAGACACATGCCAAGATCAAAGAACATTTCACCAGCAGTTGAGTTCGAGATGGTTATTAGATGCTGAGTAGACTATTGAACCGATAAGTACCTAACCTACGCACGGAAAATAAAACCGTACGCTGAATATAACTCAGTGGTATTTCTATAATCCAAACATAAAAGTAAAATACAATACAATTATATCTTCAAATTAAAAAAATGCTATGCAATATTATCTCAATCATAGTTCAATTCATTTCATACTTAATTAAACATCACTCTTTAAATACATATCCATTCACCACTATAGTTTCCAATTCACATTTCATTCCATATTTCACTCCATTCTATCACATTTGCTATTCAATAGCATTGCCATTTTCAAATCATTACCATCTCAAGTTGTTATCTCAAGTTTACCAGTTACTTTTCCTATTAACGTGACTCGGACTTGGACACGTGGATCCAGCCATCTCATTTTCATATCAAATCCACATATCATAAAAGTATATCAATGGAATAACTCACCTTATATATATACTTACCAAATAATGCAATGTATAAAAGCAGCATTTTTAAATACTTTAGATTATAGAAACACGAATCGTAATCTCCGAGCTATTCATTGACAACCTTGCCTTTTCCCTTCTTTTTCGAGGAATTTGAGTCGACATTAGCAATTGAACCTTGAAAAATCAAGACCCTAAGTCGTTTCTCCCTTGTTCTTCCTCCCACCTTCGGCATGCAAGAAAATAGAAAAATGTTAAGTTGTTTCTCTTTCTCCCCACAATATGTTTTCATTTTATTTTTATTTCATTGTTATTTTATTTACTCATTATTATAACTAAGTATTATAATATAATATATATTACATATACTACAAAGCATAACCGGCCATCATTAAAACATATAAATAATGGTCTATTTATTTTACAAGTCCTAGATATTCAATTTCTATTTACAATTTCTTTATAAATCTCACTTTATTCACTTACACGATTTAGTCCATGTACTTTAATTAAAAACTAATTCAACGAAAATTTCTAAACAAAATTCAATTTGCTTCTACATAAGTATTTAATAAGAATATTTACGAGTTAGGTTTACGAAAACGAGATCCCGATATCTCAATTTCCAAAACCACCGACTTCAGAGCTGATACACTTGTACCTTATCTAACTTTCCAAATAACAAAAATTATTAAACCAAACTTCAATATAATATTATAATACTCTCGTAAATATTAACAAATAATGTTCACTACAATATCTGACTAGCTCTAGATCAAGAAACCGATGAGGAGGTTAGTTTATGAATTCAAAGTCATATAATATGTACTATAGCTCTTGAAATTAAATATTAGGCACGTTCTAAAAATTATAAATTCGTAATGCAATTTGTATCGATGCCATATGCGGATTTGAGGATTCAAGAATGCGTCTTGGCCAAATTTTTGGCCAATCGCAACATCTGGCAAGTCAAAGTGCCATTGGTCGTCTTTGCAATAGTCGCAATGCACGAATCCGACCGAGTCATGTGGCAGTTTGGGTGTATGCAACGTATTCCACTGCCACCCTAGGAGGTCGATAACCTGTATAAGATCAAATTGCGGGGGAAACTCGAGGAAGATTAGCCAAAATTCCACAAATAGTACATTGAGATGTGGCAGTGTCGGTACGATTACTTGCCAACGCGTGAACCATTTCTCATACCGGAGTTGGCGACATCTCCAGATTACATGGATTGGTTCAAGCATAACGAAAAATCGTATCTATTTTGGCTTCGAAAAGGAGTAGGCAACGTCACCGTAGAAGGCTAAGACAAGGGCCCATCAATCCTAGGTTGGGAGATGGAGACGCGACGGGATCGACATCTGTTCCATCTGCACCATAGGACTCGATTGACGTGCAACCTCTCGGTCAGTATGGTTAACTTATATTTGCTTATAACCTAGTTTTTTTTTACAATCATCACAACATACACACTCATTCCCCACAACATCACCTTCAGTTCCAATTTATTTTACACAACCACCATAGCACGCACAATCATTCCCTACATCAACACATATAGCACCAATTTATTTTACACAAGTACCACAGTGCGCGCAATTATTCCCTGCATCAACACCTACTCCAAAGATATATTATGCATGACCGCCACCCACCGTGCCATATTACATGCCGATCCCGCTAACAACACCGACGTGTCTGGGCTCACCTATGATTCCCACCTTCTATCCTCAATCAGGCCATGCGACACCATATAGTGGCCCACCAATAGTGTCGCAAACACCCCCAACATCGTTTTTCTACCGATATGGGTCATCCTTGTAGCCGCCAAATCAAACAGGGGGATCCATGATAGGCAGCTAGGACACAATTGCAGTGTAACACCTCAAACCTGTATCCGTCGCCAAAATAGGGTTACGGAAAATTACCGTAAAATCGTAACATCAAAACATTCATTTCTAAACATTTCATTAAGCATAGCAAAGTCCACTCATATACATACATATTGTCCCTTAATCGAGCCTTCGAGGCCCTAGAAACACTTTAGAAATAATTTGGGACTAAATCGAGAACATTTGAAACATTGAGGAAAAAGTTAGAAAATTTTAAACTATAAGGGTCACACGGTTGTGTGACTCACATAGCTGAGACACACGTCCGTGTCTCAGGCCGTGTAACAATCGAAATAGGGACACACCGTCGTGTCTCAGCCCGTGTTCGTGCTCGTGTAACTCTCTGAGTTGGGTCACACGGCTAAGCCACACGCCCGTGTACCAGGCCGTGTAACACTCGAAATGGCCTCACACGCCCGTGTGGTAGGCCGTGTAACTGCTTGACTTGCAACCTTTAAAACTTACAGGGGACACACGACCGTGTCGCATGGCCGTGCGTCACACATGGCTGAGACACACGCCCATGCCTTAGGCCATGTGGGCAAGAAATTGACCAAAATCAAGCCATTTCTTTCACCCATTCAAAACATGCACCTACTAGCCATTTGCATCTTTAACCAAGGCATCAAAACATACCAAAACATGCATAATAAGACCAATTCATTAAGCCATTATTCCATCCAACCAATTTTCCATATAGGCACCTCAATAACAATCAAACAAATATACCTAAACTTAAACATAATTAACCATAACTCATCCATACATATCTAGATCAATTCCATACCAAATTATACCATAATTGACCATATTGAAACTACACCATCACATACCAAATTGGTCATTCAAATCATGCATCAACTTAGCCATAATAACACCAACCATCAAGGCATCAAAGTACCATAAGTACATCAACCATAATAGCATATACATGACAAACATAATAACTAGATCATTAAACACAAGTCCACCTATACTTGCCATTATAACTTTGACCAAAACATCAAAATCTATCGATATATTCTTTGGATAGTGTGATAGATCTCCGACAAGCTTCCAAACCGATCAAGCCTTCGATAATCTGAAAAGTAAAGGAAAATAACTACGTAAGCAATAAATGCTTAGTAAGCTCGTATAAACTTTTAACATAACTTTCCATTTCAATAATGAAATTTATAAGGTAAATATAAACATATACCAATGCCACATAATTTATCAAACTACATAACCATCAACTCACAAATGAGTAAGTTCATCAACATCACATATATTTTTCACTCCTAACATAATAGGATTTTATAAGATGTATTACACCATCATTAACCTTTTCATAAGACTATGAACCACTCCATTTATTTTCTTACCATTCCATTTACTTACTTTCCATTTCATTTACTTACTTTCCATTCCATTTACTTAGCATAAGCTTAAATAACATTATCTGTAACAACTCGGTTTAGACCCTAGTCGAAACAGTGGTTTCGAGACCATAAATCTGAGGTTAAAAAAATGTTTTAATATTATTTTTGGTGTTTATAGTATGTGATTGAGCATGTGTGAAAGTTCTGTGTGAAAATTTTATCGATTGTGTGCTTAATTAGCAAAAAAGGACTTAATCGCATAAAATGTAAAAGCTGTGTGCTAATTGTTAAAGTGCATTATTGTCATGTTCTTTTAATGAGGAGGCCTTAAAATGAAATTAGGCCATTGAAGGATAGTATGGACGGTTCTGGGCAATTATTTTTAAGCTTTAACATTATTTCATTAAGGATATTTAAGTAAATATGTTAATAATGATAATAAAAATAAAACAAAACAAAAAATGTTCATCTTTTTCATCACCATTACCGGAATAACAAAGGAAAAAGAAAGTTTAAGAACAAAATAGGGTTCGGCTCTTTGAAGCTTCAATTGGTAAGTGTTTTGAGCTCGGTTTTTTATAATTTCTACGTTTTTGTGATTGTTGCTTAGTGTATTATCAAACCCATGCTTAAATTTTAGAAATTGATGGTTATTATGAGATATTCCATTGATGAATATGTGAGCTTTGTGTTTTTAGTTGGTGTAATATGAAAGATATGTGAAAGATTAACATGTTTTGTCTTTGAATTTTTGGTGAAATTGAGTATTTTGGACTAAATTGTGAAAATAATACTTTGAGGGACTAAAATGTGAAATAAATGAAATGTGTGGATTTTTATTGAGCATGGGAATATTCGGCTAAGCTTGGGTAAGGTGGAATTTTGTATATTTTGTGATTTTGTGAAATAGGGACTAAAGTGTTGAAATGTGAAAATGTGAGGGCTATTTTGTAAAATGCCCTAAATATGTGTGTTTGGATTAAATTGAAAGAATTGGTGATTGAATGAGTTAAATTTGAATATGTATAGACCAAGAATGGAGAGATTCGGATCGAGATCGAGGCAAAGATAAAGTACTCGATTGATCGGCTAGTTTCAGTATTTTAACGTCCGAGGTAAGTTCGGATATAGTACAAGTTACTAATTTATATTTATGTGATGTAAATTGAATGATAGTCATTGAATTAGAAATGTTGTATATGAGATTGTGAAAAGAGGCACTAAGTGTGCGTAATCAAAATCGAGACGGAGATGAATAGCACTGTGTGTGCGAAGTAATGAAAGCTTCGGCTTTACTGGTTGGCACTGTGTGTGCGATACCGAATTAAGTTCGGTTTTGTATCGAGGCACTAAGTGTGCGATTTTAATTAAGTTTCGGCTATGATTTGGGTACTAAGTGTGCGGTTGAATTGAAAAGTTGTCAAGCAGTGAATGAGATATAGTATCGAGCATCGAATAGCAAGAACGTTTGTTAACTAAGTGTGGGCAAAGGTATGTTTGAACCTATGTGGTTGATGATAGTTTTAAAGGTTGAATGAATGGATATTTGAGCATATGGTTGAGGATGATAATGTGCACAATTGTGTATCTAACTAAGTGATGGTTTAAATATGTATTGATGTTGCATTATTGAGTAGTATGTATTGTATTGTGAACTTACTAAGCTCTAAAGCTTACTGTGTGAAATGTTTCTCTGTTTTATAGTGTCAGTAAAGCTAGCCCGGATTCGAGAATCGTCAGTGACTAAGTCACATTGTCGGCTATCTATTTTGGTACTTTTAAAAGATGTGTATATTGGATATGGCATGTATAGGCTAGTTAATATGGCAAGTTTTGAAATGTTTGAACCTTGCCATGTGATTTGGCTTGAAAGTTAATGATGTTGGTTTTTATGTATGAATTATGGAAATGGTAATGGTATATTTCATGCTTAAATGGTTGACGAGTATTGTGGTTTAAATGTGAACATGTGGTATGGATTATATGATGCTTGAATTGTATGCTTTGGTATATGAAATTAGTATTTTTGAATGGACTTATTTGAGTGGAAATTGAGTATGGATATGGATGGTATAGTTAGTGATTAATTGGTGTGTGTATTGGCATGTTTTGGTTTCCATTTGAAGTATAAATGCATGTGGTTTGAGGCTTGTATGTGATCATAAGTGTGGGAGGCAAGTTTGGCCTTGTAAATGGCCTATAATTGCCCACACGATTGAGCACACGGGCGTGTGGCTCGACCGTGTCCTTCGAGGTTGTGTTTCAAAACAAGTCAGGCTCGACCACGGGTGAGGCACACGGGCGTTTCCATGGCCGTGTGGACAAGCAGTATGTATGCCCTGTTTTTACACGGCTTAGACACACGGGTGTGTCTGAGGCCGTGGGAGGCACACGGCCTGCCCACACGGGCGTGTGACCTCTGTAACTTAGAAAAATGTTTGAATTTCAGAAATTTTTGTATGTGTTCGGTTTAGTCCCGACCCCTTTCTAACATGTGTTTAAGGTCTCGTAGACCTCATTAAGGGACTATATGTTTATATTTGGATATGTTTGATTGATGTTTAATTTGTGTTGTGAAATGAATTTAAATGTTTCGAAATGATCAGTAATATCTCTTAACCCTATTCTGGCGATGGTTTCGGGTTAGGGGTGTTACATTATCAATTCACGAATTAATATGTTTATTCACGACATAGGTAAATTCATCCATAGCATAAGTAAATTTCTCACATATAAGTAAGTCCTTTAACTCATCAATCCTTTTATATCATCATATTACATCTCAATTATGAACTTACTGTTTTGTTACCTTTTCTTACCCATTTCATTTTCATAATACAAGGCATAAGCATAAACATTCACCAATCACACAAGCTTGACACAGGCCTAAATATCATCATCAATACACAAGTTAGTGCATTTATACATAATTCATTTGGGATCAACCACATGATAAGCCATTTCATAAGAAAATATATCTTTTAATTCATACAATCTTTTCATGCACATAAACATATTTCCAGTTAGACACTTACCATTTCGATGTATATCATAATTTTAAGTATGATATAATCCAACCATAAGCTTGGCACAAGCTTAAGCGTCATCAACAACACATGTTAGTGCATCAACTCATAATTCACTTGAAATAACATACGGTAAGTCATTATACATGAGCAACATTATTTGAAATCATCAAATTCATGAACTTAAAGTATACTTTCATTGAATATTTCCTTTTCAATCCTTTTCATAGATTCATGTTATAGTTCATTTGAACACTTATCGTTCCTTTCCTTTTCATACCCGTTGAACCATTTAGAATAACATCGGATACGTGAGAAAGCTCACACAAAATGTGCTAAACATATGGTCGTAATCATTCCTTTTCCTTTACATCGTTGCTCACTCGAGCCATAAAATAGGTATGTTCACACAAGTTGACGGTCAGAATGTAAAATACACAATGCCGCTCACACAAGCTGACGAGTATTCACAACAAATGTCGGAACTCAGCCATTGGTAGAACATTCAGGACTAGCACCCGAAACATGGTAACCTAGGTCTGCTCACACAAGTTGATGGTCGGAATGTAAGTTACACGATGCTGCTCACACAAGCTGATGAGTATCCACGACAAATGTCAAACCTCAGCCATCGGTAGGACATTTAGGACCAGCACCCGAAAAATGATAACCCTAATGACATGTCATTTGTATCCTACGAATTCCTAATGTTCAAACGAGGCTAAATATCCGTCAATTCGTCATAATGTGGATACATTCACATTTATATTGATTCATTTATAGTAAAAACAACATAGTAAACATTCAATTTAATTAAAATTGTAATAATTACAGTTCATACGAACTTACATGGCTAAATTACAGAAATGTCAAAGTACATGGGCTATTTGATAATTTTTCCTTCTCCTCAATTTTCCTCTCGTTCTTGATCTAAATGAATAATTTCATTAAATTCATTAATTTAGATAGCAAAATCAATTCATTTTATATAATTTAGTCTTTTTCAAAATTTTTACAAAATTGCCCCCAATATTTTACTTTTATTCAATTTAGTCCCTAAGCCTAAAACATGCAAATTAACCATTTTTATTGAAAACCGATGCCAACCGAATTTTCATAGCTTCAATTACAGCCCATATTTGCAAAAATTTCACATCAAGTCCTTATATTTTTACTATTTCAACAATTTAATCCCTAATCGTTAAATTCATCAAAAATTACTTAACAAAATACTTATAAATAACAACTAAAACTTCAAATTCATCATTGAACATCTAAAATCACAAATAATCATCAATGAAAATATTCAAAATTTTTAACAGTTTCAAAAATGAAGGTACGGGGGTAGCTGGACCTAATTGTAACGATCTCAAAAAACATAAAAATTATTAGAAATAGGTGAAAAATAACTTACCATGCAAAGATTTTACCATGGCCGAACCTTAAATATGTTTCCATGGAGGTTCGGTGATGAACCAAACAATTGGAGAAGAAAACATTATGTTTTCTTATTTTTAACCTTTTCTTTTCTTTATTTTTTACTTATTATTTACTTTATTAACTTAAAATATATCATATAAATTAACAAAAATTAGTCACCAACCGCCCACTAATTTATGGCATGGTATATTTGCCATTTTAGTCCATTTAATTACCTTTCCTTAGCTATTTGACACCTTTAATTAATAGAATTCAACTTTTGCATCTTTTACAATTTAGTTCTTTTTCCTTAATTAACTATCCAAACATTAGAATTTCTTAACGATACTTTATTACAACCTTAATAACACTCCGTAAATATTTATAAAAACATTTACAGCTCAGTTTATAGAAACGAGGTCCCGATACCTCATTTTCTAAAACCACTTGACTTTAGGGTCATACTACTTGAACCTAATTGTTCATTCGAATAGTATAAATTGTCAATTCCAATTTTATTTTAATACTATATTAATATTTACGAACTTACTCGTCGAATTTTTGGTCCCGAAACCACTATTTTCGACACCACTGAAAAATGGACTGTTACATACAGTCAACCATGGAGGAAGGAGATAAAGTCAGCAATCAATCCCGACGTGCACGTCAAATTTGAAGCCGAAGTCAACGAGGAGCTGCCAAACCAAATAGTGCAACGAAACACTAGGCGTACCCGATGCCCACCCGATTGTGGCATACATTCGAGAAACCGATGATTAAGTTATTTTGTAATTTTTATATGCTTTGTTTTACATATGAAATGTACACTTATTTACAATGTATGAAACACATTTATTAATTTGGTTTGATTTGTACACAATTAAGTTGTGAGTTTAAAATCTACAATTATTTATGTTACTTTTTCATTTAAGGTTTTCTCCGTCCATTTGTTAATTACAAAAATTTTCAAAATAAATTTTAAAATATTTATAAAAATTCCAAAATTTATATTTTTTTAAATTATAAAAAATTCAAAAAATTTAAGAAATATATAAAGAAAGTTAAAAAAATTAAAAACATTCTAGAATAATAATTTTGGGACCTAACTAAGTTAATTAACGATTCAAGTTCATTATGCTAAAATAATTTTTTTTTATTTTGCTTTAAAAAAGTTTTCAAATATATATGGCTTCAAATTTATGTGCTCTAATATGAAATTAGTTATATTGTAACAAGATTTTAATTTGACATGTTTAATTTTTTAATTTAACTCAAACAATTTCACTTGATTCGGCTCAACTAGAATTTCATTTCACTTGACTCGATTCAAAAAAAATTCAAGTCGAGTTAGGATGATAAAATAGGACTTGCCAACTCGATTAACTTGAATTTTTTTCACTTGATTCGACCGAACGCTCACCCCTACTTTACAGGAAAAATTAATGAATAAACAAATAAGTTAGTGTTTTCACTGCATGAGTTACTGTTTTAATTAGCTCTTCTACACTTTAGTAATTAATATTAGCTCTTCTGCAGGGAGTGTTTTCTCTCTGGCCATTTCAACCACCCTAACTTAATTGCTTCTGAGTCCTGTAACCCGGAATTTCTGACCAAATTTTTTTCCCCTTTATACCCCGCCCCATCCCATATATAAATGTTCCTTCTTCATCCCCTACTCACCACATCTCAATCTCCTATAAATTGTTTTTTTCTTCTTCTTGCGTGTTAAAATTTTCAGGTTTAAAGATTTATTTCTCTCTCACTTTGAGGGAGACGTAGTCATAGTTTTAAGTTGTGTTTGGGTTCACGATGATGTCATGAAGGTCGGTAACCTACAAATTTCACTTGTCGTGTGAGTATGGCACTATCACCTGAGAAGTTGGGATTGCTTTGCAACTCGAGGTCCAAGTTGACAGTGATTATACCGTCTCGGCTTGAAGTGTAACTAAAGTTTCAAGTTTACAAAAGTTATACTATCAAGGGATAGAGCATAAATGGGGTCGTAGTTGGCAGTGCTAATGCGGGCACGACAACTAGTATTCTCATCAAAAGAGCATGTTTCATAAAACTCAAACATAGGTGCGAGGAAGGAAAACTCAATGGGCCTTCCAGTATAATCAAGTTATTTGTGTTGTCTATCTCCATCGAAAGCGCTGACCTTGTTAGTATAACCTGTTACACCCCGGTGCTATCATAAATTATAATAATGGGGTCACCACTTTCGGTAGTGGTGGATAAGACGCATTACTTGATTATACTGAAACGTCACTGCGTTTTTCTTCCTCGTATTTATGTTTGAGTTTTATAAAGCATTCTCTTCTTATGAGAAACTAGCTTCCATGCCCGTATAACCACCGTCAACTATGGCTCCATTTATGCTCCATCCATTGACAGCATAACCTTTGTAAACTTGAAGCCTGGTTACACTTCAACCCTAAACTGTATAATCCCCATCAACTGGGACCTAGAGTTGCAACGCGGTCCAGCTTCACGGGTGATGGCTCTATACTTACGTGGCAGATGATATTTGTAGGTCACCCAGCTCCACGACACAACCGTAAATTCAATCATTCCTTAAAACTAAAACGATGTCTATCTCAAACACAGATAAAAATAAATCTACAAACTTCTCATTTCCAACTGCAAGAAAAAAAGAAGAAGAAATAATAATTTTTAGCTAAGTGAAAACACGCATTGTAGGACACATTTTCCTTTCTCTCTCAAAAAATAGCGTAGATCGATAAATTTTTAGAATTTCAGCCTTGTTTCTCAAATGATTTTTTTAGCATATATATATATGAATTAACCTGTATATATATAATTAATTGAAGCATTTATAAGTCAACTCTTTATTCCATGAAATTAATGCAAATATACTTTTGTTTCTTTCCTTGCACTTCATGTCATGAAGTAATCTACTTGAGATTATGGTGCTATCTTTTTATAGTAAGGTGAGTTATTATTTGGTTGATGGTGTTTATATTATTTTGTGTTCAAATTTGGGATGTTAAATATGTATGCCTACGAAAATGATTGATCAAATTCCACTATCAGTACTAGTACTTTAGCAAGCTTTCAAATCATGCCGCCATAGCCAACTGTATATGTATTTAATAATTGATTCTATTTTTTATTTTATATATTAATTGAGTTTTTACGATTTTGGGACTTGAGTTTTTTATGAAAATGGCTAGTTTGAGCACTTCAATACCTGTGGATGATGGATTTAATGAATATGAAAGTGCTCTCAAATGTCAAAAGTCTACCACTTCAAAGGTGTGGGGTGAAATGACAAAGCTTGAATGTGAGAAAAAACACGAGTTGAAGGCACAATGTAATCACTGTAAGAGTATCTTTTCTGCTAAATCTTCTAGCGGAACCTCCCATTTAAGATGTTATCTAAATAGTTGTTTGAAAATTTTTAATAAGGACATCACTCAATACACCATAGCCACTGAACCATCTTTAGGAGATGGTTCATCTATAAAAACCTACAAGTTTGATGTTGATAAGTGTCGTTGAGTTGTTTCTACTTTTCTTGTGTGTGACAAGTATTCATTTAAGACAATTAAAGAATCGGGATTTAGATACATGATAATATTGTTAGTCCTAATTTTAAGAATATAAGTAGACAAACAACTACTAAGGATGTCCTAATGTATTATGCAAAGAAAGAGATCATATTAAAGAAGAGTTAGCTAAAGCACCTGGTTTAATTTGTCTAACTTCTTATAATTGGAACTCTGAGCATACAAATAATGAAAACATTTGTATTACTGCTCATTGAGTTGACAAAGATTGGAAGCTACAAAAGAGAATCATAAGATTTAGAGCTTTATCTCTTCCGTATGATGGTTTAAACATAGCAGATGAACTTATTTTATGTTTATCTCAGTGGAGTATAGAAAAGAAAATTTTTAGCATCACTTTGGATAGTGCTTCTTATAATGATGTTATGGTTTCTTGTTTTAAAAATCGTTTTCATGCAAACCAAGCTTTTTTGTGAGATGGTGCTTTTTTTCAAGTTAGATGTTGTGCACATATATTGAATCTTATAGTTAAAGTTGGTTTGGAACTTGCTGATGATGTTGTTGGTAAGATTTGAAATGTAATTAAGTATATAAAAAAGTCAAGAATTCGTGGGAAAAGATTTTATGATGTGGCCGACAAAAGCTTTCATCTGAATGTGACAAAAAAGTTATGTCAAGATGTGTGTGTGTGTGTGTGTGTGTGTGATGGAATTCTACTTATTTGATGCTTGAATTTACTCTTTACTATAAAGATGTGTCAGATTATTGGGGCCAACGGGATAAAGATTATCAAATATTTGTATTTTCTGGTGAGGAGTGGAGCAATGTTGCTATTCTTTACAATTTTTTTAAAGTATTTTATGATGTGACTTGTGTTTTTTTCTAGTTCTAATTATCCAACAGCTAATCTTTATTTTAGAGGGGTTTGGAAGGTTCACAAGGTCTTAATTAATACAGTTAAAGGTCATCATTCTTTTTTAACTCCAATTGTCATGCAAATGCAAGAAAAATTTAATAAATATTGGGATGAGTATTCTTTGATATTGTAATGTGCAGCAATTTTAAATCCTCGTTACAAGTTAAATTATGTGCACTATTGCTTTACTACAATTTACGGTACTCATGCTTCAGACTTTGTGCAAACCATTCTTAGCAATCTTAAAACTTTTGTTTGATGAGTGTATTAATAACTCCAAATCCATGTCTTCCTCTTTGGCCGGGAGTTCCAATGTTTCGGATAATGATCCTGTTGATTCTAGTTTGCATTAACTCAATGTTAATAGGGCTAATTTGGGAGGAGATTATGATGAGACTGATGATTATAAACGATACTTAAGTGAACCTAGTACTAAGAGTGAAAAGTCACAGTTAGAAATTTGTTTAGAAGAACCAGAGCTTGAGTTGAATAGCCAAATAGATGTATTGGATTATTAGAGCAAAAGTTCAATTCAATATCGTGAGTTTTCATTTTTGGCTCGAGATCTTTTGGCAATTCCGATATCGACTGAAGCTTTCGAGTCGACTTTTAGCATGGGCAAGAAAGTTATCACATCTTTGAAGGGTTCCCTTAAACCAAAAATGGTTCAAGCCGTTATTTGCTTTGATGACTGGATGTGAGCTAAGGGATTTCCAACGGGTAACTATTATTCTCGTTTTATTGTTATAATTTTATAACATTTTATCAATTTGATTATCTAACTATTTATTCTTATTTTATATTAGAAATTGATTGCAAGAATAATGAGAATGATGATGACGATGAGGATGATGAGGACAATGAAGACGATGATTCTTCGATTCCTTTCTAGGTATATAATTTAGCTTAGAATTTATTGCTTGTTATAAAATCAAACATGTTGATTGCTTGATATATAGATATTTTGAATGTTTGATTACATTTTGCAGATTGTTTTTTGTGCTTTTTTGGGTGCTATTTTTTTATGTTTTACAACTGCTGTTGGGTGCTAATTTCTGCTGCTATTTTTGGTGCTATTTTGCTTGATACATAAATATTGTATAAATTTTGTTTGGATATTGTAAAACTTTTAATTTTGTTAGGTTTTCAACATCAATTGCATGAGAATATAACCTTGTTGTGGTTAGTTTTAGTTACCAAGTTGTTTCACTAATTATCAAATTTCTTGTGCTTTGTCCTTTAGCTTTAATGTACTTTAATGAAACAACCTTGATGCCATCCTTTACTTCAAGTCATTTTTTATTCTTTGCTACCTTTACTCAAATCATATTATATACACCACTATGCAAAATTTATTATTCCCTTGTGTGATTCTGGTATTCTGTTAATGAGGTCAACATTCATCAAATGCTAATAAGTTTTCATCCAATTTTTAATATTTGTTAATGCAATTTGATAATTTTTTGGGAAATATTTGTTTTAATATTTTAAATGTAAATTTTATGTAATAAAATATTTTTTTTAAAAAAAGGGTTGGGTCGAGCCCGAGTTTAGCATATATAATCTGGGCCGGGCTGGACAAAAATTTAAGCCCGTTTTTAAGCCGGGCTGAGCTCGGGCCTACTAATCAGGCCTAAGATTTTGGTTGGGCCCAACCCATGGACACCTCTATCTCCAACTTAAAACTATTTATTCTTGACTTTGGAGTTATAATAGTTGGCGACCTGTTGTGCTCTGGTAGCCAGTTTGATTGTAGCTTCCTTTATTTTTCTTCTAATAGGTCAAGGTGGCTTGTAACATCTCATCATTTTGATCAACATTAAAATGTGAAGTTCTAAAGTAGTTGAAGTTGATTTCTATTGAGATGATTGCTTCTATGTTGAATAATAAATTGTAAGGGGTTTTCTTGTTCTTGTATGTGACGTTGTCTGAAAGGCCTATAATATTTCAGGCACTTCTTCTAGCTATGCCCCTTTTACTTCACCAACCATAATTATTATTTGTGGCTTTAACTTGGCCATTTGAGAAGTTTTTATTGAAATTTTTGTTCTTGTAACCTTTAAATTCTGGCAAAACTCCTAAATATTTCCTTGAATTTGTGTGTCACTATCAATAATAACGATGTGAGGGAGGTCGTACCTACATATCATTATCTTCCAGACAAAGTTTTCAATTTTTTTTTGTTATGGTAACAAGTGGCTCAACCTCCACCCATTTGATGAAGTACTCAACAGCAACAAGAATGAACCTTTTTCTTCTTACAGCTTTCAGAAAAGGGCTAAGCATATCCATCTCCTGAGTGGCGAATAGCCTAGAGCTAGAAATTGCTTGTAGAAATCCAACTGATGTCCAGGGACGGGGGCAAACTTTTGGTAAATATTACACGTCACCACCAAGTTTGGTTTGTCTTGAATTGTTGGCCAATAATATCATTACCTTTGGATTTTTTTGGGCAAAGGATCTTCCTCCCATGTGGTGTTTGTAGATACCTTCACGAACCTCTCGTGAGATGTAGTCTACCTCGTAGGGTCCCAAATAATGAAAAAGTGGTTGGGAACAACTCTTATTGTACAATACTTCATCAACAAGTACATACTTTGCTACTTTGTTCCTAAACTTTAATACTTCTTGAATATTTGTTGGCTCTTCATTATCCGCCAATAATTGGACTATTGGTGTCATCCTTGTATCCCTCTTATCAATATAGAAAACCTATTATTGTGTATAATCTGTGTGGGTTTGATATTCAAGTAAAACCTTACCCTTCTACTAGATTTCTATTAATGTTGCGAGCTTGAATGATGTATTTGCTCATTAATTTTCATTACGAGCTATTTGTTGTAGGTTTACTGCTTGGACTTTTCTTAGGAACCCTGTGACATGTTGATGGTATTTCACGAGGGTAGGTTCTTTATCTTTGTATTTTCCCATGACTTGTTTAGCTATTAGCTAAGAGTTTGTCTAAATTTTTAAATTTTTTACCTCAAGTCAAACTACTAGCTTGAGACCTGCTATTAGTGTCTCATATTCTACTGTATTATTCGAGGCATTAAACTCTCAAAAAAATACATACTACCATTCATTATATTGTAGGTCAATGAACAAGATCCTTACACCAACTCCATCCTTACTAGTGGAACCATCCACGAACAAGGTCCATTAGGGTTCAAGCGACGAGTTCACCTAACTGGCTAACTTGACTATTTTGTTCACACTAACTGAGTTACTTGTTCGTACTTTTATCATGGCCTAATCTTCAACCTTGAGAACATGGGGAAAAACCAGCTACTAAGTCTACTAAAACTTGGGCTTTTATAACCCTTTTACAAATGAATTTTAAACCAAACTCATTGAGCTTGATACTCCAAATGACCATCACGTCGACGAGTATATCTTCTACAAAATTTCTTTTAACAATAGATTAGACAAAACCATAATTGAATAAGTATAAAAGTACCATATCAACTTTCTAGAGGCTATCACCAAGGCAAAAATGATCTTTCAATCTTAGCATAGTTCAATTGACCATTTTGAAGAACCATATTGATAAAGCGCATTGGTAATTGATGTTGTTCGTCTTTTTTAACAAGTAAAATTATTATAGTTTCATTAAATGTTGCTAGGTAGACATATACCTTATCACCTGGTTTCGTTAAGGTGAGTAGGGGTAGAGAGCTCAGATAAGGCTTCAACTCCTCGAAAGACTTTTGGCATTCTGAGGTCCACTGAAATGGCATTGCTTGAATGGTATTAAAAACTGGAATATGCCTCTCGGCTATCTTGGACATGAATCTGTTAAGGGTGACCACTCTTCATGTCAACTTTTGAACCTCTTTAACAGTTTGGGGGGTTCATCTATAGAATTTCTATTATCGTTTCTAAGTTGGCTTCAATCTCTTTGCTTGAGATTAAAAATCTCAAGAATTTTCCTGCCCCTATTCCAAAAGAGCACATTTTCGCATTCAACTCCATGTTATGGGTCTGTAGGACTTGGAACACCTCATGCATGTCCTTCAAGTGTCGATTCATGGATGTGCTTTTAACCATCATATCATTAACAAACACTTTTATGCTCTTACCAATTGGTCCTTAAAGATCTTATTGATTCACCTTTGATAAGTGGCCCTTGCATTTTTCTACTCGAGCAACATTGTTTTGTAGCAAAACAAAAAAAAAATTCTCTATAATGAACGATGTTTTTTCTTGGTCATTAAAGTCCATATAGATTCGATTTTATCCTGAAAAGGCATCCATAAAGTTTGTATACTCGTGGACGACAATTGAATCTACTAATTTATCAATAGACAATAGGGGGAAGTTATTATTGGGGAACACTTTATTGAGATTGGTGAAATCAACCCACATTCTTATTTATCATTTGACTTTTTAACTATCACTACGTTTGACATCCAATTTAGATAGGTCACCTTTCGGACAAAACTTGATGCAATGAGTTTGTTAACCTCTATACTTACCCATTTTATTTTTTCATTTGGCAATTTTCTATTTTTTTTGTTTGATCGATTTTGTAGAACAATCCACATTGAAGGAGTGCATAATTGTTGAAGGATCTATGCCCAGCATGTTTGCGATAGTCCAAGTAAACTTTTTTACATTAACCCTTAATAGTTGCATCAATTCTCTCAAGCTTTGGGAGGCTCATTGCAAGCTTAGTTATCTTATTTGCTCCACCTTCAAAAAGTAAAAAAGCTTCCATTTGCTTGGTGGACTCGGTTTTGTGCAAGCTTAGCTCACGTCACACCTTTAAACTTTCCAAATTCAAAGTAGTATTGTCTACAATATTTACTTAGCTGTCATTGCTCATTCTGCTCGACCCTTTAATGTTTTCCCTTCTTTTTGTTGTAAGCTCTGAAGACCTTTCATATTGTGTCAGTTGAAGTGATAGGATGTGACAATGCCTGGTTGTTTGTTGATTTACCTTCATGTATGTTGTACCTCGATAAGTTGGGAATTTGACCATGAGGCTAAAAGTAGCCATAATCAACTTTGCCATTCCCATTAATGGTTTGCCAAGAAGCAATATTATGCATTGAAGACTGATCCACTATTGAGAATTTTGCATTAAGGTCATGGTGTGTTCACCATCCCCCATTATGACTGGAAATACGACTGATCCTTTAATCTCGATTGGCTATTATTGTTAGAATTCCTAGGACTATCCAAATTGCTTTTGCAAATTTTAAAGTTGTTATTGCAATTTAGAGAATTGCTGGGAGCTTGCATTTTTTGTTATAGGTTGTATATGTTTGGTTTGGGGATTGGTAACTAGGGTAAGCTTTGCAATACCTCAGTTGAAAAAGGGTAACGCTAAGCATATCGGTTGTATGGATTGTAAATATACATCCAAAAATTTCGATTTTGCGGTTGAGTTTGGTTAATGTTCTAGGTTTGTGGTAATTTGGTTGTTTTGATTAGCTTGGTCGCTTGGGATGGTGGTTTTTGGGTTTGCCATTAGAGAGGTTCCTAAGCTAAGAATGAATCCACACTTACCGCAATAATTCATGTGAATATGTTTATTTAAACAAATATATAAAAAATCTTAAAAATTGAGATTTGTTATAAAATAAATAGAAAGAGAGTAAAGGACAAAGAAAATGGGAGAGTAAAAGAGAGAGTGTATTTTATTGATCAATCGGAGTATTTACAAAACTTTTCCAAAATCTCTATTTATAGGCATAAGAAGTATAAATAAAGTACATATCTACTTCTAATGACTATAATAATTTAAAGTACATTAAAACCTGTCTTGATCTTGATGGACATCCACTTAATAAGATATTCATAACACTCCCCCTTGGATGTCCATTGGTAGACAATGTGCCTCGTTAAAACCTTACTAAGATAAAAATCCAGTGGAAAAAAAAATTCTAGTGAAGGAAAAAGAGTACACATATCTATAATACGCATATTATGCTGCCTCATTAAAAACATTACCAGGAAAACCCAATGGGACAAAACCTCGATTAAGGGAAAAAGAGTACAGCGCGTATTTACTCCCCTCGTGAAAACATCACATACTTTCTCATATTCTACGTATTCAATCTCGAATACTAGTTTTTCAAATGACTATTTGAATGTATTTGCTAAGCATTTATATTACCATTCTTTTGAAAGTCATGAGTGATGGAAAATTTGGGGGAAATATATTTTGATCTCTTCAAGAGTTTCAACAATAATCATAGTAAACTTTAATTATAATTCTTCTATAAAAATATAAATAAGTATTTTTGATTATTTTATAATCCTCCTTCAACTATTATTCACTCAGTCAAATTTACCACATATGTTCAAATTATTTCAATTCATATAAATGATCAATTTCTCGAGAATTTCAATATGCTTCTAGCATTCTAAATCTTTCAAGGATTTTAATGTAAACTTTACTATATAGTGATTCATAAAATGTTGTAACAACAACCATTAGACGCAAGTTAAACCTTTTATGAATTGTCAAAATAATATATCTTTTATGAATTGATCAATAAAATATGTTCTCTCTTTTGCTCTCTTATTTTTTTTGTTCTTTACTCGCTATCTAATTATTTTATAACAAGATTAACCTTCAATTTAATTTATATGTATAGATAAAAACAAATTATGATTTTAATACATTATTTAAAATTTAAAATTAACATCAAAACAATATATTTTTAAAAATTTTAATGTTAAAAACTAATTTTAAAGTTTAAAGTTTTAAATTTAATCAAATACAATCAAACCAAACTTTAAAAAAATAAAAAATTTAAAAACAATTAGAATAAAATCCAATTAAAAAAATAATAATGATAATTTCATAATATTTAAATGCTCTCAATATTTTTTTATCTTCGAATTATTATTTGTCAGATAACCTACCAGTCCCTCAACTTTGTCAAGTGTTATCCATTAGTATAAATTTTATCTCTCATACTTTGTCGAGAATCAATGTACCTGAATAGCTATTTGATGGGCTTGGTTGACAAAGTTGAGAGCTCTTCAATTGATGACCTCCAATACTCGACCTCCAATACTTAAATGAAAATATGTCAATCAAGGATGTGAGAATAATAATGTGGTCATATGTGGGGACTTGAACTATCAACTTTAAATTTATAACCCTCTCACTTGTAACTAGAGGTGTGCATGGGCCGGGCGGCCCGGCCCGGCCCGAAGGCCCATCCGAAATGTGGGAGGGTTTGGGTAAAAATATAGGCCCGAAAAATGGGCTTGGACAAAAAAATAAGGCCCGTTTAAAAAATGGGTCGGGCTTTGGTAAGGCATTTTTGGCCCGGGCCCGGCCCGAATTCATTAAAGGAAATATTTTTTAATATTATTTTCTTATTGTTTTTCTCCTTATTTTGCTACCATTTTACTATTATGTTTCTATTATTTTGTTGTTATTGTTTAGATATTATATAAAACTTATTTTATTGTTAATTTTGTTATTATTTTAAAGACATTTGTTAATTTTGTTATTATTTTAGAGGCATTTGCTTGTTAAGTTGCATCTATTTTAGTGTTATTTAAGTCTACATATTTTTTAATATTTATTTTCAATTTGTTGAAAAATATTTATTTTGATTTATTTTAATATTTTTGATGTATTATATATATTTAAAAATTATATAAAATAATATAAAAAATTAATACGGCCGGGCCGGGCCGGGTTTTAGCATTTTTATATGAGCCGAGTTTGGGCAAAATTTTAGGCCCATTTTTAGGCCCGGCCCGGCCCATGCACACCTCTTGTAACTATGGTAGCACCTCAAAATGCTTTCGAGTCTGTGAACTAGGTTTATTGGGCTGTATTTCATAGTATTGTTACTCTTGAAAAGTATAAAAGATACTAATTGGACATTGTTTAAAAATGGGTCAATTGCTTGGAGAAGGAGTGCCACTGAATAATTACATATTGGTTAGATATAATATTTTTCTTAAAAAAGCATGGTATGAAAAATTCTTAAGGTTTAAGCGTCTACAAGTCTACCTTTCCAAAATAACAAACGCGTCCCTCTGCAAAGTTGGTTAGCCCTCTGTTTACAAACTCGTATCAAAATATTGTTTGCGGACAACTACAGCAACAAATCTGATCCGTTCATTTCTCTGAGATCAGAGAGTTCGTCAATATTTGATCTGATCAGACGGTTTAAAAACCGAGGGTCTATCAGTAATTCCACCCATCAGCATTTTCTCTTTTGCCTCCGCGTTAACTTTTCATTTTCCTCGTTAAACCTCAATTTCAAATCTGCTTTGAGAAGTTCTCGTATTTTTCGTTGTAGATCCAACTCACAACCACCGAGTCGTGCTATTCAACTCGTCCAGAGTTGGCGTCTCTTGTTTTTATTTGTTTTGTTTCTCAATTTCATCTCTTTCATGTGAAAGACTAGGTTCTATCTATTGATTTGGTAGATTCTTGAGATTCCATGGCTAGGGTTTTAAAAAACTGGGAGAGACTGGTGCGTGCTACCTTGGAAAGAGAGCAGCTCAGAGATGCTGGTCAAGGTCATGCGAGAAGACCAAGTGGGATCGCCGGTGCTGTTCAACTCCCACCCTCGCTTGGTCGCGCCACTAATATCGACGCCATCCTTCAGGCTGCGGATGAGATTCAAGCGGAGGACCCGCATGTTGCCAGGATACGTACGTTTTTCTCTTCTTCCTCCTATTTTCTTTGTTTTAGTGGTACTTGATCACGTGATCTGATGGCAATTTATGTTACGGAAGGGGAAATGACTTGAAAGTGACTTTATAGAGAAAGCTGGTGTTTATGTACGAGGTTGAGTTTGTTTGCTCATATTATTGATTATCGGAGATAAAATAGGTAGGAGTTGAATTCTTCCTTCCTTTCGTTGTTGTGCTGAAGGGAGTTTTGAGTTTAGACGAACTGGTTCTTGATCTTCTTTAGCTGCTGTGTTGTTCTTGCTTTGTCTGTCCGGTCTATGAAATACTAGTCGGCATAGACTTCCACGTCTAGCTGAACTAACACTATAAGAACTTATTTGATGGATTTATTGCAGGAACAAGAGGTTAACTATACATGATTGCGTAATTTAAGTTTACAGAAGCAATAAGCATGCTTGTAATGGAAACCATTTTATGTCGTAGAAATGACTATTGTGGGGCAATGCGATTTGATTTGAATGATCTTTGGGTCTCTTTCAGATTGTACATAAATGTCTGTCTGTATCATATTTCGTCACGAAGTATATTCAAGGGCTTGTAAATTCCAATATTTGAGGACTTTAGTTAAACCCAAACAGTTATTTGTGTTGAGTTGTTAAAGCAGATTTCTGATTTGGTTGAATGATTAAACTGAAAGCATCAGATCATATTGATTTTAATGTTAGCCAAGTTAGTCAGATAGATATAACATGAGGAAGTTTGAGAGTTTCTATTTACATCTATGAATTTGCTGTTTACTTTGGCAAAAAAATTGGATAATCAACCTGTTTTGGGTTCATTGTTAATTAGAATCTCACTGCAATAACATTGTTGTTCAGTTATAGACATCGAGTGCAACATGGTTATTACGTTTTTGAATATGTTTCTATGTGAATATGTTGGTGTGCAATATACTAGGAATCCAAATTACTTTATGACTTTAGACCCACCCAAAGTAAATAAGCATCTTGATAGAGTGGCCAGCTTTTCTCCTTATTGAGGTCGTTTTTTCTTTCTAAAAAAATTATTTAATAACTTCCATTTTATATTTGACCTCCAATGGCCTATTAGATTTGTACATTGACTGGTATATCTATGGTTACTCTAGGCATTTGTGTGTTTTTTTCTTAACCGTTTGTTCCACTTCTGAATCCTAATTTGTTTCTGGGTGGTGATATGTTTATTATTTATATGCTTTCAATTTCAGTTTGTGAGCAGGCATATGGTATGGCCCAAAACTTGGACCCAAATAGTGAAGGTAGAGGTGTCCTTCAGTTCAAGACTGGTTTGATGTCTGTAATTAAGGTACTATTATGTAAGCTTTTGATGTTATGTAGTTTTTTTCATATAGTGTAAATAATGTTTATGCTTATCCTGTCTAGATAGCAGTAAATTTACCATGGTCATTGGCCTTCTCTTAGGGTCCAGATCAATGGTATTGTTTTTTGTTGGTATGAGCTATGTTTACCACTTATCTGTTTTAGATCCTACTCATATTACACTGCTGCAATTTGCCAATATATTGATTTGACTGTACTGTTGTTTTGGACCCCCACTGACCACTCTAACATTAGAGGGTGTTTCGTATGATGGAATGTGCTCACCTTCCCAAAAATTTAATTTGTGGGAATCTGATTCCTATATTTGGTTTGCTTAAAAGTGTCCATATTTTTGGGTATGTGCCAATTTTCTCATAAACATGAGGATGCAATAGCAATTCCTGTAAAGAGTGGTGGGAAAGTAACTTCCCATGCAATTGGAAAGTTAAAATTTACTTTGATTAATATTTATTTTTTCTAATTCATTTTTTACCCAGGTTTTTTCCTAACTACAAAATCATGAAATCAAATTAATTTTAGAATTATTCTAATCACTATCAAATTAACTTTTAATTAATTTTCTTTCTAATTTCATGCATATTAAATATATAAAACTTTTTTGTTGTTTTATCATATATTCTTTAAGATAATTGCTTTCTTTTATTTGTATTTAAAATAAATATTATTTAAAAAGAAGATTTAAACTGACATTTTTGTCAATTATAAATATCATTGGAAAATATAAAACTAATATAATTTGCATTTTATTTGATAAGGATAGTTTTGGAAATTACCATCATATTCTTAGTAAAATATTTGGTGAACCAAATATGTCAATGCAACTTTTTTAAGATTTACCTATATTTCTATTTCTAATAATCTATGTATATTGATTTCATCTTCCATCGAGTTTTCTGATTATAACAATATGCTTGCATGTTATTCCACAATTTATATTGTTTCATTCTTGATTTGGATTTGATGTTGATTTACTTCATCTGCTATCTAACAACTACTACTACATGACTGAACCTTGGTGCCTTTTCCCCCCATCATTTCATTCTAAATTCTTATTTTGATCGCCATTTTCTTTGTCCTGCAGCAAAAACTTGCCAAAAGGGATGGTGGCCGAATAGATCGTAATCGTGATATTGAACATTTATGGGAGTTCTATAAGCTCTATAAGAGACGGCACAAAGTAGATGATATCCAAAGAGAAGAACAAAGATGGCGGGAATCTGGAACCTTCTCTTCTACTAGTTTGGGAGAGTATGGATACCTGATGCTATTCTATTAGTTTCCTTGTGATTTAATTTGTGTGCTTATGTTTTTGGCAATATTAAGTACTATTCTCAAACCATCTGTCTTGAATTAGAATACGTTGGGGGAATTAATACAATTATTTGATTTTTTATCCTATTTAATGAATGATCTCTAAGTTTAGTCTAAGCAAACTATCATCAATCGGAATTTAAATAAGTACAGAGGGAAGGTTTACAAAACTCTGAAGTTGATGATTTAACATTGGAATTTAAATACTTGCATCCTGTTTAAATTTAGTGTAGAAGCTAAGCACCACACTGAAGTTGGATTTAGTTGTAACATTTATCTGTTCGTTAAATTTTCATCGTGGCCAGTTTTCTACTTCTTTTTGGTTGGCATATTTTCTATTTCATGATTTTATTATTGTTATTTTTTGTGCCATGAAATCTGTAGTGCTTTAGGAATGAAGAAGGTCCTTGCTACTTTGAGGGCCTTAGTGGAGGTCATGGAGGCACTTAGCAAAGATGCCGATCCGGATGGGGTTGGAAGGCTTATTAAGGATGAGGTACATGTGATTAACACCCACTGAATGTGCTCTTCAGTGAGCGTCTTGGATATTTTCAATATTTATATATTATTCATTTGCATGTTGTACTTCTAGCTTGTCAATGAAGTTCCTATGATATTTTCTTTTATAACCTGTTCTCCATGAAACTGTTACTAACAACTTCGCTCTTTGCTTTTTTATCTCATGTTTTAACTCGTTTATGTCTTGAAATAAGGTATATGGTTGACCTTTATTTGGTTGAAAACTATATGATCTTTTATATATTCTTTCAGTTGCGAAGAATTAAAAATGCTGATGCAACTATATCTGGTGAACTCACGCCCTACAATATTGTCCCTTTAGAAGCACCATCATTCACAAATGCTATTGGACTTTTTCCTGAAGTAAGTCTAAATCTTTAATCAGTCATGCTACAACTTTTGCCCACTGGTTGCTAGAACCTCATATTGAATTGGTTACTTCAAAGGCTTATAGTTGCAAACTTGTAGTTGCTTTTGTTGTTTACTGCTTGATCTATGTTTATGTTGAAATCATTATTCGACAGCGTGCTTTGGTTAAAGCTGCGTGGCTCAAATTTTTTTTCTTTATGCTAATATTACCAGGTTAGAGGTGCAATATCTGCAATTAGATACACTGAACATTTTCCCAGGCTTCCTTCAAGTTTTTCGATTTCTGGGCAACGGGATCCTGACATGTTTGATCTTCTGGAGTATGTGTTTGGTTTTCAGGTTTGTGACTGTGTGTACTTAGCACTTTATGTACTTGGATCATATTGATTTGTTGGTTAAATTTGTTATATGTGCAGAATTATTCTTGCCATTTATGTTAGTTTCTTTTCCTTTGGCTCTTTTTGGGATGTTATGTATTGTTTTCTGTCGTCTTGCATATATGTTAGTATACTTTTCATCGTGAAACCCTCATAAAGCAAGACATAACTTTTTGGGATATGAAATTCTTTATTTGCTGTCATTTGCAACATATTTCAGAAGCTTTCTTTTAAGACTTATGATTGCTTTTGTGGAATTGGCTGGTGGGATGCCTTTTTACATGACTGGTCATTTGCAGTGCTTGGGCTACACGTACATGAAGAGTAGGAAGAAGGCTGATACGATTATGTATCTGATAATTTTATTACTTAATGCAATGATGCTGTGCATTTTTTACCTATACTACCATATTATCTCCTTTTTAGCATGTAGGTTAAGTGAACTGTTACCCTTTATCATTTTTTGTTACACGTTTCTACCTATTTTGATTGATTTGAAAAACCTTAATGAAGAACTAGATGCCTGAATCAGCTCTATGCTTTATCATTGGATTGATAGAATCTGATATTAATCTGGTGCATATTTTGTAGAATGTTAATGTATATTGTAATGATTATTGAAGAATACTTAATTATAACTGATTGTATTTATGTATGCTGAGTTTAAAAAAGTTTCTGATATTTCTTTTTTTCCACCATCAGTCCATTGTCATCTCTCCATTTCTTTGTTAACCAAGCCTTTTTCCTCCTTCAGAAAGATAATGTAAGGAACCAGCGTGAGAATGTTGTTCTTACTATAGCAAATGCACAATCTCGACTTGGCATACCTGTTGAAGCTGATCCAGTAAGTTCTTAATAATCCTTTTTACTATTTTATTGGTGCCTTTCCTTTCAAAAGAATTTTATAGAGGCTTTTGATTCTTTGTTGTTCTTTTTCTGTTTGTCATTTCTATTTTAGAAAATTGTACACACCAAAATTGTAGTTGCTGGATTATAGGAGGGGAACTCCTTATGTGACTGTCTATGCTCTAAAATACAAAATTCTGTTTACGTGCTATGTAAGCTGGAATGCTTAATTTTTAGATATCCTTGAAAACTGAAGCTTAATAGTTTGGTGTTGTATGCAAAGGTTTTACTGCTGGCCTAGTTATTGGAGATGGTTTAGGGGTTTAGCTAATTACAAACATGCTAATTTTTATGTATTGCCAAGCTTTCTTTCTAAACCTGGATGGCTAGATTTTTAGGAAATTTCTCACTATTTTTAATTTTTTTAATGAAATTATATAATAATAAATTTTTTGTGGATTTTAGAAGCACTTAAACTGACCCATATTTAGCACTTAAATAAGGGATTGGATGAAATTGGTTGCGATAGCATGTTAGGTTAGGTGCTTTTCTTTGCAGTTTGCAACTACTAATTTTGTTTGGTGATGTGCTCCTTGTTTATTTTTTCAAGTTAGGCATCCTAAATAACTTGCAGTTTGCTGATCAAATTCTTTTTTCATTAATTATGTTTCCATTTTTTCTAGAAAATTGATGAGAAAGCAATCAATGAGGTTTTCTTGAAAGTCCTGGATAACTACATCAAATGGTGCAGATACTTGCGGATACGACTGGTTTGGAATAGGTTACAGCTGCAACTTTGAAGCTGTTCCTTTTCTCTTGTCTTATGCATTGAGGTACTTTTTAATTTGTTACTAGATTGATGCTAATTTTGTTTCCTGCAGTTTGGAAGCAATTAATAGGGATAGGAAGCTGTTTTTGGTTTCTTTATACTTTCTCATATGGGGTGAAGCTGCAAATGTCCGTTTTCTGCCTGAGTGTATTTGCTACATATTCCATCATGTGAGTTTGTTCAGCTCTCAGTTAGTGCTACTTAACTTTTACTTTCTATCATGTGGTCTAGAGGTGTCCATGGGCTGGGCCGAGGCCCGTTTCAAAAAAATTTTCAAGCACAGACCCATTTTGGGCTTGGCCCGTGCTAAAAGCCCATTTCACTATTCAAAAAATAATAAAAAATAAAAAATATATATTTTAATTGATATTTTATATACTTTTATAATTAAATTTAAATTAAAAAAATATTTTTTATTACTTAAATTGAATTTGCGCCAGCCCAAGGTGCGAAAATCCTTGTCCAAGCCCGGACTGGGTGGCTACCAGGCCCTTGGACAGGTCTAATGTGGTTTCATTAATGATGTCTTTATTTTGGAGTTCTAGATGGCAAGGGAGTTGGATTCAATAGTGGATCATGGAGAAGCTAATCCTGCTCGAAGCTGTACCGCTGAGAGTGGCTCTGTGTCCTTCCTTGAGCAAATCATATGTCCTATTTATAATACGATGGCAGAGGTCAGTTCTTTTTGTACTTTCTATATATCCTCTTTTCTTTAGGGCTCATATTCATGTTAGTGGTGCATATTTGCTAACCTGCTTATGAAAGTTATCTTTAGCATGTCCATTAAGCTTTGACTATGGTCATCAGTTTTTGCTATTCTGTTTTTAGTCGTGTTTTTGTGTGATTTGCACCTTTCATTTTGGAATTAATGCTGTCCCCGTGAGAGGATTATTCTGGGGTTCTTGCTTGCTTGAGAAAAATTAACATCATAAACTCTTTAACTATAGACCTGATTTTACTGTTCATGTTCTCACTTGGTTACAGGCAATGATTCTTGACTCATTGGAGGGCTGTAGACCTGATTAGAGTCTTATTTTTTCTTTTGATATGTTTTTTCTATATGTTCTTGGAATTGTTGTTAATATTTATGTTAGCTGTTCAGGAGGCTGCTAGAAACAATAATGGCAAAGCTGCACATTCTTCATGGCGTAATTATGACGATTTCAATGAATACTTTTGGTTTGTTACACTGTCTAAGGATTTTGTTTGGTGAAGTTTGGCACACTGATGTGCAGTTTTTACAATCCTGTTCTCATTTATAATTTATATGTATAGGTCACCTGCTTGCTTTGAATTGAGCTGGCCCATGAGGAGAGAATCCCCATTTCTGTTGTCGCCTAAGAAGGGGAAGAGAGTAAGTTCCACTGATCATTTCTGACCAAAACTATTTTGTTTATTTAAACCTTTTATTTTTCTTTCAATCTTTTGTAAGTCTACCTACTGGAGTTTTAATTTTAAACCTTTGAGGGCAACCCTTGGTGGCAACATAAATTTGCTCCTTTGTTAGTAAAGTCATGGGTTTGAGTCATGGAAACAGCCCTTTGCCTATGGAAACTGTCATGGGAAGCCCCTTTTATGCCTATGGAGCAAAATAAATCATGATACTTGAAGGGGTCATGGATGTGTTATATGGAAACTGTAATCCTATTTCTGATATAAATGTCTAAAGCTACTTAGTAATATTACATTGGGTGCTGTTCTCAAGGGACCATAATGGTAAAATCTGATCTGTGGAGTGTATCCCAATGTAGTAGGAAAGGCATTGTGCATTGTTTGCTATTCTTATGAAGGGTTGAATTTCAGTTCTTAGTTTATATTTTAAGGGAAAGAATTATTAAGTTGTTGTTTATAAAGGGATAAAAATCTTTTTGTTTTAATTACCCTGATAATCTTTTGCACGCAACTCTTTTGTGCTCCTGCTCCTGCTGCTGCTTTACTGATGTATGCTGTATCTCTTGATCCTTTACTGTGAATATTGATTTATTAGGAGCCCTCTTTCCTGTTATCATATTTTGGTGCTGAATCGCCTCTTGCAAATAGAATGCGAAGATGGAAAAACTGCTAAAAACATTTCTTTTCTGATCTTCCTGCTGATCCATCATGTTCCTATTATGTACTGAATCACTATTTCTTATGACCACCCTTTTTCTCCTTACTCTTTTTTGTAAATAAAGTAGGCAATACATCCATATTGGTTATGTAATTTCAACTGCTCCTTTATGACTCTTAACCAATTTTTTTAAACTGATAATTATCCCCTTGTTCTTTTTTCCTGTTGATTTCACAGACTGGTAAAAGCACTTTTGTAGAGCATCGGACATTCCTTCACTTGTATCGAAGTTTTCATCGTCTTTGGATCTTTCTGGTTGTAATGTTCCAGGTAGGCCTTTTTGCTTCCATAGAAAAATTCTTATAGATGTTGCATGTAGTCTGTTTATCTTTTGAAGATGAAATTAGTTGACTTCCTTTTGTTTGCAGGCATTGGCAATTATAGCATTCAGAAAAGGACGTCTTAATTTAAATACTTTTAAGATATTACTTAGTATCGGACCGACTTTTGCTATTATGAACTTCATAGAGAGTACGTTCTTGGCTTTATTGATATTCATCTGCAGTTATTACTTAAATATTTCTTGTATATTCATGCTTTAGTTTATTTTAATTTGGATTATTGGCAAGACTTGCATATGTCCGGGCTTAACCGTGTTTTCATTTGGTTACTTTTCTGCTTAGTTAGGTTGTTTAGATGTCCTGCTCATGTTTGGGGCTTACGCCACTGCGAGAGGCATGGCCATTTCCAGGCTGGTTATACGATTTTTTTGGTGTGGCTTGACCTCTGTATTTGTGACCTATGTTTATGTGTAAGTTTGTGCTTCTTTTAAATGATCGAAAATATTTTCTTGTTGATAGTCATCTGTTATGTGTTCATGCTGATTCACATATATATATACACATGCAGGAGGGTTTTGGAGGAAATGAATGATCGGAACAGCAATTCATTATATTTTCGGATATATATACTTGTCTTGGGTGTTTACGCAGCCTTGCGGTTGATTCTTGGCTTGTTACTGAAGTTTCCTGCATGTCATACCTTGTCTGAAATGTCGGATCAATCATTTTTCCAGTTTTTCAAATGGATTTATCAGGTTTGTTCACTTTTTCTTAATAGTTGAGATGATCAAATGATTTTGGAATGGATCACTTGGTAATTCATATACGTTAATTTGCACATTTCAGGAGCGTTATTATGTTGGGCGTGGCCTTTATGAAAGGATGACTGACTATTTCAGGTTTGTTTTTGTGTTCTATTGAAATTGGGATTTCATGCTTACTGTGATCATTTGACATTGTTGATTTTGTCTATTACATTGTCAAGTGGTTGACAATAACTTTTATCCTGTTCCTTTTCTTGATTCTTCAGGGGAATTTTTTTTTTGGGTGTGTTGTGGTGCCTCTAAGTCTGTAATGATGTAATTTTTCAGTACTTTGGCTGAAAATGGTGCCATGATTTTGTTTGCCATATACAGTTGGAGTTAACGCTTCATATTGATGATAAAATGCTTGTGGATGTACTTGATAGATTGCTGGTCAACAAATTTTCTTTATCTCTATATTCTTTTTGCATTGTATGTTGATGTCATGTTTATTTGTCGTCGTTTTATTTTTCTGAAATAATGAAGTTCGCTAATATTTTCTGTGCCTGTGCTATCTACTCCCTTCATTTGGTTCTTTGTTGCTGCAGATATGTCTTATTCTGGTTGGTCATATTTCTCTGTAAATTCACATTTGCGTATTTTCTTCAGGCAAGCCATCAAGTTGCTATTTTACCTTTCGCTAGGGTTTTTGTAGTTTATGGTAGACATCTTTCAAATATGTGGATTTAAATATCTGACACCGACATTTTCTTTTATATATTTTTTCCTGAATTACAGATAAGACCCCTTGTCTCACCTACGAATACCATTATGGATCTTCGATCTCTGCGATACTCTTGGCATGATCTTGTCTCGAAGAGTATGTTCATCAACCCTTGTTTTTTGTTTGCTTGGTTTTATAAAGCACCAACTTTAGATTCTATGGAACATATTTCTCCCTTTTCTTGTAGCAGGTAAAAGTTCTGCTATTACAGTGTTAAGAAGATAGAAAATTAAATTATCGAGAACTTATTTGCTAATTGTACAAATTAGAGTCAAATTAAGTGAATAAGGGGTTAAATCCCAATGTTATGGGTTCTTTTTGGCTATTATTAAAATGGATATGTATTTCCCTCAAACATTTAGATCGCACTTTGTTCGGGCTACGCTAAGAAGATAAAATTTCCATTCAATGTGCCCAAGTTGCATGTCTTGTACATTCATCTTTTATATAAGCATTTGGAATTAAGTGCTTGTCTTGGTCCAAGTTTGTTACATCTGTTGTACATGAGAATGCTTAAGAAAATCTTATTCAGAATTTGGAAGTATGGAGTTGAAGTGTTCCGACTTCCCTTTATTACTTCCCAAGATATGCATCGATCATCATAATTGTTCATGTATCTGAGCCTCATATGTGTGTACTCTGATTATCAATTTTATCAACAAGAAGGTAATGAAGTGGATCGCTATATGCAATCGAGAGATATAGGGTGCCAATGGAAGGAATATATTGAGTCACCGGACAAGTAGCACAAAAATCAGATTTTAAGAAAGGGCCTTTGCCTTTATTTCAATTCCTATTTTTGCCAATGGTTGTGGAACTCTAAGGGAGTTGCGTACCTTTATTTTGCTGAAACTTTCAACTTGTTTTATTCATGAATAATATACCTCTTAAAGTTTTACAATTTAGGAAATAGAATGGAAACCCTTATTTTTTATTCTGATAAGGAAAACAAGAATATGACAACAAAATATCCTGATTTACTATGAAAGTTTTATTAAATCACTAGGGAAATTCAAGGAAATAAAGATCAGAATAAAATTCAATCAGAACCTGAATCAAATCCCCTATCAGAATTTTACTCTTCGTTTGGCAAATATTTCGGTTCTGCTCATGTTGTGTTTTGTCCATCAAGAAGTTTTCTCGTTACATATATTGGTCATATCTTATCTTGTTATGGCCTCATGGTGACATAATATTATTATATTTTATAGTCTTGGACTGTTAGAATACTGTGAATGTATAAAGCTTTGAATACTACCCACTTATGTTTCATTGAGGTGTCTGTTCTTCAAGTTGAAGTTTGTGTCATTAATCTATTCTTTTTATATTTTTTCTGCAGATAATAATAATGTCTTGACCATCGTTAGTCTGTGGGCTCCTGTTATCGCTGTGAGTACAACATATCTATTTAAGCATATGTGCTTGGAACTTGTTGGCTTTCTGACTTATTCATTCTCTCTCTCTCCATATATATATGTTTGGACATAGAAAATTGTTAAAAACAAGTAGGTCATTGGTTTATCTCAAATGCTCTGGGCTATTGCCTGTGCCTGAGTTTTTTTGCTTGTCCAGTATATTGGCTTTATCCAATTTCAGCTGATTATTGTCAAGAAGCTTAAATATTATGAAAATGTTTTGACATACATTTGTTTAACTTATACTGTATTCTCTCCCTTTTCTCCAGATTTATCTCATGGACATTCACATATGGTACACTTTACTGTCTGCAATTATTGGTGGTGTCATGGGTGCAAGGGCTCGGTTAGGCGAGGTATTACATTGGTGTTTTCTCTATCCTTGGCGATATTACAGTCTGTGCTCCTTTGTTACGATTCCTACTATTCAATGTTGCTTTTATCACAGATACGCTCAACTGAAATGGTGCATAAACGGTTTGAGAGCTTCCCAGAAGCCTTTGCCAAGAACCTTGTTTCACAGCAAACTAAAAGGTAATTTTTTACATCTTGGCAATTTTAAGTATAGGCTTCTGGGCTAAAATGGTGTACCAGATTTGATTACCCTTTTATTAAATTTGATCATCAATCCCTTTTCTATGTTCTGTTTCTTTTTTGTTGTTCATTTGATTTCCTAAAATGTATTTTTTTAAAAGATAGATATAGATATTTAATCATAGTTATTTACTTGTGTCAAATATAAGCAGAGATGTATGATCATATTTATTGCAATTTTGTGGACTATGGATAGACTCAATGAAGCAGGCCCCAGATAGCATATTGGCTTGTTAGAATACAGAATGGGGAATAGGTTACTTGTATATTGAATGTTTCTGATTGATCATAATTAGGTCTTTGCTGGCCTTAATTGTTTTTCAGACTATTTTACCTAGTTAATCATCCAAGAAAAATGGACATAAGAGTAAAAGGAATATAAAAGGGCTAACCTGAATTAACTTTTTTTCCCTCTCTCTCGTCTTAATTTCTGCTCTCTCTGTCTTGCTTGTAACTTGGTCCTTATCTGGCTGGCTGCGAAGTTATTAAAATAGATGCCATTTTCTATCCTTCGAGCCTTTACCTGCTGTTGTTTGGTCTGTCTTTATATGCAAAGAAAGTAGTTTGATGTTATTCAAATATGGTTTATGTGGTTTATGCTGCATTTGGTCAAGTAAATATTTCTACCAGAATTCTTCCCTCCCCTGTCTAAAAACAAAAAGGAGTAGCATGTAAAACACTCTGCAGTTCTTAAATAACTTCATAACTTGACAACAACGAGAGAATGTTTTCACACTGTTTATAGGGTCAAATATGTTTTCCTTTTTATATAATTTCCCTGTTAATCTCTTTTAATTTCCTTTTTCCTTTTTTTGTTTCCGTCTTTGTTGCTCTTGCAGGATGCCATTTGATAGACAAACACCTGAGGTGGGTGATGCCTTTATATTTCGTCGCTTCTAATTCTAATTTTCTAAAACTCATTAAGGTGATTGTATCTTTGCAAATCTTTAGTACTGGCAGAATCTTGATTGATTAGATGGTCCTTTTGTAGAAGTAAATCTTTTAGGCTTAGCTAGGTTGTGTGGGTAGAAAGAAGGAAAGATGGAAAATTGGAAGAGAAGCAAAGCGGAAATGTGGAAAACATGTCTTTCCATCCTTGTGGTTGCTAGAGTCGAAGAATGAAAACCAAATGAAATAATTAAAAGTTTGTTTATTTTTCACGAACAGGTTTCTCAGGAAAATAACAAGACATATGCTGCTCTATTTTCTCCATTTTGGAATGAGATAATTAAAAGTTTGCGTGAAGAAGACTATATCAGCAACAGGTAAATTATTGAGTTAGACTTTACTGCTCTCGTGATGCTAATGTTCATTTTGAGATTGGTACTCACTGGTTACCTTTAATTTCTTATATTTTAAGGGAGATGGATTTGCTTTTAATTCCCAGCAACAGAGGAAGTCTAAGATTAGTTCAGTGGCCTTTGTTTCTTCTAAGCAGTAAGGTGGGACCTGTTAAATTGTATTGAAACAAATAATTACTGAAAGACTGATTCTATGCTAATTTCTTTCATGTTCATGGGCAACATGTTTTCAGATCTTATTGGCAGTCGATCTGGCTATTGACTGCAAAGATACACAGGCTGATCTTTGGAATAGGATATGCAAGGATGAATATATGGCATATGCAGTTCAGGAGTGCTACTACAGTATTGAAAAAATTTTACATTCATTGGTGGATGGTGAAGGGAGACTCTGGTATGTAGCAGCTGCATGCTTTATTTTTTGTCTTTTTTTCATGGGGTTATCATTAAGAGCCTGCCCACAATTACTTGTCCTTTACCTTGTTTATGACAGGGTTGAAAGGATATACCGTGAGATTAATAACAGTATATCAGAGGGTTCACTTGTCATAACCTTGTCTTTGAAGAAGCTTCCTGTGGTTCTTCAAAAGTTGACTGCTTTGCTCGGGCTGGTAATAATAGAAACTCTTTGCATCTTTTAATTGTTTCAATCACTGCTGCTAAATTCATAGTACAAAAACCCTCTTTGTTTCATTTGCTTTTTATTCTTTTACTTTCCCTCCTTTTCGTTCTTGTTCCATCCCCCACCATTGCAGTGGTTTATTGGTATGACTCCTTTTTTACTATTCTATGAGTAAATTTGAAATTTCTTGATATTGCAGTATGATATGTTTGATTGCTCTTTTACTTTTTCATAATTAGGTGTTGAGCATAATAAATTGATTTCAATGTTGGTGTCTCTTCAATTAGAAATTGAGCAAATTAATTTTCAATGTGCCTGGTACTGGTATATAGTGAAGTCTGTATAGATGTACATCATACTCTTTTTGTTGCTCGAAATGTGTTCTGATAATAAACTGGTTTTATTTAGCTAAGGAATGAAAAACCTGAAGAGAAAGGTGCTGCAAATGCTGTTTATCAACTATATGAGGTTGTTACACATGACCTGTTATCACCTGATTTGAGGTAAATTCTAGGACATACATTTTTTAGTGTGCGTTCAATTAAATCTTCCTTTCTGAAACATTTGTTTTTGCTGTGAGATGTCAGGGAGCAGCTTGATACATGGAACATTTTGGCTAGAGCAAGAAATGAAGGTCGTCTATTTTCTAGAATAGAGTGGCCCAAGGACCCAGAAATTGTATGCATTTGTTGAATTTGATATATACTGCTAATCTCCCCTTTTCTTGTCTTACCCTTGTTTCATCACTTACTGTGTCCAACTTTTTCTCTTACAGAGGGAGCAGGTGAAGCGACTGTATCTTCTTCTGACTGTAAAGGATTCTGCAGCTAACATTCCTAAGAATCTAGAGGCGAGGAGAAGATTGGAATTTTTCACTAATTCATTATTTATGGATATGCCTCCAGCTAAGCCAGTTTGCGAAATGATGCCATTTTGGTATGTATATACAATATGTCTGAAAATTGACTTAAATTTGATTCTGCAATATTATCGTATATTGAACTAATTATTTATTTATTGTTTGAAAACAGTGTCTTTACCCCGTACTACAGTGAGACTGTACTTTATAGCCCCAAAGAATTGCGTGAGGAAAATGAGGATGGAATATCTACTATTTTCTATCTTCAGAAAATCTTTCCAGGTATATCATTTCATAATTATCTTAAGTGAGGTCATCCTTTCCTGTATCATAATGCTGTTGTTTGTCAATAGTTGAATGTTTAATCTAAGTCAGAGTCCTACCTTTCCCATCCCCCTTTTATTATTTTTCCAATGAATCTTTAACTGCTGTTCCAGCATCATGATAGAGCATATGTTTCTTTTCTATGTCGCCATCTTGTGTTGCTGAAGATTATTTAGATGTTACGTTCCCTATCATGTGACTTGCATTGGTCCTTTGTTAAATACTGAGCTGTTGATTAGTGTTCCAATATTATTGTTATTGACAGACTGCAACAAAATGGTTAATTGAGTGTTATTTTTTGAATTTTCGGTACTATGTGATGGTTATCATATTATCGATGTTGAATACCTAAAATTCTTCGTTGTGGTGCTTTCTTGTTGAGTTCTATCTTCGTTGGAATTTGGATTAAGGCGGCTTGGGTGGAAAGAATGGAAACACTATTTGCTGCTCCTTATTTGGTTATGGTTCATGCAAGTAGTACAAACATTCTTCACTTTGCCCTAAAACCTCATTTGACTTGTTTCCCCAAGTAGAGGAAAGAAAATTGGATGGAAAGGGGATCAAAGTTTTCATTGTGAATGTCATTCATTCTCTTGTTCTTTCTTCCTTTTCTAAATATTTTGTACACTAAAAGAGAATGGCTGTGAGAGTGTAGGTTCATGTATCCTTTAATTGTGTTTCCTTTCCTTCTCCAGACAATAATACATCATTTTCCTTCCCTTTACCTTACTCTTCTAATCTTATCCAAAAAAATATCATAAATCCTATCTGTCCCTTTTAAAGTACCTCGCTCTCCTGTATTCCTTCCTATATATGAATATAGCTTCTTAACTTCTGGTTATATAAGTCAGAAATTATACATGCTCAAGGCATTTTGGTAAAAATTGTGCTGTTACTATTCTTATTGTTACATTTTGGTAAAATCATGCTGTAGATTCATGTATCCTTTAATTTCATTTCCTCTCCTCCAGCAGACAATAAAGCATCATTTTCCTTCCCTTTACCTTAATCTTCTTACCTTGTCCAATCAAATTAATGTACATCCTTTCCATCCCTTTAAAGTACATTTCCTGTATTTCTTTCTATGTATGATGAATTCTGGTTTTAAGTTGGAAAGTATTACATGCTGAAGGCATTTTGATGAAATCATGCTGTTAACATTCTTATTGTTGATTCTGGTTAGTTGCTTGACGCCAGGCATGTCAACCTTTATCTCTTAAATATAATGTGTTTCTAATAAATGCAAAGGTCTTTATTTGCATCCAAGCAGCATATGTGTTGTTACCTACTCTTAACTGTTGAATTGTTTTCGAACTCTTTCTCCAATTCCCGGTCAAGTTTTGTAGCATGCCAGGTTGGATGGAATTATTTGCAAGCAGACAATAAAGCATAATTTTCCTTACCTTTACCTTACTCTTCTTACCTTATCCAATCAAATTATCGTACATCCTTTCCATCCCTTTAAAGTACATTTCCTGTATTTCTTTCTTTGTATGATGAATTGTGGTTATAAGTTGGAAAGTATTACATGCTGAAGGCCTTTTGATAAAATCATGCTGTTAACATTCTTATTGTCGATTCTGGTTAGTTGCTTGATGCCAGGCGTGTCAAGCTTTATCTCTTAAATATAATGTGTTTCTAATAAATGCAAAGGTCTTTATTTGCATCCAAGCAGCATGTGTTGTTACCTACTCTTAACTGCTGAATTGTTTTCGAACTCTTTCTCCAATTCCTGGTCAAGTTTTGTAGCATGCCAGGTTGGATGGAATTATTTGCAAGCATTTCTTTTTGTATATATTCTAAAGAGAGAATTGATATTAATTGCAATCATTTTTGTATGGTGAATTTGTTTTTTAAGACAGATGATTCTCTGCACTTCGAATTGGGTTTGCTGAAATGTTACTTGTTTTTTAATAAATTTGATAGAAAGCAGTAACAAAGAAAATAATTAAAACTTGAGTTTCCTAGCACTATCGTGCAATTTATGGTTGGATTTGAGAAGCAAATAAGTTCCTGATTGACAACACAGGTGGGGGAGTGGGAGCAGAAATAAATAGCATTTGATGCCTACCTCTGACATGCCCCATTGTTATCCCTATTGTTTTTAGTTTAGTTATATTCGTGTACTTATGAAATTGTCTTGCTTCGCATCCTTGCCTGTTGTTGAGGGCTTATTTTATATTGGGTTATATCTCTATGTGATAAAGTCCCTGTTCTTCTGACTTTAGATGAATGGGAGAATTATTTAGAGCGGATTAATGAAGGAAAGTCTACCGGGAATGTAGAAGCTCAACGAAGTAATAATGACTTGGAGCTTCGATTTTGGGCATCTTATCGAGGGCAGACTCTAGCCAGGACTGGTTAGCCAGTATTTCTTTCTTATGGAATACCTGATATATCTAGTCCAGTATTATGTGAGATGCCGAAAGGCTGTTTATTCTTTCAATATGATTTCTCTTATAATCTTGAAATGCAGTTCGTGGTATGATGTATTATAGAAGGGCATTAATGCTACAAAGTTTTCTAGAAAGGAGATCTTTGGGAGGTATTCACTTCAAACCTTATGCAATGACCTGTACTGTTAAGGATAAGCCATTGATATGCTCATACCATATTTTCTTGTTTAACAGTGGATGCATATTCTCAAAGCGACTACCTGACAACTGAAGGCTTTGAATTGTCTCGTGAAGCTCGAGCACAAGCAGATATAAAGTTTACTTATGTTGTTTCATGTCAAATTTATGGTCAACAGAAGCAGAATAAGAAACCTGAGGCTGTTGATATTGCTCTTTTGCTACAGAGGTATTGTTTACCTTTTATTGATTGAAGACAGATAATAGCACCTAATTGACCTTAATATAAAGTTGATTCAGGGGGGCCACTGAGCTGCAAGATTCAGTTGCCAAGTAGTAAAGCATGTTTGGTTGGTCAAAAGCTTGGATGCTAAGTGTCTGGCTTGCTTGTCGTTCAGATACTTTAATGCCATTCCTTACAGTTACAGATCCCTTGTTGTTAGCATTACGATAATATCATTTCATAAAGGCTTTACTATCTTCATTCTGTTTGCTTCTGTATAATTTACTCAGGATCTTTGATTAATTGCACCTTGTGGCTTTTATGATATTGGTATGATCCTTGATTTATTGTACCATGTTATGGCTTTAATGACAATGGTATTTTGTTTCTTTTTTCTAGGAATGAAGCCCTTCGAGTTGCATTCATACATGCTGAGGAGGTTGGAGCGGACGGGAAAAGGCAATTTTATTCAAAGCTTGTCAAAGCTGATATAAATGGAAAAGATCAGGTTCAGCATTGACTTTCTTGTCTTGTATTTATTAAAAATCTTTTATTGGCATGGATTGATGGTTGCACATAGTTTTTCTAAGTAAAAATACAAGTAGTGAGCTAATAACTAGGTTGAATTTGTATTTTTATTTTGGTGGGGGTAGGCAGAGCGTTCCAACGTGCCAACATCTTTATTATGGTTTGATGTCCTTTACTAGTGATGTGCATTTCCATTCATTCTTTTCACATTAGTTGAATTAAAATAAAGATCCTTAGTCAAAATCAAATTTCAAGTGATGGTGGAAAGATAGTAAACAAGTTGCAAGTGCAACAATGTTCTTTTCTTAATGTTTTCAAAATAGTCATTTGTTGGAATGAGAGCTTGCTTCATTTTGTTCGCTTTGCAAGTACGTTTATGCTTTGTCATTCTTGGCCTTGAAGTCAGTGAGCTATTTCTTCACTTAGATTTGATATGATATGTGCATGCTAAAATTTGACTTTGTTTCAACTTTTTAGGTTGTACTTCGATATATCATTGCAATTATTGGACTATAATATGTTGTGGGAATAATAAACTTTGATTACAATATATATTGTTGAACTGCTTCAGCGGCAGAGCTGAATAATTATCTTTTTTTCTGTATAGATTATGTTTTTTTTTACCCTACCAGTCACTGTAGGTTGTTTTACAAGGCCTTTATAGTGCCTTTCTTAGGTGTGTGGTGGATATACTTTCTTGGATTTAATGACTCCTGCCCTTTTATTGCCATAAATTTGCTTGCTGGATAGTTTTTTATATTTAATTTTTTTGTTAAATATACAATTTTTTATGGTTCTGTTTTCTCCTATAATGTTATAGAAGAGATTTGTTGTTAAATTTTTCTATCCCTTTTTCCTTTTTTCAGGAAGTCTATTCAATTAAACTTCCTGGAGATCCTAAGCTTGGAGAAGGGAAACCTGAAAACCAGAACCATGCTATTATCTTCACACGAGGGGAAGCTATTCAAACTATTGACATGAATCAGGTAATTTAGTATTCTGTGCATTGTTCTGAGTCCTTGTAGTTTTTGTTATTAAAAGAAATTGAACTTAATATTCGTAATTGAGTGTCAATTAGGAAGCTGGTAAATGCTTCTTTCAGTCTTAACCTTTTGGCTTTCAGCGTGATTTTAGTAAAAAGAAAAGAGGTTCATATAGTTTTGTCAGCACTAGTTGTCTAGTTCCACGTCTCTACATATTTTTTATATGATAATACATTTCAAGAAAAGCAGAAATAAATGGGGCCAGATCTTTTGTTGCCGAGTACTCAAGGCCTGCTGACTTGGATATTTTATCTGTTGGCTTGATAAGTTCTTTGGTTAATTGATTAGTATGCATTATTGTTGGATTTGTCTATCACTCTATTTTCTGTTATTTTGGTTTCTTCACTGTTGTTAGTACTCACTACTCAGTGATGAGTGATGACTAGGAATGCTGGATTCTACCATGAAACTGGTGTCTGCTGGGACTAGACCTGTGACCTGTCCATGGGCTGGGCAGCCCCCACCCGGTAGGCCTGGCCTGTCTTGGGCTGGGCTTGGACAAGGTTTATGTCTTGGCCTAGCCTGGCTCGAATTTAATTTAAATAATAATTTTTTTAAAAAAAAAATTAAACTTAATTTTAAAATATTAGTCTAAAAAATATTTTTAATATTTTAATTTTTTTAACAGTGAACTGGCCTTTTGGGCCGGGCTGGGCTGAAAATGACTCTGGGCTTATTTTTTGGATTTGGGCCACACTCTAGCCCAGCCCATGGACAGGTCTGCTTAAAAAAAAGATGTAAAAATTTTCATTCTATTTGTGGTGCTTGTAGATGATTTAATCATATATTTCTATGGCTGCTTTGATTATGGTTGCTTCAAATGTGGTTCTATTTTGTGCGTATTACGGTAGCTTTGATTTCCATGGCTCACTGGTTTCAAGATCTTGTTCTATTTTCATGCTTGTTTATGTTTCCTGGAATCTGTGCAGATAAGCTGCTTGTTATTATTAAGGGAAAGCTGTGAGAAGTTCTAGCATGAGCTTTTTAAAATAAGCTTTGTATCAGCTCCAACGAGACAAAACGTTTCTCAATTACACAAATTATTATAACTTATAAAAGTTGTGTAATTATACAATTACACATAACAGTACCCAATTACACAAGAATTACTTAATTACACAACTTATTACAACTTTCATAATATTTTGGGTAATACTTTTTGTAACATTGGGGCTAATGGAAAGCTCATATTAAGGGGCTCTTTTTAGAAATTTCCGAAGGCTGTAGCAGAGTTAACACATCATTAACATTTCTGCTTTTTGTTGGATGTCTAGCATTTCAAATATCCATGTTATAGTTTCATTTGATGTTTCTCTGTGTGTTCTAGTCTTTCTTATTAGGTGCTGTGTTTACTTTCTCCACAGATGCCTTGTAATACTTGCCTTTCATGTTGGTTTTTCTTTTTTTTTTTTGCAAGGTTAAAGATTATAAATAATGTCTATGTTGTGGCAATGTAGTATGATTTGTAGTAATTTTTGCTGAGCGCCATTGTCTTGTTGTGTAGGACAACTACCTTGAGGAGGCAATGAAAATGAGAAATCTTCTTGAGGAGTTTCGAGGAAATCATGGAATTCGACCTCCAACTATTCTTGGTGTTAGAGAGCATGTTTTTACCGGAAGGTTTTTGTTTCCTTTTAACTGAAATATTAATTCCTATAAATTTATCTCTTTCTTTATCTTCCTAAGACGTACGATGTGGATATGTACATGCAGTGTTTCATCTCTAGCGTGGTTCATGTCTAATCAGGAGACTAGTTTTGTCACTTTGGGCCAGCGTGTGTTAGCAAATCCTCTCAAGTGAGTGTATCTACTGTAAAAGGCTATTCCTAATTATATGAATAAAGTTATCATGTGTATCATTTCCCAAAACACTTGAATTTATCGGCAGCAGGTCTTGTTTAGCTAGCATTTGAGTCCTCAAGGGACTTTTCTTTGTATTCTATGATCAATGAAACACCTTTGCTAGCCAGGATTTAGTGTGAATGTTTTATGTCTTTTCCACTGTCTTCTTCCCAGCCACTGGCCTATATTGGACAGTTCTGTCACATGATTGCAATTGTAAAATCCTTTTTTTTATTACGACAGTGGATGAATTCTTGTATGACACTGGGAAGCTTAAAAGAATAGCTGTCGTGTCTAGTGTTGCTCATTTAATTGTTTTTTGAAATTCAGGAAGTATACTCATTGCCACCTCATACTCATTGCCACCTTGATATCATGAAAACATGTCTTGCACATATTGAACTGTATTCATAATGTTTATTTTTCAAGGAAAAGTGTTTTTACACTCGTTTACATTATTACTTTCAATTTTTCATGTATGATTGCTTAGTTTAGTGCTTGGGAACTGTAGTTTCTGTTGATTTCTCGAGTTTTCCTCTGAAGCATTAAGATAGGGTTTCTAGCTTGTTTTTCAATCTGCACTTAATATGTTGTTCTTGGAAGGGACTTTTTCGGTTCATTACTTACGTCCATTTTCATGTGGGGAAAATGCAGAGTTCGTATGCATTATGGGCATCCTGATGTATTTGATCGGATCTTTCATATAACTAGAGGAGGGATTAGTAAGGCATCTCGTGTTATCAATATTAGTGAAGACATATATGCAGGTAAGCTTGGATGATGGGAATTTTTTGTTTCCATTTTTAAAGTGCATTAGTATTCTCAACTCAACTACTTGAGCTACTTTCTTTTCTTCATTTCTTTGCATTTACTTTTGAAGGCCAAGGATACCTTGTACACAAGTGTATCCAAAAGTAGACCCCTAAAACCATCTGATAAATGCATATGGGAACTTGAGAAGATTTCATTCTTATTTTTCTTGGTTTTAATTTTATTTTTCCTTAATCTTTTGTAGTTTACAACTTTCCCATGCTTGTTTTACTATAAAAAGAAAAACGTTGCAATTACGTTCTCTTTTGTCAGAACTTCCTTGCTAGGTATTTGGGAATAAACCACTTAACTGGAGTCATGCTAGTCACTCTAGCAAAACACACACTAGTGCTTGTAACCACCAAGTATGAACTGAAAGTTCTTAAACTGCAATCCTTGGGAGATTGTCAGAGTGAAAATTTTACCATGAAGCAATACGAACAGAAAAAAAGGAGCCTACTATTGTTGCTTAAAGCTTATTTTCAGCTAATTTAATGATATACCTAAATAAGATTTTTACAGGGTTCAACTCCACATTGAGGCAAGGTAACATCACCCATCATGAATACATTCAGGTTTGTTCTTTCTTTTTTGGCTTTTTTCTTCTTTTTTTCCCCCAAGAGAGACTGGCACATAAGAATTTGTCTTTTGATTTTCTTTGCTCTCATGAAAGCTCAAGCTTGAGCTCAATTCGAAATTCACTGTTCAAAATTTGGCTTGAGTTCACATGAGTACTAATTTTTCAAGCTCATGCTTGGTTCGATTTCAAACTCAAGTTCAAACTTGTTTTGTGTACAATCTTTATTTAAATGATGAAATTTTGAGAGTTCAGTTTTCTTAAATCACTTCCATTTCACAGGAAAGCAAAGAAAATCAAAAGATTGTGTAGAAACAAACAGGCATGAGAAATTTGTTATTTAGATTACTGGAAATAAATGTTTTCATAAATATAATAAACGCCTAAAAAATCATTATAGAGACATAGGAATTATGCCCAAACTTCAAAATTTTCTGCAACTTGTTATCTAGTCTTTGACTGATATGGTTTTATTTTTTATTTTTAAATGTAACAATAATCACTTAAAGGAGTGGAAAAGGCACAATTGCAAAATATTGAATTTATTTATTTGAAAAGATACTGACCTGAAAAGTATGTCTCGGTTAAAGTTGAGGATAATTGGCAATTATAGTGGGTGACACATTCACAATGAAAAAGGCCTGATGAAGGTGATTTTGGGAGAAAGAAACGAGCCTTGAGGAAGAAGAGACATGGCTTAGAAATGAGATGTGATTTTGAGAGCATGAAGAAAGCTTTTGGTGAGGAAGCTCAAGGGGAGTAGAAGAGTGTCTGTAGAAGGAAACCAGGAGAAAAATAATAGGCTCAGGTTTTGAGTATATATTTATATTAAGGATAAAATGGTAACTTAACTTTGATATATTAGATATATTATAAATAACAAACTTGATTAGGCTTGGCGCTACTTGAAATTGGATTATGATACTCAAGGTCGGCTCGCTTGGTAATTTGAGCTGCTTGAGCTCAGCTCAAATATGACTGAGTTGAATTCAGATCTTTTTGGAGTTGAACTTGAATAGCTTGCAAATATAGGTGTCTCATTTACGCCCATATCTTGGACCCATCTTTACCTATTTTCTTGAGTTCTTTTTTCTAATAATGCAGGTTGGAAAGGGAAGAGATGTTGGATTGAACCAGATTGCTTTATTTGAGGGGAAAGTTGCTGGGGGAAATGGAGAGCAAGTCCTAAGTAGGGATGTATACAGACTTGGACAACTTTTTGATTTCTTTAGAATGTTATCTTTCTTCTTCACGACTGTTGGTTATTATGTCTGCACAATGGTATTATCTCTATCTCATTTTAAATTTAGACTACATTGCTAGTCTTCAGATTTGTCTGATATTATTTTCCATTATCGCAGATGACTGTCCTTACAGTTTATATATTCTTGTATGGAAGAGTTTATCTGGTAAATAACTTTTCTTCTTTTGCCTAAGTTCTTTTAATGTATAGTTCACTTTTCTTTTAACTTATTCTTCAGAAAGAAAGCAATTAGGCAATAGAGTTCCTTTTAATTTTCCTGCCATGGAAACTTTTTAAAGATAAAGAAAAGCTTGGCAGCCAATTAATTTCATTTAAAAGGATGCATTTGAAAATTTGTTAAAATCTTGGCAAGGTGAAACCATCCCATTTATGGGGCATTTTATCAAAGTTTCTTGAAGATCTTGCATTGTAACAATAGTTTTGTCAACTCATTTCCAATTCAACCAGGCTTTCTCTGGACTCGACGAGGAAATCGCTAGGCGAGCTAGGATGTCGGGTAACACAGCATTGGATGCAGCTCTGAATACTCAATTCTTGGTACAGATTGGAGTTTTTACTGCCGTTCCTATGATAATGGGTTTTATACTTGAATTGGGGTTGCTGAAGGTAGGTCTGTCTGATTTCATCAGAAACTTGATATTCTTTGTCCTGTAAATTTCATAGTTTGGTAGGTCCAGTTTCAGAAAGTTATCTGTGAAACTTTTAACATATTATGATCTTACAGCCTTTGCTAAGGTGATATTTTTCTCTTTGGTATAATAAGTTTCTAATTATCTTTTGGTCGATTGATATGCAGGCCGTATTCAGTTTTATTACAATGCAGCTTCAGTTATGTTCTGTCTTCTTCACATTCTCCTTGGGAACTAGAACTCATTATTTTGGACGGACTATCCTCCATGGTGGTGCGAAAGTACGGGTTTTCTTTTAGTTGACATACATATTCAAGATTTTCATTTCTCCTTTTTCAATTTTAATTGATGTATGTTCATCTTTTGCATTTGAGCCAACAGTATAGAGCAACTGGGAGAGGTTTTGTGGTGCGTCATATCAAGTTTGCTGAAAATTACAGGCTTTATTCAAGAAGCCATTTTGTTAAGGCGTAAGTGATACTCTCTGTTGGATTCCAATTAGCTGTTAATTTCAGTTGACGTTGATCTGGGAACTATGCTGGGTTGACATCATCTGTATGAAAAAGTAAAACTGCTTTTATTTTAAAGCTTTCAAACTTAATATTTCTCAGGCTTGAAGTGGCACTGCTTCTCATAGTATACATCGCATATGGTTACACAGACGGGGGTGCTGTTTCTTTTGTCTTGCTTACTCTTAGCAGCTGGTTCCTTGTCATCTCTTGGCTTTTTGCCCCTTATATATTCAACCCATCAGGTTTTGAATGGCAGAAGTAAGTCCCATAGCACTTCACTTCTGTAGCTTTTATCTTGAAACTTCCAGAAGTAAGACTGCATGTTTGCAACTTTACCACATCATAGGTGCCCATCCTTTACTTATATCTTTTAATGAACAGAACTGTGGAAGATTTTGATGATTGGACCAGTTGGCTTCTGTATAAAGGTGGAGTTGGCGTGAAAGGAGATGATAGCTGGGAGTCTTGGTGGGAAGAAGAACAGGTTTATCATTGCGATGCTAATTAGTTCTTTAGTTCTTATTTAGTCTTCGTCTATGCATTTGACTAGTCTTGTCAAAGTATGCTCCTTGTCTTTGCGCCTTAAGTGTGATCAGGTGCACGTCTAGTGTGCCTAACACTTTTTTGCAAGGTGATATGTGCAAAGAACGCTTGCGTATTTGAGGTTCTCTTCAATTTCTTTTTATAGTTAGTTATTTCATTATCCTTCCTTAGTAATAACTAGTAAGAAAGGAGATAATATCAAGCTCTTTGCTTCTTATTATTTGAATATTCAATATCAGGAAGGGGACTTGCCAACAAAAGAAAAAGAAAATTTTGATTATATTGTGCATAAACTAGGCCAGTCTTTTGAGTTTATAATCATAATATATGTGTGTATGTACACACAAATAAACATACAAAAACACGTACATATACTTATTGTGCCTTCTTTCAGGCATTATGTTTTTTTTGCATCTTGTGTCAAGAAGCACTATTAGGATTGAGAGGGTGCCTTGTGTTCTTGACAACATTGCATTTGACCTTTTTTCCTGTGGTACCTGATGTCAAGTTATTTTCTTTCTTTTAGTAGTATGAAACTATGATTGTCTGAGAGAGCTTTTGAGCTAGATCCTCTTCTTCACCTTCAATCATGTGAAACGAGAAAAGTTGCCCAATGTTGTCTTTCTTCTTGTTTTTACTTATTTCATTTTGAGTTCAAAATATTTATTTCATTTCTCACATTGGCTTGTTGGCCTAGTGTCCTTATTTCCATAATGTTCTGTTCTAATATTTTAGTTTAGAAACAAGCTTTAGGTGTTGGCTGGAATTGCTTGTCTATTGACAACCGTTTTTCTTCTTATGTTTCTTATTGTGGAAAATATTACATTTCTTCTGCAGATACATATCCAAACACTGAGAGGTCGCATATTGGAGACAATATTGAGCTTGAGATTCTTTATTTTTCAGTATGGCATTGTGTACAAACTCCATCTTACAGGAAAAGATACATCAATTGCGGTGTGCTTCTTGCCCTTATAATTTTCTGCTTGCATTTGTTGTCTTTGTTTCTCAAATTTAATGAAGCATGTTAGAGAAACTCATTCTCTGACTTCCCTCACAATATTTTCTTCGTGCCATTTTCCATCCAATGTTAAAAGAAAAAGATGCTGTGCTTATTATGATGAGAAAGGAGAATAACATAACATAGAACTTGAGGATGGAAGTTCTAAGGATTGCTTTTTTGTCGCATGTATGTATGAATTATAATTGAGCCACATTGGATGAACTGGTAACACAAAAACGTGTGGAAAAAATGTTGGAGTTCCACCACTACAAAATTGCCTCCTTCCTGCTTGCCAGGCATGCAAGAAGTGGCATCTGTCTTTCCTTCTTGAAAGAATAGGTGACTGCGGATTATGCTTTTCTGTAGGTGACTATTTGGTTAACCAAGGGGATGGATATAACCATAAATGCTACTGGAAGTTGATCAAATTCATACTGACAACTTAGAAATTATATCTAGTGGAACAGTTTCATATGTTCAATGAATAGTGTGTTTGCATGTTGATTGGTGTATTATTTATAAGGACCATTATTCAATAAGATTCATATTCTAGACTAAAGGGTTTTTACTATAACTTGTTCTTGATGGTATCATTTTGCTGTCCAGCCTTGTGGATTTTCCCGAATCGTATTGGTTGGGTTTGTCTTGTTGTGTTTGTGTGTCAATTCACGCATTATGTATATGCCAATTGTTTTAAGGACCATTATTCAAGAAGATTCATATTCTTAGACTAAAAGGTTCTTATTATTACTTGTTCTTGATGGTTTTGTTTTGCTGTCCAGCTTTATGGATTTTCGTGGATTGTGTTGGTTGGATTTGTCCTATTGTTCAAGGTCAGTATCCTTTATCATTTAAGGGCGTCAAACTTTGCCACCTTCCAGACATGCCCCTCCCGGAAAAAAATAATCTTCAACATATCTGCCTTTCTTTTAAAAGGTGTCTTAATGATTGATCCTCTCTATTGGCTTGCAGTTACTCACCTACAGCCCTAAGAAGTCCCATGATTTACAACTGGTGATGCGATTTATGCAAGGGGTTATATCCATTGGACTTGTTGTTGCCCTTTGCCTTATCGTTGCCTTCACCGGGTTATCAATTGCTGACCTATTTGCAAGCATCCTCGGTTTCGTTCCAACTGGATGGGCCATATTATGTGTAAGTGTTACAACTCCCTCATTTTCCTGCTTTGGATACCTCTCTCTCAATTGAACATGTAGAAGTAATCATTGTCGAATATGGCACTTATGTTAAGAGAACTTATTTAGGAATATTTATATTCCTCATAGGTCATACTGAAATTCATCTCGGTTATTGCCAAGTCAAGCATGACAGTTGAGTTCATTTTGGTAAATGAACCTAGTCAAGTTTGATCTTTATTACAAATCAAGCAACTTGAGCTTCTTACAGCTTGAGCTTGGTTTGACTCATTCAGACCCGCTGATGGGTCTTTTTCTGATTAATATTTTTTATTTGGATTGCTTGCCTTGGTCCACTAGTCTAACATTCCGTGGGCTGTTGCATTTTGAGTGGCACCTTTCTGTATACAGGAACCTAGTTTAGCATGATTAGGAGTTTAAATCTGTGCAGAATGATTCTTCATTTTTGTTTCAAGTTCAAACCACTCTACAATATGGTGTTGCATTTTGTTGCTAACAATTTCGTATCCTTTTCTGTTTTGTGTTGTGTTGATATAATTTAGCTGGCTGTTACATGGAAGAGGGTTGTAAGAAGTTTGGGATTATGGGATTCGGTGCGAGAAATTGCAAGATTTTATGACGCAGGAATGGGTACAATCATATTTGCACCAGTAGCAGTGTTGTCATGGTTCCCATTCATCTCAACCTTCCAGTCTCGCCTTCTCTTTAACCAAGCCTTTAGCCGTGGGCTGGAAATTTCTCTCATCCTTGCCGGAAACAAAGCTAATGTCGAGACATGATTTCTGCTTTCTGGCTGAGGTTAGGTTTGCTTGAACTAGTTATTGTTTTTATTTTTTGGTCTCGATTTATTAATTTATGAATTTAACTACAATCCTTTTATAGTATATATTATTTTTGATGGAGTACAATCCTTCTATAATTGAATTTATATGCATTCACAGATGTTCTGTTAGTAGTATGTTGAAGAATGAGAGGTTTACCTTAACCATTTAAGGTTTGTGGGAAAGTAGATTTTTAATTTATTATTTAATACTGAGTTATGTATGAAAGAACAAATACAAATAAACAAGAACGTGAAGGGCGAAATTGGCATTAGTGTCTGAGATAGGAGTTTCTTCTGATTGTGACCTTGTAAATTACACATTTCAAAATCCTAAATTCTGCAGAATGGAAGGGTGACCTTTTTGGGCCCGACATTAGGGGTGTATTCTGTTCGGTTGATTTTTGGACAATTAAACCCAGTAGTTTCATTCGTTTTGGTTCGCTTTAGCTCGCCAGCCGGTTTTGTAATATATATATATATTACTTTCTTTGGGTTTAAAATATCTAATACTGTAATTCTTGATTTTTTTTTTTCAAAACATGTTTTGGATTCAAATTTTTTTTGAAGGTCACCTCATCTTATTGCTTCTTGAATAATCATGCTATGGATATTCGACGGATAATCCATTTCAAAATACAAATCAACTCTATTTTTAATGGCTAGGTTATAAAGTAAATCAACTACATTATTGCTGTTGCGATTAACCCATTTAAAATGGACCGAAGTAAACATATTCAGACTTTCACAGTCACGCTTAATACATTGCGTCCTCCTGTTGACTGATCCACTTTTAAGCTTGCAGCCAACTTTAAACCTTCCTTAAAAGCTTCCAGCTCTGCCCAAATCACCTTCATTGACTTTTTAACAAATTTATAGCAGCCCTTAAGGATAAAGCCATCCTGGTCCCTTGCAATAGCACCAAATCCACTGCTATCATCTGTTATAGCAGCATCAACATTTATCTTGATAGATCCCATCGGGGGTTTAGTCCATCCCCTGTTCGTCGGATTCCTAGAGAAAATCGGAGGCTCGGTGAGGTTGAAAATCCTAAAGTCTTTGCTCAGTGTTTGCGCCCTGTCCCAGATCATAGTCGCTGCCTCCATCTTCCCGTTGAACACCATATTATTTCTGTCGTTCCAGTTGTTCCAGAGGAGGGTTAAGAAATCCGCCGCGGCCTTGTTGTCAAGGTCGCGAAACGCATCTTGAAGCCAATCGATGCACTTGTTATACTCACCTTCCAGCAGTCTGTTGTTTAACCTACCGACAACAAGGATATCTCGAGCCTTTGGATAGTCTTTCATCGCATGAACCAGCGTCTCATCTCTGCTCTTGCACCTCGGACATATATTGCTAAATCTTTGTCGAATCCGTGCTATGTTGTCGAACGTTGGGAGGATGTTATGTCCAAGCCTCCAGCTGAAGATTTTGATTTTGGGGAGCATCTTGAGCTTCCAAATAGCTCGCCAAGATACTGATCATGGGGCTAAAACCAACTCTATTGAGAATCATCCAGGAGTAGGCCAACTTTGAGGTGTAAATGCCGTGCGGGTTTTGAATCCACGTCCTTGTGCCTTTAATACCATTATGAGGAATGGGTAATTTACATATGCGGTCCCTCATTTTTTCTCCATAAATCTCTAAGACCCTCTGCCTTTTCCACCGCCTACTGTCAGGTTCCCACAAGTCCTTGACTTTTCTTTCTTCATTTGTAAAAGGAGACCGACAATTCAAACCCCTTAAAATGCCATCAACCCCCTAGCGGTCCCTTCTGACATCAGTGGTGTTACCGTCCCTCATTTGCCACATGAAACCATCCTTGATCGCATCAGCCGCCTTTGCAATGCTCATCCACGTGAAAGAAAGTTTATCAATATTTTTGTACTCGAAAACGTCCCCATTTGGAAAGTACTTGGCACTTAACACTTTGTAGCACAATGTATCCTTATGAATCAGGAGCCTCCAGACCTGTCTGCCCAAGAGAGCCAAGTTGAAAGCGTGTAGGTTCCTAAAGCTCATTCCACCTATGCCTTTTGGATAGCACATCTTGCCCCACGCCATCATAGCCCACCCTCGTGTTTTGTCTTTATTATTCCACCACATGCGGCTCATTTGAGTATGAAGCTCCTCAATGATGCCTTTTGGAGCCAGGAAGACCGAGAAGGCATAGGTTGGAATGGCTTGCATGATGGCCTTTAAGAAGACCTCTTTTCCACCATACGACAGCAAGTGCTTTGACCAAATTTCTTACTACTCTGCATATACACCGGTTGATAATATTAGTAAAAGCTGAAGACCTTTTTCTACCAACAGGTAAAGGTAAGCCTAAATAATTATCTAATTTATCAACAGTGCGCATACCAAGCATAGAGCTAAAAATATGCCTACTAGCAATCGAGGTTTTAGGGCTAAACAGAATCATGGACTTATTCTTATTAATCTCTTGGCCCGAGTCCCGACTAAAAATGGCCAAAAATTACCAATTTCCTCTACATCTCATTTTTTATTACGAACAAAAAGGAGAGCGTCATCGGCAAAGAAAAGATGATTAATACGGGGCCCGTTTATACTAGCCCGAATCCCTTTAATCATGTTATTAATCTGAGCTCTAGTTAATAGCTTGGAAAAAGCTTCCATGCAAAGTAAAAAAAGATAAGGAGAGAGGGGGTCCCCTTGTCGAAGGCCTCTTTCTGGTACTATCGTCTCGGATAGGATTGAGTTGCACTTGACCACATAACGGACCGATCGAACACAACTCATAATTTTCTTCACCCACTCATTTGCATAGCCCATCTTCTTCATCACCTCTTCAATGAACGCCACTCCACACGATCGTAAGCTTTACTCATGTCAAGCTTGATAACGAACCCTTTGTTTGGACCATTTTTTACACTTTGAAGGTAATGGACCATCTCATGAGCAATCAAGATGTTATCATGAATCATCCTCCCCGGGACAAATGCACTTTGATTTTGGCTAATGCAAAACGGAAGAGTTTCGTTCAACCTGTTGGCAAGCACCTTAGCAATAATCTTGTACACCACCCTGCAAAGGCTAATAGGCCTAAAGTTAGTCATATCCACAGGCTCTTTAATCTTTGAGATTAAAACAATAATAGTGTCATTTAAACAGTCCATATCTTTTTCCCCCTTAAGAATATCCTGACACATTTTAATGATATCATTCCCTACTATGTCCCAATTTTCTCTAAAGAAACTCCCTGACAGTCCATTGACTCCCAAGGCTTTCCTCGGATCCATTTGGTTGAAAGCCTCCTTAATCTCATTGTCCGTAAAATCCTTCAGAGCCCTGCTCGTTTGCCTCTCCTCCTTTAATGCAAATTTATCAATATAATTCAAATTAAGCTCACTGTTAGAGTTCAAACTAGATTTGAATAAAGTTTGGAAATACTCCCTGATAGCCTTGCATATGTCGGTAGTGTTTTCTCTCCAAGTGCCGTTCATGTCTTTAAGTCTGGCGATGTTATTCTTCCTCTTTCTATTAGTGGCCGTAGCATGAAAAAAACGTGTGTTCCTGTCCCCCTCCTTTAGCCAGTAACCCTTGACCTCCGAGCCCAAAAGATCTTTCTTCAATATCCAATAATTTGCCCGCTTTTGCCCGCATATCCTTAAGCTTGTTTCCCTCGTCATTGCTCCCCTGCCTATCAACCAATCTATTTATGTTAGCCTGCAGGTTGCCAATCGCTTATGCGCATCCTTTTTGCTTCTCGTGATACACCGCCCACTTTCAAATCCCACTATTTTAATCTTTTTCATGGTATCTCGAGTTACTCTCTGCCACGCTTCCTTGATGATATTTTTCGCTTCTTCATTCTTAGACCAGCAGGCATCATATTTAAAACAAAGCCTAGGGTCACGCATTCTATCTCTCGGCTTTCTACCTTCAGTGTCCAACAGGATCGCGTCATGGTCAGAGCTAGACTGCCTGATGACCTTGGCTTTCAGAAAGGGGAAATGGTTCAAATCCTTAGTAGTCAGCAGAAACCGGTCCAACCTTTCTTTAACCCTTACTGTGCCCTCTCTGTTGTTGACCCAAGTGAACCACCCGTTGCTAGTCTTCAGGTCCACCAAAGAAAGCTCATCTATAATCTCGCGGAACTCATCTATAAGGGTATTTGGTTTTCTTCTACCCCCTTGTTTCTCCGCATTGTCGAGGATGGCATTGAAGTCGCCCCCAATAACCCACTTTTCCCTCCCAGCTCTGCCTACCCTTCTAAGCATATTCCAAGAGTCTTGTCTTTTACTAGGCTCGGCATTGCCATAAAACCCCGTAAAACGGATGGAATCATCATTCTCCATATGTATCAGCGGATCAATATGGTTGCTCGAGTAAGTTTGAATATCAACCTTATTGCTCTCGCGCCACATCATAGCCAAATCGCCGCTTTTACCATTTACGTTAACAGCCAAACAACCCTCCATCTTGCACTTCCTACGAACAGAGTCAAATCTATTTGCATTGAGCATAGTCTCACATAAAAAGATAACATCCGAGTCATTAGCAACGAGGAGTTGCTTTAAATCACGAACCGTCGCAGGGTTCCCAACCCCACGACAGTTCCAGCAAATGATCTTCATGGCTCCTGGCGGGGCTGGTCACCAGCCACCGCCCTAACAGGTGAAACGTTATCCATCAATCTCCTTCTAGCAATTTTAGCTGGGCTCTCCTCTATGTTATTTCTGTTTGACCCTTTCATTCTCTTCCTCTTGTATTTAAACCTTCCCATGCTATCCCTTATAATCTTGTAGCTTCTCTTTTCCATGGGCGAATTCACTATCGAGTCTTCTTCTCCTGTCTTCCCTTTTCTTTCCTGACCATTTTGTCCACTTTCCTCTCTTGTATTTGTTTCACTCTCTTCCTTGTCATTGTTCGAGTTGACCATCCTCTTAACCAATTCAACCCCGTTTCTTCTCATGCCCCTATCTTGATTCGGGGTTATAATGGGTGCCCTCAGCCAGCTACCGTACTGGAAGTTTAAGTCGCCTACTCTGTCTCATTCCTTAACATTTTGACATTTTTTTATAGTGTGCCCAATCATCCCACACACGAAACAAAAGTCTGGAAGCCTTTCATATTTTATCACCCCTATTGTTTCCTCACCATCCTTGCTAGCTAGCTTCACAATTCTTCTTAATGGTTTTGATATATCTATTTTAACTTTGAGCCTCATGAACTCAGTCCACCCTCCATCTCTATCTTTCCAGTCAATCGCCACCAGCTCTCCGATGGTGTTCCCCATGTCCAGAGCAGTTTGACGGTCCATAAGTTCAAGGGGGATGTTATACACTCTTAACCAAAACGGCGACCTCCAAAATTCATATGAGTCAGCATCTTTTCCTTTCTCAAAAGGCACCATTGAGAATAAACATTTATCAAATAGCCATGGCATCAAATTAAGAATTCTGCTTCGATCTTCAATGCACCCGAACTTAACAATTATGACCCCGTTCTTTAAGGCTACAAAGTCCACCTCCTCCTTAGTAAACCACAGCGATCTAAACACCCTGTACATTGCCTCTCTATTTGGTACCTCTGTCGCCATTATCCTGCCCACAGCCCATGCTTCGAAGCCTTGGCCATTTTTATCACCATTCATACTTATAACTTGGTTAGATTCCTCTTCCGAAAAGGTCAATTGTCCGAGGAGTTCATTTATCTCGTCCGTCGCTGCTATCCTTTCAGTTTCCGACTCCCCCTCCATTGATCCACCAAAAACCACTCCCAAGAAAGACAAGAAAAGAAGGGTGTAAGCCTCGAAACCAAAAATCTCACCCTCGTCTCCCGTCTACGTCCAAACGGTAGACCTGCAGGAGAACACATCAGCGAAACCAAACCCTCCATACTGCCATGAATTCTTACGAACAAAGGCAGACCCACGAAGGAAAAACAAGAAAAGAAATCACACGAATCTTGGAGAAAATCTTTTGAAAAGACTAGGAAACTCCGTTTAATAGGACATATATGTACATTTTTTGGGGGCGTTTTAGTTTTGGTTTCATCTATTTTGTTTTCACAGATCCAGGTTGGATGGATGACCGACTTGACTTCGCATTTTTTTTGAGAGGATGTATTACTAAACCCATATATATATATATATATATATATATATATATATATGGGCTACTTTCACCTTCTATGTTGGCTCTAAGATTCTCATGACGTATGTGATACATATATTCCTGTTGATGTGGTCCATTGACATATATCATGAGAGAGCTGTCACATGGGCTTGCCTGCCAGAAAGTAAATAAAGTTTTATCGAAACTTTCCATGTTGCTTTATATTATTTTGAGGTCTAAGATCGCCACTTCACAAATTAAACCAGTGCTGTCCCACCCTGAACTGATATTTGTTTGAGGAGCTGTTTGTAATGCGATATGCCGATTATTAATGGTTTAAGAATAGTTTTCCTGCCTTGCTGGCAGGTAGGTCCTTAGTCGGTTCATTTTTCCGGCATGACAGATTGTATGTCTCTAAAGGTTGCTTCTAATGTCAATGGTGAAGTAATAAAAATTTTCCACCGTGAAGAAGCTTTCTAAGGATCCAAATCTTCCATATTTGAGTGGGTCCTTCGTCGGTTTGTTCTGCCACAAGGGGTAGGCAAACTAATCTTTCAAGTATTCACCATGGAATTCTTGATAATGCTTTTGAAGACAACACCATGTGATTCCCCATGAACCCATGTCTTTCTCATTACTGATCAAATCCCAGCAGTTGCACCTTCACCACTCATTCCACATCCCCACTTAATAATAGATGAACATGATTTCCTCTCTGCCCTACACATCTATATATACAAGTAAGAGTAAGTTCATTGGCAACAACTCCCTTCAACACTCTCAAGCTTTCTTTCCAAGTTATCTGATATCTTTCTTTTCTTCCCTTTTGAAGCATACATCTATCAAAAACAACAATGGCTATCCGCCTGCCTCGTATTGTTAGTTCTAAGAAAGTTCCCAAAGGCTACTTTGCAGTTTATGTTGGAGAAAACCAGAAGAGGTTCGTGATACCGGTTTCATTCTTGAACCATCCTTCATTTCAAGATTTGCTAGGCATGTCACAAGAAGAGTTCGGATATAGTCATCCTACCGGCGGTCTGACAATTCCCTGCAACGAAGACACCTTTCTCGAAGTTACCTCTCGCATGTATTGATTGTGAGATGATTAGCACAAACCAGCCAATACAATTTTGTAAAGAAAAAATCACCAATACGTGTAAACATTTTTTTCTCCATCCTTTTTGCCTTGGGGAGCTGATATAAGTCTCCCCAAGTGGAAAACTAAAGATGGTGATTACTGTAACACTCCTATCAATTCAGTAATGACAGATCCAAAGTCCAAACACATCATTCAGTTGTCATTTTATTTCCATTCTGAATTTTTTACTTGTTTTACGTTAATTCCATCTCTACCTTATTCTAAACTTACTTCATACACAATCTAAGTTAAATGGAGAAGCAGTAGAGTACAACTGTTCTACTTTAAAGAAGCATTTTAAAAATTGACAGTTCAAAACACATCATTCAATTGAAAATTTATTTCTTTAGATAATTTCCTATGGTACCCTTGTTATTGTTAATTTCATCTTTAAACTGTAAATGATCCACATTTATTCAAAAATTACTTCATTTTAAACTGTAAATGACTAGGGTTTATCATTTTTCTCTACATATACCAGTAGTAAGGGTGCTTCCCACTGTCCAATATATATATAATTGTACATATATAATCTAACATAATGCAAATTTCTGTATAATTGTGTCTCCATTGCTCCTGTAAAGGAAATTCAAAGTAAAATTCACCACCCACTTTTATTCTGTTTTTTTGCCAACAATGACTACTTAATATATAGATGTCAGCAAGTGGAATGTAAGGCCACCATCATCATCACTTTCGCTATCAAATTCCCATTTGACCAGTCTATCTTCCCTTATCCCAATCATTTAGCTAAAGTGCTAAGATTTTACTGTTACTAATAAATGGTCAATATATGCAGAGAACTCCACAAACATGCCATCAGTAATGTGGATTAAAAACATATTCATCTGTCAGGCTTAATATTGTCTTTCTCCCCCATGGTACAATTTGATTGCCGCACAGCATAGACAACAAGGATAAAATGCAACAAGTTGGGTTCTGATGAGGACTAGTAGCAGCCTAGAGTACCCACTTCAGGTGTTCTTCACAAGGGTTTGTCTTACAAGTTACTCATTGAAGTTAACACATGATTGATCAGACCATGTGATTTACCAATGAATTCTTGATAGTCCTTTGCAAGACAACACCATGTGGTTCACCATGAACCTATGTCTTTCTCATTACCGATCAGACCCCAGCAATATGTCCCTTCACCACTCATTCCCTTTGGCCCCCTTACATCTATATATACAAGTATGATTATGTTCATATGCAACACATATTTCACATCCTCAAAGTACTATAGTTCTCTGAGATCTTCCTCTTCTACCCTTTTGAAGAATACTCCATCAAAGAACAACCATGGCTATTTGCTTGCATCGTATCGTTAGTTCTAAGAAAGTTCCCAAGGGCTACTTTGCAGTTTATGTTGGAGAAAACCAGAAGAGGTTCGTGCTACCAGTGTCGTTCTTGAGCCGGCCTTTATTTCAAGATTTGCTTGGCATGTCACAAGAAGAGTTTGGATATAGTCATCCTACAGGCGGTCTCACAATTCCCTGCAAAGAAGACATTTTTCTCGATGTTACCTCTCGTTTGAATTGATTGTGAGAGATTCAACACAAATCAGCCTACACAATTTTGTAAAGCAAAAATCACTAACACCATGTAAACATTTTTTCCTCCATCCTTTTTGCCTTGGGAGCAGATAGTAGTCTCCCTAAGTTAAAAATTAGAGATGGTGATTGCTGTAACTTCTATCACTCAGTATGGAAAATGACAGTTCAAAACACATCATTCAATTGGAATTTTATTTACTTCCAGAATTTCCTATCTTTAAATTAACTGTAAATGATCTACCTTGTTCTAAGTTATTCGGACTCTTCATTTTCATTAGAATACATGCATCCAACACATATTCAAACATGAGTACAAAATAGCATGATTCTCCAAATATATGAAAAAACTTAGAAAATGTATTCAACATTCAAGCACTAGTCCGAGTAACATAGACTATAATAATGAATAGTCTTATATCCCCTTATTGCAATCTTATTGCCAAAGAGTTAAAGCTTCGTTCTTTTTTCAAGTAGGAATTAGTCTTTATATATAATAATGAATAGTCAAAATAGTCAGAGAACACTTAACAAACATGTCATCAAACAAGTGGACTAAAAACAGATTCATCTGCAAGGTCATCCATATATAGCAACACATACCAGAAATTGAGTGAGCTGTCAAGCTCAATATTGTCTTCGCCTCCATAGAACTATTTGATTGTGGCACGGCTAGACAAAAACAAGGATAAAATGCAACTAGTTGGGTTCTGATGAGGACTAGTTGCAGCCTGTAGGACACACTTAATGTGCTCTTCACAAGGGTTTGTCTTACAAGATCCATACCTTATTAAAATCAACATGCTCGGTCAAGGTCACCCATGTTACATGTTTCCTGTCATTGTCTGATAGATTATATGTCTCTAAAGTAGGCACTGACATAAATGGTAAAGTAGTACAACTCTTCTATTGTAAAGAAGAATTTTACTGGTCCAGATCTTTCATTCGACCGGTCCTTGGTCAGTTTCTATTGCCATAAGGGATAGGCAAACTAATTTTTCAAAGCCTTTCCCATGGAATTCTTGATAATGAGTTACAAGACAGCACCATGTGATCCTCCCCAAACGAAGCCATGTCTTTCTTATTAGTTATCAGACCCCAGCAATCTCCCCTTCACCACTCATTGAACATCCCCACTCAACACAGGAACATGATTTTTCTGTCTACCCCTTTCATCTATATATACAAAGAAGAATATGTTCATTGGCAACACCTATCTTCACATTCTCAAGTAAAGAAGTTTCCAAGTTCTCTGAGATCTTCCTATTCTTCCTTTTTAGAAGCATATATCTATCAAAAACAACAATGGCTATCCGCCTGCCTCGTATCATTAGCTCTAAGAAAGTTCCCAAGGGCTACTTTGCAGTTTACGTTGGAGAAAACCAGAAGAGGTTCGTGATACCAGTGTCATTCTTGAACCAGCCTTTATTTCAAGATTTGCTTGGCATGTCAGAACAAGAGTTCGGATATAGTCATCCAACCGGCGGTCTCACAATTCCCTGCAACAAAGATATCTTTCTCGATGTCACCTCTCGATTAAACTGATTTGTGAGAGATTTAACACAAATCAACCCATACATTTTTGTAAAGCAAGCATCACTAACACTATGTAAAAACCTTTTTTCCCATCCTTTTTTGCCTTGTTACTGTAACTTCTACCAATCAGTACAAAAAATGACAGTTGAAAACACATTGTTCATTTCAAATTTTATTTCTTTTCAGAGTTTCTCCTGTTATTGTTAGTTTCCTCTTTATTTTAACTGTATATGATCTACAGTGTTGAAAATTTACTTCAACCAACAAGCTAAGTTATGTAGACTCTTCATTTTTCTTAAAGAATCTGTTCTAACTTCTAACACCTATATCCAACACATATTTGGCTGTAAGTATGAGAGTATGATCCTCCAAATATATAAAAGATTTTAACCTTGAAGAAAAGTGTCTTATCCCCAATTTTTAGTTGTGTTTCAACAGCAAAGAAAGATAAAATCTTGCTGTTTTTTATATTCATTATCTTAGTCAAGTCAACATAGAATGTCAAGGTAGTCCATATATGCTTCCTTCTGGTCATTGTATAACACATTACATGTCTCATGCTTGCCTCTAACATCAAGATAAAATCATTTGTAGTTGGACTCTTCATTTTCTTCAAAATACAAGTGTCCGGCACATATTCAAACATGAATATAAAGTATATAATCCTCCAAATATAAGAAAAAAAACTTAGAAAAATTCGAGAACACCCGTATTCAATACTCAAGCTCAGGTCCTGGTAACATATACTACAAGTATTGTTTTGCATTTTGTTGGAACATTGGCAGCAACATAGCAAAACAAAATTGAACTTGCTATGTGATCAAGGAAGCAAAACGAGAAGGCAAAAACTTAAAACAACAGAGAGACAAAAAATTGAAGCAAAGGTGGCTTAACCCCTCAACCATTTCATTGAGATAAAAAAATATATACATAAAATACTAGAGTTGATTATTCAAAAGACTAGTGCCTAGTGAATCAACAACTCCATCTAGACTAAGACTAATACAATATTAGCTTGAACATAAAATAATAGCTAATAGCCATTACATCAATTCAAATCAAACATTGTCCTACAAGCTTAGCTACATCATTACATAAAGATTCAACTAAGCTTCTTGACCAAAAAGAACAAAAGAACAGCTTCCTTCGATTCTGGCTTGCATGCTTGCTGAGCTGCTATAGCTGCTACTGTTTCTACTGGTTTTGTGTTGCATTGCAGGCCAAATCTCAACACTCCTCCTTGGTCTGTATGCAACAAACACCAGTATTTCCTTTTAAGGTTTCAAAACAGGTAACTTCTTTCAAAAGATCTGTTGAAAATGGTGCATTTGTATTGCTTGAAACTTCAGCGATTTCAGTAGAGTTTGCTTTCAACATTTCTGCAACCTTACCATGCATGCCATTTTCTTGGCCATGAAACATCATATTACTTGCTGGAACCGTAAATGCATTTTCAACCAAATGGAAAACAGGACCCTGCATTTCAACAAGCTCATCAAAAAGTACATCCTCAGCACCATCCGCATCATCCAGACCATCAAACATCTGTTCATCATGAGCTTCAAGACGAGCTGCCTGCACTTCCCAACGTGCAGCCACATTTTCAGCATTCCTTCTGATCACTTGATCGGTTCCACCAATAGTTTGTGCTCCAGCAGCATCTTCACCATTTCCATCACTAGCTAAATTCCTATTAGCTTGTCCTAAGGGTGGTCTAGCAGCATGAGCACCATTCCTATCCACTTCATCTTTTCTCTCAACATCTCCTCCAAGCTCTTGCAAATGCTGAAAATAATCCATCAAAGAAATGGCTCCAAGAAAAATAAACACAATGCTAGCAGATAGTAGGATCCCATGCAAACAATCAGTAAGAATGATTGTGGTTGAAATATGGCTCAAGAATAATCTCTGAGCTTCACCAAAACTCCTCACAAAAGCCAACTGCCATATCCAAAAAATAATGAAAGGTATAATGAGGAGACAAACTGAAAATACAAAACTAAAACACAAAAAGAACCGTAGAGCATGACAAGCTCTCATAGCTTTTTGCCAGCAACTTTCTTTTACATCTTCATCATAACAGGAAGGCTCCAACAAATTCATTTTTTGCAACTGACTAGGAGAATTGTAGTTCACATGCCCCAGCCTCCTATGCCATAAGGTTGTATCATCAATTTGACTTGCATTTGCCTTAGCTTGCAGCTGATTCACATCCACAATGAAGGTTCTGTCTTGCATAGCTACTGTTGTTAACACCTGACCAGTAGCACCTTTGATCACACAAGTTTTGCCTTCAAAAACTAAGGAATAGCCCTTCTCCAATAGTTGACCAACACTCAGCAAATTTTGGTCAATGTCAGGTACATAAAGAACATCAGAAATGGTTTTGTTACCTGACTTGGTGCTTATCAAAGCCTTACCCTTTCCTTTTGTTTCCAAGAATTGACCATTGCCTATTCTGACTTTGGACTTAAAGGTGGTGTCCAACTCCTTGAACATGCTCTTATCAGAAGCCATGTGATGAGTACACCCATCATCGCCAACTAGCTAGATTTTGCTCACCTTGCTCGAGCTTGCAAAGCGGGGATGCTTTGAGAAAACATACTCTTCCCCGCACTTCAACATCTTCAGCAGCTTGAGCTTGGTTCTGAAACTGTGGCTGTGGCTTTGGCTTGTTTTTGCACACTTTTTCAATGTGGCCAAATTGTTTGCAGCCTCTACACTGGATGTCTGGTCTATACCAGCAGTACCTTTCCAAATGAGTGGTTTTCTTGCAATGAATGCATGGTGGAAATGTCCTCTTGCCTAAGTCTTCCCTTGGTTTCTCCCTTTTATCGAGCCAAGGCTTTTTTTCTTTCTGACTTGAGCCTCCACTGGCCTTTGCTTGGAAAGCTCCCTCAGGATGCTCTTCCTGCCTATTGGCCCTTCTTTGCTCAAGTGCATACAATGAGTTTATCAGCTCAGACAATGAAATGGCTGACAAATCCCTTGAGTCCTCAAGTGATGAGATTTTAGACTCAAACTTCTCAGGAAGGGTGGTGATGACCTTCTCAACTACTCTTTGATCACTAAACTCATCCCCAAGCAATCTTATATTGTTGACAGTAGCCATGATTCTGTCAGCATATTGCTTGATAGTCTCTGAATCTCTCATCTTTAAGTTCTCAAAATCTCTCCTGAGATTGATCACTTGTTGCTGCCTTGTTTTATCTGATCCCATGAACTCCTCCTTCAGCTTCTCCCATGCTTGCTTAGGTGATTCACAAGCCATTATCCTTGTGAAAATCGAATCAGATACCCCATTTTGCAAACAAGACAGTGCTTTGTGTTTCTTGGCACATTCTTCACTGTGCTGCCTAATTTGTGCTATAGTGGGATTGGCTCTCAATGGAGGTGGTTCGACATCATTTTCAACTACATTCCACAAATCTTGTGCTTGAAGATAAGTCTTCATTTTTACCAGCCAAATGTGGTAATTTTCACCAGTGAACACAGGTGGTGGAGGTGGTGTGAAGCTCATCCTGTTGCAACAACTTTAGCAGCCTCAATTTCTTTCTTCTCAAGTTTTGTTCCCACAAAAAACGACCAACAAAAGAGGCCATCAAAGACAACAGGCTCTGATACCATTTGTTGGAACATTGGCAGCAACATAGCAAAACAAAATTGAACTTGCTATGTGATCAAGGAAGCAAAACGAGAAGGCAAAAACTTAAAACAACAGAGAGACAAAAAATTGAAGCAAAGATGGCTTAACCCCTCAACCATTTCATTGAGATAAAAAAATATATACATAAAATACTAGAGTTGAATAGTCAAAAGACTAGTGCCTAGTGAATCAACAACTCCATCTAGACTAAGACTAATACAATATTAGCTTGAACATAAAATAATAGCTAATGTACTAGCCATTACATCAATTCAAATCAAACATTGTCCTACAAGCTTAGCTACATCATTACATAAAGATTCAACTAAGCTTCTTGACCAAAAAGAACAAAAGAACAGCTTCCTTCGATTCTGGCTTGCATGCTTGCTGAGCTGCTATAGCTGCTACTGTTTCTACTGGTTTTGTGTTGCATTGCAGGCCAAATCTCAACACATTTTAGTAAGGTTATTAAATAATCAATTTTATTTCATAAATCTCAAAGTAATTTTCTTAATGCAGATTTGACAAAGAATTAATACCTATGTCTCACTGTTCTTCAAAAGCCAGAAATCAATTTTTAACTATATAGACAAAGTGACTTGAACTTATATATGCAGATAGCTCAAAAATATCAGAAATGTGGATTAAAAACAGATTCATCTGTAAGGTTATTAATATATATATATAGCAGCACATACCAGAAAATTTTGGTTAGTTGTCAAGGCTTAATATTGTCATGGAACAATTTGATTGCAGCATGGCATAGACAACAACCAGGATAAAATGCAACCGGTTGGGGTTCCAATGAGGACTAGTTGTAGCATGTACACACACTTAAGGCGTTCTTCAGAATGGCTTGTCTTACAAGTTACTCACCAAAGGAAGACATGAATGTAATAGGAGAGGTCAAGGTCACCCATGTTACATGTTTCCTGTCATTGTCTGACAGATTAAATGTCTCAAATGTAGCCTGAAATAAACGGCAAAGTAGTCGGTCCTTAGTCGGTTATCCTTTCAAGTGTTAGCCATGGAATTCTTTATCATCCTTTGAAAGACAACACCATGTGACTCCCCATGAACCCATGTCTTTCTCATTACCGATCGGACCCCATCAATTGCACCTTCACCACTCATTCCATATCCCCCCCTTAATAGTTGATGAACATTATTTCCTCTCTGCCCCTTACATTTATATATACAAGTAAGATTAAGTTCATTGCCAACACCTACCTTCAACATTCTCAAGCTTGCTTTCTAAGTTATCTGAGATCCTCCACTTCTTCCTTTTTCAAAGCATACATCTATTGTAAACGAAAATGGCTATCCGCTTGCCTCGTATCATAAGCTCTAAGAAAGTTCCCAAGGGCTACTTTGCAGTTTATGTTGTAGAAAACCGGAAGAGGTTTGTGATACCAGTGTCATTCTTGAGCCAGCCTTTATTTCATGATTTGCTAGGCAAGTCAGAAGAAGAGTTCGGATATAGTCATCCTACCGGCGGTCTCACAATTCCCTGCAATGAAGATATTTTTCTTGATGTTACCTCTCGCTTGAATCAATTGTGAGAGAATCAGCACAAATCTGCCTATACAATTTTGTAAAGCAAAAATGTCTAACACCATGTAAACATTTTTTCTCCATCTTTTTTGCCTTGGGGAGCAAATACAAGTCTCCCTGAGTGAAAAATTACAGATGGTTGTTACTGTAACTTCTATCAATCAGCATGGAAAATGACAGTTCAAAACACATCATTCAATTGGAATTTTATTTACTTCCAGAATTTCCTATCATTAATTTAACTATAAATGATCTACCTTGTTCTAAATTTACTTTATTATACATGCTAAGTTATTTGGACTCTTCGTTTGCTTTAGAATACATGCATCCAACACATATTCAAACATGAGTACAAAATAGCATGATTCTCCAAATATATGAAAAAACTTATATCCCCTTATTGAAATCTTTTAGCCAAAGATTTAAAGCTTTGTTTCTTTTTTCAAGTAGGAATTAGTCTTTATATATAATAATTAACAGTACATGACTTAGTAAATTTTTTTTTGAAGGTAAAACATATAAAATGACTTTTTTTATTAGACATAAAATACATATAAAAAAACATACAAAATTGCTTAAATGTAAAGATGTAAATGAAAGAGGATAACCTTTGTGACAAAAAAGAAAACTAAAATGAAGTTATTTAAATAAAACAGGGACTTGAATATAACTGTGCAAAATATAACATGACCTAAAATGAAATTAACCCAATACCAAACTTTGAATATTAACTCAGATTTTAATGGCCTTCTTTTCTTTCTTTCTTTCACGGTTTTTTTTTTTTTTACCAAGTCATGTACGGTTAATAATGAATAGTCAAAATATGCAGACAACACTCAACAAACATGCCATAAAACAAGTTGACCAAAACCAGATTCATCTGTAAGGTTATCCAAATATATATATAGCAGAACATACCAGAAATTTTGTGAGCTGTCAAGCTAAGTTTTGGCTTCACCCCTATGGAACTATTTGATTGCAGCACGGCATAGACAAGAACAAGGATAAAATGCAACCAATTGGGTTCTGGTGAGGACTAGTTGCAGCCTGTAGGACACACTTCAGGTGCTCCTCACAAGGGTTTGTCTTACAGATCCACACCTTAATAAAAATCAACATTCTTGGTGAAGTCAGAATGTAAGAGGAGGTCAAGGTCACCCATGTTACATGTTTCCTGTCATTGCCTGACAGATTATATGTCTCTAAAGTAGGAAGTGACATAAATGGTGCAGTGGTACAACTCTTTTATTGTGAAGAAGCATTTTACTGGTCCAGATCTTCCATATTTGAGTGGGGTCCTTGGTCGGTTTCTATTGCCAGAAGGGGTAGGCAAACTATTTTTTCAGAGTCTTTTGCCATGGAATTCTTGAGAATGAGTTAGACGACAACACCATGTGATCCCCTATAATGAAGCCATGTAGAACATGATTTTTCTCTCTACCCCTTGCATCTATATATACAGAGTAGAATATGTTCATTGGCAACACCTATCTTCACATCCTCAAATACTAAAGTACTTTACCTTTGCTTTCCTTTTTCAAAGCATACATCTATCTAAAACAAAAATGGCTATTCGCTTGCCTCGTATCGTTAGCTCTAAGAAAGTTCCCAAAGGCTACTTTGTGGTTTATGTTGGAGAAAACCAGAAGAGGTTTGTGATACCGGTTTCGTTCTTGAACCAGCAATTATTTCAAGATTTGCTAGGCAAGTCAGAAGAAGAGTTCGGATATAGTCATCCTACAGGCGGCCTCACGATTCCCTGCAACGAAGACACCTTTCTTGAAGTTACCTCTCGTTTGTACTAATTGTGAGATGATTAACACAAACCAGGCAATACAATTTTGTAAAGTAAACATCACTAATACATGTAAACATTTTTTTCTCCATCCTTTTTGCCTTGGGAAGCTGATATAAATCTCCCCAAGTGGAAAACTAGAGATGGTGATTAGTGTAACACTCCAATCAATCAGTAATGACAGTTCGAAACATATCATTCAGTTGTCATTTCATTTCCTTTCTGAATTTTTTACTTGTCCGCGTTAATTCCATCTGTAATATAAACTGTAAATGATCTACCTTGTTCTAAAATTACTTTCAAACATGAGTACATGCTAAGTTATTTGGAGTCAGACCCCTCATTTTCTTTCGATTTCATGTGTCCAACACAAATTCAAACATGAGTACAAAGTTCGGGTAAGGTAGACTACAAGTATTCTTTTGCATGGTAGTAGCTTATTAAAGGATCCATTTCGTGTTACAAATTTCAAAGTAATTTTCTTAATGCGGATTTGATAAAGAATTAAGATATGTAAAGACGTGAGGCAAGGGACTAAGAGGTTAATATAACAAAGCTAAGAACAAAATATTTTAAATAAAAAAGAGAAGAGTAAAAGAGATGTAAGTTCGTGATGCATATTGATTAGTATTATCAGAAAGTACACTTCATTCTTGTTACTTGTTTGGTTTTATATTTTAATGGTTAATCAACATTGGTAAAATTCAATAAATTTTCAAATACTCTAAACTCCAGTCATGTATATGGAAACAAATATACAAATGACTGAATGTAAAATCAAATAGCTTTTTGACCATTTTGAGATAAGAGTAAGAGGACTACAAACTCCTATTTCATTTATATATGTTTTGCATCAGCTATTAAGAAGCCTTAGAGATGAACATATTCTACCCTTGCAACTTTTCCCAGTTCATAAGAGTTATGTGTTTGTGAGTACCTGCACTTGTTCAGACTAAGCAGATTATCCAAAAGGTGAGGGCAGCTTCATAAATAACCAAAGGCCATCCAGTTTGTTGGGGTTTTTGAGCAGAACAAGGGAGAAAGAAGCAAGAAAAAAAACGGTTGCAAAAGAGAGAGCTCAAAATTTGAATCCAAAAACTAATCTTCATCATGAATTTTCATTAACATTAAAATCATAAGTTACATGACAGTTTCCTAATGCATAACTGCTCCAACTAAAATATTGACTAAAAAACAAAGTTTGAATTACACACAAAATGTAACTGACATCTCAGCTATTACATCAACAACAAATCCTACTAACTTAAAGTACAAATTAGAAGAGAACTAAGTCAAATTACAAAAGAACAAAATGATGCTGCTACATTTGGTTCAGCTTCAATGCTGGTCTGGCATGCTGGTCTGCTGCTGGTTTCCTGTTGCATTGCAGGCCAAAGTTCAACACAGTTTCATTTTTGAAGCACCCGTCATTTAGGAATTGATAAATCAGGCTGGAAGAGGAGTTTGGCTTTGATCATCCAAGAGGTATTCTCGCAGTCCCATGTGCAGAAGAAGCCTTCATTGAACTTTCTTGTAGTTTGTCGAAACCATTTTAAAATCGAGTTTTAAAAAGGGGATTGACTTTAAAAACGAAAATGGAGTCGCCACCAATCCCTTTTTATTTAGGTGTGATTGGATTACCTTGTAAAACGTTTTATTTTAAAACATTTGATTTTGGTCTACGAAAAAAACAAGAAAACGGGTTCGGGAGTCGGTTACGTACGAGGAAGGGTTAGCACCCTCGTAACGCCCAAAAATTGGTACCTAATCGATAAAATCATGTCCAAATGTTTGAAATTTAAAAAGTTAAAATAAGATCCTTTATTTGAAGTAAACCAAGACTACCTATCTCAAAGAAATAAGAATACCACACCCAATAAGTTAGGATACAGTATCTCAGGACTTCAAAGCTAGGTACATCTTTATTTTAGAAAATTCTTACCTCGAGATACAAAACATCACACCCAATAAGTTAGGATACAACGTTTTGAATTCCCAAGAATAAGGTTTTTTATTTAAAACTTGAGATTTCTTTGTTCCGAAAGAATATAAACATCACATCCAACACGTTAGGACATGATATTTTAAAACCTTCATAATCAAAATTATCTCACGATTTACAAAACTTGTTAAAATGATATTTAGTTATTCAGCCAAACGGAAAATCGCACCCAACACGTTAGGGCACTATTTCCCGAATTTCTAAATAACAAAATATTACCTTATTTTAAAATATAAAAAGCTTGTAAATAGGTATTTTTATTTTGAACAATAATTCATATGATAATATCGCATTTATAAACTATCATACATAAAAACAATTATATTACAATAGCATACAATATAAAATACAACTTAAATAACTATACTATAGTAATCATAAAATAATAAATAAATAAATGGGCATTACATAGATAAACAAAATATATCAAGCAATATATGTAAAATAAAAATACTAAATAAATATTATAATAAATATATAACTTTATACATATAAAAGATAATACATAATAATATATATAATAATTTTGAATAAAGATATTTTCAAAAACAAAAATATAATATAAATAATATATGTGAAACATGTTATGAAATATACATAAAATAACATATGATATAACATAATACTATGTAATATAAAAAATATAATATAATAAATGATATATATATATATATAAATATAATAATATATAAATTATTAAACAAATAAAATAATATATATAAAATAATAATTAAAATAAAAAGGATGAAAATAAAATTAAAATAAAGGAAACAGGGGTTAAATAGTAATTAAAATAAATAAAAAGGGGTTAAATTATAAATAAAAGAAAATAAACAGACTTAATTATAAAACTGAAATAATGCGGAGGGATTAATGGGATAAATTTCCCATTTTCTGAAAAACACGCGGATCCTATCTTCGGGTCGGGTCAAAGCGCGGGTCTGAGGTCCTAAAACGTCGTCGTTTTAGTGCCTATTGGTTTAGGCTAAAACGGTGTCGTTTTATTATTGTTATATAACTCATTTTCCTAAAAAAAAAAAATCATTTTTGCCCTGTGTTTTAAAAAAAAAACTTCAAAAATGTTCTTCAAAAATCTCCATCTCCTCTGCCGGAGTTCAGTCGTCGGATTAGGGAGCCTCCATCCCATGCGTCATACACGCCGTCACATACGGCGGCGCAAAGGTAAAACTTCGCCCTTTTCTCTTTATATATTTTTTAACTTTTATAAATATGTAAAAAAAAAAGAAATCGAAGAGAAATAAAAAAAATAAAATGAACAAAAAAATAAAAAAAAATAAATCACCTCTGTTTTATTTTTTTCTCTGAATATCTTTGTGTATATTGTATTTGCGTGTCCCCTCTCACAAGTTTGATCTGGGGTTTTTTTTATACCCGAAAAAATGAAAGAAAGAAAAGGAAAGAATGATTTCTTTCCATATTTGCTATGATATGATGTCGCCTCTTTCTTATTCTCGCTTTGGTGCTTTTTCCTTTTTGCAAAGTTGAAGGCGCGCGATCTTGTGGTGATGATCGGACGAGGCTCGCGCGTTTGATGGGTGGCTGATGGATGCGACGATTGCGGCGCGAGAGTTCCTGCGGCGTGACTGTTGGTCTGGGCGTGAAGAGCGGCGCGACTGTTGGAGTCTAGCTGGGACATTTGCGGCGCCTAGGGTTTCCAGAAACCTTAGGCTTCTGCTGAGGCTGGCTAATGTTGGGCCAAATGGGCTATGTATTTGTTTCGGGCTTGGGTAGTTGGGTTTAGTCTGTTGGGTAGTCTGTTTTAGGATTGGGTTAAGGGGTATTTGTGTCTGTTTTGTAATCTGGACATTAGACTTTATTTATTTATTTTTTATTATTTTTTATTATTTTTTTGATTTTGGCTTGCTTAAGCCCGGGCAAAAATGGGTACTTACAGCTGCTCATCTTTGCTCATTGTCGTGTAACGAGAATAGAGCAAAGACTATAAAAGGACCAATTTTGCCCGGTTTTAGCCGAACTTCGACTTCTTTGATCCCCATCTTCTCCAAATCCGCTGCAACTTCACCGGTATTGGAACTTCATCTTGATTTCCGTAAGTTTGATAGCTTCAAATTTATGAAGGCAGTATCCACTATCTTTTGATCTGCTCCACTGCAAACTCATGGAGACCAGATCTGAAATTTTCAATCTGATCCCTACAAACTCAGGGATCACTAGACTGATGTCTTCGATCTGCTTCCTGCCAACTTCAAGAATGCCAGATCTGCTATCTTCAATCTGCTTCCTGCAAAGCTCAGGAATGCCAGATTTGCTATCTTCAATCTGCTTCCTGCAAAGCTCAGGAATGCCGAATTTGCTATCTTCAATCTGCTTCCTGCAAAGCTCAGGAATGTCAGATTTGCTATCTTCAATCTGCTTCCTGTAAGGCTCAGGAATGCCAGATTTGCTCTCTTCAATCTGCTTCCTGCAAGGCTCAAGAATGCCAGATTTGCTCTCTTCAATCTGCTTCCTGCAAAGCTCAGGAATGTCAGATTTGCTGTCTTCAATCTGCTTCCTGCAAAGCTCAGGAATGCCAGATTTGCTGTCTTCAATCTGCTTCCTGCAAAGCTCAGGAACGCCAGATCTGCTATCTTCAATCTGCTTCCTGCAAAGCTCAGGAACGCCAGATTTTCTGTCTTCAATCTTACTACATTGTCCTTTAGAGGACATAACCTGTAGAATGGGTATATGCTTTTGTCTAATAGTTAGGACGCCTTGATCGAAATGCATCAAATGCTCCTAATTAGACATGCTAAAATGATATGAGTATGATTCCCGCTCAAGGTGTTATCACTCATTTATCCGTCAAGGTTTCATCTTCATTCCCCTTGAAGTATCATTTTTTGCTCAATTATTTTACCCCGTGGTAATTCTGAGTTCACTCCACTCAAACCTTGGGACATGAAGTTTGTGCCTCCTACTGTAATAACATTTGACTTCTTCCATCCGATCTATTACCACTCAGAGGTACAGAACTTGTATCATTTTTTTCACCATTCCCTAGGTGTATAAATCTGAAATTTACATGAATGCAGGGTCTCCCGACAATGAACCCTTTTTACACTTGGCTTGACGTTATTCGTCATCTGTCGATGTGGTATCACCAACAAAATTGTCTCATCCAATTAAGAATCTGAAGAGATAATCATTTTTCAATATTTCCAGCCCTTAGGCCTGGTGAGTTCTGAACAATAGTCTTGTTTCAGATTCCTCATATTATTTAGAAGCTTCTAGAGTAATATGCGAAACTCCTTTTATGAAAGTATTAGTCCAATAATCATTATTTCAATATAAAATGCTTGAAAAAAAATTACAGCAATGGACAAGAAAGAAACTAATCAGGAGCGTTGCTCAAAACAAATAAGTTAATCAAAGATAACCAAGGCAATAAATGAAAATTGATTGGTGTATCTTTAAAAAGAATTAAGCAAAAATAGAAAAGGCTATAAAAGATCCTTGATTGGTGTGTTTCTTTGAAAGGAATAAAGTAATCAAAGATAGAAAATTTAAAAGGGGTAAGATGGAAAACTAGGTGCCCCAGATATCGCAGCCTGAGCTTCTTTGTTCCAACTTCTTGAGGACCATTTTAAGCTCAATATGTGTTTAGGGGATCCGGAGTACTTTGTCGATGCCCCAAGACGTAACATACCTCCTCATTGCTAATTTAGAGTAGCAAGACTACTGTATGCCCCACTTTTCAAAATTTGAGCTGCCCTTTTCGGGTTTTCAACTCAAAGCCCCTTTGGTCTCAAAGCGCCCTTTGCGGGTTTTCGCCTTGGCCTCTCCTTTTTTTTTACTCAAGGCACCCTTTGCGGGTTTTCACCTTGACCCCTTTTCCTTTCAGGTAAAATCCTTCTTGACTAAACCTGAATTCACCGGATTGGGCAAGTCTTCGCTATCCATCTCGGTCAATATGAATGCTACTCTAGAATAGTCCCTTCATAAGTCCTTCCAAGTTTGGCATATGCTTTCCTCTAAAATCGTTTTGTAGAAGAAAAATCTGTTTCAACATCAGGTTCCCCTTGTGGAATTCTCTAGGATGAACCTCCTTGTCGTAAGCTCGCATCATCCGACCGTGATGGACAGCTTTTAACCTTTTCTTCGATTAGGTTCAATTGGCAAAAACGCTTCAATTCCATAATGAGTAAGATGTTGCCCCAGTGAAGATTCTGGCCAACGTTCGATAATCATAGAGAGTAGTGATAGCTTCTTATGCCAATCTTTACAAGTCTTAGACACCTCTTTTCCCTTTTTTTTGGCAACTTTTGTTGCACTGTGATATGCTGCCTGATCTTTGGACAAACTGTAGATTTTGACTTTGTACAGTTATTTAAACGCGATCCTTTATAGCATTTGATCTCTTTTTTTTTGATGAATTTGATGACTTCGACCTTGTAACATTGGCATATGAAGCTACTTCCACTCTCTTAGTGAAGTAAACGATAACTATGCCGATGAGTCAATATTGACTAAAAGCTTTTGACGAGATTGGCCCCCATCACATCCATGCCCCACATATGGAAAATTTGTGAAAAACTAGAGTAGGCATATGAATTTTGTCTTCTTTAATTTCGTATTTGCGGTATGACTGATGCAATCCCCTTCCATGGTGAATCAACAATACCCGATCCTCTTTGTTTAGCCTGCTTCTTATTATCCAAGGCATGTCCTGATATAATTATGTGAAAACATCTTTGAATTCTAGAAAATAACTCAATGATGTCTTGCCTTATTTTGGTGGTGAGCTAGGCTTCGATCTTTACCCCTTTCTAGGCTCGCAATACCCAATGACCTTTGTAGAGTAAGGTCTGCTTTTACTGCTTTTAACAAATCGTAAAACATGTCACAATCACTTCATTATCTTCAAAGTCCCGAGATCCCCTAGACCCATATCTCGTTCAAAAAGGGAGTCAGTAACAATGTTGCTCACATCATTGTTATCTGGGTACCTAGGTACGAAGGCAAACGAATCCAAAGAATAAATGATTCTAAGGATGAGTATTTGTATGATAATGAATAAAGAATGAAAGAGTAAAAATGTATAGTAAAAAAAAATAAAAGAATATGTATTCAAAAAAAATGTATTTCATTGAAATAAGAATTTAGGACACAAGCCTATTTCACAAAAGGGGTCTTATTGCCTCTAGGCTTAAGGCAACAAGCATGTTTTGCACATTACTCTAGATTAGCCCTAAAAGTACAGGGATTTCTTCCACAGTCTCATAATTCAAAACTCTCCCAAGTACATAAGGGCTTGGAAACCTCGTTTTCTGATTCTCTCTTCGCATTCGATTTCTTCAAAAGATCACAACTTTCTTGTCTCCATGATTGGATAATGGGTTCTCCACACTGGGTGTATCATCAATCTTGAAAACTCCCATCTTAAGAAGTCTCTCAACTACCTTTTTGAAGGCAGTACAATTCTCTATTGAATGCCCCGTTACTCCTGCGTGATAATCACATTGAACGTTGGAGTCATACCATTTAGGATATGGGGGTTGTAACAGATGCAGATAATATGGGGACACTACACGTGCCTCTGATAAAGTCTCATATAGCTCCTTATATGTCATTGGAATTGGTGTAAATTGAAGCTTTTCAGAATTTTGTCTAGGGCCTGATTCTTGTCTCGTCGACCCTTGTTGTCCAGTCGTAACCACTTTCGGTTGGCTAACAGTGACTGTCTTTGAGTACCCTTTGTTGTATGCACTCGTATTATTCACCTCGTCATCTTTTTTCCTAGGAGTAGACCTTCTAGTAGTTTCTCCCGCTTCAATCTTGCCACCCCTTATGGCATTTCCTATCATCTCTCCTGCCATCACTATATCCGCAAAGCTCTTTGTGGTATTTCCTATCATATGAGTGATGAATGGAGCTTTCAGAGTGTTGATGAATAACATAGTGGTTTCCTTCTCCAGGAGAGGTGGTTGAACTTGCATGGCTATTTCCCTCCATCTCTGCGCGTATTGCCTGAAACTTTCGTTTGAACTCTTTTCCATGTTTTGCAACATGATTCGGTCAGGCGTCATATCTGTGACATGATTATACTGCCTCATGAAGGCTTGGGCCAAGTCCTTCCAGGAGCTAATGTTAGCACGACTGAGTTGGTTATACCACTTAGACGCTGCACCCGTCAAACTATCCTGGAAACAATGAATCAGAAGTTGATCATTGTTCACATAGCCCGTCATACGTCTACAGAACATCGTGATGTGGGCTTCAGGGCAAGTAGTTCCATTGTACTTCTCAAATTCTAGCATCTTAAATTTATGAGGAAGTACCAGATCAGGGACCAGACTCAAGTCCTTAGCGTCAATACCATGATGATGGTCAGCATTTTCCAAAGCTTGGAACTTTTCTTCTAACCACCTACAGCGATCCTCCAACTTCCTTGAAGATTCAATTCTTATTCCATCTTTCTCTTCTATGTCCAAATCAGGGATGGCGGGGTTGGCAGGGTTATTTCCTCGGTTAGATCCCGAGCCCCCTTGAAAGTTCATGGGTGGTCTAGGATCAGCTTGCCCCTGTTGAGGCCTAATCTTGATGGGTGGCCTTTGGGGATATTCTCGCAGTCCCATGTGCAGAAGAAGCCTTCATTGAACTTTCTTGTAGTTTGAATAGCTTTCTGACATTGACCTGACATATTTTCTCCTGAATATAATAACGAATAGTCAAAGTATGCAAAGAACGCAACAAACATGCCACAAGAAATATGGACTAAAAACAGATTTATATGTAATGTTATCCATATATATATATATATATATATATATATATAGCAAAGACATACCGTGAGACTTTGTGAGTCAAAAGTTTCAATATTGTCTTCAACCCTATGGAACTATTTGAGTGCAGCACGGCATAGACAACAAACCTGGATAAAATGCAACAAGTTGGGTTCAGATGAGGAGTTGTTGTAACCTTTAGGACACACTTCAGGCGCTCTTGTTGAGTCTTAAAACAACAAAAACAAAGAAATTTGATGTTTGAAAGCTTAAAAACAGAAGCAAAACGAATGAGTAATTGAGAGAACAAGCTAACAACTCTCATTACTTGAAAAAGAAAATAATACATGAACTTAAGTAGCTAGTTTACATTGGAAGAAAATAAAGCTTGCTTGTGCAAGTAGCTAAACTGTTAAATTAACATAATGAGTACCTAAAAGCTACCAAATCAGCTAAGTACTTGACTAATCCTTAGCTAATACAAAAGTTACAATGTAACAACAAAAGTCAACTATCACATGAACTAATTTAACAAATTACATAATGGATAAAAGCTTGCTTCTGTTTGGATCGCTTGGTTACTTGCGTGCATGTGCATGGTTGCATGGCAGCTTGCATGTTGCTGCTGAAGTTGCCACCTTCGAACACTCCTCCTTGGCAATGAGGCAGCAAAATTCAATCTCTTTTCTAAAAATCTCGAATCTTGTGGCAGCCAAGGGCTTGGTCAAGATGTCAGCAAATTGATCCTTTGAACTGCAATGGACCAAGCTGATTTCCTTTGTCAATTCAGCCTCTCTCACAAAATGATATCTGATCTTAAAGTGCTTGGTTTTGCCATGAAACACAGGGTTCTTGGCAATTGCAACTGCTGAATAATTATCAACTTTGATCTCAGTTGCTTTTGCTTGATTAACATTTAAATCATCAAGAAGCTTTCTAAGCCAAATAGCCTGACTAACAGCAGTAGCAGCAGCAATGTACTCAGCTTCTGCAGTGGATTGAGCTATTGTCTGTTGCTTCTTTGAACTCCAGCTGAAAACACTTGAACCTATAGTGAAGAAGTAGCCTGAAGTGCTCTTCATATCATCAACTGAACCAGCCCAATCACTGTCTGAATAACCAATGAGCTTTAACTCCTCTGCCTTTTTAAACTTCACACCAAAATTTAGGGTTCCTTTGACATAACTTAGGACCCTTTTAGCAGCCTTAAAATGTGCAACATTGCAGCAATGCATGAACCTCGAAAGGAGACTAACTACATATAAGATTTCTGGCCTTGTTGCTGTTAGATACAGTAGACAACCAATCAAACTCCTGTACCACTTTTCATCCACACTATCATGTTCACTAGAGGTTGACAATTTCTCCCTTAATGCCACTGGTGTGCTAGCAGGCTTGCACTTTGCCATGCTGAACTTGTTTAGAACATTCAGTGCAAATGCATGCTGACTTATAAAAATGCCTTGCTCTTCCTGATTTACTTCCATACCAAGGAAGTATGTCATTAAACCAAGATCAGTCATCTCGAAAAATTCAAGCATTTGCTTCTTAAAGTCTTCAATCAGCTCACCTTCATTGCCAGTGACTAACAAGTCATCAACATACAAAGAAACAATTAGTAAGGTCTCCTCTCTAGCCTTCTTAACATACGTGAGTAGGCTCACTTATGCTCTTTGTGAACCCGGCTTAGACAAGTAGGCATCCATCTCACATACCAGGCCCTTAGAGCCTGTTTTAGGCCATACAAGGCCTTCTTGAGCCTGTAGAATTTGTGTTCCTCACCAGGGATCTTGAAGCCTTCAGGCTGTTCAATGAAGATTTCTTCATTGAGAAATCCATTTAGAAATGCTGATTTGACATCCAATTGATACACTTTCCATCGCTTTTTGAGTCGCCAAGGCAATTAATGTACCTTATAGTGTCTAACCTTGCAACAGGTGCAAAAGTTTCAAGGAAATCGACCCATTGCTGCTGGCTGTATCCTTTCACAACCAACCTGGCCTTGTGCTTATTCAGTGACCCATCTGCATTGTTCTTGGTCCTGAACACCCATTTGACACCAATAATCTTCCTATTTTTTGGTCTATCAACCAGCTCCCAAGTCTCATTCTTTTGAATCATTCTCAGCTCAGCTCTCATTGCTTCTTGCCAACAGTTTTCTTTTGCTGCTTCTTCATAGCAGGAAGGCTCTACCATGGTCAAAGCACACCTTTCATAAACTTCTGTCAGTGTCCTAGTGCCTCTAACAGGTGCATCATCAAAGTCATCTTCAGCTACAAATTCATTCTCAGCATGCTGCAGGTCAAAATCATTCTTATCTTCTTCAAGCAGACTTGAATCAGATTCATTCCATTTCCAGTAGGTTGCTTCATTGAACTTTACATCCCTGCTTACCATAATCTTCTTGGTTGATGGATCAAATATCCTATACCCCTTTTTTACACTGCTGTAACCAACAAGTACCCCTGGCATGGATCTTTTTTCCAGTTTAGTTCTCTTCTCAGCTGGCACTAATGCAAAGCACAAACAACCAAATACCTTTAGGTGTGTGACAGTTGGTTTCTGTCCAAACCAAGCTTCAAATGGTGTTTTTCCTTGAACAGCATTAGTTGGCAACCTATTCAGCAAGTAAACAGCTGTGTTTACAGCCTCAGCTCAAAAATTGCTAGGCATTTTGGCTTCAAACAAAATGCATCTAGCCATATCGTGGACTGTTCTATTTTTCCTCTCACAAACACAATTTTGTTGTGGTGTATAGATGGTGGTTAATTGGTGTTGGATCCCAGCTTCATCACATATCTTTTGGAACCTGTGGGAGACATACTCGGTTCCATTATCTGACCTTAGGCATTTTAGCTTGCAACTGGCTTGGTTCTCAGCCAATGCCTTGAATTTGCAGAAAAGATCAACAACATCTGACTTTTGCTTCAAGAAGCTTACCCAACAAAACCTTGTGCAATCATCAATGAACAGTGCAAAGTACCTGTTTCCATTTAAGGAGGTGGTCTTCATAGGTCCACAAATGTCTGTATGGACTAGTTGGAGCCTCTCTTGAGCCCTCCAAGCCTTGTTGACAGAAAAGGGCAGCCTTGTCTGTTTGCCAAGTTGACAAATATCACACACATCCCCTTTTGGCTCGATCTTGAACATGTCTTCAATCAGGTTCTTTTTGTGCAGTAACCCAAGTGACTTGTAATTTGCATGCCCCAACCTCCTGTGCCACAAACTTGATTCATCAGCTTGAGCTATATGCGCACTTGGTTCTAGCTGATTCACATCCAAAATGAAAGCTCGATCATTCATGGCTATAGTTGCTAGCACTTGATCCACAGCATCTTTAATCACACAAATTTTGCCTTCAAAAAAAAGAGTGTAGCCCTTCTCTAGTAGCTGACCAACACTCAACAGGTTTTGGTCAATGTCAGGTATATAAAGAACCTCAGAAATAGTTTTGTTACCTGACTTGGTGCCAATAACTGCCTTGCCCTTACCTTTGGCTTCGAGAAGCTCACCATTTCCAATTCTGACTTTAGACTTGAATGTGGTGTCTAGCTCCTTAAACATGCTCTTGTCTGAAGCCATATGATGAGTGCATCCACTATCAATCAGCCACCTCTTGCTGACCTTGCTCGAGCTGACAAAACAGGAGGCTGTGAAAACAAACTCCTCCTGTGCTTCAACATCCTCAGCAGCCTTAGCTTGCAACTGTTGTTGTGGCTGTGGTTTTGGCTTATTCTTGCACACTTCCTCAATATGGCCAAGCTGTTTGCAACCTATACATTTAATATCTGGCATGTACCAGCAATATTTCTCAAGGTGAGTAGTCTTCTTGCAATGAGCACAAGGTGGAAACTTTTTCTTGACAACAACTTCCTTCTTGCCTTTATCTTTCTTTTCTATCCAAGGCTTTTTGCCTTTGAAATTTGTGTTTTCTCTGCCTCTTGCCTGAAAAGCCCTCTTGAAGTGCTCCTCCATTCTGTTTGCTCTTCTTTGCTCTTGTGCATAGAGAGCATTTATCAGCTCTGTCAAAGGGATGGATGAAAGGTCCCTTGAATCCTCCAAAGAAGAGATTTTTGATTCATACTTCTCTGGCAAGAGTGTTATGACTTTCTCAACTACCCTTTGGTCACTAAAATCATCTCCAAGCAGTTTTATGTTGTTGACAGTGGCCATGATTCTGTCAGCATACTGCTTGATAGTTTCTGACTCCTTCATCCTCAGATTCTAGAAGTCCCTTCTTAGGTTGATTAGCTGCTGTTGCCTTTTTTTGTCTGACCCTTGAAACTCCTCATTGAGTTTGTCCTAGGCCTTCTTTGGAGTGTCATAGGCCATTATCCTAGTGAAAATCACATCTGAAACTCCACTTTGAAGATAAGACATGGCCTTATACTTCTTGGCACAGTCTTCATTATGCTGCCTGATCTGAGCTATGGTCGGGTTAGCTCTTAAAGGTGGTGGCTCTGTGTCATTCAGAACGACATTCCACAAGTCATGTGCTGCAGTATGTCCTCATTTTCACACGACCCCAAATGTTGTAGTTTTCACCAAAGAAAGACAAATGGTGGTGGTGGTGAGTAGCTCATTTTGCAAAGAACCAAAACAAATAGCTCATGTTTCTTTTCTTTCAAAATCGTGTCACTCACAAACAATGTATAACAAAGGCCCTCAAAGATAATAGTGCTCTTGATACCATTTGTTGAGTCTTAAAACAACAAAAACAAAGAAATTTGATGTTTAAAAGCTTAAAAACAAGCAAAAACGAATGAGTAATTGAGAGAACAAGCTAACAACTCTCATTACTTGAAAAAGAAAATAATACATGAACTTAAGTAGCTAGTTTACATTGGAAGAAAATAAAGCTTGCTTGTGCAAGTAGCTAAACTGTTAAATCAACATAATGAGTACCTAAAAGCTACCAAATCAGCTAAGTACTTGACTAATCCTTAGCTAATACAAAAGTTACAATTTAACAACAAAAGTCAACTATCACATGAACTAATTTACCAAATTACATAATGGATAAAAGCTTGCTTCTGCTGGACTGCTTGGTTACTTGCGTGCATGTGCATGGTTGCATGGCAGCTTGCATGTTGCTGCTGAATTTGCCACCTTCGAACACTCCTCCTTGGCAATGAGGCAGTAAACTCCAATCTCTTTTCTCAAACTCTCGAATCTTGTGGCAGCCAAGGGCTTGGTCAAGATGTCAGCAAATTGATCCTTTGAACTGCAATGGACCAAGCTGATTTGCTTTGTCAATTCAGCCTCTCTCACAAAATGATATCTGATCTTAAAGTGCTTGGTTTTGCCATGAAACATAGGGTTCTTGGCAATTGCAACTGCAGACTGATTATTAACTTTGATCTTAGTTGCTTTTGCTTGATTAACATTTAAATCATCAAGAAGCTTTCTAAGCCAAATAGCCTGACTAATGATGAGTAGCAAAGAAGAATGTACTCGACCTGCGCGTGGATTGAGCTATTGTCTGTTGCTTCTTTGAACTCCAGCTGAAAACACTTGAACATATAGTGAAGAAGTAGCATGAAGTGCTCTTCATATCATTAACTGAACCAGCCCAATCACTGTCTGAATAACCAATGAACTTTAACTCCTCTGCCTTTTTAAACTTCACACCAAAATTTAGGGTTCCTTTGACATATCTTAGGACCCTTTTAGCAGCCTTAAAATATGCAATATTGTAGTAATGCATGAACCTCGAAAGGAGACTAACTGCATATAAGATTTCTGGCCTTGTTGCTGTTAGATATAGTAGACAACCAATCAAACTCCTGTACCCCTTTTCATCCATACTATCATGTTCACTAGAGGTTGACAATTTCTCCCCTAATGCCACTGGTGTGCTAGCAGGCTTGCACTTTGCCATGCTGAACTTGTTTAGAACTTTCAGTGCAAATGCATGCTGACTTATAAAAATGCCTTGCTCTTCCTGATTTACTTCCATACCAAGGAAGTATGTCATTAAACCAAGATCAGTCATCTCGAAAACTTCAAGCATTTGCTTCTTAAAGTCTTCAATCAGCTCACCTTCATTGCCAGTGACTAACAAGTCATCAACATACAAAGAAACAATTAGTAAGGTCTCCTCTCTAGTCTTCTTAACATACAAAGTAGGATCACTTATGCTCTTTGTGAACCCGAGCTTAGACAAGTAGGCATCCATCCTGTCATACCAGGCCCTTGGAGCCTTTTTTAGGCCATACAAGGCCTTCTTGAGCCTGTAGACTTTGTGTTCCTCACCAGGGATCTTGAAGCCTTCAGGCTGTTCAATGAAGATTTCTTCATTGAGAAATCCATTTAAAAATGCTGATTTGACATCCAATTGATACACTTTCTACTGTTTTTGAGTTGCCAAGGCAATTAACAGCCTTATAGTGTCTAACCTTACAACAGGTGCAAAAGTTTCAAAGAAATCGACCCCTTGCTGCTGGCTGCATCTTTTCACAACCAACCTGGCCTTGTGCTTGTTCAGTGACCCATCTGCATTGTTCTTGGTCCTGAACACCCATTTGACACCAATAATCTTCCTATTTGTTGGTCTATCAACCAACTCCCAAGTCTCATTCTTTTGAATCATTCTCAGCTCAACTCTCATTGCTTCTTGCCAACAGCTTTCTTTTGCTGCTTCTTCATAGCAGGAAGGCTCTACCATGGTCAAAGCACACCTTTCATAAACTTCTGTCAGTTTCCTAGTGCCTCTAACAGGTGCATCATCAAAGTCATCTTCAGCTACAAATTCATTCTCAGCATGCTGCAGGTCAAAATCATTCTTATCTTCTTCAAGCAGACTTGAATCAGATTCATTCCATTTCCAGTAGGTTGCTTCATTGAACTTTACATCCCTGCTTACCACAATCTTCTTGGTTGATGGATCAAATATCCTATACCCCTTTTTTACACTGCTGTAACCAACAAGTACCCCTGGCATGGATCTTTTTTCCAGTTTAGTTCTCTTCTCAGCTGGCACTAATGCAAAGCACAAACAACCAAATACCTTTAAGTGTGTGACAGTTGGTTTCTGTCCAAACCAAGCTTCAAATGGTGTTTTTCCTTGAACAACATTAGTTTGCAACCTATTCAGCAAGTAAACAGCTGTGTTTACAGCCCCAACTCAAAAATTGCTAGGCATTTTGGCTTCAAACAAAATGCATCTAGCCATATCGAGGACTGTTCTATTTTTCCTCTCACAAACACCATTTTGTTGTGGTGTATAGATGGCAGTTAATATGTGTTGGATCCCAGCTTCATCACATATCTTTTGGAACCTGTGGGAGACATACTCGGTTCCATTATCTGACCTTAGGCATTTTAGCTTGCAACTGGCTTGGTTCTCAGCCAATGCCTTGAATTTGCAGAAAAGATCAACAACATCTGACTTTTGCTTCAAGAAGCTTAACCAACAAAACCTTGTGCAATCATCAATGAACAGTGCAAAGTACCTGTTGCCATTTAAGGAGGTGGTCTTCATAGGTCCACAAATGTCTGTATGGACTAGTTGGAGCCTCTCTTGAGCCCTCCAAGCCTTGTTGACAGAAAAGGGAAGCCTTGTCTATTTGCCAAGTTGACAAATATCACACACATCCCCTTTTGGCTCGATCTTGAACATGTCTTCAATCAGGTTCTTTTTGTGCAGTAACCCAAGTGACTTGTAATTTGCATGCCCCAACGTCCTGTGCCACAAACTTGATTCATCAGCCTGAGCTGTATGCGCACTTGGTTCTAGCTGATTCACATCCAAAATGAAAGCTCGATCATTCATGGCTACAGTTGCTAGCACTTGATCCACAACATCTTTAATCACACAAATTTTGCCTTCAAAAAAAAGAGTGTAGCCCTTCTCTAGTAGCTGACCAACACTCAACAGGTTTTGGTCAATGTCAGGTACATAAAGAACCTCAGAAATAGTTTTATTACCTGACTTGGTGCCAATAACTGCCTTGCCCTTACCTTTGGCTTCGAGAAGCTCACCATTTCCAATTCTGATTTTGGACTTGAATGTGGTGTCTAGATCCTTAAACATGCTCTTGTCTGAAGCCATATGATGAGTGCATCCACTATCAATCAGCCACCTCTTGCTGACCTTGCTCGAGCTGACAAAACAGGAGGCTGTGAAAACAAACTCCTCTTGTGCTTCAACATCCTCAGCAGCCTTAGCTTGCAACTGTGTTGTGGCTGTGGTTTTGGCTTATTCTTGCACACTTCCTCAATATGGCTAAGCTGTTTGCAGCCTCTACATTTAATATCTGGCCTGTACCAGCAATATTTCTCAAGGTGAGTAGTCTTCTTGCAATGAGCACAAGGTGGAAACTTTTTCTTGACAACAGCTTCCTTCTTGCCTTTATCTTTCTTTTCTATCCAAGGCTTTTTGCCTTTGAAATTTGTGTTTTCTCTGCCTCTTGCCTGAAAAGTCCTCTCGGAGTGCTCCTCCATTCTGTTTGCTCTTCTTTACTCTTGTGCATAGAGAGCATTTATCAACTCTGTCAAATGGATGGATGAAAGGTCCCTTGAATCCTCTAAAGAAGAGATTTTTGATTCATACTTCTCTGGCAAGATTGTTATGACTTTCTCAACTACCCTTTGGTCACTAAAATCATCTCCAAGCAGTTTTATGTTGTTGACAGTGGCCATGATTCACAAAGATATCTTGATTGATAGTTTCTGACTCGTTCATCCTCAGATTCTAGAAGTCCCTTCTTAGGTTGATTAGCTGCTGTTGCCTTGTTTTGTCTGACCCTTGAAACTCCTCCTTGAGTTTGTCCTAGGCCTTCTTTGGAGTGTCATAGGCCATTATCCTAGTGAAAATCACATCCGAAACTCCACTTTGAAGACAAGACATGGCCTTATACTTCTTGGCACAGTCTTCATTATGTCGCTGATCCGACGAGCTATGGTCGGGTTAGCTCTTAAAGGTGGTGGCTCTGTGTCATTCAGAACGACATTCCACAAGTCATGTGCCTGCAGGTATGTCCTCATTTTCACAGCCCAAATGTTGTAGTTTTCACCAGCAAAGACAGCTGGTGGTGGTGGTGAGTAGCTCATTTTGCAGCAACCAAAACAAATAGCTCCTGTTTCTTTTCTTTCAAAATCGTGTCACTCACAAACAATGTATAACAAAGGCCCTCAAAGATAACAGCTCTTGATACCATTTGTTGAGTCTTAAAACAACAAAAACAAAGAAATTTGATGTTTGAAAGCTTAAAAATGAAGCAAAACGAATGAGTAATTAAGAGAACAAGCTAACAACTCTCATTACTTGAAAAAGAAAATAATACATGAACTTAAGTAGCTAGTTTACATTGGAAGAAAATAAAGCTTGCTTGTGCAAGTAGCTAAACTGTTAAATCAACATAATGAGTACCTAAAAGCTACCAAATCAGCTAAGTACTTGACTAATCCTTAGCTAATACAAAAGTTACAATTTAACAAAGAAAAGTCAACTATCACATGAACTAATTTAACAAATTACATAATGGATAAAAGCTTGCTTCACTGGATCGCTTGGTTACTTGCGTGCATGTGCATGGTTGCATGGTAGCTTGCATGTTGCTGCTGAAGTTGCCACCTTCGAACAACTCTTCACAAGGGTTTGTCTTACAAGTTTTATGTGAAGTCTGTATGAAATAGGAGGTCAAAGTCACCCATGTTATTTGTTCCCTATCATTGCATGGAAGATTGTATGTCTCTAAAGGTTTCCTCTATTGTCATTAGTGAAGTAATAAAAATCTTCTACTAGGAAGAAGCTTTTAATGGATCCAAATCTTCCAAATCTGAGTAGGTCCTTAGTCGATTCATTTTGCCGGCAAGGTAGGAAAACCATTCTTTCAAGTATTTGACACGGAATTCTTGATAATGCTTCGGAAGACAACACCATGTGAGTCCCATGAGCCCATGTCTATCTCATTACTGATCGTAGACCCGAAAAATTGCAAATCAACACTCATTGCGCATCCCCACTTAATAATAGATGAACATCATTTCCTCTCTACACTATACATCTATATATACAAGTAGGATTAAGTTCATTGCCAACTCCTTCCTTCAACGTTCTCAAGCTTGCTTTCAAAGTTATCTGAGTTCTTCCTTTTCTTCCCTTTGAGAAGCATACATCAATCAAAAACAACAATGGCTATCCACCTACCTCGTATCATTAACTCTAAGAAAGTTCCCAAGGGCTACTTTGTGGTTTATGTTGGAGAAAACCAGAAGAGGTTTGTGATTCCAGTGTCATTCTTAAACCAGTCTTCATTTCAAGATTTGCTAGGCATGTCACAAGAAGAGTTCGGATATAGTCATCCTACCGGCGGTCTCACAATTCCATGCAATGAAGACACCTTTCTCGAAGTTACCTCTCGCTTGAATTAACACAAATCAACCAATACAATTTTGTAAATAAAAAATCACTAATACATTGGCAATATCAAGTGTTTTTTAATTATTTAATTACAATTATATTTTATTCTAAAACAGTGGCATCATTTCAAACTCACTTGTGGGTAGTGTATATAATTATTGTCCATAGATTAATCTCAGACATTGGCAAGGCCATTTGGAATAGTTTAGAAGTTAAGCGCTAAAAGAAAATTCATGTATTTGTTTTTTTTATATCTAATGTTTTACTTGGCGTTTCTTTTAGCTTTAATTAGTTATAATTTTGAATAATTGTTTGTTTTATAAATAAAATATTATAAAGTTTTATTTTCTAAAATTAAGATTATGCTTATGATTATAATTATTATATTTAAGGAATGATCTATTTATACTAATATGAAATTACGCTTTTATAACAGTTTTATGAGGCACTTGTTATATTAAAATTTTTTTTAATAATATAATAATTAGGTTAAATGTAGTAGTCTAAAAGAAGTGGTTCATCTACTATTCTTCAAGGTCTATTTTTGTAAATATGATTTTTTTTTTCAATTTTATTTGAATAAAATGGTATCATGTGAAAAAACCGATAAGTTATGAGGTTTGGATAGTAACATTAATCTCAAAACAAGTTGAATGGGACAAAATTCAAGTTGAACTGTGCCATCAAATTGATTTCTCGGTGTTTTCAATTTATTTGCTCATCCTGGCTTGACAGATAGAATTTGTGGACCTAATCCGAGTAAATAACGAACTTGAGTACGAAAATCATCGAATAAACGGCAAGATTTGACCTGGTTTGTTTGCAAACTATGGAATATAATGGTGAATATAAATCCAGGGTCGACCCCAGTTTATGTAATGTTGGGCTCATACAAGAGATGAGAAGATGCGAATAGTATGCAAAACTGTCACTTGCGCACGCTGACGTGATGACAATGATGTCAAATATGTCCGAACTTTTTAAGTTAAATACTCAAATTCAAAATTGGCTCAGTTATTATAGAAGCAATAATCAATCTATTCGAATTCATCCCAAGTTTCTACTCAAATTCTCCAATCGAAATCTGGGTAGAGCTTAATCAAACTTAATTGAAGCTTGAGATCGTGATTGTTGAATTTCTTGAGATTCTTACAAATTGATTTTCGTAATACTACCTTTTGACTGCATTGCATGTACTGAAAACATTTTATATGTAGCAAAAAAGAAAAAAAGAAAAAAGAATGAGCAGTACGAATTTGATGAAATAATGTGGATGAGACAGCTATCTGTCTTAGGTGTTCGAAATTATGCTTTAACTTAGGTAGAGAAAGCACCAAATGAAATGCAGTTAGATCACAAAGCATCTGAAATCTGACTCCTAGCTAGTAAATACATTCAATTAGCACAAGCTATTCTATTATCTCAAATATGGTTGTAATGTCTCGTTTGGTTTCTCATATCATATATCATATATGCATTACAATAGTTAGACATAAAAAAAAAACAATATGAATTTAAACTTGAAATTAGAAAAATGAATAAAAACTTTTGTAAAATATAAGGTTTTTCAAAATAAACGGATTTTTTTTTCTTTTTCAAAAATAAACCATATGAATGGCTAAAGATTAATAATTAATATTAATTTATTATTAACTCATATATTAAAATATGGTGTAAATTAATACTGCTACTGAAGGTAGCATGTTTTAAAAGTGAAACTATATTGAGATGGATTTGAGCCGATTTCAAGGTTGACTAGAGTAAACGAGTTGCAGTTCAATCAACAAGCATACGAACAAAACATCCTAGTAGTGGACATTGGTTAAGGCAGGAGAATCTGGTTCAAGATCCAAGCAATTGCTGTGATTGCAGTTAATGAAAGAGTGTAATAATGAAACCCAAGGTCGAAGCATTAGTAACAATTTTTTGAATCACAATAATGGGTGGCCAAATTCTTACCCATTTTGTGAACTTAACCTACCCTATCAATTGAACTAGTTCATTAGAAAATTGTTAAATTAGACTTCCTTAAAATTATCCATTTATCCCCTACTTTTGTTGAAGGACCGGTTTTCCATTTGTGACAACTGAAATCTGACACAAACCAAAATGTCTGCCCACAGCCTTCCTCAGCACACACATAAGGACGAGCACCCGCGTGAACCCTAATGTGTTCGGTTCAAGCCCATGCCCACTTGAATGTCGTCTTGCAACCTTTCCAAGGCAATTCAAGAGGCCGGTCATCCATTTTGTTAGAATTGAGTGACCCGAATCCTTATTAAAATAAAATACAATGGTAAAATAAAATAAAAGTAAAATCCATATAGAACTACACATCTTTTATTTTATTTTAGAATAAGGTTTTTCAACGTTATTTCACTTCATCTATTTGATATTGATTAAAATAAGGTGTTTCAACCTTACGACACTCCTTCTATTAGAATATGGTTGTACAAGCCTATAAATAGACATAGTCTACTCCTCTTGTAATCATTCAAATTCGACATATTGAATTATCTTCTCCTCTGCCCGTGGTGTTTTCCCGAAAGGGTTTCCATGTAAAAATATGTGTGTTCTTTATTTTTCTTTCTCTTTTCTTTGCGATACATTGTCATTATTGACGTTCTATTTTTCACAAATTGGTATTAGAGCTTCCAGGTTGTTCATCTCAATCACGGTAATGGCATATTTGAAGTATGAAATTTCACTGTTGGACCGCAACACCATATTCGCGTTGTGGCAGATAAAGATATAGATAGTTCTTGCGCAGAAGGACTTAGAGGATGCTTTGGTAGGGATAGATAATATGCCTTCGACATTGATGGAGGAAGAGAAGAGGCGTAAAGATCGAAAGGCGTTAACACAGTTACATCTGCATTTGTCTAACGAAATTTTGCAGGATGTGATGAAGGAGAAGACCACCGCTGCATTATGGAAGAGGTTGGAACAAATATGTATGTCGAAAACTCTAACCAGCAAGCTGCATATGAAACAACATCTTTATGCTCATCGTTTGGAGGAAGATGTCGTCTATGCACGAACACTTAACAGTGTTTAAAGAAATTCTCTTAAACTTGAAGGCTATAGAGGTTCAGTATGATGAGGAAGATCTAGGATTGATTCTACTTTGTTCATTACCCTCGTCTTATTCAACATTTAGAGACACAATTTTATATAGCCTCGAGTCTCTCACAGGTGATGAGGTTTATTATTCTTTGACATCATATGATAAGATGAAGCATCTCGTGGTTAAACCCGACTCTTAGGGAGAAAGACTCATTGGTCATGGGAGACAAGATCGAAATGCTGATGATGATCGTGGAAGGACACAGGAACAGAATCCTCGCGGTAAATCTAAGGGTAGATCGAAGTCTTCAAACAGAGGTAAAACTTGTAACTTTTGCAAGAAGAAAGGGCACGCTAAATCTGAGTGCTATAAGCTGCAGAACAAGATTAAAAGGGAGGCTGCGAATCAAAAGGGAAAACAACCAGAAAAATCTTGTGAAGTTGATGTTGTAGAAGACTACAACGATGGTGAACTTCTAGTCGCTTCTGTCAACAATTTTAAAGTGAGCGAGGAGTGGATCTTTGATTCGGGCTGCACCTTCCACATGAGTCCCAATCGGGATTGGTTTACAACTTACGAAACAGTGTTTGAAGGTGTTCTTTTGATGGGAAATAATGCTTCGTGTAAAATCGCAGGTGTTGGAATGATTAAAGTTAAGATGTTTGACGGAGTTGTTAGAACACTTAGTGATGTGCGACATGTTCCAAAATTGAAGAGAAATTTGATTTCGTTGAGTACTTTTGATTCAAAAGGGTACAATACACAGCTCAAAGTAGGGTTTTGAAGATTTCCAAAGGTTCCCTCGTTGTGATGAAAGCGCAGAGAAAGACTGCCAAGTTATATGTTTTGTAGGGTTCTAAGGTTACTGGTGATGCAGCTGTCGCTTCCTCTTCCTTATCAGATGATGATGTTACTAGACTTTGGCATATGCGCCTAGGGCATATGAGTGAAAATGGCATGGTAGAATTGAGCAAAAGAGGACTTCTTGATGGACAATGAATTTGCAAACTGAAATTTTGTGAGCACTACGTTTCTAGGAAGCAAAAGAGAGTTTGATTCACTAGAGGAATCCATAACATTAAGGGAATATTGTAGTGTATTCATTCTGATTTATGGGGACTGACTAGAGTGCCTTCGAGAGGTGGAGCTAATTATATGCTAATACTTATTAATGCTTTTTCTAGAAAAGTTTGGACGCTTTTTCTGAAGCAGAAAAGTGATGTGTTTTCTGCATTTAAGTCTCAGAAATCTATGATTAAAAAAAATGGGAAAACAAATAAAACACCTCCGCATAGACAATGGCTTAGAGTTCTGTTCTGATGAGTTTAATGAACTGTGCAAGTCAGAAGGGATCGTGAGACACTTGACAGTTCGTCATACTCCACAGCAAAAAAGCATTGCAGAACGAATGAATAGAACGATCATAGAGAAGATTCGATGTATGTTGTCGAATGTCAACTTACCAAAGTCGTTTCAGGCCGAAGCAGCATCTACTGCATGCTTTTTAATCAACCAATCTCTATCCGTTGCCAATGAGAAAAAGACTCCACAAGAGGTATGGTCTAGTAATCCTGTTGACTATTCTGATTTAAAGATTTTTGGGTGTCCTGCGTATGCTCATGTTGATAATGGAAAATTGGAACCGAGATCCATTAAATGTGTTTTTCTTGGTTATAAAGCTGGTGTAAAAGGGTATAAGTTATGGTGTCCTGAAAATAGAAAAGTTGTGATTAGTAGAGATGTTGTTTTTGATGAAATTATTATGCTACCTAACTTATCTCTTAAAGACTCTTCCAATAAAGAACAACAAAAGTAGGTGGAGCATCAGATTAATCCAGAATCTACAACAGAATCGACTCCTCAAGCCAGCACTGAAATTCATAATAGAGTTGCTTCTTCACCACAATACTCTATCGCCAAAAACAGAAGTAGAAGAGAGAGTAAACCTCCAAAAAAGTATGTCGAGGTTGATCTAGTTGTTTATGCTTTAAATGTGGCTAAAGATATAGATGCAAACTAAGAGACACCTAATTATTCTAAGGCGGTTAGCTGTGAAGACTTAGAAAAGTGGATGTTTGCTATGCAAGAGGAGATGGAATCACTCCACAAAAACAGAACATGAGATCTTGTGAAACTTCCTAAAGGCAAAAAGGTTGTTCGTTGTAAATGGGTGTTTAAAAAGAAAGAAGGGACTCCAGGAGTTAAAGAACCGATATATAAAGCAATGCTTGTTGCAAAGGGTTACAATCAAATTCCAATAGTGGACTTCATAGATGTGGTCTCCCCAGTTGTGAAGCATAGTTCGATTCAAGCTTTGCTTGGTATTGTGGCCATGCATGATTTAGAGCTTAAGCAATTAGATGTAAAAACTACATTTTTGCATGGAAAACTTGATGAGAATATTTACATGCAACAACCAGAGGGTTTTACATTCTCAGAAAAAAGATGACTATGTTTGCTTGCTGAAAAAGTCTCTTTTACGGTTTGAAACAGTAACCAAGATAGTGGTACAAAAGGTTTGATTCCTTTATGACTTCTCATGATTTTAAAAGTAGCTTTGACAGTTATGTTTACTTTAAGAAAAACAGTGATGGTTCTTTTATGTATCTACTCCTCTATGTTGATGACATGTTGATAACAGCGAAAGATAAATGAGAGATAAGAAAGATCAAAGCCCAGTTTAGTGAAGAATTTGAGATGAAAAAATTGGGACCAGCAAATAAAATATTTGGTATGGAGATTCTCAAAGATGGAAAAATAAGTAAATTGTACCTAAGTCAGAAGGGGTACATTAAGAAAGTTCTTTGCAGGTTCAATATGCAGAGTGCTAATGTAACACCCCTAACCCGTATCCGTCGTCGGAACAGGGTTACGGAGCATTATTGGAATAAACAGATTAAAAACAGACATTTCAAATTATTTAACATCCACGCCAGATATTATTCATAAAATCCCTTATATGAGCCCTCGAGGTCCAAAACATACATTAGAAACAAGTCGGGACTAAGCCAGATACTCAGAGAATTTTTTCGCGAAATATCAAAATTTTTCCTAGGTACAGTGTACACACGCCCGTGTGGTCAGGCCGTGTGGCTCACATGGCCAAGAGACACACCCATGTCTCAGGCTGTGTGGGCATTCGAAATGGGGCACACAGCCGTGTCCCAGCCCGTATCTGTACCCGTGTAACTCTCTGACTTGGGTCACACGGCCAAGTCACACGCCCGTGTGCTAGGCCGTGTGTAGGTGTAGGGGTCACACGGCTAAGCCACACGCTCGTGTGTCAGGCCGTGTGAAAAATCCTGAGCATTCTATTTTAAATTTTAAAGATGTAGGGGATACACAGCCATACCACACATCCATGTGCTAGGCCGTGTGTCACATACGGCTGAGACACACGCTCGTGTCTCTGCCCGTGTGGACGAAAATAGGTCATTTTCAAGGCCACTTTTCTCACCCAATTAGTCTTCCACCTACATAAACACTTTAACACATACACAAGCCAATCCAAAACATTTAAACCAAACCAAAAATCAAGTCTTATGCATGACATATTACTTCATAAATCCATATATCCAACTTACCTATTTGACCAAAAATACATTTAGACATACTTATGAAATTTACTATCAATTGTCCATACTTAACACTCATATCAAACATGAAATTATCTCATATATATATATACATCAAAACACATTCATCACAAGCCATACCAATGGCTAATTACAACTAAAACATTTATATGCCAACATTGGCTATTTAAACCTATACATGTCATTATAACCAAAAATAATTTACTATTTATACCGAAATGAGCCAATGGATAGTGTGATGTGTCTTCGACCAGCTTCTAACCTTAACGAGCTTCTGAGCTACTATAAAACAGAGGAAATAAAACAGAGTAAGCATTTAATGCTTAGTAAGTTTGTATAACAGGAAATAAACTTACTATTCATTTACATTTAAAGTAAGCATATAAAATGCATCCAAGCAATTTGGCTAGTAGCCTAAACACACAACTTCATCAACATGTTAGTCATGTATTTCATGTGAATATCAATAATCAGGGATGAGCTCATCAAATATCAAATTTCCATGTGGTTTCAGGTGTATACAGGTAATATCTCATTCAAAATTTACCTTAACTTATATCAGAACTTTGTCCGTTAAATCATTTGAAATATCGATGGATACACAGTAATACACAAGAAGTGTATAACTCTGTAATCCGTTAATTCATATTCGGGAGTGCTCATTAAAGCACATAATCGGGAAGCCCTCTCTCGAGCCATATAATAGGAAGCTCATGTGAGCCATGTAACGGGAAGCTTATCCGGTTTATATAACGGAAAGCTCATAAGAGCCATAATCGGGAAGCTCATGTGAGCCAATAACAGGTAGCTCCGAAGAGCCATTAAACAGGAAGCTCTGGATAGCCATGTATCGAGAAGTTCAAGCGATCCTTATCGGGAAGCTCCAGAGAGCCATTAATCAGGAAGCTCACAAAGAGCCTTTAATCGGGAAGCTCACGAAGAGCCATATATCGGGACGCTCATAAGAGCTGTGGTGTATCTACAACACATGCAAAATCACAACCAATCGGGATGCTTCGAAGAGCTATTAACGGGAAGCTCGTAAGAACCGTATAACGGGAAGCTCGAGAGGGCTAATAACGGGACGCTTTTTCGAGCTGTGGTGTGTCCGCAACATATGCAGGACCACAACCAATTTGGGAATCTTGTATCTATCGAATTTCATTTATTCAAACGGGACTCAACATTTATCGGACTTTATCGGATAAGTAATCAATTTCATATACATGGAAATTACACAATTCATATATATATACAACATTCAATTTCAAACATATAAATGTACATAATTTAATTACACAAACTTACCTCAACAATGTTCGTGAACTTGTATGTTACTAATCCATTACTTTTTCTTTACCTCGATCTAGCTCCGTATTTGGTCTATCCGGATCTACATGAGTAAATTTAGCTCAATTTAATATAATTAATATTTAATTCAATTCAATTCACATCTTAGGCAAAATTACCTTTTTGCCCCTATACTTTTATTTAATTCTGATTTCGTCCCTAGGCTCGGAAAATGAAATTCATACAATTTAATCCTTATTCCAAGCCTAGCCGAATTTCATATGTCACAATAACAGCCCGTGTATAAAATTTAGAATTTTTCCATAAATTTTGCATCTTTACAATTTAGTCCCTAAATCACAATTTCATCAAAATTCACTTTACAAAAGTTGTTTATCTATCAACGACCTTTCATTTTCTACCATAAAACTTCATAATTCATGCATACTCATCCATGGCAAAACCCTAGTATCCCTGAGATCGCTAGATTAAGCTATTAAGATCTTGGAAACATAAAAATTACTAAAAACGGGACTTGAATACTCACCTAATTGAGCCAAATAAGCTTGCTACCTTCAAGCTCTTCTAACTAGGGTTTCCATGTAAAAATATTTGGGAAAGATGATGAAAAAGATGATATTTCTTTATTTAATCATTTATCATCATTTATTATTTTTACTTTCCAATTTAGTCATTTTCTTTATTTAATTTTCCATGGATGACTAAGCATACTTATCTACTAACTCCTCTTAATGGTCTATTTGCCATATAAGGACCTCAAATTTTGAATTCCATAGCTATTTGATACTTATAGCTACTAGAACTCAACTTTTGCATTTCATGCAATTTGGTCCTTTTATCAAATTAGACATGTAATCGGTAAAATTTTCTTAACGAAATTTTTATACGACATTCCTATCATAATGCAGACCATGCAATAATATTAAAATAATTTTCCTGACGGACTCGGATTTGTGGTCCCGAAACCATTGTTCCGATTTCACTGAAAATGGGCTGTTACAGCTAAGCCTCTTAGTACTCTTTTAGTAGCCCATTTCAGATTTCATCTGCTTTGTTTCAACAATCAGATGATGAGATTGAATACATGTCACATGTTCCATATTCTAGTGCAGTGGGATCTCCCATGTATGTTATGTTTTGTTTACGTCCAGATTTATCATATGCAGTCAGTGCAGTTAGTATATACATGGCGAATCTAGGTAAAGAACACTGGAAAATAGTTCAGTGGATTTTAAGATACTTACGAGGTACTACTGATGTTTGCTTATAGTTTGGAAGAACTAGAGATGGAGTTATTGGGTATGTTGATGTTGATTTTGTTGGAGACCTTAATATAAGAAGATCTCTCACATGTTATGTCTTTACAATCGAAAGTTGTGCAATCAGTTGGAAAGCCACTTTGCAAACTACAGTCACTTTGTCTACAACTGAAGCTGAGTACATGGCGATTACCGAGACTTGTAAAGAAGTCATTTGGTTGAAGGGACTCTTTAGTGAACTCAAAGAAGACCTTCAAATCAGTATAATATTTTGTGACAGTCAAAGTGCCATCTTCCTTACAAAAGATCAAATGTTTCATGAGAGAAAAAAGCACATTGATGTTCGGTATCATTTTGTTCGTGATATTATTGCTCGTGGTGATATTGTTGTGAGCAAAATTAGTACTTATGAAAATCCTGCATATATGATGACTAAGTCACTTCTCATAACCAAGTTTGAGCATTGCTTAGACTTGGTTGGTGTTCTGATAAGGAATGAGATGGATGAATGCGGAAGCAGATCGTAAAGTTTTTCAAAGTCGCGGATTTATTCTAGATCTCTAGACGAACATAAACTGAAACGAGAAACAACGAAAACAGATTAGTTGTCACAAAGGAGAGTCAAATGAAATTAAAACAAAAGAACGATGAACTAGCTGGTAAATAGTCCAAAAGAGAACGAAGTAAGGTTTCTTTGATGAAAAGAAACTGTCCTTGGACCTCAAGAAAATGCCCCAACTAGATTTGGAAAAATAAAACACAAACAGATTTGTTAGAAGTGATTTTAAAGACAAGCAAATTGTTTTGTGTAAGAATGCTTGAAACAATAAGAAAAGATTAAAACTCCTAATTTTGATGTGTTTCTTGATAGAACAAGATAGGAAAACGTCTTTCTTGAAACAACTTTAACCTAGAACGAAAATCAATAAAATCAGCAAGCCAAAACAGCAAGAGCTAACTTAAATAAGCAAGAAACGATAAATTAAGGATAGAAAAGAGAAGATGACGTCCTAAGAAGCCTTGGAAACATTAAGAATCCACAACTCCTTTCAATAGCTCTAATTCCCTCTCCAAGAAAAAGATCTTGGCAAGAAAAACCTTGAAGATGATTCCCACAACCTAAAAGATTGTTAAAACAGCTTCTAAAAGAAACTCAAAAGCAATTCTTGAAGAAAAACTCAAAGAGAATTAATATTAACTCAAAAAAACATAAATCCATTGTATGTGTAAAAGGGTGAACGTCCATATTACTTATAGGCCCCCAAAATAAGTTTTCCTAACCCTAATGGAATAACTAACATGACAACTTATCAAATAAAAAAAATAATTCTAAATGTGAACTTTTAATGGGAATTCAGCTAAATGAATTAAATGGACTCATTGGGCTGAATTCTTACATGATGATCCACCTATTAAAATAAAATTGGACCTATAGTTTAAATATTTTACAATTTGAGCCACTTGGATTATTTGGTCTGATATTCAGTTAAAGTACTTTCCAAACTTCAGGATGAGCTTGTAGACATCTTAATGGGCCATTTTTTCAAGAACTTGGTCTTGTGATCCGTTTCCTCTCGAAATTGGCTCGTTCAAGCTCGTACATGAAGTCCAATGCGCCTTGGCTGCAAGATTCAGTTTCTTGGACCAAGATTTCCAAGATTTGAAATCTTGATTTTCTTGATTCTTGAAATTGTCCAAAACAACAAACTTGGACCAAGATTCGGTTTCTTAATTTTCTTGAAAATAAGAAAGTGAATCTTGATTTTGTTTTTTGATCGTGTGCGCATCTAGGTCCTTAGTAACGAAGTCTTGGATGGTCCCATTCAATCTTGCTTGGATTTGCTTGGCCTTCAACCTTGTTATTGGGCCTTGAGGAAATTTAAGCCTATCACATTCACGAGCCTTATTTTGGGCCTTGAGACTCTCATCATGTTCATTGTTGAAAAATACCCCTTAGGGGGTTTCACGGAAGAGGTGGAGAACTTGTTCGTTGAGAGTTCATAGTGAAGAACTTATTCATTGAGAATTCGTTTCAAGGTAGAGGTTGTTAGAATTGAGTGACCCGAATCCTTATTAAAATAAAATTAGTGGTAAAATAAAATAAAAGTAAAATCCATATAGCACTACAGTTCTTTTATTTTATTTTAGAATAAGGTTTTTCAACCTTATTTCACTTCATCATCTATTTGATATTGATTAGAATAAGGTGTTTCAACCTTACTACACTTCTATTCTACAAGCCTATAAATAGACATAGTCTACTCCTCTTGTAATCATTCGAATTCGACATAGTGAATTATCTTCTTCTCTGCCCGTGTTTTTTTTCCCGAAAGGGTTTCCACTTAAAAATCTATGTGTTCTTTATTTTTCTTTCTATTTTATTTGCGATACATTATTATTATTGACGTTCTATTTTTCACACATTTAAACTTGACGATGCTGCACCAGATATTTGTGTGAGAAGAACTTCTTCCCACACCCTTTTACACGACAAATGTTCCTTTTGTGCAAGATCAGCTCTTGTTTTGAGCTAAAACTCATGATGCAACCTTCCATGTCACACTGATACTCCGGTTCCTCATCTCTTACTTCTGCAGTGTCTTGACCTGCTAGAGTTTTTGAGTTTGAAGCATTCTTCACTTTTTTCTTACCAGTTTGCTTCTTCTCTTTCAGTTTTGTTTCCGACTCTTTTGGACTCTTTCTGATTCTTTTCCTAAGATGTTTGCTGGGTTCACCTATCTCATCTTCAACATATGAATCGCACTGTCTACAACGTTGCTCCATTTTGGAGTTACGATTCTCAAGAGTCCCTTGTTTCACTTGCTGAGAGACTACTTGTTTTGTTGTCCTACACTTCCCTTGTTTCACATTCTGAGAAATTTTGTGTTTTATTTGTTGCAGTGTCTTGGCTTTCTTTTTTCTGATTCTAAGGCACTTATTTAGTTGAAGATGATTCTCATCCAATGAATCATATGAAACAGCATCTCCCTTTCAATATGTTTCCCTTGCCTGCTTCTTGGAGACTTCAGAAGCTGCTGCAGAGAAGTATCATCCAAGGAATCATCTGAAACTCCGTCTTCCTCTCAAGAGGTTCGGTTCACTTACTTCGCAGAATACTCCTAAGCTGTTGAAGAGATGGGAGAATCAGATAAAAATGCATCTTCCCTCTCAATAAATTTGGTTAGTTGATTTGTAGTAACCTCACTGTGGTTTGATGAGAATTACCATTCAATGAATCAAATGAATAATCTTCTCTATCAGTAAATTTGGCAATTTTGCTTTTGGGAATCCTCCAACACTGTTGTTGATGATTATCTTCAAGTGAATCATCTGAAAACGAATCATTTATTTCCATGCACTTAATTTGCTCGCTTCTAGGAAACCTAGTAAGCTGATGTTGAGAATCATTCTCTGATGCATCATCAGATACTCCAATATCTCTCTCAAAAAAGTTTCCTTGATTGCCTTTAGGTGTTCGTTTCTACTGTTTAAGGCAATTATCAGCTCTGAATCATCGGAGATTGCATGTTTCTCTCAAATGGCTTAATTTGCCTGCCCCCACAAATCGTTCTACACAGCTGATGAGAAATTTCATCGTGTTCATCATCTGATACAGCATCTTGTCTCTCCCAAAATTTGGACTGCCAGGTCTATGAATTTTCCTATACTGGTTAAGAGAACATTCGTCAAGTGAATCACCCGAAACTATGTCATCTTCTTCAATATATTTTCCTTGCTTGCCTCTGAGATTCCTCCAATGCTGCTGATGGGTAAAATCTTCATCTGCATCATCTGATCCCCTGTCTTCTCTTTCAATAAAATTTCCCTGTTTTTTTTCTAGAGAGATTCCTCTTTGGCAGAAGAGAATCATCCTCAAGCGAGTCATATGAAATTGCCCTTTTTTCCTTGATCATTCTAGGTTTCTTGCTTCTAAAACCTGTGTCGCTGCCTAAGAGAACTGCCATCCCAAGAATCATCTGCAGTTGCACCCTCTGGCTCGACACATTTCACTTTCTTGCTCGGTGCAAGCTCTGCGTTCCTTTTTCTCTTTTTATCAAACTATTTAACCACCTTGGTTATTTCGGCTTTCTGAGTATTTTGGGTTCTCTCTTGAGATTTTCATCTAAAGGTGCCTGGGTGTCGTAACCATTTTTTTAAAAAACGGGAATCGACTTGGGTTTTGAAAACTAAAATAAAAACAGGAGTCGCCATCGATCTTTATTAGGTGTGATCGAATCACCTTCGTTTTAATAAAACATTTTAGTTTACTAAAACAGCATTTTTGGTCTACGAAACTCGAGAAAATGGGTTCGGGAGTCGGTGACGTACGAGGAAGGATTAGCACCCTCGTCACGCCCAAAATTGGTACCAAATCGATTAGTTAGTATCTTAATGTCGAAAGTTGAAAACCGAGGATGAATTAAAAAAATACGATCATTTCTATTAATTTTAAAACACCTGAATGAGTTGGAATAATCATAAAAGGCCATATCATCTCAAGGCGACGAAATGTCACATCCAGTAAGCTAGGATGCGACATCTAGAATTCTCGAGAATAAGCCCGTCTTTTATTTGAAAGCATGTGTATTTTAGTTTTAAAAGAATACTCGGTTATTTAGATTAAACGAGTAAACCGAAACCCAGTAAGTTAGGGCACAGTCTCTCGAATTTCTAAATACGAAATATTGCCATTTTTAGAAATTCCTATCTCGAGGTAACGAGATGTCACACCCAATAAGTTAGGGCACAACACTTTGTACTCTCGAGAATAAGCTTTTTATTTTAAACTTGTATTTTGATTTAAAAGGATATTTCGTTATTTAGGCCAAACGAGGAAAATCGAAACCCAGTAAGTTAGGGCACAATTTCTCGGATTTCCAAAATGCGAAATATTGCCTTATTTTGAAAGATTTTCGATTTTTGAATAATAGAGAATACAACATGTAAAGGCATACATTTATTTTGTTTGGAGTGAAATACGTTAGATGAATGTATTGGGATTTAATCCATAATGCAATGACATGAAATAGAGATATAACAATGAACATGGAATAATAACACGAATAAGATATTATACAAGTGAACAATGATAGCATGAAAACGCGAATAATCGAATCATAGCACATACAATGGTAATGCTCACATCATATACACTTTGCTAAAATATTAACATTAATAATAAAAGAATAATGAAATAAATATCATAAATAACAATCCAAAATGAATAAATAAAGTAAAATGGTATAAAGTGAATTAAAATAAAATAAATAAAATGCACACAGTTTTGAAATGAAAACAACGAGCTTAAAATAAATAAAGTAAAAAGAAATTTTAAAATACACAAAACGGTTAAAAGATGATATATTTATAAAAATAAATAAATAAATTTAAGATAGATAATATGTACATATAAATATTGGTAGAAGATAAATATATATTATTAAAAACTTAAAACAAACAAATATAAAATACTTTGACAAACAAAAGGGTCTAAAATAACATATATAAAACTAAAACAGTTTAATAAAAGTAGTATGAAAAAAAAACTTAAAGTAAATAATAGTAATAATACAAATTAAAATAAATAAATAAATGAATGAATAATCCCATCAAACAGATAGAGGACCAGATTAAAAAAAACGGACTGACATTTAAAGTTTAAATTTGAAATAAGGAAAAATCGATTAAGGACCAAAATGAAACGCGTAAAAACTAGCGGGGACCAAATGGGAAAAATTCCCAACCCTCGTGCGCAGCCTTCAATCGACTCAGGCGCGGGCTAAATTAAAAACGCAATAGAAATAATAGAGCGCAATTGCAAAAAAAGGGGGCAAGATAGGACTTGATTAAATAGCGCCGCAAAAAGATGGGGACTGATCGCGCAAATATCCCTTTTAAGGGATATGCGCAGCTTCCCTCAGGCCAAACGGCGCTGTTTCATTTGATGTTAAAAGACCCAATTTTTTTAAAAAAATCATTCTTTCAATGCTTTCGGAAAAAGTTCAAAGCCCCCTTTTTCTTTCTTTCTCTCAAACCGAAAAAAGAGGCGACCCTTTTCTCCCCATTTCTGCTCCGACGATCGGGTTCCCCTTTCGCCGCCTCGTCGCACCACCACCGTCCGGTGGTCAACATTGCATGGAGATGGGCCTTTGTGCCCTTTAAATCGCCGTTAGAAGGTTGAGCCGTGGTCTTTCGAACCCTCGAGAGGAGAAGACTTTCCCCTTTTGATTCGGCCTCGAAGACGGTGAAAGGGCTCCGACGATGGCTCCGTATTTCAAGTTCGTTTTCTTTTCCCTTGCTTTTCTCTTTTATTATTATTTTGTAAAAATTTTCAAAAAAGAAACAATAAACAGATAAAGAAGGAAATAAAAGTAACAGTATATTATAAAGATGAAAACGGAAGTGTTCAAAAAACCTTCTACTGATTTTTGCTTTTGATTGCTAATAGTTCGTAAAAAAAAAAAGAAGTTACAATGGATTTGCTTCGGTTTTTTTATAACCGAATTTACAGATTATTTTCTTGTCCGTTTTCGTTTTGTTTTTCTGTTGTTTGTCGTTTTGCCCTTTGTTTTGTGTTGTTGCGGGCTGTTTTGGTTTTGCAGTGGTGCCGTGGCGTGGAGGCGGCGTGGGGCTGCTGGTGGCACGCATGGTGGGGAGATGAGGAGTCGATCGCGCATGCAGCTTAGGGGCTAGGGTTTGATCTTGTTTTCTGTGTTTGATTTCTTTGTAATGGGCTGATAAGTTGGGCTTATTTGGGTTAGTTGTTGGGTTTTAATTTTTTTATTTGGTTTTGTTTGGGCCCAGGCGATTTGGGCTGTGTCATTTGCCCTCTTTTGCTAATTGTCGTGTAACGAGAATGGAGCAAAGACTTTAGAAGGACCAAATTTGGCCGGTCTTGCTGAGTCTTGGCGCTTCTTTTCTTCTTCAGGTAGCCTCGCTTTGACCCACTGCAACTTTAAGAGTATAGGAATTGGTGCTTTAATTTGCCCCACTGTAACTTTAAGGAGATAAAATTTGATGTCTTCAATCTGCTTTCTACAACTTCAAGAATGCCAGATCTGCTATTTTTAATCCGCTCCACTGCAAACTCAGGGAGACAAGATCTGATGTTTTTGATCTGCTCCTGCAACTTCAGGAATGCCAAATCTGCTATCTTCGATCTGCTCCTGCACTTCAGGAATGCCAGACCTGCTATCTTCGATCTGATCCTGCACTTCAGGAATGCCAGACCTGCTATCTTCGATCTGCTCCTGCACTTCAGGAATGCCAGACTTGCTAACTTCGATCTGCTCCTGCAACATCAGGAATGCCAGACTTGCTATCTTTAATCTGCTCCACTATCATCTCTAGGGAACAAAATCTGAACTTTTCAATTTGCTTCCTTACTATCTTCAGGAAGACTTCAATCTTCAGTCTGCTCCACTATCATCTCTAGGGAACAAAATCTGAACTTTCCAATTTGCTTCCTTACTATCTTCAGGAAGACTTCAATCTTCAGTTTGCTCCACTACCATCTCTAGGGAACAAAATCTGAACTTTCAATTTGCTTCCTTACTATCTTCAAGAAGACTTCAATCTTCAGTTTGCTCCACTACCATCTCTAGGGAACAAAATCTGAACTTTCAATTTGCTTCCTTACTATCTTCAGGAAGACTTCAATCTTCAGTTTGCTCCACTATCATCTCTAGGGAACAAAATCTGAACTTTTCAATTTGCTTCCTTACTATCTTCAGGAAGACTTCAATCTTCAGTCTGCTCCACTATCATCTCTAGGGAACAAAATCTGAACTTTCCAATTTGCTTCCTTACTATCTTCAGGAAGACTTCAATCTTCAGTTTGCTCCACTATCATCTCTAGGGAACAAAATCTGAACTTTTCAATTTGCTTCCTTACTATCTTCAGGAAGACTTCAATCTTCAGTTTGCTCCACTACCATCTCTAGGGAACAAAATCTGAACTTTTCAATTTGCTTCCTTACTATCTTCAGGAAGACTTCAATCTTCAGTTTGCTCCACTAACATCTCTAGGGAACAAAATCTATACTTTTGGTTTGCTACACCGTCCTCTGAGGGACATGTCCTGTAGACTCGAATGTATTATGGATGACATTTACATGAATGCAGAATGCCATGAGAATGTATAATGATTAGGATGCAATGATCGGGATGAATCTAATGCTCCTAACTGAATGGCTATGGATGACATTTGCATGAATGCAGAATGTCATGAGAATGATCCTTTGTTAAATGTATAATGATTAGGATGCAATGATCGGAATGAATCTAATGCTCCTAATTGGATGTGTATGAATGATATTTTCATGACTGCATGAGAATGAACTATTTTTACTGTTTGGGTTGTCATTGTTCGTAGTTCATCAAGGTTCTATCACTGATGCGTTATCATGCTTTCTCGTTCAGCCGGTATCTTTGACAGAAAACCCAAAGAAACGATCATATTCTGCTCAGCAAGCTTGCCCCGCTGTAATTTCAGAGTCCCTTTCCTTGAACCTTAGGACATAAAATTTGTTCCTCCTACTGCCATTTCAGGGGAGTAACATTTGGTTTCTCCCATCCATCCAGTTACCACTCAGAGGTATAGGATCAATTTGATCTGTTACACCATTCGCTGGGTGTAATGACCAGATGTATATGCCTGATATTTGCATGAGTATCATTTTTCTTTCCTCGAGAATGATCCCCTTGTACACCTGGGTTGACATTGCTTGTTATTTGTCGAGGTTGTATCACCGACGAAATGTCTTGTCTTTTGTTCAACCAATTAAAAGTCCAAAGAGATAATCATCTTTCTCCAATATTTCCAAATCCTTAAGCTAGGTGAGTTCTAAACAATAGTCCTGTTTCAGGTCCCTGTATTATTCAGAAGCTTCCAGAGTAATATGCGGAACTCCTTTTATGAAAGTATTATTAGTCCACCAATCGTTATTTCAATGCAAAATGCTTGAAAAAGATCATAATGATGGATGAAACGGAAATTTATTGAGAGAAAAGCTCGAAATGAATAAATTAATCAAGATATCAAATTTTGAAAAACCACAAAATGAGAATAAATTAATCAAGATAACAAATGAAATTTATTGGGAGCGTATCTTGAAAAGAATAAAGTAATCAAAGATAGTAAATTCAATCTGGGTAAGATGAAAACTAGGTGCCCCAGATATCGCAGCATGAGCTTCTCTGTTCAAACTTCCTGAGGACCATTTTAAGCTCAATATGTGTTTAGGGGATCCGGAGCACTTTGTCGATGCCCCAAGACGTAGCATACTTCTTCATTGTTAATCCAGGCATAGCAAGACCACTGCATGCCCCACTTTGATCCAAATTTGAGCAGCCCTTTTTGGGTTTTCAACTCAAATCCCCTTTGGTCTCAAGGCGCCCTTTGCGGGTTTTCGCCTTGGCCTTTCCTTTTTCTTTTTTCCTTTTCTTTTCTTTTCTTTTTATCTTCTTCTTTTTTTTTCTTTTTCTTTTTCCTTTTTTACTGAAATATTTCTTGATTTGAACTCAGAGGATTAGGCAAGTCCTTGTTATCCCTCTCGGTCAAAAAATCAACGCTTTTCCAAAGAAGGTCTTCTTTATCACATAAGGTCCTTCCCAGTTTGGCATCCACTTTTCTCAGAAGTCCTTCTGTATGGGAACGATCCTTTTCAAAACTAGGTCTCCTTCCTGAAATTCTCTAGGGTGAACCTTTTAGTCATAATCTTGGATAGCTTTCCACCTCTTTTCTTCAATCAGGTTTACTTGATCATATCGAAATTAAACCCAACCTCATCTCTGACAAGACTTGAAGAGAAGGAACCTCAGCTTCGATGAAATAGGCGTTGCCCCGACGAAGGTCCTGACCGACGTTTAATAAGCATAAAGGGTAAACGTAACTTCTATATGCCAATCTTTACAAGTCTAGGCCATCTTCCTAATGATCCTTGTTTTGTTGCTCTCCTTTTTTTTTTATTGCCTTTGCTGCATGGTGATATGGCACCTGATCCGCAAACTTTTGACATTGTGCGGTTGAATGTGATTCTTTGACTTTTCCTTTTTTTTCGATATTCTTTTTTTTTCTCTTTTTTGTTCTGATGACTATCGACTTTGTAACATTGGCCTACGAAGCTATTTCCACCCTCTTAGCGAAATAATTAATGCCTGTTAGAAGCTTCCGACAAGATCATCCCAATAAACTCCATGCCCCACATAGATGAGGTCTACGAAGAAACGAAGGAGGTATATGAATCTTGTCTTCATAAATTTGGCATTCACGGCATAACTGATGCAATCCCCTCCTATGATGGACCAGTAAAATCTGAATCTCATGATTAGCTTGGCTATCGTGAATATGATCCTCGTCTTTTAAAATTCCCTTAGCCTTAACGGCATACCCACGTCTCAGTAGTTCGGGCGTTTCTTGATATGATCGCGCGAAAACATCTTTGAAACGATGTCTCGCCTTGTTGGTGAGCTAGGCTCTCTTTCCAAGGCTCGCAATATGCACTGACCCTTCGTAAGGTAGGATCTTATTCTTCATCTTGCCCTACCATTCTTAACGAATCAGGTAGATAAGCCATAATCTCTGTCATCTTCAAAGTCCTGAGATCCCTCTAGACACATATCTTGCTCAAAAGTAGACTCTGAGTCAGTAGCAGTATGGCTCATGTCGTTGATATCTAAAGACCTGTTATAGGTATGAAAGAATATTCAAAGAAAAAATGAATCTAAGAATAATTATTTACGTGGTATGAACAAAAAATAAATGAATAAAAGAATATTCTCTCCAAGTGAGACACAAAAATGCATTTTCATTGAAATAAAGATTTTGGACAGAAGCCTACTTCACAAAAGGACTCTTATTGCCTCTAGGCTTAAGGCAATAAGCATGTTTTGAATATTACCCTAGATTAGTTCTAAAAACACAGAGATCTCTTCCACAATCCCATTGTTTAAAATTTCCTAGGTTTGCAAGGGCTTGGAAACCCGGTTCCCTCTTCACTTTTTGATTTCTTCAACTTGGTTATCTCCTCCTTCAATTATCGCATTTACTGCCTCGTCAAAGTGATCAGGTTTTGATCATCGATCTTCACAATCCCCATTTTAATGAACCTTTCTACCAACTTTTTAAATGTAGTATAGTTTTCAATTGAGTGGCCCGTTATTCCCGCATGGTAGTCGCATTGAGCGTTCGGGTCATACCATTTAGGATATGGGGGCTGTAACGGCTTTAGATAAAATGGCAACACCGCATGCGCATCAAATAAAATTTGATACAGCTCCTTATACGTTATTGGGATCGGCATAAATTGGAGTTTTTCAGTGTTTTGCCTCGTGTCTGATTCTTTTCTTGATGAATCCTGATACCCGGTAGTCACTGTTTTTGGCTGATTAACGGTAATCGACCTTGAGTGTCCCATGCTTGTATTATTCAATTCATTTTCTTTCTTCCTCGTGGCCACTCTCTTGTCGCTTTCTCCTGCCTCTATTCTTCCACTTTTTATGGCATTCTCAATCATTTCTCCAGTCATTACAATGTCTGAGAAGCTCTTTGTAGCGCTCCCTAGCATATGAGTAATAAACGGGGCTTTCAGTGTATTAATAAAGAGCATGGTCGTCTCTTTCTCTAAGAGTGGTGGTTGGACTTGTGTCGCCACCTCCCTCCATCGTTGGGCATACTGCCTAAAGCTCTCACCCGATTTCTTTTCCATATTCTGTAGCATGATTCTGTCGGGTGCCATGTCTGTTACATGGCCATATTGTTTCATGAAAGCTTGAGCCAAGTCTTTCCATGAACCAATTTGGGCACGACTCAATTGGTTATACCACTAGGCCGCGGATCCGATCAGGCTGTCTTGAAAACAGTAGATTAACAGCTGGTCATTGTTGACGTATCCTGTCATCCTCCGACAGAACATCGTGATATGGGCTTCAGGGCAGCTAGCCCCGCTGTACTTTTCAAATTCTGGAACTTTAAATTTTCGTGGGAGTACCAAGTCAGGGACCAAACTTAGGTCTTTAGCATCCATTCCGCAAGGGTAGTCAGCACTATCCATTGCCTTAAACTTCTCTTCCAGCCATCTACAGCGTTCTTCAAGTTGCTTTGGCAGATCCACTCCCACTTTCTCCATTTCTGCTATTTCATCGAGATCCGAGACAACAGGATTATTTGGATTATTCCCCGGGTTAGAACTCGAGGCTGTTGGGAAATTCATCGGTGCTGATGTATCCGCTTGATGTTGGGATCTAATAGTGACAGGTACTCTTTGAAGGTACACTTCTGGTTGTGCTTGAGTGTTTGTTGGGGTAAAACCCGGATGATAGGCAGGCTCCTCATTGTCGTCACCAGAATTGGTCACAGGGCTTTTTCCTTTGTCGGGTCCTCCAGCCAATAACTGGGCCAGTCGATTCATCATATTCCTCTGGGATTCGAGCATCTGATCCCTCATTTCTTGCTGCATTTTGGCTAATTGTTCTTGCATCTGTGCCCGCAACTGATCTTGCATTTCCTTTTGCATTTGTTCTAGTCTTTCCATTTTTTGATCCATTGCTTTCGTCTTGCGGCGGGTATTATAGCAATATGTAGTTGGTGGATTTTGGTTGGTTTCCAGGGTAACTGAAATAATTTTTTAATTAATTAGGGTCTTTCCACAAATTTTATTGCATATGATATGACGTAATGCGAATGCGTGAAATTCAATGCAAATGCATGGAATGAATGCAAGAAGAAATGGAGGCGTTGATTTGGAATTCAATTCCATTAGAAGAACTTTTCTAGAAAATAAATTCCTTTACATAAAATGGATTACATATGCGGCTTTGTCCTCATAGTCCAGGTGAAAACACCAATCCTCTTCTTCGTATCTGGATGTTATGGTCGTGTCCCGTGAACTTTCTCAATAGATGCCTCTTCTAGCTCCTTGTTGCTTGGTCTAGGACGTACCTCTTCACTCACTTATCCTCCGCGATGTTCATAAGCTTCTTTTAGAAAATTGAGACGTGATGACTCTCGAATAATCCTTGTCAGCTTGAATCCTTGGGCAAAGTCTTGTATTCTTTTACGGACTATCAGCCCTCTCTCGTTGTTTACCCGGACTATGTTCGGACGACCGTATTATAATCCACTTTATCAAGTAACCCATTTCCTTATGACAAACTCTTCTATTTAGCAATCGAATATGAATCAACACCTCCTTTCTAAGATGATACGGTGCAATGCAATCAAAACAGAACAAAAACAAAATACGTCAGTACAGAAGAAATAATCAACAAAGTAGAACACCTATCCGGGTGACCACTAAGGTTTGGTACAATTCTACCTATGGTAGGCTCTTAGGGCTAACTATATGTAGTTTGGTTCTAAGGTAAGGGTACCCGAACCAGAAGATTCCTCGATCCTCACCCATTATAGGTTCATATAGACCGATTTCAGTTCAGGGGGATACATTTCCCTATGGCCATGCGGAGATGAAAATCTCACGAAGACATAGGTACGGATGTATCCCGGAAGCGGTCCACTAGCCCATGCGGAGGTGAAAACCTCACGAAGGCATAGCTTCTCACTCCCATTTAAAAGGGTAAATTGACGAATCGATGTGATGCAATTTGCAAAGATACACCAAGAGTTTTAAACCACAGAATAGGCATATTATCAGGGAAACCATGAAAGTGAAGAATAACATGCAATGAAATGTCCGTAATTTTAAACCGAATTTCCAAATTTTGACAAAAAGATAAAAATTAATCGATTTTTGGCTCGACTCTCAAACAAGTCCCCAGTGGAGTCGCCAAGCTGTCGTAACCATTTTTTGTAAAAACAGGAATCGACTTGGGTTTTGAAAACTAAAATAAAAACAGGAGTCGTCATCGATCTTTATTAGGTGTGATCGAATCACCTTCGTTTTAATAAAACATTTTAGTTTACTAAAACATCATTTTTGGTCTACGAAACTCGAGAAAATGGGTTCGGGAGTCGGTTACATGCGAGGAAAGATTAGCACCCTCGTCACGCCCAAAATTGGTACCAAATCGATTTGTTAGTATCTTAATGTCGAAAGTTGAAAACCGAGGACGAATTAAAAAAATATGATCTTTTTTATTAATTTTAAAACACTTGAATGAGTTGGAATAATCATAAAAGGCCATCTCATCTCAAGGCGACGAAATGCCACATCCAGTAAGCTAGGATGTGACATCTCGAATTCTCAAGAATAAGCCCGTCTTTTATTTGAAAGCATGTGTATTTTAGTTTTAAAAGAATACTCGGTTATTTAGATTAAACGAGTAAAACCAAAACCCAGTAAGTTAGGGCACGGTCTCTCGAATTTCTAAATACGAAATATTGTCATTTTTAGAAATTCCTATCTCGAGGTAACGAGATGTCACACCCAATAAGTTAGGGCACAACACTTTGTACTCTCGAGAATAAGCTTTTTATTTTAAACTTGTATTTTGATTTAAAAGGATATTTCGTTATTTAGGCCAAACGAGGAAAATCGAAACCCAATAAGTTAGGGCACAATTTCTCGGATTTCCAAAATGCGAAATATTGCCTTATTTTGAAAGATTCTCGGTTTTTGAATAATAGAGAATACAACATGTAAAGGCATACATTTATTTTGTTTGGAGTGAAATACGTTAGATGAATGTATTGGGATTTAATCCATAATGCAATGACATGAAATAGAGATATAACAATGAACATGGAATAATAACACGAATAAGATATTATACAAGTGAACAATGATAGCATGAAAACGCGAATAATCGAATCATAGCACATACAATGGTAATGCTCACATCATATACACTGCTAAAATATTAACATTAATAATAAAAGAATAATGAAATAAATATCATAAATAACAATCCAAAATGAATAAATAAAGTAAAATGGTATAAAGTGAATTAAAATAAAATAAATAAAATGCACACAGTTTTGAAATGAAAACAACGAGCTTAAAATAAATAAAGTAAAAAGAAATTTTAAAATACACAAAACAGTTAAAAGATGATATATTTATAAAAATAAATAAATAAATTTAAGATAGATAATATGTACATATAAATATTGGTAGAAGATAAATATATATTATTAAAAACTTAAAACAAACAAATATAAAATACTTTGACAAACAAAAGTGTCTAAAATAACATATATAAAACTAAAACAGTTTAATAAAAGTAGTATGAAAAAAAACTTAAAAGTAAATAATAGTAATAATACAAATTAAAATAAATAAATAAATAAATAAATGAATAATCCCATCAAACGGATAGAGGACCAGATTAAAAAAACGGACTGACATTTAAAGTGTAAATTTGAAATAAGGAAAAATCGATTAAGGACCAAAATGAAACGCGCAAAAACTAGCGGGGAACAAATGGGAAAAATTCCCAACCCTCGTGCGCAGCGCTTCAACTGACCTGGGCGCGGGCTAAATTAAAACGCAATAGAAATAACAGGGCGCAATTGCAAAAAAAAAGGGGGCAAGATAGGACTTGATTAAATAGCGCCGCAAAAAGATGGGGACTGATCACGCACTATCCCTTTTAAGGGATATGCGCAGCTTCCCTCATGCCAAACGGCGCTGTTTCATTTGATGTTAAAAGACCCAATTTTTTTTAAAAAAAAAATCATTCTTTCAATGCTTTCGGGAAAAAAGTTCAAAGCCCCCCCTTTTTTCTTTCTCTCAAAACCGAAAAAAGAGGGCAGCCCTTTTCTCCCCCATTTCTGTTCCGACGATCGGGTTCCCCTTTCGGCCGCCCGTCGCACCACCACCGTCCTGTGGTCAACGTTGCATGGAGATGGGCCTTTGTGCCCCGTTTCGTCGCCCGTTAAAAGGTTGAGCTGTGGTCTTTCGAACCCTCGAGAGGAGAAGACTTTCCCCTTTTTGATTCGGCCTCGAAGACAGTGAAAGGGCTCCGACAATGGCTCCGTATTTCAGGTTCGCTTTCTTTTCCCTTGCTTTTCTCTTTTATTATTATTTTGTAAAAAATTTCAAAAAAGAAACAATAAACAGATAAAGAAGGAAATAAAAGTAACAGTATATTATAAAGATGAAAACGGAAGTGTTCAAAAAACCTTCTACTGCTTTTTGCTTTTGATTGCTAATAGTTCGTAAAAAAAGAAGAAGAAGTTACAATGGATTTGCTTCGGTTTTTTTATAACCGAGTTTACAGATTCTTTTCTTGTCTGTTTTCGTTTTGTTTTTCTGTTGTTTGTCGTTTTGCCCTTTGTTTTGTGTTGTTGCGTGCTGTTTTGGTTTTGCAGGTGGTGCCAGTGGCGTGGAGGCAGAAGCGTGGGCTGCTGGTGGCACGCGTGGTGGGGGAGATGAGGAGTCGACGGCGCACAGTTTAGGGGCTAGGGTTTGATGCTGTTTTCTATTTCAGTTTCTTTGTAATGGGCTGATAAGTTGGGCTTATTTGGGTTAGTTGTTGGGTTTTAATTTTTTTATTTGGTTTTGTTTGGGCCCGGGCAGATTTGGGCCTGTACACTGGGCATTGAAGATTCGTTCTTGATCTTTTTCCTCACGATCCCCTCGTGCCAAAAGTGGATGAACCTGATTCGACATCCAAACTTTACCAGACCACCTTCCTGCCACTATTTTTTAAAGTTTGCCAGACATCTCATACGGCCAAAAGCACTGTATATGACACAATTGTATGCCATCTGTTTACTGTAAAGTGTAGGGTGGCTGAGATTAGCGCTATAAAATAGGTTGATACCGAGCTTTACCGCCCAGTCCCCATTCCCGGGTATAGCATCCTCACTATCAAGAGCTGAACGGATCCTCTCCTCGTCATCAACAGTAGCATCCCCAAATAAAATGTCATTACAGGGATCGTCAATTCCTAGTTCTACAGCTACTGACTTCGCTTCTGCTTCTATCTTAGGATAGTCTGCATTGTTTTACAGCAAATAGTTTACAACTACAAACAAAAAAAGAACCTAGAACAGTTATTTGGTAGAACTATTCATAAGCTTTCAGAAACATGCAAATAATAAAAACTGGAAACTGAAGACGTTTGCCAGGCAGAATAAGAGATTAATTTCTACCTAGATAAACCTTTAATTCATACCTAATACCCTTCACATATATTGATTTTTCAATTGAAATAAGGGTTATTGGATACAAAACCAAAGGAAAAGGGCTTAATTGGGTACAATAGAAGTATAGGGGCTTACTTGCGCAAACCATCGTTCGCTTTCTATATGCATAATAATCTGAACATGGAAAAGGCTAAACACAAGTAGTACTTCTGCACAACCTTTTAACCCACATTCATTATCACCCAACAAGGTTGCATACGGCAAGGGAAACATAAGAAGACTGTTGAAACCATTTTTTTTTTAGTTTTGAAAAAATGGGAATCGACTTTAAAAAGAAAATGGAACATAGAGTCGCCACCAATACTTTTTATTTAGGTGTGATCGGGTCACCTATAAAACATTTTATTTAAAATATTGATTTTGGCCTACGAATATTAGAAAAACGGGTTCGGAAGTCGGTTACGTGCGAAAAAGGATTAGCACCCTCGCAACGCCCAAAATTGGTACCAAATTGATTAATTAGTGTCCTTGCGTTGAAAACTTGAAAATGTTTAAGATGTAATTCTTTCTAAAAATGTTAATTAATTTTGAATTGAATCTCAAGATTCACTCGTTCCCAAAGGAATAAAAACATCACATCCAACACGTTAGGATGTGACACATTTATACTTCGACACCGAGATCATCTTTGATCTTCAAAACATGCAATTAAAAGTATATTTGGTTATTTGGTCAAACGGAAAATTAGCACCCAGCACGTTAGGGCACAATTCTTCGAATTTTCAAACACGCAAATATTGCCTTATTTTGGAAAAAAAATCTCAAATAAACGATGTTAAAATCGACTCAAAATGTATTTGTTTGGTTTGTTTAGAATAACAATGAAATGACTAATGTCAATTAAAACTTCAAAGTTTGAATCACGATATGATAAAAAAAAAACAAAGTAACAAACATGGAATATTATACATGAATAAAATATGATACTAATGAATGACTATAATATGAAATTTGAAGGAAATAAATTTGAGTTCATACGATAGCAGGCAAGTTAATACAACTAATATATAGCAAACAAATAAGCAAATGATATATAAAATAATATGAGTCAATTTAAATAATACATATGTAATAAAAACTTGATATAAAATAATATATATAAAAATAATAATCACATATGAAAGTGTTTGGAATAAATAAATATATAATTTAAAATAGGGTCTCTTAAAGAGACAAATTATATACATAAATAAATTTAAAAGAATATATATATATAAAAATTTAATGAAAATAATATATAAAGAGAAATAAATAATATATAGAACAATTTAAAATATATAATATTTAACATTAATTAAAAAATATTAGAAAAGTCAATAAACAAATAATTAAATTAATTAATTAAAGGACTGTATTGAAATCAGAACGAAATTAGAGAGCTAGAAGAAAATAATTAAAAATGAAATCGGAAAAGGGCTAAGATACAAATGCGCGTAAACTAAAAGGGACTGAAAGCACAATTTACCCGAGTTATTAAACGCCGCGTCTAAAGAGGGATTAAAATTAAAACGGCGCAAAATTTAAAGGTGAAATTTAAATAAAATAAAACTTAATTAAAAAGAAATAAACTGCGGAAGGATTAAAATGACAATTAGCCCATCCAAGAAAAAACGCGCGGATCCTGCCCCGGGTCGGGTCAACGCGTGGATCCTAGGGGTGCAAACGACGTCGTTTTAAGCTCAAAAGAATGGCTCTTAAACGGCGTCGTATTAATCTGCTATATAAGCTCCATTTTTTGAGAAAAAAACATTTAACCTTGCTTTAAAAAAAAAAAAAAGAGAGGAGAGAAGAAAGAAAGAAAAAAAAGGTTGAGGCCCCCCTTCTGCGATTTCCGGTGACCGGACCACCGTCAGTCTGTCATCGATGACCACCGCGCACGGCGGTTATAGCCTCCGAAAACCGCATTTTCATGCGAATCAAGGTACGTGTTCCCCTCTTTTTCCTTTATACTATTATTTATATATATATTATATGTGAATAGCATAAAAAAATGAAAATCTTTATAAATACAGGTAGATTCGCGAAGAAAAAAAAAACCTTGCCGAATGCTCTGATTTTTGTATTCTCTGTATTAAAAAATCATGAACCCCTTACAATCGTTTTTTGTTCGACTTTTATAGCCGGAAAACTAAAAGGAAAAAGAAAAATACAATCGTTTTTTTTCTTTGTTTTTTCTTGCTATGCTGGTTGTTTGTTGTGCTGTTATAGTCCTTCTTGCAGGTACGGAGGAGGACGTGGCAACGTACGGAGGTGAACGACGTGGGGGCTTGGCTGTTGCGGCGCTGGCTTTGGCCAGGGGGTTCTAGGGTTTCTGAAATTTTAAGTCATTTGGGCCACTTGGGCCTACTAATTTTTGGGTCTGTAAATCGGGCTATAGGTTGGGTAGTGGGCTAAAAAAAAATTGTAAATGGACTGTCTTATTTAGAATGGACTGTTTAATTATTGGTTATTTTTTGTATTTTCTGCTTTGCTTTTTTGTTTTATGGGCCCGGGCAAATTGGGCCATTTACAGCTGCCCCTCTTTGCTCATTTTTGTGTAACGAGAATAGAGCAAAGACTTCAAAAAAGGCCAATTTTGCCTGGTCTTGCCAAATCTTGACCTCTTTCAGTGCTTTTCTTCTTCGAGTAGCTTCGTTCCATCCCGCTGCATCTTCAGGGGCATGAGAACTAGCGCTTCGACCAATTCAAGGAATGTAGATTTGTAGCCTCAATCTGCTCTACCGCAACTTCGGGGAGATGAGATTTGCTATCTTGATCCGCTCATCGCAAACTCGGGGATGCGGTGGTATCTTCGATCCGCTTCGCTCAGGAAGGAAAGATCTGCTATCTTCGGCCTGCTCCACTGCAAACTCAGGAATGCCAGACTAGTATCTTCGATCCGCTTCGCTCAGGAAGGCAAGATCTACAATCTTCAATCTGCTCCACTGCAATCTCAGGGATGCCAGACTGGTGGCTTAAATCTGTTCCACTACTGTTTAGGGAGACAAGATTTGTCGTTCGATCTTGGTCCACTACTACTTAGGGTGACAAGATCTACAATCTTCGACCTATTCCAATGCTGGTCAGGGAGATAGGGTTGGTGGCTTAAATCTATTCCACTACTGCTTAGGGAGACAAGATTTGCCATTGGATCTTGGTCCACTATTGCTTAGGGTGACAAGATCTACAATCTTCGACCTATTCAAATGCTGGTCAGGGAGATAGGGCTGGTGGCTTAAATATGTTCCACTATTGCTTAGACAGACAAGATTTGCCATCCGATCTTGGTCCACTACTGCTTAGGGTGACAAGATCTACAATCTTCGACCTATTCCAATGCTGGTCAGGGAGATAGGGTTGGTGGCTTAAATCTGTTCCACTACTGCTTAGGGAGACAAGATTTGCCGTCTGATCTTGGTCCACTACTGCTTAGGGTGACAAGATCTACAATCTTTGACCTATACCACTACTAGTCAGGAAGATAGGACTGGTGGCTTAAATCTGTTCCACTACTGCTTAGGGAGACGAGATTTGCAATCTTCAGTCTGCTCCACTTCAAACTCAGGGATGTCAGACTAGTGTTTTCGATCTACTTCACTGCAAACTCAGGAAGACAAGATCTGTGAATTCACCGATGTTGCGACACCGTCCTCTGGGGGACCTATCCTGTAAAATCGGTTTTATGTGTTTATGCTTATGCAGAATAGTTAGGATGCAATGATCAGAACGAATCTAATGCTCCTAACTAAATGTATTATGGACGACATTTGCATGAATGCAGAATGTCATGAGAATGGTCTTTTGTTAAATGTACAAGGATCAGGATGCAATGATCGGAATAAATCAAATGCTCCTAACTAAATGTGTCTTGCATGAATGCAGAATTTCATGAGAATGATCCCCTTTTAAATGTTTAAGGTGTCATTGCTCATTGTTTATCAGGGCTTTATCATTGATGTATTGCTGTCATCTTGTTCGGCTGGTATTCTCAATAGAAAACCCAAGAAAACAATTATCTTTTGCTCAACAGATTTGCCCCACTGTAATTTCAGGGTTTATCTTATTGTAACTTAGGGGTATAGGATCTGTATCAACTTCAACCCGTCCCCTTGCAATTCAAGGGTGTAGAATTTGCTTCATCTTCAATCCAACCTGCTGTAAATCAGGAATATAGGATCTGCATCTTCTGCTATCCAACCGGCTGCCAATCAAAGGTATCAACTGATCACTCCCAGGGTGACCTAACCAAATGTGTATGCATGATATTTGCATGAATGCAGAATATCATTTTTTCGAGAATGGTTCCCCTTTTACGCATGGGTTAACATTGCCCATTTTTCGTCAAGATTGTATTACTGACGCAATATCTTGTTACTTTGTTCAACCACCATCTTTGACAAAAATCCGGAGAGAAAATCTCAGTTTAGACTCTTCCTTAAACTTGGTGGGTTTTAAACAATAGTCCTGTTTCCAATTCTTGTATTATTCAGAAGCTTCCAGAGTAATATGCGAAACTCCTTTTATGAAAGTGTTATTAGTCCACTAATCGTTATTTCAATGCAAAATGCTTGACAAAAATCATAACAATGGACAAGAAGGAAATTAATTAGGAGCATAGCTCGAAACAAATAAGTTAAGCAAAGATGGAAATCGTAATCAAGAAGGAAATTTATTGCGAACCTATTTTGAAAAGAATAATATAATCACAAATAACAAATTTAAAATGGGTAAAAGGGAAACTAGGTGCCCCAGATATCGCAGCCTGGGCTTCTCTATTCCAACTTTTTGAGGACCATTTTGAGCTCAATATGTGTTTAGGGGATCCGGAGTACTTTGTCGATGCCCCAAGACGTAACATACTTCTTCGTTGTTAATTCAAGCGTAGCAAGACTCATCAGATGCCCCGCTTTCGATCAAAATTTGAGCCGCCCCTTTTCGGGTTTTCAACTCAAATCCCCTTTGGTCTCAAAGCGCCCTTTGCGGGTTTTCGCCTTGGCCTCTCCTTTTTCTTTTTTCTTTTTTGATGAAAATTTTTATTTTTCCTTTTTTTTAATCTCAAGGCGCCCTTTGTGGGTTTTCACCTTGACCTCTCCTTTTTCTTTGAAGTCCTTTTGTATATGAATGATCTTCTTCAATATCAGGTCCCCCTTTGAGAATTTTCTAGGATGAACCTCTTTGTCGCAAACCCGTATCATATGACTGTAACGGATAGCTATTAACTTTTCTCCACAAATTCGATTGATCACATCGGGATTGGATCCATTCTGCCTCATCCACCTTCAGTTCTGATAAAACTAGGAAAAAAGTAATTTCGACTTCAATTGGCGAAACCAATGAGAAATGTGTTGCCCCGGTGACAGTCTTGGCCAACGTTTGATAAACATAGAGGGTAAATAGTAACTTCTATATGCCAATCTTTACAAGTATCGGTCTTTTTTATGATCTTTTGTTTTTCTTTTTGACTGCCTTTGCTACACTGATATGGTATCTGATCTTTGAACAGACTATAAACTTTTGACATTGCGCGGTTATGCATTGTTAAACATGATCCCTTCTCACATTCTTTGTTGGCATCTGATTTTTTTTTTTGAGAGTGGGAGTTGATAACTGTCGGCTTTGTAAGATTGGCATAAGAAGCGGCTTTCACTCTTTAAATGAAGTAGCCAGCGACCACAAAGATGAATTGGTGTTGGCTTAGGAGTTTTTGACGAAATTGGCCTCATAACATCTATGCCCCACATATAGAAAAAATGGAGGAGGCACATAAGTCTTGTTTTCCTTAATTTGGCATTTACGGCGTAACTGATGCAATTTCTCTTTTTTGGTAATCCAGTAGCTCAAATCTCTTGATTAGCCTGGCCATTGTAGAACCAGTTACTTGGGTTCTTTAAACACCAACCTTAACAGCATACCCATGTTTCAATAGCCTGGCGTGCCTTGATAATGATCGTGCGAAAACGTCTTTGAATTCTTGAAAATGGCTCAATGGTGACTCGTCTTAGTTTTGTGGTGAGTTAGGTTTCGATTTTTGCCCCTTTCCTAAGCTCGCGACGTCTACTGACCCTTTGAAAAGTAGAGTATATTCTCATCTTGTCCTACCATCTTTAACAAATCAAAAGATAGGCTACAATCTCTATCATCTTCAAAATCCTTAGATCCCTTAGGCCCATATCTCATTCAAAAAGGGAGTCAGTAACAACGTCGCTCATGTCATTGATATCTGGGTACCTAGGTATGAAGGTAAAAAATCCAAAGAATAAATAATTCTAAGGATGATTATTTGTATGGTGTGGTCATGAATAATGAAAGAATATTCTAAGAACAAAAGAATGTATAATATGAAATGGAAAGAATGAAAAAATATTTGCTTAAAAGGATATATTTTATTGAAATAAAAATTCTGGATACAAGCCTATTTCACAAAAGAGATCTTATTGCCTCTAGGCTTAAAGCAACAAGTGCGTTTTGTACATAACTCTCAGTAAGCTCTAAATACTATTGGAATTTCTTCCGCAGTCCAATTGTCCAAAATGCTCCCAGGTTCCTATAGGCAGATGCTTGGAAAACTTTTATTCCTCGGTTCCCTCTTCGGATACGCTATTGGTGTTCTGATTTCCTGATTTCTAGGCTTCTGATGTCTTCATCAAGGAATCGCAACTCTCCTGCCCCCTCCTTCAATTATCACAATTTACTACTTCGTTTGGCTCATCGATCTTTACAACCCCTATTTTAATAAGCCTTTCGACCAATTTCTTAAATGCAATGCAGTTATCGATTGAGTGACCCGTTATTCCCGCGTGATACTCGCATTGAGCATTCAAATCATACCATTTGGGGTACGGGGGTCGTATTGGTTCCATGTAATGAGGAGCCACCATATGTGCATCAAATAGGCTTTGGTATAGCTCTCTATACGTCATGGGTATAGGTGTAAACTGGAGTTGCTTTGCAATGGATTCTTGTTTTGATGAGCCCTGATGACCAGTGGTTGTTGCTTTTGGCTGGCTCACCGTGATCGCTCTCGAATGACCCTTGTTATACGTACTCGTATTATTCACCTCATCCTCCCTTCTTCTCGGGGCTGATCTCTTGGTGCCTTCCCCTGCTTCAATCTTCCCACATCTTATCGCATTTTCTATCATCTCCCCAGACATTACGATATCAGAAAAGCTTTTAGTAACGCTTCCCAATATGTGGTTGATGAAGGGAGCCTTCAAAATACTGATGAAGAGCATGGTTGTCTCTTTCTCTAAGAGTGGTGGTTGGACTTGCATCGCCACTTCCCTCCATCGCCGGGCATACTGCCTGAAGCTCTCGTTTGTCTTCTTTTCCATGTTCTGGAGTGTAATCCTATCGGGCGCTATGTCTGTCACGTGGTTGTACTGTTTCATGAAAGCTTGAGCCAAGTCTTTCCATGAGCCAATTTGGGAACGGGTTAAATGATTGTACCACTTGGCCGCAGACCAGATCAGACTTTCTTGAAAACAGTGGATTAACAACTGGTCGTTGTTGACATATCCTGTCATTCTCCGACAGAACATCGTTATGTGAGCTTCAGGACAGCTAGTCCCACTGTACATTTCAAACTCTGGCATTTTAAACTTCAGTGGGAGCATCAGATCTGGGACCAAGCTTAAATCCTTCGCATCAATCCCGCAACGGGAATCAGTAGTTTCCATTGCTTTAAACTTCTCTTCCAGCCACTTACATCTCTTTTCTAATTGCCTTTGGGATTCTGTCATTGCTTTTTCCTCTCCTGCCACTTCATCCAAATCAGGAATAATTGGATTATTTAAACTATTGCCAGGGTTAGAACTCGAGCCACCGAAAGTTCATTGGTGTCGAGGCTCCTACCAAAAGCGTTGTGGCACGATAGTAACAGATGATCTTTATAGATTTATCTCGGGTTGTGCCTGTACATGCGTCGGAGTAAAACCAGGAGGATATTGAGGGTCTTCATTACTTTTCGCGATATTATCCATGGGGCCTTCCCTTTGTCTATCCTTCCTACCAGTAGCTGGGACAATTGAGCCATCATGCTTCTTTGAGACTCCATCATTTGATCCATCATGTCATGCTGGATCTTAGCAAGCTGCTCCTGCATCTGCAGCTGAAGTTTATCTTGCATCTCCCTTTGGAGTTGTTCAAGTTTTTCTAATCTCTGATCCATATCTTTCGTCTTGGTTCGGGTACCGTAGGGATGTTTGATTTTGTTGGTGTCCAGGTTAATGCTGAAATAATTTTTAATTAATTAGAGTCTTTCTACAAATTTTAATGTATATGATGTGATGTAATACAAATTCATGAAATGCAATGCAAATGCATGGAATGAATGCAAAAAGAAAGAGAGGCGTTGATTCTGAATTCAATTCCATTAGAAGAACTTTTCTAGAAAATAAATTTCTTTACATAAAATGGGTTACATATACGACATTGTCTTCATAGTCCAAGTGAAGACCCTGATCTTTTCTTCATATCCGGATGCTACAGTCGAATCCTGTAAATCCTCCCAAAAGATATCTCTCTTATTTCCACTCGGCTTGATCCGGGTCGTGGTTCGCTGCTCACTTATCCCTGCGATGTTAATTAGCTTCTTTAAGAAAGTTGAGGCATGACGGCTCTCAAATAATCCTTGTTGGCTCAAAATCTCGGGCAACAAAGTCTTGTTTTCCTCCGCTGACTACCAGCATTCTCTTGTTGTGTTTACTTGGACCATATTTGGACAGTTGTATTATAACCCACTTTATCAAGAAATCTATTTTCCTATGACAAACTCTTCTATTTAGTAATAGAATATAAATTAACACATTCTTTCTATGATGATGCAATGCAATGCAGTCATAAACAAAGCACGTTAGCACAGGAAAAATAAACAACAGAATAGAACACCTAAAAGGGTAACCACTAGGGTTTGGGCATGATTCTACCTAGGGTAGGCTCTTAAGGCTTTCTATGTGTGGTTCGGTTCTAAAGTTGAGGTACTTGAACCAGCAGATTCCTTGATCCTCACCCATTATAGGCTCATACGGACCGAGTTCGGCTCAGGGGGACACATTTCCCTATGGCCATGCGGAGATGAAAATCTCATGAAGCACATAGGTACAGATGTATCCCGGAAGCAGTCCACTAGCCCATGCGGAGGTGAAAACCTCACGAAGGCATAGTTTCTCACTCCCACTTAAAGGTGTGACCACAACAGTCATGTAATGTAATGCCAAAGTAGTTTATGAGACTCGACATTATTGCAATCATAGCACAAACAAATGCATCAAAAGAAACATGATTTTTCAAAACAATTTTCCAAATTTTCAATCACAAGGACAAAAATTAATCAATTTATGGTCTGACTCTCAACCAGTCCCCAGTGGAGTCGCCAAGCTGTCGAAACCATTTTTTTTTTAGTTTTGAAAAAAAAGGGAATCGACTTTAAAAAGAAAATGGAACATGGAGTCGCCACCAATCCTTTTTATTTAGGTGTGATCGGGTCACCTATAAAACGTTTTATTTAAAATATTGATTTTGGCCTACGAATATTAGAAAAACGGGTTCGAAAGTCAGTTACGTGCGAGGAAGGATTAGCACCCTCGCAACGCCCAAAATTGGTACCAAATTGATTAATTAGTGTCCTTGCGTTGAAAACTTGAAAATGTTTAAGATGTAATTCTTTCTAAAAATGTTAATTAATTTTGAATTGAATCTCAAGATTCACTCGTTCCCAAAGGAATAAAAACATCACATCCAACACGTTAGGATATGACACATTTATACTTCGACACGAGATCATCTTTGATCTTCAAAACATGCAATTAAAAGGATATTTGGTTATTTGGTCAAACGAAAAATTAGCTCCCAGCACGTTAGGGCACAATTCTTCGAATTTCCAAACACGCAAATATTGCCTTATTTTGGAAAAAAATTCTCAAATAAACGATGTTAAAATCGACTCAAAATGTATTTGTTTGGTTTGTTTAGAATAACAATGAAATGACTAATGTCAATTAAAACTTCAAAGTTTGAATCACGATATGATAAAAAAAAAACAAAATAACAAACATGGAATATTATACATGAATAAAATATGATACTAATGAATGACCATAATATGAAATTTGAAGGAAATAAATTTGAGTTCATACGATAGCAGGCAAGTTAATACAACTAATATATAGCAAACAAATAAGCAAATGATATATAAAATAATATGCGTCAATTTAAATAATACATATGTAATAAAAACTTGATATAAAATAATATATAAAAAAATAATAATCATATATAAAAGTGTTTGGAATAAATAAATATATAATTTAAAATAGGGTCTCTTAAAAGAGACAAATTATATACATAAATAAATTTAAAAGAATATATATATAAAAAATTAATGAAAATAATATATAAAGAGAAATAAATAATATATAGAACAATTTAAAATATATAATATTTAACATTAATTAAAAAATATTAGAAAAGTCAATAAACAAATAATTAAATAAATTAATTAAAGGACTGTATTGAAATCAGAACGAAATTAGAGAGCTAGAAGCAAATAATTAAAAATGAAATCGGAAAAGGGCTAAGATACAAATGCGCGTAAACTAAAAGGGACTGAAAGCGCAATTTACCCGAGTTATTAAACGCCGCGTCTAAAGAGGGATTAAAATTAAAACGGCGCAAAATTTAAAGGCGAGATTTAAATAAAATAAAACTTAATTAAAAAGAAATAAACTGCGGAAGGATTAAAATGGCAATTAGCCCATCCAAGGAAAAACGCGCGGATCCTGCCCCGGTTCGGGTCAACGCGCGGATCCTATGGGTGCAAACGACGTCGTTTTAAGCTCAAAAGAATGGCTCTTAAACAGCGTCGTATTAATCTGCTATATAAGCTCCATTTTTTGAGAAAAAAAACATTTAACCTTGCTTTTTTTTAAAAAAAAAAAAATGAGAGGAGAGAAGAAAGAAAGAAAAAAAGGTTGAGGCCCCCCTTCTGTGATTTTCGGTGATCGGACCACCGTCGGTCTGTCACCGATGACCACCACGCACGACGGTTATAGCCTCCGAAAATCGCATTTTCATGCGAATCAAGGTACGGGTTCCCCTCTTTTTCCTTTATACTATTATATATATATATTATATGTGAATAGCATAAAAAAAATGAAAATCTTTATAAATACAGGTAGATTCGCGAAGAAAAAAAAAACCTTGCCGAATGCTCTGATTTTTGTATTCTCTGTATTAAAAAATCATGAACCCCTTACAATCGTTTTTTGTTCGATTTTTATAGCCGGAAAACTAAAAGAAAAAAGAAAAATACAATCGTTTTTCTTTCTTTGTTTTTTCTTGCTGTGCTGGTTGTTTGTTGTGCTGTTATCGTCCTTCTTGCAGGTATGGAGGAGGACGTGGCAACGTACGGAGGTGAACGACGTGGGGGCTTGGCTGTTGCGGCGCTGGCTTTGGCCAGGGGGTTCTAGGGTTTTTGAAATGTTAAGTCATTTGGGCTACTTGGGCCTACTAATTTTTGGGTCTATAAATCAGGCTATAGGTTGGGTAGTGGGCTAAAAAAAAATTGTAAATGGACTGTCTTCTTTAAAATGGACTGTTTAATTATTGGTTATTTTTTGTATTTTCTGCTTTGCTTTTTTGTTTTATGGGCCCGGGCAAATTGGGCCATTTAACGAACATTATTTCAAAGAAAAGAGTATCCCCTGATTATTTTTTTATTATATATTTTCGAAGGAAGGATGAGACAACTAGTTAAAAGTTATGCGAAATATTTATTTGTGCATGCGTATGCCAAGGTGTACCTGGATGACAAAGGAGAAATACATGGGCTCCTCCAATTTGTCAAAGTTGTTGCTCTACTTCTAGAGCATGCTGAAGACAGAAGACATGCATTCGAGAAGAATCTTCATCGGACCTTGGACCATATGCAATATCAGCATTCACCATTGCTACAGTGACCTTGCCAAACCTCATTTTCTCTATGCCATGAGTGGTCGGGTAAACCATCTAATACCATTTAGTTATCATTATATGCTAAACTATGATTCTACATATAGTAATAGTAGTTCTAATAATTCGATAAACCTAGAAGACAGTGAAAAATAATTCTATAATCCCTTATCTTGTAATTGGATTATTCCTTCATCTAATACTGGAATATTCTTTTCTTGATTGTGGTTGCTTCCACGTTGCTTATTTTTTTTTTAATCTTTTCTTAATTGTGGTTTTTTCCACGTTGCTTCCTTTTTTTTTTTTGTCAGCCTTTGTCTTTTGTTTCAACTTTCTTGTTTAGTAGTTGAATGGATTACTCATTTATTACTTCCTGGTAATTTCCAATATAATAGGCCATTATTCTTTGACCATCAGTCCAAAATCTATAAGTTTTTTGTTGGAGTAGATCCCGAGCTCTTGAGATTAGATTTATTTATCCTTGAATTTGATAATAAACAAAATTATTATAACACTTGTCAACATATTTTGTCAAGTGTTCTTCCACTTCCATGGTTGTAGTTAGGTTTCTTCCTATAATCATTTTGGAGATAGTTTAAATTTGATATGGCTGATAAAATTTTTCACGTTCAGCTATCCCAATAATACTACATATTTCAAGATGAAAATAGCACAAGAAGTCTTTATTTACCATATATAATAACATAAATTTAGTAAAAGATGAAAAATTTTGAATTTTTTTTTTTATTTTAACAAATATACCCAAGTCATCCTAGTGTAACAATAAAAAAAAATAACAAACCACTGATTACCAGATAAAGAAACACGTCGAGTTGGTCCTCGAACATCCAAATGAATAGTTATAAAAGAAGTATTACTTCTATTATTTCTGAAAGGATAAGAATTTTAGTCTGTTTAGCAAACTCACAAACTTCACAAGACAATGAATCAAATCGAGTCTTTGAAAATAAACTAGGATATAACTTTTCCATAACAAAAAATTATGGGTGTCCTAATTGCCTATGCCATTGCATTATTTCTTGATTGATAATCTTATTGCCTCCAAAAAAATTCTTGAATAGAACCACTACTACCCTCCAACATATATAAGCCATCATGCAATTTTCCTCCCTGATTGAAGGTCCTGGAATACACAATGATCAAAGAAAAACTCAATTTTGTAGTTTAAGGTATTTGTGATGGCACTAACAGATAAAAAGTTAACCAAAAAAATAGGAACATGTAGTACAAAAGATAGTTTAATATTGGGTGTAAAATTTACAAAACCTTATCCTGTTACAAGAATAAAAGACCGATCGGCTATCCTGGCACTATCTTTTGTTTAACTTTGGGGAGTAATTAAAAAAAAAATTAGAGGAACCTGTCATATGTCTATTCGCACCAGAATCAATCATCCATGAGTCAGTATTATTGTGAGCATTAAAGGCATTACCTGACTTGACAAAATTGGATATTGGATGCGAGGAAGAGTCAAGTTGGGATAGGAGACGTCTGAGATGTCGAATTTCATCCGAAGAAAATGTTCCAGTGGATGCAGTTTCTGTAGATGACTCTGCAGCCTCAGACAAGTTTGCTCGACCCTGATTTGACTTATTTTGTTTTCTTTCATGGCCTCTAATGGGTCGACCATGTAATTTCCAGCACTTATCTCTAGTATGTCGTGGCTTCCCACAATAGTCACAGTGCAGATTATCTTTATCAAGGTTTCCATCTTTCTTTAGCTCTTGAGAGCCACTAGTGATCAATCCAACCTTTTCAATTGGTGTTGTATAAAGCATAACACCTCTTTTGCTTTCTTCTTGCTGGACATTGGAGTATTCTTCCTTAAGAGAAGAAAAAGGAATTTTTCCGAGAACTTGAACCCAAATTTGATGATACTTAGTGTTTAACCCGGCCAAAAAGCTGTAAACCCTCTCTTTTTCCACAAGCTTCTGAAACTTTACTGCATCTCCAGTACAGTTGGCTTGGAAATCTTGGTAATAACCTAACTCCTGCCATAAACCGCTCAGTCCAGAAAAATACCGAGAAATTGACATCTCACTTTGCTTAGTGTTGTGAACTTTATTGCTGATTTCAAAAATTTGAGCATCATTCCCAACTTGTGAGTAGGTGAGAGTAGTTGCATGCCATATTTCTTTTGCAGAGTTAAGTAATAGGTATGTTCTGAAAATTTGGGGGTTGCATAGAGTTGATAAGCCAAGACATAACAAGAGAGTTATCAGAGTCCCACTGATAGTAAGTGGAATCATTCACATTGGGTTTTTCCGAATCACCAATAATATACCCCTGCAGTCCTCTGGCTTTGGTAAACAATACGCAAGATCGTGACCATGCAAGATAATTGTGCCCATCAAGTTTTACTGGACTGACTTGTAACAGGGGTTGTCATAAATAACTTTTTTGCGTCGGTTATTTTTTTTCTCTTAAAAAAAACACCACTAGAGCCAATAACAGTAAAGGATACTGGAGAAACACCAACAAAACCAACAGTGGTGGCCGGAGAATCAAATTCAACGGAGGTGGGTTGCATACGTCGGCACGTGGGCAAGGATGCCGAAGGTATGGGTGGCGTGAGGGCCACACACAGGGAGTTTGGGCACTGGGTTTTGAGGTTTCGCCAGAGATTGGACTGCGACTTAATTGAAAGGGGCGGTGAAAAAAAACAGCTAGAAAAAAGAGGTACAAAATTGGATTTTCTAGGGTTTGGAAACTTCGAAGAAAAAAAATACTCTTAAATCTGAATTCTCAAGCTCTTGATACCATATTGAAAATAAGAATTTTTTTTCCTTGTTAATTAACCTAAGTATTTACATGGATATATATACACAACTATGTTGAACTATTTAAGAAAATAAAATTTTCACAATAAATAAAATCCCAAGACTTTAGCCTTAAGAAATCAGATCAGCCTTGATGAACAAGTCTGTCAATAGTCAATGGTCAACATAGAATAATATCAACTAAGAAAGAGACAGATATTCATCCTTCACCAAGAAACAAAAATCATGTTACAAGACACTAAGGGTACGTTCGGTTCACTGTAATGGAATATGGTTGTAATGGAATAGAGCTGTAATTGAATAGAGCTATAATGGAATAGAGTTGTAATCGGTAATTCAACTGTTTGGTTGAATGGAATGGAATAGAACTGTAATAGTATTCTTGTGTTTGGTTGAATGGAATGATGTTGTAATAGCATAAGGAAAAAAACTAAAATGACCAGAATACCCTTAGCAAAAAATTTTTTTTAGGGCAGATGATTATTGTTATTGTTATTAAATTTTAATAAGATTATTATTGAAAATAATTTAATAAAAATAATAAATAATTTAACCATATTTTAACATAATTATTATTAAATATAATTTAATAAAAAATATAAATTAATAATATTCTTAATATAATTATTATTATATGAATTTAAAAGAATCAAAATATATAATACTATAAAAAATATATATAATCTACTTTATTATTTTTAAACTGCAATACATATTTAATGTGCTAAAATATCATTAGTGAAACAAATAATTTAATTATTCTACAATAAAAAATAAAATATTAGAAGTAATAAATAACTTGAGAATTATATTTCACATCCAAGCATAATATTCATATATTAACAAAAAGTTACATGATTTCATTAGTTTATATGTCATAATCCATATGTTTTAAAATTTTACAACATCAAAAAGTTACAACATTGTAATGACATTCTATCATGTCATTATACCATCCAAATATTACAAACACAAAAAGTTACCAAAATATCATCAACACAACCATGATTTTTAATGGTCAACAAGAAATATTCTGACCCATTCCAGTCACACAGCAGAAGGTAAACTAAAGAAAATGAGCATTTGCGTTGGATGATCTGGAATTTTGCTCAATGCTCGATAGCGATCATCCTCAGTTAAACCTTCTACTTCACATAATGTTGGATATAATTTCAGAGCACTTTCTTGAATGGCCATTTCTGACTTTTGTTGAATTAGCACTTCGGAGGCAATACTCTTACTGATTTCAAGGCCAACGGTCCGTATATTTTCCGCCAATAAAGTGGCAGCATCATTAAATGAAGTAGAAGAATCACTTGCATTAGAAATCTTTTTTTTCTTCTTTGAAAATGTGGAATCACCTTGGTTTCTACCTGGTTGCGGTTGTGTAGCTGAAAGATCCATGTAATCCAAAGAAGCATCAGCTTCGCATCTATGGAAATCGTTTCTTTCTTCATGAGAATTTGTAGTAGCCACATCCTCAACATCTATTTCTTCAATAATATCAGTAATGCGTTTGAGCATCTTTCCCATGGCTCGATCTTTTGCGTAGATGGCGATAAGTTGGTCATAATAAGGGAAACTCGATGTTTGAATTGAGCGGCTTCTTTATGACTCTATTAAAAATGAGGAATTCATATTAGATATAAGTTTGGTCAAAATAAGATAATAAAGACTTAAAATACTTTTATATATGAGTTCCACACCGCATCTTCAAAACAACAACAAGTCGCCTATGCTCATCCCAACCAAAGCCGCTATTGTTTTTTCCACTAAGCATGTCATAAACGATTGACCAATCCCTTTTCAATGTCCTAATCCTCGATTCAAGATTAGGTTTAGCCTTGAACATGGCATGGGGTAAAACTTTTTCTAACATGTTTTCCAACTCATTTAAATAACCGGCTTTGAATCCCGTATCTGCATTAAAGGTTCCAACATTGTGCAAGTCGACCATACAAGCAACCAACGCAGCATCTTCTTCTGGAACCCATTTCCTTTTGGTTCCTCGAGAATTTTGGAAAGAAGCACTTGATTGTGAAAAACCTGACATAATTATCTTAAGAAAAAAAATACAAATTAAAATTAAGTTCAATATTATGCATCAAAAGATCAACACTTTATAAAATTATAACACATGATGAATCAAAAGAAAATAAATTATCATTCAACAAGTCTAGTACAATACAAAAAAACAATTCAAACACCACCAAAGTTTCATAAACTAGATACATGAAATAACATAAACAACTTAACGTTTACTATTTTTACCCTAAACCTAACTAATTTCTAGATGTTTGCCATTCATCAAACATTTGGTTGGCTAGTTTCATCCTCCAAGTAGCCCATGCATCCGATGGATGAATATTTACGATATTCGGTTCATCATCATCTATCACATTACTAGGTAATCCTTCTTCCAACTTCGCTTCAATAGGATCAAGACTCATATAGGTTCGAATAAAATTATGGAGCAAACAACATGCAATAATGATTCTATTGTGCACCCTCACAGGATATAATGATGGACTCTTAAGTATTCCCGATCTAAGTTTTAATAGCCCAAAACATCTTTCAATAACATTACGCACTGAAGCATGTTTCATATTGAAAAATTCTTCCGGAGTACTTGGCTGGTAACCCTGATGCCACTCATTCAAATGATATCTTTGTCCTCTAAAAGACACAAGAAATCCCTCACAATTTGTGTATCCAGCATCAACTAGATAATAACAACCTATAAAAAGAAACTATTTGTCATGGTTAATTTCCCAAAAAAGTATGATATTAAAAATTAATTCAAATTCCTCTAATTTTGCACTTTACCATGAGGAACTTTTAGTCCATGTCTCCTACTAATGGCATCTCGAAGAATTCGTCCATCAGCAACAGAACCTTCCCAACCAGGAAGAACATAAACAAAATGCATATCAAGTGTACAAACACCTAACATATTTGTTGCTATGTCACCTTTTCGCGTTCGATATCTAGATTTATCAACTGTTGGAACCCTAATCTTGATGTGGGTTCCATCTAAAGCACCTAAGAAATTCTACATCACATGTATAAAACCTCGAGTTAGGATACTATATTCAAATCTAAATGGACTAAATTATGTACGAGCTATATATAGAACCCACTCCAATACCTTGAACCATTTCCACCTTGGGTCTGTAGAATTAGTTGTAATTGGCTCTGCCTTTTTAAATAACACATCTTGTAAGCGAATGACAACATTTAAAACATTGTGAAATGATCTGCTAACGGTTTCCCCGGACCTATTAAAGTGATGCTTGATAACTTTATTTTTAAGGTGATGAGAAATGATATGTAAAAACATTGCTACTTGCTCATCAACAAGCATGTTCCTTGACGACTTCAATCCCCCTAAAGTTTGTAACATCTTACATAGTTTAAAAAAGGTAATTCTATTCATCCTAACTTGTTCAATACAGGTCTCGTCACTAGCATATACAAGTCTTTTCACATAATCTCGTTTTGCATAAAAATCTAAAATATAGGATCTAATCCTTGGTCTATAAGTATGTAGGCTATGGATGGCACCCAATGCAACTAAGAACCAACTCGCAACTGTACACATTTGTAACCATATTGTAATAGCAAGACCAATTCTTTTACGCCTCTCACTTTGTACAATTAAAGGCAGACGAGCCATTACTGCAAGATATTAAAGTGTTACATTTCTTCAAATCGTAGTAAAAGGGTCACATTTCTCCAATACTAATTTCAATAACAATAAAACAAAATCAAAGAATTTAATTGCCAAATAACTTACAGTGATTCAGTGAATACAAGATGCTCAACCCTGGGTGGAGGAAGCAATCAAACAAGCCAAATAAGAAGAAGAATCAATAACAACCTGTCGAAGAAAAATGAACCATACATATTAAGAATATTTACAAAGCACAAAATAGAAATTACAACCTTTCAAAGATGTTTACAATAGCTTATTACAATGAAGTAAAAATAATTGCGACAAAAGAGATTTGCAGACACTATTTGTAGTTTATTAGTATTAAAAAAAAACAAGCAAAAGGAAACATTTCATTTATTAGCATACATCATTTTTATTTACACGAGAGCTTAAATAAATACCTAATGACATACTTGAGTTAATATTCAATGTTTTAATAGAATCAAAAAGGGGAAATGAAATAAGTAAATAAACCCAATTGTATTTTTATTAGGTTTTAAAATGATTTAAAAAAAGGAATCAATTCGTATCCAACTATTGTTACAGAGAAGAAAATAGGGGAAACATTAATTAATGAACAATGATAATGGAGGTGTTTACTTTAGAGCTTTGGTACCCAATTGTTGAATATGATTTGCCTAAGCACCACTTAATAAGCATACTTGATACACATGCAGTGATACTCATTTTTGTTATTTATTTTATATTTAATGCACTCCATTACCATATATATATAGTTTTAGTGCCACCATTTCCTTGCCATTTATACGTGTAACTCAATATAAACCAAAGAAAAAGAAAATCTTTCCAGTACAATGATATACTAAACTTCAATTTAGTTGGTATTAAGTACATGCACATTTTTACTCGGATTTAAAATTTTGAGTGAATTATAAATAGAGATAGACATTATATTAAAATAAATAAGTTCAATAATCTTTTTTATAAAAAGTAAAATAAATTAATTCATCTATATTTAAAAATAATTGGTAAAAAACCTCTCTAGTCCCTCTCTATTTTTATATTGAGCAAGTTGATCCCTTTAAAAAAATCGAAACAATTTAATCCTCTAAAAAGTCAATAAATCTAGCTTTATCGTTTACATATTTACACAAATGTTGCGGGCTAAATTTGTTAAATCGTGAATGTGTAAATTTTGAGGTATAAAATAATTATTATACTAATTAAAATTATGTACTATTGATGGAATACATTAACAATATGATTAATTATTCTTAAATACTCACTTTTAAAATTAATAAAATTTTATTTTCCAACATAATTTAAAATCATACTACAACAGATATTGATAAGCAATCTACCATACATAAGATAAATATATTGTTTTTGAAGAATACTTTTTTTCTGAAATAAACTGCAATTAATATCATTATCAAGCGATGACGTTTTAGCAGCCTAGAAGAACAATCCAGAAGAAAAGCAAAGTGAAATGGAAAATAGCTAATGAAATCATTGGTAAGCAAAAGAAAAATATCACTAGTTTAAGTAACATGCTAATAAAGTTCTAATAAGTTTAACCGGCTCAGTTTTTTGCTCCCGAGGAAGTTTATGTTATAGAAGATGACAATGAAGCCAAACATAAATCTTTTGCTCAAAGACCTCCCGATTCGATTGAATCTAAAACGGAAAGTTCTTCAATGTGAGAACCAGAGAATTCTTCTGGATTTCAAGTAGCTCATTTCATTTACACCTTTTTTATCTTGTCATCTAAATCCTTTTTTATTGCCGGCCCAGTTTGAACCTCTTGGATGAAGAACTAGAAGGTATGGGGTTGGTAAACATTAGCTAATCGGATTATTGAAAGGGTAATAGCGAAGCCCTTAACGAGTTCTCACAAGTACCGGAAACAACATATAAATAAAAGAAAGCAAAAGCATTGGTCATTTATTAGATCAACAAGAATAGTGTATAACAAGAAAATTGTGAATTAGAGTTCCGGATCTATCTATGTTTACTGCTTTTTCTTTTAAAGTAAACTCCCGGATAGAATGATCCCACAAAGAACAACACAAGTTCATCATGTAATGGATAATGCTGAGGCTACTTAAGATGGTGATCAAACAAGGAAGCCATCTAAATCTGCAATACAATCCAAAAGAAATTGAACTGTAAGCACTTTTTCCTCATTGCTGTGCCTTGACAACATGTATAAGACAAAATGAACAATTTATCTGCCAATTTATTCAATGACATAGAAGCAATAGTATCAGGAGCAAAGAAGGCGCTGCAGATACTGGGATTCAAATCCTAAACTATGACTATATGAATCAACTTTAATATGTGCAATGCAAGCAAGGCAATGATATTATATTTTATCACTTTCTTAATTCCTTCATTAGAAATAGAACACATCAATGGATATATGAAAATTACGAAAAAAGAAAAATGAATGGACAATTAAGGAGAAATCATGGAGTAGGTAAAATCATCTTTGAAAAGCACAAAAGCAAAGGAATATGGATTGACTGAAAATGTATGCACAACTTTCTTGCAAGTTAACAAGGGAGTAAATGCACTTTGCAGTTATAATTATTGTCATTATTAACAGAATCAATCAAGTTAGCAAAGGTTCTATGCCACGCATCAAACCATTGAAATAACCCAAAAGTACCAAAAGCCAAAAGTGATTGAGAATATTGCTAAGAAATGGGAATGTATAGTGTTAAGGTTAAATGGTCTCAACCCTACCCTTGTCTTTGGAAAAGTTCGCAACAAGGACCAACAGCTCACTTATTAGCGACAGTGAGCTAGGAGAAGGTAATCCTTTTCTCTATTTACATACCTACATACCTCCATTCAACTCCTAATAACTAAATTGGAATTACAAACAATTAAAAAAAAAAGAGAGAAGAAAATCAAATACCAACTCCATTAGTCTACAATAAACTTACCGCTGTCAAAGCACACTCTGCACCTTTGTTCCCAGATTTACTACCAGCTCGATTTAATGCCTACAGTTGTCATGTGAAATAATTACATAAAAATTCCACTCTTGAAATCATTTTGTTTCTTCAATTGCATCCAAGAATAAAAGATGTCAAACCCCTCACACATTCAAATATATCATCTCAATCTTCAAAAAAGATGAAGTGAGATACATATATATCATCTCAAAACTACTCTAAAGTAAATGACACATCAGTCACTTGGTAGTTGGTATGCACAACCTACAAGATGACCAGATTTCCCCTATCTCTGACATTCCAATATTCAATGTGAAGGAAACTAGAGAGGGTACCTCACTAAGGGCCCGTTCTTCATTCCATCGCAGATGGACTTTTGGGTCCAAAAGTCCTTTTCCCTAAAAAGGAATAAAGAACGGGGGCCAGTGGGGGAAATATTTCAACGTTGGAGAATCACTTTTTCACAGATGGAGAAGCCAAAAATTTTAGCTTTTTCTCTCTGTAAAAGGACTTTTGCACCTGTCTTACATTTTTATCCCTTTTCCCCTTTTCCCCTTTTCTTCTCCAAATAGACGATGCACTTCTTCTTTTTTTCCCATTTCTCTTTTTGTCAAGTTTATAGGCTCGTCAGCTTTGAAGGTAAAAAAATTTTTATTACATGATCTCTTAACGTCTGCTATGGAATTTTTTCTTATTTGCTTTGATATATTGGCAGATGTTTTGAAAGAATTTGCTGCGAAAAAGTGTGTGAAATTGGGGAAATTGTTGAAAGAAAATGGAGGACTCGGGCTTGGAATGGAGTTGAAGAAGAAGAAAAAGGATTTGCCAAGAACTAAACTTTGTTCTGAATCTGGGAATTGCAGTGGTGTCAAGGTAAATTTAATTTGATAAACTTGTGTCGAGTTTTGATTACATTGTCAGAAACTGAAATGAATAATATTAATTTGGGGTCTCCCTTCTTCTATTATGCATTTTTGATGAATTAAATATGTTTCGTCTCCCTTCTTCTTCCTTTCTCCTCCTCCTTGCTATTTTGTCTCTCTATTTCTTCTATTTTCTTCTGAATTCTCTACTTCTATTTCTGTCCTCCTTTCTTTTTCTGCTTTTCTTCTGGCTTTCTATTTTGTTCCATAACAGTGTGTTTCCAATTTGTTCTAAATGAATCCTTACGTCATCGGTGATTCAGTGATCTCTCTCTCTTTTTGTTTTTATAAATTTCAATTGAAAAAGAATCTGAAAAATTAATATATATGTAATAAAATTAGAAATATTAGAACAAAGTGCAAGCTTACAAATCGTCCTATACACCGCATTATTTTCCTATTTATTAGTTTCTTAGTAATGTGATTCAATAATGTTTATATACATAGTTGATGGATTATTGTTGTACATGTTGACTTATGGAATGGGAACCACCTCCTGCATCATTATCATAATACTAGTAATTGGTTGTTGTTTCTTGCTGTAATACATGTTAATTGTATTATTTGCCTTGGTTTAGCAAGCAGATTCTACATGATATTGAAAATTTTCATTTTTTAGCATTAAGCATTAGGTTCTTAATGATGCTTGCTTCTTTATAACTTTTTACTTCTATTTTATCCTTTCCCTGTTTCTTTGGAGGCATGATGCTTGCTTTAGTTAAAGATAAGTGATATAAGTGTTTTCAGAAAGCAACTGATATTAGATATATTTCTCCATAAAAATTCCTTTTAAACTTTTTGGTTGGTGAATGAGTTATGCTTTTGGCGCTTAAATACTTAAGTGTAGGAATGAGGTCAATCTGAGTGGAATTTAGTACAAATGTGTGGTAATAATGCATGAAGAGTTTTTGCGAATGATACTTGTTAAGACAATGGCCGATCGGGATAAAAGTATTCTAGTTCCTAGATAGAGTAATTAGAGAGAAAGTATGAGGGCCGATGGATGTTTGCTGATGAGTAATGGGATGGCTTACCTCAATACGGATGTCTTTCACATTCCTTTAACAATCCTCATTATATGGAATGCAAGAATTTTGATCCATTGCTTGATAATTCTGCATGTTTTAGAAATTAGAAGAAAAAAATTCAGTATATATGCTTAATGCAAGAGAAGTTCATTCGGTATTAACCGGACATGACCAATAAAGTCAGGATTGTGTGTGCATTCTAATCACCTATAATGTTGCACTGTTTTCAAGTTTTTTCAACTTTAGCATTGGACCTTATCATGGCAGTTCCCAATTTGAGTGTCATCTAAAATTAATGCTTAGCAGAGCTCTGTAAATTTCCTTAATTCTTTTTTTTTCTGCTTCTCTTTTGACATATTTTTCTATTTGTTCCCCTTCTCATAGCATTAAGGGTTAGCCTTATATATAATAAATATATATATGATGAATTGTCGATCTATGTTGCCCTAACTCTTCAAATATGTGCACGGTGGTATTATCATCCAAATATATGAAAAAACATGAAAAAATCATGTGTACTGTATTTAAAACTCACTCCCTAATCGGGCCAACATAGATGCAGCACAACTTATCGATTTATCCAATCCTTCGTTCATGAAATTTTTTGTTAATCGATTGCTATTTCCTCCCCCCCCCCAAAAAAAAACAAAAGATTTTGCAAAGCAAGCTAGAGTTTTGTTTGTTTGATGTCTTATTGCATGATGAGTAGTGATTATGCCTCTGCTAATGCAACATATTTTGTTTTGTTTTTTAGGCGTACTGCTAGAGGGGAGGAAGGTATGACTCGCTTTTTTGTTTGTTTGTAATCCAAACTACGGACATCGGTGGAGAGATTGAGATCCGAGATATCAAAGCTTGCTTGATTTAATGTCTTTTTCTTTTTCTTTTTGACAAACTATTTTCATGAGAGACGATTGTGTTGGATCCTTTTTAAGGATTGCTAGTGTTTAATTACTAAGTTTTCACTTACTATGATTTGAGCCACTTTCACCATTATATTATCACGAGATTGTTAACATTCGGACCCGTTTTTGACAATCCAAAATTCGAAACTCTAAACCCTAAATCCAAATTTTCAAATTTATTTTTATTGAGTAATTGTCTTTGTTTTTATGTTTTCCTTGCCTAGAAATTTTCCAATAGCCAAGATTTTTGTGTTTCTTCCGATAATTATGAATTGTCACGAAAATTTATTAGAAGTGAGTTTAATATAAATTTATTTGTTTTTACTACTAACCAACAAATATGTTAAAAGCATTAAAAATAAAAAAAATAATTTCTAAAATAATACAATTGTGGCAATATCTAATTACAAATATTTAATTATTATATCTAAATATTTAAATATAGTTTATATATTCTAATTAAATTTAATAAATAATTAATATTAATTACTTAGAAATATTTAAAATTAATATTATTTATTAAAATATTAACAATAAATTATAATAAATTATTTTTTATTTTTTTGCTAAAATATCATAATATTAACTAATTTGAACATTATTTAAATACATATTTATTACTTTATAATATCATGTCTAAAATAGACATTTTACTTCTCAAAAGCACTTTTTGACAAAGAATGCCAAACACTTAAATTTTTCAAAAGCACTTCTCAAAAGCACTTCTCAAAAGCATTGCCAACCGGCCTAAATCTGCTTTTGCGTACTTGAAAGAAATGTTCCCATCTCACTTAACAAAAAAAACCTATAGTTCTTAGTACAAAATAATCTTTTATCCAGCTCCTGTATCACAACAACAATCTAATCGGAAATCATCATATTACTGCAAAGCAGTGTTTCACATAAAAGAAACATATGGTATGGTACCCACTATCAAACTAATCAAAAGCATCGACTAATTTTCTCAAAAAGTCGAATAAAAGTAACCCATATCAGAACTAAGGACATAAAGCTTGAAATAAAATGATGAAATTAATACCGAGAGTTTTATACCTTGGAAAGGGTATTGTAGCGTCTTCTCCTTGGTTTTAGCCTTGGAGCTTCTGGGAAAGTTGAAAGCTTGAAAGCGTGGGTAACTGAAAGAAAGGAGCCGCTTTAGCCTTCACAGGAAGCGGGGCGAGAGCAAAGGGAAAAATGGGAAGAAGAGGGAGAAGGTTGGAAGGAAATGGGAAGAAGAATGAAAAAAAAGAAGATGCTTCAGAGAATGAAAAAGAGGGGAAGAAGAATGAAAAAAAAGAAGATGCTTCAGAGAAGGAAATGGGAAGAAGAATGAAAAAAAAGAAGGGATTCAGAAGAGAGAATGAAAAAGAGGGAAAAGGGTAAAGTTGAAACTCAGACAGCTGAATGGCTATTCTGTGGTCTAAGTGTCGAATGGTAAACGGCAATTTTACCTTGAATAAGGCTGTATGGAATAAGGCTGTAATAACCCATTACAGCCAACCAAATAATGGAATAGGGATGGGCCACTGAATTCAGCTATAATGGTTTAGCATTACAGCCAACCAAACATGCTGTAAGAGAATAAGTTGCAGTATAAAAGCATTGCGAGGGAACTTTTTACAGTATCATAATTGCTAAGATAAAGAGAAAAGAAAGATGACTTGATGGTCAATGGTATTCACCGTCCTAGATTTGGCCTGGATTCAAGCCGTACTAGTTGCCTTTATTCTTTAGGCAATTAGAAAGTAGATAAAAGACAATTTTCCTATTAGATGGAGGAGGTCTAATCTCTTAAAATACAAGAATTACTCAAAACCTAAAATCCATCAAGCCCAATTGTCAAGACCTAAACCAGAGCATTGAACAAGTCTCCTCCTCCTTGAACAACATTGCAATGTACACCATAGGGGAAGTAACACCCGGAATCTCCTCCTTCATGAACCTTAACAATGACCGGTGTCTCCCCCATTGTAACCCCTTCCCCTGCTTCTCTCCCTCCCCAACTGCTCTTTTTTGAGTTCAGCGGCAGATAAGCTGAACCAGGCCTGTCGTTAGCGTACTAAATGGTAAAGGGTTTGTCAACCGTTGCTTTCCAGAAAAGTGTTTCGACTTCTAGAGCTGAAAGGGAAACCTTTTTGCTGTGTCTTTTCAGGTAATTCCTTTCGAAACTCTTCGCTTTTGCTCCGAATTCTTAGAAAGTTTAGTACTTCCGGCTTTGCCAGACCGGTTTCTGAACGGGTCCATGTATTCTGGGGCAAAACCCAATCTGCTGTTGGCGGGTGGTGAATGTGGGTGCGGGTTTCGAATCGGAGCTAGCATTAGCTTCAGCAGGAGCCGAAAGCGAACGATTTAGGTTCCTAATTGCTGTCTTCTTAGGAGCAGGCGGCACCGGCGGTATGATTTTGCAAATTCCACACTGGGAAGCCTCTTTTTCAATCTTGAAAATGTAAGCAATTGGATCTTGAAACTCAGACAGAGTAGGCCTGTACTCTGGTGCTAAAGGCAGAGATTTCAGCCATGAAAACACTTCATGACTAGGCTCAGGTGAAAGACTTGAAGCAGCAACCATAAAAAGAACATTAAATTTTGCTGGGTAATCATTGAGAATTCATTTTATGAAGGGGAAAAAAACCCAGAGAAAATAAAGTAAATAGATTCTTCTAAGCTTCCATCTGCTTTGTTGCTATGTTCTGACAAGTGGGCTTTTTTGCTCAGTTTTCTTTAACAAATGGTGAAATATTATTGAAGGCAGAGAAAGGGGCAGACGGCCATGGCTGGGCTGGCAAAGCTATGGAAGAACCAATGGGAAGAATGAAAGCCTTTGATAGTCAGTGAATATTGTAATGACCACCATGTGACCACTAGCGTGGATTTTCTCCTGGTTTTGGAGTGAGCCTATTATGAAAATCACTTTCACTTTCTTATCATTACAAGCTCACATCACCATATTATTAAAATAAAATAAACTAAAAAATTCCTCCCCAACCCGAATAATGGAGGGATAAATGTTACTCAAATCAAATCCGAAATTGTATAGTAATAGGAATAGCAGTTGGAAGAAAGTTTCAGAGGTCTCATCGGAGTACGATGCCTAATGGTTTTGGTTCAACAGGGGCTTTCCCTTTGCTTCCCTTACCAATTGGAATAAGCTCTTTTGTTTATTCGCTTTCATAAGTGGTACTGACAACCTCATTAAATGAGAAGGTAGTCAACTGGCATACACCTGAACCTATGTTATCCAGATGCCCCTAGCATGCATATCTGGATTTAATGCGAATAATAAACGGACTTTAAACTAAATCCAAAATCAGATAATACAAAAATTACAAAATATCTGACCTCTCATCAAACTACAACATAACTATGTAAAAATAAAAAATCAAACTGGAATTGCTACAAGAAAAGAGCATAAATATTTGAGCCTTTGGAAGTAAACAGCGTCATTCTAACCATCATATATTGCAAGTACCAGCGGGCAATACCTAATATGCCGCTGGTTGTGACATGAGCTTGAAGCTATTTCAATATAGAAGAAAATATAACCAACTTTACACAATGGCTAGCTTAGCTTGGACTGGGATCATAAGAATCTCCATCAGATGACACCATTAAAAACAAGACAACATCAGAAGGAATCCGAACATCCCACAGCTAATCCTATCAATCTGATCTGCCATGGATGACTGCTAAGAACACAGGTACTGGAACGTCAAAATCATACATGAGAAACTAGAGACATGAATATGTTTTCCTTCTCAAGAGGCTGCTGCAGTGGGCAGAGCTTCTGTTGCAGATGAACCAAAGGATGGCAGAAGCCAACCCTTCTTCTGGGCATACTCCGTATAGAAACTGAACTTATCCTTTGCATTTGGAAAGTCGAGAGCTAGGTCGTCGAGTCCATCTTTGACCCTGGTGAAGCCTTTGGTCATCTGGTTGATAGTGATTAGACCTTCGTTGAAACACACCTGCAGCAGGTCTAGCATCCTATCGTTTTTCTTCTCCATGGCCATCACCAGCGCTTTCTTCACAACCTCATGGTTGAAGAATGGCATTCCAAGGTCACGTATACACTGACAAGCTTCAGCCACAACACCCCCACTTTCGTACTCCTCCAGGAGCTTCATTATCTTGTCCTTCGCATCCTCCACGGCCCAGCCAGTTCCACCTCCCCAGCACCTGAGGAGCCTCTCACCAGCATGGCGTGCAGTTATAAGTGATCGAGCCATTCGCACAGTCTCACTTCCACTGCAATTCGGTGGCAACTTGCTGGTTATCTCTTCAAGATTCAAAGGAACTAACACATCATCGATGACAGCTCTAGCCAAGAAAAGGGCAAGCTCATTGGAGGCATCCAGAATATCCAAAGCAGTATCTTCTGCGGATTCCAGAAGCATGACAAAGCCATTCACGATATCTTCAGTAGAAAAAATCTCGATGTGAAGAGCAGAGAGCAAAACAGATGCCATTTCTTTCTCCCTGTTCTTCCTGTCCATGGCAAGAGTGATAAGTTTCTTTAGGAAAATTGGATTATATTCAGGCAACCCTAGATCTTCAAGACTTCGAATGAGTTCAGGAATATCATCCGAGAGAAAATACTCGTGAATTATAGTTACAATCTCCTTCTTGTACTGGTTTAACTTTTTGTCTTCATTTTGAGCCTCTCCATCAGTACATGAGGATTTCAAGAATGATGCGTCAAGCCACCCTTGAGAAATAGCTTTGGGGACAATCGATTGAAACAAGGTTTTTGCAGATGGAATGTCTAGGGCAAGATCATCAAGACTCTCTGCTAACCGAGCAAACCCTTTCACCATTTGACTCGAACTTATCAACCCTTCCTCAGCTGCTTCCTTCAAGAGTTTCAGCATAAGTGGTTCAGCTGTTTGAATTTCCATAGCAAGAACCAAAGCCCTCTTAACAACCTCATGATGAAAGAACGAAACGCCTAACTCCCTAATACACCTACAGGCCTCAAATGTATCACCACTCTCCACATACTCCCTCAAAAGATCAGCAATCTTTTTCTTCATTTCCTCAACTGTAACATGGGTACTACCTCCCCACCTCCTCTCCAAGAGTTCAGCATGGTGGGGAGCTGAGAGATAGCTCTTCTCGGCAGTTTGGAGAACCTGATATCCCTTGGAAGATTCAGGAAGTGTTTTCTTTGCCCTTGTGATGAAAGCTGGAGGCAGTATCTCATCAACCACAGCACGAGATACAAACAGAGCGAGGATATCAACTGCATCCAGTATATCCACAGCAAGGTCATCAGCAGACTCAAGAAGCATCACAAAACCATCCCGAATCTGGGGTGGGCTGATGGCATCAGCATAGAGTGAAGAAAGCAGAACTGATGCCATTTCCTTCTCTTTATCATGCCTGTCCATGGCCATGGAGACAAGCCTTTTAATAAAATAAGGATGATATTCACTTGAGCCAAGATCTTTGAGGTCGGATGCAGCCACTTCCACATCACTAGTGCTAAAATATTCTTCTATAATCGAAACAACAGCTTTTTTATACTCATCTAGTGGATCAGAAATAGTTGACCCAACAAGTTGATATGGTTCCTAGCAAAAGCAAGGGAAAAGAAATTAAGCATGAATAAATTTATTAACAGCCAAGTATCCCACAGGCATAAGTGGCATTCAGAAACCCTATAAACAAGAATGGTTTTCCAGGAAAAAAAAAAGTTGCAAGTACCTCTCCACTGTCATAGTTAGGATCATTTCGATCTATATGTGATTCCCCGTCAGTGTCAAGAAGTTTTCCCCATGTACCCTTACCACCAGCACCATCTGTTTACAATTAGTAAAGAGGAAAATAACTAATCAGCAAGAAAAAAGCAGATAACAGCTCTGTAGTGCAGTCTTCCATATTTAAAGATAAGCTTTTTGAAAAAAAAAAAGATGCAAAGAAGCATAGCATCATCAGCTAATTTAAAGCCCAAAACCGGCAGCAGTAAAAATAAATGATAATATGATCGCTTTTATTTATTAATTATCCATTGAATAGGTTTATGTACAACCTATTGCCACAGATTAATAACAAGAGATCAGAAAATAGGTCCAGCCAATTCAACTGGTTCGGCCAGGAATCGGCAGGTCTGATGGTTTAACATCCTATATATACTGAGAAATTTGTTGAGCTGGAAAAAACTGGAAAGAATCAGCAAGGAATTGAAAACCAGAATCCAAAAAACCAGCAAGAACCCAAGAAATATATCAGGATTCATCTTCATCTTCTCTTCAGTTTGCTTGTGCTGTCTAAAGGCCATACTATCACAAATCACAAAATTTCAATTTTAAAAAATTTCCAATCTAGGGGGAAAGAGAAACCAAATAAAAAAAATATAACTATATGTTATCACATAAAAAAAGAAGAAAAAAGCAGATAACTCTTAGATAAGGTAGTCAGAGTGAAGAGCAAAAGACTGAGCAGAGCGGATGCCATGGCTTCTTACAATAATGGCAATCTTGGACATGTTTCGTTGGCCTGATGCACCAGCAGAGGCAACGGAAGAGGAAGACAATAAAATTTGATTTCTCAGGTGGCAACAGAGATGAAGGGACAAATTTTGGAAATATAAGAAGTGGGTCATATTATGTCAAAAGCCCTTCTCTTCAGCCTCAAAACAGGTGTAAATGGGTTACAATTGTATATTTTAAAATATATAATTATTTTTAATTAAAACCGAACATATATTCATATAGTTGAACCGGAGGCATGATCAGTTCAATCTTCGGTTCTTTGACATTATTAATAACATTATACATATACTCCAATCTGTTGAACCAGGAACTAGAGAATGACCGGCTTAATCCCTGGTCCAGTTCTTTTCACATTCTTAATAACATTATACATGTACCCTGTGAGTTACAAAGCAAGTACTTCAGAAACATGACTGGGGCAATAATGTTATTACAATCAATTAAATAATGCATAAAGAATTAGAATATAATGCTGTTGACCAATCTAAAGCAAAGGACCAACTACAAAAGATCTCAAACCCAAAATCAATCGACCTACCACTCCATCTTATATCAGTTAGAAGTTAACAGGGTTCTAGTTTACAGCAAGCATTTCAGTATTATGATCCCATCATCTTATCTAAATGAAAAATAAATTATAAGTAAATTAAAATTAAGAACCTGACAATTTGATTGTGCTAAGCCTCAGAAAATTACAAAGCACAAGAAATCAGTAGAGCAAGGAGGTGATATTGGTTAAAGATAATATAATTATAATAGTAATATATGATCGAATAAAAATCGCTTTCCTTTTTGAGAACCTTTGATGTCTGGCTGACCATTTTTATTCACAGGTGGCCCAAGATGAGCAAGCCAGTTATAAAGCAAATAGAATTTGCAAGGCTAGCAAGTTACAAACCAAATATCCAAAGAGGTGAGAAGAAGAAAAATCGCATTGATTTGAACAATTCATAGAATAACAAGGCTCACCCTTCTTTACACGAATGGATTTCCCTGAGTGAGACCGACGGACATGTCTCACTGCAATACCACCAGTTGGCACCTTGCCACCAGCAGGAACCTTTAATTGATGATCAGAAAGCAAAGAAGTCGGGGACTTTGGGGATGAGGACAATCTTGGGGATGGTAAAGCAGTCTCCACATTCTGACTTGCTATTTTAAGCATTTCCCTTTGTTCATCTGTAAGAAATCCCTCCCCTGACGCCATTTACTCTTCACCAATTCTAGATGCCTTGTAATAAGAAAACCTAAAAAGTTAACAGTAAAAAAGAAAGAAATCACTTTATCTTAAGCTACACTGTTTTTTTCACCAAAAAAAGAACTACACTGTTTTAGCCAGAACAACATTCGATTCCAAGAAACAAATAATGAAAGAAAGATCGATGAACAGTGAAAGGGTATTAAAAGCAACAAAGAAATAACAGTTAAATTCAATTAAATTTCATAGACTATAAATAAGGGAAAAAACACAGTGTTCATTTACAACCATAACTGATACATTCATTAAGCACTCCGTTTTCCTCTCTCTTGGTTAGGCTGATTTATGGCATTGAAGCAATTGAAAGCTCACTAGCAAAACTATAAGCTATTGTCTTCCTTCAAAGCATAAAGACCTAATGTCATGTTAAATTTTGATTGCTTATGAATTACCGTATCAGCATTCTAGATATACATATATTGAACCAAGAGTTTTATAATATAAAACTGGGGTCTTTTATCCAGGACTTTATCAAACTATAAAACCGGGGTTCAGCGTGTTCATTCAAACCCATTACGGACACGACGCGAGCCAACCGAAACAAAAAGAGTTGAAAAGGCTCAACACATCATAAATTCGATTGAAAACAAGAGAGCTAAAACATCAAAAGCAATAAGAAAAAAAGAGAGAGAAAGAGAAGAGTTGAACAACATTACCTACGATTCAAGAGGGGGGCTAAGAAAACCAAGATTCAAGAGCCCTTTCCTTTGTTGATTATAGAAAGGGAAGTTCTGGTTCCGGTGAGTATTGAGTAAAAAGGGACGACCGGTGATCTGGTTCTGGTTTGGAGAAGAAGGCCGCTGGTGTAGTGGTGAGGACTCAGGACCCTGAGCTGAGGTGTTGCCGCTTCCGCCGCTGCTGGTGGTGAAAGACTGATATAAAAGAGGGGGAAATAAGGAGAATCAAAAACTTGGAAATGGAGAAAATGTTAGGGATTTAGCCATTTAGGGTTGCTAGTCTTTTAGATTTTTCAATCCTTCAAAACGGTGTGTATTGACCATTGAGTAAAATTTTACATATTTTTAACTTTTGGGTAAACTACGACCAAGGTCACTCAACTATTATTAAATTTACATTACAATCACTTAAGTTTAAAAAATTATAAAATAATCACCAAAGTAAATTAAATCAACCTAGAGACATCATTAGAGACATCATTTCACATGAATTCTTCATTGAATATCGCGTCACTAATCCTAGTGATACTAAATTTGTTAGAAAAATACATAAAAACTAAATTATATAATAAATAATTTATTTCTTATTCACCATCATCCCTTATTTCACTCTTCTAAAATATTTCTAAAAATCTAAGGGTATAATTACTTTTATTTTTCCTGTATTTCCTTTTTTTATTCTAATTATATGTACAAATTAATTAATTATATATTAGTTTTGCCCAACTCAATCAAAAAGATTACATGAAATCAAATTTATAAAAAAATAAAATAAAAGTGAGATAATTGCGTCAAACATCCCAAAATTATGACATTTATTTTAAATTGGTCCCTAAACTTCAAAATGTTATAATTATATCCTAAATTATCAATGTTATATTAATCAAGTCCTTCCATTATTGAAATTGTTAATTTAACTATTAAATGGCATGTAAAATTTTATATGACCTAATTTAAAATCAAAATCTTAAAGAAAAGTAAAATGTTGCTGCATAACTTTTAAAATTAAAAACTAAAAATAAAGTAAAACTGAAAAAAGAAAGAGTGAGCAATAGTTTTTGCAAAAGCTTTGAAAACATCAAAATCAATATTTTTACAATATCCATTTTTCTTTAAATTGTTCATTTTAAATTATGTCACATAAAATCTAACATCTCATTTAATAGTTAAATTAATAATTTTAATAATAAAATGACTTTATTAATATAACATCGTTAGTTTAAAGATGTAACTAAAATATTTTAAAGTTTAAAATAAAAATCATAATTTAAGATATTTAGTTGAATTAACTCAATAAAAGTATTTGAAACTCTTAAATTTTAACAACTGGCTACGATAATAAATAATCATTCAATTAAAAAATCAATTCATTATTTTATAAATTCCAACTTAATTATATAATTGTTTTTATAAAGGTATAATTTTTCATTCGTAGATAAAGCAAAAATCACACTAGGGGAAAATGAGTGAAATCCTGTCTGTAGAAGAGTTTGTGGTCAGGGCCAATCCCGCGTCTTCGAATTTTGGTATTGGTCGTGCTACTGAAAAGGGGAGACGTTAGCCAGATTTACCACCGGATTCGGATGGCCCAACAGTTGACAGAAATGGTAGGAAAATACCGGAGCCCGTTGTGTCCAAAAAAGCTCCCAATCTGCTATTATTTCATCGGCGAATGAGAGGATTTTGAACTGCATGAAGGAGATGTGATCACGAAACTGGTGGATGGGATCTCGTCGATCACTTTCTTGGAAAGAGTCCATAAGTTCATCGAGAGGAAAATGGCACAACTATAGTTGTTAAACTTTTAGGGTAATGGATTGCTTTCAACGCCTTGTTAAACGAAATCACTTATGGATTTGGAGAATGGTTTTTACTTAATGTGATTCAATGATGAAGAGGATGACGACAAAGTGCTAACTAGTGGTCCATGGGTGATTCTTGGACAATATCTAATTGTTCGCCCATGGTCACTGACCTTCTCGACGATTCAGACTGATGTGGACACTCAAGTTGTTTGGGTCCAATTTCCTGGCCTATCGGAAGGCTATTATTCTGAATTTCTTCTGAATGCAATTGGCCAAATAATTGGACCGGTCTTGAAGATTGATGAAAACACCGATAATACCAAGAGGGGTCGTTTCGCTCGATTGCCTATCTGTTTAGATCTCTGGAAGCCATAGATATCAAAGATTAATGGGAAAGTGCAAAGGATTGAGTACGAATCATTACCCAATGTTTGTTTTGGGTGTGGACTTTATGGGCATAGCAATGATTCATGTCCCAATTTGTAGAATGCACAACCACTGGATGAGGGATCTCGTAATTCGTTACCATCGAAAGCCTATGAAATTCAATGGAAGGTTGAAGAGGAAAACTATGGGCCGTGAATGTTGGTTGAACGCCAGCAGCGACAAAGGGGACAGAGCACAGGTGATGAGGGAAACAATAATCAAGGCGATAATGGTGGCGGTTCCAGGTTCAATGTCATTATTGATAATCAAGGAAGGAATGATTTGGGGGATAATACTCAGATTGGAAAGAAATCAAGGACCGATCATATACAGGAGAGAAATACGGAGAAAAAGAATGAGAATCTTGCCAAGAATTCCAACTTTGTTACTTATGCAAAAAAGAACGGTGTTAAGAATAAAGGGAAAGGCATTTTAGTCTCTAGTGGGCTTAGACCAAATATAAATGTTTTAAAGCCTATAAATGGTTCTACTGGGCCTTCATCTACGTATAGGCAGCGGCCTTCTGACGATGGTTCGAAAATGGGCCAGCAAGTTTTAACTAATAACAACAGGCCATTCAATTTTCAATCGGTGCAAATTAAGGGCCCTTTGAATCGTCGAAAAAATAAAGCTATAAGGATTTTTGAAAATAGAATGTCTAAATCAAGATTAGAGGTGGGCATGGGTCGGGCGGCCCGGCCCGGCCCGAAGGCCCGCCCGAAATATGGGAGGGTTTGGGCAAAAATATAGGCCCGAAAAATGGGCTTGGACAAAATAATAAGGCCCGTTTAAAAAATTGGCCGGGCTCGGGTAAGGCATTTTTTGCCCGGGCCCGGCCCGAATTCATTAAAAGAAAAAAACTATTTTTTAATATTATTTTCTTATTGTTTTTCTCATTATTTTGCTACCATTTTACTATTATGTTTCTATTATTTTGTTGTTATTGTTCAGATATTATATAAAACTTATTTTATTGTTAATTTTGTTATTATTTTAAAGACATTTGTTAATTTTGTTATTATTTTAGAGGCATTTGCTTGTTAAGTTGCATCTATTTTAGTGTTATTTAAGTCTACATATTTTTTAAATTTTATTTTCAATTTGTTGAAAAATATTTATTTTGATTTTTTTAATATTTTTGATGTATTATATATATTTAAAAACTATATAAAATAATATAAAAAATTAAAACGGGCGGGCCGGGCCGGGCCCGGGTTTTAGCATTTCTATATGGGCCGGGCTTGGGCAAAATTTCAGACCCATTTTTTGGGCTCGGCCCGACCCGAGCCCAATGAACGGGCCTAAATTTTTAGTTGGGCCCGGCCCAAACCCGGCCTGGCCCGGCCCATGCCCACCTCTAATCAAGATATGGGAAGGAAAATAAAGAGATGAATGTCGGGGGGATGAGCATGAGATTGGAACCTCTGGCTGAGTTTATTAGGGCAGGTGAGGTTTCGGTTTCAAGACCCATGGAAAAGACACGCCCACCAAAGCCCCCAAATGATAAAAATTTAAGACCAAAATAACCTTTGGTGGATGTGTCACCAATGATGGAGGGGATTTTGCATGGAATTGATCAAGATTTAGTCATTTTACCTAGGGACGGTGAGGATTCCATGCTGGTGGAAAGCTCTAACCTTGTGGGAAGTCTTGATGCTGATGGGTCGTAACAATCGGGTATGGCTTTACTGTTTATTAATTTGTTTCTGTATAGACACGAAATTATTATTTTGGAATTGTCAAGGGACTGGTCATCCTCGTTTTCACAACTTTGTGAAGGAGTATAAAAGAGATTTCTCCCCTAATTTAATGGGTTTGTTTGAGACTCATATTAGTAACTCAAGAGCTGATGCTATTATCGGGAAATTAGGTTTTCATCATTCTTTCAGAATTGAAGATATGGGCTTTGTTAAGGTAATTTGGATTCTATGGAACGGCAATATTGAAGATGATATTTTAGATTTACATCCTCAGTTGATTCATACGAGGATCTATAGTAAACAAGGACATTCAAGTTTCTTATGTTCAACTATTTATAACAGTCCGCAACCAGCCAAAAGACACTCCATTTGGAGTTTTCTAGAGTTACTTGCAGGTTTTGTTTTTGAACCTTGGATTCTAGAGGGTGATTTCAATTTAATTCTAGATAATTCGGAACGGGCTGATGGATCTAGTAGTACTAAAACCGAGTGCAAACTCTTCAGATCATTTATATTCAAGCATGGGATGTAAAATATGGGTTTCTCGGGTCCTTGATTTACCTGGAATAGAGGGTACCTTTTCAAAATACTCGACAGGGTAATCTGTAATTCATACTGGGATAACTTCGCTCCTAACAATTGTGTCCGTCACCTGCACATATTGAAATCTGATCACAGGCCACTTCTGGTGTCTTTGAGGCTTAATATTCAAAACTCCCCCAACAATGCATGTTGGCCTTTTTGTTTCTTAGTAAGCCAGTTACTGCACCCAGAATTTGGAGAATTAATTCGTAACCACTGGAGTCAAGACATTGATATTGTTTTGAATCTAGAGCAACTTTAGTCAGTAGTTCAAGATTGGAACAAGACAGTTTATGGTAACATTTTTGCTCGAAAGAAGGAGTTAATTGAGGAATTCAAACCTGTTCAAAGGATCTTGGAACTGCGATAATCCTCAAGGCTTCAAACTTGTGAATTGGAGCTACACCAGGAAATAGATAATGCTTTGAAACATGAGGAAATGCTTTGGTTTCAGAAGTCACAGACAACTTGGCTTGCAAATGGAGATATAAACACTAAATATTTCCATAGTCGCACTTTAATAAGGTGACAAAGGAATAAAATTCAAGGCCTTAAAATTGGTAATTCAGGATGGTGTTATGATTAGGGTATATTGCAAAAATATGTTGTTGATTTCTTCCAGAATATTTATACTATGGACAGTTATGTCCCTTGTCGCAACAGATTCCCGACCTTATCAACTCATGATTGTGACATGCTAGTAAGCTCAGCTACAAATGAAGAAATTTACAAAGTAATTTTTAGTATGGCACCTCTGAAAGCACCAGGAATTGACGAATTCCACGCAAAGTTCTACTAGTCTCAGTGGGGAATTGTTGGTAGCTCAGTTTGTTCTTTGGTTTGAAAGGTGATGGAAAGGTATGGACTAGATCCTAATATTAACAAGAATTTATTGGTGTTAATTCCAAATATTCAAGGAGTAGAGACTATCTTTCAATTTCGCCCTGTCGGCTTATGCACTATCTTGTATAAAACCATCACGAAGACAGTTGTTAACCGACTGAGACCACTAATGATGAACCTTGTAAAGCAGAATCAATCAAGCTTCATCATTGGGAGGAACATATCAGATAACAATATCATTACACAAGCGACAATACATACCATGAGGATGGTTATAGGGCGGAAATGTTGAATGATGCTAAAGATAGATTTGGAAAAGGCATATGATAGGATTAGATGAGATTTCTTGGAAGATGCTTTGTTTGATGCGGGATTCCCATCCTAATGGTTAATGTTATTATGAACTATGTGTCTTCATCCTCACTACAGATCTTATGGAATAGAGTTACCACTGACTCGTTTTGTCCTACATGAGGTCTACGACAAGCTGATCCACTTTCACCGTATTTGTTCGTTCTATGCATGGAAAGACTTGGTCATCTTATTAATATGGATGTTAAGCAGAAAGACCAGGAAACCCTATTGAAGTTAAGACGTGGACCGACAATTTCACATCTCTTCTTCACAGATGACCTAGTTTTGTTTTGCAAGGCAGACAGGGACCAAGTCATACTTATTAATAGATTTTAAACTCTTTCTGTAGGTTTTCTAGTCAGAAAATCAACAAAAACAAAACTCATGCTTTTTTTCTCTCACAATATTCTGGAGGAGTTAGCCAACGAAATTTGTGGTATTCTTGGAGTCTCAAGAGTGGAAGACCTTTAGAAATACCTCGGTATGCCCATCTTTCACAAAAAGTCACATCGGAGACTGTTGGTTTTGTCGTGGACAAGGTACGTAGCAAGCTTTATGGATGGGAAGCAATGAATCTTTCAATGGTAGGAAGGATTACGTTAGTCAAATCAATTCTTCTAACTATTCCAATCTACTATGCAACTATGGCACATATTCCCTAATCAACTTGTAATGAAATTGAAAAGCTTGCTCAAAGCTTTATTTGAGGATCAAAAAGAGATTCGATGAAACTTGCTCTTCTGAGTTGGTCGGACTGTTGTAGACTAATAGACAATAGGGGTCTTGGAATAAAAAAACTCGCTGATCAAAATAAGGTTTTCTTTCTGAAATTGGGCTACAATATCATTACACATCCGGAGGCACTGTGGGTAAAAGTTCTGAGGGGGAAATATAATGTTTAGGGGCTACTTCTAATGTCTATTTCGAGGAGTAATTGTTCCTTTATTTGGCGATCTATTATAATATCATCAATTGGGACAAGAGTCGACTACAGTAAATCATTCCAAATCAAATACTTCTTCATATTGCTACAACTATTTCTCATGTTCCTAGTGTAGGGTCTGATAGAATCTCCTAGAAATGGTTGAGTAGTGATTCATTTTCTGCTTCTGAAACCTATAAAAGTCTTTACTCACCTGTTAATTCGGTTTCGACTATGAATTAGAACCTAGTTTGGAAGTTGAAAGCTCCACAGCGTGTTAAGACGTTCTTGTGGTTGTTTTGGCAGAACCGTTTATTGACTAACGATGAAAGAATAGGTCGGCATATGGATGATGAAAGTCATTATCCTCGTTGCGGCCATATATTCGAGCTAGGTATGCATCCTATTCGAGATTGTGCTTTGGCTAAAGCTATCTGGCATGTTGTTGTTCCAGTTAATTTTCGAAGCATCTTTTTCTTAAAGGATATCAATGAATGGTTAGTGCTAAACTTGTCTAATAAGAGGGGTACTAGTATCATGAGGGAAGATTGACTAACTTTGTTTTCTATCCTATGTTGGCTTATATGGAAAAGCCGAAATAACTAAGTTTTTAAGGGGAGTCATAGTTGTATTGATGATATTATTTACACATGTGTTGCTTGGACTAGGAGTATGATAAATCCAAGAACTGAGGAACTTCTATGACACCCAAAAGTTACCCTTAAGAATTGGTCGCCACCAGAAACAAGATGGGTAAAGCTAAATACAGATGGTGCTATCCCAAATTCTACTAGTAATGCATCGGTTGGGGGAGTGTTTAAAGACCACAAGATGTAAGGTTTTGCAACGAGGCTTGGTAAGGATAGGATATTAAAAATGGAAGCACAAGTTGTCTTAGAAGGTCTCCAAATAGCATGGAAAGTTGGTTTTATACAGTTAGAATTAGAATGTGATAATGTTATGCTGGTTGAATTGGTCTTAGCTAGAAATGCCGCTAACAACAGTATGTTAGAATTGAGATTAATCCATTAGCTGTTGTGTCGCAAGTGGAAAGTGCGGGTTTAATATGCTCAAGGGACCTGACCTCCACCAGACGTGTGAATGTCTAGACTGGAAATATTGTAACAAAAAGATATAAGATTAAGCAGCGGTATTCGCAAGTATATTGGTCAAATTGTAATATAGATTAGTGTTACAACGAAACACTTCACGAAGCATGTCGAGGATCGTACCCAGGGAGGTTGAATTAAACCTAACTTAATTCTCTACAATAATAAGTCTAAATAGTACCGATTTAAAATTATATTACAAAAAATTAAATTAACCCAAAAATTATTTAAACTAAAAATCAACGAATTTAACAATTGAAAATAATCCAATAAAACAGGCAAGAGATCAACTCACTTCAGTGATCCTAATTAACTTCAGAACTCGGGTTTTATCGAGTTAGTTATTAATTAACTAGCTATTAGCTCTTGGCTTCACTTTTTTAACCGGGATAAATTATGAAGTACTCGGTAAACTTATCTCTTGATCTCGGTTATCCTAAATTACTTTATAGGGGCGTCATTTCCTAGTAGAGGTGTCCATGGGCCGGGCCTAAAAATGGGCCTGAAATTTTGCCCAAGCTCGACCCAAATAAAAATATTAAAACCCGAGCGCGGCCCGACCTGACCCGCCCGTATTAATTTTTTTATATAATTTTTAAAATATATATAATACATCAAAAATATTAAAAATATTAAAATAAATATTTCCCAACAAATTGAAAATAAATTAAAAAATTATGTATACTTAAATAACACTAAGATAAATGTAACTTAACAAGCAAATGTGAAAAATAGTAACAAAATTAACAATAAAACAAGAGTTATACAATATTCAAATAATAACAACAAAATAGTAGCAACATAATTGTGAAATTGTAGCAAAATAGTAAAAAAACAATAAGAAAATAGCAAGAAAATAATAAAATTAGCATTTTTTTTGTTTTCATATTCGGGTCGAGCCGGGCTCAGGCTAAAAAAGCCTTACTCGAGGCCCCAACTCGTTTTCTAAACGGGTCTTATTTTTTTGCCCAAGCCCATTTTTTGAGCCTATATTTTTACTAAAACCCTCCTACTTTTCAGACGGGCCTTCGGGACAGGTCTACTTCCTAGAGTTAATCACACATAATTTAAACTAATTGTAATAGCCTGTTTTTTAGTGGTGTTGGAGATAGCGATTTCAGGACCACAATTTTGACGAGTGAGTACAAAAATATTATTATTTAATAATTTTATTTAAGTGGATAATTAGTTAGGTACAAGTAGGTTATCCTTAAAGTCAAGTGGTTTTGGAAAATAAGGTATCGAGATTTTGTTTCTATAAATCGAGTTCGTAAATATTTAATATAAATATTTAAAAAGTTTCTATGAAAAATACATACATTAATAAAATAACATGAATGAATATAAAATATGCATGAAAATCATGTAATTAAGCATAATTTCACATACTTTCTAAATTCATGTCTAAAATTACTAATTAAGTAAAATTTACTTATTTCAATAATAATTACTCGAGATAAACACATTTATTAAGTAAAAATGTGGTAAAAATATATAGAAAAACCCTATATAATTTCAAGTTTACAACTGTCCCTCCGTTTTATCCCTAATTTCAAATAGGTCCCTAATAGACTCCTTCTAGTTGCTAAGGCCGAAATATTACTCTAATTAAAATGTCCTAACCTAATTAAAGTCCAAAATAAAATCAAAATTCAAATGTACAAAAGTTTACAATAATTTTCAAAGTTTCATTTCGAATTTAAATATGGCTACCAGACTCATTCGGTAGCTCTAGCGTTCCATGCATCACCATTTTGCTCGTTTGGCAATTATCTTAGTCTGTCCAATAATCAAATTTATGTCTGGGGTCTTTCCACTTGTTGCGTTCCCTCGATCTTTTGTTACCTACACACATCGAACTAGAAATGTACCTTTGACCAAGGTCGTTAGGGGTGCTAAAGGAAATTACATAACAGTCATCCTCTATTTTATCATTATATTCCACATTTGGGGAATCATGACCACATTTGAATACTTCTATTTTGGCATTGATCTTCATTATTAATTCATTCTTTTCGAGATCAATGGTCAATCTAGATGTAGCTAAAAATGGCCAACCCAACAAAATTTGAATGTCTTGACCAATACATGTTAACAAGTTTTATCGAGTTCGCTATTAATTAACAAGTTATTACCTCTCGGCCTCTAACTAATTAACTAATCGACCAATACATGTTTACCTCTTGATCGGGATAAATTATGAGGTACTCGATAAACTTATCTCTCGATCTCGTTTATCCTAAATTATTCCTAGGGGCGTCACTTCCTAGGGTTTAATCGCGGATAATTTAAACCAACTAACCCAAATTTCAACCCTCATTCATTCGTTAATTAGTCACACATCCGTTTGTTAATCTCCCTAAGGAAATTAGCTACTCATGGATCTAAATAAAATAATTTCTAAACTCATATTTAACATGCAAAACAACAAATTAAATAAAAGTAAGGAGTAGAGAAATAAATTCGTTTTTTATATCGATTTGAGCTCGGAAGCGAAATCTCATTTAACAGTCACGAAGATCACCTCGATTGCAATTGGAATCAACAACAAAATAATGAAAAACTAATATATAAAATCCTTGGATCGAAATCAAATCCAAGTTAAAACAATAACAAAAGTATAACAAAGACTAAACTGAAAAGAAATAAAAACTAAACTAAAACCCTAAAATACTAAAACGACTCACTTGGTCAAGCTTCCTCAAATGAGACTTAACATGCCTATTTATAGAGTTTATGCTCAGACCTAATTAGGGTAATTAGGGTTGCTAAACAACCCAAAAATTTGATTAAAGTACACTGTGTAGACTAAAATACCCTTTATTAAAATTCCAGATCGTCACTTGGTGTCGCAACACCACAGGACCGGTGTCGCGACACTGCCTTCATTTTCTAGGTATTTTGGTTTCGAAGTTCGATGTTGCAACACCACTTTCCAGTGTCGTCCTTTACCTTCTAAGCCTGAAAGCAGTGTTCTACACACTAAATAGAACCGTTAGATCATTCCTAGGCCCATAGTGGCCCATTAGGTCGTTACATAACTCAAAATTGCGTAAAAATGCTTATTTTGCATAAATTAAAACATAGAGCAATAAAAATCTAAAATGAAAGAAAAACATAAAAAAACACTATAAAACAATCTCGTTAAGTGCCTGAAAGACCTTAATTTCCCACAATGAATTGTGGCAGATCAGGACCACAACAAAGTTGCTGATCATATAGTGAAGACTGCAGACATCACTATAATAATTTGTAGATCTATAAGGATCCCCCAGTTACAGTTAAGGCTTTTTTTATTAAGGATATGGCTATTTTAACTTCCTTTGATTATTAGTCTTGTTATCTTTGTAACCGTTGTCCTTTGGCTGTTTACTTCCACTGAAAAAAAATTCATTTGTATAGTAGATGTGGTGTTTTTCTTTTTTATTTTATTAAAATGGTCTCATTTAACGCTTAGCATTAAACCTAATAAATTATATATAGGTATAATTACTTTTTTCTCCCTCCAACTTTATAAAAACAATCATTTTAGCCATTCAATTAGTTTTTCACCTGTTTAGCCCTTGAACTTGCATTTTTTTATCAAATCATCTCAAAATGGATGGAAAAGTTAGTTAACTTTACTAAGGTGGCATACACGTGGATTGCCACTCAGATGACATGTCAACATTTAATTAATTTTTTAAATTGAAAAAAAAATTAAATATATTTTTTTATTTTCATACTTTTTTAATAATTTTAATAATTATTAATTTTAAAAAATATTAATTTTTTAAAATTTTCTAAATTTAAAAAATAATTAAATTTTGATGTGTCATCCACGTGGACATCCACGTGTATGTCATGTCAACAAAGTTAAAAAACTTTAACTTTTCCATTCATTTTGGGGTGATTTGAAAAAAAATACAAGTTCAAGGGCTAAAAGAGGCGAAAAATTAAATGGAGGGCCAAAATGAATTTTTTGTAAAGTTGAAGGGCCCATTATGCTTTATATATATCACTAATAATGAATATAAATTCAATCATGTTGTAACATCCCTAAACCCCCTGAGCCGAGAATAGTGCTAATACAATATGACATGTGTTAGAATTTTCGAAGGAAATAAAATAGAAATTATTAGTGTTAATAAAGAAGTTAGTTGGATATAGGAAGAAATTGAACAGATTCGTATATTGAGAGAAATAAATCTCAGGTATTGACTAAATTGTAAAAAAATGAAAAGTGATGGGTCAAAGTGTGAATATTTAAAAGTTGAGGGGTTAAAGTGTATATTCAGAAAAGTTGGAAGACAAAAAGTGTAAATACCCTAAAAGTTCTTGTGACACAAAATTGGTAAACAATGACCACAATTGAATAAATGGAGAAATGTGAGGGATCAAATAGTAATTTTACCAAATAAAGTGGTGATTCAATGGAAGAATTGTAGAAAATGTTAAGGGGTAAAATTGTCATTTCTCAAATATCATGATAATTATGGGCTAGGTGTTAAATTTTGATTAGATGAAATTATTTAATAATATCTTAATAATATTTTATTAAGATATTTATATTATTTTTAAGTTAATATATAAGGAAGGAAAAATGAAGAATGTTTTTCATTTTTCATTCTTCCAACAAGAATGAAAAAGGGAGAGGAGAGAGACTTTTCTTTTCTTATAAACTAGTCCTTTTCCATCAATTTCACCATTTTTATCCACAATTTATGAGTCTTTCCATAGCCGCAAAAAAGGAAAAGTGAAGTAGAGGTCTTAGAGAGTTAGATTATCATCTTGGAAGAAAAAAATTGGAAGTAGAAATGGAGAAAGTTGAGAAGAAAGTGAAGAGATTAAAGAGACAATGTAAGAAATTCAAACATTTTTTTTATAAAATTCAATTTAATTGAAGTAGAGACAGAAGAAAATGATTTGTAGTATGAGTTTTGATTCTGTATTTGATATGTTCATAAAATAGAAAAAGAGAATAAATATGACAGCATTGGAAACAAGGTGAAGGTGGTGACTAAAGTGAGGAAGGAAGATAATTAAATTAAAAATAGTGAATTCCTAATAAAAGAGAGGTAAGTACACCAAGAATCTTACATTACCAAATTAGAATTTGTGTGAATTATATTTTAATTGTTATATTAATGTTATTAAGATTTAATTACATCTATGTATAGGAAAATGTTAATTTTTATTATGAAATTCTTGTAGAAAGAAGTGAATATATGAAATTGACTTCAACAACAAAGTGAATAAACTAGGTATATTGAAATTATAGTAAAAAAGGAATAAATTGAAAAGTGTACAATATTTTATTTGTGAAATGAAATAATATGATAAAGAGCTTAAATGAAGTGTTAAGTGTTAGTAAATTAATTACAAAGTGATATTTAAGTGAATTTCTAGTGATACTTGAATTTCATATTCAAAAAGACCAAATTGTAAAATATACAAAAGTGACTAAGTGTAAGATTTTGGAATAACACATTCAAGTGTAGTGATATATAGAAGTGAAGTGAATATCAAGTGAGAGTATGGTGATTAATGAAAATATGCTAGTAGGGACCAAATAAAAAAGATTGTAAAGTAAGTGAAGTGAAATTTATGCAAAGAAGACTAGATAGCAAAGTGACCAAAATTTGATATGTGTAGTAAATTATTAAGGGGAATTTTAGTAAAGTGTTTAGTGAAACTAAAGTGACATGGCGATGAATATTAAATTTTATGAAATTAAGGACTAAGTAGCAAATGTGTAAAAGTGACATGGGAAATGTAACAATATTCCAATAGTGGGTATGAATACTATAAGTCAATTCATTTGTCAAAGAAATACTACTATAGTGTTTATTGAATTTTTATAACAAGGACTGAATTGAAAAGAATTCAAAAGTATATAATTTTTGTTCTGAAATGTAAAAGTGAAGCTTGCAACATCCCGATTTAGGGCCTAGTCAGAATAGTGGTGCGAGACCATAATCCGAGGTATATGTATAAGTTTTGAGGTTTATGCTATGTTTGCATGTTAGTGTGAAAGTTTCATGAAGCAATTTTGTTAAATTACGGTTGAATTGTCCAAAAGGACTAAATTGCAAAAGTTGCAAAATGTGAGATTCTAGAAGCTATTTGTATGAAATAGATTTGGATTATCAATTAGAGGTCCTTAAATAGTAATTTTCCCAAATTCTAATTTTTGGACAAAAATGGGCATGAGTGGATGGTATTGGAAAAGTTTGACTAAGGGGCATTTTGGTCATTTGTCAATTAAGTGATTAAAAAGGGAAAAAGATGACAAAATTTCATTCATCTTCTTCTCCAAGATGCCGAAAATTTCAAGAAGCCATTGTTAGGGCTCTTCAATTTTTCAAGCTTGCTAGTAAGTGCATCCAAGCCCCGTTTTTGATATTCTTCATATTTTTGAAGTCCTAGTAACATGAGTAAGCTATTTTTAGCTATATGTTGAGCTAGGATTGATGTTAAAAAATGTAACCATGTATGTCATGCATGTATTTTGATGTTTTATGGAAGAATATGAAGGCTTGATGTAGTAGAAACATCTTTTGCTAAGTGAATTCCATGAAAAATGCATGTAGGGACTAGTTTGTGAAAGTCTTGAGATTGGTCATACATGAGTGATTTAGTGAGAATTGATGATTGCTTTAGTTGAGTAAATGATTCGGCTAAGCATGAAAGGCTATAAAGTTGAATGAAAATCACTTTACGAGCCTTGGGGCAAAAGTATAAATATGAGGAAGTTCAGGGAAAAATGGTAATTTTTCTAAAGTATGAGATAAGGGTCAATTTAGTCAATGTGTGTATTGAACGGGTTGATTTTTCATTTTAGATCAAGAAAGACGAAGCCCGGATCTTAACCGAGGCAAGGGCAATGTCGTGGACTAAATTGCACATCTCCATACTTTTTAAGTACCGAGGTAAGTTTACGTATGAACGATGCATTTATGCGTATACATTGTTAATGCTAGTTAATGTGTAGCATGATTGAGAACTTATTCAATTCTAGTGGAATGAATGAGATAGTAGTTGTGAATGGATGAATGTATTACAAGTAGACATGTGAATGTGTAGTGATAATGCTTGATAGTGGGCTAAGTGCGATGTCACCTTGATACTTAACAATGATGGGCTGTGTGCGATACTATTGTTAAGCATACTATTTAGTGAGCTATGTGCGGAATCACTATAATTATCCTTTGTGGTAGGCTATGTGCGATACTACCTTATGATCTGATTGTGGTGGGCTAAGTGCGAAACCACCGAGTAATTTAGCTGTGTGGATGTATTATTGAGAAATAATGATGTGTTGTATTTTGAGTAAATGTGCTATTGAGTGCAGGGGTGCGTGTCAATGATTATGAGTATGTGACTCATGATGTGTTGGAGATGTGGTAAGGGATAGAAAGAGTAAGCATAGTAGTGGATGTGAATTACATATGTTAGTATAATGCTAATTGTTGTTTAGCTTATACTAGAATGCTTAAATTGTTTATGTGTAAACTTACTAAGCTCAAAGCTTACTTCTTTCTTTTCCCTTGTCTTCTATAGAACAAGGATTGAATCGTGATACGCGGATTAATCGGAAGATCGCCCACACTATCAGCACACTCCGGTACATTAGACTTAATGTTTTGTATATGGCATGTATAGGGGCTAGATAAGTTAGTGAATTTTGTTGTTTTGGCTAAGATGTGTTGGCCATTAGATTGTTAAATTTTTTTTTATAATGCCATGGTTGTTGGCTACTTTATTAAATGAAAAGATGTATTTATCCATGTAAGATTATGTTCATTATGAGTTGGTTATGGATGTGTTGAATGAGTACTTGTTGTGTATGCTAGAGGGGTGAGAAGGGCATGAAAAATAGCTTTGTTCTTGTCCATGTGGGTAGACACACGGGCGTGTGTCTAGGCCATGTGTGACACACGGCCAGCCCATAGGCGTGTGACTTGGCCGTGTGTCCCCTGCACGTTAGCATTTTAAGTCAGAATAGACCACGGGCTAGCCACACGGGCGTGTGCCTAGACCGTGTAAAGTGGTCAGTGTTCACCACGGGTGGAGAACACGGGCGTGTCCAGGCCGTGTGAATCTAGTCAGTGTCGACCACGGGTGGAAGACACGGGCATGTCTTGAGGGCACACGGGCGTGTCCCATTCCACATGGGCGTGTGACTCTTATCTAAGTGAAAGAAATTTTAAGATCGATAAAGTTTCGGTAGAGCCTCGGAAGCTCTCGCATGTGTGTTTAAGACCCCGTAGGTCCTTATGGAGGTAGTTGTGGTAGCTATTGAGAGTAGTCACGTTGAGCCTAAGTGGCGATCAAGTGGTTTTAACTCGGTAATGCCTCGGGCCCGGTTCCAGTGTAGAATACAGGCAAAGGGTGTTACAAAGCTAATTTTGATATATTTGCCCAAATAGACAAAACATGAACTAGTGGGATGTAGATGACATGCCATTAGGAAACATTCAGCACGCTCTTGTTCTGTTATGCACTTCAGTGCCACTCTATTCTGATAAAGCACTTCGGTGCTATTCTGTTTTGATATTGCACTTCGGTGCCACTTTGTTTTGTTATTGCACTTTGGTGCAACTCTGCATTATTTTCACATATCCTGCATGTTATGTTAAGTCTACATTGGACATCTGTCAAAGATTAAAGGAAAAAATAAAGCAATAACCAATACGACAAGTATATGTGTAAGTGAAAGGAAATGGTAGTGAATTAAGTTATATTGAATAAGATATAGTAAGAAGTTTTAATGTTATTAAATTCTGAATGTAACAACTCGATAGTCAGGGGTGTCGAAAAGTGTATTCTCGGGACTCTGTTCCTGTAAACCGGACTTGTAAATATTTTTATTAAATATTTACGAAGTTAGTTGTGTAGTTAATTAAATTTTGGATAAGTAATTTTGCATGAATTAGGAGTTATTTAGGTACAAGGACTAAATCATATTGAAGTTAAAAGTTGAATTATAGATTGAAATAAATTAAAGGGACTAAGGAAGCAATTGTGCCATTGTTTCATTAAAGTGGACGGCATTAATGATGATTATACATATATATATATATATATATATATGTTAAATTTTATATATATGTTATAATAGTTAATAATAATAATAGTTATAATAAAATCAAAAGAAAAGAAAGAGAATGTTTCATTCTTCCGTTACATGCAAATAAAAAGAAAAAAGAAAGAAAGAAATAACAAGGAGAAGCACGGGCTAGAAAATTTTAGGGTTCAAGCTCAAATTGGTTAGTGTAATTTAGTCATTTTTTTTTGTAATTTTCATATTTTTGGAATCTTGGTAGCTAAGGCTACCCGACCCATGTTGTAATTTTTAGTATTATTCAAAATTTTAGATGTTAACATTGTTGAATAGTTTAAGTATTAGGGATTAAATAGATAGATTTTTAAGTTAGAAATGGAAAGGGACTAAATTATGGAATAAATTGTTGATTTTAAGCAATAGGGACTAAATTGTGAAAATTTTGAAATTAAAGGGTCGAATTGGAAAAAAGGAAGTCAAATTTAGCTTAGAGTGAAATTACTATAAAAATTTGAATTTAAATGTGGAGGTTAAAATTAGTCTAGGTTTAGGGACTAAATTGAAGAATAAGCAAAATATAGTGTAAAAATTGAAAGTTAATGTGAAATTGAAATATGTAATATTAATGTGATTTAATTGTTTTATTTCGTACCTAGCGTCGTACCAGAATCCTTGAGTAAAAATAGGAAGGATAAAGTCGACGTCGAGTAGCTCAGAATTCACGGTTTGTGTTTCTATAATCCGAACTAAGTTATAAATTATTACATTTTGAATTGTTGCATATGCTAAGCATTTGAGGTGAGTGCTTTTGTACTTTGAAATTGAATTGAATTCATAGTCTATTGAAATGGATTGTTTTGGTAAATTATGAATTTATTGAATATATATGGAGATTGAATTGAATATATGTTTATATGTGATAATGTGTATATATGTGAAATTGAGATATTGGTTGTATTGAAAAGTGAAATGAAACCCTATTAACTGTATCAGACTAAGTCGGATATAGATGGCATGCCATAGGATAGGAAGAGTTCAGGGATTACTTCGACCTCGAGTTGACGAGGCACTGGATGCCAATTTGCTTCGATTTAACCGATGAGACACTAGGTGTCAATTTATATAGCGCTGGTCACAGTAATTACTTTGAATTTATTCGATAAGGCACTGGGTGCCAAACTGGTGTGTTGGTTGGATCCGTGTATCTGTCTGAGTCCGAGTCGTGTTAATAGGGGAAAGTAAAATAATAATTTATGTGATTGATATTGAAATGGCAAAGATAAGAAATGAATATGAGATGAGAAAATATTGAAATGGCAATGAGAAATGATTATTAGATGAGAAATGAAATATGAATTGATGAATTGAGATGTGAAACTTGAATGAATTGAAGTATTGATCAAAGACATGAATCATGCCATTGCATGAGTTGATGTATTCAAATGTCAAATGAAATGCCATTGATATATATATTTATATATTTGAACATGTTAAAATCTTAGTAGATGTGAATAAGGAATGAGCAAAATTATATTATTGATTTGAAACACATGTGCATAGCTTACTTGTTGCATTTTGCATTTTAATTACTTATATCAAGTTTATGTTATTCGGATTATAGAAATACTACTGAGATATACTCAGCGTGCGATTTTGTTTTCCGTGCGCAGGCTAGGTACTTTTTAACGTAACGCCGACTCAGCATCAAACAACAAATCCCGAGCTCAAGTGTGGTGATGTTTTATTTTGTAATGGCATGTACCTAGGGAGTCTTTTGTTGGTATTGTTATTAAGGTGTTGTTATCTTAGCTGCTAGTGAAATGATGTTTAAATGTGTATATAGTTGTGGTTGAGGCTATGTTGGTATGATAGCCTAGTTTATATTTTGGTATGTGATAGTTTAAAGTTTGGTAGCTTAAATAGCTAAGTGATAGTCCAATTATGGTAAATGTGATATGAATGAAAGTCTTGAATGTTTGATGTGTTGTTGATGTATTTGAACATATAAAATGTGGTACCAATGAGGGTACATTGGTTTTGCATATTAGGTGATGAATTTGGTATATTTTGGGCATGTTTAATTGTGTTTTGAGTAGGTTAAACGATTGGTAAATGAGTTGCTTAGTGTCCAAGCAAGTAGGAAATGGTAAACTTGAGTTTTAAGGCACTTTTAGGTGCACACGGTCGTGTGTCACACACGGGTGTGTGACCCAAGTCAGTGAGTTACACGGGCTGAGACACGGTCGTGTGTCTCAAGTCAGTGTGTTACACGGGCAAGGACACGGGCTGGGAGACGGCCGTGTGTCCCAACTTTGAGAGTCACTCGGCCTGGGGCATTCCACACGGCCTGGCCACACGACCATGTGTCCCCTACTTTTAGGAATTTTTAAAAATGACCCTAAACTTCTAGAATTGTTTTGAATTAGTCCCTGCCCATTTATAAACTATTTTTAAAAAGGTCCCGTAGACTCGAAATAGGGGCTATAAGAGTAACTTTTACTCTAAATTGGAATGGATTAGCAAACCTATATTAAGTGCATTCTACTAACATCATTGAAGATAAATTAAAAAGATAATCATAGTCGGAGTATGAACCAATACTCTGATACTAATAATTGGAATAGTCTTGTACATATCCAATTTCTAATATTCAGGAAGAAATAAATAGTGATAAGAGTGTAGACAGTGGAAGACCAAGTTTAGCATTGCATAGCATGATTAGTCATTTGATTGTATAAGACATTATTATGGAAATATTATATTAGCATATATTGCTCCTTGTAAGGCACTACTATGCAAGTTTTAGTTTGGCACGATCTGCCCTTGTATGTTATGACGATATTAGTTAGCTTGTACTACTGCTTGCAATGTAATTAAATGTCCTGATTGGTTATAAATCCCGTGACCCTAATCCGACGACGGAGAGGGGTTAGGAGTGTTACACTGAATATATGTAATATAATATTAATGTACATTATTTATACTTATTTAGAGAATAGGTAAAATTAAATCTTGTTGTACCTACTAAACTTTTACAAGCTTAATGTGTTTCTTTCAATGCGTAGATAAAGACTTGAACTAAAGTTTTATTGAGGATTTGACTCTTCACATCTTATCGCATCTCAAGGATTTGGAAATAAGTATGGAATCTTCAAAACTTTGGTTTAGGTTAATTGCATGTACATAGGTGAGCAATAGCATAAGAAAGGGGATGTTTAGTTCTAATTTTTTAAGAAATGTTTAGTTATAATTATAATTATATTTGTGTTATATATAGTATTTGAAATGGGTAAATGCAAGGTATTATATGGTTTAAGGGTCTTGGTTAATGTTTGGACGGATTATGAGCAAATTTGGTATGATTTAGAAGTGTTTGAAAGCAAAAATTCAGGTCTCGTCTTAGGTCTCGAGACATGCGAAATGTGTCCTGAGACATCAAAACTTCAAATCTAAAAATCTATAGTAACAATGCCATGTCTCTATACATATTAGATTTTTTCTCAAGACAAAGGCCCCATTGTCTCGAGACCTACACCCTATTGTCTCAAGACAGGGCAACTTCAAAGCCAAATTTCTACATTGCCATGGCAATGTCTCGAGACATGAAGGCCATGGCCTCAAGACATAAAAACTTGTAAGGCAATTTTTTTAATTAGGTGATATGAGACCCGAAACAAATTTTACATGCAATTAATCTTTATTATTAGTCAAATTATGTTCTTAAAAGCATAATAAAGACCTAGAATCATTCGTAAAAGTCTAATTTAAATCTATTTGAATTCATAAGTAAATACTCAATGTTAAATGTAAACCTCATTGCTCGAGTTTATTCGGATAAAGGGCGTTAATCGTGTCATTGTCTTTTTACATAATTAACATAACATTCTTAAAAACTTATCCATTCTTCCATAAAAAAATATATTTTTAAGATTACAAATATTAAAGTAATTTTTATGTTCGTCTTGCGATTTATAAATTTTTTTTGGGTTTATGATTGTCCATGTTTAAGGTTCATGGCTGCCCCTTCCAACAATGTTGTATCCAAGGTTTGAACTTATGTCTTCCCTTAGGAATATAATGTATCTTACCACTGCACCCAAAACTTGTTAAAATAAACACATCAAATTTTAATAATAAAATAAAATATTGATAAATCATATTAGATAAAAACAACTTTAAAGAAAAGAAAATTGCGAAATACGACAAAGGTATTCAAATAAGTGATTTAAAATGATGTCGTGAAGGACATGGATTCAATCAATCCATTTATATTAGTATAATGTATTAGATTAAGTTGATCTCACTCATCAATCAGGTCTAAATTTAATTAGGTATTTATGTTATTTTTATATTTTTAATAAATCTAAAAAAATACATGTATATTATTGTTTTAGATTCTTTATTTTTATTTTATAGTCCATGTTCAAGGTTCGAAGTTACCTTTTCTAACAATGTTACATTTAAAGTTCAAATATGAATTCTCTTTTTAGAAATATAATGTACTTTACTAATACACTCAATATTTATTAATAATAAATACATATTATAAAAATCATAATAAATTTTATAATGATATTATAATCTAAAGTTTTATTCTGATTATTAGTGAAAGTCAAAAAGCGACTATATAAAAGGAAAAGAAGGCAAATCAAAGGGCGGTTTGAAGATAAACGGATAAAGACAACATATGATACGATAATGCAAGGATTTGAGAAAAAGAAAATGTGTGAGAAAACAATTCAATCTTTATTCTAAAATAGTAAAAGAAACTCATTTGAGTTTGATTTTTATTTGACTTTGGTGTCCAATATTCTATTCGAAATTGATTGAATCTTATCTTCATTCAATTTGATGTAAAATCCAATTATTTCAATTGATACTATTACACTTATTTTTTTACTACTCATTTTCTATATTTGTTTAAAACTAAGTAGGTTTAATTGTTTATATTTATTCGTTTAAATTGATTTAGTTAATTGAAAAACATTTTAAAATATATTTTTTAATATGTAATCGAAGATTATTTGATGGGTCAATATGTAGTTTGCCTCTTGATTTTGTTCAAAAGTACTTAGCTGGTACCTAAACTTGTACTCCATCACCTAAGTTGGTACCTCCGCACTAATACCGTTGTTTGTGCTGGCGTGACACTAATGACCAATTCTATAGTGATATATGGTACGCGGTGGACATAAAATAAAATAACAATTAAAAAAATCTTTTAAAATCTATAAATTAATTTTAAAAAGTATAATTTTTGGACAAGTTGATATACTAACTAGGTACTTTTTGGATAAGTTTAGGTACCAACTAGGTATTTTTGGACTAGTTCAAGGGGGCAAACTATATGTTAACCCTTAAAAAATTATGATTGTTAACAAACTGGGGCAATGTGTGTGATTGAATACAAGTTCATGTATTAACTAGGTACAAGAAAAGGTTATAGTATCAACTAGATACTTTTAGACAAGTTTAGGGGGTAAAGTACATATTTATCCTTTTTTTTGATATATTGGTGATAGAGTTTTTTTAATTCACAAATAGAGTTAAAAGATCATTATGTGTCTCATTTATATATACTCATAAAATAAAAAAGTAAATAAAAATAAAAAAGAAATAGGAGAACAAATGGAGAAATATGAATTTTTCTAATGTATATCAAACTTCTTATTCTAATGGATATCCTCTTCTATAATAATAAAATATTTATAACACTCCTCCCCGAATGTCCATTCATAAGTAATGTGCCTCGTTAAAACCTTACTATAATAAAAACCTTGTGGGGTAAACTTCTTATGGAAGAAAAAAGAGTACACTTATCTATAATATACATAACATGTTGCCTCATTAAAAACCATACCAGGAAAACCCAATAGGACAAAATCTCGATTTAAGGAAAAAGAGTATAGCGCAAATTTTCTCCCCCTCATGACATCACATTATATCTCATATTCTACATGTTCAATCTTGAATACTAACTTTACAAATGATCACTTGAAAGATGTTTGATAAATGCTTATATCATCATTCTTTAGAATGTCATAAGTGAGAAAGAATTTTGGGAAATATATTTTAAAATCTTCATGTAACACCCCAAACCCGGCCTAGATGTTATGGCCGAATCTGGCGATGTCACATGATAGTGCTTTAGAAATCGCAATGACGTTAAGACCATTTCTCCGTTTGTACCACTTTTCATTATCTTATGCTAACTTCAAAAACGTGTCATTTGTTTTCAATCGTTATCCAGTTTCAAAATGTTATAATTTGCGGAAGCTTTTAAAATAGTTTGCGAATTTGTGTGTATTTTGATAAAATGTTTGTTTGTATTGGAAACTCGAGTTTTCCTACTAATAGCAGTAAAACCATAAACGTTGCAAATCCCAAATTTAAACAAAATACGTAATGGCCATAATTACATTAAAATTTCCCAAATAAAAATTAAAACCGGGATAAGTATAAACCATAAATCTATCGTGAGCGCAAAGAGGTCCTGGTCACCGCCGAGTCCTCCGCCGCACCGATCCGTCTAACGTTGGGGATTACTCGGATGATTAAATAGAAAAGGGTGAGTTTCGCAACTCGAAGTGTAATCCCCACGGATATCAAACGTCATGAGTAATCACCACTAATTCGAAATCACATACTTTGGCGGAGCCCATTACAGAAACAGTTTGGGCCTTAGCCCACTCGGATGCAGAATCAAATATATATAATAGGGCCTTAGCCCAACCAGATACAGAATCAGAAATATATTAGGGCCTCAGCCCAATCAGATACAGAATGCATATCAGAATATCAGAATCCTACCCACCAGCCTCTACACATAATCTCCAACCAGCCCTACACACCATGTGGGGATATAATCAACCCACCCATCCCTACACACCATACTGTACCGAAATGCGGCACATAAACAGAATAATGCAGCTGAGCTGCCAGATAACAGGCTTAAAGCTTTTTAGACACTTCCTCCGAAATATCATCAACCCTCCCCAATGCAATGCAACATACCAAATATGACATGCAACATGCAAATAACCAATCATACATTCAGTTCAACACAGATATCATGCTCAGTCAGACACTATATAATCAGATCACATAAATAGGGGTCCAAGTAACGCTTACCGACCCTACAGTAGGTCCACAGTCGACTTGGGTGACCCGTGCAACCTTACAGATCATTTCAGAAAAATGGGCTCACACGCCCATGTGGCCTACCCGTGTGGGCTCACACGCCCGTGTGACCCACACGGCCCAAATTGGCCTTGGCCAAGTGGATCACACGGCCTGGCCCAGAATTCCACATGCCCGTATGGTTCATCCGTGTGGGCCCACACGACCCAATAGGTCAAGCCCGTGTGTCGCACACGACCTTGCCCAGCCATCACACAGCCGTGTCACTTGCGCACAGCCTGGCTCGTTGATCACAAGGCCGTGTTGTGGCTCACAGCCTTGCACAAGGCCTACCACACGGTCGTGTGGCGTTGATAGAATCATTTTTTGACTTTCGTCGAATCTCATTTTCTGTGTTTTCGGGTACACACCTGTATCGTTTTCGACGCGTAAGCACTCCCGAGCCTTCAGGAACCTAATATTGACATTCCAGAGCCAAATTTCAGTGTTAAAATGAGTCTTAAAAGAAACTAAACCGAGATATTAAACTCAAAACCTTCATTCTCCTTACCTTCACTCGAGTGGTAGCGTATCCACACCGCTTCAACGTTAACTGATACACTCTAGCCCTTAACCTTCTCCCATGAAACAGTAGACCAAGTCACCAAAGATCCATAAACCAAATTTACACTACAATTACGGAAGACTTACCAACAATGCACGAAAGAGCAACGGAGAAGACGAAGACTAGAGGTCGGCAACAAAAATTAAAACAGTAGATGGGGCAGCAGCAAAAGAAAAGTGGCGTGAGAATAGAGTAGGGAGAAACCGAAAATTTGGTGTTTTTTGGAAAGAAAAGATTGATCAGAAAAGAAAAAATGTTAACTCCCAAAACCATATCCCTTAATTCTCTCTACCAAATACCCACTACTCAGAATTCTATCGCCACTCAAACTCCTCCCCATAATCGTGCAAAAATAAAGCCAAAGCAGGAAATCGAACTCAGGACCTCATGCAATCAAACACTCCACTTAACCACCAGACCAGTAGGCCCATTCTGATTTCATTTTACCAACAATAACTTAAAAGCCTACCGACCCCAGTGAGAGCTTTATTCATAAAAAATGCCAAAACTTACCCAAGTTGTGACTTGAACTTGGGACCTCCCACACACACCTAGAACACATAACCACTGAAGCAGATAGACATTGTGTGTCAATTAATTTTAGAAACTCATACAGATATTTTTGTGCTTCAAAATCACATAAGCCGAAATTAAATAAATTTGGGGCGTTACAACTCTACCCCCAAAAGAAAATTTTGTCCTCAAAATTTTTACCTGATCAGAAAAGGTGAGGATACTACTGACGCATCGAATGCTCTGGCTCCCAAGTGGCCTCCTTAGTGCTATGATTCTGCCACAGCACCTTCACTAAGGGGATAGATTTCCTTCGTAGAACCTTAATGTCGCGATCTAAAATCTGAATCGACTCTTCCTCAAATGTCAGATATGGCCTCACCTCTATCTCCTCAATAGGAACAACATGCGTGGGATCAGAGCGGTAGCGTCTCAACATTGAGACGTGGAACACCTCATGAATGCGATCCAACTCCGGAGAAGTTTCAACTGATATGCGACTGGCCCTACTCGTTTCAAAATATGGTACGGCCTAATAAACCGAGGGCTCAGCTTACCCTTGTGACCGAACCTCAAGACCTTCTTCCATAGCGAGACCTTGAGAAAAACTAAGTCTCCCACAGAATACTCAATATCCTTTCTCTTCAGATCAGCATAGGACTTCTGCCTATCAGATGCCGCTTTCAGTCGATCTCGAATCAATCTGACCTTATCTTCAGTTTCAGAAACCAATTCTGGACCCAGAACACGTCGCTCACCCAACTCAGTCCAACATAAGGGAGTGCGACACTTACGACCATACAGGGCCTCGTAAGTTGCCATCTGAATGCTAGAATGATAGCTATTGTTGTAGGCAAACTCTGCCAATGGCAAATACTCCTCCCAACTACCTCGGAAATCTATAACACAGCTCCTCAACATATCCTTATGTACTTGAATCACCCTCTCCGACTGACCATCTGTCTGAGGATGGAAAGCAGTACTGAAGTCCAACCTTGAACCCAGAGCCTCATGTAATTTCCTCCAGAACCGAGACGTTAAGCGAGGATCCCTATCGGAGATGATCGAGACAGGAACCCCATACAATCTCACTATTTTAGATATATATAATTTAGCCAATTTTTAGAGAGAAAATTCCGTCCTGACCGGAATGAAGTGAGCAGACTTGGTCAATCGATCCACGATGACCCAGATAGAATCCTTCTTAGTAGGTGTTAAAGGCAACCCACTAACGAAGTCCATCGTTACTCGTTTCCATTTCCACATCGGTATCTTTACCTGCCGCGGAAACCCGAAGGCAATCGATGCTCGGCCTTAACTCACGACAAGTCAAACAGCGAGCAACGAAGTCAGTAACCTCACGCTTCAACCCTGGCCACCAGTACAAATCTCAGAGATCTCGATACATCTTATTCCCACCGGAATGCATAGCATAAGGACTACTATGCGCCTCCCCCAGAATCGACTGTCGTAACTCCTCATCACTCGGTACACAAATCCGACCGCGGAAACAAAATACCCCATCACTGTTAATCCCAAAATCAGTAGCATCACCACTCTCAACCTGACAGAAACACAACTCAAGAGACTTATCCCCCATCTGTTTACCTCTAATCTGATCAATCCATGTAGGCTTAACCTGAAGTTCCACTAACAGACTCCCATCGTCGAATAAACTGAGTCGAGCGAACATCGCTCTCAGATCGGTCATAGCCCTACGGCTCAAAGCATCTGCCACCACATTGGCCTTACCAGGATGGTACTCGATGGTGCAGTCATAATCCTCAAATAGTTTAACCCATCTACGCTGCCTAAGGTTTAACTCCTTTTGAGTGAGGAGATATTTGAGGCTTTTATGATCAGTGTAGATAGTACACTTCTCACCGTACAGGTAGTGCCTCCAAATCTTTAAAGCAAAGACTACAACAGCCAGTTCCAAATCATGAGTAGGATAGTTTACCTCATGCGTCTTAAGCTGACGTGACGCATAAGCTACAACCTTACTATCCTGCATCAGTACGCAACCCAAACCCACATGCGACACATCACTGTATATGACGAAATCCTTCCCAGATCCAGGCTGTATCAGAATCAGAGCCTGAGTCAAAATAGATTTGAGCTTCTCGAAGCTCTCATGTTGCTTATCAGTCCAGACAAAGGGAACTCCATTGCGCAGAAGCTTGGTTAACGATGATGCGATCAAGGAGAACCCTTCTACGAAGCGTCGATAATAACTCGCCAGCCCTAGAAAGATGCAGATTTCAGACACATTCTTTGGCTGTTTCCAATCCAACACAGCCCCAATCTTACGAGGATCAACATGAATCCCCTCCGTAGAAACCACATGTCCCAAAAAGGTTACTTCTCGAAGCCAGAACTCACACTTACTGAACTTCGCATACATTTATTTCTCACGAAGAGTCTGTAGTACCACTTTGAGATGCTCATCGTACTCGTCCTCAGTATTAGAATACACTAGGATATCATCGATGAATACCACCACAAACTGGTCCAGATAAGGCTGGAATACACGGTTCATCAAATCCATAAATGTCGCTGGTGCATTGGTCAACCCAAAAGGCATAACCAGGAACTCGTAAAGTCCATAACGAGTCTTAAATGCCTTCTTATGCACATCAGCCTCCTTAACTCTCAATTGATGATATCCTGAACGTAGATCAATCTTGGAGAACACAGAAGCCCCTCTGAACTGGTCGAATAGATCATCTATCCTCGAAAGTGGGTATTTATTCTTGATTGTCAGTTTGTTCAACTGCCGATAATCGATGCACATCCGCATTGTCCCATCTTTTTTCTTAACAAATAGCACCGGTGCTCCCTATGGGGACACACTTAGACGGATGAACCCACGATCTAACAGTTCTTGAATTTGAGCCTTAAGCTCTGTAAGCTCCTTCGGTGCCATTCGGCAGGGCGTGATAGACACCGGAGTTGTACCTAGAATGAACTCAATCCCAAATTCTACTTCTTGGCTCGGAGGCAGACCCGGTAGTTCCTCAGAAAAATATCCAGAAAGTCTCTCACGGTTCTGGTGTCCTTAACCGAAGAGTCCTTAGAGTCAGAAATACCGATGTAGGCCAAGAATGCCTCGCACCCTTTCATCACTAACTTTTCTGCCACCAATGCAGAAATCATATTAGTCAGATAGTCTCTTCGTTCCCCAATCACAACTACCTCGCTGACCTCCTCGGCCCTCAAAACAACCCTTTTTGTCGTACAATCCAAACTTACCCGTGTTTAACCAGCCAGTCCATTCCTAGAATCAAATTAAACTCCCCAAATGAAAGCTCCATCAGATCAGCCAGAAATATTGTCCCTTAAACCTCTAACGGGACGTCTCTAAACAATTTACTCACTCGGATAGACTGCCCCAACGGACTCACAACAGTTACCTCACTAGAAGTACTCTCAACCGGAATCCCCAAGGTTTCAGACACAGTACTGGCTACGTAAGAGTGTGTAGAGCCTATGTCTATCAATGCCAAATAAGGTACATTATAAATTAAAAACTTACCCGTGATGACGTCCAGAGCATCTCGGTCCTCACGCCGATGGGCAGCATAAACCAGTGCGGGCTGCCTCACCTCAGTCGGTCCAAAGACTCGCCCGGTGCTCTCGTCCCTCGGCCCATGCCGTTACCACCCCGGCCCGACCTCGACCCACGGTGGTCACGCTAACTACTCTCGGAGGTGCGTAGAGCAATGAACGGAGCTTACACCTGATCAGTTCTCAATGGACAATCCCGAACACAGTACTCAGTCGACCCATATCTCAAACATGCCCCAGTCGTCCTCCAACACTCGCATGGATGGTGTCTACCACAGTGCCCACACGGTAAACGCCAGTAGGTGCAACAGGAGGCCCAACTCTCACTAGCGCAAAAGATCTGGCCTTTTTCTTAGGCCTCATCACAGAACTTGAGGGCTCTGATTCCCTATTATTCTTTCCTCTCTCTCGGTTTTGGCGCTCAGCATGCTTAACTTCCTCGGCGATCTTCGCCTTTTCAACTAGTGTAGCAAACTTACGCTCCTTCTGTGGAGCTATCAGAACTCGTAAACTGTCCCTGAGGCCATCCTCAAAGCGGACACATCTCTCATATTCGGTCGTCACCATGCCACGCGCATATCGGCTCAATCTCAGAAACTCGACCTCATACTCGGCCACTGTACGGTCTCCCTGGGTGAGATTAAGGAACTCACGTCTCCTAGCATTAATGTAACTGGTAAGCTTCATCGCAAGTAACCCCAAGTCAATCGGTCGGGCTGAGTGCCCTCCTTAACCGTCAGCCACCATTGGTAAGCTTCATCGCGAAGTAGAGAAACAGCCCCCTTAAGCTTCTGCTCGGCGGTAAAGTCCAGGTCATCCATAATCCTCTTCGTGGCCTCCATCCAATATTTTTCCACATTAGGGGCGACTACAGTGACACCACTGAATAACTCAGCCCCATTGGACCGGAGTCATTTCATAACCGACCCTCGGCCTCCAGATCCAGTGTTGGGCCCATCGACCCTCTCCAATATCCTCAGCATGGCCCGGGACAGTGCGTTGTCCCCAACTATGCGGTCTCGAGACCCTGTCTCTGTCGCAGGTGATACCGATGTCTCACTAGTATCCAGATTAGGTAGATTTCCAAATGATGATGACACGCTTGAGCCCCTCTACGGCCTCTACCATAGCCTCTAGTACCCCGTCCGCGAATACCTCGTGCGCTCATCGTAAATTTGGAGTTCATCTCAGATTAATGATTTTATGCATTAGTTGATTCACGATTATTATTAGCGTATATTTTATGCGAGCAATGATCGTCAAGAAGTTTAGAGTTCGTTATCGCGAGTCTCAGTCTCACTACAGTTTTCAGTTTACACTACCTAGAGTGTTTTCAGTACAGTATACTACCTATTGACTGTTTCAAGCATGATAGTATCATTTTTAAACAAATCTAAATAGAATTTCAGAACACTTACAGGATTGGCGCCGGAGACTCGGTGTACCACATACTCAGTCCAAAAACATTTCAAATCACTTAAAAATCATTTCTAAAACCAATCTTTATAACCCAAATCTACAGCCGAGTTTTTCAACCTCGCTCTGATACCACTAAATGTAACACCCCAAATCCGGCTTAGACTTTATGGCCGAATTTGGCGATGTCACATGGTAGTGCTTTAGAAATCGCAATAACGTTAAGACCATTTTTTCGTTTGTACCACTTTTCATTATCTTATGCTAACTTCAAAAACGTGTCATTTGTTTTCAATCGTTATCCATTTTCAAAACGTTATACTTTGCGGAAGCTTTTAAAATAGTTTAGGAATTTGTGTGTATTTTGATAAAATGTTTGTTTGTATTAGAAACTCGAGTTTTCCTACTAATAGCAGTAAAATCATAAACGTTGCAAATCCCAAATTTAAACAAAATACGTAATGGCCATAATTACATTAAAATTTCCCAAATAAAAATTAAAACCAGGATAAGTATAAACCATAAATCTATCGTGAGACAGTAGCAGTGGTCACTGTCGAGTCCTCTGCTGCACCGATCCGTCTAACGCTGGGGATTACCTGGATAGATTAAACGGAAAAGGATGAGTTTCGCAACTCAGTGTGTAATCCCCAAAGATATCAAACGTACAGAGTAATCACTAGAATTCAGAAATCACAGACTGGGCCGGAGCCCATTACAGAAATAGTTTGGGCCTTAGCCCACTCGGATGCAAAATCAGATATATATAATAGGGCCTTAGCCCAATCAAATACAGAATCAGAAATATATTAGGGCCTCACCCAATCGATCACGAATCATGCATCGAATATCGTAATCCTACCCACCACCTCTACACACCATCTCCAACCAAATTTACACACCATGTGGGGATATAATCAACCCACCCATCCCTACACACCATACTGTACCGAAATGCGGCACATAAACAGAATAATGCAGCTGAGCTGCCAAATAACAGGCTTAAAGCTTTTCAGACACTTTCTCCGAAATATCATCAACCCTCTGATAAACCGTAAAAGTAACATATTTTAATCTCACATTTAGCATACGTTTGGATGATTTATCCTTTGATTTATGTAAAAAGGTGCCCTTAATCCTTTCTTTTCATGTTTTATACTCAGGAAAGCACCGGAGGATGTAAAGAACAAGAAACGGGCTTAAAACGAGCCAAATAGGCCAAAGCACGAAATCAACACGGCCTGGGCCCAAGACCACACGGCCGTGCCTCCTCAATAATCTCAAACACGGTCTAAGCCATGAAATACACGACTGTGCCTCATTAATAAAGTCTGAACACGGCCTAAAGATGATTCACACGGGCGTGTGCCATGGCCGTGTCCCTGCCGCGGAAAAGGGCAATTTCAATCAGATTTGGATACTTATGGGCAAAGAAACGCATTCCAAAAGCCTATAAATACACCCTAAGTATGACCTAAAAGGGGGAGTCGACGGGAGCCTAAAGCTACCGTTTAGGGGCGTCTTGCTAGGCTAGAGAAGGCAGATTTGTGGGGATTCACTCAGGGATAGCCAGTTGTTCCATCTCAAGAAGCCGAAATTATACTCAAGACGGAGGATCTCCTCTTCAATTCCTTCAGGGATTTTTAGGGATTTCTTATGTTTTGTATTATCTTTTCTTCTGAGATGTTTTCCTTTATTGTTATGAACTAAACCCTCAGATACCTGAGGGGGATGAAACTTAGATGAATCTTGTTATCGTTTGCTGAACTATATGATAAATATTTGATTTGTTCTTAATTATGTGTTCTTAATTCTTGTGTTGATATTTCGCGGATATCGATTCAAGTTTGATGTGCTTAGGTGGAGGAGCAAAAGTCCCTGCCCAAGAGTAGATCTAGCATAGTTAAGCAGAGTTGATCGCACGCCTAGAGATAGGGTGACGAGGCGTTGCCGGACTAGGGTGAAACCTAATATGGGAGTCCATAGATCGAGTTAATGCAATTCTAGGGGTTTTAATTAGATAGATATTTCAATTAATCAACCTAGGGTTAGACGTTATTCGCCTCGAGAGAGGGTTTAATATAAATTAGGGAATCCTACGGATCAAGTCAAGTGAATAAATCGTCTGGTTCAGAGTTAGATAACAAGTGAAGTCTAGGTGGATTCTTCCTTGGGTGTTGTCTTAATTAATTGGTTTTTCTTAAAGTATTCTCCCAAATTCATTCTTCTTTGTCTTAGAGTCTTCAAGTTTAGTAGTTAATTAATTTAGATTAAACAACCATTCGCTTAATTCTTAGGCTAAATAATAGAAAGAAAGTTAGTATTAGTACTTTTAGTTCCTTTGGGTTCGACAATCCGGTCTTGCCTAAGCTATACTACTGTTCGATAGGTGTACTTGCCTCAATCGTTGTCATAGTTAGTTTCCAGGTTCGATCATTATCTTTATAAATTTAAAACTCTGACTTCACAGCGATCAAGTTTTTGGCGCCGTTGCCGGGGAACTAAAATATTAAGAACACTCTATTGTTATTACTTTAGCCATTTTTATTTTTTACAATTCAATTTTATTTCTTATTTTATTTGCTAATTTTTCTTCTTTTATTACTTCTTCTTTCTAGGTACCTCTAGTTTATGACTAGAAGGAACCCGAGAGGACCACTAGTATACGACAGTGATATTGAAGCTACCGCTCGAAGGAATCACAGAGAAATTAGGCGAGCCCTAAATTACACAGAAAAAGAGCGAGAAGGCAAATCCAATCTTACTAAAGGGATGGACAAGAATAATCTACCACCCGAAGATGTGGCAGAAAATAATGCTCCACGTACTATGTATGATTATGCTAAACCTCATTTAACAGGAGCCGAATCAAGTATTGTTAGGCCTGCTTTAGCTGCTAATAATTTTGAATTAAAGCCTAACACTATACAAATGATTCAACAATTTGTTCAATTTGATGGTTTGCGGATTTAAGATCCAAACACTCATATAGCTAATTTTTTAGTTCTCGTGATACCTTCAAAATAAATGGCGTTTCTGATGATGCCATAAGGCTTCGGTTATTTCCCTTTTCATTAAGGAATAAAGCCAAACCGTGGTTAAAATCGTTACCACGAGGGTCAATCACCACATGGGATCAAATGACCGAAATTTTTTTATTAAAATATTTCCCACCGGCCAAAACGGCCAAATTACGGAATGATATCTCTTATTTTGTGCAGATGGATTTAGAGACATTATACGATGCATGGGAGAGATACAAGGATCTCTTGAGAATGTGTCCGCACCATGGTTTACCCTTGTGGCTCCAAGTCCAAACTTTCTATAACGGTGTAAACCCCTCAACGAGGCAACTAATTGATTCACCACGCGGTGGAACCCTCGAACAACGAAATCTGAAGTAGCCTATGAGTTTATTGAAGAGATGTCACCAATAACTATCGCTGGCGTGCTACAAGACAAAACCAACAAAATCAGCCGGATTTTTCAACATCGATGCAGTAACCATGCTATCAACACAAGTAGAGATGATGAATAAAAAGCTTGATAGTTTGTGTTCTTCGCAGGTACATCCAGTGATGCAGTGCGACGCAAGTGGAACTGTGGCGAATCCTGAGTACCCACCCTACCAACCGGGCACAGAAAGCGAACAGATGAACTATATAGGTAACAATTTCAGATCTAATAATAACTCTTATAGTAATACTTATAATCCAGGTTGGAGGAACCACCCAAATTTTTAATGGGGAGGACAAGGAAATCAAGGAAATCAAAGACAACAACCTCCTCAAAATTTCCAAAATCAGCCCTATCCACAAGAGAAGAAGCTAAACCTTAAAGAGATGCTGACAAAATTCATGGCAGCTACAGATAACCGTCTCCAAGACACTGAGACCACCCTTAAGAATCAACAGGCATCAATTAAAGGGATCGAGAGCCAAGTCGGGGAACTCACTAAGACAGTTGGACAACTTACTAACACAGTTGGACAGCTTGCAAAGATAATTTTCGAATGACTGCAAGGGCGTCTACCAAGCAACACTGAGATTAACCCAAAGGAGCAAATCCAAGCCATAACAGCTGAAAAAAGTGAAGGGTTAGACGAGCCCAATTCAAGGCAAGAGGATGAGGTCAAAGAAGGTAAGGTTGAGGTAAGTAATAATAAGCCAAAATCGGTAATCAAAGAATACCAACCTCGCATACCATACCCTGAAGCATTAAGGAGAGACGACACAGAGGAACAGTTCGGTAAGTTTTTTAAACTTTTAAAGAAATTACATATTAACTTACCATTACTTGAAGCTCTTTCATGGATGCCAGATTCTAGAAAATTTTTAAAAGAACTTTTGACGAACACGTGAAGGATAGACGAGGCATCACACGTGGAACTAAATACAATGTGCTCAGCAATCTTGCAAAATAAACTACCACAGAAATTAAAAGATCCAGGGAGTTTTACAATTCCATGTTTAATTGGTAGACTAACTGTTGATAATGCCTTAGCTGATCTAGGGGCAAGCATAAATGTCATGCCTTATAAATTGTTTACACAACTAGGTCTAGGGAAACCCAAACAAACTAGGATAAGCATTCAACTAGCTGATAAAACTGTTAGAGTTCCTAGGGGTATAATCGAAGATGTACTCGTAAAAATTGAAAAATTTGTATTCCCAGTAGACTTTTTCGTTTTAGACATGGATGAGGATAATTCGATCCCCTAATCGTAGGAAGACCATTTTTAGCAACTGCCAGGACTAAAATTGATATTGATGTAGGAGAACTCATACTTCGTGTAGGTAATCAGGACAACTCTCTCAAAGCTCTTGATTCGGCTAGAACATCGAGTAATCCAGTGAAAAACAAATTCTATTGATAACCATTTGGTTAACCCTTCTTCTTTCAGGAAGCACCACACAAGAATACAACCAACCCGATCCTAGACCCAGTGTTAACCAAGAAATAACTCATGAGGAACGAGGGATTCAATTCGATGATCTAGACGAGTGGAAGACGCATTTCAAGGAGAAATTAGGAATACATGAAGCAGAACCAGAGCCACTCCAAGAAGCAAACATGTTCAAAATCGGAGATCAGGTATTGATAGAAAAAATAGACCCTCAAATATCTCCCCCTGACCCTAACACAAACAAAGAAATACCGTTTAGGGTAATCAGTGTTTTTCCATACGGAACAGTCGAGGTAAGTAACCCTATCTTTGGCACTTTCAATATAAACGCATCTCGACTTAAAATCTATCATGATAATACCGATAGCATGAGGAAGGACTTTCAACTCCTCAAACCACCATGAACATACAAATGAGAGGAGAGTCTAGTTTAAGACTATAAACGAGCGCTTCTTGGGAGGCAACCCGAATACTAACCCCATTAACTTTTACATTTTTATTTTGTCTATTTTATCTTTTCTTTATAGTATCTAACTTTAAACTAACCAAAAGTGCAGATTTCCAGGCCACACGGCCTTACACACGGCCGTGGCCATGGCCGTGTGGAAGTACAGAATCACCGTACTGACACGGCAGAGAGGGTACAAGTCAGAAAGAATCAAATCTTTGAGTCACGGGCTCCAACCACCAACCCACGGGCACCGAAAAAATGCCACGGCCGTGCGACGCGGCCGTGGACGACACTGACTTAGCACCAACGGGCGTGGCGACCTGAGCATGGGCGTGGGAGAAACGAACAAAGCCCACCACGGCCGTGCGATGCGGCCGTGTGAGATGCCATGCCCACGATACACGGGCGTGGGGTTGCACCTGATTTGAGAATTCTATTTAAACCACCCACCCCTCCCTCTTCTCACCCATTCAGCCCATTCAGTTTTCCTTTTCTTTCTCAACCCTCTCCCTATTTTTTTCCCACCCATTTGCATCTTTCCCCTACTCCTTTTCTCCAATACATTCCCAAAATCCTTGAGCTACACCAAATGCCGAAGAAGCGGAAGGAAACAAGCATAGTCTCCTTGAGGGAGGCCGATCCATATAAGTTCATACCGGCCGCTTCAATCATTCGACGAGCCAAGGATAATTGAGACCATTTAATTTTTCTTCTTCTTTACTCTTCTCCTTTATTCTCCTTCTCTTTAACACTCTTATGCTTAATTTAGTTTATTTTATCTTAGTTTCTTAATTTTAGGTTCTAAAGGCTGCTAGGGAATCATGCCACTTCCGCCACCGCCAGCACCTCCGCAACCTTAGAGGTCACACCCACCTCGCGAACCATCCAACAATAAGGACCCTACGGTCCATTTATCTTTTCTTTTAATTTTAGTTTCATTTTTATTTTTCTTCACTTTAGCTTGCTTTTCTTTAATTATTTAATTAGTATAGTTTTAATTATTATTATTATATCCTGGATAATCCTCTATGAGCTACCCAATTTCTTCATCTAGCACAGGATCGTCATCAAGAACGCCCCTCCAACTTATCTTTCACATTCTCCAAGGATTTCATCCATAATTTAGGAAGTTTCACTTCTCCCCATATCTTATGATTTTAGTATTATTGTGTTATTATCTAACTTTGTACATTGAGGGCAATGTACGTATTAAGTGTGGGGGGTGAACAACCTAAAAAGATGCCAAACTTTTTGCATTATTCTCAAATCCCTGAATTTAGTCTTGTTTTTAAGTAATTTTCTCATATTACTAATTAGGATGAAATTTCCATGATATATGATTTTTATTGATATGTTTTAGATTAAGTCATTGATAATTGTGCATTGATGATTGAATTCTAAGAATACTAGAGAATCAAGCATGATAAGTCTATTTTTCAAGAAAATAAAAATTTTCTAGGTTGTCTACCTGAACTTAAATATTACTTTGAAGTTTGAAATTTACGAGGTTGACATCAAAATACCCATAATTTTTGTGAGATTTTGAGCCTTATAAGAGCATATATCCTTTTTCTCGCTCACTTTATTGATTATGAGTGTGTCAACATTGATTTGTTATTCTAGAACTTGCATCGATTATACATGTCTAGACCACACCTTTGATTTGATATACAGAAATGATAAAGGAACCTAGGATTTAACCCACTTACTCCACTAAAAACCTACCTTCATAATTAACCCCTAGTGAACCCCGTTTAAACCTAACAACCCTTTTTATTGACTCACCCACTAATATTAACCCAAACCCCTTTATTTTTGTTATCACCATTAATTTTGACTACCCTTATATCGAGATTTGATTTGATTAATAGCCTAACTATGTTTTTTTATTTTAGTAATTTATCCTTTGTTATGTATTTATGATTTGTTCGTAAAAAAATCAAAAAGAGTTTATTCATTTTTAGTTTTGTGATTAAAGAGCTTATACGTTTGAATTCCAAATATTGAAGAAGAAGCTCGTAGTATTAGTATTTTTTTTCAAATTGATGTAATCACTTTTATTTAGTTCATTGTTTCTGGTTAGGTAATTTTTCAGGTCGATCTCGATTCTAACCCTATAATTCAGCCTTTAACCACACCTTTAATCCAAGCCCCGTTACAACCCTTTCAAAAACCTTTTGATTTGTACATCATCTCATATTACAGTGGTGGAGATTTGATTTTCATGCAAGCCTATGGGATTAACTTTTCAGGTTTGACATTTGAGTGCTTAATTCTGAACCTTAAACACTTCGAGTGATTTGAGTGAATCTTGGGTGAGGATGTCAATCCTTGTAGATTTTGAATCAGAGGTAATTATTTAGATGAGGGGAAACACCTATGTTTTGTGCTACAAATGTATGACTTAGGTTGTTTGAATCTTTAGGACTCTTTGAGTTAAATTATCCATGTATAAATTATCTATGAATTATGATGAGACATTGTTGATAGGAATATTGAATCATGGAAAGTTCGTTTTAATTGTAAGTTGAGAATTTTACTTGAGGACAAGCAAAAGCTTAAGTGTAGGGGTATGTGATAAATCGTAAAAGTAACATATTTTAATCCCACATTTAGCATACTTTTGGATGATTTATCCTTTGATTCATGTAAAAAGGTGCCCTTAATCCTTTCTTTTCATGTTTTATACTCAGGGAAGCACCGGAGGATGAAAAGAACAAGAAACGGGCTTAAAACGAGCCAAATGGGCCAAAGCACGAAATCAACACGGCCTGGGCCCAAGACCACACGGCCGTGCCTCCTTAATAATCTCGAACACGGTCTAAGCCATGAAATACACGGCCGTGCCTCATTAATAAAGTCCGAACACGGCCTAAAGACGATTCACACGGGCGTGTGCCATGGCCGTGTCCCTGCCGTGGAAAAGAGCAATTTCAATCGGATTTGGATACTTATGGGCAAAGAAACACATTCCAAAAGCCTATAAATACACCCTAAGTATGACCTAAAAGGGGGGAGTCGACGGGAGCCTAAAGCTACCGTTTAGGGGCGTCTTGCAAGGCCAGAGAAGGCAGATTTGTGGGGATTCGCTCAGGGATAGCCAGTTGTTCCATCTCAAGAAGCTGGAATTATACTCAAGACGGAGGATCTCCTCTTCAATTGCTTCAGGGAGTTTTAGGGATTTCTTATGTTTGGTTTTATCTTTTCTTCTGAGATGTTTTCCTTTATTGTTATGAACTAAACCCTCGGATACCCGAGGGGATGAAACTTAGATGAATCTTGTTATCGTTTATTTGAACTATATGATAAATATTTGATTTGTTCTTAATTATGTGTTCTTAATTCTTGTGTTGATATTTCGCGGATATCGATTCAAGTTTGATGTGCTTAGGTGGAGGAGCAAAATTCCCTGCCTAAGAGTAGATCTAGCATAGTTAAGCGGAGTTGATCGCGCGCCTAGAGATAGGGTGACGAGGCGTTGCCGGATTAGGGTGAAACCTAATATGGGAGTCCATAGATCAAGTTAATGCAATTTTAGGGGTTTTAATTAGAAAGAAATTTCAATTAATCAACCTAGGGTTAGACATTATTCGCCTCGAGAGAGGGTTTAATATAAATTAGGGAATCCTACGGATCAAGTCAAGTGAATAAATCGTCTGGTTCAGAGTTAGATAACAAGTGAAGTCTAGGTGGATTCTTCCTTGGGTGTCGTCTAAATTAATTGGTTTTTCTTAAAGTATTCTCACAAATTCATTCTTCTTTGTCTTAGAGTCTTTAAGTTTAGTAGTTAATCAATTTAGATTAAACAACCATTCGCTTAATTCTTAGGCTAAATAATAGAAAGAAAGTTAGTATTAGTACTTTTAGTTCCTTTGGGTTCGACAATCCGGTCTTGCCTAAGCTATACTAATGTTCGATCGGTGCACTTGCCTCAATCGTTGTCATAGTTAGTTTCCAGGTTCGATCATTATCTTTATAAATTTAAAACTCTGACTTCACAGCGATCACCCTCCCCGATGCAATGTAACATACCAAATATGACATGCAACATGCAAATAACCAATCATACATTCAGTTCAATACAGATATCATGCTCAGTCAGACACCATATAATCAGATCACATAAATAGGGGTCCAAGTAACACTTACCGACCCTACAGTAGGTCCACAGTTGACTCTGGCGACCCGTGCAACCTCACAGATCATTTTAGAAAAATTGGCTCACACGCTCATGTGGCCTGCCCGTGTGGGCCCACATGCCCGTGTGACCCACACGGCCCAAATCCACACGGCCTGGCCCAGAATTTCACACGCCCATGTGGTTCACCCGTGTCGGCCCACACGGCCCAATAGGTCAAGCCCGTGTGTCGCACACGGCCTTTCCCGGCCATCACATGGCTGTGTCACTTGCAGACATCCTGGCTCGTTGATCACACGGTCGTGTTGTGGCTCACAGCCTTGCACACGGCCTACCACACAGCCTACCACACGGCCGTGTTGCATCGACAGAATCATTTTTTAACTTTTGTTGATTCTCGTTTTCTGTGTTTTCGGGTACACACCTGTATCGTTTTCGATACGTAAGCACTTCTGAGCCTTCAAGAACCTAATATTGACATTCCAGAGCCAAATTTCAGTGTTAAAATGAGTCTTAAACAAAACTAAACCGAGATATTAAAATCAAAACCTTCATCCTCCTTACCTTCACTCGAGTGATAGCGTATCCACACCGCTTCAACGTTAACCAATACACTCCAGCCCTTAACCTTCTCCCATGAAACAGTAGACCAAGTCACCAAAGATCCATAAACCAAATTTACACTACAGTTACAGAAGACTTACCAACAATGCACGAAAGAGCAACGGAGAAGACGAAGACTAGAGGTCGATAACAAAAATTAAAACAATAGATGAGGGCGACATCAAAAGAAAAGTGGCATGAGAACAGAGTAGGGAGAAACTGAAAATTTGGTGTTTTTTGGAAAGAAAATATTGATCAAAAGAGAAAAAACATTAACTCCCAAAACCACATCCCTTAATTCTCTCTACCAAATCCCCACTACTCAGAATTCTATCGCCACTCAAACTCCTCCCCATAATCGTGCAAAAATAAAGCCAAAGTTGGGAATCGAACTTAGGACCTCATGCAATCAAACACTCCACTTAACCACCAGACCAGCAGGCCCATTCTGATATCATTTTACCAACATAAACTTAAAAGCCTACCGACCCCAGTGAGAGCTTTATTCATAAAAAATACCAAAATTTACCCAAGTTGTGACTTGAACTTGGGACCTCCCACACACCCAGAACACATAACCACTAAAGCAGATAGACATTGTGTGTCAATTAATTTCAGAAACACATACAGATATTTTTGTGCTCCAAAATCACATAAGCCGAAATTAAAGAAATTTGGGGCGTTACACTTCAGGAGTTCTAACAATAATCATAACAAACTTTCATCATGATCTTTCTGTACATGCGCATGTTGGATCATTTCATAATCTTCCTTCAATTATTATTCACTAAGTCAAATTTATCCCATATGTTCAAATCAATTTAATTCATATAAACATTTACTCGAACGTATCGAATAATTTCCCGAGAGTTTTTATATATTTCCAACATTCTAAATCCTTCAAGAAATTTAAGGGTAAACTACCAAAATAGTCACTTTTGTTTACTCATGTTACATTTTAGTCTCTTATGCTTGAAATATTACGTTTTAATCACTTATGTTATCGCGTTGTAACATTTTAGTCACTAAGTCGTTAATTGTCGTTAACGGTGTAAAGGTAAGCTAACATGTCACATTAAAGAATCATTTCAAACAAAAATTTTAGGTTAATTGTCACACCCAGAAATTGGGCCTAGAAGTTTCGAGGGTAAATTAGGAATTTTGGCTTAGAATGGGTTCGTAAATTTTGAATAACGGTAACCCAAAATTATTTTCGACTATAGCTTTTTGAAAACCAAATCAATTTTTAAAAATAAGGTAGGAAAGAACTTCAATTTTGAAAAGAGAACTGTTTTGTAAAAAAAGGTTAAATTAAGAGTAGTTTTAAAATCAACCCAATTTATCTTCCTTTTTACCCTATTTTGACGATAAAAGAAAGAAGAGCATTCTTCATCTTTTTCTTTGTGCCGTCCCTTAGAGAGGAAAAATCCCAAAACCTTCATCCTTCAATTTCAATCTTCAAAACTCTAATCTCTTGTTTTCTATTATCTTTCAAGCATTAACCTTCCTAGAATTACAAAAAGGAGCATCAAGAACACCATTGATTTTACCATCGTTCAACTTGTGGGTTTTTCAGGTTTGCAATTAAACGTTTGTTCTTATCATAATGAAGGTAATATTTTGTTTTCCTATTAGTTTTTTATGTTATCTAGTCTTTTAAATAGAGTTTTTACCCATTAAATCGAATGTTTTAAATAAAAGCCAAAAATTGGGTCGTTAATGGTGGATTTTGGGATTTTGAATAAAAACGAGGTTTCAAAGTGTTTTTCCATTAGTTTTGATGTGATTAGAAGGTTACTAAATATTCATTAAAGTTTCGTTAAAGAATTCCAACGTTTTAATGAATTTTTGTGAAAATTGTCATTGTATGTCGAAATTTTGGATCCATGAATATGTGTAGTTTAGAGTAGTTTGAAGGTTGAGAATTGTTCTTAGATGTATAATTAGATGATTGGAATCAATCATAGGGAATGAGAATGAGTAAAGATTAAGATATTTGAGTTTTAAGTTTGTTAGTCGAAAATTTCAATTTCATGAGGATTTAGCTTAGGCTTGTGTTTGTAGTTGGTTTTGATGAGTATTTGGCTAGATGTTAATTGTGATTATGGTGTGATTTATTTTGGTGAAGTTTCAGAATCACTAGGACCTTCAACGAGTAAAGCGAAAGGCAAGAAAAAGCTAGTTTAAGCTTTCGGTAATTAGGAAAAAGCGTGATCAGTGAGTGTTTGGAATCGTTGCTAGTAGACACAATTCATAATGTTAATTGGGAGCTTAGGAGTAGCTTAAAACCCTACTCTAAGTTCCAAGTTTAAGCTTTCTTATACCCTTCACTTAATTTGCAAAGTGTGTGATTGTGTGATGAACATTGAATATTAAGTTGTGATAATGTGACATGTGACATATATTGTGATAACTCTTGTGAATGTGTTAGTTGTGGGCATATTGAACATGCCGAATGAGAGTGATGATGTGTTAGAGAAATAAATGTGCAATGAAAGTGTGTAGAAATCGGTAAGTACATATGTGTTAAATTGTGGAATGTGATACTATTATGACAGGTAATATGTGAAAGTACTTGTATGTGATATATGAAGTACTGATTTTAATACACACATGTCATATTTGATAAATGATAGCTCAACGAGCATTATTGTGGCACTTAAAGTGCAATTAAATGTGAATCCAATAAGTGCACATTGTGTATGAGATTATGATGTAAATTGATGAATATGAACAGAGATGATGTACATTAAACAAGCAATTAAAATTGTATAATTGTGGATATTTTGGCATTGTGATTTCTTGAAACCATTGGATATAGTTGGCATGCCATAGGATTGTGAGTACTCACCCTTGTGTTTTGTGATTTGGGCATTGAAGTCCCAAGACAGTTTGGAGAGATAAGGGAATGTGAGCCAAGCTCCATTCACTGGGATATGTTGGTATGCTGGAGAGTTTTAGCTAAATGCTATGCTTTTGGGATATGTTCGACTCTACGAGTCATTTGGTGTGTTGGAGATCCGTGTATCCGATGTGTGGTGATAGAGCCCACATTTATGTTTCATAGCCTCAAGTGTCAAATTATCGTTTAATGTGATCATATTTATTGTGATAATACGATGTGAGATGGATGCATAAGCAGGTAAAAATATATTCTAAATGAGTCGATTTAAGTTTCATGAAAATGTTAGTTTGTTCTCATAGTAAATTGCGTATGTTATTATGGTGGGTCGTTTTCATTTAACTTGTGAATGCATATGAATATATAAGCTAGACTTGTGAGTTATTAAAGCATGTATACATTGTTTAGTCTTGATGAATTATATTAAAATGAACTATTTGTATATAAGTTGAGTGTGGTTGTACATGAGAGTATATGGTAGTTTTATGATTTAATGAAATGAGAATTTATTATCGTGACTTGGTTAGAATATGGTTGTGAACGTGTTGTAGTATGCTCTTGTTTAACCTTTGATATTGTGTATACTTTATGGTTACTCCGACATTCACTAAGCTTGTTTAAGCTCACCCACTCTCTCTATCCATTGCAGATATTTAGTGTTTGCGGTGTGAGCGGTGCAAAAATTCCAAGGAAGTGATCCAAGTCAGGCTTAGTGATTGAGTAGGTGATACTATTGCTATTATTTTGACTGGGGGAATAAGACAATATGGTAGGCTTGTGATTGATTATTGCCATGATATTTTTGGATGTTTGCATGATTTCATTACTCATAGAAATTATGGATGTATGCCATCAGTTATAGGTTTACATGGTTTAGTTTGTTGACGTTTCATTTAACAGCAAATATGGACATTTTATTGATGATTGTTGAGGTTTTATGAACTTGTTGATATGGTATGTGCTTAATTGTGTTAATTGCCCTATTTTGGTATAATTTTTGTTGTTGAGTACAGAGGTATCGATAATTGGGCATGAGTATCGATATTTCTGAGCTATTTCAAATATGTAGGAAAACAGTAGCTCATTTTGGTATTGATACCATTTCTCGAGTATTGATACTCGAGGTAATAATACCGATACTTTTGATAGGGTATCGATAATTGCTGAGCTTTAATTTTTGCAGGAAAACATAATGCTGGTTTGGTGTCGATTTTCTGATCGGTATCGATATCATCTATGAGAAATATCAATACCATTGAATTAGTATCGATACCTACGTGATCTTTTGGTAATTTTTGTTAAGTGGTCTTAAAGCATGCTTCTAATTTGTTATGGGCTCGTTTTTATGTATATTTGGCATAACTTAACGTCGTCTAGGGTATTCTTGGTTTGGAATCTCTATAAATGTTCAAATTTGATGATGTTCACATGCTAATGAGACGTTATGTAATATGTGATGTTGTGACGGTGGTGTAGCGTCCTGTTACTCGGGCTCGGTGATCGGGCCAGGTATAGGGTGGTACAAATTTATACAATTGGTCTCCATATTTTTTCGTTTTGAGTAATTTAACTTTTTTCCTTTTATGTTCTTTTTAAATTTATTTTTTCTTTATTTTCCATTCTTTTCTGCTTCTCCCTTAGTTTTCCTCCCTTTTCCATTTCTTTTAACATTGGTTTTTTCTTTCATTCTGCTTCAAGATCCACTACCACCATAGATAAGTAATTTGAGCTTTTCTCTTGCATAGGCATGGGAGAAGTGGCGAGGTTAGATAAATAAGCTGGATTCAAGTGCATTCTGGTTTAAGTGTGCTCACCAGCAAACTCGAGAGGGCTTGAGAAGTATGATACAAATAATGTTGGGTAATGCTAATAGTCTCTGCTCTGCAACATATAACTGGATAAAGTTGTATATTTCTCACTTGCTACACATGAGGCCATTAACAGTGGTATGTACCTTCCATGTGTAACATATATCGTTTTGTTGATAGTTTATGCATGATAGCTGGACTTTGAAATAATCACTTAATTTCTTTTCTTGTGTTAGGGGTTAGAAAGCATGTACAACTTGGCACAGAAAAGCATTCAATTGACACCAATGGCTTCTTTACATAGGTTGATGGGGCTTATAATTAGAATTCTTGAGGAAAATACTAAGGTGACGTATGGGGATTTAATATCAATTTGCATTCTTTATTAATTATCCTTTTGATTCCTTAACCTTAAATTAAATTGTGCCTTGGGTATTTATCAGGTTGTATTAGCAGAATGCTTGAATGGATTTGGTCCTTGGTGAGCTGTCATATTTCCATCTTCATATATTTCTGTTTGTTAGTAGTGCAATTTTGGAGCCTTATATGGGGTGCTATTTCAATATATTTTTGTTCTGACAACTATAAGAGCTTATCATGAAATTAGAGCTTGGATTTTCTAGTACATTCTTTTGAGATATATATATATGTGTGTGTTTGTGTTTGTGTGTGTGTGTTTTCTTTTCATCAGGATGGTTGGGCATGCCATAGAGTTGTTGACTGCTGAGAGTGACCATGCAGAAATGCTTTTACATGAAGAGCATCAGAACTTGAGGGGGGAAACAGAGGGATAAGCAAAAGAAAATGGAAAATAAAGAAAAAAAAGGAAATGTAACATCCTAAAATTTGGAATTTTATGAGTTGCATTATTTCTTGCATTAAGCTAGTTAAATTATTAATTGTGTATGTTTAGGGGTCCTGGGAAGGCTTGGGGTTTATTTGGGCCCAAGTAAAAATTTTGTGTTTTAGCACTTTAAGGAGACATAGTAAGTGACCTCAATGTTTATAGAAATAAATAAGTAATGTGCTAGCATAATTGAGCATATGGCAAAGAGGCTATGGCGCCACATGAAGGACTTTAAGGGAAGAGGTTCAAATCCCATAATGTGCAAATTTTGACTATTATTTTTGTACTCTTTCCCTAAGTGTCGGCCAAGCTTGTAAATAAGGCAAGTTGGACTTTTTATTTTTGGCAAGGTGGCTAAGGAAATTAGGAAAGGATGAAGGTAGGGAAAGAAATCAAAAGAAAGGGGAAAGTATGGGGAACATGTTGGCACAAAGAGAGGAAAGTGTTATGGAAAGTTTTTGGTTGGCAAATCTTGGCCTATTTGCAAAGGCATGGACGGTTTTGGCATAGGGAGGGCTTAGCCGAATTTTCTTTGTCTTTTGGTAAAAACTTTGGTGTTTGTTTTGGCCAAAATTCCTACTTGCAACCTTTTGTGTCATTTTTTTTCTTTCTCTCCAAATTTTTTCTCCTCTTTGCCGAATCTTCAAGCCTTGAGTGTGCATTTTGTTTCTTCTTTTCTTCCTTGTTTGCCGAAAGTACCTAAGTCTTTGAGACCAATTTGTTTCACTCGTTTTCCTTTGGAAAACCGAATTCTCATAAACACTCCTTTTCATCTTTCTTCTCCTTTTTACAAAATTGTCCAACCCTTTCTTCTTCTCAAATCCATATCCTCCATAGCCGAATATCATTGCTCATTTTCCTCTATAACCGAACCCTTCATCCCTTCCTTATCTTTTCTTCTCATCCGTATTAACACTCACTCCTTTGATCAATCGGTAAGTGGTCATTTTCAAACATTTTATTTTTCTTTCTCTTAATGCCGAATTTATGCCTTGGCTTGGGATGGTCATATTAACCGAGACCATCATTTTATTCTACTCTCTCAAATGAGATCGCTTTCCCTTTTGTAGTATTCTAGAGGGAGGTCGAACATCATTCTAGCCTTAAGTTGAACGGTGAAATCGGATCCAACATTGATAAGGTAAGGAGTTCTTATGAATTATTGATATTATTCAAGATTCGATTGGTTGTTAACGGAGTAATGATTTGAAATAATTGACTATATGTTTTAGGGACTAAATCACTTGATCTATCGACTTGAGATCATACGATTCTAGTGGTAAGCCGATCTTTTCCTTAGTCAATCATCTCATATCAACGTAATATCGATCTAACTAAGATCTAATCGAATGGAGGCTTGTAGTGCCGATTCGAAAGGAAAGGCGAGTGGAGAACTCAAAAGGAGTGGATTTAAGATTCCTACTCCTAAATTCAAGCGAAGGGCGGTATCGGCGGTTTGGGATTTTCCACCGGGTTGTAGACCGTCATCCGGGGAAAACCGACAAATCGTGGTCATTCACGATTCCAAGGGTAAACACCTTAGATCGTTCATTTTAGAGTTGATTAATAAATCACGTATGTCGACTAATCGAGTGTTACGATATCTTAGGTGTCGACGATCAAGAAGGCTTAGTGCTTACCGTAATCAGGTGTGTAATCTCACATCGTTTTTCGTGGGTTTAAGGTTGATATCGTATTGGAAACAAATCGCTATGATTAAAATCGTAATATGGTGTAAACCGGAAAAATTGGCCTAAAATACATTATTTTGATAAAAGTGATAAAATCGGTAATAACACTGTGAGAATTACGAAATTGCCCCTAAGGTCTGAATTACAAAAATGCCCCTAATGTGCCGATTTGATATATTGTTAATGGGCCGATTTGATATATTGCTTAATGGGCCGATCTGATATATTGCTAAATGGGCAAATTTGATATATGGCTTGATGGGTCGATTTGATATATTGCCCTAATGGGCCGATTTTGCAAAGTGTTAATTGGCCAAATTGTTTGTAATAAATCTCTGAGTTATTAATTATCGTTGTGATATTGTAAATATCATGATTTTCTATGTATGATGCATTTACATGACTTTGCATGGGATGGGAAAATGTTGAAGAGAAGTGATTCTGGTGGCACTGCCACAAATATGTTTGATAATTTGATTCGCTATGATTCTGGTGGCTTGACCATAATTTGAATATATTATAAATGGCTAAATGCCTGCGATTGGTGTGTTAGCGGGGTGGGTTGACTTGATCCCCACAGGTGTGATGGATGGTACGGGTGGTGTGTAGCGGATGGATTATTAGGTTGGTTTGGGATTGCTTACATTCATATGAATTATTTGATACATTATTATGCATAAAGGGGCTTAGGCCCAAAATATTGCTAAATGGGTTTCAGGCCCAGTGAACAACGGTAATGGGGTTATACACTGAGTTCTAGTAACTCACCCCGTTTCCTTATTCCTTTCAGGTAATGCTCAGTGACGGGGACTTGGGCCATGGATGACTCGGTGGAGGCCATACTACAAAAAAACGGTTTTATTTGGACTTTGGATTTCTTTTTAGTACACTTAATTACTTTACTATTTTAAGTTAAGGTTATAATAAGGCCTCTATATTATTTTTATTTTGTTTTATGTTTGACGTATTTATATTTTGCTCTAAGTACTTTAAATGAGATTTTTCTAAAAAATTAAATAAACACTTTTCTAAAATGGAGATACAAATGGATTTCATAATAAACTTTCATAAATATTTTAATTCAGAAATCTTCTTTTAAATTATCATCAACACTTTTCAAAAGACATGGTTGTAAAATTATTAGCTCAAATTTATCGATTTATCAATCAATCTTCTATTCAGTAATACTTTGTCAAGAATTTTTAAATGGGAAATTTGTTTTACTTAATTTTAAATCATTACCTATTTACGTACGAATGAAAATGACCTAAAAGCATTTTTCTCATGTGACATGTCAGATCTGGCTTTAACGCATGGGCCGGGTTTGGGGTGTTACATTTTATGGTATCAGAGCCTGGTTGCAAAACTTGGCTGTGGTTTGGGTTCAAAAACGTTTTCCAAAACTGTTTGAAATTTAAATTGAAATGCATGTTTTAAAAGAAGTATGGCACCACGGGTATCCGGCACCAAGTCAAGTAAGTATATGATATTATTGTAGGATTATTATGAAATGACTGTAGGAATACTCTAGAACTTTTAAGTTTTAGGTATTGAAACTATAGAGATTGAGACTATAGGACGCGTTCACGAAAACGACTTTACTTCATATACTTCATAAAATATTGTTTAATAAACACTGAAATAATATACTGATTCATAAGACTCTTAATCAGATTAAATCGAATTAGCCAATATGAGCACTAGAGGATGTGGACGCGGTAGACGTGGCCGTGGTAGAGGCCGAGGCGCTAGAGTTGTGTCTGAAGCGTCGGGACATGTGCCGAAAATGGACGCACCTGCATCACCTGTGACTGAAGCAGGGTCACACGATCGTATGAGGGAGGACGACGCTCTGTCCCAAGCAATGTTGCGAGTCTTGGAAAGGGTTGCTGGGGCAAGAACTGGGCCGACAACTCGTGGGTCAATTTCGGAATGACTCAGATCGAATGGTGCTGAGGTTTTTAGGGGTATCTCGGGTGTGGCCCCAAATGTAGCGGAGTACTGGCTTGAGGCTGTGGAGCGGATCATGGACGATCTGGATTGCACCACCGAGCAGAAACTGAAAGGAGCTGTCCTTGTTGAGAGACGAGGCGTATCAATGGTGGCTCACTGTTTGGGAAGGCACTCAGGTCGATCGTATTACCTGGGATTTCTCTAAGATGGCATTCCAGGGAAAGTATGCCGGGGCTAGTTATGTGGATACCCGAAGGAAAGAATTCCTAAATCTGGTTCAAGGAGGTAGGACTGTGGCAACTTACGAGGCGGAATTTCTGCGTCTGAGTCGGTATGCACGGGGAATAGTGCCGACTGACTATGAACGTTGTGTGTGTTTTGAGGACGGGTTGCATGATTAGTTGCGAGTACTAATAGCCCCAAAAAAGGAGAGAAATTTTGCCACACTGGTGGAGAAAGCCAAGATAGCTGAAGAGGGTAAGCACTCAGAGCGGCAAAATCGAGACAAGGATAGGGGCAGGAGCAAGAGGGACTTTAGGTACTCAGGTCCTGCTAGAGGGTTTCAGAAGAGGCCCAAGAATGAGGAGCCAGTTTGAGCTAGAGTACCAGCTGCTACCAATCAGATACAGCCATGTGTGGATTGCGAAAAATGATACCCGGGTGAATGCTGGAAGAGAACCGGTGGTTATTTCAAATGTGGTTCCAAGGACCATCAGCTTAAAAATTGCCCTCGACAGACTGCTCAGGCTCAGGATGTTCATAACTATAATGCACAGCCAGCTAGAGGCGCTCAGCAGCTACCGAGAGGTCGTGGGCCAGGTCGAGGTGGTTATTGCGGAGGACGAGGTCAGGGTGCACTGGGTAGAGGTACTGGTAATAGGGGTAACGCAGAGGCGAGACAGCCAGGGTTGGTCTATGCGGTTAGACGCCGAGAGGATGGCGATGCACCTGATGTAATAACCGGTACGTTCTTCATATCTGAAGTACCTGTTACTACTTTGATAGATATCGGATCCACCCATTCGTATGTTGCTTGTGCTGTATCTGGAAATCTGAACATTATATCTGAGATTTCTGCTAGAGAGACAACTGTAATTAGTCCTCTAGGACAGTCGGTGATAGTAAATAAGTTGTTTAGGGATGTGCCTGATCGCTGTGAATCAGAGCTTTAAAATTTATAAAAAGAATGATCGAACCTGAAAATTAACTCTGACAACGATTGAGGCAAGTGCACCTATCGAACAGTAGTATAGCTTAGGCAAGACCGAATTATCGAACCCAAAGGAACTAAAAGTACTAATACTAACTTTCTTTTTATTATTTAGCCTAAAATAAATGAAGTTGTTTATTAATCTAAATTAATTAACTACTAAACTAAAGACTCTAAGACAAAGAAGAATGAATTTGGAAAATAACTTGGGAAAAACTCAGTTGATTTAGACGATACCCTAGGAAGAATCCACCTAGACTTCACTTGTTATCTAACACTGAACCATACGATTTATTCACTTAGTTTGATCCGTAAGACTCCCTAACGCATATTAAACCCTCACTCGAGGTGAATAACGTCTAACCCTAGGTTAATTAGTGGAACTCTCGTTCTCTTATAATAACCCCCTAGAATAGCAGTAAATCGATCTATGGATTCCCATATTAGGTTTCACCCTAATCCGGCAAAATCTCGTCACCCTATCTCTAGGCGTGCGATCAACTCCGCTTAATTATGTTGGATCTACTCTTAGGCAGGGTCTATTCCTCCTCAGCCTAAGCCCATTAAATTTGGATTAAGCTCACATAATTAAGAATGAACTAAGTATTTATCATATAATTCAGAAAAAAATAACAAGATTCATCATAGGTTTCATCTCTTCTGTATCCAAGGGTTTAGTTCATAACAATAAAGGAAAACATCTCAAGAGAAAAGATAAAACAAAACATAAGAAATCCCTAAAACCCCCTGAAGGAATTGAAGGAGAGATCCTCCGTCTTGAGTAGAATTCCGGCTTCTTGAGATGGATCAACTGGCTATCCCTGAGTGAATCCCCACAAATCTGCCTTCTCTGGCCTAGCACGGCGCCCTGACAAAAGCCCTGGCAGAAGGCTTCTGCCGAACTCTCTTGACAAGTTGCCCCCTTGGGTGTTTATATAGACTTCGAGATGCCTTACTTGGCCCCAAAGTATCCTAATTCAAGTAGAGTTCCTACTAGGGTGTTTGAATAGGCTTTGGAATATGTTTCTTTGCCTCCAAGTATCCAAATCCGAGTAAAACTTCTCTTGGCCGCAGCAGGGACACGCCCATGGCACACGCCCGTGTAAGTCGTGGTCAGGCCGTGTGGACTTCGTTGATGAGGCACGGCCGTGTAAATCATGGTCTAGGTCGTGTTTGAGATCTTTAAGGAGGCACGGCCGTGTGATCTTTGGTCCAGGCCGTGTCAATTTCATGCTTTGGCCCATTTGTCCCGTTTTAAGCCCGTTTTACGTTATTTTCATCCCCTGGTGCTTTCCTGAGTATATAACATGAAAAGAAAGGATTAAGAGCACCAAATTACATAAAATAAGGGATAATTCATCCAAAAGCATACTAAATGTGGGCCTAAAATGTGTTACTATTTCAGTTTATCAGTGCCCTTAGAAATTCAGGGGGAAATATTTTTGGCGGATTTGATGGAACTGCCATTCGGTGAGTTCGACCTTATTTTGGGCATGGATTGGTTGATGAAGCACCGTGCAAATTTGGATTGTGCTGCAAAGCAGATGTTACTAAGAACTTCAGAGGATAAGGAAGTGATGATGATAGGTGAAAGAAGGAATTATCTATCTAATGTGGTATCTGCTTTAAAGGCAGAAAAGTTGGTGCGAAAGGGGTGTGGTGCATCCCTAGCTTTCATTAGTGCTTTGGATGCTATGGAATTTTCGGTGGAAAGTGTTAAAATGGTGAAAGAGTTTTCGGACGTCTTTCCCGAGGAACTCTCAGGATTGCCTCCGGATCGGGTGGTGGAGTTTGGCATTGAGTTATTGCCAGGAATGGCTCCGGTGTCCATTGCTCCTTATAGAATGGCACCGAAGGAGTTAGCGGAGCTTAAGGCTCAAATTCAAAAGTAGTTAGATCGCGGATTCATTCGACCGAGTATGTCACCATGGGGAGCGCCGGTCTTGTTCGTCAAGAAGAAAGATGGGTCGATGCGTATGTGCATCGATTATAGATAGTTGAATAAGTTGACGATCAAGAACAGGTATCCATTACCGAGGATCGATGATCTGTTTGATCAACTGCGATGAGCTTCGGTTTTCTCGAAGATAGATTTAAGATCGGGTTATCATCAGCTTAAGGTTAAGAGGGCGGATATTCATAAGACTGCGTTTCGAACTCGTTATGGGCATTATGAGTTTTTGGTGATGCCGTTTGGGGCTGCATTTGTGGACATGATGAACCGGGTCTTCCAACCCTATTTAGATCGGTTTGTGGTGGTTTTCATAGATGACATCTTGGTGTACTCAAAGGATGAAGAAGATCATGATTCGCATCTGCGGGTGGTATTACAGATATTAAAGGAGAAGCAACTTTATGCCAAATTCAGTAAGTGTGAATTTTGGCTGAAGGAAGTGACCTTTTTGGGGCATGTTGTGTCTGCCGAAGGAATAAGAGTTGATCCCCAGAAGGTAGAGGCTGTGTTGGATTAGAAACCACCAAAGTCAGTGGCCGAAATTTGGAGTTTCCTAGGGTTGGTTGGTTATTACAGGCGTTTCGTTGAGGGGTTTTCGTTGATTGCTACACCCCTAACTAAGCTGTTGCGCAAGGGAGTACCATTTGTGTAGTCAGATCAGTAGCAAGAGAGCTTTTAGAAATTGAAGAAGATTCTGACAGAAGCGCCAGTATTGATTCAACCTGAGGCTGGAAAAGAGTTTATTATTTACTGTGATGCGTCACACACGGGCTTGGGATGTGTGTTGATGTAAGGAGGAAAAGTGGTGGCATATGCATCTCGTTAGTTAAGGCCGCACGAAGTGAATTATCCCACTCATGATTTGGAGTTGGCTGCAGTGGTGTTTGCTTTGAAGATTTGGAGACACTATCTGTACGGTGAGAAGTCGATCATCTATACGGATCATAAGAGTCTAAAGTACCTCCTTACCCAAAAGGAGTTGAACTTAAGACAGCGGAGGTGGATAGAACTGTTGAAAGATTATGATTTTTTAATCGAGTATCATCCCGGAAAGGCTAACGTGGTGGCAGATGCGTTGAGTCGTAAGGTGATATCGGATTTGAGAGCGATGTTCGCTCATCTCAGTTTGTATGAAGATGGTAGTCTGCTAGCCGAACTTTAGGTGAAGCCTGCGTGGGTAAGCCAGATTAAGGAAAAACAGTTATTAGATAAAAGGTTAGGTTCCTTACTGCAGCAAGTGGAAGGTGGTAGGATAGGGGATTTTGGATTGAATAATGATGGAGTATTGTGTTTCCGCAGAAGAATTTGTATGCCCAAAGATTCGAAATTGAGACAAATGATTCTGCGTGAGGCACATAGTAGCCCATATGCTATGCACCCCGGGGGAAATAAAATGTATCGAGACCTCCGTGAGCAGTATTGGTGGCCAGGGTTGAAACGGGAGGTTACTGAATTCGTGAGTAGGTGCTTAACATGTCAGCAGGTGAAGGCGAAACATCAATTACCGTTGGGATTGCTACAACCGGTGAAAATTCCATTATGGAAATGGGAAAGGATAACGATGGACTTTGTTAGTGGGTTACCCTTATCGCCTACTTAGAAAGATTCTGTCTGGGTAATAGTGGATCGATTGACGAAGACTGCTCATTTTCTACCTGTTCGTACGGATTACTCATTGTAAAAGTTGGCCAAGTTGTATGTAGCAGAGATCGTGAGGTTACATGGGGCACCAATGTCTATTATATCAGACAGGGACCCTAGGTTTACATCACGGTTTTTGAAAGCCTTACATGAAGCTTTGGGAGCCAAGTTAAATTTCAAAGACGGTATTTCATCCTCGATAGATGGTCACGGGAGAGAGTAATCCAAATTCTAGAAGACATGTTAAGGGGCAGTGATCGACTTCGTGGGGTAGTTGGGAGGATTTCTTACCGCAGCGAGTTTGCATACAACAACGCTTATCAATCCAAAGATCCGGATGGCACCTACGAGGCGTTGTATGGTCGTAGGTGTCGTACTCCTACTTGTTGGACTGAATCGGGAGCGGCAGCTTATTGGGTCCCGAATCGATATCGGAGACGGAGGAAAAAGTAAAGGTAATTCAGCACACGGTTAAAGGAAGCTTGGATAGACAAAAATTGTATGCGGATCTGCCGTAAGGATTGCGGTGGGAGATCAGGTCTTTCTAAAGGTCTCACCTTGGAAGAAGATCTTTAGATTTGGACGGAAGGGCAAGTTGAGCCCTAGGTTCATCGGACCGCACTGTGTATTGAAGCGTGTTGGGCCGCTGGCTTATCGGCCTTGAGTTACCTCCGAGTTGAGTCGAGATACATAGTTTTTTCATGTCTCAATTTTAAGGCGTTATCGATCGGATCCGTCTCATATAGTACCGGTAGAGGAAGTTGAGTCAAGACCTGACTTGTCTTTCGAAGAAGAGCCAGTACAAATCTTAGATCGGGACGTTAAGGTGCTGAGAAGGAAGTCGGTACCGTTAGTCAAAGTATTATGGCGCAATCACGAAGCGGAGGAAGCTACATGGGAACCTGAGGACGCGATTCGGCAGTAATATCCTTACCTCTTTTAACCAGGTAAATTTCGAGGATGAAATTTTCTTTAAGGGGGTAGAATTGTAACATCCTAAAATTTGGAATTTTATGAGTTGAATTATTTCTTGCGTTAAGCTAGTTAAATTATTAACTGTGTATGTTTAGGGGTCCTGAGAAGGCTTGGGGTTTATTTGGGCCCAAGTAAAAATTTTGTGTTTTAGCACTTTAAGGAGATATAGTAAGTGACCTCAATGTTTATAGAAATAAATAAGTAATGTGCTAGCATAATTGAGCATATGGCAAAGAGGCTATGGCGCCACATAAAGGACTTTAAGGGAAGAGGTTCAAATCCCATAATGTGCAAATTTTAACTATTATTTTTGTACTCTTTCCCTAAGTGTCGGCCAAGCTTGTAAACAAGGCAAGTTGGACTTTTTATTTTTGGCAAGGTGGCTAAGGAAATTAGGAAAGGATAAAGGTAAGGAAAGAAATCAAAAGAAAGGGGAAAGTATGGGAAACATGTTGGCACAAAGAGAGGAAAGAGTTATGGAAAGTTTTGGGTTGGCAAATCTTGGCCTATTTGCAAAGGCATGGACGGTTTTGGCATAGGGAGGGCTTAGCCAATTTTTTCTTTGTCTTTTGGTAAAAATTTGGTGTTTGTTTTGGCCAAAATTCCTACTTGCAACCTTTTGTGTCATTTTTTTCTCTCTCAAATTTCTTCTCCTCTTTGCCGAATCTTCAAGCCTTGAGTGTGCATTTTGTTTCTTCTTTTCTTCCTTGTTTGCCGAAAGTACCTAAGTCTTTGAGACCAATTTGTTTCACTCGTTTTCCTTTGGAAAACCGAATTCTCATAAACACTCCTTTTCATCTTTCTTCTCCTTTTTACAAAATTGTCCAACCCTTTCTTCTTCTCAAATCTATATCCTCCATAGCCGAATATCATTGCTCATTTTCCTCTATAACCGAACCCTTCATCCCTTCCTTATCTTTTCTTCTCATCCGTATTAACACTCACTCCTTTGATCAATCGGTAAGTGGTCCTTTTCAAACATTTTATTTTTCTTTCTCTTAATGTCGAATTTATGCCTTGGCTTGGGATGGTCATATTAACCGAGACCATCATTTTATTCTACTCTCTCAAACAAGATCGTTTTCCCTTTTGTAGTATTCTAGAGGGAGGTCGAACATCATTCTAGCCTTAAGTTGAACGGTGAAATCGGATCCAACGTTGATAAGGTAAGGAGTTCTTATGAATTATTGATATTATTCAAGATTCGATTGGTTGTTAACGGAGTAATGATTTGAAATAATTGACTATATGTTTTAAGGACTAAATCATTTGATCTATCGACTTGAGATCATACGATTCTAGTGGTAAGTCGATCTTTTCCTTAGTCAATCATCTCATATCAACGTAATGTCTATCTAACTAAGATCTAATCGAATGGAGGCTTGTAGTGCCGATTCGAAAGGAAAGGCGAGTGGAGAACTCAAAAGGAGTGGATTTAAGATTCCTACTCCTAAATTCAAGCGAAGGGCGATATCGGCGGTTCGGGATTTTCCACCGGGTTGTGGACCGTCATCCGGGGAAAACCGACAAATCGTGGTCATTCACGATTCCAAGGGTAAACACCTTAGATCGTTCATTTTAGAGTTGATTAATAAATCACGTATGTCAACTAATCGAGTGTTATGATATCTTAGGTGTCGACGATCAAGAAGGCTTAGTGCTTACCGTAATCAGGTGTGTAATCTCACACCATTTTTCGTGGGTTTAAGGTTGATATCGTATTGGAAACAAATCGCTATGATTAAAATCGTAATATGGTGTAAACCGAAAAAATTGGCCTAAAATACATTACTTTGATAAAAGTGATAAAATCGGTAATAACACTGTGAGAATTACAAAATTGCCCCTAAGGTCCGAATTACGAAAATGCCCCTAATGGGCCGATTTGATATATTGTTAATGGGCCGATTTGATATATTACTTAATGGGCCGATCTGATATATTGCTAAATGGGCCAATTTGATATATGGCTTGATGGGCCGATTTGATATAATGCCGTAATGGGCCGATTTTGCAAAGTGTTAATGGGCCAAATTGTTTGTAATAAATCTCTGAGTTATTAATTATCGCTGTTATATTGTAAATATCATGATTTGCTATGTATGATGCATTTACATGACTTTGCATGGGATGGGAAAATGTTGAAGAGAAGTGATTTTGGTGGCACTGCCACAAATATGTTTGATAATTTGATTCGCTATGATTCTGGTGGCTTGACCACAATTTGAATATATTATAAATGGCTAAATTCCTGCGATTGGTGTGTTGGCGGGGTGGGTTGACTTGATCCCCACAGGTGTGATGGATGGTACGGGTGGTGTGTAGCGGATGGATTATTAGGTTGGTTTGGGATTGCATTACATTCATATGAATTATTTGATACATTATTATGCATAAAGGGGCTTAGGCCCAAAATATTGCTAAATGGGTTTCAGGCCCAGTGAACAACGGTAAGGGGGTTATACACTGAGTTGTAGTAACTCACCCCGTTTCCTTATTCCTTTCTGGTAATGCTCAGTGACGGGGACTTGGGCCATGGATGACTCGGTGGAGGCCATACTACAAAAAAACGGTTTTATTTGGACTTTTTATTTCTTTTTAGTACACTTAATTACTTTACTATTTTGAGTTAAGGTTGTAATAAGGCCTCTAGATTATTTTTATTTTGTTTTATGTTTGACGTATTTATATTTTGCTCTAAGTACTTTAAATGAGATTTTTCTAAAAACTTAAATAAACACTTTTCTAAAATGGAGATACAAATGGATTTCATAATAAACTTTCATAAATATTTTAATTCAGCAATCTTCTTTTAAATTATCATCAACACTTTTCAAAAGACATGGTTGTAAAATTATTAGCTCAAATTTATCGATTTATCAATCAATCTTCTATTCAGTAATACTTTGTCAAGAATTTTTAAATGGGAAATTTGTTTTACTTAATTTTAAATCTTTACCTATTTACGTACGAATGAAAAGGACCTAAAAGCATTTTTCTCATGTGACATGTCAGATCTGGCTTTAACGCATGGGCCGGGTTTGGGGTGTTACAGGAAAGTTGAAGAACATAAAAGAAAAAAAATTATATTGCTCAAAGCGAAAAAATTTGGGGAGCAATTGTATAAATTAACCTAAAATATTTATTTGAAATGATGATTAACATGCCACGTCAGGTTATCGTTACACCGTTAACGACAATTAATGGCTCAGTGACTAAAATGTTAGAACGCGATAACGTAAGTGACTAAAATGTAACATTTCAAACATAAGTGACTAAAACGTAACCAAAGATAAACAAAAGTGACTATTTTGGTAGTTTAGCCGAACTTTAATATAAACTTCACTATATTGTAATTCATATAAAAGTTTTAACAACAATCATAAGATGTTTATCAAATCTTTCATGATCTGTCAGGCGAATAAATTATTTAAAGGTTATTACATACACAACAAAAGAATATTATATCTTCTCATAATCAATGTCAGGATTTTGAGAAAAACTTCATAGTTCTTATTTTTGTTTTTGCAAAACTATTCATTTGTACCTCACTGACTTTATACTTTTGGATGTTTGGACAACTGGTCTAATTAAAATTAAAATTATCGTTATCACAACCCTTTCCCTATATTTTATGCTTAGATTTCTATTCAAGTAATAACTCTATTTTTAAAATTAGTACCACATTTTTTAACCAATTATTGTAAATTGAATTATAATCTACAATATATATAAGCACGAATTTGAAAAAAACTTAAATTCACATTGTAACAGACCCAATTTGCCCAGGCCCAAACCAGAAGTTTAAAAACAAAATAAAAATAAAAAGTCCAATAAAAGACAGTCCAGATTACAAGCCCAAAAATATAAAAACTAGGCCCAATTACATTAGCCCAATTCATACTGGCCCAATAGGCCCGAAAACTAAGTCCTCGCTAGTTTCAGCGCATTACGCTCTAGTCCTTGTCAGCACTTTTTATTTGCAATTTATACCTTTTAATTTTCTTTTAATGTCAATTAAGTCCTTTTTATTTTAACTCTTTTATTTATTCATTTATCTATTTAATTGTTTAGTTATTTATCTTTCTTTTATTTTATTCATTTGTTTATTCACTTATTTTTCTATTTATATATTGTTCACTCATTCATTTATTTATTTTTTTATCCTCATATATTGTTGTTTATTATGCTTTCCTTTTTTATTTTCTTTATTTATTTTAATTATGCTTCTATTATTTTTACTACCTTATTATTCATTATTATTTTATTATCATATATCCGTTTATTTATTTGTTACCCCTTTTTATATACTTAACAAATTTAAATGGTATATATATATTTTTATATACCTATTGTTCTTATTATTATTATTATCATTAATATTATATTTTTGAGTTTTGATTATTAATATTAGCATTAATACATTATTTCGTTATCTATCTACCTATTATCCTTTGTCCTATTTTACATGTATAAGATATATGTATATGTGATGTTTATGTTTTCGCTATTCTACATTGACATTATTTATTTTTCCTCATTATTATCATATTAGTGCATGATCATTGTTCGCTCATTTGATGTTTATTATTATTATCAATATTTTTGATATTTTGAGTTGTTAATGTTATCAATTTCATTTTTTCGTAACTACATCGTGAGCCATGTTTAAACGTATTTACGCATTTTTAACCTAAATAAGTATTGTTTCAAATATCATTAATTTTTACCCAAATACGTTGACAAAATTTTCAAAAATAGGCAATGTTCCGTATTTGGAAAATTTGATAAAATCGTGCCCTAACTTACGGGGTCTCGATTTTTCTCGTTGAATTTGAATAATTGAATATCCTTTCAAAAATTAAAACATGTAAGATTTTAAATAAAAATCAAAGGCCAAATTATTCACCAAGATTCGAAATGTCAAGTCCTAACTTACGGGATGTGACGTTTTGTTGCCTCGAGATAAGAAGGTCTTTAATATACTTTTTCGACTTATTTAAACATTCCAAGAAAAAATATACATTAATGCAAAAAGGGATCGTATTTTAAATTCTTTCTGAGTTTTCAATTTTCGACATAAAGACATCAAATAATCAATTAGGTACCAATTTTGGGCGTCGTGAGGGTACTAATCCTTCCTTGTGCGTAACCGACTCCCGAACCCGTTTTTCTAAATTTCGTAGACCAAAAATCAATGTTTTAGTAAATTAAAATATTTATTAAAATGATTTTATTACGAGGTGACCCAATCACACCTCATCAAAAAGATTGGTGGCGACTCCCGTTTTTCGTTTTCATTTTCAAAATCAAAGTCGATTCCTTTCAAAAATTGGTTTCGACAGCTTGGCGACTCCGCTGGGGAAATAAGAGAGTCAAGCCGTAAAATTGATTATTTTCTGTCTTGTTGTCGAAAATTGAAAATCTGATTTGGAAAATTACGATCCTTTTATTGCATTTGTTTGTGTTATTTCATATGATTGCTGTGGTTTGAGTTTTGTAGAATATTTTCGCATCATATTGTATAAGGACCGTTTGGTCTTACCTCTTTTAAGTGGGAGTGAGAAGCTACTCCTTTGTGAGGTTTTCACCTCCGTGCAGGATAGTGGGTCGCTTTCGGGATACATCCGTACCTATGTCTTCGTGAGATTTCCATCTCCGTGCAGCCATAGGGAAATGTATTCCCCTGAACTGAACTCGATCCGTATGAGCCTATAATGGGTGAAGATCAAGGAATCTGTTGGTTCGGGTACCTCAACTTTAGAACCAAACCGCATGTAGAAGACCCTAGAAGCCCACCCTAGATAGCACTGCGCCAAACCCTAGCGGTTACCCAGATAGGTGCTTGATTCTCTTTCATTTGCTTTGAGTTTTTTTTTGTATATTGTACTGACTTATTGTGTTTTTGCTATGTTTGCATGTCATTTCATATTTAAAAGAGTGTCGATTCACGTTCGATTACTAAATTAGAGAGCTTGTCATGGAAAATGAATTTCTTGATAAAGCGGAGTACAATACGGCCGTCCGAATATGGTCCGAGTAAACACAATGAGAGAAGAGAGAGAGTTCGCGGAGGAGTACACGACTTTGCTTCAGGATTCAAGCCAGCAAAGATTATTTGGGAGCCATCAGCGTTCTGACTTACTTAAAGAAGCTAGTGAACATCACGAGGATGAGTGAGCAGTGGGTCGCAGCCCGGATCAAGCAAGAAGAAGCTAGTAGAGGCATCTATTGGAAAATTCGTGAGATTTGATCTTAACATCCGAATATGAAGAAAAGGATCGATGTCTTCACCTGGAGTATGAGGGCAAGGCCGTATATGTATCCGTTTTATGTAAAGAATTTTGTTTTCTAGTAAAGTTTTCTAAATGAAATTGAATCAGAATCGACGCATCTTTTTGCATTCATGCATTAGCATTGCATTGCATCATGTACAATAAAACTCACAAAAGACCCTAATTGGTTAAAACCATTTCAGAGTTAATCTGGAAACCAACAAAAACTTACCAACCAAACATCATTATGGTACCCGAGCAAAGACAAATGACATGCATCAGAGATTGGAAAGACTTGAACAACTCTAAAAAGAGATGCAAGATCAACTACAATTGCAATCAACTACAGTTGCAAATGCAAGAGCAATTGGCTAAAATCCAGCAAGACATGATGGACCGAATGTTGGAGTCCCAAAGAAATATGATGACTCAGTTGACCCAACTACTGACTAGAAGAGTAGATAAAGGAAAGGGCCCCATGGTTAATGCTCTAGAAGATAATGAGGAACCTCTCTATCCTCCGGGTTTTGCTCCAATAAATACACAGACACAACCTGAGGTGTACCCTCGAAGAACATCCATCACGATTAGGCCTCAACAATTTCAAGATGGTGTTTCGGTACCGATGAACTTTCAAGCTGGTTCAGGTTCTAATCCGGGGGACAATCCAACCAATCCTGTAGTTCCTGATCTAGACAAAATGGCAAACATAGAAAAAGTAAGGGTGGAATTGCCAAAACAACTCGAAGATCGGTACAGGTGGTTAGAGGAAAAACTCAAAGCAATGGAGAATGCTGATTACCATTGCGGGGTTGACGCCAAGGATTTGAGTTTAGTCCCAGATCTAGTACTACCGTCGAAATTCAAGACTCCAGAATTTGAAAAGTATAATGGGACTAGTTGTCCTGAAGCTCACATCATGATGTTCTGTTGAAGGATGACAGGGTATGTTAATAATGACCAACTATTAATCCATTGCTTCCAAGACAGCCTGATTGGGTCGACTGCCAAATGGTACAACCAGCTGAGCCGTGCCAAAATCCACTCGTGGAAGGACTTGGCACAGGCTTTCATGAAGCAATATAGCCATGTAACAGACATGAGACCTGACAGAATTACACTGCAGAATATGGAAAAGAAGCAAAGTGAGAGCTTCAGACAATATGACTAGAGATGGAGAGAGGTGGCAATGCAAGTCCAGCCACCTCTTCTGGAAAAAGAAACGACGATGCTTTTCATCAATACTCTGAAAGCCCTGTTCATTAACCATATTTTGGGAAGCGCTACCATGAGCTTCTTAGATATAGTAATGTCCGGCGAGATGATTGAAAACGCCGTAAGGAGTGGGAAGATAGACGCAAGGGAAAGTACCAAAAGGTCAACCCCGAAGGAAAATGACAATGAAGTGGATAACGTGAGCATGTTTAGTAAAGGGCATCCCAAACCAATCACTATGGGCCAGTTGAGGGCCGTAACCACCAACTATCAAGGCCCTTCAAGGCAAGAATCCAACTCGAGGCCGAACTCAGAAAAACTCCAGTTCACTCCCATCCCCATGACGTATAGGGAGTTATACCAAAATCTGTTTGATACCCACGTGGTATCTCTGTTCTACGCAGAACCTATGCAGCCTCAGTTTCCCAAATAGTACAACGCGAACACCCAATGCGAGTACCACGCAGGAATCACGGGACACTCGATAGAAAACTGCACCACTTTCAAAAAATTAATTGAAAGGCTCATCTGAATGGGCATTGTGAAATTTGACAATCCGTCTGGTGTAGAAAATTCATTACCCAACCATGCTGATAAGGGGGTAAATACGATAATCGAGAATACGGGGAGGAGAATCAAGAAGAATATTGCAGAAGTAAAAACCCCTATTGAAATGAGTTTTGAAACAAATGATAGACACGGGATTAATCATTCAGAATTTAAAGGAGACACCCAAAGGGATGAGGAGCTACTGTGAATTCCACGCTGAAGAAGGTCATGAAATCCAAGAGTGCGTTGAATTCAAAGCTTTGGTGCAGAGCCTAATGGATAATAAAGAGGTGAAATTCCTTGAAGAAGTCAAAGGCCGGAAGGAATGTTGGGAAATCTAAACATTAACACCGTATCCGAAGAGAGAGCTGGAGAAGAGAATTCATCAGGCATTTGCCCTTGCATACCTGGGAATGTTTTGAGCGATGGGACTGCGGAAGAGATCCCTGTATTTTTTAAAACCAATTCGGAGTAATGTCCAAAACATGCTTATTACTTTAAGCCTAGGAGCAATAAGAATCCTTTTGTGAAATAGGCATACGTCCAATATATTTATTTCAATAAAATGCATCTTTGTTTCTCACTTCAAGCAAATATTCTTTTATTGTTTCCATTTCATTCATAATCATACCACACAAGTAAATATTCTTAGATTCTTTTGTTCTTCGAATCTTCCTTCGTCCCTATAACAGGTCTCCAGATATCAATAATATGAGCGGCACTGCTATTGACTAAGAACCTCTTTTTGAGCAAGATATGTTTCCAGAGGAACCTCAGGACTTTGAAGATAACTGAGACTGTAGCTCATTTCCTGATGTGTTAAGGATAGTAGAACAAGATGAGAAATAGATCCCACCTTACAAAGAATCAGTGGAATCTATGGCCTTTCTATATGTGGGGCATGGATGTCAGTGGGCCGATCATGCCGAAAGCTTCTAACAAGTATCGACTCATCTTTTTGGTCTTCGATTACTTCACCAAGTGGGCAGAAGCTGCTTCATATGCCGATGTCACAAAGTTGATAGTCAGTGAATTCTATGTCGGTATAGAATCCCAAAAAGGGATCATACTTGACGATACATTAAATTTGAAAAACAACGCGACATCAGAAGTTTGCAGTTTGTTCAAGATTAAACACCGTATCACCCCAAAATGAACGGTAAAAAAATGAGGGATCACCGGGAAAATGATTGAGACTCATGAATATTGGCACATGTGCTTGTCGAACGTCTATTAGGACCCCCACCGGGGCAACGCTTTTCTCATTGATTAATGGAATGGAGGCGACTTTACTCATTGAAGTCGATATCTCTTCTCTACGAGTTTTGTTAGAGTTGAAGTTGGATAGATCTAATTTCGATATGATCAAGTAAACTTGATTGAAGAAAAGAGGTTGAAAGTTATCCGAAATTATGACGAAAAGGTTCGTCCCAGAGAATTCCATGAGAGGGACTTAGTTTTGAAAAGGATCCTTCCCATACAAAAGGATTTTAGAGGAAAATGAATACCAAATTGGGAAGGACCTTATGTGGTAAAGAAGGCCTTCTCTGGATGAGCATCGATATCAACTGACATAGATGGCAAGACTCTGCCCAATCCAGTGATTCTGATCCAATCAAGAACTACTAGACTAAAAAAAAAGAGAGAGAAGAACAAAAGAAAAAGAAAAAGGCGAGGCCAGGACGAAAACTCGCAAAGGGCGCCTTGAGACCAAAGGGGGTTTTGAATTAAAAACCCAGGAAAGGGCAATTCAAATTTTGATCGAAGGTGGGGCGTGCGGTAGCCTTTTCTTCTCCAAATTAACAAGAAGGAATGATGTTACATCTTGGGGCATCAACAAAGTACTCCAGTTCTTCTAAACACATATCAAGTTCCAAGGATCCTCAAGAAGTTTTGTGCAGAGAAGCTCATGCTAAGATATCTGGGGCACCTATTTTCACCTTATTCATTTTGAATCTTAGCAAAATTTGCTATCTTGATTAATTCATTTTCGAGCTTTGATCCCAATAAAATTTCATTTTGCCCATCGTGAATTCGAGTTCAATCCAAAAATACTTCACTTCAAAAAAAAAAAGGAGAGGTCAAGGCGAAAACCCGCAAAGGGCGCCTTGAGACTAAAGGGGTTTTGAATTGAAAACCCGTAAAAGGGAAATTCAAATTTTGATCAAAAGATGGGGCATGCGATAGTCTCGCTTTCTCCGAATTAACAAGAAGGAGAGATGTTACATCTTGGGGCATCAACAGAGTACTCTAGATCCCCTAAACACATATTGAGCTCAAAAAAAGGTCCTCAAGAAGTTTGTACAGAGAATCTCATGCTGCGATATTTGGGGCACCTATTTTCCTTCCACTTATTTTGTATTCCAGCAATGTTTGCTTTCTTTGATTAATCCATTCTTTTCAGATTTTTTTCCTGATAAAATTCAGTTTTGTCCATCATTATGATCTTTTTCAAGCATTTTGCATTGAAATAACGATTAATGGACTAATAATATTTTCACAAAAAGAGTTCTGCATATTACTCTGGAAGCTTCTAAATAGTACAAGAACCTGAAACAGGAGTATTATTTAGAACTCGCCAAACCTAAGGGTTAGAAATATTTGAGAAAGAAGAGTCTAAATTGTGACTACTTCTTCGAATTTTCTGTCAAAGACACAAGCTGAGCAAAGAGGGCATGATAACACCTCAGTGATACAACCTCGATGAACAACGAGCAATGACAACCCAAACATTAAAAAGTGATCATTCTCATGAATTCACACAAATGTCATTCATACACATTTAGTTAGGAGCATTTGATTCATTCTGATCATGACATTCTAATCATTTGGCATAAACATAGGCCCATAAAATCGATTCTAAACACCAGTCCCCTAGAGGACGGTGTAGCAAGATCGGTGAACCCACAAATCTTATCTCCCTGAAGTAGTAGTGGAGTAGATTGAAGTTGTAGATCTTATCTCCTTGAAGTTGCAGTGGAGTAGATCGAAATTGGCGGATCTTATCTTCCTGAAGTTGCAGTGGAGCAGATTGAAGCCATCAACCTTATCTCCCTGAAGTTGCAGCAGAGCAGACTGAAGACAGCAGATCTTATTTCTTTGAAGATGCAGTGGAACAGATTAAAGCTACAAATTGGCGGATCTTATCTTCCTGAAGTTGCAGTGGAGCAGATTGAAACCACCAGCCTTATCTCCCTGAATTTGCAAATGGAGCAGCATCAAGACAAGCTCGATCTTATTTCCCCACGAAGATGCGAAGGAAACAGATTGAAACTACAAATTGGCGGATCTTATCTTCCTGAAGTTGCAGTGGAGCAGATTGAAGCCACCAGCCTTATCTCCCTGAAGTTGCAGCGGAGCAGACTGAAGACAACGGATCTTATTTCCCTGAAGATGCAGTGGAACAGATTGAAGCTACAAATTGGCGGATCTTATCTTCATCGGGTTACAATGGAGCAGATTGAAGCCATCACCTTATCTCCACGGTTTGCAATGGAGCAGATCATCAAGACAATAATCTTATTTCCCTAGCATTGCAGTGGAATGGATTGAAGCTACAAGTTACGAGCCTTATCTCCCTGAAATTGCAGTGGAGCAGGAAAACACACAAACCTTATCTCCCTGAAGTTGCAGTGGAGCAGGTTGAAATTACCAATTCTTATCTCATTGAAGTTCCAGCGGAGTAGATCGAAGCTACAAATCTCTTCTCCCTGAAATTACATTCGAGCGGATCGAAAAACCAATTCCTATACTTCTGAAGTTGCAGTGGGTTAGAGCGAGGCTACTTGAAGAAGAAGAAAAGAAGCGCCGAGACTCAGCAGGTCCAGACAAAATTGGCCCTTTTATAGTCTTTGCTCTGCTCTCGTTACACGACAACGAGCAAAGAGGGGTAGCTGTAACAGACCCAATTTGCCCAGGCCCAAACCAGAAGTATAAAAACAAAAAAAAAGTCCAATAAAAGACAGTCCAGATTATAAGCCCAAAAATATAAAAACTAGGCCCAATTACATTAGCCCAATTCCTACTGGCCCAATAGGCCCGAAAACTAAAAATTTTTTAGAAAAAAACTAGGGTTTCTGAAACCCTAGGCACCGCAGCCTCCCTCCAGCGTCGTGCCTGCGCCTCGTCCCTAAGCGTCTCGTCCCAAGTCCCCCTAACGCGCCCTCTGCTCCATCTTTCACCAAAGAAGCAAAGCCACCTCCGTTGACTCCTAGCAGACCTGCGAAAGAGAACCACAAGCAGCACAAAAATAGCAAATGATAGTAACAAAAAAACATATGATATTTGTAATTTTTTCTTTTTCTTCTTCTTCGGCTATAAAAGCCATGAAGGAACCCAATGTATTTTAGAAAACGAACACACAGAGATTCAAAAACACAAAAGAAATCAAATACTGAGGTGGTTAATTTATTTTTTTACTTGTATTTTAAAAGAAAAATAAATATAAAAATATAAAAAAGGAAGCAAGGTCTTTTACCTGTTATAGCATCGAGATGTCGCCGCCGGAGCCACTGTCGGTTCGCAAGGCCGCCGAATCCTCTGGGATTTGGCTGATAGCTGCGACGGCGAACGGTGGAAGCCGAAAGGTTTACCCCCTTTTTTGGAGTTTTCTTTTATTTCTTTTTCTTTTTCTTCTTTTTGAAGATTTTTGGATTCAAAAAATAGGCTTTATGCGAAAAAAGAAGGCGAAAGGAGGTTCGGGCGATTTCACACCACCAGACATGGCGCTGCCGCCGCAGGATCGTGGCCAGTGGCCAAACACAGCGATCAATAGGTCGGCATGGCCTAATTCGCCAAGGAGAGAGGGGAAGGAGAGAAAACCTTTTTTTTTGAAGGAGATAGAAAAAATGAATTTAAAAAAAAATATTGACTTATATAAAGCTATTGAAATAGCGTCGTTTCACCCTGGGGGACCCAACGCCGAAATGGCGTCGTTTTGAACTGGGTCAGACCGACCCGACCCGAACCACCAAGTATCCGCGTGTTTTTTGTTTTAGGGGCTATTTACCCTTTTAATCCTTCCGCATTTTTATTTTGTTTCAATCTAGTCTTTTCTTTTCTTTTAAATTTGCCCCGTAAATTTTATTTCGATTTCAATTTAGTCCTTATTAATACTATGCATTTCGAAGGACATGGATAATTTCCCATTTAGTCCTCTCTCCTTTGCGTGCCTTTTGATTTGGTCCTAAATTTTGTTTTAAATTTGCCCCTTTAATTTTGTTTTATTTTTAATTTAGTCCGCGGCCTTGCTAGCTGAAACGCAGTGCACAAGGATTAGGGGTATTTCCCCATATAGTCCTCGCTAGTTTCAGCGCATTACGCTCTAGTCCTTGTCAGCACTTTTTATTTGCAATTTATACCTTTTAATTTTCTTTTAATGTCAATTAAGTCCTTTTTATTTTAACTCTTTTATTTATTCATTTATCTATTTAATTGTTTAGTTATTTATCTTTCTTTTATTTTATTCATTTGTTTATTCACTTATTTTTCTATTTATATATTGTTCATTCATTTATTTATTTGTTTTTTTATCCTCATATATTGTTGTTTATTATGCTTTCCTTTTTTATTTTCTTTATTTATTTTAATTATATTAAGTTATTTAAATATTTCATTTATCACTATAATAAATTATTTAAATATAATTATTATATTTAAGTAGACTTGTTCATGGGTTGAGCTACCTACCCAGGTCGAAGGCTTGCGCAAAATTTAAGAGGGTTTAGTAAAATATACTAGGATAAAAAAATATGCTTGAGCAAAAAAAATTAGACCCATTTAAAATATGGGTCGGGCTTGGCCTTGAACATTCAAGGCTCGAGCCTGGTCCAATCCGACCCGACTCGTTTTTCAAGTTTGTCATGTTTTATATTATATTGTTTTTATATATTATGTAATTTATAACATGTAAAAAAATTAAATCTATAGTAATATATAATATGTAAATATTAAAATAAAATAAAATGACTATTTATTAAACTATAATAAATACATATAAAATTATTAAATATTAAAATAAAATAAAAACAATATGGGCGGGCCTAAAATGAGCTTGGGTTAGCAATTTACAAATATGGACGTGTTTGGACAAAATATGTAACGGCCTGATTTTCAGTGGTGTCGGAAATAGTGGTTCGAGGCCACCAAATCTAACGAGTAAGCTCGTAAATTTTATTATTTAGTATTTATGAGTCAAATTTGATTTTAGAAAGATTTTGAATTGGCAATTTAAGTTTTATAATGAATTATTAGGTTCAAGTGATAAAATCTTAGGTCAAGTGGTTTTAGAAAATGAGGTATCGAGACCTTGTTTCTATAAACCGAGCTATAAATATTTTTATAAATGTTTAAGGAGTGTCCTTGAGGTAGTATTAAAGTTTCGTTAGAAAATTTTAACGTTTCGATAGTTAATTAATTAAAAAAAAAACTAAATTGAAAAAGGTACAAAACTTGTTAATTATAAGAAATAGTGATTAAATGGCTTAATTATTAAACAAAGGAGGACTTAAGGACTAAATATGCCCAAGTGGGATAGATGAGGTGGCATAAGTAAGAAAAATAATAATAAAATAAGCCACTTAATGGCAAATTTGTAAATAAAGTGAAATTAAAATATCAAATTGAAAATCTAAAAGTTTCTAGACAATTTCTTCATCAATTGTCTGTCCAAAATGCCATAGGAGAGTCCCCTTAAGCTGGTTTTTATATTTTTTCTTCAAGTGAGTTTAATTCTTGCCTTTTTTCTTATATTTTTTTATATTTTTGAGATTTTTACAATTAAGTTCAACTTAATATTACCTTAGTTTTTGATTTTATTGAGAATTTTAAAAGTTTCCATTGATGAGCATTAGATTTTTTAGATGAATAACATGGATTTAGAGCTTTAATTTTGTTGTATAATGATTTTATAAAGTGATTTTGTTAAATATTGATTTTAGGATCAAATTGTGAAGAATTAAAGAATTAGAGTTTGATATTAAATTTCTGTTTTATCAAGGGCTGTATGATAGCCTAGAATATTTAGATAAATTATTAATTGAGAAAAATTAGTTAATTTGATAAGATTAATTAGTTAAGGACTAAATTGAAAAAGTTGTGAAAGTTTGGGGTAATTGTGTAAATTCAAAAAATTGAAGGGTATTAATTGTGAAATGAATTAGAACTAAAATAAATGCTAATGAATGAGTAATTTTATATTTTAGATTAAGATCCCGTAGATACTCGTGAAAAAGGAAAATCAGTGGAATAGTCCCTAAACTCCTGCAAATATTACAATTTAACCTAGGTAAGTTCGTACGGTTAAACTTTAATATTTATATTGAATTGATGAGTGGTATTATGTATTTATTCTATTGTTGGAAAATAAAATATTGTTAAATTTATAAATTTGAATTGAATATTCGGATTAAATGGAATGCGGGATTTGAGTACATTCGGCATTCGGTGAATTGACAGCATTGGAGGAAAATGACAACATATTACCCAAGTAAACCGAGGTTCAGCATTTCTTGCGAACTTTCGTGTTTACTTTCCGTTTAGCTCTCACGAGCTTCTGTTTAACTCATATGAGTTTCCGTTAAGCTCTATTGAGCTTCTGATTAACCCTTATGGGTTTTCTTTCAGCTCTTATGAGCTTCTGTTCAACCATTATGGGTTTCTGTTTAGCTCTCATGAGCTTTTGTTCAGCCTTTGGGCTTCTGAAAACAATGTACTCTTATCCGTAAGCCGTTCTCCGATTTGGGAAGATTTGGTAAGTGACTTTGTAATTGAAATTAAAAGACATTGTTTGTTATTGGTATTAACTTAAAATAAGTGTATTCATCGATTGAAATTGTGATTGGCAGGGAGTTTACCTTGAATGAATTTATTTAATTGATGTGTTATAGTAGGTTCGATAAGATTTATGTTTAACCCATCGAACTTACTAAGCTTTATTAAGCTTACTTGTGTGGTTTAATGTCTTTGTAGATTTTCGTGAGGTCAAAAGATCGGATCAGCACATCAAGTCACACTATCTAGCCTATTCCGATAGTTTTTGTACGTTTAATACGGTTTATATGGCATGTATAGGGTTTGTGTCGATTTAATCAAAGTTTGTCTTGTGTAAATGTTAATAATTATAATTTTGCTTATATATATATATATATGTTGGGTTGGAAATGAGGCATATTGGTAATGTTGATGAGAATGATATGGGTTTATTGTATTCAATTTGTGGTTAACTTTAGTAGACTATTTAGATGGATTAAATAGGTAAGTTTAGGTATTTGGGTATATATATGATGATATGTTATGTTTAAAACATGATTTTGGCTTATTTTGATTGCTGGTTTGGGATTTATTGATGTGTTAAAATGTTGTGTTTAAGTTGAAATCAAAATGGGTGAGAAATGTGGCCTTGAAATGACCTATTTCGTCCACACGGGCGTGTGGTTTGGCCATGTGTCCCCTCCATATTTAAAATTAAGAAACAAAATGCTCAAAATATTCACACGGCCTAGCACACAGGCGTGTGGTGATCGCTGTAAATCAGAGTTTTAAAATTTATAAAAGAATGATCGAACCTGGAAACTAACTCTGACAACGATTAAAGGCAAGTGCACCTATCGAACAGTAGTATAGTTTAGGCAAGACCGGATTGTCGAACCCAAAGGAACTAAAAGTACTAATACTCACCGTCTTTTTATTATTTAGCCTTAATATAAAGTGATGATTGTTTAAACTAAAAATAATCTACTAACTAAGCTAAGATGCAAAGACAAAAAGAATGAATTCGGGAAATAACTTTTGGGAAAACTCAGTTGACTCAAACGATACCCTTAGGAAAAATCCACCTAGACTTCACTTGTTATCTAACTTTGAACCATATGATTTATTTACTTAGTTTGATCCGTGAGACTCCCTAACGTATATTAAACCCTCTCTCGAGGTGAATAACGTCTAACCCTAGGTTAATTAGTGGAACTCTCGTTCGCTTATAATAACCCCTAGAATAGCAATGAAATCGATCAGAGACTCCCATATTAGGTTTCACCCTAATCCGGCAAAATCTCGTCACCCTATCTCTAGGCGTGCGATCAAATCCGCTTTAATTATGTTGGATCTACTCTTAGGCGGGTCTATTCCTCCTCAACCTAAGCACATTAGATTTGGATTAAGTTCACACAATTAAGAACAAACTAAGTTATTATCATATAATTCAAATAATCAAATAACAAGATTCATCATAGGTTTCATCTCCTTCTGTATCCAAGGTTTGGTTATAATAATAAAAGACAACATCTCAAGAGAAAAGATAAAACAAAACATAAGAAATCCCTAAAACCCCCTGAAGGAATTGAAGAGGAGATCCTCCGTCTTGAGTAGAATTCTGGCTTCTTGAGATGGATCAACTGGCTATCTTCGAGTGATTCCCACAAATCTGACCTTTTCGGCTTGGCTTCTTGGCCTAGCTCTCCGCCCCCCTTTCAGCTGGTACCTAGAGTGTATTTATAGGCTTTTGAAACACGTTTCTTTCTCTCTAAGTATCCTTTCCCGAATGAAATTTCTCTTCTCCACGGCAGAGGCACGGCCATGGCACACGCCCGTGTAAATCGTGGCCAGGCCGTGTTCGACACTATTGAATGAGGCACGACCATGTAAGTCGTGGTAAGGCCGTGTTCTAGTAGGAATGGTGGCACGGCCGTGTGGCTTGAAGTCCAGGCCGTGCTGATTTCGTGGCTTGGCCCAATTTGGTTCGTTTTAAGCCTATTTCTTGTTCTTTTCGTCATCGGGTGCTTTCCTGAGTAGAAGACATGAAAAGAAAGGATTAAGAGCACCTTTTTACATAAATTGGGGTTTAAATCATCCAAAAGCATATTAAATGTGGGCTTAGAATATGTTACTTTTACGATTTATCAAATACCCCCACACTTAAGCTTTTGCTTGTCCTCAAGCAAAATTCTCAACTTACAATTAAAACGAACTTCCCTCAATTCATAATAGTCATTGATAGTGTCTCATCATAATTCATAGATAATTTATACATGGATAATTCAATTCAAAGTGTCCTAAAAATTCAAACAAAGATAAGTCATAGATTTTGTAGCTCAAAAACATAGGCGTCTCCCTTATCTAGATAATTACCTTTAATTTGAAATCGACAAGGATTGACATCCTTACAAAAGATTCACTCAAATCACTCAAAGTTTTTAAGGTTCACAATTAGGCACTCAAAGGTCGAACATGAAGAGTTAATCCCATAGGCTTGCATGAAAATCAAATCTCCACCACTGAAATATGAGATGAAAACACAAATCAAAAGGTCTTTGTTAGGGTTGTAACTGCAGTCAAGTTAAGGTGTGGAGTAAGGCTAAATTAGAGGGTTAGAATCGAGATTGAATTGACAAATTACCTAACTAAGAACTAATGAACTAATAATAATTACATCAATTGAAAACTAATAATACCAATAATACGAGCTTTTTCTTCGATACTTGGAATTTAAGCGTATAAGCTCGTTTAATCACAACTAATGATGAATAATGAATATACTTTTGATTTTTTTTAAGAACAAACTAAGTACATAATAAGGGATAAATTTCTAAAATTCATAATTAGGCAACTAATCAAATCAAATCTCGATATAAGGGTAGTCAAAAGGAATGGTGATAACAATTACAAAGGGTTTTGGGTTAATATTAGTGGGTGAGTCAATAAAAAGGGTTGTTAGGATTAAAAGGGGTTCACTAGGGGTTAATTTGAAGGTAGGCTTTTTAAATGGAGTAAGTGGGTTAGATCCTAGGTGCCTTTATCATCTCTGTGTATCAAATAAAAAAAAATGTGGTCTCGACATGTATAATCGATGCAAGTTCTAGAATAACAAATCAGTGTTGACATACTCATAATCAATAAAGTGAGCAGGAAAAAGAATATATGCTCTATAAGGTTCAAAAACTCACAAAAATTATGGGTATTTTGATGTCAACCTCAGAAATTTCAAACTTCAAGATAATATTTAAACTCGGTTTGACAACCTAGCAAATTTTTAATTTCAAAAAATAGACTTATCATGCTTGATTCTCTAGTATTCTTAGAATTTAATTATCAATGCACAATTATCAATGACTTAATCTAAAACATATCAATAAAAATCATAAATCATCGAAATTTCATCCTAATTAGTAATATGAGTAATTTACTTTCAAACAAGACTAAATTCGTGGATTTAAGTTAGGTATCTTTTAGGTTGTTCACCCCACACTTGAGATGTACATTACCCTCAATGTACAAAAATATATAATAACCTTGTAATGAAATCATCGATATGGGGATAAGTGAAAAATTCTTGAATTTTCTGGATGATTCCTTGAGAGGAGATTGTGCCTTTGGTGGTGGTGATGGGTCAGTCTGGATGACGAACTGCGCTAGATGAAGAAATTGGGAGTCTCATGCAGGATTAGCCAAGAAATCTAAAGAAACCTTAATTATATACTAATAATATAATTAAAGACAAGAAAGATAAAGAGAAGGAGACTAAGAAGGAAAATAAACTAAGTTTAAAAGATAAAGGGGCCTGAGAATCCTTATGGTAGATGGTTCGAGAGGTTGGTGTGACTTTGAAGGTGACGGAGTTGTTGGTGATGGTGGAAGTGGCGTGATTCCCAAGCAGCATTAAGAACCTAAGAACAAGAAACTAAAACAAAATAAACTAAATTAAGTAGAAGATAAGTAAATATAAAGAAAATAAAGGAGAAGATAAAAATAAAAGAACAGATAATTGGTCTCAAAGACCCTTGGCTTGTTGTTTGGATGAAGCTGCCGGCATGAACTCATGTAAATCGGTCTCCTTTGAGGTGACTGTGATTGGCCTTTTACGCTTCCTTGCCATGGATATGATATTGTTGTGGCTCAAGAGTCTAAGGATTTATTAGGAAAAAGGAAAAAGAAAGAGGGAGAAAAGAAAGAAAGAAAGAAAGAAAGAAAGAAAAAGAAAGAAAGAAGAAAGAAAGAAAGAAAGTGGGTTAAGAAGAGAAAGGAGAAGGGTATGGTGTTTAAATAAACTTTTAGATCGCGCTTTCCCACGCCCGTGGGTTGAGGGTGTGTCGATTCACACGGCCGCCTCGCACGACCGCGTGCTCTGGGGCGTGTTGGTTCCCACGCTGCGTGTCTAGCCTGTGTTCAACAAGTCGAGATATTGGCACACGATTATCCCAAGACGCGCGTGTTCACCCGTGGTTGGCAAGTCGAGAGCCTCACACGGCGCCGTAAAGCACGCGGCCGTGCCACTTTGTGGGTGCCCGTGGGGTAGTAGTTGGGTCCGTGATTCTGAAAATCTATTTTGCCCTCGACATGTACCTTCTCTCTCTGTTAGTTCAAAGCGCCGGAGTACCAACACGCCCACGCCCACGGCCAGTGTGTAAGGCCGTGTGGCCTGGAATTCTGCACTTGGTTAGTTGGTTGTTAGTTGCTAAAAGGAAGATAAAAAGGAAAATTAAGATAAACTGAATATATAAAAATACTAGTATTAGTGCTCAAGTTGCCTCCCGAGAAGCGCTGCTTATAGTCTTAAGCTAGACTCTCTTCTCGCTTGCATCTTCGTGGTGGTTTGAGGAGTTGGAAGTCCTTCCTCATGTTATTATCTCAGTATCCTCATGAAAAAATTAAGTCAAGATGCTAATAGTAAAAGTACCAAAAGTAGGATTACTTACCTCGACTGTTCCGCGTGGGAAAACACTCGTTACCCTAAAAGATATTTCTTTGTTTGTGCCAGTGGTCCTGATGAGATATTCGAGGATTTACTCGATCTAACAAAGACTTGGTCCCCTATTTTGAAGTGATTTGTTGTTCCTATTAGCTCTTTTGGGGCACCTTCGGTTTTATCTCGTGTGGTTCCAGCTTTTCGTCGTGTATCCCTAATTTCTCCTTGAAGTGTGTCTTCCACTGCCTAGATCATCGAACCAATCCTCGATCTTCATGAGTTATTTCTTTGTTGGCATGTGGTTTAGGATCGGGTTCATTGTATTCTTTGGTGGTGCTTCCTGAAAATAAGGGTTAACCGAATGGTTATTAGTAGAATTTACATTCTCACCTTGATTACTCGATGTTCTAGCCGAGTCGAGAGCCTTGATGGTGACTGCCTCATTACCTACACAAAGTATGAGTTCTCCCCGTGATCAACATCAATTTTAGTCCCGGCAACGCTAAAAAGGGTCTTCCTAAGATTAGGGGATCGAATTATCCTCATCCATGTCTAAGACAACAAAGTCTCATCGGGAAAACGAATCATGATTTTCACAAGAACATCTTCGATAATACCCTAGGAATTCTAACGCTTTATCACCTAATTGAATGCTCATCCTAGTTTGTTTGGGTTTCTAGACCTAATTGTTTAAACAATTTATAAGGCATGACATTTATGCTTGGCTCCTAAATCACCTAACGATTATCAACGCTAGTCTACCAATTAAACATGGAATTGTAAAACTCCCCGGATCTTTTAGCTTTTGTGGTAGCCTATTTTGGAGAATTACTCGAGCACTTTACGTTAAGTTCCACATGTGACGACTCGCCTAACTTCCGCTTGTTTGTCGGAAGCTCTTTTAAAAATTTCCTAGAATCGCATCCGTGATGAGCTTCAAGTAATGGTAAGTTAATATGTAATTTCTTTAAGAGTTTAAGAAACTTACCGAATCGTTCTTCGTCGTGTCGCTTCTTCTTAATGCCTCGTGGTAAGGTACGCGAGGTTGGTACTCCTGATTACCGCTTTGGCTTGTCTTGTGTTACCTCAACTTTACCTTTTTCTACCTCGCTTCCTTGTGTTGGACCGGGTTCGTCTACTTCTTTGCTTTCTTGAGTGTTATGGCTTAGATTTGCTCCTTTGGATTAATTTCATATTACTCGGTCAGACGCCTCTTGCGGTCGTTCGGATAATAGCTTTGCAATTTCTCCGACTAACCGGTAATTTCCGATTGCCTTTGTAAGTCCTCCAACTTGGTTCTCGATCTTTTGATCGATGTTTGTTGGGTATCGAGCGTTACCTCATTTTTTTTGGAGATGGGCTTCGTGGATGCTATGAATTTGTTCAACGCCTCTTCAAGACTCCGGCTTTTTTCTTGTGGATAGGGCTAATTTTGGAAATTTTGAGGAGGTTGTTGTCTTTGATTTCCTTGATTTCCTTGTCCTCCCCACGAAAAATTTGGGTGGTTCCTCCAACCTGGATTATAATTATTACTATATGGGTTATTATTAGATCTGAAATTGTTACCTATATAGTTCATCTGTTCGCTCTCTATGCCCGGTTGGTAGAGTGGGTACTCAGGATTCACCACAGTTCCACTTACGTCGCACTGCATGACTGGATGTACCTACGAAGAACACAAACTATCAATCTTCTTATTCATCAATTCTACCTGATTTGATAGCATGGTTACTGCGTCGAGGTTATAAACTCCGACTATTTTTGTGGGCCTTGTTATTGTAACTTGCCACTGATAGTTATTCAGCGACATCTCTTCAATAAACTCGTGGGCTGCCTCAGGAGTTCTATTATTCAGGGTCCCACCGGCGGCTAAGTCGATTAGTTTCCTCGTTGTGGGGTTTACACCGTTATAGAAAGTTTAGACTTGGAGCCACAAGGGTAAACCATGGTGTGGACACCTTTGCAGGAGATCCTTATATCTCTCCCATGCATCGTATAATGTCTCTAAATCCATCTGCACAAAAGAAGAGATATCATTACGTAATTTGGCCGTTTTGGCCAGTGGGAAATATTTTAATAAAAAATTTTCGGTCATTTGTTCCCATGTAGTGATTGACCCTCGTGGTAACGAAGTTTAACCAACTCGCTTAGCTTTATTCTTTAATGAAAAGGGAAATAATCAAGACGTATGGCATTATCGTAAACGCCATTTATTTTGAAGGTATCACGTAACTCTAAAAAATTAGCTATATGAGCGTTTGGATCTTCGCCCCAGTAAACCATCAAATTGAACAAACTGTTGAATCATTTGTATAGTGTTAGGCTTTAATTCAAAATTATTAGTAGCTATAGCAGCCTAACAATACTAGATTCGCCTCTGTTAAATGAGGTTTAGCATAATCAAACATAGTACGAGGAGCATTATTTTCTCCCACATCTTGTGGTGGAAGATTATTTTCGTCCATCCCTTCAAGAGGATTGGATCTGTCTTCTCGCTCTCCTTGGTAATTTATGGCTCGCCTAATTTCTCTCGCGATTTCTTCTCGAGCGGTAGCTTCAATATCACCGTCAGATTCTAAAGGTCCTCTCGGTTCCTTCTAGTCATAAACTAGAGGTACCTGCTAGGAAAAGAAAGAAAGAAAGTTTAGCAAATTTAAAAATAAAAATAAATTGCGAAAAATAAAAATAATGGCTAAAGTAATAAAAATAGAGTTTTCTTAATATTTTAGTTCCCCGGCAACGGCGCCAAAAACTTGATCGCTGTAAATCAGAGTTTTAAAATTTATAAAAGAATGATCGAACCTGGAAACTAACTCTGACAACGATTAAAGGCAAGTGCACCTATCGAATAGTAGTATAGTTTAGGCAAGACCGGATTGTCGAACCCAAAGGAACTAAAAGTACTAATACTCACCGTCTTTTTATTATTTAGCCTTAATATAAAGTGGTGATTTTTTAAACTAAAAATAATCTACTAACTAAGCTAAGACGCAAAGACAAAAAGAATGAATTCGGGAAATAACTTTTGGGAAAACTCAGTTGACTCAAACGACACCCTTAGGAAAAATCCACCTAGACTTCACTTGTTATCTAACTTTGAACCATATGATTTATTTACTTAGTTTGATCCGTGAGACTCCCTAACGTATATTAAACCCTCTCTCTCGAGGCGAATAACGCCTAACCCTAGGTTAATTAGTGGAACTCTCGCTCACTTATAATAACCCCTAGAATAGCAAAGAAATCGATCTGTGGACTCCCATATTAGGTTTCACCCTATCTCTAGGCGTGCGATCAACTCCGCTTAATTATGTTGGATCTACTCTTAGGCAGGGTCTATTCCTCCTCCACCTAAGCACATTAGATTTGGATTAAGTTCACACAATTAAGAACAAACTAAGTTATTATCATATAATTCAAATAATCAAATAACAAGATTCATCATAGGTTTCATCCCTTCTGTATCCAAGGTTTAGTTCATAATAATAAAAGACAACATCTCAAGAGAAAAGATAAAACAAAACATAAGAAATCCCTAAAACCCCTCAAGGAATTGAAGAGGAGATCCTCCGCCTTGAGTAGAATTCGCTTCTTGAGATGGATCAACTGGCTATCTTCGAGTGATTCCCATAAATCGACCTTTTCTGGCTTGGCTTCTGGCTAGCTCTCTCCGCCCCCCCTTTCACCGGGTACCTAGGGTGTATTTATAGGCTTTTGAAACACGCTTTCTTTCTCCCTAAGTATCCTTTCCCGAATGAAATTGCTCTTCTCCACGGCAGAGGCACGGCCATGGCACACGCCCGTAAATCGTGGCCGTGCCGTGTTCGACATCATCATTGAATGAGGCACGGCCGTGTAAGTCGTGGTAAGGCCGTGTTCTAGTAGGAATGGTGGCACGCCGCGGTGGCTTGAAGTCCGTGCCGTCTTTGATTTCGTGGCTTGACCCAATTTGGTCCGCTTTAAGCCCGCTTCGCTTCTTTTCATCATCGGGTGCTTTCCTGAGTATAAGACATGAAAAGAAAGGATTAAGAGCACCTTTTTACATAAATTGGGGCTTAAATCATCCAAAAGCATATTAAATGTGGACTTAGAATATGTTACTTTTACGGTTTATCATGTGGCTTGGCCGTGTGACCCCTGCACTTTAATTTTACAAGTTACTATGCTCACACGGCCTAGCACATGGGCGTGTGGCTTGGCCGTGACCCAAGTCAGTAAGCACCCTAATTTGGACACAGGCTGGGATACGACCATGTGCCTTAATTTTGAATGCCCAAACGGCCTGAGACACGAGCGTGCCTCTTGACCGTGTGAGCCACAACAGGCCGTGTGTCCCCTACTCCTTTGAAAATTTTTGATATTTTCTGAAAAATTTTCTGAGTTCCCGGTTTAGTCCCGATTTATTTCAAATGCGTATTTTGAGCCTTGAGGGCTCATATAAGGGACAATATGAGTGATTATGATTAGTTTCTGATATATATGTTAAATGATATGAAATGTTCGTATTTGATCTGAAAAGTCCAGTAATGCTCTGTAATCCTGTTTCGGTGACGGATAAAGGTTAGGGGTGTTACAAAATATTAAGCCCATATTTCGGGCCAGGTCGGGCTTAGGCAAGAATAAAATTTGTTAATATCATGCTTATGCCCAACCTGACCCATAACACCTCTATATTTAAGTTTTTAAGATATTTTATGTATCATTAATTTTACAAATAATTTATATTAATTACTTGAAAGATATTTAAAATTCATACTTATGTATTGTTATATTAAATTATTTAAATATTATATACCTTAACTAATTTTTAATTTTTTACTAACCATTATCATGTCTAAAAATAATATTTTAACCTTCAACTACAATTTTTGATAGCAATAGAGAATATTAAAATTTAACAAAGCACAATTTTTCACAATAATTTTGGAAAGTAATTTTCAACTACAATCATGGAGAATTAGCCTTAAATTAGATTGTTCCTCTGATTCTGTCATGTGATATTTCTATGTCCTTCTCCCCTTTCCATATTTTTATTGAAGCAAACCTCCAAACTTCCAGAAAAACACGGAAAACAGTAAAATCAAATTTTATTTTGTTTAACTTTAACAGAAAAAGTTAAGCTTTTCCATCATGTTTGGATTATTTGAACATTGCTAAGTATCTTAATGTTTGAAATAGGGCTAAGAGAAAAATTGGGAAAATTGGAAATCTATTTGAACTATGGTGTTTGATTCAATTTGATTACCTGCAATTTGATTTTTAATTTATAAGATAGAAATTTTATTATTTGAATCCAACCGAATTCTATTATTTATTTAATTTATATTTTTTAAATATAATAATAAATACTTTGTATATAAATTAGTGAAAGTATCTTTAAAAAGGTATATCAAAATAATTTTTAAAATTGTGAATGAATTGATGATTTGAACCGAAGAAATTTGATTGGGTTTTTAAAGATTAGAATACGACAGGGCAATTGCAACCTCCTCCAAAATTAATTCGAAATGTTACCCCTCTTATTTAAAACTTAAGGTAAATTAGATCATTAATCACTAAATTATAAGTAAGTTTTCGTTTTGATCACTTAACTAAAAAATGTTATAATTTGGACACTAAACTATTCGAAAGTTTTCATTTAAGTCATTGGACTATTAAAATTGATGGCATATGGCTTTCTCTTTTTGCACCCAGGGGCGAAGCCAGGGGGGCTAGCATGGGCCTCGGCCCCCCTAAAAGGTAAAATTACTATTTAGGCCCTTGAAAATTTTTTAAAATTTTAAATTAGTAAAGGTAAAATTACACTTTGGCCCCCCTAAAATTATAAAAATTTGATTTAATCCTTTACAAATTAGAAAGATATAAACTATAAAAAATTAAAATTTCATCCGGCCCCCCTAAAAAATTGTCCTGGTTTCGCCCCTGTTTGCACCACTTACACCAATAAAAAGCTCTATTTCCCTTTCATTTCTATAGTTCATTTTTTATGAAACAACTTAGGATGTCAAGAATCTGCAACCAAGATTCGAACAATTTTTTTCTTCGATCTCCGACACCAAATTGGCTTGGATCTTAAGTGTAATGACCTGATAGTTGGGTAATCGAAAAAGTACATTTTCGGGTCATCGTTTACGTAAAACGGATTCGTAAATATTTATTAAAAATATTTACGAAGTTAGTTGTGTGGTCAATTAGGTTTTGGTTAGGTGAATTAGTTTAAATTAAGATTAAATTAAGTGTGAGGACTAGATTGAATATAGGGTAAAAGTTGAATTAAAGAATAGAGAAAAGTCAAAGGACTAAACTAGGAATTAAACCAAAACATGACAAGTGTATGGTGATGGTGGTGACATGTGGATTGATTAAATACATATATTAGTAATTATTATTTACTTATAATATAAGTAAATATACTATATTATTTTATATATTATATTATATTATAATTATAAATATAAAATAAATAAATCAAATTAATACAATTGTATGGTAATAAAAATGTACAAGTGTAATAAATACATACATACATTTGTAGTATACATATACAATTACTTAGTATTTAAGAATAAATAAATAAATAAATAAATTATATTATATTATATTATATTATAATAGTTTAATAATAAAATAAAAAGAATAAAAGAAAAGAAAAAGAGACTAAAGAAACAGAATAGCAAGAAACGAAACATGGGAAGGAAAGAAAAAGGAGGAGAAATTAGGGTTTAAGGTTTTAAGCTTAATTTGGTAAGTCAATTTAGTCCATTTTCTTATAATTTTGATGTTTTTGGAATCTTAGAACAAAGTATCATTGGATTTATGTTGAAATTTTGTTAGTTGATAGATTTTTAGACATAGTTCATGATAGGAAAATTGATGAATTAGGGATTTATTTGATAGAATATCTAGTTAGAATTGGTTAAGGATTAAATTGTAAAATAAGTTATAAGTTTTGTGCTAGAGGGACTAAATTGCAGGAATTTCGAAATTAAGAATTTATGATGAAAATTAGTTGGTTAAGTTTAAGTTTAGTAGGAAATTGGGTGGAAATAAAGCATGAATTGTGATAGGAATATAAATGAATTTAGTTAGGACTAAATTGGAATTATAGTAAAAGTTGAGTAGGAAATTCAAGTATTAGATATAAATTGGTGTTGTATTAATAATTGTAAATTATTTTAATTTTCGTAGCTAACGTCGTGGCGGAGACGCCGCCAAAAAGGGAAAGAGAAAGCGCATTTTAGTAACTCGAAAATTTCGGTTTGTATTACTATAATTTGAATTTATTTATTATCAATTGTTAAATTTTAATTAAAGTACTTGGTAAGTGAAATTGAGGTGAGTATGAATATTGCATTGAATAAAAGTGAATGAAATTATGAATATGTGTAAATATATGAATTGTATATTGATTGGAAAAGTGAATCGAATTGAATTGAATCGAAGTGAAATTATCTGAAATGTGTATTGATTAGATATTGGAAAGTGATATAAATACCTTATTAACTAGTCGGGCTAAGTCGGATATAGATGGCATGCCATAGGATTGGAAGTGTTCAGGGATACTTCGACCTCGAGTCGATGAGACACTGGGTGTCACTAAAATACTTCAGATAGATTCGATGAGGTATTGGGTACCAACTTACTTCGGCTTGGCCGATGAGACACTGGGTGTCAACTATTGTTTCGAACTATCCGATGAGGCACTGGGTGCCATTCTGGTGTGTTTGGTTGGATCCGTGTATCCGCCAAAGTCCGAGTCTTGTTAATAAGGGCAAATAAATGAAATAGCAAAAATTGAATGAAAATGATCGACTTTGTTCATGAAATGGAAAGTGAATTGAAATTGAGAAATGAGAATGAAAAGAATGAATCAAAGATTCATGAAGAGATTGATGTTCAAATGAGATGTTATATGATATTAAATTGATGAATAGCCAAATTGAGTTGCTATTGTTGAAAAATGAAAGTTAATAATAAATTAGTTTATTTATGAATTAATTGTTATATAATTTGATATGTTTATTTGTTATTTTACTTAAATAATTTAAATTATAGTAATACCACTGAGTATATCCATACTCGGTGTCTTTGTTGTTTTCCGTATGCAGTTAGTAGAAGTAAAACGATCCATCCCAAAGATCCGTAACCCATCCCGACCTCAGAAACTTGGTGATGTATATTTCTTTTGGTAAAGGTGGCATGTACCTAGGTTAAGTATATGGGTCAATGTAGTTTTGGTTGTGTATCTTAATATATATAATGTTTTGAAATTGGTTATGAGGAATGATAAGTCATTAATATAGCACATTTGGTACTAAATTTGGATTGAATTTGAATGAAGTTTTCTAAGTTTACTTTGATAGATACATATGAATGATTATTTAGTAAGTTTTAGAGATTAAAATTTTTGATATAATTTAGGTGTATTTGTAAATAAATTGTATTAGTTGTCGTATTGGTTTCAGATTGGTTGCGGTTTAAATTTGCAGGGTTGGTTAGGTTGTTATAAAGGGGTTATATTAAGTTCATATGGCCCCATTACACGGGCGTGTGAACCCTGTACTTAGGAAGAATTTTGGAATTTCATGAAAAAGTTTCCGAGCATTTAAATTGGTCCCGATACACTTCTAACACGTATTTTGGGCCTCGAGGGTCCATTAAAGGGACACTATTAATATTTTATAATATGTATGCTATTTATTTGTATGATGTTCGTAATTTGTCTGAAAGGTCCGGTAATACTCCGTAATCCTGTTCCGGTGACGGTTTAGCGTTAGGGGGTGTTACATAAAGTATGTTATCAATCATTGAGTCATTGCTTGGAGCTCACTGAATGAGCTTTTTTCTAAAAAGAATTTAATATCCCAATTACTTAAATAAAATTTTTTGAATAGTCCAGTGACTTAAATGAAAATTTTTGAATAGTTCAGTGACCAAATTGCAACTTTTTTTAGTTAAGTTACTAAAACGAAAAACTTACCCATAATTTAGTGACTAATGGTGTAGTTTATTCTAAAACTTAATAAAATCATTTTTTATTTGGCTTAATAGTATATAAGGGCCTTAAAGAATTTCAAAAGAGAAAAAAATCAAGTAAGCCCCTTCCAACTTTTTACACCAATTGAGCCCTTGAATTTACAAAACACTACTAAATCAACCCCTTTAGCTAATGTTGACCGTTAATTTGTACCGGAATCCCTGATGTGGGTGTTAACAACCACCACATCAACAAAACAAAAAAATTTTAAAAAAAATAATTAAAAATTCTAGTTCAGAATGAATTTGCACATATGATTGTCCTAGTTCCTTTGAATCTATACATCTAATTATTCAAATTTATTTTGAAATTGTGAAAATCATAAAGATTTATAAAAATCATAAAAAAAATAAAATAAAAATCAATTTTTTAAAACTTATAAAAAGTTATTGAAAAACATTAAAAATTATAAAAATTAGGGTAAACTACCTAGTTGGTCACCTAACTTTTATGCCACTTTCATTTTGGTCACCCATAATGAAATCCTTGCAATTTCATCACTTAATTTTTAGGGTGTTTTCATTTTAATCACCTAACTGTTAAATCTATAATAACGATTAATTGTACACGCCATATCACGTTCACACTTTCATTTTGGTCTCCCAACTTCTAGGTTATTTTCATTTTGGTCACCCCAAAAAAAACTATTTTTTAAAGTATTGATTGGGGTAAAAAAATTAAGGATTAAAGTGAAAAGGTGGTAGAAACTAAAATACTGCATTAAAAATTGTCAAATTGTAACCAGTTTGTTATTATAATATTTAAATTAATTAAATTAATCTCCTAAATTTTAATTTGGAAACATAAAATAAAATTTTAAAATTTAGTAGGAGACTAAATTAATTTCAATATTATAGTAACAACTTAGTTAACACTATCAAGGGATAAAAAAAATTTCATTAACTTATTTAATTGATTTTAATGTTTTGAAATTTAAAATTTCAATATTGAAAAAAAAATTAAAACTTTCGGAAGAGTGTAAGCAAGTACAATTTGACAACTTTTAAAGTATTATTTTAGTTTTCATCACTTTTTTACTTTAATCATTAATGTTTTCTTTACCCCGGTCAATACTTAAAAAAATGATATTTTTTGGATGACAAAAATGAAAGCAACCTAGAAGTTGGATGACCAAAGCGAAAGTGCGAACATGATATGACATGTATAGTTAACTGCCGTTAGAGATTTAACGATTGAGTAACTAAAATAAAAGCACCATAAAAGTTGAGTGGTGAAATTGCAAGAATTGAGTCACCAACTAAATAGTTTACCCTAAAAAATATAAAAATAATTTAAAATTATTAAAACTAAAAATTCATAAAAATTTAAAAAAAAACAAAAATTTTAAAATGAATTCTCAAGCCAACTAATTTATTTGATTTATTATGTTAAATTCGAATTCAAAGTAACTTTTTTTAATATCAAATCGTGACTTAAATTTAATTTATTATAATTTTTTTTTGATATTTATAATTGTCGGAATCATTTTTTGCTTGAAAAACGGGCCGACTTTAAAAACATGGAAAAAACGGAGTCGCCACCAATCTTTTTTGAAGTGTGATTGGGCCACTTTTGAAAATATTTTGGTCTACGAATTTTAAGAAAACGAGTTTGGGAGTCGGTTACGCACGAGGAAGGATTAGCACCCACGTAACGCCCAAAATTGGTACCTAATTGATTAATTAATATCCTAATATTGAAAATTTGAAAGATTTTAAAAATACGATTCTTTTTATTTAAAAAAAAACTTGAATAAAATATGAACAATCAGACCCTCTAATCTCGAGGAAGTAAAATGTCACGCCCAGTAAGTTAGGGTACAACATTTCAAATCCCTGAAATTGAGCTTGTCCTTTGGCTTTCAAAATTAATGTGTTTAAATCGGAGAAGGATACTCGGTTATTTGGGGTCTAATAAAAAATCGGAACCCAGTAAGTTAGGGCTCGATTTCCCAAAATACCAAACACAGAATATTGCCTTTGTTTTTTGAAATCCTTATCTCGAGATAACAAAACATCCCATCCAGTGAGTTAGGACACAACGATTTTGAATTCTCGAGGATAAGTTTTTATTCAACTTTTAAAAGAAAGTAATAGGTTCTTTAGACTCGAAAAGAGAAATCGAAACCCAGTAAGTTAGGGTACGACTCCTTTCGAACCTTAGAACACGAAGGGTTTGCTTATTTTGAAACGAAAGTTGTAATGGATCGAATAAAATATGATATAATTTAAAATAAAATGTAAAACGAGTGGCTATGCTAGTTTATATAACAACATTACGGTGATCGAATATGAATAACAATAATAAATGTAGAAATAAAATACGATAAAAAAGGTAAAATAAACAAACAAAATGAAATAAAAGAAGATAGTAACGAAAAGGCAATGATAATAATAACTATGAAATATACTAATAAACAAATAATAATAAAAAGAATAATAAGAATAATAATAATAGGCTAAAAAAATAAATTAATAATTTAAAATAATAATAATAGTACTAGTAAAAATAAAATAGTATTAATAAAAAAATAAATAACAGTTATGGAAAAATAGTAATAATAATAATGAAGAAAGTTTAAAAAGATATTGATAATAAAAATAATAGGAAAAAAAACGATTTTAATAATAATAATATATGTAAAATAGGGGTAATAATAAAATAATAAGTATAAAAAAAAGGCAATAATAATGTATATAAATAATAGTAATAAAAAAGTAACGATAAATAATAATAACCTATAATAGTAAGAATAATAACAATGATATATAATAAGAAATTAAAGTAAACAATAATATACATAATAATAAATGTAATAGAGAGAATATGATTATGATAATAATAATATATATATATAAAAAAAATAGTGGTAATAAAAATATTTCAAAAATAATTAATTTAACGGTAAAACAGCAAAATAATAAAAAAGGGACCTAATTGGATTGAAAACAGAAGCTTTGGGAAAATTTAAAATAAAAGGGGAAGATACGGGGGCCAAATGGGCAATAAACCCCTTTTTGAGACACGCGTCCTCTCCTTAGTGGATCAGCGCATCAGGGACCCAATTGGAATGCTCAACAAATTTCTGTGGCTGAATTTAAAACAATTAAAAGGTAACAAATGTCTTAAATTAAAACAGCTTAAAAACGGAGGGACTAAGACTGAAAATAGCCCCTTTGATGAAAATGCGCGGACCCTCCTGGCTGGTCGGGTCGCGCACACGAGCTATGGCTTAAACGGCGCCGCTTTTGGTGATTATAAGCCCGCACCAAACGGCGCCGTTTTGGGGTCAGTATATAAGTTTCTTTTTCCAAAAATTTCCCATTTCCTTCATTTCTTCAAAACACAAAAAAAAAAAAAAACTCTTGAAAATTCTCTCGCCCATCCGTCCGGCCATCTGTCCGTGAAGCCTTTCGACCGACCGACCATCATGTTTCACCACCCACGCCACCATACACGGTGGCCGGAATTGAAAAAGGTGAGTTTTTTTTCTTTTTTTTTATAATATTTAAAACCTTTGTATGTTGAAATATTAAAATAAAAGAAGAAAATAAAGAAAAACAAATGATTCGAAAATGAAAAAAGTAAAAAAGAAACCTTCAAAAAGTAAAAAAAAACCTTCTTTCGATTTTTTTGGTTCTTTTCTGTTACAACCGTGTATTTTCCAAAAATCAATCCCCTTTTACACCCGTTTTCGAAGGCTTTTATAGCCTTTTAGGAAAATCAAAACGACTAAAACTCTAGTTTGTTTTCTTGTTGTGCTATTGCTTCCCCTTTTTTCGCAGGTATGGCGACGTGTGCACGAACCAGGCGTTGGAGACGCGCACGATATGGAGGGGGCTTTGATTTAGTTGGGCTCTTGTAAATGGACTCTGCTGGACTGTTTTAATTAAATGGTTTTTATTTTGGCTTTTGGACTGTGGGTTAAAATTGGGTCATACAGTTGCCCCTCTTTGCTCGTTGTCGTGTAACGAGGATAGAGCAAAGACTTTAAAAGAGCCAATTTTGCCCCATCTTGTTGAATCTTGACTTGATGTTTCCTTTCTTCAGGTAACCTTGCTTTGACCCACGGCATCTTCAGGGGTATAGGAATTTTGTTTCAATCTGCTCCACTCCTGCTCAGTGGAGATAAGATCTGTTATTCTTTAGCCTGTTACCCTACTGCTTAGGGAATTAAAGCTCATCGTCTTCGATCTGTTCCACTCCTGCTCAGTGGAGATAAGATCTGCTATCTTTAGCCCGCTCCACTCCTGCTTAGTGGAGATAAGATCTGTTATCTTTAGCCTGCTCCACACCTGCTCAATGGAGATAAGGCTAGTGGCTTAAATCTACTCCATTGCCGATACATGGAGATAAGATTCGTCATTTTTTATCTGCCCCACTCCTGCTCAGTGGGGATAAGATCTATAATTTTCAGCCTGTTACCCTACTGCTTAGGGGATTAAGGCTCACTGTCTTCGATCTGCTCTACTACTGCTCAGTAGAGATAAGATCTGCATTCTTCAGTCTACTCCATTGCCGATACATAGAGATAAGACTTGTGGCTTTTGATCCGCTCCGCTCCTGCTCAGTGGAGATAGGATCTGCTATCTTCGATCTGCTTCACTCCTACTCAGTGGAGATAAGATCTACTATCTATAGCCTGCTCCGCTCCTGCTCAGTGGAGATAAGGCTATAATCTTTCGATCCGCTCCCACTCGCCGGTGGAGATAAGATCTGCTATTTTCGATCGCTTCTACTCGCTTTCAGTAGAGATAAGATCTACTATCTCAGCTCTCTCCTCCCCCGCCGCGGAGATAAGGCTATAATCTTCGATCCGCTCCACTCCCGCCGGTGGATATAAGATCTGTTGTTTTCGATCTGCTCTACTCCTGCTCAGTAGAGATAAGATCTACTATCTTTAACCTGCTCCACTCCTGCTCAGTGGAGATAAGGCTATAATCTTCGATCTACTCTACTTCTGCTCAGTAGAGATAAGATCTGCTATCTTCAGCCTGTTACCCTACTGCTTAGGGAATTAAGGCTCAATGTTTTCGACCTGTTCCACTCCTGCTCAGTGAGATAAGGTCTATAATCTTCCAACCTGTTACCCTAGTGCTTAGGGAATTAAGGTTCATCATTTTCGATCTGTTCCACTCCTGCTCAGTGGGATAAGATCTGTAATCTTCCAACCTGTTACCCTACTGCTTAGGGAATTAAGGTTCATCGTCTTTGATCTGTTCCACTCCTGCTCAGTGGGATAAGATCTGTAGTCTTCAGCCTGTTACCCTACTGCTTAGGGGATTAAGGCTCATCGTCTTCGATCTGTTCCACTCCTGCTCAGTGGGATAAGATCTGTAATTTTCCAACCTGTTACCCTACTACTTAGGGAATTAAGGTTCATGATTTGAATCTGCTCCATTGCCGATACATGGAGATAAGATTTGTCATTGTCGATCCGCTCCACTCCTACTCAGTGGAGATAGGATCTGCGATCTTCGATCTACTCCACTCCTGCTCAGTGGAGATAAGATCTACAATCTTCTTCAGTCTGCTCCATTGCCGATACATGGAGATAAGACTTGCAATTTCTGATCTGCTCCACTCCTGCTCAGTGGAGATAAGATCTATAATCTTCAGCCTGCCACCCTACTGCTTAAGGGATTAAGGCTTGCTGTCTTCGATCTGCTCTACTCCTGCTCAGTAGAGATAAGATCTGCTATCTTTAGCCTGCTCCGCTCCTGCTCAGGGAGATAAGGCTAGTGGCTTAAATTTGCTCCATTGCCGATACATGGAGATAAGATTCATCATTTTCGATCTGCCCCACTCTTGCTCAGTAGGGATAAGATTTGCACTCTTCAGTCTGCTCCATTGCCGATACATGGAGATAAGACTTGTAATTTTTGATCTGCTCCACTCCTGCTCAGTGGCGATAAGATTTGCTAACTTCTGTAACTCCCATTAATTTTGCTACATTGTCCTCTGGGGAACCTACCTGTAGAATTGATTTCATTGGGTCTATACTTATGCCGAATGATTAGGATGTCATGAAAAATTCTCCTAACCATATGTATTATGAATGTTATATGAAGGAATGCAAAATGTCTATTTTTTTTAATTTTTGGGCTATCATTGCTCGCTGTTTGTCAGGGCGATATTCCCAATGTATGTCTTCTTGTTCTGCTGATACTTCTAACAGAGAATCTGAAGATATCGTCACTGCTTAGACTCTTATTTCAGGGGTTCCGAGCCCTTTAAGCCTGGTGAGTTCTAAATAATTGTCATGTTTCGGATTCTTGTATTATTTAGAGATTTGCAGAGTAATATCCAGAACTTCTTTCATGAAAACATTATTAGTTCATTGATCATTATTTCAATATACAATGCTTGAAAAATAGATCATTACAATGGATAAGAAGGAAATTACTTAGGAGCATTGCTCGAAACAAACAAGTTAAGCAAAGATAGCAAATGCAACCCAGAAGGAAATTTATTGGTAGTGTAAAATAAAATAGCAAGGTAAGATGGAAACTAGGTGCCCCAGATATCGCAGCATGAGCTTCTCTGTTCAAACTTCTTGAGGACCATTTTAAGCTCAATATGTGTTTAGGGGATCTGGAGTACTTTGTCGATGCCTCAAGACGAAACATACTTCCTCATTGTTAATTCAAGCCTAGCAAGACTACTGTATGTCCCATCATAATTTGATCACAATTTGAGCCGCTCTTTTCCGGTTTTCGACTCAAAGCCCCTTTGGTCTCAAAGCGCCCTTTGCGGGTTTTCACCTTGGCCTCTCCATTTTTTCTTTTCCTTTTTTTTTGCGGAAAGCCTCAAAGCGCCCTTTGCGGATTTTCGCCTTGGCCTATTTCCTTCTTAAGCGAAGTGTTTCCTGACTGAGTCTGCATTAACTGGGTTTGGCTGACTCTTGTCGTCCATCTCGGCTAGTACCAATGCTCCTCCAGAAAAGGCCTTCTTGTCAACATAAGGTCCTTCCCAATTAGGCATCCTATTTCTTCTGAAGTCCTTTTGCATAGGGAGGATATTTTTCCATATCAAGTCTCCTTTATGGAACATTCTGGGGTGGACTTTTTGTTGTAAGCCCGCATCGTTCGCTTCTGGTATATTTGATTATGACGGATGGCTCTTAACCTTTTTCCTCGATCAAATTCAGTTGATAATACCGAGATTGAACCCATTCCGCTTTATCCAACTTCAGCTCTGACAAAATTTGGAGAGAAAGAATTTCCCCTTTGATGGGCAAGACTGCCTCCATCCCATAAACCAATGAGAAAAGTGTTGCCCCGGTGGAGGTCCTGGCCAACATTCGAGAAGCATAGAAGATAAATGGTAACTAGTCTATGCCAATCTTTACAAGTTTCAATTATCTTTCAAGATCTTTTTTGGATGGTTTCTTTCTTTCTTTTTTTCTTTCTTTCTTTTTTTTTTTTTTTGATTTCGAACTTGATTTTGAAATTGAAATTGTATTTGATTACAGTTGACTTTGTAACTTTACCATAGGAACCGACATTCACCCTCCTAGTGAAATAATTGACAATCATGAAGATGAATAGGTGTCTGTTAGAAGCTTTTGACTAGATCATCCCCGTAACATCTATGCCCCACGTATAGGAAAGAGTGGAGCAAGCACCTAAGTCTTGTCTTCCTCTATTTGGCATTTATGGCATAACTAATGCAATCTCCTTTTCATGGTACACCAGCAGTACCTGAACCTTATAATCGGCCTAGCTATCGAAAAACTGTTAGCATGTGCCTTTTCGAACACTCCATAGCCTTCTCGTGCCTAGGCATATCTTGATGCGATCATGCAAAGACATCTTTGAATTCTTGAAATAACTCAATGACGTCTTGCTTTGTTTCTGTGGTGGGCAAGGCTTCGATTTTCACTCATTTCCCAGAGTCGCAATGTCCATTGACCCTTTGTATGGTAGAGTCTATTTTCATCTTGAACAAATCAAAAGATAAGTTACAATCTCTGTCATTTTCAAAATCCTTAGATCTCTTTAGACCCATATCTCACTTAAAAGGGAGTCAGTAACAGTGTTGCTCATGTCGTTGATATCTGGAGACCTACTGTAGGCATGAAAGAATATCCAAAGAATGAATCTAAGAGTAGCTTATTTGTATGGCACGATTATGAATGAAATGAGAGAAAATTATTTGCACGATATGAAACACAAAAATGCATTTTTTTATTGAAAGTAAAGATGTTTGAACATGAGCCTATTTCACAAAAGATTCTTATTGTTTTTAGGCTTAAAACAACAAGTGTGTTTTGAACATTACTTTGTGTTAGCTCTAAAAACTACAGAAATTTCCTCCGCAGTCCAGCTGTTCAGAACACTTCCAGGCTCATAGGGGCGTATGCCCGCTAAGTTTCCTTCTTTCGGATCTTCTTCCAACACGGCGTCAATGCTCAAAGCTCTCATCATATCTTCAGCCATTTCGTCATTCATGTTCTCCGGTCCCGGATGGACAACTCCTTCCGATACGAATGCATTGGATATATAGGGAAAAGTCATTGACCCCCATTTGACCCCTGCATCCCTCTCTACCGACTCTTCTCCTATGGTACACACGTTTTCTCCTTCAAAAGAGTCAAAGAACTCCAGCTCTTTGTTATCCATTAACCCTTGCACTAGGGCCCTGAATTCACTACATTGCTGGATCTTATGGTCCTTCTTATTGTGGAACTCACAGTAGTTTCTCGTATCCCGGGATTTGTTCCCCAACTCTTGCGGAACTAGACCTCTTTTTCGCATTTCCTTCCAAACCTCCCTCAATGGGGTTCTTACTTCAACAACATTTCGTTTGATTCTCTTCCCCATGTTCTCGACTATCGCATTTACTTCTTTATCAGTATGACTAGGCAACGAATTTTCTACGACAGACGCATCATCAAACTTCACAATGCCCACTTTGATGAGCCTTTTGACTAGCTTTTTGAAAGGGAAGCAATTCTCTATCGGGTGCCCTACTATCCCCGCATGGTATTCACATTGAGTGTTTGCATCGTACCATCTAGGATATGGGGGTTGCAACGATTTTGAGTAGACAGGGGCTACCACGTATGCGTCGAACAGAGTTTTATACAACTCCCTATACGTCACTGGTATGGGAGTAAACTGAAACTTCTCGGCATTCTGCCTCGTGTTGGGCTCTTGCCTTGGTGAGGCCTGCTGGCTCGCAGTTACCGCTCTCGGTTGATTAACAGTAATAGGTTTGGGATAACCCGAGCTTACGTTACCCACTTCACACTCTCTTTTCTTTGAAGCCGATCTTCTCATGCTCTCTCCACTTTCTATTTTCCCACACCTTATCGCGTTCTCTATCGTTTCACCGGACATCACTATGTCTGCGAAACTCTTAGTCGCGCTCCTCAATATATGATTGATGAAAGGTGCTTTCAGAGTAATTATGAAGAGCATGGTCATTTCTTTTTCTAGTAGCGACAGCTGGACCTGTGTAGCGACCTTCCTCCATCTCTGGGCATATTTCCTAAAACTTTCGCCCGACTTCTTCTCCATGTTTTGTAGCGTGATCCTATCTGGAGCTATATCAGTCACATGGCCATAATGCTTCATGAAGGCCTGTGCTAAATCCTTCCATGATTTGATTTGGGTGCAACTCAGCTGATTGTACCATTTAGCCGCGGCTCCAGTCAGACTATCCTGAAAACAGTGTATCAACAACTGGTCATTGCTGACATATCCCATCATTCTCCAACAGAATATTGTAATGTGGGCCTCAGGGCAGCTGGTCCCATTATATTTTTCAAATTCTGGCATCTTAAACTTTGGTGGGAGTACCAGATCAGGGACCAAACTCAACTTTTTAGCATCCACCTCGCATTGGTAATCAGCGCTTTCCAATGATCTAAACTTCTCCTCCAACCATTTGCAACGATCCTCAAACTCCTTTGGGAGTTCGCGCTTTTGCTTTTTCTCCTCTCGCTGCATCATCAAGTCGGGGACCATTGGTTTTGTCAAATTATCTCCGGGGTTGGAGCTCGAGCCTGTTGGGAAGTTTATCGGTGCTAAGGTACCGGATTGATACTGAGGTCTGATATTAACCGACACTCTTGGTGGTTATTCTTGGGCATTTATCGGGGCAACGCCAGGAGGATAAGCAGAGTCTTCATTATCATCCCCGGTATCGATCATGGGGCTCTTTCCTTTATCAGGCCTTTCAGTCAACAACTATGTTAACTGGCTCATCATGCTTCTCTGGGATTCCAGCATTTGATCCCTCATATCCTGTTGGATCTTAGCCAACTGTTCTTGCATCTGAGTTTGCAGTTGGTCCTGCATCTCTTTCTGCATCTGCTCTAACTTTTCTATCCTTTGATCCATGACTTTCGTTTTTCTTCGAGTGTAGTAGCGGTGTTCCAGGATAACTATAATATGATCTCTAGTTAATAGGGCTCTTTTGTGATATTAAATGCAAATGATATGATGTAATGCAAATGGATGAAATGCAATGCAAATGCATGGAATGAATGCAAAAAGAAAGAGAGGCGTTGATTCTGGAGAATTAATGCAAAAAGAAAGAGAGGCGTTGATTCTGAATTCAATTCCATTAGAAGAACTTTTCTAGAAAATAAATTTCTTTACATAAAACGGATTATATATGCGGCTTCGTCCCTATAGTCTAGATGAATACACCAATCTATTTCTTCGTATCCGGATGTTACGGTCGTGTCCCATGAACTTTCTCAATAGATTCCTCTTCTAGCTCCTTATTGAGTGATCCAGGCCGTGACTCTTCACTCACTTATCCTCCGCGACGCTCATAAGCTTCTTTAAGAAAGTCAAGACGTGACGGCTCTTGAATAGTCTTTGTCAGCTTAAATCCTCGGGCAAAGTCTTGTATTCTTCTGTAGACTATCAGCCTTCTCTCGTTGTTTACCTGGACTATATTCGAACGACCGTATTATAACCCACTTTATCAAGTAATCCATTTCCTTATGACAAACTTTCTATTTAGCAATCGAATATGAATCAACATCTCCTTTCTATGATGATGAAATGCAATGCAGTCAAAACAAAAGAAAACACGTTAGTGCAAGAGAAATAGACAACACGGAACACCTGTCCGGGTGACCACTCGGGTTTGGCGTGGCTCTATCTAGGGTAAGTTCCTAGGGCTCTCTATATGCGGTTTGGCTCTAAAGTAAGGGTACCTGAACCAGCAGATTCCTCAATCCTCACCCATTATAGGCTCATACGGATCGAGTTCAGTTCAGGGGAATACATTTCCCTATGGCTGCACGGAGGCGAAAACCTCACGAAGACATAGGTACGGATGTATCTCGAAAGCGATCTACTATCCTGCACGGAGGTGAAAACCTCACGAAGGAGTAGCTTCTCACTCTCACTTAAAGGTGTGACCACTACGGTCATGCAATATGATGCAAATGTATCCTAGACACTTAAATCGTAACAAACATATGACACGACCCAAACAAATGCAATGGAAGAATCAAAATCAAATTTTAATTTTCAATAAAAGGACATTAATCAATCAATTTTACGGCTTGACTCTCTTATTGTTCCCCAGTAGAGTCGCCAAGCTGTCGGAACCATTTTTTGCTTGAAAAACGGGCCGACTTTAAAAAATGGAAAAAACAGAGTCGCCACCAATCTTTTTTGAAGTGTGATTGGGCCACTTTTGAAAATGTTTTAGCCTACGAATTTTAAGAAAACGAGTTCGGGAGTCGGTTAGCACGAGGAAGGATTAGCACCCTCGTAACGCCCAAAATTGGTACCTAATTGATTAATTAATGTCCTAATATTGAAAATTTGAAAGATTTTAAAAATACGATTCTTTTTGTTTAAAAAAAAACTTGAATAAAATATGAACAATCAGACCCTCTAATCTCGAGGAAGTAAAATGTCACGCCTAGTAAGTTAGGGTACAACATTTCAAATCCCCGAAATTGAGCTTGTCCTTTGACTTTCAAAATTAATGTGTTTAAATCGAAGAAGGATCCTCGGTTATTTGGGGTCTAATGAAAAATCAGAACCCAGTAAGTTAGGGCTCGATTTTCCAAAATACCAAACACATAATATTGCCTTTGTTTTTTGAAATCCTTATCTCGAGATAACAAAACGTCCCATCCAGTGAGTTAGGGCACAACGATTTTGAATTCTCGAGGATAAGTTTTTATTCAACTTTTAAAAGAAAGTAATAGGTTCTTTAGACTCGAAAAGAGAAATCAAAACCAGTAAGTTAGGTACGACTCCTTTCGAACCTTAGAACACGAAGGGTTTGCTTATTTTGAAACGAAAGCTGTAATGGATCGAATAAAATATGATATGATTTAAAATAAAATGTAAAACGAGTGGCTATGCTAGTTTATATAACAACATTACGGTGATCGAATATGAATAACAATAATAAATGTAGAAATAAAATACGATAAAAAAGTAAAATAAATAAACAAAATGAAATAAAAGAAGATAGTAACGAAAAGGCAATGATAATAATAACTATGAAATATACTAATAAACAAATAATAATAAAAAGAATAATAAGAATAATAATAATAGGCTAAAAAAATACATTAATAATTTAAAATAATAATAATAGTACTAGTAAAAATAAAATAGTATTAATAAAAAAAATAATAATTATGGAAAAATAGTAATAATAATAATGAAGAAAGTTTAAAAAGATATTGATAATAAAAAATAATAGGAAAAAAAACAATTTTAATAATAATAATATATGTAAAATAGGGGTAATAATAAAATAATAAGTATAAAAAAAGGCAATAATAATGTATATAAATAATAGTAATAAAAAAGTAACGATAAATAATAATAACCTATAATAGTAAGAATAATAACAATGATATATAATAAGAAATTAAAGTAAACAATAATATACATAATAATAAATGTAATAGAGAGAATATGATTATGATAATAATAATATATAATATATATATATATATATATATATAAAATAGTGGTAATAAAAATATTTCAAAAATAATTAATTTAACGGTAAAACAGCAAAATAATAAAAAAAGGGACCTAATTGGATTGAAAACAGAAGCTTTGGGCAAATTTAAAATAAAAGGGGAAGATACGGGGGCCAAATGGGCAATAAACCCCTTTTTGAGACACGCGTCCTCTCCTCAGTGGATCAGCGCATCAGGGACCCAATTGGAATGCTCAACAAATTTCTGTGGCCGAATTTAAAACAATTAAAAGGTAACAAATGTCTTAAATTAAAACAGCTTAAAAACGGAGGGACTAAGATTGAAAATAGCCCCTTTGATGAAAACGCGCGGACCCTCCTGGCGGGTCGGGTCGCGCACACGGGCTATGGCTTAAACGGCGCCGTTTTGGTGATTATAAGCCTGGCACCAAACGGCGCCGTTTTGGGGCTGTATATAAGTTTCTTTTTTCCAAAAAATTTCCCATTTCCCTTCATTTCTTCAAAACACAAAAAAAAAACTCTTGAAAATCCTCTCTGCCCCATTCGTCCGGCCACTGGTCCGGAGAAGCCTCCGACTGACCGCCGCCGTGAAATTGAAAAAGGTGAGTTTTTTTCTTTTTTTTTTTATAATATTTAAAACCTTCGTATGTTGAAAGATTAAAATAAAAGAAGAAAATAAAGAAAAACAAACAGATTCGAAAATGAAAAAAAGTAAAAAAAGAAACCTTCAAAAAAGTAAAAAAAGAAACCTTCTTTCGATTTTTTTGGTTCTTTTCTGTTACAACCGTGTATTTTCCAAAAACCAATCCCCTTTTACACCCGTTTTCGAAGGCTTTTATAGCCTTTTAGGAAAATCAAAACGACTAAAACTCTAGTTTGTTTTCTTGTTGTGCTATTGCTTCCCCTTTTTTCGCAGGTATGGCGACGTGTGCACGAACCAGGCGTTGGAGACGCGCACGATGTGGAGGGGGCTTGCGGCGCTGGGCACAAAACAAAGCTAGGGTTTCCTGACTTGTTTTTTTTGATTTTGGGCTTTTCAAGCTTTGATTTAGTTGGACTCTTGTAAATGGACTCTGCTGGACTGTTTTAATTAAATGGTTTTTATTTTGGCTTTTAGACTGTGGGTTAAAATTGGGTCATATAATAATATTTATAGTTTTCTTATTTTGTAATTTTAATTTATTATTGTAATTTTTGATGATATTTTTATAAGTTTTAATATATATTTTTTTATAATTTTAGAACCAACATGAATAAATAGATGTTTAAATTCAAATAATTCTGGAAACTATTTGTTAGGTTGATTCTAAACTTTTAAAATTTTAAAACTTTTTGTTTTTGTCTTGTTGATGTGGTAACGGTTAACGTCTACACTAATGATTCCATTAGAAATTAAAGATCAACGTCAATCAAAAAGTTGATTTGGTCAATTTATAAGTTTAGGGCTTAATTAGGTACAAAATATTGAGAAAAGCTTAATTAATTTTTGGTAAACTATCTATTTAGTCATCTGAATTTACTTGCGTTTTTATTTTGATCATTCATTTAAAAATTGTTATTTTAGCCCACTCTTATTAAATAAATTATCGATTTTAGCCATTCTCGTTATATAAGTAATCAAATTTAGTCAATCTATAGTTAAAATGGGGTTGAAACCAAACAGAATGCTGATGTGGCCTAGTATAATAATAAAATTAGCCTTCAATCTTTACCTATTTTATTAATTTAATCTTATTTTGAAAATAAACAATAAATTTAACCCTTAATATTTACAAATTAAATCAAATTGGTCATAATTCTAAAAATTAATAACATATAAATTTAAATTCAAAAATACATAAAAATTATAAATATTTATAATAATATATAAAATACTCAAAACATTATAAAAATATATTTAAAAATTGTTAAAATTTAATATATTTTCACAACATCCTTCCCCCAAACTCCATACTTTTCCTTCTCATCTTTCCCAATCAACGCCAATTTTTTTTCCTCGTTCTCTAAAATATTTTCTTTACTTATCATTTTGATCTTATATAATTTTGGCTTCAATTTTTCATTGTAAAAATGAATTAATTTTTCATTTAAGTGTTCACTGTCAAAATGGATTATTTATTCTAATAAAAATAATAACAAAAAAGGATTTTTGAATTTTTAGAATTTGAAAGGCAATTAATTAGATAATATTGCTAAAGAGGAAATCAAATTCCATTATAAATAACTTTAAACAAATGCACACCCAATGTTTTTCTTTTTATATTTTATAAGTTTAAATAATTTTGAATTATATATATTTTAAAATTGTAATTTATATTTTCTTAATTTTTAAAATCGTGACAAAATAGATATAATGCGTAAATACTAAGAGTTAAATTTGTTGTTTTTTCAAAATCAGGATTAAATTAATAAAATGGGTAAACATTGAGGGTTGTTTTTTTTATTATACCAGGCCATGTCAGCATTCTGTTTGGTGATCAAACTCATTTTAACGGTAGAGTGACTAAAATTGACCACTTATCTAACATGAGTGACAAAAATAACAAATTTTTGAAATGAGTGATCAAAATAAATATACAGATAAACTCGAATGACTAAATAGATAGTTTATCTATTAAATTTTTTTAAAATTATTTGAAGATTTTTTTATTTTTAATATATATTTAATTAGTATTTGAAGTTTAGATTTTAAGGCAAGGAATTAATTTTTTAAAACTTGGTCTTTATGTTGAGTTTCTATATAAAAGAATGAGTAGAAGCTCTGGAGCTGGTCAATTTTAATTGCGTTTTTTTAGAACTGTATAGCTCCTCTCGTAAATGTTTCATTGTCGTCCAGTGGTTAGGTTATCTGGCTTTCACCTAGGAGACCCGGGTTCAATTGCCGGCAATGGAATTTTTTTTTAATTTTTATGTTATAGAGGATCTGAGTTCAATGCATTATTGGGCTGAACGAAAGCATTAATGCATTATTTTGAACTAGCTCTTCAGTCATTCGGCTAGTATATTTTGTTTCTTAAAATCATTTTATTTGGTTGTTCAATTAAAAATAAATAAATTATTTTAGCTATTTATTTAATTTATTTATCTCTTTTAGTAATTGAATTTGTATTATTTATCAAAATATCCTAAATAGATGGAAAAGTGAACTTCAGCTAGTTTTTTCAAATATTTAAAATTATTTAAAAAATATTTTTTTATAAATTTAATAATTTTTATGAATTTTTAAAATTTAAAATTTAATTAATTATTGACGTGACAATCTATGTATATGTCATATCAAAAAAGTTAACAGACATTAACTTTTCCATCAATTTTGGAATAATTTGACAAGTAATACAAATTTAAGGGCTAAAGGAGGCGAAAATTTAAATGTAATGTTAAAATAAATTTTTATACTTTTAAATAATTTTAATAATTTTTATGAATTTTTAAATTTTAAAAATTAATAAATTATTGTCGTGACAATCCATATGTATATTAAATAAAATACTAAAATATTTTTTTTTGTAAAATTAGGGTACCAAATAAATTATTATGTCTTAAATAAAAGTATTTTAATGGGTAACTGTTTAGTAATTGAGCTGATGGCACTATTTAGAATCCATTCTTCAGTAATTGGGCTAGTAAATTTTGTTTCTTAAAATCATTTATCAAATGTCTCAATATATATTTCCAGGTAACATAGGATGAAAATAATAATTTATATTCCAAATGAAAAAATGGGGTAATTTACCAGAAAATATCATTTTTATATAAAATTAAAAAAAATGACCTATTAATAATTATTTATCAGAAAGGGTCATTTCCCCCGAAAACGCGTCCACGTCAGCGCATTTTCAGGGGATGCAGCAAGAAAGCGCGTCCACGAGAGAGCGCTTTGTGCCACATCAGCCAAAATCGCGTCCTTGAGGGCGCGCTTTGCTAATGTGGCAAAAACGCTCCCTCGGGGACGCGTTTTTGCCCGTTCCAACGATCACTTTTTTTTTACCGTTGGGCCTCCAACGGTAAAAAAAAAAACTATAAACCCCCCCAACCCTTTCATTTTTTTCACCGAGGGAGCGTTTTTGCCCGTTCCAACAGTCACTTTTTTTTTACCGTTGGGCCTCCAACGGTCAAAAAAAAAAAACTATAAACCCCCCCAACCCTTTCATTTTTTTCACACAAAGGTCCTTACTCATTTTTCTCTCAAATTCCTCTCAAATTTCTCTCAAATTCCTTTAAAGTTCCTCTCAAATTTCACAATAGTCCTTTAATTTTTACAAAAAAGCCCTGTTTAAAAGTTTTTTTAAATATTTATTTTGTTAAATTTAAAAATATTCGATCGTATTAGCAATGGCCGGAGAATTAATTCGTCTCGACAATAAACACATCTCCGTCGATCAAATGACAATGGTAAGTTATAATTTTAATTTTTCAATACTATTTAATTTTTTTAGGTTTATGCAATTTTAATTAATTTTTATTTTATAATTTTTTAAACAGTCTGTAGATCGGGTGTTGCAATGCTATATTCGCAATATGCCTGGTCCGCCATCGCCGTTGATCGAGAATTACCTGCAGGAAGCGGGTTTTTGGCATGTGGCCACGATAGGCCGGGGGTGCAAGTTGGACCCGAAGCTAATCAGTGCGTTGATAGAGAGGTGGAGACCCGAGACGCACACTTTCCATCTTCCATGCGGAGGGTGTACTATCACTCTGGAAGACGTGCATTTGTAATTGGGATTGCCGGTGGATGGGTACGTAGTCACCGGGTCCGCAACTTCTGGTGATTGGGGAGCCGTATGCTACGAGCTTTTGGGTGCTATTCCGGATAACATTTACGGAGGTCGAATCAAGATGGGCTAGTTACGAGACACATTCCCAGAGCCGGATAATGATTCGACAGAAATAGAAAGAATACGGTATGCTCGGGCATACATTCTTGAGATGATTGGAGGCTATCTGATGCCGGACTTGTCACGAAACCTCGTACATCTGAGATGGCTGCTGAAACTCGTTGATTTTAGAGCAGCCGGTGAATTGAGTTGGGGGTCTGCCGTGCTAGCAAAATTGTATCGGGAGATGTGCGGGGCGACGCGGCCGAATAAAGCGAAAATCAGAGGTTGCCTATCACTACTGCAATCATGGGCACGGTTTCGATTTCCATTTTTACGTCCTCGAGTCGACCACCCATATACATTCCCACTCATAACGAGGTAAATTTAATATTAGATTTTACAGTTATTACGTAGATTTAAAATATAATTGTATGCTAAAAATTTATTTAATTAGGTGGACCCATTCGGCGAGTTATGTTGGAATACCTACATCGCTTGAAGATATATGGCTTCTATTAGAGCAACGGTCGGAAGCAAAAGTAAGTATTAAATAAAATATATTTTCGTAATAAAATAGTCGTTTCGTATTTAGTATTTAGTATTTAGTATTTAGTATTTAGTATGTAGTATTTAGTATTTAGTATTTAGTATTTAATATTTAGTATTTAGTATATAACTAATATTTTTATCATGTTAATATAGTTTGAATGGACACCATACGAGGACCCGTCAATTCGGGCAGTAATTCCGAAAGAGTTCTTTCAAAATTCGAACATTTGGCATGTGAAGATGCCATTGGTCAACTATGCCACCGTGGAGATGCACCAGTCAGATCGGGTTCTGCGTCAATTTGGATTCCGACAACCGATTCCCGTGGCACCTGAGGTGCTCGATGATGAGCACAAAGTCGACTTACGGATGTTGCATACGGATTGGCCAAGATTTTGGTCAGCGTATATCAAAATGTGGAAAAACCGGTATGATTATATACCTACTCAGGAACCGATCATCGTTCCTGAGTTAGCGTGCGTGCCGGAATACATGCCATGGTTTAGGATCCATGGCAAGCCGTATTTATTGTCAGAAGAGGAGAGGCGACGGCAACTTCGTGAGCAAAGGGAACGACGGGGCCCTTTAAATCCAAGGAGAAGGGGTGATGAGACAAGACCATCAACAGCGCCGACACAACCACCGGGCCCAACACTTCAGCCGACGACACCCACATCACAGCCTTTTCAGATTATGCCAGGTGCGTACCCTAGCCCTTATATGTATCCTAACCCTTATATGTTTCCTTTTCCCCCATGGCAGTTGGAATGCATGGCCGGTTCGAGTCCGTTCGACTACTCCGACCGGCCACCAATCTGAAGGCCGTCGTCGACCGAGGATCGCATGAGGCGCCGTCGGGAGCTCTTCTTTTACCAATCTCCTTCGCCGTGCACGGATTCAAACACCTACTCTGCCATGGGCGATGCAAACACCTCCCCGGTCAATATTTTATCAAGGTGGGTCATCCTCCCAACACCCACAACTGCACCCTGCCGGAGAAACTGAATCCTCGCCGAGGTTCCACAACCCCGCTTGAAGCTAGAAGAAGGTGGAATCCAGTAGCAGAATCGTCGACCGCCCCATGTAGCATCGATTCCGGCCTGCACCAACATTGATTCCGACCGTCATTATTTTATTTTTTTATTGTAATTTAATTTATTTTTTATATATTTAATAAAATAAAAGATGTTTTTTTATTTTTTATTGTAATTTAATTTATTTTTTATATCTTAAATAAAATAAAAGTTGTTTTTTTATTTTTTTATTATAATTTAATCTTTATATCTTTAATAAAATAAAAGTTGTTTTTATTTATTTTTTGTAATTTAATTTAATTTTTATATCTTAAATAAAATAAAAGTTGTTTTTTATTTTTTATTATAATTTAATTTATTTTTTATATCTTAAATAAAATAAAAGTTGTTTTTTTATTTTTTATTGTAGGAGCCCATTTTCGCTCGGGCCCATTAGCCAAACAAAACATTAACCAAAATAGAATTAAAACACCAAAATAAATAAAATCCCAAGATTAAGTGTCCAGTCCATTAAAAAATTTCAAAACCCAATCAAAACCCAACAGAACCCAAATTTGCAAAACCCGAATGGCCCAATAACAGAGCAAGCCCAATGCCAAATGGCCCAAAATTTTGAAGGTTTCGGAAAACCCTAGAAGAGCTTCCAGAGGGTTCCAACGCCGCAACAGCTTCCATCGCGCGTGTCCCCACGCGCACCCCGCAGCCTCCAGCAAGACAAGCCACACCTCCGTCACGAGCCTCGTCATTGCCTCAAAGAACGGCTCTCCCACGAGCAGATGCACAACACCCACACCTGCAAAACAAATACAAAGAGAGCAAACAACGCAGCAAATGACAGCAAAGAATAACAGAAAATACAGCTAGGCAAAAATGATTTTTGTATCTTTTATTTTTATTTTTATTTTTTTTCCATTCGGCTATAAAGAGGGCTGAAATCATTTGTAAAGGGGGATCCATTTTTTTTTGTACGAACACAGATTACGAATCAATACAGAAGAAATACAAAAAAAAAGGCAAAAAGAAAAAAAGAGAAAATCGAGAGGTTATTTTTAGATTTGTTTTTTTCTTTGGTTTTCTTTCCCCCATTTTCCTGATTGCTATTTTCTTCTTTACTGCATGTGAAAGAACCGGAACCAAATAAAAGAAAGGAAGGACTTACCTTCGAAATACGGGCCGTAGGACGGCTTTCTCCGTCGTAATCGGAGCAAAGCGGTCCCATGAGACGGAGAACATAAAGTGTCAGGACTTGGTTCGGTTACCTGAGTTGGATTCTGCCCTCGTTCTCTCCGTCGCGATCGGGGTTGGACAGTGGTGGATCGAATCGAGTTTTTGGGATCACCTCTCGCCGTTGATTGCGGCGTTTAAGTAGTTAGCAGGAGAGGGTTTCGGGATTGTGGCTAAAAATAAAAATTGAAATAGGGTTAGGGTTAGTTTAAAATGGTATTTAATTTGGTTTTTAAACAGGGTTTTGTTCATTAAGAGAAACAGCGACGTTTGCTATAGCTTTAAACAAGGCCGTGTAAAATTACCCTGACCCGACCTGTTTTGAAACCGCAGGATCCGCATGCCTTTTGTAACAGTGGAGTATTTGCACATTAAGTCCCTATTTATTGCATTGTTCTTCAATTAAACTTGTTCTCTAATTTGTTTGTTCTTCTAAATTGATCTCTGTAATTTACTTGCATTTTCAATCTGATCCATTCAGCATTCTGTGTTTTAATCATGTGATTATTTATACATTTAGTCTCTAATTACTTGTTAGCAATATAATTAGATCCTTTTCATATTTAATAGTTTGATTGGCTATAAATTAACCTATTGATTTTGTTTTTGTTTTAGTAAATTGTGTTTTTTATTATTATTAAATTAACTGATTTATTAGTTTTTAGTAAATTATTTCGAATTAACTTATCTGTTTTAAATTATTCATATATATATATTATATGTTTTATTTTCTTGTATACAAAAATGATTATATTACATGAACAAATGTTTTTTTCCATAAAATTTAATTTAAATTCCTTGTACATATATATATTATTGATTTTATAATATTTTGTATATATGTATGCCTTTATCTAATATTTTATATATATTAAGTCCCTTATAAAAATTCACGTACATAAATTTTTTTTCAAAAAAACAAGGCAATATTTGAGAGTTTAGAAGTACAGAAAATTACATCCTAACGTGCTGGGTGTCAATTTTTCGTTCAACTAAATAACCAAACACCCTTTTCATATGATTTGAAGATCAAAGATGATCTCGGTGTCAGAGTATGAATGTGTTATATCCTAACGTGCTGGGTATGATACTTTTATTTCTTTGAAACGTGTTAATCTTGAGATTCAATTCCAATTTAATGAATTTTTTTTTACCCTAAATATTTTCAAGTTTTCGACGTTAGGACAATATTAATCAATTTGGTACCAACTTTGGGCGATGCAAGGGTGCTAACCCTTCCTTGCACGTAACCGACTCCCGAACCCGTTTTTTGAATTTCGCAGACCAAAATATTTTTATAGGTGACCCAATCACACCTAAACAAAAAGGATTGGTGGCGACTCCTTATTTTTTAAAGTCGATCCTCATTTTCCAAACCCGAAATAAAAAATGGTTTCGACAACTTGGCGACTCCGCTGGGGACTGGTTGAGAGTCAGGCCATAAATTGATTAATTTTTGTCCTTTTAATTGAAAATTTGGAAAATTGTTTTGACAAAATGTGTTTTTAACGCATTTGTTTGTGCTATAGTGTCAAGTTTCATGAAATATTTTGGCATTGCATTGCATGACCGTTGTGGTCACACCTTTAAGTGGGAGTGAGAAACTAAGCTTTCGTGAGGTTTTCACCTCCGCATGGGCTAGTGGACCGCTTCCGGGATACATCTGTACCTATGTGTTTCGTGAGATTTTCATCTCCGCATGGCCATAGGGAAATGTATTCCCCTGAACCGAACTCAATCCATATGAGCCTATAATGGGTGAGGATTGAGGAATCTGTTTGGTTCAGTACCCATTCTTTAGAACCAAGCCGCATATAGCGTTACTCTAGGCGCCTACCCTAGATAGAGGCACGCCAAACCCTAGTGGTCACCCTGGTCAGTGTTCTGTGTTGTTTATTTCTCTTGCACTAACGTGTTTTCTTTTGATTGCATTCATTCTATACATTTGCATTGCATTTCATGCATTGCATTACATCATTTGCATTACGCTATTTTCATCATATTGCATCATATGCATTAGATTTCATGAGAAGACTCTGATTGGTTGAAATACTTTCAGTTAACCTAGAAGACATGGAACAAAGATTGGAGAGATTAGAGCAGGGGCAAATACTGATGCAAGAGTAGTTAGCCAAAATTCAACGGGATATGCGAGATCAAATGAATATGATGCGCCAGTTAACCCAATTACTAGTCGGAGGGCTTGAAAAAAAGAGTGGCCCAGTGGCCAGCAGTATGGATGATGATGAAGACATCGTTTATACCCCGACTCAGCCAGACATGCATTCACATGGGGTACCCGTCATTATTAGACCTCAATGTCAGACTGATGCTTCGGCCCTGTTCAACTTCCCGATAGGTTCAGATTTTAACCCGGAGGATGATCGAGCCAAACTGGTTATACTGACAGAAACAAAGGAAAGGGGAGAGTGGATTTCAAAGGCCCCGAGAAACAGGGAAAACAAAGTGAACAGCTTAAGCAAGCGTCCCAAATTAGTCACTGTAGGTCAACCGAGGGCTGTGACCACTGGCCATCAAGGCTCATTAAGACGAGAATCCAAAGATAAAGCAACTCCGGTTACACCGATTCCAACGACGTATAGGAGTTATACCGAGCTTATTTGAAATGCATGTCAGTAGCTCCTCATTACCTGAAACCAATGCAATCCCCATACCCCAAATGGTATGATTCGAATGCTCAATGTGAGTACCATGCCGGGATTACAGGATATTCAATAGAAGATTGCCTTGCATTCAAGAAGCTGGTTGAAAGATTTATCAAAATAGGAGTCATAAGATTCGATGATCTCCCTGGTGCAGAAAATCCGTTACTCAACTATACTGTTAAAGGGATAACTATTGTGAGTACCATGATGAATGGGGGCATGAGATCAGGAGTACCTCAAGTCCAGGGCTCTAGCACAAAACCTGATACTGGCGAATTTGAATATTAATGACGTATCTGAAGAGTGAGCTAGGGAGCAGACTTTTCCAAGTTTCTGCCTTTACGTACTTGAGATGTTTTGAACAATGGAATTGCGAAAGAGATTCTTGTAGTATTTAGAGCTTACCTAGAGTAATGTACAAAACGCACTTGTTGCTTTAAGCCTAGAAGCAGTAAGATTTCTTTTGTGAAATAGGCTTGTGTCCAGAGTTTTTATTTCAATAAAATGCATATTTTTAAGCAAATATCTTTTATTCTTTATATTTCATACTATACATTCTTTGGTTTTTAGAATATTCTTTCATTTCTTATTCATAACCATACCATGCAAATAAATCATCCTTAGAATCATTTATTTTTTGGAATTTGCCTTCGTACCTACAATAGGCACCCAGATATCAATGACATGAGCGATGCTGTTACTAACTCCCTTTTTGAATGAAATATGAGTCTAAGGGATCCCAAGACTTTGAAGATGACAGAAATTATAACATATCTTCTGATTTGTTAATACTGGATGAAAAATAGATCCTACGTCACGAGCCAAGGAAGGAAATGAAGATCAAAGCTTAGATCAATGCAGAAATAAGATTTCCTATATGTGGGGCATGGATGTTATCAGGCCAGTCTCATCAGAAGCTTCTGGCTGACACCAATTCATATTCGTGGTTGTCAATTTCTTCACTAGGATGGTAAAAGTCGCTTCATATGCCAATATTACAAAGTCGATAGTCATCAGAATAAAGAAAAGAAAAAGAAAGAATACTAAAAAAAAAAAAAGAAAGAAAGAAAGAATATCGAAAAAATATATCGAAAAGATCATATTTAACCGCACAATGTCAAAAGTTTGTGGTCTGTTCAAAGATCAGGTGCCACATCGCAGTGCAGCGAAGGCAGCCAAATGGAAAAAAAAAGGCTCAAAAGACCGAGACTTGTAAAGATTGGCATACAGAAGTTACTATTTATGCTTATCAAACATTGGCCAAGACTGTCAATGGGGCAGCACATTTCTTATTGGTTTCGCCCATTGAAGTCGAAATTCCTTTTTCCGAGTTTTATCAACTGAAGTTGGATGAGGCAGAATGGATCCAATCCCGATATGATTAATCAAATTTGTGAGGAAAAGTTAATAGCTACCCGTTGCAGTCAGATGATGCGGGTTTGCGACAAATAGGTTCATCTTAGAAAATTTCCAAATAGGGACCGGATATTGAAGAAAATCCTTCATATACAAAAAGATTTCAGAGAAAAATGGAGCCCAAACTAGAAAATATTTTAAGTAGCGAAAAAGTCTGTTATGGAAACATTGACCAAAATGGATGGCAGGGATATGCCCAGTCCGGTGAATTCAGTCAAGAGGTATTTCACCTAAAAAGGAGAAACCAAGGTGAAACCTGCAAAGGGCACCTTCAAAAAAAACAAAAAAAAAACAAAAAAACAAAAATAAAAATTTTCAGCAAAAAGAAGAAGAAAGAAAAAGGAGAGGCCAAGGCGAAAACCTGCAAAGGGCGCTTTGAGACCAAAGGGGATTTGAGTTGAAAACCCGAAAAGGGCGGCTCAAATTTTGATCAAAGGGGGCATACAGCAGTCTTACTATGCCTGAATTAACAATGAAGAAGTGCTACGTCTCGGGGCATCGACAAAGTACTCTGGATCCCCTAAACACATGTTGAGCTTAAAATGGTCCTCAAGAAGTTCGAACAGAGAAGCTCAGTCACGATATCACGGGGCACCTAGTTTCCCATCTTATCCATTTAAATTTGCTATCTTTGATTACCTCATTCTTTTCAAGATACGCCTTTAATAAATTCCCTGCTTAATTGCATTTGCTAGCTTTGATTAACTTGCTTGTTTCGAGCTATGCTCCCAATCAATTTCATCCTTATCCATAGTTATGATCTTTTTCAAGCATTTTTGCATTGAAATAACGATTAGTGGACTAATAATACTTTCATAAAATAAGTTTTGCATATTACTCTGGAAGCTTCTGAATCAGACAAGAAACTGAAACAGGACTATTGTTTAAAACTCACCAGGTTTAAAGAAGAGTCTAAACTGAGATTTTCTCTCCGGATTTTTGTCAAAGATGGTGGTTGAGCAAACAACAAGATATTGCGTCAGTGGGCAACGTTAACCCAAGTATAAAATGGGGATCATTATCGAGAAAAAATTGATATCCTGCATTCACGCGAGCATATGCATACACATCTGATTGGGTCACCAGAGGAGTGATCAGTTGATGGAACAAGCTATAGGCCCTATACCCCCGAGTTATAATGGGATAGATGGAAGCTGATACAAGTCTTATACCCTTGAATAGCAATGAGATGGATTGAAGAAGAAACAAATCCTACGTTTTGGAGTCGCAGTGGGATGGATGGAAGAGATTCAGACCCTATACCCCTAAGTCACAATGAGATGAACCCTGAAGTTACAATGAGGCAAATTCGTTGAGCAAGATATAATCATTTTCTCGGGTTTTCTGTTGAGAATACCAAATTAACAAAGAAGACAAGATATATTACATCGTTGATACAACCTGGAGGAATAATGAGCAATGTCAATCCTAGGCGTTTAAAAAGAGGATCATTCTCATGAAATCCTGCATTCATGCAAGACACATTTAGTTAGGAGCATTTGATTCATTTCGATCATTGCATCCTAATCATTGAAGAAATCATTCTCATGACATTCTGCATCCAGGCAGATGTCATCCATAATACATTTAGTTAGGAGCATTAGAGTCGTTCCGATCATTGTATCCTAACCATTTTGCATAAGCATAAATACATAAAACTGATTTTACAGGACATGTCCTCAAGAGGACGGTGTCACAACGTCGATAAATTAGCAGATCTTGCCTTTCTGAGCGAAGCGGATCAAAAATAGCAGATTTGGCATTCCTAAAGTAGCAGGAGCAGATCGAAGATACAAATCTGGCATCCCTGAAGTTGCAGGAGCAGATTAAAGATAACGGATTTGGCAATTCCTGAAGTTGCAGGAAGCAAATCGAAGACATTAGTCTGGCGATCCCTGAAGTTGCAGGGAGCAGATTAAGATAGCAGATTTGGCAATTCCTGAAGTTACAGGAAGCAAATCGAAGACATTAGTCTGGCGATCCCTGAAGTTGCAGGGAGCAGATTAAGATAGAAAATCTGGCAATCCTGAAGTTGTAGGAGCAGATTGAAGATAGCAAATCTGGCAATCCTGAAGTTGCAGGAGCAGATTAAAGATAGCAAATCTGGCAATCCTGAAGTTGCGGGAGCGCAGATTGAAGATAGCATATCCGCAATCCCGAAGTTGCGGGAGCGATTGAAGATAGCATATCTGGCAATCCTGAAGTTGCGGGAGGCAGCGGATCGAAGCCATACAAGTCTTATTTCCTTGAAGTCCCAGTGGAGTAGGTGGAGGTTACAAATCCCTTCTCCCTGAGGTTATTGAGGATCAAACTATATTTTCGAGAAGTTTCAGTAAGAAGATCGAAGTTACGAATCTCTTCTCTCTGAATCCCTATTACCCCGAAGTCCCAGTGGAGTAGGTGGAGGTTACAAATCCCTTCTCCCTGAGGTTATTGAGGATCAAACTATATTTTCGAGAAGTTTCAGTAAGAAGATCAAAGTTACAAATCTCTTCTCTCTGAATTCCTATCACCCCGAAGTCCCAGTGGAGTAGGTGGAGGTTACAAATCCCTTCTCCCTGAGGTTATTGAGGATCAAACTATATTTTTGAGAAGTTTCAGTAAGAAGATCGAAGTTACAAATCTCTTCTCTCTGAATTCCTATCACCCCGAAGTCCCAGTGGAGTAGGTGGAGGTTACTAATCCCTTCTCCCTGAGGTTATTGAGGATCAAACTATATTTTCGAGAAGTTTCAGTAAGAAGATCGAAGTTACAAATCTCGTCTCCCTGAAATTCTACTGGAGCAAGTTGATACATCATTTCCCATACCCTGAAAGACGCGGTGAGGCTACTTGCCAAGAGGTCAAGATCTTACAAGACCGGGCAAAAATGGTCCCTTTGGAAGTCTTTGCTTCATTCTCGTTACACGACAACGAGCAAAGAGGGGCAGCTGTAGGAGCCCATTTTTGCCCGGGCCCATTAGCCAAACAAAACATTAACCAAAACAGAATTAAAACACCAAAATAAATAAAATCCCAAGATTAAGTGTCCAGTCCATTACAAAATTTCAAAACCCAATCAAAACCCAACAGAACCCAAATTTGCAAAACCCGAATGGCCCAATAACAGAGCAAGCCCAATGCCAAATGGCCCAAAATTTTGAAGGTTTCGGAAAACCCTAGAAGAGCTTCCAGAAGGTTCCAACGCCACAACAGCTTCCATCGCGCGTGTCCCCACGCGCACCCCGCAGCCTCCAGCGCACAGCCTCCGTACAAGCGTCGTCACCTCCTCAGCAACAGCCTCTCCCACGAACGAATGCACAACACCCACACCTGCAAAACAAATACAGCAGAGCAAACAACGTAGCAAATGACAGCAAAAAATAACAGAAAATACAGCTAGGCAAAAATGATTTTTGTATCTTTTATTTTTTTTTCCATTCGGCTATAAAGAGGGCTGAAATCATTTGTAAAGGGGGATCCATTTTTTTTTACGAACACAGATTACGAATCAATACAGAAGAAATACAAAAAAAGGCAAAAATCAAAAAAGAGAAAATCGAGAGGTTACTTTCAGATTTTTTTTTTCTTTGGTTTTCTTTCCCCCATTTTCCTGATTGCTATTTTCTTCTTTACTGCATGTGAAAGAACCAGAACCAAATAAAAGAAAGGAAGGACTTACCTTCGAAATACGGGCCGTAGGACGGCTTTCTCTGTCGTAATCGGAGCAAAGCGGTCCCATGAGATGGAGAACGTAAAGTGTCAGGGCTTGGTTCGGTTACCTGAGTTGGATTCTGCCCTCGTTCTCTCCGTCGCGATCGGGGTTGGACAGTGGTGGATCGAATCGAGTTTTTGGGATCACCTCTCGCCGTTGATTGCGGCGTTTGAGTAGTTAGCAGGAGAGGGTTTCGGGATTGTGGCTGAAAATAAAAATTGAAATGGGGTTAGGGTTAGTTTAAAATGGTATTTAATTTGGTTTTTAAATAGGTTTTTGTTCATTAAGAGAAACAACGACGTTTGCTATAGCTTTAAACAAGGCCGTGTAAAATTACCCTGACCCGACCTGTTTTGAAACCGCAGGATCCGCGTGCCTTTTGTAACAGTGGAGTATTTGCACATTAAGTCTCTATTTATTGCATTGTTCTTCAATTAAACCTGTTCTCTAATTTGTTTGTTCTTCTAAATTGATCTCTGTAATTTACTTGCATTTTCAATCTGATCCATTCAGCATTCTGTGTTTTAATCATGTGATTATTTATACATTTAGTCTCTAATTACTTGTTAGCATTATAATTAGATCCTTTTCATATTTAATAGTTTGATTGGCTATAAATTAACCTATTGATTTTGTTTTTGTTTTAGTAAATTGTGTTTTTTATTATTATTAAATTAACTGATTTATTAGTTTTTAGTAAATTATTTCGAATTAACTTATCTGTTTTAAATTATTCATATATATATATATATATATTATTATATGTTTTATTTTCTTGTATACAAAAATGATTATATTACATGAACAAATGTTTTTTTCCATAAAATTTGATTTAAATTCCTTGTACATATATATATATTATTGATTTTATAATATTTTGTATATATGTATGCCTTTATCAAATATTTTTTATATATTAAGTCCCTTATAAAAATTCACGTACATAAAATTTTTTCAAAAAAACAAGGCAATATTTGAGAGTTTAGAAGTACAGAAAATTACATCCTAACGTGCTGGGTGTCAATTTTTCATTCAACTAAATAACCAAACACCCTTTTCATATGATTTGAAGATCAAAGATGATCTCGGTGTCAGAGTATGAATGTGTTATATCCTAACGTGCTGGGTATGATACTTTTATTTCTTTGAAACGAGTTAATCTTGAGATTCAATTCCAATTTAATGAATTTTTTTTACCCTAAATATTTTCAAGTTTTCGACGTTAGGACAATATTAATCAATTTGGTACCAACTTTGGGCGTTGCAAGGGTGCTAACCCTTCCTTGCACGTAACCGACTCCCGAACCCGTTTTTTGAATTTCGCAGACCAAAATATTTTTATAGGTGACCAAATTACACCTAAACAAAAAGGATTGGTGGCGACTCCTTATTTTTTAAAGTCGATCCTCATTTTCCAAACCCGAAATAAAAAATGGTTTCGACATTTATTATAATTTAATTTTTATATCTTTAATAAAATAAAAATTGTTTTTTATTTATTTTTTGGAATTTAATTTAAATTTTTATATCTTAAATAAAATAAAAGTTGTTTTTTATTTTTTATTATAATTTAATTTTTATATCTTTAATAAAATAAAAGTTGTTTTTTTATTTTTTTTGTATTTTAATTTAGTTTTTATATCCTAAATAAAATAAAAGTTGTTTTTTATTTTTTCATTGTAATTTATTTTTTATATTTTTAATAAAATAAAAGTTGTTTTATATTTTTTTATTGTAATTTAATTTATTTTTTATATCTAGAAACTAAGAAGAAATGGATGAATTAGGACTAAATTGAATAAGTGAAAAAGTATGAGGGTTAATTTGTAATTTTATCAAATGGATGTTGATCCAATGTATGAATTTTGAAGGATCGTAAGGGGCAAAATAATCATTTAGCAAGAAAGATGATTTTGAAGAATAATGATGATGGTGATATTGTAGATTAATTGAATAACTTTTTGTTTTGTTTTCCAACTTAGTCCTTCTACAAAAGTTCACCATTTTCATCAAGAAATTAAAAGAATTTTCATAGCCACCAAGAGACAAAAATGATAAGGAGACTATCAACTATTCTGATTTGGACACGAGCGAGATGTATGGCCTGGGTTCCTACACCATCCGAATAACTTCCGTTGGTTGGCCGTTTCTCGGATATCCATAATGTTGCGTATTCCAGTCGAGCAAGGTCGACCATTTGGTTTGCGACGCAGTTCCCTATCCGGTAACAACTTATACGGAGCAAGCGATCTGATGACCACTTACGTTCATCCGGGATCGGTGGGAATACGTGTCTCCACACGTTGTACATGTATTCTATTTTATACACTTCGTCGACATAGCTCATGGGATCCAGACGGAGATTCTGACAAGCCGCAAGTATGCATCAAATATCCCACAGTCGCAGGTCCTATTTCTCAAGCGTACACGCTATTGCCCGCCAACAATACCTTGGTTCGGTCTGTCAAACTCCGTCACACGAAACCATAGTTTGTCGCGATCGTGACACACTGTGTGCATGGTGTTGGCCCGTGCCTTCGCCTTGTTAATTTCTCGCAATACCTTCGCGCACCATACATGGCCTCCCTGCATTTGGCCTTTATAACTTGCTGCTCGCTTCGAAAATAGTGCCGCTAAACGAAAATATGTCTCTCGCACAACCGATGTTATCAGCAAATGACGCGTTCCTTTTAGATCAGATTTTATGCATTCGGCCAGGTTTGAGGTCATATGACCATATCGTAGGTCGCTGTCGTATGCTTGTGTCCACTGTTCGAAAGGTATGTTGCATAGGTAGTTTGCGCCTTCTTCGTTAACTGAGCGCAAACTCGCCAACATCTCGTGAAAACTGTCCTTATTGATCTCGTACCCTGCCAATATAAGTTGATAGCGAATATTACATACCACTCTTCAATTAAGAATAAATTAAATATTACAAACGAAATTATATTAATAGATATTACATACCCATGTTGGTCACTTGCCGTCTTTCACTTGTAGATCGATGTTGCCCGTGGTAGTTGGACGCAACATGCCTTAGGCAATATCGATGGTGTGTGCGATGCCACAGGCTTTCCTGTCGCTCTATTGCGGCTAGTATTCCGGGCCCCGGATGCGATATAACGCATATATCAGGTTGAGGAGCGAACATGCCTCCTTAACCTAGATAGAAAGAAATCCCGATCATCACCTCCCGGTGTTATTGCAAATGCAATTGGAAGGATTCTCCCACTGCCATCTTGTGCCACAGCTAGCAATAGCCGATGCGTATATCTACCATACATAAAGGTACCGTCAATTTGTACCAATGGCTTGCGATATAGAAATGCGTCTCGGCATTGCTTAAATGTCCGAAAATGCACGCTGAACACTTGGCATCCACGGAGCAATCGATCGTTGTAGTACGCCGGATTCCGTTTCAAGGTCCGTTATCTTTGCGCTCGGACATATCTCTCCAAAGACTGACACCACTGCCACACTTCATTATATAAAGCGTCCCACCGACCATGTAACTTTTCCAACGCCTTCTGCTTAGCTATCCAAGTCTTCCAGTAAGAGGGCGTGTACCCCAATTGGCTACGAATATTGCCAATTAAGGTAAACCTCGAAGTCTTGGGATCCGCCTTCACCGTCGATATTATTAAGTCACCCAACATCTCAGAATCCATCTTGGGATGATCTTGTGAAACACCTGTCAACGAAGTACGTTAAATAATGCAACATTATGTAATATCAGTATTATTCAAAAACCCTAAACACCTAGTGATACTGTATCGGCAAGACATGTATGTAGACCTTTGTAGTTTTTAATCTCCCACAAGCATGTCCTTTTCCTCAGCGAGGCCATGATTTTCCATGAACATGTACCATCTTGCACTGCACACTTGGCCTCGTACTTATCGAGTTTGGATTTAACCACGTTGTAGTTAACCCCGTTCTTGATGCTATATTATTTCAATGCACCAAGAAAACTATCCTTGTTGGAAAACTCTTTACCAACTTCTAATTCGCCCGAATCCAATGACAAACTTGTACGGTCACGCCTTCTGTGTGGTAGTTCAGGAAACTCCAATGCATCGTCTTGAGATAGATCGACATTATGCATGTGGGCTGGAGGCGAGTACGCCCTGAACCGCGGATCTTCTTCTTCTTCATTTGAACCCCCTTCAACATCTTCAGGTACGGTTGGAACAGGCTCCGGTTCAGAAAATAATGCAACTTCTGCACCATCGGGGCCTAGCTCTCGAGGTGGATCCACATCGGACTCATCATCCGACCCACCATCATCTGCATCGAACGAGGGCCCCTCACAGGTGGATGTCGTGGGGAGTACAGTATCCCTTCTTAAACAACTTTCGTAACGTTCCCAATCATATGTGGATTGCCAACCACTAGAAGTTGATGACGTTCCCCAATACGTATTTCTAGCATCGAACGTCGAAGGAAGGATATGCATGTCCCATCCACCAACCGAGTGTCGTGCAGGGGTTGTGTTTTCCATACTACCACCAAACACCGGGCGCTTCAGTGTTCTCGCCTCCCACTAGCAGTGTGTCGGCTTGGGGTCGTGTATTCCCCTCCAACAAAGCGATAGATGTTGAAGTCAAAGGAAGATCACTTGGCGATGAAAATTGTACATATACCTCAAGATAGGGTGATCCACTGGCAAGATGAGTCTCCAACATTGCCTCCAAGCTTCGATGACCTTTGATGTCGAATGAGTCATATCTCACGGGATCAACCGAAGCACAAAATCTATACTTAATAGACTGAACTTTCATTGGCGTTGTTCCGAAGATTTTACGCCAAATTCTTTTGCGAAGTTCTGTCAAATCTATGTTCTGGTTAAAAACCATTCGCGCTGTGTTTTCCGATAAAAAAATAACACCGTTTTTGGTGTCACAAACCTCACCATCATAGTAAATAATAGCACTAATACGTTCACTCATCTTCAGTTTCTATTTTACTTTTGCCTCAATTTCTATTATGCAACCTAAGAATGAAATTTGGCTCATTTATAGTTTAAGGATTGCCAGAGACTACTGTAGCAAAAGAGCATCCACGTGGGAGCTTTTTTCAGTACTCTTGCTGACAGTGCATCCTGCTTGAAGCGTTTTGGTCACTATTTGTTCAGAAACGTCTTCTCAAAATTATTTTGCCAGAGACTACTTTTGTAAAAGAGCGTCCACGTGGGAGCTTTTTTCAGTACTCTTGCTGACAGTGCATTTTGCTTGAAGTGTTTTGGTCACTATTTGTTCAGAAACGTCTTCTCAAAATTATTTTGCTAGAGACTACTATAGCAAAAGAGCGTCCACGTCGGAGCTTTTTTTAGTACTCTTGCTTGGATATGCAGCATTCTCGCTTGAAGCGTTTTGGTCACTATTTGTTCGTAAACGTCTTCTCAAAATTATTTTGCCGAGACTCATCAGAGCAAAAGAGCGTCCACGTGGGAGCTTTTTTCAGTACTCTTGCTGACAGTGCATCCTGCTTGAAGCGTTTTGGTTACTATGTGTTTAGAAACGTCTTCTCAAAATTATTTTACCAGATACTACCGTAAAAAAAATCAAATAATTTTTATATTGCTGATATATTTTTCCCAAAACCCTAAACCTAAAATTATTTTATTTAATTAACCCTAAAATCTAGTTCATTAGACCCTAAAACCATAAACCATAGCCCTAAAACCCCTAAACCCTAAGACCCTAAAAACTATAAACCATAGCCCTAAAACCCTAAAAACCCATACCCTAACCCTAAAAACAACTGAAAAACCTATCGGGGAAAAGGGCAAAAACGCGTCCACGAGGGAGCGTTTTTGCCACATCAGCAAAGCGTGCCCTTAAGGACACGATTTTGGATGATGTGGCACAAAGCGCTCCCTCGTGGACGCGCTTTCCTGCTGCATCACCTGAAAACGCGCTGACGTGGACACGTTTTCGGGGGAAATGACCCTTTCTGGTAAATAATTATTTAATAGGTCATTTTCTGTAAATTTTGTATAAAAATGGTATTTTCTGGTAAAATACCTGAAAAAATGGGTATAGTTTTTTTTTTAAAAATATTTAGGTCTGTTTGAACATCTCAATTTATATTTGCGGTAAATTTTTAGGTAAAATAAGATGATAATGATAATTTTTAGGCACCTTTCGTTTACTGGAATTGAATATGGTTGTAATGGAATAGAGTTGTAATCAATAATTTAATTATTTGGTTGAATGTGATAGATGTTATAAAAGCATAAGGAAAAAACTGAACTGACCAGGGTACTCTTAGTAGAATTCTTTTTGAGTAAATAATTACTGTTATTGCTATCAAATTTTAATAAGATTATTATTAAGTATAATTTAACAATAAATAATTTAATAATATTTTAATATAATTATTATTAAATGTAATTTAATAAAAATAAGATATATAATTTAATAACATTCTTAACATATTTTTTAATATATAAAATATTTTATTTTAAATTATAGGGTTAAAATATAAAATTAGTAACCGAACTTGTCCATTTTTCCCAGATTGGTACTTATAGTTTTTTTTCCCAGATTGGTATCCAAACTTTTTTTTTGTCACCTAAATTGGTACCCAAGTCTAACGCTGTTAATTTTTTGCTGATGTGACAATGTTGGCCAATCGCGCGCCACCACGTGGCATCCTATTGTACCTTTTTTTGTTTTTATTATATTTTTTATTTTCATTCTTCCCTTTTCTTTCTTTTTCTTTTTTTTTTGGCATGCTTCCACCTTTTTGATAGCAAGATAAATTCGTATTTTTAATATATTTATTTTTGGCTAATTATCTTCCCTTCTCTTTCTTTTTCTTTTTTTTTTGGCATGCTTCCACCTTTTTGATAGCAAGATAAATTCGTATTTTTAATATATTTATTTTTGGCTAATTATCAAATAAAATGCTATTAAATTTGGATTTTTCTTACAAGGAATGAAGTTGGTGTGCCGAATTCAAACTCTTACAAAAAATGGCTAAATTGGAACAAAAAGCAAAGAGGATGGCTTGATTGAAAGATTGAAGATTCAAAGATGATTGGATAAAAATTGAATGGTTGAAGATATTTTTTAAAAGTGGCTGGATAAAGATTGAATGATTTTTGATATTTTTACAACTCTGTAATTAGTTTAAATTCTAGTTTAAATTTGATTTTTAAATTTAGAATTATTTAGTGATAATATATAGAATTATTTAGTAATAATATTTAGGAAAAATCTTGCTAAATTTTAGCACTAAAAGTGTGTATAAATACCTAGTAGCTACAACTAATTGAACACACTTATTTTACCTTGGCATTTAATAAATTCTTTTTTTTCTCCCCTTTCCTGCGCCATCTTTATCCTGCTATTGCTATTCTGTTTCATTTTTTTTTACTTTCAATCTTTTGGTTTAATTGCCTTCCAAGGCCCTTCCTCTTTCCATTACCCACAATTCCACAAATCTATTTTCAAGGCATATTTTTTTCCATGATTAACTAAATCCCTTTTAGCTTTAGACTGAAAATTACTCCAACAAAACAATCGTGAGATTCGAACCCGCTCAAAAAAACCCCTCAACGCAATATTTTCTATCTCTCCGGTATATGGGATAGTACAAATTTGTCCTTTAAAGTTGATTCAGCTTCAATTCAAAAAGTGAACGCTGGGTTGGAGTTTTTGGCATACAGTTGGGAAGACGAATCGGCCGTGCTGTGTTCGAATTCCCGCGAACAAATTGGCGTGTCTAGGTAGGAAGAGCCAGTTGGATTCCGTCAAGGGAGATAGAGATCAGATTTAAACGACCCAAGCGGTTGAGGCTGTTGATTCGAGTTGGGCTTTTCAGATCGCAAGGCTATCGAAATCTTAAATTGCGAACACGTGTATCACAGTTAGAAGTTTGGCAAAAGTCAGTTTGCAGGTCGTACCGGGATTGATTACATAAGGAAAAGTTGGTGATCAGGACGTTCTTGGTCGCTATAACCAACTTATTGCTTGGAAGGGAAAATTTATTTCAAGGATCGATTCAAGATTGGAGTACACCGAGGCTAAGGCTAAGTTTAAAAATATTTTATTTACCAATTTATTTTATTTTTAAATTTATTTTTGCATTTTCGAATCTTATTTTATTTTATTACACTTCATGTTTCTTTATTTTATTATCTTAATCAATTTAAACCCCCCATTTTTTTCAGCACTACTACACACAAGTCGTGGGCACGACTATGGTCGCCACAACGAATTTGGTCACAAGGAAAGGCGAAATTAGATAACCAGTCCCCGTGGATTCGACCCTACTACTCTATATTTCAATTTATTGTTATATTTGTCGTAGGAATTTATATTTGGTGGTTTCAACGCCCATCAAATTTTGGCGCCGTTGCCGGGGATTGGTGTAAATTTCTAATTTTTGTTTGTTTTCTTTATGGCCAGGTCAGAATCAGGGACTCTAGCATTTGAACCTGAGATAGAAAAGTTGGCTCGTACAATTCAAAGAGAAGCTATTCGGCACGGTAAACAACCACAACCTGATTTTGAAGAAGGATCTTACACCAAAGATATCTACTCATCTGAAGATTCAGACGAAATGGCAGATCAAACTATACGCCAACTTGCAACTGCACCAGATGAACAACAACAGCTGTGCATAACTTAACCGGCGGGCGAAACACCGTTCGAGTTAAAGTTGGAATTAATACATTTATTGCCTACTTTCCGTGGTTTGAAAAATGAGAACCCATGTACTCATCTGAAAGAGTTCCACATGGTTTGTCTGAGCATGAAACCAGAAGGAGTAACTGAGGATCAAATAAAACTACGAGCTTTTCCTTTTTCATTAGCTGCCTCTGCTAGAGAATGGCTGTTTTATTTACCTCTGGGATCTGTTAATACTTGGACTGATATGCATCGATTGTTTCTTGACAGGTTTTTTCTAGTAGCTCGAGCAGTCGAATTAAGGAGGAGTATAGTCGAAATACAATAAAAAGAAGCAGAATCACTCTATGAATATTGGGAGCGATACAAGAAGTTGCGCGCAAGTTGCCCACAACATGGTCTGTCTGAACAGTCACTCATACAGTATTTTTACAAGGGGTTACTCCCAATGGAAATAAAGATGATTGATGCCGCTAGTGGAGGGGCTCTTGTGAACATGACTCCCCAAAGAGCTAGGAAATTAATTTCGACTATGGCTATAAATTCTCAACAGTATCGACCACCTATGGAACCTACGAGAAGGGTTCATGAGCTAAGTACTCATTCCATAGTAAATAAGATTGATGGACTTACTAATGAGGTTAAAAATATGCTTGCAGGACAGACGAACCTAGCTCGGTTGTGTGGAATTTGTGCTAAGCTTGATCATCTTACCGATTCGTGGCCGATTTTACTTAAGGACATAGCTACACAAGTAGATGTCGTTGGGAACTTCCCAGGGCCACCTCAAAGGCGTAATGATCCATATTCAAACACGTACAATGCAGGATGGAGGGATCACCCAAATCTAAGATATGGATCGAACCCTCGATACAATCAACCATTTCAACCAAGGCAACCTCTGCCTCAACAATATCAACCTCCAAAGTCATCTCTCGAAACCATAGTAGAAAGACTAGCCGTTAGCACTGAAAAGTTCCAATAAAAGACTAAAGCGCATCTCCAGGAAATGGATCAGAAAATAAGTAAGTTAGCTTTTACGGTTAGTCGTTTGGAGAACCAAGGAAAATTATCATATCAAACCGAGCCGAATCCACGTCCAAATACAAGTGCTATGACTGTAAAGAATGGGAAAGAGTCAGAACTAGTGCCTGGCATGAACCGTGACCACAATGTTGAACAGGAAGCCGAACCAGCAGCTCTTACTAAACCGGCACCTCATAAACCATTTGTTGTACCTCCTCCGTACCCTGGAAGGCTTGCCCAAGTTAAAAATGAACGAGAGGAAAAAGAAATCCTTGAGATATTCCGAAAAGTAGAAATTAATATTCCTTTACTTGATGCTATTAAACAGGTTCCACGCTATGTAAAATTTTTAAAAGAATTGTGCACCGGCAAAAAGAAGCTTTAAGGAAATGAATGGGTGAATGTGGGAGAAAACGTTTCTGCAGTGCTACAAAGGAAAATCCCGCCGAAGTGTAAGGACCAATGTATGTTTTATATATCCTGCAAAATAGGTAACATTGGCAGAAATAAAGCCATGTGTGATTTAGGAGCATCTATTAATGTAATGCCTTTATCTATTTTTAAATTGCTAAACATTGGTCCTTTGAAAGAAACATGGGTGATTATTCAATTGGCAGACAGGTCATGCGTACATCTAGAAGGGGTGCTGGAAGATGTCTTCGTAAAGGTAAATGAACTAATTTTTCCTGCAGACTTTTACATCATCGATATGAAGGACGACTACTCAAAAAATGCTTCTGATATTTTACTCGGGAGACCATTCCTAAGTACCACACGTACAAAGATTGATGTTCGTTGTAACATCCTAAAAATTTAGTATCGATATGTTGCATGATTTTGGTGCTTAGCTTATGAATGAGTCAATTTGTGTGTTTAATATAGTCTTGAGAAGGCTCGGGATTTATTCAGAATTAGAATAAATTTTAGTAATGAGTACTTTATTGAAATGGAACAAGTAACCTTGATGCTTAAGGTAATTAAGTGGTAAAAATATAGCAAAAAATGAGCCATTGGTTAAGAGGTTATGCGCAACATGTACGGTCTTGAGGAGAGAGGTTCGAATCCTCTAGTATGCATTTTGTGAATATTATTTTTTTTGCTCTTTCCTAGCAAGTGTCGGCCAAGCTTTATTCTTGGTAAGTTAGACTTTTATTTTTATGGTATGATGGCTAAGAGATATGGTAAGAGTGAACTTAAGGAAAGAAATCATGAGCTTATGGCAAGTAAGGGGTGACACAAGGCACTTCTTAAGGGATGTGTTTTGGAAAGTTTGGAATGGCCAAGCTTTGTCCATGACCTTGGACGGTTTTGGGGGCTAGGGGGGTGGCTGAAATTTTGTTGTAGGCATTGGTAAGGATGTGTAGCTAGTGGTTACTCTCATTTTGGTCATTTTTGTTTTTCCCAAAACACTTTTCTTTTCATTTTTTTCTCTCATAGCCGAATGCACTTTAGGCTTTGGGTAAACATCTTGGTTTTTCTTCTTTTGGTCATTTCTTTTTGACCATTTGGTCATATTTTGCCAAACCTCTCAAATTCTTTTCTCCTAGTGCCGAAAATATCAAAACACAAAAGCCATTTCTTTTCTCGTCTCCTCCATGGCCAAATGTTACTAGTATTATTTTCTTTTTTTTTTCTTTCTTCTTGACCGAACCTTCCTCTTCACCTATATTTTCTTATCAATCGTTTTCTTTGCTATCGTTGTGATTATTCGGTAAAAACCCTCTTCGATTCTTTATTTTTTTCTTCTTTTCTTTGTCGAATTTACTCTTGATTTGGGAGGGTCTTTTGACCGAAAATATCCTCTATCTCTCTCTTAGACAATCTTTTTCGTCTTTATAGTGACATAGAAAAAAGGCCGAAACTCGGAGTGTTCATAATCATCGTGAATTGCTAGGATTCGGTTCAAAGTGATAAGGTAAGGGTTTCTATCAAGGACTTCCATATTACTCATTATTTCGTCAAAGATGGGTGACAAATCGATTCTTATCTTAGGGACGTTATCGCTCGATTTTCATCCCGTGAACGTAAGATTTCGTGGTAAGCCGATTTCGCCCTTAAAACCTATAGACTTAATTTCCTAAATATTAATTGGACTAATATTGTTTTGTCAATGGAGGCAAACAAGATAGGGTCGAAAAGGGAAGTGAATAGTGTTCGGAAGAGGGGCGGATTCGCTATTCCCTCTAGATTCAAGCGAAGGGCTATTTCGGCAATTCGAGACTTTCCACCGGGTTGTGGACCCTCATTCAGGGAGAATCAATTATTCGAAGTTGTTTGTAGTTCGGAGCCTTTAGCTGTTCGGGGTTTTCCACCGGGTTGTGAATCGTCAACCGGGGAGAATCGACAAATAGTTGTTGTTCGAGATTCCGAGGGTAAAAATCTAGACCGCTTACTTTAGCATAGATTTATGTTAAGTATTAGTGTTCTAATCAAGCGTGACATGTATTTAGGTATTGACGAGCGGGAAAGTATAGTTCTCACCGTAATCAGGTGTGTAACCTCACACTTATCTCATGGGTTAGATGAATATACCGTAATTAAGCATTAGACTAAAAATCGCAAGGTTGGTGAAATCAGAAAATATGGTATATTAATACTTTAGTGTAAGTGCATGAAATCGGTATTAAAATTGTGAAATGGGCCAAACTGTGAAATGGGCCAAATTGTGAAATGGGCCAAATTGTAATACGGGCCAGTTTGTAATAAATCTTATACGGACTTTATGGTGGAATTATCATATGAATAATTATTATGCATTTTATATACATGATTGCATGGGATGGGATATTGATGAAGAGAAGATTTGGTAGCTCTGCTACATTATTCTGGTGGCTCTGCCATAAATATTGTAAATGGCCACTGGCCTGCGAATTATTGAATTAAACGGCATAATGCCTGCGATTGGTGTGTTGGCGGGGTGGGTGACTAAAGCTCCCCACAGGTGTCTTTGGTTGGTACGGGTGGTGTGTAGGGGATGAAAATTTAGGTATGGTTGGGAATTTCATATTACATGCATTTTACACATGTTAAATTCATATATTTGTAAATGGGCTTAGGCCCAATTAATGCTTAAATGGTTTTGGCCCAGATGAACTTGGTAAGTGGGTTACACATCGAGTTCTAAGTAACTCACCCCGCTTCCTTTACCCTTCTCGTAACGATCGAAGAATGGAGGCTTGGGCGGGGATGACTTCGTGGAGGCCATACTTCAAATAATGGTTTTATGAGCTTTGAACTACTCCTAAGTATTTTTAATTAATTACTATTTCAGCTATGATGTAATAAGGCCTATGGTATTATTTTTATGGATTTTTACTTGTGGATGGATTTTAATTATGTTTAAATACTAAAATGGGACTATTCTATTTTTTTTTATAAATGTTTTCTTAAATTCTCATGCAAAAAGGGATTTTTCTTAAATATTTTATTCTCGTAAATTTTTCTGTAAAATTCTTTAAGAATCTTGTTTTCAAATTTCCTTTTGAACTCTTTTAAACTTCTCGTAAAATTTTTACCAATTAATTTCTAAGTTTTAATTTATAAACTCTTATGTCTTAAATCATAGATTTTAAATTAACCTCGGTTTTAATAAACTTCAATTCCAAAATAGTTGAGGATCTGTTTTATTTAAATCAATAAATGACTAGATTTACGTTCGTTTTGTGTGACATACCAAATCTGGTCTTAACGCATAGACTAGGGTTTGGGGTGTTACATTTTATGGTATCAGAGCCAGTTTCAAAACTCGGCTGTGGTTTGGGTTCAACAACAATTTTTGTTTAAAGTCAAGTTTTAATTTATAGAATTTATGTTTTAAAGGTAGTATGGCACCACGAGCATCCGGCACCAAGTCAAGTAAGTATTCGTATATTGAATGTTTATTATAGTGATATGATCATAGGAACACTCTAGAACTTCTAGTTTTAGGTGTTGAAACAGTAGAGATTGAGACTATAGGATGTGATTACAAAAACAACTCTATCTCTTATATCTCATAAAATATCGTTAGTAAACACTGAAATAGTATTCTGATTCATAAAACTTGTAATCAGATTAAACCGAAATAGTCAAAATGAGCGCTAGAGGACATGGACGTGGTAGGCGTGGCCGTGGTAGAGGCCGAGGTGCTAGGGTTGCGTCTGAAATGTCGGGACATATACTAGAAATGGACGCACTTGCATCACTCGGGACTGAGACTGGATCACATGATCATACGAGGGAGGACATTGCCTTGACCCAAGCAATGTTACGAGTCTTGGAAAGGGTTGCTGGAGCTAGAACTGGGCCAGCAGCTCGTGGATCAATTTCGGAACGACTTAGATCGAGTGGTGCCGAAGTTTTTAGGGGTATTTCTGGAGTAGCCCCAAATGTTGCGGAATATTGGCTCGAGGCTGTAGAGCGGATTATAGATGACCTGGAGTGTACTGCCGAGCAGAAATTAAGAGGAGCTGTGTGCTTGTTGAGGGACGAGGTGTATCAATGGTGGCTTACTGTTCGAGAAGGCACCCAGGCTGAACGTGTGGATGCCCGGAGGAAGGAATTCTTGAATCTGGTTCAAGGGAATAAGACAGTGGCAGCTTACGAGGCAGAATTTCTTCGCTTGAGTCGTTATGCTCGCAAAATAGTACCGACCGATCATGAGCGCTGTGTACGTTTTGAGGATGGGCTAAATGATGAGTTACGGGTACTGATAGCTCCGCAACAAGAAACGATTTTTGCCATGCTTGTGGAGAAAGCCAAGATAGCCGAAGAGGCTAAGAACTCAGAACGTCAGAACCGGGAAAGAGTTAGAGGCAAGAGGGATTTTAAGTACTCGGGTTCTACTAAAAGGTTTCAAAAGAGGCCTCGGAGTGATGAGCCAGCTCAAGCTACAGCATCTGTGGCTACCAATCAGATTCGAGAATGTGCGGACTGTGGGAAACGACACTTTGGGGAATGTTGGAAGAGAACTGAAGGTTGTTTTAATTGTGGTTCCAAGGATCACCAGTTTAGGAATTGCCCTCAACGGACTGCTACGACTCAAGAAGCTCGTAACCCTGATGCACAGCCAGTCAAAGGCGCTCAACAGCCACCGAGAGGCCGTGGACCAGGTCGTGGTGGTAATGGGGCTGGACGTGGTCAAGGTGCACCGGGTCGAGGTAATGGCTTCAGGGGTAACGCGAAGGCAAGACAGCCGGGGTTGGTCTATGCGGTCAGGCGTCGTGAAGATGGCGATGCACCTAATGTGATAACTGGTACGTTCTTCATCCTTGATGTACTTGTTACTGCTTTGATAGATATCGGGTCTACCCACTCGTATGTTGCTAGTGCCATATCTGGAAACCTGAATATTAGATCCGAGATTTTCGATAGAGAGATGATGGTAATTAGTCCTTTAGGACAATCGCTAATCGTGAATAAATTGTATAGAGACGTGCCTTTAGAAATTCAAAGAGAAATATTTTTGGCGGATTTGATGGAACTGCCTTTCGGCGAGTTCGATCTTATTTTGGGCATGGATTGGTTGGTAAAGCACCGGGCGCAATTGGATTGTGCTGAAAAGCGGATGTCAATAAGGACTTTGGATGATAATGAGGTAGTAATGATAGGCGAGCGAAGGAACTTTTTGGCAAATATGGTATTTGCTTTAAAGGCAGAAAAGTTGGTGCGAAAAGGGTATGGAGCATTCCTAGCCTTCATCAGTGCTTTGGATGCCAAGGAACTATCGGTGGAAATTGTCAGAACGGTGAAAGAATTTCCAGATGTTTTTCCCAAGGAACTTCCGGGTCTACCTCCAGATCGGGAAGTAGAATTTGGCATTGAGCTTTTGCCCGAAACGGCTCCGGTGTCCATTTCTCCTTACAGAATGGCGCCGAATGAGTTAGCGGAGCTTAAAGCTCAAATTCAAGAATTGTTGGATCGGGGATTTATTCGACCGAGTGTGTCTCCGTGGGGGGCACTGGTTTTGTTCATCAAGAAGAAGGATGGGTCGATGCGTATGTGCATTGATTATAGGTAGTTGAATAAATTGACGATCAAGAATAGGTATCCATTGCCGAGAATCGACGACTTGTTTGATCAATTGAGGGGAGCTTCAGTTTTCTCCAAGATTGATTTGAGATCGGGTTATCATCAACTCAAGGTTAAGGAGGCAGATATTCATAAGACGGCATTCCGAACCCGTTATGGACATTATGAGTTTTTGGTGATGCCATTTGGTTTGACCAATGCACCAGCTGTATTTATGGACATGATGAACTGAGTCTTTCAACCCTATCTAGACCGGTTTGTGGTGGTGTTTATAGATGATATCTTGGTATATTCGAGGAATGAAGAAGAGCATGACTCATATTTGCGCACAGTATTTCAAATACTGCGAGAGAAGCAACTTTATGCCAAATTCAGTAAGTGTGAATTTTGGCTGAAGGAGGTGACTTTCTTGGGGCACGTTGTGTCAGCCGAGGGAATCAGAGTTGATCCTCGGAAGGTAGAGGCGGTGTTGGATTGGAAACCACCGAAGGCAGTGGCTGAGATTCGGAGTTTCTTAGGTTTGGCTGGTTATTATAGACGCTTTGTTGAGGGGTTTTCATTGATTGCTGCACTCCCTAACTAAGCCATTTGCGAAGGGAGTACCTGTGGTGGACCGATAAACAACAAGAGAGTTTCAAAAATCAAGAAGATTTTGACTAAGCGCCAGATCTTGATTCAACTTGAGGCTGGAAAAGAGTTTATCGTTTACTGTGATGCGTCACACACGGGTTTAGGATGTGTGTTGATGCAAGGTGGAAAAGTGGTGGCTTATGCTTCTTGTCAGTTAAGGCCGCACGAAGTCAACTATCCTACTCATAACTTGGAGTTGGCTGTGGTGGTTTTTGATTTAAAGATATGGAGGCACTATCTCTACGGTGAGAAGTCTATCATTTATACGGATCATAAGAGTCTTAAGTACCTCCTTACCCAAAAGGAGTTGAACTTGAGACAACGGAGGTGGGTGGAGCTGTTAAAGGATTATGACTTCTCAATCGAGTACCATCCTGGAAAGGCTAACGTGGTGGCAGATGCATTGAGTCGTAAGGTAGTATCGGAGTTAAGAGCAATGTTTGCTCATCTTAGTTTGTATGAGGATGGCGATCATAGCGAACTTCAGTGAAGCCTTTGTGGTTAGAATAGATCAAGGAAAAGCGATTATCGATGAAAAGTTGGGTCCGTTAATGCAACAAGTCAAAAGTGGTGTAATAGGGGATTTTGGAATGAACAAGGATGGAGTGCAGTGTTTTCGTGGAAGAGTTTGTATGCCCATGGATTCGGATTTGAGATTAATGATTTTGCGTGAGGCGCATAGTAGCCCTTATGCTATGCACCCCGGAGGAAATAAGATGTATCGAGACCTCCGTGAGTAGTATTGGTGGCCAAGGTTAAAGCGGGAGGTTACTGATTTTGTGGGTAAGTGCTTGACTTGTCAGCAAGTGAAGGCAGAACATCAATTACCGTCGGGTTTATTGCAACCGGTAAAGATTCCTCTATGGAAATGGGAGCAGATAACGATGGACTTTGTTAGTGGGTTGCCCTTAACACCTACTAAGAAAGATTCTATCTGGGTGATAGTGGATCGATTGACAAAGACTGTTCATTTTCTACCGGTTAAATGCGATTACTCATTGCGAAGTTGGCTAAGTTGTATGTATCAGAGATTGTGAGGTTGCATGGGGTACCAAAGTGTCTATTATATCGGACAGGGGACCCTAGGTTCACATCACGCTTTTGGAAAGCTTTACATGAGGCTCGGGAACAAAGTTAAACTTCAGCACGGCTTTTCACCCTCAGTCAGATGGTCAGTCGGAAAGAGTAATCCAGATTTTGGAAGACATGTTAAGGGGTTGTGTGATTGACTTTAGAGGTAGTTAGGAAGATTTTCTACCGTTGGCAGAGTTCGTGTATAATAACAGTTACCAATCTAGTATCCAAATGGCACCCTATGAAGCATTATATGGTCGTAGGCGTCGTACCCCTACTTGTTGGACTGAATTGGGGGAACGACAGTTGTTGGGTCCTGAATTGATATCTGAGATGGAAGAAAAGGTAAAGGTGATTCGAGCACGGTTAAAGGAAGCTTCGGATAGACAAAAGTCGTATGCGGATCTGAAGTGTAAGAATATTGAGTTTGCGGTGGGAGATCAGGTCTTTCTGAAAGTTTCACCTTGGAAGAAGATTTTCAGATTTGGAAGGAAGGGCAAGTTGAGCCTTAGGTTCATTGGACCGTACCGTGTGTTGAAGCGTGTAGGACCAGTGGCCTATCAGCTTGAATTACCTCCGGAGTTGAGTCAGATTCATAGCGTCTTCCATGTCTCTATGTTAAGGCGTTATCGATCGGATCCGTCTCACATAATACCGGTAGAAGAAGTGGAGATAAGGCCGGACTTGTCTTTCGAGGAGGAACCAGTGAAAATCTTAGATCGTGATGTTAAGGTGCTAAGAAAGAAGACTGTGCCGTTGGTTAAGGTTCTATGGCAAAATCACGGAGCGGAAGAAGCTACGTGGGAGCCTGAGGATGCAATTCGGCAACAATATCCTCACCTCTTTTAACCAGGTAAATTTCGAGGACGAAATTTTCTTTAAGGGGGGTAGAATTGTAACATCCTAAAAATTTAGTATCGATATGTTGCATGATTTTGGTGCTTAGCTTGTGAATGAGTCAATTTTTGTGTTTAATATAGTCTTGAGAAGGCTCGGGATTTATTCAGAATTAGAATAAATTTTAGTAATGAGTACTTTATTGAAATGGAACAAGTAACCTTGATGCTTAAGGTAATTAAGTGGTAAAAGATAGCAAAAATGAGCCATTGGTTAAGAGGTTATGCGCAACATGTATGGTCTTGAGGAGAGAGGTTCGAATCCCCTAGTATGCATTTGTGAATATTATTTTTTTTGCTCTTTCCTAGCAAGTGTCGGCCAAGCTTTATTCTTGGTAAGTTAGACTTTTATTTTTATGGTATGATGGCTAAGAGATATGGTAAGAGTGAACTTAAGGAAAGAAATCATGAGCTTATGGCAAGTAAGGGGGGACACAAGGCATTTCTTAAGGGATGTGTTTTGGAAAGTTTGGAATGACCAAGCTTTGTCCATGAACTTGGACGGTTTTGGGGGCTAGGGGGTGGCCGAAATTTTGTTGTAGGCATTGGTAAGGATGTGTAGCTAGTGGTTACTCTCATTTTGGTCATTTTTGTTTTTCCCAAAACACTTTTCTTTTCATTTTTTTCTCTCATAGCCGAATGCACTTTAGGCTTTGGGTAAACATCTTGGTTTTTCTTCTTTTGGCCATTTCTTTTTGACCATTTGGTCATATTTTGCCAAACCTCTCAAATTCTTTTCTCCTAGTGCCGAAAATATCAAAACACAAAAGCCATTTCTTTTCTCGTCTCCTCCATGGCCAAATGTTACTAGTATTATTTTCTTTTTTTTTCTTTCTTCTTGACCGAACCTTCTTCTTCACCTATATTTTCTTATCAATCGTTTTCTTTGCTTTCGTTGTGATTATTCGGTAAGAACCCTCTTCGATTCTTTATTTTTTTCTTCTTTTCTTTGTCGAATTTACTCTTGATTTGGGAGGGTCTTTTGACCGAAAATATCCTCTATCTCTCTCTTAGACAATCTTTTTTGTCTTTATAGTGACATAGAAAAAAGGCCGAAACTCGGAGTGTTCATAATTATCGTGAATTGCTAGGATTCGGTTCAAAGTGTTAAGGTAAGGGTTTCTATCAAGGACTTCCATATTACTCGTTATTTCGTCAAAGATGGGTGACAAATCGATTCTTATCTTGGGGACGTTATCGCTCGATTTTCATCCCGTGAACGTAAGATTTCGTGGTAAGCCGATTTCGCCCTTAAAACCTATAGACTTAATTTCCTAAATATTAATTGGACTAATATTCTTTTGTCAATGGAGGCAAACAAGATAGGGTCAAAAATGGTAGTGAATAGTGTTCGAAAGAGGGGCAGATTCGCTATTCCCTCTAGATTCAAGCGAAGGACTGTTTCGGCAATCCGAGACTTTCCACCGGGTTGTGGACCCTCATCCGGGGAGAATCAATTATTCGAAGTTGTTCATAGTTCGGAGCCTTTAGCTGTTCGGGGTTTTCCACCGGGTTGTGAATCGTCAACCGGGGAGAATCGACAAATAGTTGTTGTTCGAGATTCCGAGGGTAAAAATCTAGACCGCTTACTTTAGCATAGATTTATGTTAAGTATTAGTGTTCTAATCAAGCGTGACATGTATTTAGGTATTGACGAGCGGGAAAGTATAGTTCTCACCGTAATCAGGTGTGTAACCTCACACTTATCTCATGGGCTAGATGAATATACCGTAATTAAGCATTAGACTAAAAATCGTAAGGTTGGTGAAATCGGAAAATATGGTATATTAATACTTTAGTGTAAGTGCATGAAATCGGTATTAAAATTGTGAAATGGGCCAAACTGTGAAATGGGCCAAACTGTAAAATGGGCCAAACTGTGAAATGGGCCAAATTGTGAAATGGGCCAAATTGTAATACGGGCCAGTTTGTAATAAATCTTTTTGGTGGAATTATCATATGAATAATTGTTATGCATTTTATATACATGATTGCATGGGATGGGATATTGATGAAGAGAAGATTTGGTAGCTCTGCTACATTATTCTGGTGGCTCTGCCACAAATATTGTAAATGGCCACTGGCCTGCGAATTATTGAATTAAACGGCATAATGCCTGCGATTGGTGTGTTGGCGGGGTGGGTGACTAAAGCTCCCCACAGGTGTGCTGGTTGGTACGGGTGGTGTGTAGCGGATGGAAATTTAGGTATGGTTGGGAATTTCATATTACATGCATTTTACACATGTTAAATTGATATATTTGTAAATGGGCTTAGGCCCAATTAATGCTTAAATGGTTTTGGCCCAGTGAACTTGGTAAGTGGGTTACACACTGAGTTCTAAGTAACTCACCCCGTTTCCTTTACCCTTCTCAGGTAATGATCAGTAATGGAGGCTTGGGCCGGGGATGACTTCGTGGAGGCCATACTTCAAATAATGGTTTTTATGAGCTTTGAACTACTCCTAAGTATTTTTAATTAATTACTATTTCAGCTATGATGTAATAAGGCCTCTGGTATTATTTTTATGGATTTTTACTTGTGGATGGATTTTAATTATGTTTAAATACTAAAATGGGACTATTCTATTTTTTTTTATAAATGTTTTCTTAAATTCTCGTGCAAAGGGGTTTTTCTTAAATATTTTATTCTCGTAAATTTTTCTCAGAAAATTCTTTAAGAATCTTGTTTTCGAATTTCCTTTTGAACTCTTTTAAACTTCTCGTAAAATTTTTACCAATTAATTTCTAAGTTTTAATTTATAAACTCTTATGTCTTAAATCATAGATTTTAAATTAACCTCGGTTTTAATAAACTTCAATTCCAAAATAGTTGAGGATCTGTTTTATTTAAATCAATAAATGACTAGATATATGTTCGTTTTGTGTGACATACCAAATCTGGTCTTAACGCATAGACCAGGGTTTGGGGTGTTACATTCGTAGTGGAACCCTCACTATGGAATTCGACGGTAGGTGGTAAAATTTAATGTTTATGAGGCAATGGGCCAATCCAACGCAATGTCAAATATTTCTAGTGTTGATATTGTTGAACCACTAACGAAATTTCATTTTGAGTATCATGAAGGGGATGGATTACAAACTGTACTTTCCAAAAGTTTAGACCTCAATACGATGGATAAATTAGAGGAGATAATGACGTTCAGAGAACCAATTCGGGAAACTGTTGTTCTATTGGAGACTCATCAATTCCCTAGAAGCCAAGGTAAGTATTTTGAACTTTCTCATTCTAAAACTAAATTGTTGCCTTCTATTTTGCAGGCCCCTGAGATAGAGCTTAAACTATTTCCGAAACACTTGAAGTATGCCTATCTAGGTAATGGAAACACTTTACCAGTAATAGTTTCTAGTAAACTTTCGAGATTGGAGGAGGAGAATTTAATTTGAGTCTTGATAGACTACAAAGGGGCTATCGGATGGACGACCGTCAACATAAAAGGATTAAGTCCCTTGACTTGTATACATAGAATACCGATAGAAGAAAATGCAAGCCCAAAGAGAGAAGCTCAAAGACGCCTTAATCCACCAATGATGGAGGTTGTCAAAAAGGAAATTCAAAAGCTACTGGACGCCGGGATGATCTATCCAATTTTTGATAGTAATTGGGTCAGACCAATTCATGTGGTACCCAAGAAAATTGGTATGACTGCAATAAAAAATGCAACAGAAGATTTAGTTCCCACTCGAGTCCAAAATGGGTGAAGAGTCTGTATAGATTACAGGAAGTTAAACTCTTTAACTCGAAAAGACCAATGTCCACTTCCTTTTATTGATCAAATGTTAGAACGTTTAGCGGAAAAAAACTCACTATTGTTGTCTTGATGGTTATTCAGGTTTTTTCCAAATTCCAGTAGCACTGGCGGACTAATAGAAAACAACATTTACATGTCCCTTTAGCACATTCGCCTACAGATGGATGCCGTTTGGACTTTGCAATGCACCAGCCACATTCCAGAGGTGTATGGTAAGTATATTTTTCGACTATGTTGAGAAAATAATTGAGGTATTTATGGACGATTTTACAGTTTATGACAATTCTTTCAATGAATGCCTGTCAAACCTCGTTAAAATTTTGGAGAGATGCCTAGAATTTAATCTAATTATTAATTATGAAAAATTCCATTTTATGGTAGATAAGAGATTGATTTTAGGGCATATTGTTTGCGCTGAAGGGATCATGGTCAATAAGGCCAAAACTGATGTTATCAACTCACTTCCATACCCCACAACCGTGAGGGAAATTCATTCTTTTCTTGGACATGCAGGTTTTTACAGTCGCTTTATTAGGGACTTTTCTAAGATTTCGCGACCGCTCTGCAATCTCTTGCAAAAAGATAAAGAGTTTGAATTTGATCAAGCGTACAAAGATGCATTTGACATTCTCAAACAAAAGCTTGTTTCAGCTCTTATAGTACAACAACCAAATTGGGACTACATTTTCGAGCTCATGTGCGATGCAAGAGACCAAAGTGTAGGAGCTGTCCTTGGGCAAAGAATTGGGAAGGAACCTCACGTTATATCCTACGCCTCTAAAACACTAGATGCTGCCTAGTGCAATTACTCAACTACTGAAAATGAATTATTAGCTATTGTTTTTACTTTGGAAAAATTTAGATCGCATTTATTAGGAACTAAAGTTATTTTTTTTCTGACCATGCAGCGTTGAAATATTTGATCGAAAAAAGAGGCAAAACCTAGGTTAATTCGATGGATTCTTCTCTTACAAGAATTTAATCTCGAGATCAATGACAAGAAATGAAGTGAGAACTTAGTAGCTGATCATTTGAGTCGAATTCCTTTTTCAAAAGACTACACATCTCTTAAAGATGACTTCCCATATGAAAGTCTTCTGTCAGCTTAGACAGTTTACCCATGGTTTGCAAATATGGTAAATTACCTCGCTATAGGTATTGTATCTTCCAACTTATCACGTTCTAAAAATGACAAGCTCAAAAGAGACTCACAATATTATATTTGGGACAATCCATACCTATGGAAACACTGCTCTGATCAAGTAATTTGATGATGTGTCGCAGAAACTGAGGTATAATCTATCCTTTCTTTTTGTCATTCTTATGCTTGTGGAGGGCATTTCAGTCCTAAACACACCGCACATAAGGTATTTGAATGTGGATTGTTTTGTCCACACATATTTCGTGACGCTTATTTATTTTGCAAAACTTGTGAGAGTTGTCAAAAAGTGTGGAATTTAAGCCGAAAGAGTGAGATACCCCTAACACCTATACATGTATGTGAAATTTTTGATGTGTAGGGTATCAATTTTATGGGACCGTTTGTTTCATCATTTAATAATGTTTACATTATTCTCACTGTAGATTACGTATCTAAATGGGTAGAAGCTAAAGCTACCCGACATGCCGATGCTAAAACTGTAGTGGATTTTCTAACGAATTCTATCTTTTCCAGCGATCAAGGAACTCATTTCCGCAACAAGGTAATTGATACTCTACTGAAAAAGTATGGGGTAACACATAGTGTGGCCACGGCTTATCACCCACAAACAAACGGTCTAGCGGAAGTTTCGAACCACGAAATAAAGTCGATTTTGGAAAAGGCCGTGAAACCAAATAGGAAAGACTGGAGCTTACGTTTAAACGATGCATTCTGTGCGTACCGTACTGCTTACAAGGGACCCATAGGAATGTCCCCTTACCGACTCATATTCGGTAAACCGTGTCACCTTTCAGTGGAGTTAGAACATAAGGCATTTTGGGCAGTAAAAAGATGCAACATGGAGTTGGACGCCGCAGGTAATTATCGAAAATTAAACATTCAAGAACTCGAAGAGATCTGGCGAGACGCATATGAAAACGCCCAAATTTATAAAGACAAAACCATGGCGTTTCATGACCAGAAAATATCTCGCAAACAATTTTCAGTTGACCAGAAAGTGTTACTTTACGATCCTACACTGAGAATTTTTTCGGGTAAGCTTCGAACCAAATGGCTTGGTCCTTTTGTTATTACTAAAATATTTTCTCATGGTGCAGTTGAAATTAAAAGCGAGGAATTCGAGAAATGTTTTAAAGTCAATGATCAAAGGTTAAAACCTTTTTACGAGAACTTTCAAGTACACGTGGTGGATGAATTTTTTTTCGAGGAGCCAAACGATTAAATTTTCCAGGTCGTCGAGCTAAGGATGTTAAAAAAATGCTTTATGGGAGGAAACCCACATTTTTTTTATTTATTTTATTTAATTTTGAATTCTAGTTTAGTTTGAGAATTAAATAAATATTATTTTAATCCATTTGATTATGCTGTTTTCCAGGAGCAACCACCTTTTACTGTAGATAAACAACTTCATTGCATTGAAGCCCGCCTCGAAACAATGGAAGCCAACATCTCAAGTATCCTCAACATACTACAAAACGATCACTTCCACCACCCTCTGACCCATTAAATATAAATGGGGAGTACACTTTCTCCACTCATATTATCCTTTTTGTACATTGGGGGAAATGTAGGCTAAGTAGAGGGAAATTTTGGATCATGCCATACTTTCTTTTTGCATGTGTTTTGCTAAGAATAATTTTTTAATTCGTTACGGAAATAAACCTCTAATTCTTATGCTTAATTTATTTAAATAAGTGGGTGAATCATGAATAACTATTGCTAGCTTGATCAATGAATATTTTGTAGAATTGAAAATGTGATGCCTTAGTCAATATTTCATGAAAATTGTTGGTTTTGTTGAACTTGTCTAATGAAAGTACTCGGTTAAAAAAAAGTTTGCTTATAGCTTGGTTAAGAGTGAAGATTCAAAAATGTGACCGAGTTGAGTAACCGGGATGAGGTGCTTGGATTGTCATCTCATTTCGCGTCAAAAGGTTTGGTGACGAGCCGAAGCTTGTAATTTTCCGCTAATTGAGCTGCCTTGAAATAAATCAATTAGGGACATATGAAATTGAGTAACCGGGATGAGGTGCTTGGGTTGTTATCTCATTTCGCCTTAAAAGGTTTGATTATGTCTCAAATTCGTCAAAAAAAAACTAAAGAGAACGTGTCGGGTTGAGTAATCGGGGTGATGTGCTTGGTTGTCATCTCACTTCGCATCAAAAGACTTGACTACGTTTAAAAAAAATAAAAAAATAAAAAAAATAAAAAAATGTATATAGATATAAATAAAAATATATATTGGGTATGATTTTTTCGTATGTTTGATTGAGCCTAAATTTAGTGAAATAGTTGAGTTTGACATACTGTTTGAGATTTTATAAAATGCTTATTGATTGAGTTTAGCAATTGTTTATTTTTTATCCACCTAATTGTTTTATGTAAGCTTGACTAGGAAAGGGGGTTTTCAATTTGAAAGGGATTGACAAATTATTTTTAGTGGATATCATGCTTGAGGACAAGCATCGGCTAAGTAGGGGGAATTTGATAGCAAGAAAAATTCATGTTTTTAATATATTTATTTTTGGCTAATTATCAAATAAAATGCTATTAAATTTGGATTTTTCTTATTAGGAATGAAGTTGGTGGGCCAAATTCAAAATTTTACAAAAAAAGGGCTAAATTGGAACAAAAAGCAAAGAGGATGGCTTGATTGAAAGATTGAAGATTCAAAGATTATTGGATAAAGATTGAAGGGTTGAAGATTGTTTTTAAAAGTAGCTGGATAAAGATTGAAGGATTTTTAATATTGTTACAACTCTATAATTAGTTTAAATTCTAGTTTAAATTTGATTTTTAAATTTAGGATTATTTGGTGATAATATTTAGTGATAATATTTAGAATTATTTAGTGATAATATTTAGGAAAAATCTCGCTAAATTTTAGCACTAAAATTGTGTATAAATACCTAGTAGCTACAACTAATTGAACACACTTTTTTTACCTTGGCATTTAATAAATTCTTTTTTTTTCTCCCCTTTCCTGCGCCATCTTCATCCTGCTATTGCTATTCTGTTTCATTTTTTTTTTACTTTCAATCTTTTGGTTTAATTTCCTTCCAAGGCCCTTCCCCTTTCCATCACCCACAATTCTACAAATCTATTTTCAAAGCATGATTTTTTCAATGATTAACTAAACCCCTTTTAGCTTTAGACCGAAAATTACTCCAACAAAACTATCGTGAGATTCGAACCCGCTCAAAAAACCTCTCAATGCAGTATTTTCTATCTCTCCGGTATATGGGATAGTACAAATTCATCCTTTAAAGTTGATTTAGCTTCAATTCAAAAAGTGCACGTTGGGTTGGAGTTGTTTGGCGTACAATTGGGAAGACGAATCGGCCGTGCTGTGTTCAAATTCCTGCGAACAAATTGGCGTGTCTAGGTGGGAAAAGCCAGTTGGATTCCGTCAAGGGAGATAGAGATCGGATTTAAACTACCGACGCGGTTGAGGCTGTTGATTCGAGTTGGGCTTTTTAGATCGCAAGGCTGTCGAAATCTTAAATTGCGAACACGTGTATCGTAGTTAGAAGTTTGGCAAAAGTCAGTTTGCAGGTCGTACTGGGATTGACTAGATAAGGAAAAGTTGGTGATCAGGACGTTCTTGGTCGCTATAATCAACTTATTGCTTGGAAGGAAAAATCTATTTCAAGGATCGATTCATGATTATAGTACACGAGGCTAAGGCTAAGCTTAAAAATATTTTATTTACCAATTTTTTTATTTTTAAATTTATTTTTTCATTTTTGAAACTATATTTATTTTATTTTATTGCACTTCATATTTCCTTATTTTATTATCTTAATCTATTTAAACCCCCCATTTTTTTTTATTTTTGTTCAGCATTACACGCACAAGTCGTGGGAACGACTGTGGTCGCGAGAACGAATCTAGTCACAAGAAAATGTGTTGGGTATTCTGATTTTAGGTGCAGGTGGTCTAGGGAGTGTTTTCGCATCAAAATCAAACCAGGTGTGTAGATGAAACACGAAAAACCGAGCTTTAACGAAACCCAAAAGTGCATTCTATCGACGCCACACGGGCGTGTGCCTGGCCGTGTGGTTGGCTGTGTGTGAGACATGACCGTGTGATCGACGAAGGCATGGTCATGAGCAAGACACGGCCGTGTGGTGCTGTGAGTGTAGCCGTGTGGGCCACACGGGCTAGGCCAAGTTGAGCGTGTGGGCCCACACGGGCATGCCACACGGGTGTGTGGGTTTTAGGCCAGGCCGTGTGGGCTACACGGGCAAGGCCAATCTAGGTGTGTGGGCCACACGGGCGTGTAGGCCCACATGGGCAAGCCAAACGGGCATGTGGCCCCATAATTCTGTAATTTTCGTTAGGGTCGCACGGGTCGTTTCCATCGACTGTGGGCTTACCGTAGGGTCGATAAGGGCTAGCCAAACCCTAAAATTATGTGATCTAATATTCTACTCTGAATAGGACACTGTTATGCATGTCTGATTATTCTGATAATTATATATATGACATCCGTATATGAGCATGTTATGCATGGGATTATTGTATCTGTTATATCTGTATCTGTGACTGGGGTTGGTTTTGTATATGTGGACGAAGTGTTTTATATGGCGACCTTCGCCTATATTCTAGCAGCTTGGATGCATATTATCTGATATGTGTCATAATGACACAATATGGTGTGTAGGGATGGTGGGTGTTTTTAACCCCACATGGTGTGATGGGATGGTCAGAGTTGGTGTTTAGAGGATAGGGGTAGGGTTCTGTATATCTGTTCTGCATATCTGATTCTGTTATCTAAAATTGTATCTGTAAAGGACTTAAGTCCGAATCTGAATCTGAATCTGAATCTGACTGTGTATGTGATACCTGTATGAATTGCATGTCTATTTCTGTTGAGTTACACACTGAGTTTATGAAAACTCACATCTATTTGTCTGTTCTATTCAGGTAATCCACAGACTTAGGCGGATCGGTGTGACGGAGCCTCACGGTGACTACGAGTTCATAACCGGTTTAAGTTTATGGTTTTTATTTTAATTTAAAGACTATTTCTGGAGTTTTGCAATATTTGGAATCTCCGGACTATTTGGTTTAATTTTAGGATTTGGATTTTCATTTAAACATTTTATTTACGACGTATATCTAAAACCATGATTTTTACTAAAACAAAGGTTTTCTAAATTACGAATAGAATTTTCAAAAATAACGTTTACTATAACTTCAGCTGTAAATCACGTTTTGGAAAATAAGTCAATTAAATAACGCTTTTGACAATAGATATAAGCGAATATGAGTTATAAAGCCGGAATAATTTATCGTAACGACTCCGTTTTCAAAACCCTTCTTTGTGACATCTCCGGATTCGGCCATAACGTCTAGGCCGAGTTTGGGGTGTTACATTTAGTGTTATTAGAGTCAGGTTGCAAAACTCGGGCTGTGAATTTTGGGTTTCAAAATTTCATTTTGAAAAGAACTTGTTTTAAATAACTTGGATCATTTTGAGTAAGAATGTGGTACACCGAGTCTCCGGTGCCGATCCCGTAAGTATTTCTGAACATTAGATAGAATATTCTGAAAACATTGTAGTTAGTATTTTCTGAAACTGTACTGTGTTAGTTAGAGACTGAAACCTCTGAAAACATTCCTGAACTTCTGATAAATTGCGCATAAAATATCTGCTAATAAATACTGGAACTGATACATAAAAATTTATAATGTAGATAAAATTTGAAATATACGATGAGCGCTCGTGGAACTTACGGTCTTGGTATACGTGGGCGCAGTAGAGGCTGTAGGGGGCTCAAGCTAAGTCTTCTTCTTTAGGCAGTATGCCAAATTTAGATACGAGCGAAACACTGATTTCACCTGCTATTGAGACTGGGTCTCAAAGCCGTTCGGCTGGGGACGACACACTTTCGCAAGTCATGTTGAGGGTGTTGGAGAGGGTCGCTGGACCCCATTCTGGATCTGGGGGCCGTGGGTCAGTAACTGACCGACTCTGATCCAATAGTACTGAGCTGTTTAGGGGTGTCACTGGAGTTGCCCCTACTGTGGCCGAGTACTAGTTGGTGGCTACCGAGAGAATTATGAATGACATTGACTGTACTCCTGAGCAGAAACTTAAGGGTGCAGTCTCTTTTCTTCGCGACGAGGCGTATCAGTGGTGGTTATCGGTTGAGGAGGGTACCCAATCGGATCGTCTGAACTGGGATTTCTTTAATACTGCCTTTCAGGGGAAGTATGTGGGCGTGAGCTATGTTGATGCTCGTAGGCGTGAGTTCATGAATCTCACGTAAGGTGATAGATCTGTGGCCGAGTATGAGGTCGAGTTTCTGAGGTTGAGCCGCTACGCTCAAGGCATGGTGGCATCTAAGTATGAGAAATGTGTTCACTTTGAAGACGATCTGAGGGACAGTCTGAGGGTTCTGATAGCTCCGCAGAGGGAACGCGAGTTTTCTATTCTTGTGGATAATGCGAAGATCGCCAAAGAGGTTAAGCGCGTGGAGCGCCAAAACAAAGACTGAGACAGAGGCAAGAATAAGAGGGATTCGGAGCCCTCTAGTTCTGTTCAGAGGCCTAAGAAACGGGCCAGATTTGATGGGCCTGTTTGAGTGGGGGTTCCTGTTGCTCCTACTGGAATTCAGCATTGTGGGGATTATAGTAGGCGCAATCCGGACGAGTGTTTGAGGAGGTTAGTGGCTTGTTTGAGGTGTGGATCTTTGGAGCATCGTATTAGAGAGTGTCCACAGTGGGCTGATCAGATGTAAGCTTCAGGACCGAGTTCTGTGCAGCCTCAAAGGGCAGTTCAGCAGCCACCTAGGGACTGTGGACCGGCTAGGGGTGGTAATGGTATGGGCCGATGGTAGAGAACACCGGGTAGGGGTGCTAGTTAGACTGAGGCGAGGCAGTCTACGTTGGTTTATACTGCTCGATGTCGAGAGGATAGAGACACTCTTGATGTTATCACCGGTACGTTTTTTATTTTCGATGTACCTTATACTGCTCTGATAGACGTAGGTTCTACACACTCCTATGTAGCTAGTACTGTTTCTAAAAACTTGGGGATTTCTGTTGAGAGCACTTCTAGTGAGATTACTATACTGAGTCCGTTAGGGTAGTCTGTTTGGGTTAATAGACTTTATAGGAATGTTCCGTTAGAAGTGCAAGGGGTTGTATTTCTGGCAAATCTGATGGAGCATCCGTTTGGGGAGTTCGACTTAATTCTGGGTATAGACTGGTTGGTTGAGCATCGAGTTAGTTTGGATTGCGTGACTAAAAGAGTCGTTCTGAGGACCGTGGATGGTATGGAAGTGGTTGTGATCGGTGAGCGTTGAGATTACTTGTCTAATGTGATCTCCGCTCTAGTGGCAGAGAAATTGGTTTGGAAAGGGTGTGAGGCATACTTGGCCTACATTAGTGTATCAGTTTATGGGGACTCTTTTGTCGAAAATATCAGAACAGTGAGGGAATTTTTGAATGTCTTTCCTGAGGAGTTACTAGGTTTACCTCTGAGTCGAGAAGTTGAGTTCGACATTGAGCTTTTACCAGGTACAGCTCTGGTGTCCATTGCTTCCTACCGAATAGCACCGAAGGAGCTTATAGAGCTTAAGGCTCAACTTCAAGAGCTTCTGGATCATGGTTTCATCCGTCCTAGTGTGTCTCCATGGGGTGCATCGGTTCTGTTTGAAAAGAAGAAGGATGGTACCATGAGGATGTGCATTGATTATCAGCAGTTGAATAAACTGACTGTGAAGAATAAGTATCCACTTTCGAGGATCGACTATTTGTTTGATCAGTTTCGAGGGGTTTCGGTGTTCTTGAAAATAGATCTCCGATCCGGATATCATCAGCTTAGAGTTAAGGGAGTTGATGTTCATAAGATTGCATTTAGGACTCGTTATGGGCACTACGAGTTCCTAGTTATGCCCTTTGGTCTGAAGAATGCTCCAGCGGCATTCATGGATTTGATGAACCGTGTCTTTCAGCCGTATCTGGATCAGGTCATTGTAGTCTTCATCGAAGATATTCTGGTTTACTCTAAGACTGATGATGAGCATGTTGAGCATCTTAGAGTAGTGCTTCAGATACTCCGAGAGAAACAACTCTACACTAAGCTGAGCAAGTGTGAGTTCTGGTTGCAAGAGGTAACTTTTCTAAGTCATGTGGTTTCTGCTGAGGGGATCCGAGTTGATCCTAGAAAGATTGAGGCTGCGCTTGATTGGAAGCAGCCTAAGAACATATCTGAGATCCGTAGTTTTTTGGGTATTGCGGGATATTATCGGCGGTTTGTCGAGAGGTTTTCTCTGATTTCTCTCATTGTAGCTCATTTGACTAAGCTTCTGTGCAAGGGTGTTCCTTTTTTTTGTCTGATGCGCAATAATCGAGCTTCGAGAAGCTCAAGTCTGTTCTGACTCAGGCTTCTGTTCTGATAAACCTTAATCTAGTAAAGAGTTTGTCGTGTACAGTGATGTGTCACACGTTAGTTTGGGATGTGTACTGATACAAGATGGTAAGGTTGTGGCTTATGCGTCCTGTCAGCTTAAGTCACACGAGGGAATTATTTGACGCATGATCTCGAGTTAGCTACCGTGGTATTTGCGTTAAAGATTTGGAGACACTATTTGTATGGTGAGAGGTGTATCATTTACACTGATCACAAGGGCCTCAAGTACTTCCTTACTCAGAAGGAGTTGAATCTTAGACAGCGTCGATGGATTGAGCTGTTAAAAAATTATGACTGTACGATAGAGTATCATCCTGGTAAGGCCAATGTGGTGGCCGATGCTCTAAGTCGTAGAGCGATGACTGATTTGAGAGCGATGTTCGCTCGTCTTAGTCTGTTCGATGATGGAAGTTTGTTGGCTGAGTTGCAAGTTAAGCCGACTTGGATTGAACAAATTCGAGAAAAGCAGTTAGGAGATGAATCTTTGGTTCTGCGGTTTCGTCAAATTGAGAGTGGCGGTACTTCTGATTTTGGACTGAATAAGGATGAAGTTTTGTGTTTTTGAGGTCGAATTTGTGTGCTGAATGATTCTGATCTAAGGCAATCGATTCTGAGGGAGGCGCATAGTAGTCCTTATGCTATGCATCCCGGTGGCAATAAGATGTATCGGGATCTCCGCGAACTATATTGGTGGCCGGGTTTGAAGCGTGAGGTTACAAATTCTATTGCTTGTTGTTTGACGTGCCAGCAAGTTAAGGCTGAACACCAGTTGCCTTCGGGTTTGCTGCAATCCGTTAAGATTCCTTTATGGAAGTGGGAACGAGTAACGATGGACTTCGTTAGTGGGTTGCCCTTGACACCCACAAAAAAGGATTCTGTTTGGGTTATCGTGGATCAATTGACCAAGTCCGCTCATTTTATTCCAGTTCGGACGGACTACTCTCTGCAGAAGTTAGCGAAGGTCTATATCTCTGAGATTATAAGACTGCATGGGGTTCCTGTTTCGATAATTTCTGATAGAGATCCTCGCTTCACTTCTCGATTCTGGAAGAAATTGCACGAGGCTTTGGGGTCGAGATTGGAGTTCAATACTGCGTTCCATCCTCAGACTGATGGTCAATTTGAGAGGGTGATTCGGGTACTAGAGGATATGCTTCGGAGTTGTGATTGATTTTCGAGGTAGTTGGGAGGATTTTCTACCGCTAGCTGAGTTCACCTACAATAACAGTTTCCAGTCTAGCATTCAGATGGCACCTTACGAGGCTTTGTATGGTCGTAAGTGTCGTACTCCACTATGTTGGATTGAGTTGGGCGAGCGTCAGGTTTTAGGTCCTGAGTCGGTTTCTGAGACTGAAGATAAGGTTAGACTGATTCGGGATCGTCTGAAGGCAGCTTCTGATAGACAGAAGTCCTATGTAGATTTGAAGAGGAGAGATATCGAGTACTCTATGGGGGACTTCGTTTTTCTTAATGTTTCTCCATGGAAGAAAGTTCTGAGATTCGGTCATAACGGCAAGTTGAGCCCTAGGTTTATTGGGCCGTATCAGATTCTGAAGCGTATGGGACCGGTTTCTTATCAGTTGGAGTTACCTCCAAATTTGGATTGTATCCACGATGTGTTTCACGTCTCGATGTTGAGGTGGTATCAGTCTGATCCATTTCACATTGTCTCTGTTGAGGAGATCGAGGTTAGGCCGGATTTGAATTTTGAGAAGGAGCCGATTCAGATTTCAGATCAAGATGTTAAGGTTCTGAGGAGGAAGCCCATTCCGTTAGTAAAGGTTCTATGGCAGAATCATGGCACTGAGGAAGCCACGTGGGAACCTGAGGACTCGATGTGTTAGCAGTATCCTCATCTATTCTGATCAAGTAAATTTCGAGGTCGAAATTTCTTTTAGTAGGGTAGAGTTGTAACACCCCACTTAATTTATTTCTGTTTATGTAAATATCTGACACAACTATATATCTGCTTCAGTGGTTAAGTGTTCTGAGTGTGTGTGTGAGGTCTTGGGTTCAGGTCTCCCTTTTGCCAATATGTTGTTATTTTAGACTCAAACTTTATCCTTGTCGAATGGGCTTATATAAATTTTTTTTGTTAATCCATATCAGAATGAGCCTGCTGGTTCGAGTGGTAAGGGGGTTAGTGTGTTGGAGGTTTTGTGTTCGAATCCCTGTGTTAGCGAGGGTGTTAATTTTTGCTCAGTTGTCTGATAGAGTTTTGCTAGAGCTAAAAGTCTGAGGTGGTTATGAGTTAGTGGGTTAGTGGGAGAAAAATTAGGGAGGTTTTTACATTTATGATTTTGTTTAATTTTTGTTTTCTTTTTTTTCCCAAAACTTCCTTTCCTGACTTTTTTCTCCCCCCATTGTCTCCCACTTTCAATATTTTTCGTTTTCTTCTTCTGATTACTATCGTTTTCTCGTTCAATTATTGCTACTGCGATTTTTGGGTTCGTTTATCGGCTTGGTAAGTAAAGTTTGGTTTATTGTTAACGATTAGTTTTTGGAATTGTGGGCAATGTTAATGATAGCCGATAAATGGTGAGTAATCGATGAATTCTGTTGTGTAGGAGAAGGCGGTGAGGCAGTGGTTGTCACTCCAACGGTTTAGCTTATTGTGTGTGGTCATTTTTGTGGTGGTAAGTTTTTGGGCGTTGATCGATTTAGTTTCTGTCAACTTGATATTAGTTGTTAAAAGGTGTTGGGTATTCTGATTTTAGGTGCTGGTGGTCTAGGGAGTGCTTTCGCATCAAAACTGAACCAGGTGTGTACCCGAAACACGAAAAATCGAGCTTCGACGAAATCCAAAAGTGCATTCTGTCGATGCTACACGGGCATGTGCCTGGCCGTGTGGTTGGCCGTGTGCGAGACACGGCCGTGTGATCGACGAAGGCATGACCGTGCGCAAGACACAGCTATGTGGTGGTGTGAGTGTGGCTGTGTGGGCCACATGAGCTAGGCCAGGTTGAGCGTGTGAGCCCACACAGGCATGCCACACGGGCGTGTGGGTTTTGGGCTAGGCTGTGTGAGCCACACGGGCAAGGTCAATCTAGGCGTGTGGGCCCGCACGGGCATGCGGGCCCATAATTCTATAATTTTCCCGGTTAACTGTGGGCTTACTATAGGGTTGGTAAGGGCTAACCAAACCCTGAAATTATGTGATCTGAAATTCTGCTCTAAGTAGGACACTGTTATGCATGTCTGATTATTCTGATAATTATATATATGACATCCATATATGAGCATGTTATGCATGGGATTACTGTATCTGTTATATCTGTATCTGTGACTGGGGTTGGTTTTGTATATGTGGAGGAAGTGTTCTATATGGCGACCTTCGCCTATATTCTAACAGCTTGGCTGCATACTATCTGATATGTGTCGTAATGACACAATATGGTGTGTAGGGATGGGTGGGTGTTTTTAACCCCACATGGTGTGGTGGGATGGTCGGAGTTGGTGTGTAGAGGATGGGGGTAGGATTCTGTATATCTGTTCTGCAAATCTGATTATGTTATCTGAAACTGTATCTGTAAAGGACTTAAGTTCGAATCTGAATCTGAATCTGATTGTGTATGTGATACCTTTATGAATTGCATATCTATTTCTGTTGGGTTACACACTGAGTTTACGAAAACTCACATCTGTTTGTCTATTCTGTTCAGGTAATCCACAGACTTAGGCGGATCGGTGTGACGGAGCCTCACGGTGACCACGAGTTCGTAACCTGTTTAAGTTTATGGTTTTTATTTTAATTTAAGGACTATTTCTGGAGTTTTGTAATAATTGGACTCTTCGGACTATTTGGTTTAATTTCGGGATTTGGATTTTCGTTTAAACTTTTTATTTGTGACGGATATCTAAAACCAAAGTTTTTACTAAAACAAAGGTTTTCCAAATTACGAATGGGATTTTCAAAAATAACACCTTTGACAATAGATATAAACAAACATGAGTTATAAAGCCGGAATGATTTATCGTAACGAATCCGTTTTCAAAACCCTTCTTTGTGACATTTCCGGATTCGACCATAATGTCTAGGCCGGGTTTAGGGTGTTACATAGAAGAGAAAAGAAAAGGCATAATTGCGGAAAATACCTTCAACATTTAGGGGTTTTTGGGTTTGAACCCTTAACCTTTTTTTATTGACACCCTCAATGTTACGATTTTTTTTCATAAATCGGTCCAATTTTAACGGTAAACATGAGTTCACCATCAATCAAATGGTAGGTCAACAAAATAGCCTATGTGGCATGCGACATAAGCATGATATCATAGATGACATCATCAAAATTATTTTTTTTCATTTTTTCCATCTTCATTCTTTTTCTCTATTTCTCTCTTCCCCTCTAACTGCTTGGGTTTAAATCAGTTGCCAATTTTGATCGGTTATGAACCAGTGAAGAAGTTTCCAGTAATATCTAATATTTTTAATGTGGTTCAAACTGGTCAACCAAGATGGAAACTGCCATGGATGTGATTCTCGTTAAGGTCCAAAACCTCCATAGCCGACGTCGTAAAGCAACTTCCATTATTTCTTGGCTTAATGACTTCAGTGAACTCATTGAATCCAAGTTCCACGATCTTCAACGATGTTGTTTTATTCCCCGAAGATTTACAGAAAATAGTTTTTGGTACTAGATTGGAAAGTCCGTTATGCGATAGAGCAAGCACTTGAAGATTCAGAACGACGACGATGCTTCCTAGAAGTATTCTTTTAAGAATATTGTCTTCAACACTTACATGTATCAACGAAGAACAATTTGGTATAGTCAACGATAAAGTTCCGTACAACTAATTCAAGTTGAGCCAAAGGTATTGTAAATATTGGAAGTAACCAATACTTGTCGGAACTTTACTAAAAAAACGGTTGTATGAGAAGTTGATGAGTCATAGTTGAGAACCGGTCGAGAAATTCGACTATATTTCACCGGAGAAATCATTTGAAGATAAATCGATGGACCGGAAAGACAGTTGAATAATGGCAGCAATCTTATCGGAGAGATAATTATGAGCCACATTAAGGATTAGTAAATTTGTAAGGTTAAAAACATAAGCGGGGAGGTTACCGATGAATGAGTTGTATAGTAAGTAAACGGTGCGTAAAAGAGTGCACTGAGAAAGCACGTCGGGGATAGAGCTGTTAAAGTTGTTAGAATGAAGATTGAGTTTCCTTAGCACATGTAACTCACATAACCAATTAGTGAGTCGAACACCGAGTTAAAGTCGAGGTAAGTGCAGCTTTAAGACACGACGGTTGTAACAAACAACACCTCGCCAGTCATAGAGAGTGGAACGATGGAAATGAGCAAGTGTACACAATCGTAACAAGTAATAAAGTGACAAGTAAATATCAAGTTATTGTACCCACAGGGACTGTGTAAGAAAATATTTATGAAATGCAATTAAAAACACTTTGCGAAGGAAAACCATTTGTGTTTGAAAAAGGGTTCAATAAAACTAGATTTCAACTAAGTAAATTAACTAAGAAAATTAGAAAGGTAAAAATTTCAACGCACGATTTCTGAAAAACAAGTTTAATCAATATGACATATTTGTGTTAGATCAATTACATTTATTAACTTAATATTACTAAAACAATGTTCATGTTGTTACGAATAAATTCACGGCAACTTGGTAATTTGTTAACTATAGCACATACAAACTTACAAAATTAACTAATCTCTTGAACATATTACTATGCCAATTCAAAAAATTAATCAATTTTGATAAGCAAGTAAAAGATTAAGTGAAGTAACAATATATTCCTACATTGAAACAATTTAATCACAATAATCTTGTAAGTTATGCAAGGCTACTGTACCGTTTAATACCGTCGCTAATTTAACCCTCAACTACCTTAGAATATTAAACATGCACTGATTAAATATTGTGTCAATTAATTACAATTTCAATACGATTAATAATTAATTCATTAGTTACCTTACAATTGTAATGCAAGTATAACATAATCATGGTTTTACTTAATCAAAAAATTTACCAAGACCTATAACAACACAAACATGATTTTAATAACTTAAGTAGACGAAATGCAATCAACCTAACGCGAATTAAATTTAAGCCATGTTAATTAAATTTAGAATAACAACATAACAAATATTCATAGACATGTTCATAACAAAAACAATAAAAGTTAAAGGATATGAAACTAGAATCAAATCCGGTGTTTCTCCGAAGCCTGACTAGTTTTCTCTGCTCCTCCTTATCCGCTCATTCTATTGAACCGAGGTTCTACAAGCACTTGAATGCTGCTACCTAAGGTGTTTGAAGGGCTCCTTTCCAAGAGGGAAATCGGCAATGGAAATAGAAGAGAAAAATGGGAAACAAAGAGAGGTTTTGGAAGAGAGAAAGTGAGTGAAAGAGAGAGATGTGTGGAATGAAAGGTGTGTTGAATGAATAGGTTAAAGGGGTATTTATAGGTGGGAGTGGATGCTAAAAATATCAAATAATTAGCAGCCATTAACTCCCCCCATGGACGGTCACCACTCATGCACAAGTTGAAGATTTCAACTTGCTATATTTAGCTAGGGGCAAATCTACAAAAGCATAATAAGTGGAAGGGTTTGAATGCGATTTCAAGGAGAATTCAAGGGCTGATTTGCAAGTCAATAAATCAGCTAATTTGAGCTGATTGGGTCAGCATTTTGGACGGGTTTGGGCAGCCTGATTGCTCGGTTGGATCAGTCTTTTGTTTTAGCACAATTGGGTCTCCTTTCCACAATATAATTAAAAATAATTATTTAACCCAAAATAATTTGGATAAAAATTAAAATTAATTATATTATGTATTAATATTCATAATTTTGACCGTCTTAGGATGAAACAATTAATTCGCCTCAATGCTTCAGAAATCGCTTCACGGTTTTGAACTTCTAGTAGTGTCTGCCGAGCCAATTTTCACCATTTGTACAAATCTATCGAAAATAAATAAAAATTTATGAAAATTTATTATAAAATTAATCAAAATTAAATATATTAATAATTTAAATACAATTTAATTATTTTATAATTATATTATATTTTTCGACAAGAATTACTACGAAACTGCATGAATTTAAGTTAACAAGGGCATGAAAAAGTCTATATATTTTCGTATTTCCACACCCCCAAACTTAATTCATTTCTCGTCCTGAGTAATGAAAAAATTGAAAATAATATCTTGGAAACACCTTTGAAAAATTCCTTCAGAAAATATTCTTCTCAAAATTATAAATTTAGTATACTTATGCTCAAGAACAAAAAATTTTGAGTTTTATGCTACTTGAGTATACATATCATTCAAATTAAAATCAATTATTATTATGATAGCAAAAATAAACTAAATGTTTTCTTAATAAAGACATGTTATGTAACACCCAAAACCCGGCCTAGACGTTATGGCCGAATCTGACGATGTCACATGATAGTGCTTTTGAAATCGCAACGACGCTAAGACCCTTTTCTCTGCTCAAACCACTCTTCATTATCTTATGTTAACCCCTAATCGTGTCATTTGTTTACAAAACGTTATCCATTTTCAAAACATTATTTATTTACGAATCGTCATTCATTTCCCAAAACGTTATACTTTGCGGAAGCTTTTAAAACAGTTTGCGTGTGCGTAGTATTTTGATAAAACATTAATATCTTTTGAAAACCTGAGTTTCTCCTACCCCTAGCAGTTATAAAACATAAAGCAGTATAAAAACCAAATTTAAACCAAAAATCCGTAGAGGCCATTATTACAGAAACATACCCACATAAACTTAAAATCATGATTAAGTATCAAACAGTATAGAAGGAGTCATGTGGCCACCGCTGAGTCTTCCGCCGCACCGATCCGCCTATGTCCGGGGATTACATCAGCATGATTAAATGAAGGGTGAGTTTTAAAAAACTCAAGTGTGTAACCCCATACAAAACAACAATCAATATACAAATAATCACGATGCAGGACTAAGTCCTTTTTCGATGACGATGATCACCCGGTTTGGGCCTTAGCCCATTTCAGTAACAGTATGTATTAGGGCCTTAGCCCCATCACAGTACAGTAATAGTAACAGATATGCAATCAGAAAATCCTACCCAGCCAGCCTCTACACTCCATCTCCGTCCAACCCTACACTCCATGTGGGGATATAATCAACCCACCCATCCCTACACTCCAAGTAGCATCAAATATGGCACTATACAGTAATATACAGCTGTGCTGCCAGTAAATTAGGCTCGAAGCCTTTCAGTACACTTCCTCCAATCAATATCAACCCATCCCCATGCAATGCATCATACAGTTTATGTCATGCCCAATCATGGTATATCACATATATACAGTACAGTATAAACAACATGCTCAGTATATAGTCATATATATATACATATCAAGTATGGATATAACAGTCATTCAGTTAGGGGACTAGGTAATCTTACCGACCCTACAGTAGGTCCACAGTCATCTCAGGCGACTCGTGCAACCTTAGCAATAAATCAGTGAAAATGGGCTCACACGCCCATGTTGTATGCCCCTATGGGCCCACACGCCCGTGTGGCCCCCACAGCCCAATTTGGCCTTGGCCGTGTGGATCACACGGCCTGGCCCAACATCCCACACGCCTGTGTGGCCCACATGGCCCAATTGGTCGAGCCCGTGTCTCGTACACGGCCTCGCTGGCCATCACACGACCGTGTCATGCACCCGTGTCGTACGCACACGGCCTGGTTCGTCGATCAAATGGCCATGTCCCCTCACACGGCCTACCACACGGGCTACCACACGCCCGTGTGGCGTCGACAGTATGCTTTTTTGGCTTTTCGCCAAGTCACATTTTCAGTGTTTCGGGTACACACCTGGATCATTTTTGATGCCGTTGCACTCCTAAGTACTCCAAAGCCTACAAATTAGTATGCACAGCCTCGACTTAGCATTATAGAGATTAAACTAACAGTTTTGACAAACAGAGCACTAGATCGAACTCGACTTACCGCTAATCGCGAGCCTTCGTTAACACTATCAGAACCGAGAGACGATAATTACTGCTTAGAATTCTTCGCCTAAAACAGAAATTCCAGGAAACAGAATCAGATTCCTGTATCTTCATCATTCAAAAAGAAGAGAATAGCGAGACACTTACCGAAGTCGCACAAGTGCTGATTAACACTACAACTCAAAAGAAAAGAAAGGTTTAGGAGGGAGACCGATGGGAATTTCGACAGTAGTGAAGGAAAAGAAAAAGAAAATAGAAATGGGACAGAGAAAATTCGGTAAAGCTTAGGGAGGAAGAAGTCGTCAGACGGATGGAGAGGTTTTGGGAATTGTGAAAATAAAATAAAATCCAGCACCATTACCCCAAAATCCCTCTAACTACTCCTAAAACCACTTCACCCACTCCCCACTTCTCAGAATTCTACTGCCACCGAAACTCCTTGACACAGTGCCGAGCAAAAACATTTCCCTTGCCCACGCAAGGATTCGAACACCAGACCTCCCGCACAACAACACTCAACTTAACCACCAGACCAGCAGGCCCATTCTGTTATGTTATTACACACTTTTCCTTATAAGCCTATTGGCAAAAGATAGGGATTTATTCATATAAAATTTTTTTTTGCCCAAGTCAAGACTTGAACCCAAGACTTCTTAGACACTTCCAGAACACACAACCACTGAAGCAGACAGATATTTGTGTCATAAATACACAGAAACAAATATACAAATTTTGGTGAGTTACATGTTAAATCCCTACCAATTTAATTTTATTCCCTTATTTAAGATTAAGCTGCAATCATTAAGTTTAATTTATGCCTTCATATGTTGAACATAGTAATTTTTTTCCATTAATGTAGGTAGCACAGAAACTTGAATCAGTAGGTCTTTTAAATAGGTTGTAACGTGGCTAGGCTAGGGGTAGGTAAATATAGATAAATTTAGGCTAAAAACCCTAGACTCAGCTTGCATCGGACATTCGGAATAAGTACCTTTAATACACCAACTCATTTTCCCTTTACATGCTTTTTTGTACATCTATTTCTTTCGAGTACATATGCTCTTTCTTCTCTTTTTTTTTTTGAGCATTTGATACTTCTTTTCAACTCCCCCAAACTTATTTTCAAAGAATATTATGAATAGTACTAAGTCTAGTGTTTGAGACAATTTAAAGATAATTATGAGAGAAGTGATAGCTAAATATTGCAAAGGTTCAAATAAAATTAGGCCATATAGTCTCAAAGTTAGGTTTCAAAGGATAAAAATTCATTAAGGTTGGCTTGAAAGGCTCAAATGGTCCAAACAAAATTTTGCCTAAATCATTTTCAACATTCCATGCTTCCTAGGATTTGGCGTCAAGAAATTTCTAAGTCAATTCTAGAGACTTAAACTTTCATGCATGCTTAGCTTTCCTACGGAACTAAAAAATTTTATGGTATGATTTACATATTTTATTAAGAGTACATTTATGTCATAATTCAGCTAACATAACAATTATTGAAATAATAGAATTTTATTCACACTGAAGTTTAGCATATTTAACAAAATTTCAAGTTTTTGAACAAAATATAACCCTACCATAATTAAAAGAAAATTTATTCTGAGAGGAAATAATTTCAATTTTTCGGCCCCCTACTTAAGATGAACAATGTCCTCGTTGTTAGAAGTGAATAGATACTATACACCAGGTAGGATTCTAGAAAAGAGGAGGTGAGTTAATTTGTCTACTTAAGTACCAAGCTCTCTCTAGATCCAATCCTAGATATTTACATATCTATTGCCGCACTTATTATTTTGCAACTTGTTCATTTTTATTTATGATTTCCACCTCTTATCTTATTATGCAAGAAATAAAAATCCTAATGAAACCTAATCCTAAAAATATTAAATATCCTAAGAAAGAAAATGAGGCAAAGATTCCCCCTTCTTATTTATTTGCAGATCCCTCAGAATTCAACTCTTCTTTTGCTTCACTCCTTATTCGATATTGGACTCCATGGTTCAAATATGAAATTTGGAAACTCAGGCACAAAAATAAACGGGTCATTGAATATTTTCATAAAAGCGCTTCTCATTGAGTCATCCCGTATTTTTGAATATCTCCAGTAAGCTTGTTGCTGCCACTGCGTATGTTGCATTATGTCCATCATCTTTGACAGCTCATCACGAAGATCTGGGTGAGGCAATTGAGTTCTGAATGTTGAGGTTGCCATGTTAGGTTCGGTTATTGGTTCAATTGGTTCTGCCTTATCAGAGATTTCAGCTGACTGCATTGGTTCGATCCCTGTGAGATCTTCTTCTTCTTCTTTGGGATCCTCGATCAATTCAACTCGTTACTGTAGAACAGAATCTCCAGCTATTCAGTAGAGGTCCCAATCTGTGATTGTGCCCTGGCTATAACCTGTCTTCTTTACAGTTTGCCAGAATTTTAGCTTTCAAGCACAAAATCATTATCGTAAAGGGAAAGTAAGCTGGGCAAGAACGTCTAGCTGTACAATTTTGCATTTCTCTCAGAATGATTTTTCCCACATCAATGGTATTTGCCGTTAAGATCGAGTATAACAAGACCATTCGCTCTAATGAAATTGTGGTCCCATGTAAAATAGGCATAAGGTTGAATTGAATGAAATAGAACCATACCTTTGCTAATGGTGTCAAATATTCTCTACGATAAGTGTGAGTTCCATGCTTTAACATTGTCCACTTCGAACCCGGAACTGTAAGTTCCTCGAGAATTTCTTGTGATTTTTCAGCCTCAATATCTTCAAAATAAGGTAATTCAAAGAATTCATTAATAGCGTTTGAGCTTATTGGTACCTTGATTCCTTAGACAGAAACTTCCGTTAATTCGCTTGAGGTCAAATTCTCATAAAATTCATAAACTAACTCTTCATCAGCACTAGGTCTTTTCTCACAAAACAACCCCCCAATTGAGGGCTTTAACAATTTGTCAAATGTGTGCCATGAAATTGATATAGTTGCTTTCTTTCAGTGTGAAGCCTTTTTCTGGGAGCATTTGCTGATTTTTGAAGATGCTATCGTATCTCGCTTTGATTTCTTCATAGTGAATTTTGTTTTATGATTCCTCAACTTGGATAGAGGCACGAGTTCTTTTGCGAGGCATGATTAACCTAAACATAAGATGGAAACAAATATTTTATCAAAAATTCAATTAATATAAAATAATAATTCAATAAATTTCAAAATTAAATAAATAAAATTGAAATTTAGGAGAAAAATTTCCTTACCACCTTTGTATAAAAACTAAGACTCAATAAAATAAATAAAATTTAAAGCAAAAGATTTTGATTGAGGGTTGGTTGGAAGGGTGATCGGTTGGTGGCTAAATGTGATGGAAGTGTTGTGCAAAGGTGACAAGGGGTGTTCGGTTTGTGCAAGGGTGCGCACAGCTGGAAGAAAGGAATGGAAGCAATGCACCAGGGTAGCAGCGACGCGAGCAGGTCTGGTGCACAAGCAATGCCCGAGTAGGGGCAGGCGTGAGCGAGCGGCAGGTGCGCTAAGTGCATATGCGGCGATCGCATGCGCACAGGAGCAGCGTGCGAGGCTGGCGTGAGCGACAGGTGCGCATGAGTTGGAGTTGAAAACAGAAAAGGCGTGCGCATTGAGGCTTCTGGGTGTGTGCTGGTATGCTGATGGTGGGTGTTGGTGTGGTTGGTTAAGGTGATGTGAATGGTGGAAAAGGTTGGTAGAATTTATAGTGAAGGGAGGAAGGAATTCAATTAGAATTCTTAGAACAAATTAATAATAAAATATTCTAAGTCCTAATGTCATATATAGTTAATAATAATTAATAATTAATATAATGTATATTAAAATATTATTTTCTATTACTTTATTTATTGAAATAAAAACTCTTAATTAAAATATGATAAAATTTAAACTAATTCTAATTCTATACAAAGTTGATAATAATTAATATACATTATAATAATTATAATTATTTATTAAGTATTATCACCCTTATTTACTGAAAATAAAAATTAAACATTTATTTTAGCTTTTTAAAAATATTTACAAAAAGAAACAACTAAATTTTAATATTTACAAAAAGAACAACCAAAATTTTCAAATAATTCAATTAAGTACCTAAACTTAAAGAAAGTTTAAAAATTGAGCTGCAATTAAAACTTGGATCAAAATTGACCCTTTTATTTGAAAAAACGAAATATTTATTTAACCATATAGGGAACAATTTCTTGAAAGATTATGTTAAAATCAATTCCCAAGAAAAATTGGAGGGGTCACAAGCGGTCCCGCTTAAGTTTCAATCTCCTAGACAGAATTTATTTTAACATACTAATCCCGAAAATATACCCTAAGTTATTTATTTAAAAGAAAATGAGAAAAAATAAGTATATGATAAAATGATCGAGTCTTTATCCCGCTCAATTTTATCCCCCAGTAATGTTTTAAGCGCTGAACAGTGACTCGAAAATTACCTCCCTTACCTTGAAGTTCGAAAACTCCATATGGAAAAACTTTGTGAATCATAAATGGACCGGACCAACGTGATTTTAACTTACCTAGAAAGAACCTTAATTTGGAATTGAATAACAAGACTTGCTGACCTACTTCAAATCCTCGAACTCGAATGTGCCTATCATGCCATCTTTTTAGTCTTTCCTTGAATAGTTTGGCATTCTCGTTCTAGAACATTTAGAACTCTTCTAACTTGTTAAGTTGAAGCATCCATTTCTCTTTAGCAAGCTTAAGATCCAAGTTGAGTTGTTGGAGAGCCCAGTAAGCTTTATGTTCCAACTCCAAGGGTAAATGACAAGCTTTCCCAAAAACCAACCTATAGGGTGACATCCCTAAAGGTGTTTTGTATGTTGTCCTATATGCCCATAAAGCATCGTCTAGTCTTTTGGACCAATCTCATCGGTTTGGACAAATTACCTTCTCGAGTATGCCTTTTATCTCTTTGTTTGCCAGTTCAGCTTGCCCATTTTTTTGCGGATGGGCTGTGGAAACCTTGTGCTTCACTCCATGTCTATCAAGTAACCATTTCAACCATTTGTTCACAAAATGAGACCCTTCATCACTAATGATAGCCCTAGGAGTTCCAAACCTTGTGAACACATGTTTCTGCAAAAACTTCATCACAACCTTGGCATCGTTCATCGGATATGCCTTGGCATTAACCCACTTAGACACGTAGTCTACTGCTACCAATATATACTTGTGACCAAAAGACGAAGGGAAAGGACCAAGAAAGTCAATACCCCAAGCATTGAATAATTCTACCTCAATGATGTTTGTTCGGGGCATTTCATTTCTATTGGTGACGTTTCCAATCCTTTGGCATCAATCACAACTCTTTAAGTAAGCAAATGCATCTTTGAATAGCGTTGGCCAAAAGAATTCGGCTTGCAATACTTTGGCTGCAGTACGTGTACCTCCAAAGTGTCCCCCACTTGGAGCTGTGTGGAAATGATATAAAATCTCATGTACTTCATCTTTTGCCACACATCTTGTAACAGTTCAGTTTAGACCCTAGTCAGAATAGTGGTTTCGGGACCACGAATCCGAGTCAAAAAATATTTTAATATTATTTTCCGTGTTTATAGTATGTGAATTGGTATATGTGAAATTTCCGTGAATTAATTTTATTGTTTGAGTGCTTAATTAGAGAAAAGAACTAAATCGCGTAAAAGGTAAAAGTGACATTATATATGTTAATGTGCTTTATTGAGTTGGCTTTTGAATATGGTGGCCTTATGTAGTAATTAAGCCAATATATTAGTAAGTGGATGGTTAATGGACATTTATAACCAACCATTATATAAGTTTATATGTTAATAATAAAGGTTAATTTAGTAATTTGGAAATTATATGTTAATTAAATAAAACAAAGGCATTAAAATAAGCCATGTTCATCTTTTTGTGCCGAATTTGAAAGAAAAAGAAAAGAAAGAAATCAAGCTAGGTTTCGGTTCTTGTTCATCTTGATTCAAGGTTAGTTTTTGATCGGTTTTTGATAATTTCTACGTTTTTGTAATCGTTGCTTCGAATACTTCAAAACCCATGTCTTAATTTTGTAAATTGATGATGATTTTGAAATGTGCCATTGATGAATTCATGAGTTTAGTGATGTTTGAGGATGAAATATGAAAGATATGTGATAGATTAACATAGTTTGTCTTTGAATTTTTGGTGAATTTGAGTAATTAGGATTAAATAGAGAAAATAATATTTTGAGGGACTAAAATGTGAAATAAATGAAAAATATGGACTACTAGGGGCCTATAGAGAATTCGGCTAAGCATGGGTTATATTGAATTATGTGTATTTTGTGATTTTGTGAAATAAGGACTAAAATGTCAAAATGTGAAAATATGAGGGCTAATTTGTAAATTGCCCTAAATGTGTGTTTTTGGATTGAATTGAATGATTTGGTGAATAAATGAATTAAATTTGAATATGTATAGATCAAGAACCAAAGAAAACGGATTTAGACCGAGGGAAGTCGAAAGTGATTGAGTAGCCGAATCTGTCTGTTTATTCCGAATTCGAGGTAAGTCTATATACAAATAAATGTACTTGAATTGGTTTATTTATGTACCTATAAATTTAATTGTGGTGAATGTGTTCGAGATGATATATACCTGGAATCCGAGAAAGTATCGATCAAGTGTCAATATCCGAAAAGTCCCGTACGAACCTAGGAATAGATAGGATTTTATATGTCATGACATAGGTTTCCGATATGTGATATCGTGTAAGACCACGTCTGGGACGTTGGCTTCGATTTGAGATTTACGTGTAACACCATGTCTGGGACATTGGCATCGTATTTGATTCGTGTAAGACCCTGTCTGGGACAGTGGCATCGATATTTGGATACATGTAAGACCACGTCTGGGACGTTGGCATTGTACAATTATTCCGTGTATTTTGAGTATCCTATTTGATTCCGAATGGTTCAACGGGCAATTTCGAGAAATGAAAGACTATGTGACATGTATGACCGATTCAGGTACGTATGAAATGTATACTATGATTGAGTATAAGGTAAGTATATTTGAATGTGCACAAGGGATATATGAACATAAACTTATTGAGACAAAATGTGATATATGTATGAATGAGCTTTGAATAAAAGAAATAGTTGGAGATATGATTTGTTGGTAAGCAATGGCCAAACAAATGAGCCAAAGAAGAATTATGAATTTGCAATTGAGTTATGTTAATGATATTATATTAGTTATGATTATGAATGTTTATATGATAAGTTTATTTGTATACGGCTTACTAAGCTTTGGAAAGCTTACTTTGTATGTGTTTGCATTGTCTTATAGATCGTTAAAGCTACGGAAGGCTCGAGGATCGTCGAGGATCATCACCACACTATCAAACTCCATTTTGGTACCTTTTGAATGTGTACATAGCTAAGTATGGCATGTATAGGCTAGTTAGTTTGGGTTGATGTTTGAGTAGTATATAAATAGCCATGTGATATGGCTAGATAATGAACATGATATGAATGAGGAGTTATGTTATATGATGCATAGTTTGGTATGTTTTGTGGCTAATGGTTGAATTGATGAAATGGTCAAATTTTTTATAAGTATTATGATGCAAAGTTGTCATATTATTGATGAATGGTTGTCACATTGAATTGCTAAGTTTTTGAGTGGTTTATACTTAGAAATGCTTGTGATGAGTATGAAATAAATGTTGCTTAAGTTGGTATGCTTGATATCTTCTTGAATGATTAGAAAAGTTGGTCATTTGGATATGATTTGATTTGGTATAATGCTTGTAGGTTTAACCCAATGTGTGGGTGGCAAATTGGCCTTGTAAATGGCCTGTAATTGCCCACACGGTTGAGCACACGGGCATGTGGCTCGACCGTGTCCTTCGTGGTTGTATTTCAAAACAAGTCAGGCTCGACCACGAGCTAGACACACGGGCGTGTGACTGGCCGTGTGGTGTAAGTCAGTGTCGACCACGGGTGAGGCACACGGGCATGTCTCAGGCCGTGTGGACAAGTCAGTATGTATGCCCTGTTTTGGCATGGCTCGGACACATGGGCATGTCTAAGGCCGTGTGAGGCACACGGCCTACCCACACGGGCATGTGACCTCTGTAACTTTGAAAAATGTTTAATTTTCGAAAAAAAATTGTATGATCCCGGTTTAGTCCCGACCCCTTTCTAATGCATGTTATAGGTCTCGTAGACCTATTTAAGGGACACTTTGATTTGAATTGTTAAGTTATGATGTGAAATGTTTGTTAAAGTTTTGATTTGTCCGGTAATGCCTTTAACCCTAAACCGACGATGGTTACGGGTTAGGGGTGTTACACATCTCCTGATCATTTGATCTGCACACTTTCTGAACATGGTTATTTCCAAAAATAGTACTTCACATCGTGAAGAAACTTTATCTTTTGTTTATATGACTTATCAAGGGACATCAAACCACAAGCCAGATAGTTAGAAAAATCAGCAAGCCAAGGGGTATTATGGATATGATTGACCTTAAGTATGTGTTCATCTGGGTATGTCTCCTGAATGAGTATAATTAGAGAAGTCCCTTCTTGTGGCTCCAATCTGGAAAAGTGGTTTGCTACTTGGTTTTTTACTCCCATTTGATCTTGAATTTTTAGACCGAATTCTTAGAGTAGAAGTACCCATCGGATCAACCTCGGTTTAGCATCTTTCTTGGCAAATAAGTATTTAATTGCTGAGTGATCTGTATAGACTGTCACTTTGGTACCTACAAGATAAGATCAAAACTTGTCAAAAGCAAACACAATAGCAAGTAACTATTTCTCTGTTACCGTATAATTCAATTGAGCCCCTGTTAGAGTCCGACTTGCATAATAGATGGGATGAAAAACTTTGTTCCTTCATTGGCCCATCACAACTCCTATTGCGAAGTCATTTGCGTCAGACATCAATCAAATGGTAAAGCCCAGTTCGATGTGATGATGATTAGTGCCGAGACTAACCGACTTTTCAATTCATTGAAAGCTCTTAAACACTCATCATCAAATTTGAACATCGTGTCATTCTTCAATAATTTGCATAAGGGTTTAGCAATTTTGGAGAAGCCCATGATAAATCTCCGATAGAAACCAGCGTGGCCCAAAAAGCTCCTAACACCCTTTACAAATGTTGGAGGTGGGAGTTTTTTAATAACATCTACCTTTGCTTTATCTACCTCGATTCCATGTCTCGTTATTCGATGCCCTAGAACAATACCTTCTCGTACCATGAAATGACAATTTTCCCAATTAAGTATGAGGTTTGTTTCTTCGCATCGCCTTAGTACCTTGGCTAGATTGGCTAAGCAATCATCATAAGTATCTCTAAACACTCAAAAATCATCCATAAAAACTTCTAAATACTTTTCAACCATGTCAGTAAAAATAGACATCATACATCTTTAAAATGTAGCAGGTGCATTATATAAGCCAAATGGCATGCGGCTAAATGCAAATGTATCGTACGGGCATGTGAATGTTGTTTTATGTTGATCCTCTGGCGCTACTGTAATATGATTATACCCCGAGTATCCATCGAGGAAACAGTAATAGTCTTGCCCCACGAGTTTATCCAGTATCTGGTCCAAGAACGACAAAGGAAAATGATCTTTCGTAATCTATAAAAATTCTCCATCCCATAACCATTCTGGTTGGTATTAACTCATTATTCTCGTTCTCAACGATTGTAATACCTCCTTTCTTTGGCATGCACTGGACTGAACTTACCCACAAACTGTCTGAGATGGAGTAAATTATACCCGTATCTAACCATTTTATGATCTCTTTCTTTACCACGTCCTTCATGATGGGGTTCAACCTCCGTTGTCCATCAATCGTCCCTTTCTTTCCATCTTCTAGGATGATCTTGTACATGTATACAGATGGACTAATGCCACGAATATCGATTATGGTCCATCCGATAGCCTTCTTGAATTGTTTCAATACAAGGATGAGTTTTTCTTCTTGCTCTTCAGTCAACTTCGCTGAAACAATCACATGTAAAGTAGAAGCGTTACCTAAATAAACATATTTTAAATGTGAGGGAAGTACCTTCAGTTCTAATTTAGGTGGCTCCTCAGTTGATGCTTTTGGCTGGGCATAATCTCTACTTTCTAAATCCAAATATTCAAAGTCAGACTGCGGATTAAATCCCCTTTGATTAGCTTCTAGAAAAACTAAGTATTCCTCCCCCTCTTTACTACTTGGAGGGTCTGATGTCAAAATTTTCTCCAATGGGTCCTCAACAGAGTTGAGTTCCTTTTCCACGACTAATTCCTCTAACTCAGATACTGCAGAATAATCATCAACTGTGTCAGGAAATCTCATAGACTTAAAAATATTAAATGTTACCTGATCGTCTTAAACATGCATAGTAAGCTCGCCCTTCTACACATCAATAAGGGTCCTTCCAGTTGCTAGGAAAGGCCTTCCTAGGATGACTGGCACCTCTTTATCTGCTTCAAAGTCTAGAATAACAAAGTCAGCAGGAAAAATAAGTTTGTCTACACATACCAATACATCATTGATTTTTCCTTCTGGATGTACTAAGGATCGATATGCTAATTGAAGTGTAACTGTAGTAGGTCTAACTTCACCTATCATCAAACTTTTGAATATGGACATGGGCATCAAGTTGATGCTTGCATCCAAATCAGATAGTGCCTTACTGCAATAAGTTGCTCCAATGTTGCAATGTATGGTAAAACATCTAGGGTCCTTCATCTTTGAGGGTAGTTTATTTTGAAGATATGCACTGCATTCTTTTGTCAGGGCTATCGTATCAAATTCTCCAAGTCTCCGTTTCTTGGACAGAATATCCTTCATGAATTTGACGTAGTTTGGAATTTGCTCAAGTGCTTCTACCAACGAGATGTTGATATGAAGTTCCTTGAGTACATCTAAGAATTTCTTGAATTGGATTTCCTATTTCTGCTTTTGAATCCTTTGAGGGTAAGGTGGTGGAGGATTCTTTACTGGAATTGGTTGATTCATCTTTTGTGGCAATTCTGTATCTAACGAAGTTGTTAGTTTATCAGAATTGACTGGTTCGGAAATTACCTTATCGGGTTTTGCAGATTCTGGTTCTGGTGAAGCTGGAATTTCAACACTTGGTTGAACTTCCACTGAATCTTGAGCATCAGCTGGCTCCTCTTCAACTTCGACAGTGCTGGGTTCTAATGTCTTTCTGCTCCTCAATGTCAATGATTTACAATGCTCTCTCCTCAGATTTCTTGGATTTTTCGTATCACTAGGCAAAATACCTTGTGGTCGGTTCCTAAGTTCAGTAGCAAGTTGACCCACTTGATTCTTCAAATTCCTTAAAGTGGCTTCATTCTTTACCATATATGCCTTCAATAAGTTCTCTAAGCTATTGGAAGGTTCAGCTTGAGTTGGTTTCTGAACTTGTTGGGTAAAAACAGGAGGCTAGGTCTGTCTAGGTTGTGCATAAGTGTTACTGGTTCCAGCCCCTTGGTTACTCTAAGAAAAGTACAACACCCCTAACCCATATCTGTTGCCAGAACAGGGTTATGGAGCATTACTGGGCTTTACGGATTAATTACGAACATTTCATAATCTTTAATACATATATCATAACTTATTCATAAAACACTCATATGGTCCCTTATATGGTGGGCCCTCGAAACCCAAAATAGACGATAGAAGTAAATCGGGACTCGACCGGAGACTTCAAGAATTTTTCACAAAATGTCAAAAATTTTCTTAGAAATAGGGGACACACGCCCGTTTGACCAGACCGTGTGGCTCACACGGCCAAGAGACACGCCTGTGTCTTAGGCCGTGTGGGCATTCGATGCGAGACACACGGACGTGTCCCAGCCCATGTTCTTACCCATGTAACTCTCTGACTTGTGCCACAGGGCCAACCACACACCCGTGTGCTAGGCCGTGTGCAAAGTGCAGGGGTCACACGGCCAAGCCACATGCCCGTGTGCTAGGCCGTGTGCAAAAACCTGGGCATTCTATTTTGAAATTTCAAATTATAGGGGACACACGGCCATACCACACGCCCGTGTCTCTGCTCGTGTGGACGAAAATAGGCCATTTTAAGGCCATTTTTCTCACCCTTTTTGATAACATCCTGCACAAAACACTCTCATATACTAATATATCTCAACCAATCAACCAATATAAACCAAAGCATGTTCTCAATATGGCTTAACATCACCAACACTTCTTTTACTTATACTTACCTTTTTAACTCATTACATAGATTTAACAAGTACTATTACTATCTACTTACATACAAACATTTAAGATTCATAACTATATTTCAATCTATTTCATGGTTAAACCAACCCTATTCATGCCATATAAACCAAAATTTACATTGCAAAACTACCGAATTAAACTGGATAGTGTGGCTTGATGTGTTGATCCGATCCTCCGACCTCACACTAATTTATAAAGAACATTAAACAACACGAGTAAGCTTAATGAAGCTTAGTAAGTTCATAGGCTTTAAATATAAATCTTACCAAACATACTAAATAATTCATTTAGATTAAGCATTTCACAACATTTCCTGCCAACCACAACTTCGATTGATGAATTCACATAATTGAGCTCAATATCAATGACTATTTAATTTCTTTCACATTAATCCATGTAATACTTACCAATCCTTGTCAAATTAGAGAACGTCTTACGGATTTGAGTACATCATTTTCTTGATGCCATAGTCCAAATATGGTCTTACACAATTGCCATGGCCCTGCCATGGTCTTACACTCGTAATGCCATAACCCAGTTATGGTCTTATCATCAGGATGCCATAGCCTAGCTATGGTTTTACACGTATACATATACTGCCATGGTCCAACCGTGGTCTTACGTTCAAGGTGCCATAACCCAGTTATGGTATTTTCATTAAAATACAATAGTCCAGCTATGGTATTACATTCAAACATTGCCATGGTCCAACCATGGTCTTATCCGTCAATTCATATTGTGTCACAGGACGATCGTACTCAATCCTGCGTTCCACTTAATTTGAACTTTCAATTCAATTTTCATATATTTACAATAATCATAATTCAATAACAAAAATATGAAATAATACATTATATCATTCCTAAATTAACAATTAATCATGAAAGTTCAACCATATGAGCTTACCTGGGGTAGTTTGTAGAATTTGTAGAAATTCAGGAATTATTCTGTTAATTTCCCTTTTTCACGTTTATCTTCGGGTTCTTGATATATAATATAAAATTATTCATTCATCAGCATCGAATTTAATTCTAATTCACTTCACAATTTATGCCCTTAAATTTTTGAAATTACACATTTACCCCAACTTTTACAATTTTTACAATTTAGCCCCTTATCAATTTTCCCACCAATTGAACTAATTGTTCTAAATTAACAATTTATTCCTTTATTATAAGATATTTTACAGCCTTTGATTCATAGAAATCTAACAGCAAACCCTAACACTTTTATTCTTCACAATTTAGTCCTAATAATCAATTTCTATTGAAATTACTTGATAAAATCATCATATAATAAAATTAAAGCTTCAAATCCATATTAATTCATCATAAACTTCCAGCACTCATCAATGGAAACTTTTTAAAATCACTCATGAAATCAAAAACTAATAAAATAGACAATTGGATCTAATTGTAAAAGTCTTAAAACATAAAAATTTCAAAGAAAAAGCAAGAATTGAACTCACTTGAAGTAAGAATATGCAAAATCAGCTTCCAAGGATCTTCTATGGTGTTTTTGGCTGAAGAAATATGAATAATTTACTAGAAAATCTTTTAATTGTTTATTTATTTGTTTAATTTTGCAAAATTTACAATTTTGTCCCTAGTTTACATTATTTCCTTACTAATTTCTATATCCCTGCCGTCCAGCTATATAATTTAGGCCCAATTGCTCTTTAAATCCTTCTTATTTATTATTTGAGCTATCTAGTCACTATTTCTTTAATTAATAAGTTTTGCACCTTTTTCAATTTAGTCCTTTTTAATTAATTAACTATTAAAACGTTAAAATTTTCTAAAAAAAAACTTTAATACTAATCTAATAACACTCCGTAAATATTTATAAAAATATTTATGGCTTGGTTTACGAAATTGAGGTCTCGTTTCCTCATTTTCGAAACCAATTAATCTAATAATTATTTCTAAAACATAAATCACTAATTCATAGTTTTTCCTAAATTCACTATTGGCTCATAATCACTAAATAATAAAATTTTCAAACTCACTTGTCAGATTTTAGTGGTCTCGAACCGCTATTTCTGACACTACTGAAAATTGGGCTATTACAAAAAGTTAGGGTGGTTTCGCCAAGATGGGCTATAAAATTGGACTACAGTCATTGCCTTCCTCGGTTTTGGTTTTGGTTTTGGTTGCCCATGTAATACATAGATTCTGGGTTTGATGGACATTCTTCGAACAAATGCCCTTCCCCACAATAAACACATACTACATTTTCAAATTGATTGGTGGCTGAGCTGCAAAACTATTAAACCTATTAGTGGTAAAATTTTTAAGCATTGAGGAAATCGAAGATACCTGAGATGCTAGTGAAGTGAGTGGATCCACTTCATGTATTCCTGCAACTCGTCTCCCTAACGCTACTCGATTGGTTGGCCATTGATAATTATTACTGGCAATTCTTTCAATGATTTCATAAGCCTCATTATAAGACTTAGAAAGGAGAACACCATTAGCAGAAGAGACCACTATCATCCTCGTGTGAGCATTTAGACTGTTATAGAACGTCTCTAATTGGATGCAATGAGGGATTCTGTGATGAGGGCATCTTCGTAATAGTTCTTTAAACCTTTCTCACGCCTCATACAAGGACTCATCATCCAACTATTGGAAGGTAGTAATCTCATTCCTCAACTTAGCATTCTTGCTAGGTGGAAAGTACTTCACAAGAAATCTTTCTGCTAACTCTTGCCATGTGGTAATGGAATTTGGTGGTAATGAGTTCAACCAAGCTCGAGCTCTGTCCCTTAGAGAATATGAGAACAACTTTAATCGTGCATCTTCGGGTACTCCAGCTAGCTTGAAAGAATCGCTCACCTCCATAAACAGTCTTAAGTGAAGGTCAGGATCTTCGGTAGGCATTCCACTAAATTAGCCCACTGTCTAAAGCATTTGGAACATAACTGACTTCAGTTCAAATTGTTGTGCCTCGATTTTGGGTCTCCTAATACCCGGATTAAGATCATGAAACATTGGCACGACATATTTTCTTAAAGCTCTATCCCTATCATCAACAATAAGGATAGAATGTTGAACTTGATTCGCTCTGCTTCCTTGATTCTGGTTTTCAAAGTTCATCCCTTTGGTCCTTCTTTGACTTTCTTGTCTTCTTTTTTTATCGAAAAGTTTTTTTAATTTCAGGTTCTAGGGGGAGTAAATCGATAATTCGATCAATAATCATAAACACCTGAAACAATCACAGAAAAAATGTAATTAAAATTAAACAGAAAAAAAAACAAAATGCAAAATTAACAAATTCACAAATAATGACTTTTAAAACATTCCCCGGAAACAACGCCAAAAACTTGGAATGATAGAAATGTGCAAGTGTACACAATCACAACAAGTAACAAAGTGACAAGTAAATGTCGAGTTATCGTACCCACAGGGACTGCGTAAGAAAATATTTATGAAATGCCATTAAAAACACTTTGGTGAATGAAAATTATTTGTTTTGAAAAATGGTTTAATAAAACTAGATTTTAACTAAGTAAATTAACTAAGAAAATTAAAAGGTAAAAAATTCCAACGCACGATTTCTGAAAAACAAGTTTAATCAATATGCCATAATTGTGTTAGATCAATTACAATTCTTAACTTAATATTACTAAAACAATGTTCATGTTGTTATAAATAAATTCACGGCAACTTGGTAATTTGTTAACTATAGCACATACACACTTACAAAATTAACTAATCTCTTGAACATATTACTATGCCAATTCAAACAGTTAATCAATTTTAATAAGCAAATAAAAGATTAAGTGAAGTAATAATATATTCCTACATTGAAACAGTTTAATCACAATAATCTTACAAGTTATGCAAGGCTATTGTACAGTTTAATACTGTCGCTAATTTAACCCTCAACTACCTTAGAAGATTAAATATGCATTGATTAAGTATTGTATCAATTAATTACAATTTCAATACGATTAATAATTAATTCATTAGTTACCTTACAATTATAATGCAAGTATAACATAATCATGGTTTTACTTAATCAAACAATTTACCAAGACCTATAACAACACAAACATGATTTTAATAACTTAAGTAGACGAAATGCAATCAACCTAACACGAATTAAATTTAAGCCATGTTAATTAAATTTAGAATAACAACATAACAAATATTCATAGACATGTTCATAACAACAGTAAGAAAAGTTAAAGGATAGGAAACGAGAATCAAATATGGTGTTTCTCCGAAGCCTAACTAGTTTGCTCCACTCCACATTCTCCGCTCGTTCTGTTGAACCAAGGATTCTACAAGCACTTGAATGCTGCTTCCCAAGGTGGTTGAAGGGCTCTTTTCAAAGAGGGAAATCGACAAAGGAAATAGAAGGGAAAAACGGGAACCAAAGAGAGGTTTTGGAAGAGAGAAAGTGAATGAAAGAGAGAGAAATGTGTGGAATGAAAGGTGTGTCGAATGAATAGGTGAAAGGGGGTATTTATAGGTGGGAGTGTCTGCTAAAAATAGCAAATAATTAGCAAGCATGAACTCCCCCCATGGCCGGCCACCACTCATGCACAAGTTGAAGATTTCAACTTGCTATATTTAGCTAGGGGAAAATCTACAAAAACATAATAAGTGGAGGGGTTTGAATGCGATTTCAAGGAGAATTCAAGGGCTGATTTGCAAGTCAATAAATCAGCTAATTTGAGCTGATTGGGTCAGCATTTTGGACGGGTTTGGGCAGCCCGATTGCTTGGTTGGATCAGTATTTTGTTTTAGCACAACTAGGCCTCCTTTCCATAATATAATTAATAATAATTATTTAACCCAAAATAAATTGGATAAAAATTAAAATTAATTATATTATGTATTAATATTCATAATGTAACACCCCAAACCAGGTCTATGCGTTAAGACGAGATTTGGTTTGTTACATCGATCTATCATTCATTTAATACTCTAATGTTTTAGGTAAACAGTTCTATAAAACCTTTCGAAAATGATGTTTAGTTGAAAATTTAGAAAAAATGATTTAAAATTTGATGAATTAAGAAATACTAGTTTGAAATCTTATCATTTAGTACTTTAATTGTTTAAAGCTTTAAAGTAGTTTTTAAAGAGTTCAAAAGGATTTAAAAACACGAATAGTTAAAGCATCTTCAACGTTTTAAAGGAAATTTAAATCCATCCACACACATAAAAATCCATAAAAGTATTAATAGAGGCCTTATTACATCATACCCAAAATAGTAATTAAAAGAAATTACTTAATAAAAGTTCATAGTTTATAAAACCCATATTCGTAGTATGGCCTCCATGAAGTCATCCTCGCCCAAGCCTTCACAATTTCCATTACAGAAATGGTTAAAAGATAGAGTGAGTTACTCGAACTCGAGTGTGCAACTCACTTACCACGTTCATTGAGCCGGATAATCAAGGCATTATTTTGGGCTTGAGCCCATTTACGAATATAATATAATAAATTAAATGCATGCAAAATGAAATTTCCCAACCAAACCTAATTTCCATCCGCTACACACCCCGCACTCAACCAACACACCTGTGGGGATCAAGTCAACCCACCCCGCCAACACACCAATCGTAGGCAATAAGCCGCTTTAAATATATTGTGGTGCACCACCGAACTAGATTGTGACAAAGTCACCGAACTAGAGGCATTAAGCCATTAAAATTTTGTGGCAAAGCCACCGAACTAGATTTTTGGCAACAGTGCCTTTCTTCTCTTCATCAATTATCCCAACCCATGCAATCAGTATGCATAACAATTTATATCCATGTAATAATTTAATAAAAGGCCTACCATACATGTGAGTCTATATTACAAATTTTCATTTGAGCCCATAAGATAAAATAGCATTTAGCCCATTTAGCAATCTAGCTAACTTGGGCCCATATATCGATCTAGCGATTTTCGGCCCATTAACGATCTAGCGCTTTTATTACCCATTTAACGATCTAGCAAATTTTCGGCCCATTTAACGATCTAGCAGTTTTCGGCCCATTTAACGATCTAGCAAATTTTCGGCCCATTTAACGATCTAGCAATTTTCGGCCCATTTATTTAACGGTTTTCATACATTTACACAAAAGTGTTAATTACTATGTATTTTCCGATTTTGCCATCTTTACGATTTTATCCCAATATTTACGGTTTAGTATCTAACCCGAGAGATAAGTGTGAAGTTACACACACCGTTACCGTGAGAACTAGACTTTCTGCTTTCGTCGATACCTAAACGCATCACGATAAATTAGAACACTATAATTTATTCACATATCGAATCTTAGAAATAATGATCTAGACTTTACCCTCAAAATTTCAAACCACTTCTATTTGTGGTTTCTCCTCGATTGATGGTTCGTTACCCGATAAAAATCCACGAACAAACAAAGGTTCGGAGTACGAATGATTTCAAACAACCGATTCTCCTCGGATGAGCGTCCACAACCCGGTGGAAAATCCCGGATTGTTTGAAAAACATCCTTTGCTTAAACTTAGGGAATAAGCGGAACCACCCTCTTCCGAACACTATTCACCACCCTTTTCGTCCCTATTTTGATTATTTCTAATGAAAAAGATCATGAGTCCGACTAAATATATCGAAATTATGACTAACGATTTACAAGGGTGAGATTGCCTTACCACAAAATATCCTTGTTCCACAATATGAAAATTGAGCGATCGTCCCTAAATTGAAATCGAGTTATAATCCATCTATATCAAAATGACGAGTAATATGAGAATCTTTGAATAAACTCCTTACCTTAATTCTTTAGATCGATTCCAACGATTCACTATACTCACGAACACTTGAGTTTCGGTCCTCCAAAATCACACTATTGTCCACGATTGAAAAAAAACGTTTGAGAAGAATACCTATGTATAGTAGGAGATTCGGCTATGAATATCAAAGGAAGGGAAAAATGGTTCGGCAATTGAGCAATCTAGCATTCGGCCATGAGAGAAAATAATGAAGAAAATTTAGTTGAGAAGAAAGTAGAAGGATGAAGGAAGGAGATGATGTTGATTCGGTTTTCAAGAGAGAAAAGAGAAAAGAAAAGAGATGAGTTTAGGAGTAAGGTACATTCGGCAATGGGGAAAAGGAGAAGGAAACGAAAATGATCTTAGCTTTGGTATTTCGGCCAAAAGAGAAAATGTCTTGAGATGCTAAGCAAAAATGTGTCCAAATGGTAACATGAAATGGTCAAAAACAAAGCTTACCAAAAGCTCAAATTCGGCTAAAAGAGAGGTTGAGAAGAGAATTGCAAATTTTGCACAAAAATGCTAGAAATGACCAAAAGCTAACTCCTAATCCTAGCCAAGCTACTAACACATTCGCCAACCCCTTAGTCCACAATGCCGTCCATGTTCATGGTCAAAATGGCCATGAAGAAGTTACCAAAACATCAACCTTGATTCAAGCCTTGCAATCCTCCATTTTCCTAAAGTTTGAGAATCTTATCCCCAAAATCAAGCCATTCCATCCCTTAAATCATGCTTGCCATAAACCTTAATATCCTTACCATAAAAATTTAGTCCATCTTATCCATGTTTGATGCTTGGCGACACATGCTAGGAAAAACCAAAAATAAAAGCTCCTAAATTGCATGCTAGGAGATTCGAACCTCTCCCCTCAAGTCCAACTTATGGCGCCATCACCACTTTGCCAATTACTCATCTTATGCAAATTTTAGACACTTAAATTAACTTAAGTATCAGTGTCACTTGATCCACTTCAATAAATTCTCAATACTAAAAATTATTCTATACCAGAATACTTCTATGCCCTTTTCAAGGCTATAATAACACGAAAAAGAAGAAAGGAAAATTTTCATTCATAAGCTAAACACCAAAACATGCAATATATCGATACTCAGATTTTTAGGATGTTACAATTCTACCCTCCTTAAAGAAAATTTCGTCCTCAAAATTTACCTGGTTAAAAGAGGTGAGGGTATTGTTGTCGAATTGCATCCTCATGCTCCCGCGTAGCTTCCACTGCTCCGTGATTACGCCATAAAACCTTGACCAACGGCACTGTCTTCTTTCTTAGCTCCTTGACATCTCGGTCTAAAATTTCCACTGGTTCCTCCTCGAAAGACAAGTCTGATCTCAACTCCACTTCTTCTACCGGTACTATGTGTGACGGATCCGATCTATAACACCTTAGCATGGAAACATGGAAAACATTATGAATTTGACTCAACTCCGGACGTAATTCAATCTGATAAGCCACTGGACCAACACGCTTCATCACACGATATGGTCCAATGAACCTAGGACTCAACTTGCCCTTCCTTCCAAATCTGAAAATTTTCTTCCAAGGTGAGACCTTCGTAAAGACTCGATCCCCACAAAAACTCGATATCCTTACGCTTCGATCTGCATATGACTTCGCTATCCGAAGCTTCCTTTAATCGTGCTCGAATGACTTTTACCTTTTCTTTCGTCTCCGATATTAACTCCGACCTAACATCCGCTGTTCGCCCAATTCAGTCCAACAAGTGGGAGAACGACACCTACGACCGCACAATGCCTCGTAGGGTGCCATCCGAATGCTAGACTGATAGAAATTGTTGTTATACGCAAATTTCCGCCAACGGTAGAAAATCCTCCCAACTACCTTTGAAATCAATCACACATCCCCTTAACATGTCTTCCAATAATCGAATTACTCTTTCTCGATCGACCATCCGAATGAGGATGAAAAGCCGTCTTCAAGTTTAACTTTGTTCCCAAAGCTTCATGCAGAGCTTTCCAAAATCGTGATGTAAACCTAGGATCCCTATCTCGATATAATAGATGCCGTATCCCATGCAACCTCACAATTTCGGATACATACAACAGCCAACTTCGTAATGAATAATCGATTTAACGAATGGTAGAAAATGAGCAGTCTTCGTCAATCGATCAACTATTACCCAAACGGAATTTTTCTTAGTAGGTGTTAAAGGTAACCCACTAACAAAATCCATAGTTATCCGCTCCCATTTCCAAAAAGGAATCTTTACCGGGTTGTAATAAGCCCGACGACAATTGATGCTCCGCCTTCACTTGTTGACAAGTCAAACATTTTCCCACAAACTCGTAAATCTCACGCTTCAACCCCGCCACCAATATCGCTTTCACGGAGATCCCGATACATCTTATTTCCTCCGGGGTGCATAGCATAAGGGCTACTATGCGCCTCCCGCAGAATCATTCGCCTCAAATCGAGTCCTTAGGCATACAAACTCTTCCACGAAAACACAAAGACTCCATCCGTGTTTATACCAAAATCCTCTATTTCACCACTCCCAACTTGGTCGAATTAAGGGTCCCAACTTTTTATCGATATCCGCTTTTCCTTGATTTGCTCTAACCACGAGGCTTCACTTGAAGTTCCGCTAATAGACTACCATCCTCGTACAAACTCGGATGAGCAAACATTACTCTCAAATCGATACCACCTTACGGCTTAACGCGTCACCTACCACATTAGCCTTTCCCTGGATGATACTCGATTGAGAAATCATAATCCTTTAACAGATTCTATCCATCTTCTTTGTCTCAAGTTTAACTCCTTCGAGTAAGAAGATACTTAAGACTCTTGTGATCCGTAAAAATGATGGACTTCTCACCGTAGAGATAGTGTCTCCAAATCTTTAAAGCAAACACTACCGCAAACTAACTCCAAGTCATGAGTGGGGTAATTTACTTCCGTGCGGTCTCGGTTGACGAGAAGCATATGCCACTAATTTTCCACTTTGCATCAAAGACACAACCTAAACCCGTGAGACGATCACAATAAACGATAAATTCCTTTCCAAATTTCAGTGAATCAAAATTGGTGCTTCCGTCGAATCTTCTTCAATTTCTCGAAACTCTCTTGTTGTTTTTCACCCAAATATACGGTACTTCTTTCCGCAATGAGTTTAGTTAGGTGCAAAGAATCGAGAAAACCCTCAACAAAGCGCCTATAATAACCACCAACCCCAAGAAACTCCGAATCTCAGCTATCGACTTTGGCGGTTTCCAATCCAGTACAGACCTCAATTTTTCGAGGATCCACCCTTATTCCTTCAGCTGATACCACATGACCCAAGAAAGTCACTTCCCTTAACCAGAATTCACATTTACTAAATTTGGCATAAAGTTGATTATCTTGAAGTAACTGCAATACTATACGCAAATGCGAGTCATGCTCCTCTTCATTCCTTGAATATACCAAAATGTCATCTATGAACACCACCACAAACCGGTCTAAATATTGTTGAAAGACCCGGTTCATCATGTCCATAAATGCAGCTGGTGCATTGGTCAACCCAAACGGCATCACCAAAAACTCATAATGTCCATAACAAGTTCAGAATGACGTCTTATGAATATCTGCTTCTTTGACCTTAAGCTGGTGATAACCCGATCTCAAATCAATTTTGGAGAAAACTGAAGCTCCTTTCAATTGATCAAACAGGTCATCAATTCTCGGTAAAGGATACCTATTCTTGATCGTCAATTTATTCAACTGCCTGTAATCAATGCACATACGCATCGACCCATCCTTCTTCTTAACGAACAAAACCGGTGCTCCCCACGGAGACACACTCGGTCGAATAAAACCTCGATCCAACAATTCTTGAATTTGAGCTTTAAGCTCCGCCAACTCCTTCGGTGCCATTCTATAAGGAGCAATGGACACTGGAGCCGTTCCAGGCAAAAGCTCAATACCAAATTCCACTTCCGATCCGGAGGTACAAAGAGAAGTTCTTCGAGAAATACATCTAAAAATTCCTTCACCGCTCTCACATCCTCCATCGATAACTCTTTGGCATCCAAAGCACTAATAAAAGCTAGAAATGCTCCGCACTTTTTCGCACCAACTTTTCTACCTTTAACGCAGATACCACATTTGCCAAGTAATTCATTCGTTACGCCTATCATTACTATTTCTTTATCATCCAAGTCCTTATTGACATCCGCTTTTCAAGACAATCCAAAAGTGCCCGGTGCTTAACCAACCAATCCATGCCCAAAATTAGATCGAACTCACGAAAGGCAATTCCATCAAATTCGCCAAAAATATTTCTCCTTGATTTCTAAGGGCACGTCTCTAAACAGTTTATTTACAATTACCGACTGTCCTAAAGAACTAATTACCATCATCTCACTATCGGTAATTTCAGGTTCTAGATTTAAGTTTCCAGATATGGCGCTAGCAACATACGAGTGGGTAGAACCAATATCTATTAAAGCAAGAATGTGTACATCAAAGATAAAGAACGCATCAGCTTATCACATCGTGCATTGCCATCCTCGCGGCGCCTAATCGCATATACCAATCCTGGCTGTCTTGCATCCGTGTTACCTCTAGAACCATTGCCTCGGCCCAATGCACCTTGACCACGTCCAGCCCCATTGCCATCACGACCTGATCCACGACCTCCCGGTGGCTGCTGAGTTCCTCTTGCCAGCTGTGCTTCAGTATTACGAACTTCCTGAGTCGTATCCATGCGTCGAGGGCAATTCTTCTATTGATGATCCATTGAACCACATTTATAACAAGCACCGCTTTCCTCCAAAGACTCTCCTAATGTCGTTTCCCACATTCAGTACAGTCTCGACTCTGATTATTAGCTACAGGTGCTCTTCCTTGAGCTGGCTCATCATTCCGAGGCCTCTTTAGAAACCTTTTTGAATAACCCGAATACTTTATATCTCTTTTGCCTCTAACTCTTTCCCGATTCTGACGTTCTGAGCTCTTAGCCTCTTCGGCTATCTTGGCTTTCTCCACAAGCGTGGCAAAAGTTCTAACTTGTTGTGGGGCTATCAGAACCCGCAACTCATCATTCAACCCATCCTCAAAGCGTACACAACGCTCATGGCCCGTTGGCACTATTGCTCGAGCATAGCGACTCGGGACGTAAAACTCAGCCTTCATAAGCCGCCACCGTCTTATTTCCTTGAATCGATTTAAAATTCCTTCCTTCGGCGTCCACATAACTTGTGCCTACATATTTCCCCGAAGGCAGCTTTGAAGAACTCCCAATTAACTAATCGCAGATTCAAAGCCTTCCCGACAAGAAGCCACCATTGATAAGCTTCGTCCCTTAGCAAGGACACCGCTCCTCTTAGTTTCTGTTCTACAGTGCACTCGAGGTCTTCCATAATTCGCTCCACCGCCTCAAGCCAATATTCAAAGCAACATTTGGAGCTACACCGAGACACCTCTGAAAAACCTCAAAGACCACTTGATTTCATCGCTCCGATATTGACCCACGATTTGTTGGCCCAACTCTAGGTCCAAATGACCCTTTCAAAGACTCGCAGCATTGCTCGTGTTAAAGCATTATCTTCTTCTATATGATCATGTGATCCCGTCTCACTCTCGAGCGATGCAGGTGCATCCATTTCCGGCACATAACCCGGCGCTTCAGACGCAGCACCTCATCCTCTACCACGGCCACGTCTACCGCGTCCACGACCACGTCCTCTATTGCTCATAATAACTAATTCGGTTTATTTTGGTTACAAGTTTTATGAATCAGAATACTATTTCAGTGTTTATTAACGATGTTTTATGAGATATAAGAGGTAAAGTTATTTTCGCAATCACGTCCTATAGTCTCAATCTCTATTATTTTCAACACCTAAAACTAGAAGTTCTAGAGTGTTCCTATGATCATATCACAATAATAACAATAAATATACAAATACTTACTTGACTTGGTGCCGGATGCTCGTGGTGCCATACTACCTTTAGAACATAAAGTTTAAAAATTTAAACTGTTTCTCAAACAAAATTGTTGTTGAACCCAACCACAGCCGAGTTTTGAAACTGGCTCTGATACCATAAAATGTAACACCCCAAACCAGGTCTATGCGTTAAGACGAGATTTGGTTTGTTACATCGATCTATCATTCATTTAATACTCTAATGTTTTAGGTAAACAATTCTATAAAACCTTTTGAAAATGATGTTTAGTTGAAAATTTAGAAAAAAATGATTTAAAATTTGATGAATTAAGAAATACTAGTTTGAAATCTTATCATTTAGTACTTTAATTGTTTAAAGCTTTAAAGTAGTTTTTAAAGAGTTCAAAAGGATTTAAAAACACGAATAGTTAAAGCATCTTCAACGTTTTAAAGGAAATTTAAATCCATCCACACACATAAAAATCCATAAAAGTATTAATAGAGGCCTTATTACATCATACCCAAAATAGTAATTAAAAGAAATTACTTAATAAAAGTTCATAGTTTATAAAAACCCATATTCGTAGTATGGCCTCCATGAAGTCATCCTCGCCCAAGCCTTCACAATTTCCATTACAGAAATGGTTAAAAGATAGAGTGAGTTACTCGTAACTCAAGTGTAACTCACTTACCACGCTCATTGAGCCTGATAATCAAGGCATTATTTTGGGCTTGAGCCCATTTACGAATTTAATATAATAAATTAAATGCATGCAAAATGAAATTTCCCAACCAAACCTAATTTCCATCCGCTACACACCCCGTACCAACCAACACACCTGTGGGGATCAAGTCAACCCACCCCGCCAACACACCAATCGTAGGCAATAAGCCGCTTTAAATATATTGTGGTGCACCACCGAACTAGATTGTGACAAAGTCACCGAACTAGAGGCATTAAGCCATTAAAATTTTGTGGCAAAGCCACCGAACTAGATTTTTGGCAACAGTGCCTTTCTTCTCTTCATCGCTTATCCCAACCCATGCAATCGTATGCATAACAATTTATATCCATGTAATAATTTAACAAAAGGCCTACCATACATGTGAGTCTATATTACAAATTTTCATTTGAGCCCATAAGATAAAATAGCATTTAGCCCATTTAGCAATCTAGCTAACTTGGGCCCATATATCGATCTAGCAGATTTTCGGCCCATTAACGATCTAGCAGTTTTCGGCCCATTTAACGATCTAGCAAATTTTTGGCCCATTTAACGATCTAGCAGTTTTCGGCCCATTTAACGATCTAGCAAATTTTCGGCCCATTTAACGATCTAGCAATTTTCGGCCCATTTAACGATCTAGCAAATTTTCGGCCCATTTAACGATCTAGCAATTTTCGGCCCATTTATTTAACGATTTTCATACATTTACACAAAAGTGTTAATTACTATGTATTTTCCGATTTTGCCATCTTTACGATTTATCCCAATATTTACGGTTTAGTATCTAACCCGAGAGATAAGTGTGAAGTTACACACCTGGTTACTGTGAGAACTAGACTTTCCTGCTCGTCGATACCTAAACGCATCACGATAAATTAGAACACTATAATTTATTCACATATCGAATCTTAGAAATAATGATCTAGACTTTACCTCAAAAAATTTCAACCACTTCTATTTGTGGTTTCTCCTCGATTGATGGTTCGTTACCCGATAAAAATCCACGAACAAACAAAGGTTCGGGAGTACGAACGATTTCAAACAACCGATTCTCCTCGATGAGCGTCCACAACCCTGGTGGAAAATCCCGGATTGCTGAAACAGTCCTTTGCTTAAACTTAGGGGGAATAGCGGAACCACCCCTCTCCGAACACTATTCACCACCCTTTTCGTCCCTATTTTGATTATTTCTAATGACAAAAGATCATGAGTCCGACTAAATATATCGAAATTATGACTAACGGTTACAAGGGTGAGATTGCCTTACCATAAAATATCCTTGTTCCACAATATGCGAATTGAGCGATACGTCCCCTAAATTGAAATCGAGTTATAATCCATCTATATCAAAATGACGAGTAATATGAGAATCTTTGAATAAACTCCTTACCTTAATTCTTTAGATCGATTCCAACGATTCACTATACTCACGAACACTTGAGTTTCGTTCCTCCAAAATCACACTATTGTCCACGATTGAAAAAGAAACGTTTGAGAAGAATACCTATGTATAGTAGGAGATTCGGCTATGAATATCAAAGGAAGGGAAAAATCGTTCGGCAATGGAGCAATCTAGCATTCGGCCATGAGAGAAAATAATGAAGAAAATTTAGTTGGGAAGAAAGTAGAAGGATGAAGGAAGGAGATGATGTTGATTCGGTTTTTAAGAGAGAAAAGAGAAAATAAAAGAGATGAGTTTAGGAGTAAGGTACATTCGGCAATGGGGAAAAGGAGAAGGAAACAAAAATGATCTTAGCTTTGGTATTTCGGCCAAAAGAGAAAATGTCTTGAGATGCTAAGCAAAAATGTGTCCAAATGGTAACATGAAATGGTCAAAAACAAAGCTTACCAAAAGCTCAAATTCGGCTAAAAGAAAGATTGAGAAGAGAATTGCAAATTTTGCACAAAAATGCTAGAAATGACCAAAAGCTAACTCCTAATCCTAGCCAAGCTACTAACACATTCGCCAACCCCTTAGTCCACAATGCAGTCCATGTTCATGGTCAAAATGGCCATGAAGAAGTTACCAAAACATCAACCTTGATTCAAGCCTTGCAATCCTCCATTTTCCTAAAGTTTGAGAATCTTATCCCCAAAATCAAGCCATTCCATCCCTTAAATCATGCTTGCCATAAACCTTAATATCCTTACCATAAAAATTTAGTCCATCTTATCCATGTTTGATGCTTGGCCGACACATGCTAGGAAAAACCAAAAATAAAAGCTCCTAAATTGCATGCTAGGAGATTCGAACCTCTCCCCTCAAGTCCAACTTATGGCGCCATCACCACTTTGCCAATTACTCATCTTATGCAAATTTTAGACACTTAAATTAACTTAAGTATCAGTGTCACTTGATCCACTTCAATAAATTCTCAATACTAAAAATTATTCTATACCAGAATACTTCTATGCCCTTTTCAAGGCTATAATAACACAAAAAAGAAGAAAGGAAAATTTTCATTCATAAGCTAAACACCAAAACATGCAATATATCGATACTCGGATTTTTAGGATGTTACACATAATTTGGACCGTCTTAGGTTGAAAAATTAATTTGCCTCAATGCTTCAGAAATCGCTTCACGGTTTTGAACTTCTAGTAGTGTCTGCCGAGGCAATTTTCACCATTTGTTCAAATCTCTCGAAAATAATCAAAATTTATGAAAATTTATTATAAAATTAATCAAAATTCAATTTTTTAATAATTTAAGTACAATTTAATTATTATATAATTATATTATATTTTTTTGACAAAATTACTACGAAACTGCTTGAATTTGAGTAAAAAAAGGTATAAAAAAGTCTATATATTTTCGTGTTTCCAGTTTCACGTGCAGCTGTTTCAGTTTGAAATTTAAACTCGTACCAGATAAATCACCCTAGAAAAGAGGAGAAGATTAACACAAAATGATTTTCTGAACTCTATTTAGAAAAGGACGATGAAGGGAACCTCAAAAGGCATCCTGGAGAGAAGTAGAAGAGTAAGAGATCTCGAGTGGAAGAGGAAGTCATCCTCTCGGTCAACACAGGACTATGCTGCTGAAGTGTGGACCAACGGAAGCTGTTTTCTTGACGTTCTTCCGTTATTTCCTTAGTGCTCTCTTGTGAACTTATTTGGTTGTAAACGATAGTGATGGCTTGGAATTATATTTTCCAACTGATGAGTTAAATCTCATCAGTTTGGGGTTATTTTGATGATACTTAACTGTTTTAAGTTTCCATGGTATAAATCTGATTATTTTACTGCCCATTCAATTGTTTAACTGCAATCCCTAGGAATAGTCGATGACATATTATTCTTGTTAAGCTGATTTAATGCGGGAAAGGTTAGATTACTTAACTAATATTGGATTGCATGAGCAACATTTGAATGATGCTTGCATCATAAAGAAGGAATTACACAGGTTACTGTAATAAGACCCTGTATGAGCAGAAATAGTGACTTGAGGTTTTTCCCCTGAAAGAGGCAAGCCACTCTAGGACTCTTCTACACAATAAGTTAATCAAGATTTTACCACAGTATTATTGCCAGTAAGGTTGATTCTGAGTAATCCCAACCTTCAACATAAATATCGTAGACACTATACTTGATTCACTACCGAAATATCTTCGCTTTAGCATTCTTAGTTGATTATTTTTTCATTTATATATTATTCACGCAATAGTTCCCATATTTACATTTCTGTTATCACCTTTTCCACAACAATTCCAATTATTTACCTATCATTGCATATTTACCTTAGTTTTTGCCATAACATTTCCTTCAATCATTTTACTATAGCATTAACTTGACCCTATTAAGATAACTTGACCAATTTTGCGCCTCAATCCAATCCTCGTGGGAACGATACTCACTTATCTCTTTATTACTTGAACCGACGTGTATATTTGCACAAAAATCGCAAACCATTTTACACGCAACAATACACACAATCAAACATATATATACAAATAAGATATGTATTCCCAATTAATATAATAAAAATATTAAAATCATATATATGATAAATTATTTGATACATTTTTAGAGGAATTTTTAAACTCTACAAGTAGGGCTTAAAAGGTAACACATGTCCCATTTAGAGTGTACTCAACAAATTAAAAAAAAATTAAGTATTCAAAAAAAAAGACATATACCAATAATTGAAGTCTACTTGTAAAACTAAAATATTCTGTTAAAATGTATCGGATAATGATCCTATATATATATTTCATTTATCTAAGAAAAGAGGAAGAACTTCCTCGATAAAGTAATTGGCAAGGTAAATGTAGGCTTGTTGAGTGGGATGAAAGCTATCCCAAAACAAAAACTCTGAAGGATTTCTACATATTAAACTTTCTCGATAATGCAATTGGCAAGGTAAATGTAGGCTTGTTGAGTTGGAAGAATGCTATTCCAAAACAAAAACTTTGAAGGATCTCTACATATTGGAGTCAATGGATTGCACAAGAATGATGCCTCTAGGAGTCCGGTGCCACAACAACCTCTCTTTGTTTCTGCAAATCCTGTTTCACATAAATAATAATAATAATAATGTTATTCAATTTTTTTATTTTTATAAAATCTTGACTCGTGCGTTTGCTATATTTACAAATCTAAAAGCCGAATATAACTAGACGTGTTTAAAGATCCAACTCATTTACCATTTTGCTGAGGATAATTAATCATGTCATATAATGGTTGATAAATGTCTGCATATACAAGTTTGCTTTCTGGAATCTTTTCTTGTAGTTCAGGCAACAGTTTGGCAAGCTTCTTGTTATAAGATCCAGCGTCTGAGTTCTGATCTTCCAAACATTTTCGATTTGTTGGAATCTCAAATTTAGCCGTCATTTGAATCGGTAAGCAACCGATTGGTGGCAGTCCGAGTACGATCATTTTCCGGCATCCGTGTTCATATAATTCCTATATATAATTAAATTCAATAATAATATATTACTGCATATTGGTTAGACCTCTGTTGATAAGACTTTGGAGATAATATTGTTAGGAGAAGTACCACATAGCTCAAATGTGAATTGTAAAATTGATATTCAAGATAAAAAAATATTAGGCATAATATCAAATTTAGTCTTTAACATTTACATTTTTTTATTAATTTGGTCTTTATTTTTTTTTTAGTTAAATTTAACTTTCAACCTTTAAAAAAAGTCAAACTCTCAACCTTTTAAAAAAAAGTTAGAATGATGTTTTCTTTAAGGAGAATATTAATGACATTTAAATATTATTATTATATTCCATGATTACTATTTTACATTTTGCCCCTCACAATTGCCTATATTAATATGAATTAAATCCTGACGATTCTCGGGTTAAGTGAGTAAGCAGTGTAATTAATTACCTTGAGAAAATCTTCTAGTTTCTGAAGCAGAAAATGTTGGTATCCAACAATGTCGAACTCCAACCGTCTGGTCGGAATATCATAGAAATTGAAAATGAAATCATTAGTCCCTGCACTAATCATTACTAGAGCTTCGCCAATGATGTTGTTGGCCTTATCTTTTCCGATAAGTCCCTTAAGCTTGTCTATGTAACTCTTGAGCATCTCAACTTGTTTTGAAACTGGGATGACATTGGATAACCTAGTAGTTAAATAATCATATCCTGATCCAGCTGACGCGAAGGTAACGCCGGTTCAGAGTTCATTTTCCGATAGATTTGGCTTCAGGAACTGCGGGACATCATCTTTGATCCCTAGAAATGATGCGAGGAAATCGGGGACAAGTTTTCCGTCGGAAAACCTCCCCGCCGGAATGTGGTCGGGAAAGTTTTCGCCATACGGTGGCATGTTAGCTTTAAACAATGTTTTGACATAGTTATTATTGCCTGTATCTGCAGTTGAATCACCAAATACAAAAATGGCTGGAAACTTTGCTGATGGCGGTCTTGTTGCCAAGGAGGCAGCAGCAACGGCGGCGCTGCTGCAAGTGTTGATTGGAGCCATACATACGAGTACTGCGAGCATGATGAAGAGTTTGGAGATTGCCATCCCAACTTGTTTTAAAGAGGACTATTGAAATTGAGAAATGTTAACATATTTAACTTCTTTATTAATGGATGACTATTTGTAGTAAAAAATAATTTGATTATCAGTGGATCTGAAGTTTTAAGAAATCAAATAATCTGTATCAAAAAAATATAATAAATATTAAAAAAAAAATCTGTACCTAATAATAGGAGGTTAAATATTAAAATTATAAATTTGTAGCTAAAATATTAAATAAGCATTTAAAAAATTATTAAAAAAATTAATTAAGTCCTTATTTAAAAAGTGCATCAAATTAAGTCATTTAAATCATGATTGATACTGAATTAAGCTTTTAAATTTATTCTTATGTTAAAGTTTAAGATGAATTGTTAAATGTTGACATGACAACTAACATGAAAAAAATGATGATATGGTAGTATAAAAGGTAAGCTGACTTGAAAGATGATGATAGGTGGAGCTTAATTAATTTTTTTTTATTATTCTTTTACACGGGCTTTATTATTTATTTAATCCTATTTGTTTTAAAAAATATAAATAAAATTATAAAAAATAAAAAATAATTAAATATAATTATTTTAAGAATTTTTATTTAAATAAACAACTAAACCCTTGTAGAATAATTAAAAATAAATAAATTACAGTCTCACAAAATAATAAAAAATCAAACATCATTATGTTTTTTATGCCAGTCGCTACGTAATGCCAGCTTACGACGTCACTTAGGTAAATTTAGGTAATATTTTGAGGAAAGAACAAATCATTGCCAAACCTTTAGTTAGTTAGGCAAAATATTAATTGGCGGTTACACCCAACAATATGTAATGTAACTTGATTTATAATTATTTTCTCTTGTGTGTAATTTAATTCAATTGCGACTTGGAACAGAAACTATGATCATAAAGAAAACGTAAGATGAATCTCTAAGTTATATTTCTTTAAAATAGAGTAGGATGGTTGATGATAATTTCAACAACATGAGCATGTTGAGATGTCTAACCTTCTTCTTATCTATACCAATTCCTTAGATTTGAAGATTCACAATTTCTTAATTCCCATTCATTTTTTTATTATTAATGACACTCATATCTCATTTAATTTTAATTATAAAATATAAAAATAATTTTTTTTAAATATGTTATTTTTCTTGAAATTAGAAATATAAATAATACACATTTAAGTAAGGCCCTTCAATTTTACAAACAAACAAAAACAAATCATTTTAGCCACCCATTTAATTTTTTTTTACTCTTTTAACCTTAGATCTTGCATTATTTGTCAAATCACCCCAAAATGAATTGAAACTTTACTGACATGGCATCCACGTGTATGCCACATCAACAATTAAATTTTCTAGAAATACAATATTAAAAATATTTTTATTTTTTTTGAAATTTTAAATTTTTAAAAATTAATTGATTAATGACATGACATTCACGTGGCAATCTATGTGTATGCCATGTTAGCAAAAGTTAATAGACGTTTACTTTTCTGTCCATTCTGGGGTAATTTGATAAATAATGCGAGTTTAAGAGCTAAAAGAGGTGAAAAATTAAATGGAGGGCTAAATTTTTTTTTTTTTGTAAAGTAGGAGTAGACTTGATCATGGGCCGAGCCACCCGCCCAGGTCAGAAGGCTTGCCCAAAAAGTGGGAGGGTTTGGGCAAAAATATGGGCTCGAAAACTGGGCTTGAACAAAAAATAAGGCTTGTTTTCAAAACGGGTCGGGCCTCGGGCATAATTTTTTTGGCCCAGGCTAGGCCTGACCTGTGTAACACCCCAAACCCGGCCTAGACATTATGGCCGAATCCGGCGATGTCACATGGAATGGAATTTGAAAATCGAATTCATCTAGTTAAAGCCGTTTCCGTTTATTAGCTTTTTTTATCTCTCGTTAATTTCAAAACTTATTTCCTCGCTAATTTGATTCGTTTAAAAACATATCTCGTAACGGAAGCTTTTAAACCGTGATATTTGAAGAAAACCATTCGCATTTAGGAAAAAAAACGTTGATTTTAATAAAACTGAGTTTTCGTTGTAGTTCAAAATCTCATGAATACAGTTTAAACCCAAAACAAAAGCAACAGTCCAAAAGTCCAAATTACATCAAAACATCCCATAAAAATAGAGAATAAAACCATAAATGAAGTTTAAACAATACGATAAACAAGTGGTCACCGTAGAGTCCTCCGTTGCACCGAACCATCAAGTCTGGGGATTACCTGCACAGTTTAACAGAAAGGGGTGAGTTTACGTAAACTCAGTGTGTAATCCCTACAGAAAACACGCTTACAATCAATTAGCAGTTAACAGTCATATGTAATCTGGGCCTAAGCCCATTACAGCCTCGATAGCGCTTTGGGCCTTAGCCTAGTTCGGGCCAAGATTCGATGATCGCTTATACACTAGGGCCTTAGCCCTTCACAATAACAGTCATGCATTCAGGAACCAGTAACAGAGTCCTACCCACCAGCCTCTCCACACCATCTCCGTCCATCCCTACACCCCATGTGGGGTTTAAAAACTCCCACCCATCCCTACACTCCAAGTAGTACCGAATGCGGCACATTATCAGTAGATTTGCAGCTGAGCTGCCAGATATTAGGCTTAAGAGTCTTTCAGTACATTTCCTCCATATATCATTATCCCAACCCAATGCAATGCAAACATATAATAAATGACATGCTATTACATGATTAACAGTTACACATACAGTTCAGTATACATGCATATAAGCATCATGCTCAGTACATACATCATGCATTCAATTTACGTATATAAGGGTCCAAGTAGTGTTTACCGACCCCCAGTAGGTTCGCAGTCGACTTGGGTGACCCGTGCAACCTTAAGAAACTTTTCAGTTAAATGGGCCCACACACCCATGTGGCCTACCCGTGTGGGCCCACACGGCCCAAATTGGCCTTGGCCATGTGGATCACACGGCCTGGCCCAAAATCCCACATGCCCGTATGGACTACCCGTGTGGACCCACACACTTGTGTGGCCCACACGGCCCAAATCAGTCTAGCTCGTGTGTCGCACACGGCCTACTTGGCCATCACACGGTCGTGTCCCATCGTACGGCCTATCACACGGGAGACCACACGCCCGTGTGGCGTCGACCGTGGGGTTTTTAGCTTTTGCTGTAACCCCGTTTTCTGCACAATCGGGTACACACCTGGTTTCGATTGATGCTAAAACACTCCCGATATATCCAGCACCTATAATTAACCAATATTTCCAAATTCAGTCACTTAAATCGTCTTTCAATCAAAAACACAATGGGGTCGACCATTGATAATCTATCAAAACCTTACTTTCGATTGAGAAATAGAAATTTCGCACACTACAACGACGATGGAGAAACTTCAGCCCCTTAAATATCCCCTAAACACAAAACGAAACCCCTCAATTACTGTTTAGCCAAAAGAACGTTAAGAATCTAGCAATATGCAACTTACCGATCAAACAAAAACAAACGTTGCACAACGGAGGCAACTTGAACAAGAAATCAAAAAGAAGATAGGGATAGTGAGATGGAAAATTCGGCAGAGATGGAGAAGAGAGTGCAAAATGTTTTTGCAAAAAGAAAATCCAAATGAATATCCTGATAACCCCCTATCCCAACTCCCCTTAATTCTCTCCACCAAACTCTTCACTACTCAGACGTCTAACACAACTCAAACTCTCTTTCAGAGCCGAACAAAAATATTGCCTACGCAGGGATTCAAACTCCTGACCCCCTGCCAACCAACACTCCCCTTAACCACTAGACCAGTAGGCCCATTCTGGTAAGTGCTTACAAACTTTTAATTAAAAGCCTACTAGCCAGAAATAGGGGTTAAGTCAGAAAAGTACTAGAATTTTCCAAAGTCAGGGCTTGAACTCAAGACCTTCCAGACACACCCAGAGCACTTAACCACTAATGTAGATACACAATTGTGTCACATTTTCACGATAACAAAAATAAGAATTTTGGGGCGTTACAACTCTACCCCCTAAAAGAAAATTTCATCTTCGAAATTTACCTGGTCAAAAAATGTGAGGATACTACTGGCGCATCACCTCCTCAGGTTCCTACGTAGCTTCCTCAGTGCTATGATTACGCCACAGAACCTTCACCAGTGGAATGGAATTCTTTCTCAGAACCTTAACGTCACGATCCAGAACCTGAACTGGCTCCTCCTCAAAGGTCAAGTCTGGCCTAACATCAACTCCTCAACAGGGATAATATGCGTGGGATCAGAGCGGTAGCACCTCAACATCGAGACGTGGAATACATCGTGAATACGGTCTAACTCTGGAGGTAGCTCCAACTGATAAGCAACCGGTCCCACTCATTTCAGAATCCGGTACGGCCCAATAAACCTATGGCTCAGCTTGCCTTTACGACCGAACCTCAGAATCTTTTTCCATGGCGAGACCTTGAAAAATACGAAGTCCCCCACAGAATACTCAATCTCGTATCTCTTCAGATCTGCATAAGATTTCTGTCTGTTCGATGCCGCTTTCAGTCGATCCCGAATCAATCTGACCTTATCCTCAGTTTCAGAAACCAACTCAGAACCCAGAACACGTCGTTCACCGAACTCAGTCAAACATAAGGGATTGCGACACTTACGACCATACAAAGCCTTGTAAGGTGCCATCTAAATGCTAGACTGAAAACTGTTATTGTAAGCAAACTCCGCTAGTGGCAGATACTCCTCCCAACTGCCTTGGAAATCGATAGCGCAGCTCCTCAACATATCTTCTAGCATCTGAATCACCCTCTCCGATTGACCATCGGTTTGAGGATGGAACGCAGTACTGAAGTCCAACCTTGAACCCGAGCCTCATGTAGCTTTTTCCAAAACCAGGATGTGAAGCGAGGATCCCTATCAGAGATGATCGAAATCAGTACCCCATGCAGTCTCACTATCTTGGAAATATAAAGCTTCACCAGCTTCTGCAAAGAATAATCTGTCCTAACTGGAATGAAGTGTGCAGACTTGGTCAATCGATCCACGATGACCCATACTGAATCCTTCTTGGTGGGTGTTAAAGGCAACCCACTAACGAAATCCATCGTTACTCGCTCACATTTCCACAACGGAATCTTAACCGGTTGCAGCAAACCCGAAGGCAACTGATGCTCAGCCTTAACCAACTGGCATGCCAGACATCTAGCCACAAAATCGGTAACCTCTCGTTTCAATCCTGGCCACCAATACAGCTCTCGAAGATCTCAGTACATCTTATTTCTTCCAGGGTGCATAACGTAAGGGCTACTATGCACATTTCTCAAAATACACTGCCTTAAATCAGTGTCATTCGGAACATAGATCCGACCACTAAAATAGAGCCCCCATCATTACTCAGCCCAAAATCCGTAATGCTGCCACTCTCCACTTGTCAGAACCGAAGACCAAAAGATTCATCCTCTAACTATTTAACCCTAATCTGCTCGATCCAAGTCAGTTTGACTTGTAGCTCAGCCAACAAACTTCCATCGTCGAATAGGCTAAGTCGAGCGAACATCGCTCTCAGATTAGTCATAGCCCTACGGCTCAATGCATCGGCCACCACATTGGCCTTGTCTGGATGATACTCAATGGTACAGTCGTAATCCTTAAGCAGCTCAACCCATCTACGCTGCCTAAGATTCAGCTTCTTTTGAGTAAGAAGGTACTTGAGGCTCTTGTGATCAATGTAGATAATACACTTCTCACCATACAGATAGTGCCTCCAGATTTTCAGAGCAAAAACTACGGCGGCCAATTCCAAATCGTACGTCGGATAGTTTGCCCCATACGTCTTAAGCTGACGAGACGCATATGCTACCACATTACCATCCTACATCAACACACATCCCAAACTGACATGTGATGCATCACTATAAATCGTGAACTCCTTTCCATGTTCAGGCTGTATCAGAACAGGAGCCTGAGTCAGTACTGTCTTAAGCTTCTCGAAACTCTCTTGCTGTGCCCCAAACCAGACAAATTGTACACCCTTACGTAGCAGCTTAGTTAAGGTGCTGCAATCAATGAGAAGCCTTCCACAAACCGTCGATAATAACCCGCCAACCCCAGAAAACTACGAATCTCAGACACATTCTTAGGCTGCTTCCAATCCAATACAGCCTCAATCTTTCGATGATTGACTCGAATCCCCTCAGCAGACACCACATGACCCAAAAATGTTACTTCACGTAACCAGAACTCGCACTTGCTGAACTTAGCATAGAGTTGATTTTCCCTTAAAATCTGAAGAACAATCCTAAGGTGCTCGTCATGCTCATCTTCAGTCCTCGAATAAACCAATATGTCGTCGATGAACACCACCACAAACCGGTCCAGATAGGGCTGAAACACTTGGTTCATCAGGTCCATGAAAGTTGACGGTGCACTAGTCAGTCCAAATGGCATCACTAGGAACTCGTAGTGACCATAACGAGTCCTAAATGTCGTCTTATGCACATCAACCTCCTTAACCCTCAACTGATGATACCCAGAACGCAAGTCAATCTTAGAGAACACAGACGCCCCTTGGAACTGGTCAAACAGGTCACCGATCCTCGGGAGTGGATACTTGTTCTTAATAGTCAACTTATTTAGTTACCGGTAGTCAATACACATACTCATGGACCCATCCTTTTTCTTAACAAACAGTACCGGTGCTCCCCACGGAGACACACTAGGGCGGATGAACCCACGATCCAACAACTCCTGAATCTGAGCCTTAAGCTCCGTAAGCTCTTTCGGTGCCATTCGATAGGGAGTGATAGACACCGAAGCTGTACCCGAAAGAAGCTCAATCCCAAACTCCACTTCATGATTCAAAGGTAAACCGGTAGCTCCTCAGGGAAGACGTTTGAAAAATCCTTTATAGTGCGGATATCCTTTATAGTAAAGTCCCTAGAAGCAGAAACACTTACGTAGGCCAAATACGCCTCACATCCCTTGCGAACCAGTTTCTCAGCTACCAGTACAAAGATCACGTTAGCCAAGTAGTTTCGACGTTCTCTAATCACGACTACCTCATCATCCTCCTCAGTTCTCAAGACGACCCTCTTAGTCGCACAATCCAAGCTTGCACGATGCTTGACCAATCAGTCCATCCCAAATATCATATCAAACTCCCCAAACGAAAGCTCCATCAAGTCAGCCAGAAATACCGTCCCTTGAACCTCTAAAGGAAAATTTCTATACAGTTTGCTAACTCTAACAGATTGCCTCAGTGGGCTCAGCACAACCACCTCACTAGAAGTACTATCAATCGGAATCCCCAGATTTTTGGAAATAGAACAGGCAACATAGGAATGCGTAGATCCTGTATCTATCAATGTAGTGTAAGGCATATCATAAATAAGAAACGTACTCGTGATGACGTCCGGAGCATCTCTATCCTCTCGGCGACGTGTAGCGTAAACAAGAGCAGGCTGCGTCGCCTCAGTCTGTCCAACACCTTTGCCCGGTGCTCTCTGGCCACGACCCATACCGTTACCACCCCTAGCCTGACCATGGCCCCTCGGTGGCTGCTGAACTACCCTCTGTGGCTGCGCAGTACCAGAACCAGGAGCTTGCATCTGATCGGCCCTCAGCGGACATTCCCGAATGCGGTGCTCTAACGAACCACACCTCAAACACGCCCTAGTTCTCCCCCAACACTCGCTTTGGTGGCGTCTACCACAATCTACACACGGCTGCAGTCTAGTGGCAATAACAAGGGGCCCAGCTCTAACTGGCCTATCAGATTTGGCCTTTTTCTTAGGCCTCTGTACAGAACTCGAGGGCTCCGAATCCTTCTTGTTCCTACCCCTCTCGTGATCCCTATTTTGGTGCTCAGCGCACTTAACATCCTCGGCGATCTTCGCTTTCTCGACCAGAACAGAAAAATCTCGCTCCCTCTACGGAGCTATCAGAACTCTCAAATTATCTCTGAGGCCATCCTCAAAGCGGATACACATCTCATACTCAGATGCCACCATACCTCGCGCATAGCGGCTTAGTCTCAGGAATTCAGCCTCATACTCAGCCACAGATCGATCTCCCTGGGTAAGGTTTAAAAACTCCCTCCTACGAGCATCAATGTAACTAGCTCTCACATACTTCCCCTAGAAGGCAGTCTTAACGAATTCCCATGTCAGACGTTCGGGCTGAGTGCCCTCCTTAATAGTCAACCACCACTGATAAGCCTTATCACGCAACAGAGAGACTGCACTCTTCAGTTTCTACTCAGGGGTGCAATCCAGGTCATCCATGATCCGCTCCGTGGCCTCAACCTAATACTCGGCCACATTAGGGGCGACTCCAGTGACACCCCTAAAAAGTTCATCTCTATTAGACCGGAGTCATTCTGTAATCGACCCACGGCTCCCAGATCCAGTATTAGACCCAACTACCCTCTCCAATATTCTTAGCATAGTCTGGGATAATGCATCGTCCCCAGCCATGCAATCTTGAGACCCAGTCTTAGTAGCAGGTGACACTGGTGTCTTACTCGTGTCCAGATTTGGCATACTGCCCAGTGAAGAGGACTCAACTCGCGCCCCTCTACGGCTTCTACCTCGGCCTCTAGTACCTCGTCTGTGGATACCTCGTGCGCTCATCGCAGATTCGGGGTTTTATCTATATTAACAGTTTTATGAATCAGTTACAGTTTCGATATTTATTAGCAGATGTTTTATGTAAATAGTTTCAGTAATTCAGAGTGATTTTCGCAAATCGCAGTCTCTATCTGTTTTACTACAATCTCAATTTTACTACAGTTTCATTATACACTGCCTAGAGTGCTTTCACAGTATACTACCTACAGTAGTTTCAGAATATTCTATCTACAGTATTTTCAGTTTAAACTATCACAGTTTCAGATTACTTAAAGGATCGGAGCTGGAGACTCGGTGTACCACATACTAAGTCAAATCATTTCAAATAATTTCGAGATTAATTCTTTAAAAACCAATTTTTGAAACCCAAAATCCACAGTCGAGTTTTGTAATCTAGCTCTAATACCACTAAATGTAACACCCCAAACCCGGTCTAGACGTTATGGCCGAATCCGGTTATGTCACATGGAATAAAATTTGAAAATCGAATTCATCTAGTTAAAGCTGTTTCCATTTATTAGCTTTTATTTATCTTTCGTTAATTTCAAAAATTATTTCCTCATTAATTTGATTCATTTAAAAACATATCTCGTAGCGGAAGCTTTTAAACCGTGATATTTGAAGAAAACTGTTCACATTTAGGAAAAAACGTTGATTTTAATAAAATCGAATTTTCGTTGCAGTTCAAAATCTCATGAAAACAGTTTAAACCCAAAACAAAAGCAACAGTCCAAAAGTCCAAATTACATCAAAACATCCCATAAAAATAGAGAATAAAACCATAAATGAAGTTTAAACAGTGTGATAAACAAGTGGTCACCGTAGAGTCCTCCGTTGCACCGAACCGTCAAGTCTAGGGATTACCTGCACAGTTTAACAGAAAGGGGTGAGTTTACGTAAACTCAGCGTATAATCCCCATAGAAAACACGCATACAATCAATTAGCAGTTAATAGTCATATGCAATCTAGGCCTAAGCCCATTACTGCCTCGAAAGAGTGCTTTGAGCCTTAGCCTAGTTCGATTTTGATATTCGATCGCTTATATACTAGGGCCTTAGCCCTTCACAGTAATAGTCATGCATTTAGTAACCAGTAACAGAGTCCTACCCACCAGCCTCTACACACCATCTCCGTCCATCCCTACATTCTATGTGGGGTTTAAAAACTCTCACCCATCCCTACACTCCAAGTAATACCGAATGCGGCACATTATCAGTAGATTTGCACTGCCAGATATTAGGCTTAAGAGTCTTTCAGTACACTTCCTCCATATATCATCATCCCAACCCAATACAATGCAAACATACAATAAATGACATACTATTACATGATTAGCAGTTACACATACAGTTCAGTATATATGCATATAAGCATCATGCTCAGTACATACATCATGCATTCAATTTACGCATATAGGGGTTCAAGTAGTGCTTACCGACCCCTCTGTAGGTTCAAAGTTAACTTGGACGACCCGTGCAACCTTAAGAAACTTTTCAGTTAAATGGGCCCACACGCACATGTGGCCTGTCCGTCTGGGCCCACACGCCTGTGTGGCCCACACGGCCTAGATTGGCCTTGGCCGTGTCGATCACACGGCCTGGCCCAAAATCCCACATGCCCATGTGGACTACCCGTGTGGACCCACACGCCCGTGTGGCCCAAACGGCCCAAAGCAGCCTAGCCCATGTGTCGCACACGGCCTATCTGGCCATCATACGGTCGTGTCTTGTGCACACGGCCTGGCCTCGTTGATGTCATGCTCGTGTCCCATCACACGGCCTACCACACGGGCGACCACACGCCCATGTTGCGTCGACAGTGGGGTTTTAGGCTTTTGCCGTAACCCCTTTTTTACACAATCGGGTACACATCTGGTTTCGATTGATGCTAAAACACTCCCGAGATATCCAACACCTATAATTGACCAATATTTCCCAATTCAGTCTCTTAAATCATCTATCAATCAAAAACATAACGGGGTCGACCATTGATAATCTATCAAAACCTTACCTTCGATTGAGAAATAGAAATTTCGCACACTACAACGACGATGGAGAAACTTCAGCCCCTTGAATATCCTCTAAACACAAAACGAAACCCCTCTATTACTGTTAAGCCAAAAGAACATCAAGAATCTAGCAATATGAATCTTACCAATCAAACGAAAACAAACGTTGCACAACAGAGACGACTTGAACAAGAAATCGAAAAGAAGATAGGGAGAGTGAGATGGAAAATTTGGCAGAGAGGGAGAAGAGAGAGCAGAATTTTTTTGCAAAAAGAAACTCCAAATGAATATCCTGATAACCCCCTATCCCAACTCTCCTTAATTCTCTCTACCAAACTCTCCACTACTCAGACGTCTAACACAACTCAAACTCTCTCTCTCAGAGTCGAACAAAAATATTGCCTACACAGGGATTCAGACTCCTGACCCCCTGCCAACCAACACTCCCCTTAACCACCAAACCAGAAAGCCCATTCTGGTAAGTGCTTACAAACTTTTAATTAAAAGCCTACTAGCCAGAAATAGGGGTTAAGTCAGAAAAAAACTAGAATTTGCGAAAGTCAGGGCTTGAACTCAAGACCTCCCAGACACACCCAGAGCACTTAACCACTAACGCAAATACACAATTGTGTCACATTTTCACGATAACAAAAATAAGAATTTTGGGGCGTTACAACCTGAATCACATGCTTATACTATTTTTTTGTATTTTCAATTTGTTAGGAAACATTTATTTTAATATTTTTAGTGTATTTTATGTATTATATTTTTTAAGTTTGTTTTTATATAAAAATAATAATCTAAAAAAATTATTACAGTCAAGCCGGGTCGGGGTTTGGTTTAGCATTTTTAATATGGGTTGTGCTTAGGTAAAATTTTACGCCTATTTTTCAGGCTGGGCTGAGCCTAGAAAGCTAGCCTAAAATTCTGCATCGGCCCCGACTTGACCCTTGCTTGGCCTATGATCAGGTCTAAGTGAGAGGGCCAAATAAGTCATTATGCCTTTGAAGAATTATGATCAAACTTAAACTAAAAGATAATCTACTCAAATGGTTACCCAACTTTTAGTGCAATTTCATTTTAGTCACGCAAAATAAAATCTTTTCAATTCCTAATAACTTTATTTAAATATAATTAAATATAATTACTATATACAAATAAATACAAAAACTTTAAACCCTAAACTTTCCTACACTCAAAAAAAAAAAGAAAAAAAATACTTATAATTAAATATTTAGTAATGTTTAAACGAAGTTATAAGTATTTATTTATAAGTCACTCAACTATAAAAGTGTTTCTATTTTTTTCATCCAACTAAATTTTTTTATTTAGTCATTATATTTGCAAAATTTAAATTTTTTGGTCATTTTGTTGTTAAGTCGATAACAAAAGTGACATGGCCTTTCTTATTAGTATAATAACAAATTTAGTCCTCTAATATTTAGGCATTCTATCAATTTGGTCCTAATTCTAAAATATTTAATAAATTTAGTTCTCAATGTTTATAAAATTTTTCAATTTAGTCCTATACTAAAAAATTCAAAAAAAAAAGTAGATGAAAATAAAAATAAGAGAATTATTAAAAAAATATTAAAAAAGGTATTTGGGTTAGTAGAGAGTTTTTTTTTAAAAAAAATCATTTTTTTTATAATTGTATACTTTTTATAAATAATTATATATTTTTTTAAATTTTTAATAATTTGTATATATTTCTATTTTAAATAGTTATGTTTTTTTTTTGGATTGTTATGATTTTTTTATAATTAAGACTAAAATAATAAAATGTGTAAACAGTAAAGGCTAAAATTATTATTATACCAATCATAAAAAAATCATTTTAGCATTTTATTATGGGCTTAACGACAAGGTGACCAAAAAGTCAAATTTCAAAAGCATTAATAACTTAATTTAAAATTTATTAAAATTTTAAATAGAAATGTAACAAAAATGTTGCACAATAATACATCACATTAATCGTATCTTATTTATTCCATTTTAATTTATTAAACTAGTCATCCAAGATTACCATTTTATGTCAACAAAAAATAATCGAACTGACTTGCTTGTGCTTCTATAAGATACCGTATAAACAAGCCGTTTCTTAATCTAGCTTTAAAGTGATAAAACCATAATCCAGAAGCCATTAAAAGTGGCTTCTAAGTTAAAATTAGACATGTTCATTTGTGCACATGTGTCTGTTGTTCATGTGAATAGAAATACAATACAAATTATTTTATTTTTGTTTAATATGTAAAATATTTTCATTTATGATAGAAGGCAAAAATTTCCAACACAATCTCCATTTCCTTTTCTAGAATTCGGCACTTTCTTTAAATGATCTCTTCCGTAATGAATAATCACTTTAAACAACATCAAAATGTTGCCCAACACTTTCGCCATGCAGTTTCATGCCAAATGATACAAATAAGTGCATTCCAGACAATCTTTAAGATGATTGCTTCAAGTGTTTTCCCCCTAAACCTGTTGCTAGTATTTGTCAGGGCTTTCACTTAATTTTCAGATTGAAGATTCATGTAGGGGTGTAATAGACTATGAAGTTATTATCGAGTTCGAGCTCGGTTTAGTAATTAAACGTAAGGTACTATAAAAATATGAAAAGTTTGATAAGGTTCATGAGCCTTTCGAGTCAAGTATATTACTAAGCTTGAATTCGATTCGACTGATAACTGGAGTTACTCGAGCTCGAGCTTGAATCGATAATTATTGAATCTAATTCAAAAAAAAAATTAGTTGAACTTGAGTAGCTTGCGAGCACCACTCTTAGAAAACCTTGTAAATAGCAAACTTTAGCAATTAGGTTAGGAGAGGCGCTATACACTAGATTAGAAAATGTACTTTTCATTTTCTTTAGTTGACAGCCGCCAAAGTATTCAACTCTAAATTTGCTTGTGGATTGAAATAACTCTTTTAGAGCTTTTATACTATTTTCTTAATTTTATTTAATTTCTATTTGGTATTCTTTATTTTCATATTTTTCGTATTGTTTTTAATATACAATGAGTTAAATCATTTATGTGGTTGGAAGATTCGTAGGTTAATGGCATAGTAATTGAATTAGGATTAAAATCTAATTTAGAAAAAATGACTACAGTTTAATTCTCTTGTTTTGTGCACATGTAGTTATTGATAGAGAAGTTAACAAAAATTCTAAGGGAAGTGGGCGACTACCTCCGAACGTACTGATGTCCAGAGTGTGAATACTACAATATGATAACGATTTATGAGGCAGGTTCTGTAACAGCCCAAATTCAGTGAAGTTGGAATAGTGGTTTCGTAACCACAAATCCGAGCCAAAAAGAATAAAATATTTTAATATTACGAAATGATTAATAATGTGATAGAAAGATTACATGTGAATTTTGATAAGAAAATTTTATCAATTAGGTGCTTAATTGTAGAAAGGACTAAATTGCATAAAATGTCAAATTTGAATTCTAGTAGCTATAAGGATTAAATAGCTATGGAATTCAAAACTTGAGGTCCCTAAATGGTAATTAGACCATTAATGAAAATATGTAGATATTTTTTGGTGAATCATCCATGGAAAAATTTAAAAAGGTTAAGGACTAAATTGGAAATATAAAATTTATTAAGATGATAATTAAATTAAAATGAAATATCATCATTTTATATCATATTCTTCAACCTAAAATCCATGGAAACCATAGGAGAGAGAAAACAAGCTTTCCAAGCATAAATTGATCTGGAAGTACCAAACAAAGAGCTAGATCGAGGAAATGAAAAGATTTCGGGTTAGTAGATTTTAGTTTCGAACAAATATCAAGGAAAGTTCGTATAACTTAAATGAGCATAATAATGTTTTGTTTTGAATGCTATATTACATTGAATATGTTGTATGAAATTGTATGTATGAAGTGTATGAAAATTTTAATGGATGGAATGGTATATGATGGAAAATTTATTGATAAAGGGTAAAATTCCGTATGAATATTGAATTCCGATGGATAAATGTGATTTCCCTAGTAAAACTTCATGTGTTTCAGAATGGATTTAGCCCGGACGGGTAATCCGAAATGAGCCTCTCGAGTATAAGTTTCAATTAGGATTTAGCCTGGACTGGTAAGCCTAATTGACTGGATTTAGCCGAGACTGGTAATCCAGAATGAACTCTATAGGGGATTCTTTGTCATATAAAGGATTTAGCCTGGACTGGTAATCCGACAAAGCCCTTAGAGTATATGTTACAGCTAGATTTTAGCCTGGACTAGTAATTCTACTGTGTAATATGTGGCTCGAAAGTGTACCTATAAGGTACTACTGGATATGAATTGACGGATAATGGAATTGTACACCTCCAGTGTACTACTTGAAATATCCATTGGAAATTCAATGATTCAACAGATAAAATACATATATGGCATGATGAGCTCATCTATGCATATTGGTATATTATGACTAACTTGTTGGTTGAGTGTGTGTGAATAGGTAAATTACCAAATAGTTGGAAAATCATGTTTTGCATGGTTAATATATTAAATTGCTCAAAGCTCGTGAAGGTTGGAGATTGGTCGGAGCAAATCATCACACTATCAATCTGTCGTTTTGGTATAAATGAAAATCTTATTTTGTTAATGGCATGTATAAGCTAACTAAATCAAATGATAGTATGTAAATGATGAATGAAACTTAGTCATTGGAATGGCTAATATACTTATGTTTTGATATATGTTATGGTTGAGTCAATACATTAACTAAAATGATAAGTATGAACATCTAATTTTGCAAATTATGTAAGTTACATAAAGGTAAGTCATTAAACACAAATATATGATGAAATGTATTAATTTGGATGATAGAAATTGACTTGAATTATATTTGTGATTGATTGGATTATACTTGTAAGTATTGATGCAGGAATATGGTAAATTTGGGTGAGAAATGAGGCTAAGAAATGGCCTTATTTTGTCCACACGGGTAGACACACAGGCGTGTGTCTAGGCCGTGTACACACGGCCTAGTACATGGGCATGTGGTCTAGCCGTGTGTCCCCTGCATTTTAATTTTGAGAAACAGAATGCTCAGAATTGAGCACACGGGCAGAGACACGGGCGTGTGTCTCAGCCGTGTGGGTGACACGGCCTTGAACACGGGTGTGTGTCATGGCCGTGTGAAACCTGCGCCTAATTCGAATTAAATTAATTAACCACACGGCCTAGCACACGGCCGTGTGGCATGGTCGTGTAGTGCAAGTCAGAGAGCAACCTAAATTGGACACGGCCTGTGGCATGGGCGTGTCTAAGGGTCACACGGGCGTGTCCCTCGGACCACATGGGCGTGTGAGCCCTACACCTTGGAAAAATTTTAAAATGTCATGAAAAATTCTTAGAGTTTCCGATTAAGTCCCGAATCGATTCTAATGTTCGTATTGGGCCTTGAGGGTCCATTTAAGGGACGTCCTGAAAAATCTCGGTTAATGAATAGTGATTTGCATGATTTATTTGAAAATATTCTGAAAAATACCGGTAACACTCAATAACCCTGTTTCAGTGACGGATACGGGTTAGGAGTGTTACATTTATTGGTATCAGAGCCACGGTTTAGTCGATTATTGGACTAACGTAGCAATTACGAGTTTAGCTATACATGCCATTATATAAATGTGATAGTGTGATATCTCCTGACCATTTTTAAATGTATTTTCATATAGTAAATGTCTTCCAACCGAGCTAGAGCTGATCCTGAGGAAGCTGAGAGTACTGCTCAAGCTTCCGTACAAAAAGCTACATCTAGTAGTAGAAGGCCCGAGTCTAAGGGCCAAGATGATGAATGAGTGGTTTACAGAATATATAAGAACAAATCTTGCTGTTCAGCAACCTCTCCCACCTGCTCCTCAACCAATTCCCGAGACACCACAGGGTACTGAATCAGTTAGAATTGGTAAGGCTCCGGTTGATAAAATTAGAAAATATGGGGCTGAGGAATTCAGAGCTACTACAGATAATGATGCAGAAAAGGCTGAGTTTTGGCTGGAGAATACTATCCGGGTATTAGATAAATTGTCTTGTTCACCAGCCGATTGTCTGAAATACGCAGTTTCTTTATTGAAGGACAAAGCCTATTATTGGTGGAAAATTATAACTTTTGTTGTTCTGAAAGAAAACATTACATAGGAGTTCTTTCAAACATGATTCAGAAAGAAATATATAAGTCAGAGATTCTTGGACCAGAAAAGGAAAGAATTCTTAAAACTTAAACAGGGGAACATGACAGTGTCAGAATATGAACGGAAATTTTTTCGACTGAGTAAATATGCTCAAGAATGGGTTCAGACTGAGGCTAAAATGTGCAAACAATTTGAAGAAGGGCTAAATGAAGATATTAAACTATTGATTGGTATTCTTGAAATAAGAGAATTTGCGGTACTGGCTGACCGAGCATTAAAATCAGAATAATTAAGCAAAGAAAAGAAACAAGCTGAAAGAGAAGCTCAAATTTTCTGTAAGAGATCTATGGGAAATTCCCAATCATCTATTTCAAAGAAATTAAAGAGATACCAGGATTGTTTTACCGCATCTGCTGGATATTCTGGAAAAGAGCGGGGTTCTCAACGCTCTAACCCGAGATCATCGTCTCCATCAGTAACCAGTGTTGGTAGTGTCGGCAATCCAAAACCAAAATGTAAACATTGTAATAAGTTTCATTTTGGGGAATGTCGTCTAAAAAGTAGGGCTTGCTACCGATGTGGTTCTTTTGATCATTTCCTCAGAGATTTCCAGAAAGAGCGAAAAAAGAGGTTGGATAGATTTCAAAACCGAGTAATACTGTCTCTAGAGGTAGACCACCTCAACACCCTGAAAATGTTGGTGGTAGCCAAAGTGCTACAAAAGATTCAACAGTTAAATCTGAGACACGAGCACCGGCGAGAACCTATGCTATACGTGCAAGAGAGGATGCCTCTACCCCAGACGTCAGTACTGGTACATTTTTTTTTACTTGGCACTGATATTATTACTTTAATTGATCTCGATTCCACACACTCATATATATGCACGAAATTAGTAAATGTTAAAAATTTACCGATTGGATTGACTAAATTTGTGGTGGAAGTTTCAAATCCCTTGGGTCAATGTGTTATGGTGGATAAAGTTTGTAAAAACTGTCCATTGATGGTAAAGGGTAAATGTTTCTTGGCTGATTTGATGTTGTTGCCTTTTGATGAATTCGATGTAATTTTGGGAATGGACTGGTTAACCCAGCATGATGCAGTAATGAATTGTAAACAGAAATACATTGTGTTGAAATGTCAGAATGGTGAGTTACTCCATGTTGAATCTAATAGATTAGATGGGTTGTCTAATGTGATTTCAGCAATAACAGCACAAAAATGTATCAGAAAGGGATACGATGCTTATCTTGCTTATGTGTTGGACACAAAGGTAACTAAGTCAAAGATTCAGTCAGTGCCGATAGTGTGTAAATTTCCAGATGTGTTTCCAGAAGAATTACTTGGATTACCACCTGTCAGAGAAGTGGAGTTTGCTATAGACCTTATTCCGAGAACAACACCAATATCAATAGCACCTTATAGAATGGCTCCTGCTGAATTGAAAGAGTTGAAAGCACAGTTGCAAGAATTGATTGACAGAGGTTTTGCTCGACCCAGTTTTTCACCTTGGGGTGCACCGGTTTTATTTGTGAAGAAGAAAGATGGATCTCTGAGGTTATGTATTGATTACATGCAGCTAAATAAAGTTACAATAAAGAATAAGTATCCGTTGCCTCGAATAGATAACTTATTTGATTAGTTAAAAGGAGCTACCGTATTTTCAAAAATTGATCTTTGTTCGGGTTATTATCAGTTACGGGTAAAGGACTCAGATGTTCCAAAAACAGCTTTTAGAACCAGGTATGGCCACTATGAGTTTTTAGTGATGCCATTTGGGTTGACTAATGCACCGGCAGTGTTTATGGATCTGATGAATAGAATTTTCAGACCGTACTTAAACAGGTTTGTGGTGGTATTCATTGATGATATTTTACTCTATTCCCGAGATGAAAAAGAGCATGCTGATCATCTAGGAATTGTATTACAAACTCTACGACAGAAAAAATTGTATGCCAAGTTTAGTAAATGTGAATTTTGGCTACGAGAAGTTGGATTTCTTGGATATATTGTATCTGCTGAATGTATCAGGGTAGACCTGAGTAAAAATTCAGCAATTGTCAATTGGAATCCACCAAAGAGTGTGTCAGAAGCCAGAAGTTTTCTGGGTTTAGCAAGATATTATCGGAGATTTGTTAAAGGGTTTTCGATGATAGCCTCTCCGATGACTCGATTGTTGCAGAAAGATGTGAAGTTTGAGTGGAATGATAAATGTCAATAAAGTTTTGACAGGCTAAAAGCTCTATTGACTGAAGCACCTGTGTTGGTACAGCCTGAATTGGGTAGGAATTTGTGATTTATAGTGATGCATCTTTGAATGGTTTAGGTTGTGTTTTGATGCAAGAAGGTAAAGTAATTGCCTATGCTTCAAGACAACTAAAACCACATGAAAAGATTTACCCGATACATGATCTTGAATTAGCAGCTATTGTGTTTGCATTAAAAATATGACGACATTATTTATATGGTGAAAAATATCATATCTTAACTGATCACAAAAGTCTGAAGTATTTAATGACACAGAAAGACTTGAACTTGAGACAACGCAGGTGGCTTGAACTGTTAAAAGATTATGATCTTGTGATTGATTATTATTCGGGTAAAGCCAATGTAGTTGCTGATACTTTGAGCAGAAAATCTTTATTTGCTTTACGAGCAATGAATACTCGGTTGTTTATTTCTGATGATGGTTTTATTGTGGCTGAGTTGAAAGTTAGACCAGTATTTTTGAACAAATTTTTGAAGCCTAGAAAAATGATGTTGATTTACAGGCAAAATGGGAACAATGTGAATTGAATCCTGATTCAGAATTTTAGATTGGGTCTGATGGTTGTTTGTTGTTCAGAGACAGATTGTGTGTGCCGAAGAATTCAGAGTTGGTACAGAAGATTTTATATGAAGCTCACAATGGTACAATGTTTGTTCATCCTGGTAGTAATAAAATGTACAATGATCTGAAAAAGATGTACTGGTGGCTGGGAATGAAAAGAGATATATTTGAATTTGTATCCAAATGCTTGATATTTGAGCAAGTGAAAGCTGAGCATCAGGTGCCTTCGGGGTTATTACATCCAGTTGTTATACCCGAGTGGAAATGGGAAAGGATTACAATGGATTTTGTATCGGGATTAGCATTGACTCCGAGGAAGAAAGATGTTATTTTGGTGATTTTCGACCGATTAACAAAGTCTGCACACTTTATATCGGTATATATGGATTTTTCTTTAGATAAATTGGCTGAATTATATGTCTCTGAGATAGTTAGATTACATGGGGTGCCAGTTTCTATTATTTCTGATAGAGATCCCCGGTTTACATCCCGATTTTGGAATAAATTACAAGAAGCACTGGGTACACGATTGCATTTCAGTACTGCATTTCATCCTCAAACAGATGGTCAATCTGAATGTGTTATACAGATTTTAGAGGATATGTTACGGTGTTGTATACTTGAATTTGAAGGTAATTGGGAAAAATATTTACATTTGATTAAATTTGCTTATAACAATAGTCATCAGTCCAGTATTAAAATGGCACCGTATGAAGCTCTGTATGGTCAAAAATGTAGAACACCATTGTATTGGACAGAGCTTAGTGAAAAGAAGATTCTTGGAGTTGATTTAATTCGGGAAATAAAAGAAAAGGTAAAGATGATCCGTGATAGTTTGAAAGCAGCCTCTGATAGACAAAAGTCTTATGCCGAACTTAAAAGAAAAGAAATAGAATTTGAAGTTGGCGATAAGGTATTCTTAAAAGTGTCAACTTGGAAGAAAGTTCTTCGATATGGACGGAAGGGAAAATTGAGTCCAAGATTTATCGGGCCCTATGAAATTATTGAAAGAATTGGACCGATTGCTTATAGATTAGCATTGCCACCAGAGCTTGATAAAATCCATAATGTCTATCATGTATCAATGTTACGATGGTATCGATCGGATCCTTCACATGCTATTTCTCCGATAGAAGTTGAGATTCAGCCTGATATGACATATACTGAAGAACCGATCAAGATTCTGGCACGGGAAACAAAAGAGCTGAGAAATAAAAAGGTGGCATTGGTAAAAGTTCTTTGGCAAAAACATGGAATTGAAGAAGATACTTGGGAGCAGGAGGATACCATGAGAAAGCAGTACCCTAATCTCTTTACTGGTAAGATTTTTGAGGACGAAAATCCTTGAGGGGTGAGAGTTGTAACAACCCAATTTCAGTGAAATTAGAATAGTGGTTTCGTAACCACAAATCCGAGCCGGAAAGAATAAAAATATTTTAATATTATGAAATGATTAGTAATGTGATAGAAAGATTACATGAGAATTTTGATAAGAAAATTTTATCAATTAGGTGTTTAATTGTAGAAAGGACTAAATTGCATAAAATGTCAAATTTGAATTCTAGTAGCTATAAGGATTAAATAGCTATGGAATTCAAAACTTGAGGTCCTTAAATGGTAATTAGACCATTGAGAAAAATATGTAGATATTTTTTGGTGAATCATCTATGGAAAAATTAAAAAAGGTTAAAGACTGATTGGAAATGGAAAAATTATAAAGATGATAATTAAATTAAAATGAAATATCATCATTTTATATCATATTCTTCAACCTAAAATCCATGGAAACCCTAGGAGAGAGAAAACAAGCTTTCCAAGTATAAATTGATCTGGAAGTACCAAACAAAGAGCTAGATCGAGGAAAGGAAAAGATTTCAGATTAGTAGATTTTAGTTACGAACAAATATCAAGGTAAGTTCGTATAACTTAAATGAGCATAAAAATGTGTTGTTTTGAATGCTATATTACATTGAATATGTTGTATGAAATTGTATGTATGAAGTGTATGAAAATTTTAATGGATGGAATGGTATATGATGGAAAATTTATTGATAAAGGGTAAAATTCCGTATGAATATTGAATTCTGATGGATAAATGTGGTTTCCCTGGTAAAACTACATGTGTTGCAGAATGGATTTAGCCCGGACGGGTAATCCAAAATGAGCCTCTCGAGTATAAGTTTCAATTAGAATTTAGCCTGGATTGGTAATCCTAATTGACTGGATTTAGCCTGGACTGGTAATCCAGAATGAACTCTATAGGGAATTCTTTGTCATATAAATGATTTAGCCTGGACTGGTAATCCGAAAAAGCCCTTAGAGTATATGTTACAGCTAGAATTTAGCTTAGACCTGTAATTCTACTGTGTAATATGTGGCTCGAAAGTGTACCTATAAGGTACTACTGGATATGAATTGACGGATAATGGAATTGTACACCTCGAGTGTACTACTTGAAATATCCATTGGAAATTCAATGATTCAACAGATAAAATACATATATGGCATGATGAGCTCATCTATGCATATTGGTATATTATGACTAACATGTTGGTTGAGTATTTGTGAATAGGTAAATTACTAAATAGTTGGAAAAGCATGTTTTGCATGGTTAATATATTAAATTGCTCAAAGCTCGTGAAGGTTGGAGATTGGTCGGAGCAAATCATCACACTATCAATCTGTCGTTTTGGTATAAATGAAAATCTTATTTTGTTAATGGCATGTATAAGCTAACTAAATCAAATGATAGTATGTAAATGATGAATGAAACTTAGTCATTGGAATGGCTAATATACTTATGTTTTGATATATGTTATGGTTGAGTCAATACATTAACTAAAATGATAAGTATGAACATCTAATTTTGCAAATTATGTAAGTTACATAAAGGTAAGTCAGTCATTAAACACAAATATATGATGAAATGCATTAATTTGGATGATAGAAATTAACTTGAATTATATTTTTGATTGTTTGGATTATACTTGTAAGTATTGATGCAGGAATATGGTAAATTTGGGTGAGAAATGAGGCTAAGAAATGGCCTTATTTTTTCCACACAGGTAGACACACAGGCGTGTGTGACACACGGCCTGGTACATGGGCATGTGGTCTGGCCATGTGTCCCCTGCATTTTAATTTTGAGAAACAGAATGTTCAGAATTGAGCACACGGGTAGAGACACCGGCGTGTGTCTCAGCCGTGTGGGTGACACGACCTTGAACACGGGCGTGTGTCATGGCCGTGTGAAACCTGCACCTAATTCGAATTAAATTAATTAACCACACGGCCTAGCACATGAGCGTGTGGCATGGTCGTGTGGCGCAAGTCAGAGAGCAACCTAAATTGGACACGGCCTGAGGCACGGGCGTGTCTAAGGTCACACGGGCGTGTCTCTTGGACCACACGGGCTTGTGAGCATTGCACCTTGGAAAATTTTTGAAATGTCATGAAAAATTCTTAGAGTTTCCGATTAAGTCCCAACTCGATTCTAATGTTCGTATTGGGCCTCGAGGGTCCATTTAAGGGACGTCCTAAATAATCTCGGTTAATGAATAGTGATTTACATGATTTATCTGAAAATCTTTTAAAAAATACCGGTAACACTCTGTAACCCTATTTCGGTGACGGATACGGGTTATGGGTGTTACAGGTTCTGCAAGTATACAGGTCAGGTTGTAATATAGTTACAACGAAGTAGGTAAGTATACCTAGGATCGTACCCAAGGGAGGCGAGTATTAGATTAATTCTAACTTAAACGACAATAGATCTAATTAGTATTTTAAATAAACTATATTACAAATAAACATAAATAAAGAGTTTTTTGGTTTTTATAATTAAGAACTAAAAATAACATAAATAAAAGGAGTCTTCGTAAAACTAGATTATAATCTGATCAAATGTAAACATGGGTGATTAGCTCGCTTCGGTAATTTTTATCAACTGTCGCTTTGGGTTCCTCGTCAATCAACTAGTCGCTACTCTAGTAGGATCTTTCGATCTTCCACTAAAATAATGAGTCGACAATGATTACTTATCTTCTGACCTCACGGTCCAGACTGGTTTAGGGTGAAGGTGTTCACGGATAAGCCATACCAATTTTGGGTTAATTCCCACCTTGATGACTTCCTAGGGTTGTCAGGCCTAGGGTTTAGGTTATTCATTTCCCAAACAGTTGATCCGTTGAGTAACCCTATTAAAACAGTTAATAAATCATACCTCCACTCGCTAATCCCCCACGGAAGGATTAGTTCCTCATGGTTTCAATAAACATCATAAACTTGATATTGAATATATGCATAAAGAATAAAACAAGAGTAGAGTTTAGAGAATCTCATTCGTATTTGATATATGAAGTGTTGAAATCCTCAAACGTTTGATAGCATTTACAAATCAAGTTCTCCAAAGAACACAAATGAAAAGAACTGAAAAGAAGTCTAACCCTAAGAGAAAGAAAAATAAACTGAAAACTAAATTTTACAAAAGAAACTAACAATATAAAAAGTTGTCCTTTAACAAGTGTTTAAGAACCTATTTACAGAGTTAGGGTTGTTGTCGTCCTTAACCCTAGGTCAGCTAACGCTCTCGTATTTAACTTTTGATTGTACGGACCAAAATGCCCCTGGCTCGTAATTATCTCTCGTTCAGAGGCGATGTCGTAACATGTAAGGCCCGAAAAATAGGTCTAGTAGTTTCGGGTAAGCTTACTAGGTTTCGAGTGAAAATTGGGAATTAATCGGGTTAATTAGCGATTTATATTCTTAATTAGTTAGCTTAATTTCATCTAAAAACCATAAATAATATTCCGAAAAATAAAAATATTTTTTAGAAAAATTAATTTTATGGTTTTAAATAATTTTTGGGTAAAAATAAATATTTTGGGTTAAATTGGAATTTAAAAATAATTTCAAATGGGGGTTTAATTGGATGATTTAAAATATTAATTAAATGGGGCTAATTTGAAAAACAAGGGAAATGTGTAAGAGGTTTTATAGCAAATAAACCATATTTTCAGAATTTTGGAGGGAAAGGAGCAAATTGTAAAACAAGGGAAAATGGGGAGTGGCTTGATGGCAAATTCCCCAATTTTTGAAAATCAGGTGGGGGTTTTCAATTTTAAAAACTCAGCAACTACCTCACTTTTCACTCATTTTTCACTTGAATTGAGAGCTTTTTCTCTCAGTTTTTGCTTGTTTTCATAAACCAAATATCAGAGAATAGACCTAAACCTTTTCTCTCCCAAAATTCTCTCTAAAATCTCTCGAAATAATTTTCAAAGTTGGACAAAAAGTCATCTGAATTTCTTTAATCATTTTGATTCAAATTTCCAAATCAATGATTTGAGTTCAATTGAAGGTAATTCTCATATCTAAACTTGTTTTTAAGTGGATTTCAATCATTATTTATTAATTAAAGTGATTATAATGGATTTTCAACTTTAATTTCTTCTTTCTTGAACTTGAGGATCAACAATGGTGGATCTTTAATTTTGAGTTGGAATCCAAATATTAATGAACGTCTAAGCTCAAAATAGGTTTAATAAGAGGTTTTTAATCTTAAACCAAAAGATCAATCATGTTTTATGGATCACTTTTGAGAAATTCAAATTTGATCAAGAACACGGATGATTTTTTTGGAAAATTATAAAACGAACTAAATTATGAAATTAACACTTAGAATACATGTTATTGGACTAGGAATGAAGATTAGAAGTGGTTTGAGGTGCTGAAAACATAGTTTAGTTGAGGAATTCCATATTTCGACTTAGTTGTGCAACATCGGTAAGGTAGTTTAGAGCAATGGTTTAGATTCATATACTTTATCAAATTTCTTGTTTATTATTGCTATCGTTAGTTTGTAATGCATACTTTGTCTTTGTTAAAGCTCCACATCAAGAGGAGGTGTAACGCCCCGATTTTCTTAATTCCGGCTTTTGTAAATTTGTTACACAATTGTATGTCTACTTCAGTGGTTAAGTGTTCTGGGGAGTGTTTGAGAAGTCTTGGGTTCAAGCCTTAGCTTGGGCAAAATTTAATGTTTCTTAATGAATAAAGCCTTACTCTTGTCCAGTAAGCTTAAGTTTTATTGTGTGTAGTATGCTATCAGAATGGGCCTGCTGGTCTGGTGGTTAAGTGCAGTGTTAATGGGTTAGAGGTCTTGTGTTCGACTCTTGAAGATAGAAAAGGGTAGTATTTTTGTCCTAAATTTCGGCTAGAGTTTGTGTTATAACGGGATTCTGAGTAATGGGATAGTGGAGAGAATTAAGGGGAAAAGATTGGGGGTTAACAGTTTCTGTTAAGTACTGCTTCCTCTGTTTAAAAATTCGGCTAGCCTTTCTTTTTCCTTCATTTTTCCTGCCGATTTCTCTTCATATCTTTTCCTCTCTTCTTTTGTGCCAAAATCCACCTTTTATCCTACTTGTTCCTCGTTCAATCGGTTTCTGTCGTGCAACGGTTGCTTCCCTTGTTCGGTACTGCTCGAAGGCTTTAATCGGGTTTTCGGGTTCCAAAAATGCTACTTCTTGCTCAAAGGTGCTGGTGATCTCGGGACTACGTAAAGAGCGAAAACGAACTAGGTGTGCTGGACCGACTAAGGCGAGGCAGCCCGCACTGGTTTATGCTGTCCATCGCCGTGAAGACCGACATGCCCCGGACGTCATCACGGGTATGTTTCTAATTTGTAATGTACCTTATTTGGCATTGATAGACATAGGCTCTACACACTCTTACGTAGCTAGTGATGTGTCTGAAACTCTGGGGATTCCGGTTGAGAGTACTTCTAGTGAGGTAACTGTCGTGAGTCCGTTGGGGCAGTCTATCCGAGTAGGTAAATTGTTTAGAGACGTCCCGTTAGAGTTTCAAGGGACAATATTTCTGGCTGATCTGATAGAGCTTCCATTCGAGGAGTTCGATTTGATTCTGGGAATGGACTGGCTGGTCAAGCACCGGGTAAGTCTGGATTGTGCGACAAAAAGGGTTGTTTTGAGAACCAATGAGGACAACGAGGTAGTGGTGATAGGGGAACGTCGAGACTATCTGACCAATGTGATTTCTGCATTGATGGCAGAAAAGTTGGTACCGAAGGGTTGTGAAGCATTCTTGGCCTACATCAGTGTTTCTGATTCTGGGGACTCTTCGGTTAAGGACATCAGAACCGCAAGGGACTTTCCGGATGTTTTTCTTAAGGAATTACTAGGTCTGCCTCCGAGCCGAGAAGTAGAATTTGGAATTGAGCTTATTTCGGGTACAGCTCCGGTGTCTATTGCGCCCTACCGAATGGTACCGAAAGAGCTTACAGAGCTTAAGGCTCAAATTCAAGAACTGTTAGATCGTGGATTCATTCGTCCCAGTGTGTCTCCGTGGGGAGCACCGGTGTTGTTTGTGAAGAAGAAAGATGGGACAATGCGGATGTGCATCGATTATCGGCAGTTGAGCAAACTAACAATCAAGAATAAGTACCCACTTCCAAGGATAGATGATCTATTCGACCAGTTTAGAGGGGCTTTTGTGTTCTCCAAGATTGATATACGATCAGGATACCATCAACTGAAGGTGAAGGAGGCTGATGTGCATAAAACGGCATTTAGGACTCGGTATGGACATTACGAGTTCCTGGTTATGCCTTTTGGGTTGACCAATGCACCAGCGGCATTTATGGATTTGATGAACCGTGTGTTCCAGCCTTATCTGGACCAGTTTGTGGTGGTATTCATCGATGATATCCTAGTGTACTCTAAAACTGAGGATGAGCACGATGAGCATCTCCGAGTGGTACTACGGACTTTTCGTGAGAAACAGTTGTACGCAAAGTTCAGTAAGTGTGAATTCTGGCTCCGAGAAGTAACCTTTCTAGGGCATGTGGTTTCTGCCGAGGGGATTCATGTTGATCCTCGTAAGATTTAGGCTGTGTTGGATTGGAAACAGCCGAAGAATGTGTCTGAAATCTACAGCTTTCTGTGGTTAGCGGGTTATTATCGACGCTTCGTAGAAGGGTTCTCCTTGATTGTGGCACCGTTAACCAAGCTTCTACACAAGGGAGCTCCCTTTGTCTGGACTAATAAGCAACAAGAGAGCTTCGAGAAGCTCAAATCAGTTTCCGACTCGTGCCTGCTCGATACGTCTGAACGAGCTCCGTAGAGACTTCGTGGTATACAGTGATGCGTCGCATGTGGGTCTAGGTTGTGTTTTGATGCAGGATGGTAAAGTGGTAGCTTATGCATCTCGTCAGCTCAGGACGCATAAGGCTAACTATCTGACGTATGATTTGGAGTTGGCAACGGTAGTCTTCACTCTGAAAATCTGGAGGCATTATCTGTACGGTGAGAAGTGTACTACCTACACTGATCATAAAAGCCTCAAATACCTCCTTACTCAAAAGGAGTTAAACCTTAGGCAGCGTAGGTGGGTTGAACTGCTTAAGGATTATGACTACACCATCGAGTACCATCCCGGTAAGGCCAATGTGGTGGTAGATGCTTTAAGCAGTAGGGCTATGACCGATCTGAGAGCGATGTTCGCTCAACTCAGTTTATTCGACGATGGGAGTCTGTTAGCGGAACTTCAGGTTAGGCCTGCATGGATTGATCAGATCAGAGGTAAACAGATAGGGGATAAGTCGCTTGAGTTACGTTTCTGTCAGTTTGATAATGGGGATACTACTGATTTTGGGATTAACAGTGATGGGGTACTTTGTTTTCGCGGTCGGATTTGTGTACCGAGTGATGAGGAGTTGCGGCAGTCGATTTTGAGGGAGGCGCATAGTAGCCCTTATGCTATGCATCCCGGTGGGAACAAGATGTACCAAGATCTCCGAGAGTTGTACTGGAGGCCAGGGTTAAAGCGTGAGGTTACTGACTTTGTTGCTCGCTGTCTGACTTGTCAGCAGGTTAAGGCTAAGCATCAGTTGCCTTCGGGGTTGCTGCAGCCGGTAAAGATTCTAATGTGGAAATGGGAACGAGTAACGATGGACTTCGTTAGTGGGTTGCCTTTAACACCCACTAAGAAGGATTCTGTCTGGGTCATCGTGGATCGATTGACCAAGTTTGCTCATTTCATTCCACTCAGGACGGACTTTTCTCTCCAGAAACTGGCTAAGCTATATATATCAGAAATAGTGAGACTGCATGGGGTTCCTGTCTCGATCATCTCTGATAGGAATCCTCGCTTCACATCTCGGTTCTGGAAGAAATTGCATGAGGCACTGAGTTCGAGGTTGGATTTCAGTACTGCTTTCCATCCTCAAATAGATGGTCAGTCAGAGAGGGTGATTCAAGTACTGGAAGATATGTTGAGGAGCTGTGTTATCGATTTCTGAGGCAGTTGGGAGGAGTATTTGCCGTTGGCAGAGTTCACCTATAACAATAGCTATCAGTTTAGCATTCAGATGGCACCTAACGAGGCCCTGTATGGTCATAAGTTTCGCACTCCCTTATGTTGGACTGAGTTGGGGGAGCGACGTGTTCTTGGTCCAGAATTGGCTTCTGAAACTAAAGATAAGGTTCGATTGATTCGAGATCTACTGAAAGCGACATCTGATAGGCAGAAGTCCTATGCTGATCTGAAGAGAAAGGATATTGAGTATTCAGTGGGGGACTTAGTCTTTCTCAAGGTCTTACCATGGAAGAAGGTTTTGAGGTTCGGTGGCAAGGGTAAGCTAAGGCCTCAGTTTATTGGGTCGTACCGTATTCTGAAGCGAGTGGGGCCAGTCGCATATCATTTGGAGCTTCCTCCGGAGTTGGATCGCATTCATGCTGTGTTCCACGTCTCAATGTTGAGACGCTACCACTCTAATCCCACGCATGTTGCTCCTATTGAGGACATTGAGGTTAAACCGGATCTGATGTTTGAGAAGGAGCCGGTCTAGATCCTGGATCGTGACATTAAAGTTCTGCATAGAAAGTCTATTCCCTTGGTGAAAGTGTTGTGGCGGAATCATAGCACTGAGGAGGCCACTTGGGAGCCGGAGGATTCGATGCGTCAGCAGTATCCTCACATTTTCTGATCAGGTAAAATTTCGAGGACGAAATTTTCTTTTAGGGGGTAGAGTTGTAACACCCAGATTTTTTTAATTCCTACTTTTGTAAATTTGTTACACAATTGTATGTCTGTTTCAATGGTTAAGTGTTCTGGGTAGTGTTTGAGAAGTCTTGGGTTCAAGCCTTAGCTTGGGCAAAATTTAATGTTTCTTAATGAATAAAGCCTTACTCTTGTCCAGTAGGCTTAAGTTTTATTAGGTGTAGTATGCTATCAGAATGGGCCTGCTGGTCTGGTGGTTAAGTGCAGTGTTAATGGGTTGGAGGTCTTGTGTTCGACTCTTGAAAATAGAAAAGGGTAGTATTTTTGTCCTAAATTTCGGCTAGAGTTTGTGTTATAACGGAATTTTGAGTAATGGGATAGTGGAGAGAATTAAGGGGAAAATATTGGGGGTTAACAGTTTCTATTGAGTACTGCTTCCTCTGTTTGAAAATTCAGCTAGCCTTTCTTTTTCCTTCATTTTTCCTGTCGATTTCTCTTCATCTCTTTTCCTCTCTTCTTTTGTGCCGAAATCCACCTTTTCTCCTTATTCCTCATTCAATCGGTTTCTATCGTGCAATAGTTGCTTCCCTTATTTGGTACTGCTCGAAGGCTTTAATCGGGTTCTCGGGTTACAAAAATGCTACTTCTTGCTCAAAGGTGCTGGTGATCTCAGGATTGCATAAAGAGTGAAAACGAACCAGGTGTGTACCCGAAAACACAGAAAACGAGGTTTCGGTGAAAGCTAAAAACCTCACCGTCGACGCCACACGGGCATGTGGTCACCCGTGTGGTAGGCCGTGTGCAAGGCTGTGAGCCACAACACGGCCGTGTGATCGACGAGCCAGGCCATGTGCCAGCGACACGACCGTGTGATGGCCAAGCGAGGCCGTGTGAGTAACACGGGCGTGTGGGATTCTGGGCCAGGCCGTGTGATCCACACGTCCAAGGCCATTTTGGGCCATGTGGGCCCACACGGGCAGGCCACATGGGCGTGTGAGCCCATTTTTCTAAAATGATCTATAAGATTGCACAGGTCGCCCGAGTCGACTGTGGACCTACTGTAGGGTCGGTAAGCGTTACTTGGACCCTTATCTTTGTGATCTGATTATATGGTGTTTGATTGAGCATGATATCTGTACAAAACTGTATGTATGATCCGTTATTTGCATATTTGCATGTCATGTATTGTATGCTACATTACATTGGGGTGGGTTGATGTTATTGGAAGAAGTATCTGAAAGGCTATTAAGCCCGATTATCTGGCAGTTCAGCTGCAATTATCTGATTATGTGCCGCATTTCGGTACAGCATGGTGTGTAGGGATGGGTGGGTTGATTTTATCCCCACATGGTGTGTAGATGGAGTTGGTGTGTAGAGGCTGGTGGGTAGGACTCTGTTATTCTGTTCTGTTCTGCATATTATATCTGAGATGGGCTAAAGCCCTAGAATGTATCTGATTCTGTATCTGAGTGGGCTAAGGTCCACACCGATTCTGAAATGGGCTCAGACCCGAACTGTGAATACGTGACTGTTTTCTGATATTATGCTATGTGCATGTTTTCTGAGGGGATTACACACTGAGTTGCGAAAACTCACCCTTTTCTGTTTAATCTATTCAGGTAATCCCCAGTTGTAGATGGATCGCTGCAGTGAAAGACTCGACAGTGACCACTGCTTCTACCTCATGTTTTTATACTTATTTTATGGTTTTGCTTATATCTGGGAAAGTTTTATGTAATATGGCCTTTACGTATTTTGTTTAGTTGGGATTTTGCATCGCTTATGGTTTTACCGTTAGCAGTAGGAAAGCTCGAGTTCTCAAAATAAACAAATGTTTTACTGAAACACCACGATTACGCAAACTGATTTAAATGCTTCCGCGAAATATAAATATTTTGGAAAATGGACAACATTTTGGAAATGGATAATGATTGAAACTAAAGACACGTTATTGGAGGTAGCATAAAATAACGAAAAATGGTTTTGTTGTAACTAAGTTTTCTAAAGCACTATCATGCAACATCGCTAGATTCGGCCATAACGTCTAGGCCGAGTTTGGGGTGTTACAAGAGAAACATGCAAATCAGAATTGAAGCTCAAACTTGCTTGTTTGAACACTTTTTTTACTTAAATAACTAAGTGGAGGGTGAGTGATATTAAGAGTAATTTGGTAAATTGGTCTGATTATTTGTTAAATTAAAGGTTTAATTGGTGTTATTAATAACTTAATTGCATATTGAATGGTTGGACTTGCAACAATAGGTTTTATTTTATAAAAGAGCAAAATGACAATTGGTTTGGTAAGTTGTGTATTATGCTTTTAGGATGGATGATTAAATTGTATGGAATAAATTGATATTTGGAGCATGAATTGCTGATTTATTGAACATTTGATAAAGGTGTTCTAATTGGTATATGAATATTGGAAAAATGATATTTGTTATGCTTAATTTTATTGATGTTAAAATTGCTTAGCAACATGCTTTTACTTGCATTTTAACATCCTAAATTAAGTGATTAAACAACAGATTTTATGCCTTGTATGTATGATTATATTGGAAACATTGCATGGTGGATCCATTGGATATAGTTGGTATGCCATAGGATTTGTAAGTACTCACCATTATTTGTGATATTGTGAGCATGTGGCTTTTGGTGGACTAATTTGTTTGGAGTAGATAAGGGAGTGTTGAACTTGAATCTCCACTCATCGGGTTATTTGAGGCACTATAAGGGAGCGTATGGCTTCGACACGCTCACTTCGAAGGACTGTATTTGATTTGTGGGAGTTTGGAGATCTGTTTATCCAATGTATGATCACACGTTTACTTATTGCCATGGATGTATTATGCCAATATAATTGAATGTTTATGTGTTAAAACATGATTTTACATGCCATGAAAAAATTGATTCTTAATTCTTGAAATAGCATGTGATGTTATGGTGAATTATTTACATGTTGTGATTGAAAATTTAATGTTTAATTGCTTTTATTTATGCATGATTGGGTGCAAATTACTTGATGCTTTTACTATCATTCATTGAGCTTTTTATGTTCACACCCTCACATCTCGTGCAGAGAATTTTTGGGCGTAAGGAGTCGAGATGCGAGTGTAAAGGCGATCCATGAATAAGGCTCGGTAGTGGCTTAAGAAATTTACTTTAGAGACTATATAGGGGCATTGTGATGCTTTTGGGACTAGTGTTATTTTATTTGTAATGGACATTGGAAATTAAATTTTGGACTTTAATTTTGGTGATTTTATAATACTTTAATACATGATTTTATGTCTAATTAATGTTTGATTTATGGTATGTTGATGAGTGTTCGTACAGTGGTTGATAACATGGTGTATGAAGCATGTATTTTATACTAACAATATTTAATTGAAGCTTACCATGGAGTGGATTGCTTGCGACTAAGGCATGTAGCTTGTGTGAATTAATTAGTGTTTGCTAAGCGTGTAATTGGGTGTTAAATTTTGATTAATTGTTGCATATTTTTTGTAAATAAATTAAATTGGAGATGTGTGAATGTTTATGGTAATTAATTGTAGCTATTTCAAGTTTAATTGGTAAGTAAAATATGTAAAATCAGATAATTAAAACAAATTTTTGACAAAATAGGTGCAGTGGTTTGCACACGGACATGTGTCCTTTCATATGGGTGTGTGAGTTTTTGCGGGTTTGATTTTTGGTTTTTGTAATCTAGTATTCTAATTTTCTTAATTTATAATTTAGTCCTAAAACTTGATTAGATTAATTGAAGCCTTTAATGATAGGGAAACTTGGTAATATTTTAGGATTAGACTTGTAATTGTTAATATTTGGTAGAAACACTCTTAATTTTAAATTTGGAAAATGTACTAAAAGTTTGTAAAAGTTACGATTTAGCCCCTAATAATAAAACTTGAATTAGACATAGTAAATGAACTCGAATTAAGTTGAAATTTTGAAGACTTGCATAATTTTACTAAAAGAAGGTCAGAAATATTTAGAAATAAAACTGGATAGTTTAACCTTAGGTGGTAATCTGACCAAAATACCCTCATGTTTAAATACTTAGAAAAAGTTTAAAAATGGTTCACAAATTGCTTCCGCATTAATAAATGATAGTTAATTAGTCATAAATGAGGTGTTATAAGGTTGGGGTGTGCGCCGCGTGGTCGTTAGTTGGAGAGTCACTTCGGTGGCTAATGTAACGCTTTAAATTTGGGTCGGCCCGTCCCGGTCAGGTTTGGGGTGTCACATGACACACCATGTCCTGTGCCATGACATCAAGGGCAGTATGTTCAACTTCAGGGTGTCTTCAGGGGTATGTCGCGACATCCTCAGGATGTGTTGCGACATTGAATGCAGTCTTGGAATTCTTCTTTTCTGCTCCCTATGTTACAACATCGCATGCTCCGTGTTGCAACCTAGCTCACCCTTAGGCCTCATTCGACTCCTAAAGTCAATAAAAGACTCCAAATACACTTTTTATTGGAATTAAACTAAACTATAAAAACTTAACTAAAACATAACGAAAATGCTAATACAAACAAATAAGCAACCTAATACAAAACGTGAGAACTCTGCTAATCTATAGTTAAAAGTAAGCTCTAAAGGGTTTTACCTTTTGACAAATGTCAACTTACCTTTTTGTTTGGTTTACCTTTTGCTTTTTTTTTTTTAACATTATAATACAATGGTTAAATTTTTATTTTAGTCCTTATCCTATCTTGAAATTTAAAATTTAAAATTTAATCTTTATACTTCAATTTTTTTATATAAATCGATATTTATACTTTTATGATGTCATTAGTAGTCTAAATAATCAATATTGTTAACTATTTCAATTAAAATACCAACACTATTTGTCTTAAGAATATTTTTCTAATACAAAAATTATTTTATCATGATGAGTTTGAATGGGTATTTTTAAGTGTAAATCCATATTAACATTTTAACCAAACCAATTATGGTGTTAATTATTTAGATTAACTAATGTTGTTATAATAATATAGAGACCAAATTTTGCCCAATAAAAGTATAGGAACTAAATCTCAAATTTATACATAATAATGGATCAAAACAATAATATGACTAAAGACACTTTATACCTAACACAAATGATATCAAATAAAAGTATAGGGATCGTATATCAAATTTAAGCATGGTAAAGTGATTATAACTATAATATGATGAAAATAAACTATAGCTAACACTACCAACCCTAATATATATATAGTATCATAAAAAAAGTTTATTATCAAAATTCGAGTTACTTAGAAGAATAAAAATATCAATATATAAAATAAATAAATTTAATAGAAGAATTTTAACGATATTTACAACTGGACCTCAATTTTTAAATATAAAAAAAACTAAAATGATAAAAAGTAAAAGTATTGAAATTAAATCGAAAATATAAAAAAAAAACTTGAAATATATTTTAATTTTTATTTTTTTAGTAAAAAATTAAATAATGTAAGGCGAAGCGTGGTAGTTCAACCATCTATTCAGTACTACCATATAATTAATAAATTCTCAAAAACATCAAGGAGGGATCTAACCTCCTATTTGGTAATGTATTCAATTTAGCAGTGTCACCTTTATTATGCGATTAAAAGATTAATTGTTCATAATAAAAGCTTGATGGGTACGTTGAAACTTAAAAAAAAAAAATTAGCAAGATTATTGTGATTTACTTTATTTAGCAACTCATAATATATTTTGACGAAAATTATATTTTGGGATTTTTAGCTACTCATAATAGAAAACTTTTATTTTCTTAATCCGATAAAATTTTTTATATAAAAATTCACATAAGAGTTTAATCACACTTAATTAAAAAAATTAAAACTTTTTTAATATAAATTTCATAGGTTCAATTTAAAATTACGTCATTTAGATTAAATGAATTTTTTTTTGCTAACACTAAAAGAATATATTTGTATGAATATACACAATCGAACATATATACACACAAATAATATAATAAATTATTTAATACATTTTTAACGGAATTTTTAAATTTTACAAGTAAACGTCTTATTTAGAGTGTACTTAACAAATTAAAAAATATATATATTCAAAGAAGAGACACATCGATAATTGAAGTCTACTTGTAAAACTAAAACATTCCGTAACAAGTATCAAATAATAATCTTATTTTTATATATTTCATTTATCAAAGAGAGGAAGAACTTCCTCGATAATGTAATTGGCAAGGTAAATATAAGTTTGTTGGGAGGGATGAATGGAATCCCAAAACAAAAATTCTGAAGGATTTCTACATACTGGAGTCATTGGATTGCACAAGAACAATGCCTCTATGAATCCAGTGCCACAACAACCCCTCTTTATTTCTACAAATCCTGTTTCACATAATAAAAAAAAAATGTTATTCAATTTTTTTATTTTTATAAAATATTGACTCGTGCATCTGACATATTTACAAATTTAAAAACCTAATATAATTAGACCTGTTTAAATGGAACTTATTTACCATATTGTTGAGGATAATTAATCATGTCAAATAATGGTTCATAAATGTCTGTATATGCAAGTTTGCTCCCTGGAAGCTTTGCTTGTAGTTCAGGCAACAGTTTGGCAAGCTTCTTGTTATAAGATTCAGCGTCCGAGTTCTGATCTTCCAAGCATTTTCGATTTGTTGGAATTTGAAATTTCGCCGTCATTTGAATCGGTAAGCAACCGATGGGAGGCAGTCCGGCTACGATCATTTTTCGGCATCCGAGTTCGTATAATTCCTATATATAAATAAATTCAGTAATAAGATACTACTGCACATTGGTTAGACCTCTGCTTTGATAATAACTTTTGAGACAATATTGTTAGGAGGACAACCATGTAGCTCGAATGTGAATCATAAAACTAATATTGAGGATAAAAAAATATTAGATATAATATTAAATTTAATCCTTAACGTTTATATTTTTTGTTAATTTAGGGTTTTTCTTTTTTGAAAAAAGTTAAACCCTCAATTTCAAATTTATAATGAGAAAATATTAATCATTTAAATGTCATTAATTATTTATTATATTATTCCATGATTACTATTTTACTTTTTGCCTCTCACAATTGCCTATATTAATATGAATTAAATCCTGACGATTCTCGGGTTAAGTGAGTAAGCAGTGTAATTAATTACCTTGAGAAAATCTTCTAGTTTCTGAAGCAGAAAATGTTGGTATCCAACAATGTCGAACTCCAATCGTCTGGTCGGAATATCATAGAAATTGAAAACGAAATCATTAGTCCCTGCACTAATCATTACCAGAGCTTCGCCAATGATGTTGTTGGCCTTATCTTTTCCAACAATTCCCTTAAGCTTGTTTATGTAACTCTTGAACATCTCAACTTGTTTTGAAACTGGGACGGCATTGGATAACCTAGAAGTTAAATAATCATATCCTGATCCAGCTGACGCGAAGGTAACGCCAGTTCGGAGCTCATTTTCCGACAGATTTGGCTTCAGGAACGGCGGGACATCGTCTTTGATCCCTAGAAACGATGCGAGGAAATCGGGGACAAGTTTTCCGTCAGAAAACCTCCCCGTCGGAATGTGGTCGGGAAAGTTTTCGCCATACGGTGGCAGGTTAGCTTTCATAATTGTTTTGACATAGTTATTATTGCCTGTATCTACAGTTGAATCACCAAATACAAAAATGGCTGGAAACTTTGGTGATGGCGGTCTTGTTGCCATGGAGGCGGTAGAAGCGGCGGCGCTGCTGCAAGTGTTGATTGGAGCCATACATATGAGTACTGCGAGCATGATGAAGAGTTTGGAGGTTGCCATCCCAACTTGTTTTAAAGAGGACTATTGAAACTGAGAATGTTAACATATTTAAATTCTTTATTAACTGATGACTATTTATAGTTAAAAATAATATGATTATGAGTGAATCTGAAGTTTTAAGAAATCAAATAATCCGTATAAAAATATATTAAATATTAAAATAATCTGTATCTAATAATCGGATGTTAAATATTAAAATTATAAATTTATAATTATATTATTAAATAAGCATTTCAAAAATAATTAAAAAAATCAATTAAGTCCTTATTCGAAAACCACATACTGAATTAAGTTTGTGAATTTATTCATCTGTCAAAATCCATAATTAACTGTTAAATGCTGGTGTGATAATTAATATCAAAAAAATTAATGAAACAAGCTGACTTGGAAGATAATAAATAAATTACACCCTGATAAAATAATAAAAAATTAATTAAGCTATCAACATGAATTTGTTTTTTTATACCAGCTGTCATGTCACCAGCTTGCCATATCTACTGTTACGCCAATACTTAACAATCTATGAGGGGATTAAAAAAGAAAATTAAAAGGCACAATTACATTTATTGACGAGAGAACAAATTATTACGAATACACAAATTTTAGGACTTAAGCCCACGACATGAAATAAACACCCAACAATATTTGTTGTAACTTGTGCTAACTTTAGGCCTACAAATTTCTATTTTAGTTTGTTTTCTTGATTTATAATTATTTTCTCTTGTGTGTCGTTTGAGTTGATACTGATCTTACTTTTAGGGTATTAATTAACTTTTGCTTCAAAATCCCAACCATTGTGACTTGGAATAGAAACTATGATCATCAAGAAAACGTAAAATGAATCTCTAAGTTATAGTTCTTTAAAAGTAAGCAGAAATATAAAATAAAATAAGATGGTTAATGATAATTTGAAGCACATGAGCATGTTGAGATGTCTAAGATTCCTCTTTATCTATACCAATTACTTAGATTTGAAGCTGAAAATTTCTTAATTCCCATGGATTAAATATTGTGATGAATATGAATTTACGGTGTTCACCATTTTAGGTGTGGCCTGAATTTTAATCGCGTTGCTCTTAGAGCTTTGCTCTCCTCTTATAGTTCACTAAAAAAAATATTGTGTTGTATATTATTATTAGTGAGAGTAATATCTCATTCAAATTTAATTATAAAATACAAAAATAAAGAATTTTTAAATATGTTATTTTTCTTGAAATTAAAAATACAAACAATACATATTTGAATAAGGTATAATGATTTATTTGACCCTTCAATGTTACAAAAAAAAAGTCATTTTAACCACCCATTTAATTTTTTTTCTCTTTTAAATTAGAACTTGCATTATTTGTCAAATCACCCCACATTTGTTAACTTTGCTGACATGGCATCCATGTGGCAGTCCACGTGTATGCCACATCAACAATTAATTTTTCTAAAATACAATATTAAAATATTTTTAAATTTTTTAAAATTAATTAAATGATGACATGACATCTATGTGTCAATCCATGTGTATGCCATGTTAGCAAAAGTTAATAGACATTAACTTTTCCGTCCATTTTGGAGTAATTTGATAAATAACGCAAGTTTAAGGGCTAAAAGAGGTGAAAAATTAAATAGAGGGCTAAAATGATTTTTTTTTTTTTTTTGTAAACTGGGAGTAGACTTGATAATGGACCGAGCTACCTGTTCAGGTTTGAAGGCTTGTCCGAAAAGTGGGAGGGTTTGGGCAAAAATATAGGCCCAAAAAATAGGCTTGGACAAAAAATAAGACTTGTTTTCAAAACGGACCAGGCCTCGGGCATAAAAACTTTGGCCTAGGCTCAGCTCGGCCTGACCTGAATCACATGCTTATACTATTTTTTATATTTTCAATTTGTTGGGAAACATTTATTTTAATATTTTTAGTGTATTTGATGTATTATATTTTTTAAGTTTGTTTTTATAACAAAATTAATCTAAAAAAATTATTACGGTCAAGCCGACTCGGGGTTGGGTTTAGCATTTTAATGTGGGTCGTGCTTAGGCAAAATTTTAGGCCCATTTTTCGGGTTGGTCCGAGCCTAGAAAGCGAGCCTAAAATTCTACATCGTCCCCGAACCGACCCCGGCTTTGGCCCATGATCAGGTCTAAATGGGAGGGCCAAATAAGTCATAATGCCTTTTAAGAATTACAATCAACTTAAACTAAAAGATAATCTACCCAAATGGTTACCCAACTTTTAGAGCACTTTCATTTTGGTCATGCAAAATGAAATCTTTTCAATTCCTTCACTCAACTTTTAGGACGCTTTCATTTTAGTCACCCAACTATTAAATCTCCAATGGAAGTTAACTTTGCACGGCGCATCATGTTTACACTTTCATTTTGATCACCCACTTTCTTGGTCGCTTTCATTTTGGTCACCCAAAAAATATCTTTTTAATTTTTTTAAGTATTATTGAGGTAAAAAAACATTAATGATTAAAGTGAAAAGTGGTAGAAACTAAAATAATACTTTAAAAATTTGTCAAGTTGTACTTGTTTATTGAATTACCGATAAACATGATGAGGTATGTATAGTCAACCGTTGTTAGAGACTTAACGGTTGGGTGACTAAAATGAAAGCACCCTAAAAGTTGGGTGACGACATTTTAAGGATTTTAGTTTGGTGACCAAAATGAAAGCGCTCTAAAAGTGAGATGACCAACTATGTAGTTTACCCTAAACTAAAATAAAATCTAAACTAAGTACCAACTATTTACACAAGGTTAGAGTCAAACCTGAGATCCCAAACATTTGATGTAACACCCCAAACCTGGCCCAATTGCTACGACCGGATCTGGTATGTCACTAAGAAAATTTTTGTCAAACATGTCGTATTTTTCAGAAAAGCCCAAATATATTTCATATAGAAGATTCCTTTGTAAAATAAAACCAAACTTAATTACATGCCTTAGTTTAATTAAGATAAAAAAATTAAATAACTAAAAGTAATTAAAGCCCAAAATAAAACAAAATATAAACTAGTGGCCCATGGCCTTATTACAACGAAATTTTAAAATCCACCAATTAAAAATATAAAATAATAACTTGAGTCTTTTTGCTAAATCCACATATTCTTCTGCATGGCCACCTTGCGTTCCTCTCCAGCCCGGTCCGAAGCACTAGGTATCACCTGAAATGTTAATTAAAAGGGTGAGTCGCGAGACTCAGTGTGCAACCCTCATGCACCACTAGATTTTGGGCCTTAAACCCATTAAACAAAATAAACAGTGTAATAATCATAATAAAAATTAATAGCAAATAATATGCAAGGCCCAACCCGTTTGCCTAGGTTTCCATCCGCTACACACCCCGTACTCAACCGCTCACACCATTGGGGATTTCTACAATCGACCCACACCGCTACACACCATGATGGCGGCGTCTTGCTGCTCATCCACATATGATGGCCGGCCCTTATAACATATAATGGCCAAGCCCTTATAACATATAATGGCCAAGCCCGTATAACATTTAATGGCCGGGCCCGTATATAACGATTCACGGCATTAGCCGCTACATCGATCGGGGTGAAAACCGCTACACATATAACGATAACTTCCTCCTTTCATCAACCCAACCCATGCAATCACATACAAGCATTTTACTTATAACATTTAAACAAATTATTTACTAACCTGGTGATCCGCTTTTACCCTCCTTGGGCTTTCATCAATAAACCGAGATGTTGGTAATATCAAAACATATAAATCTTATGATCATGCATTTTATGATTAGATCTAGATGGTGGGGAAGTATTACACACATGATTAATGTAGATACCCTTGCTAAACCGATCTACGCTTTGCTTCAAAAAGCCGGAAAGATGTGAAAATAGGCCTCTCCTATATTCGGCCATAGTTAGTATTCTACCCGATTTTATATATATGAATAAACAAATCCTCTTACCTTGAAATCCCGAATGTAACACGATTCTATAACTTAGAGATCTATGAGTTTCAGTTTCTAGGAAAAATCTCGGAAAGATGATCTATCGCGCTTTCGGCTTTTGAAAGAACTAAAAATTGAAAAGATGGCTTAGGGAGATTCGGCCAATGAATATTAAGGAGAAGAATAGGTGTAGTTTCGCTTTTGAATCAAAGTGAAGATGAGGGAATAGGCTTAGAGATTTCACTTTTTTGAGAGAATGAAGAAGAAGGTGGAACTTTAGGAGTTTCCGGCTTTTACTCGAGAAGAAGAGAAAAGAATGAGAGAAAAACCCCAAATGCCGAAATTGAAGAGATATACCCCCTATTTATAGAAATTTCGGCACTTACCTAACCTTGCAGATAAATCCTATCTTTTCTCATTTATCTTAATCTAGTAGCTCATCTAAAAGAGACTTAATTATCTCTAACTCCTCCCTCCTTTATCAAGATATTATCCATATATTTTAAACATTAAAATCCCTAAATTTTAGCCTTTATCCGCTTATTATCCACATAAAATAAATTCCTAAATAATAGCCTTTATCACTTATTATCCACATATTTTAAACATTAAAACCCCTAAATTTTAGCCTTGTTGCCATCCATTCCACCTAATCCTAATGCCCAAAATTTAGCTAACTTAAATTAAAAGAATTGGGCTCCATGAAACTTAAATTTGGGCCCCTTACTCCCTTGTGTGGCGTCACCTCCTAAGATTGGGCCACAAGCCCACTTTGGTATTTTAAACATAATTACCACTCTTTTAACTCTATAATGCCCAATCTAATAATTTAACTAAGGCCTTTGCCTAATTCTCGAGCCCAATTTGGACCCCTATTACTTAAATTAACATATTAAACATATTCACCCATTAAACGATAGGCCCAAAAATTCGTGGATGTTACAGCTTCTACCCCTCTAAAGAAATTTCGTCCTCGAAATTTCCAACTAACTATTAATCGTACTCACCAAGTCTCACTACCATGCTTTCATTGCGCACTCCAATTCTAAACCCAAAATAAACACTTAGTACACTATGGTAGAATACGCACCCAGATTCACATCTAGAGCGCCCTCGTCCCTTGTACTCATGCTATCGGTTCGCATTTATCCGATTAAATTTTTTATGAATTATTGGTTTTCTTCCACTCGATTATCCACGAACAGTCTTATGATTAGTAGTTTTAATAGTAGTTCTTTCGAATTCGCAATTCAGTCTCAAGTTCACCTTTCCTAGTTCTATAAACTACATACATTCAACAATCAACATACATACAACATCCATACATCCAAACTCAATACATAGGGGTATTCTAGTTATTCCACTACCCAGGGGTATTTTCGTAATTAATCCTACAGGAGTATTTTCGTAATTTTCCAAAATAGGGTTTCTTGGTGATTTTATGAAATAAGGGTAATTCGGTAATTTTGAAATCTAGGGGTATTTCAGAAATTTTGAAATCCAGGGGTATTTCGGTAATTTTAAAAATCAGGGGTAATTTAGTAATTTACAAATCAGGGGTACTTTGGTCATTTTGTAAATCAAAGGTAATTTGGTAATTTTACAAATCAGGGGTATTTTGGTCATTTTACGAGTCAGGGGTATTTTCAAAAAAAATTTACAAAACTAAGAAGGTATTTTTTTTTAAACAGGGGTATCTTAGAGAATTTGATTTCAAAAGAATAATAGTGGCGTTCATGTGTTTGTGGTTTTTGATTGATGTTGTGTGTTGTATGTTTTTTTTTCTTTTAAAAACCGTTGACTTTGTAAATCAGGGTGTTTCTGTAAATCTGGGGGTATATTTGCAAATCATGGTATCTTGGTACTTTTTTTTTTCAAATTTAAGGTATTTTAGCAATTTTGTAAAATTAATGTGGCTGGTCCTTTTCGGGTTTTAATTATAGATTTTGGCCCGTCAACAAATCCTCGTGGCTAGGGTGAACAAATACTACGCACTGTAGGATTCAGCGAAAGAGGAGGTGAGTCACTAGGACCGCTTAAATACCGTGCTCTTCCGATCCAATCCTAGACATGCGTATGCCTGTTACCACACCCTAGTCTTGTGGCTCGCTCACGGGTTTGTTTAATGAAATTAAGTCTTATGAAAATTTAAGAAGTGGTTTAAACTAAGCCTATAGTCCATCGTAGTCTATTTAAACTAGTCTACGTCCCATAAAGCCCATAAAGCCCACATGTATATCACACAATGGTTTAGGGTACTTACCCAGCGGACTTGGGCCGAGACGCAGTGCCATGCCGAGCTAATGGACTGCTATCCTTTAAAAACATCTATGTTTCAAAAGCCCATTTTTAGAAAACGTTTTGAGCCCAAAACCCCAGAGCCGAAGTTTTTGAACCGGCTCTGATACCAATTTGTAACACCCCAAACCCGGCCCAATTGCTACGACCGGATCTGGTATGTCACTAAGAAAAATTCTATCAAATTATGTCGTATTTTTCAGAAAAGCCCAAATATATTTCATATACAATATTCATTTGTAAAATAAAACCAAACTTAATTACATGTCTTAGTTTAATTAAGATAAAAAAAATTAAATAACTAAAAGTAATTAAAGCCCAAAATAAAACAAAATATAAACTAGTGGCCCATGGCCTTATTACAACGAAATTTTAAAATCCACCAATTTAAAATATAAAATAATAACTTGAGTCTTTTTGGTAAATCCACATATTCTTCTGCATGGCCACCTTGCGTTCCTCTCCAGCCCGGTCCGAAGCACTAGGTATCACCTGAAATGTTAATTAAAAGGGTGAGTCGCAAGACTCAGTGTGCAACCCTCATGCACCACTAGATTTTGGGCCTCAAGCCCGTTAAACAAAGTAAACAGTTTAATACTCATAATAAGAATTTATAACAAATAGTATGCAAGGCCCAACCCGTTTGCCTAGGTTTCCATCCGCTACACGCCCCTGTACCAACCATACACACCATTGGGGATTTCTACAATCGACCCACACCGCTACACACCATGATGGCAGTCATGCTGCTCATCCACATATGATGGCCGAAGCCCTTATAACATATAATGGCCGAAGCCCGTATAACATTTAATGGCCGAAGCCCGTATAACAGTTCACGGCATTAGCCGCTACATCAGATCACGGTAAAAACCGCTACACATATAACGTATAACTTCCTCCTTTCATCAACCCAACCCATGCAATCACATACAAGCATTTTACTTATAACATTTAAACAAATTATTTGCTAACCTAGTGATCCGCTTTTACCCTCCTTGGGCTTTCATCAATAAACCGAGATGTTGGCAATTATCAAAACATATAAATCTTATGATCCTGCATTTTATGATTAGATCTAGATGGTGGGGAAGTATTACACACCTGATTAATGTAGATACCCTTGTAAACCGATCTACGCTTTGCTTCAAAAAGCTGGAAAGATGTGAAAATAGGCCTCTACTATATTCGACCATAGTTAGTATTCTACCCGATTTTATATATATGAATAAACAAATCCTCTTACCTTGAAATCCCGAATGTAACACGATTCTATAACTTAGAGATCTATGAGTTTCTGGTTTCTAGGAAAAATCTCGGAAAGATGATCCATCACGCGCTTTCGGCTTTTGAAAGAACTAAAAATTGAAAAGATGGCTAAGGGAGATTCGGCCAATGAATATTAAGGAGAAGAATAGGTGTAGTTTCGGCTTTTGAATCAAAGTGAAGATGAGGAATAGGCTTAGAGATTTCGGCTTTTATGAGAAATGAAGAAGAAGGTGGAACTTTAGGAGTTTCCGGCTTTTACTCGAGAGAAGAAGAGAAAAGAATGAGAGAAAAACCCCAAATGCCAAATTGAAGAGATATACCCCCTATTTATAGAAATTTCGGCACTTACCTAACCTTGCAGATAAATCCTATCTTTTCTCATTTATCTTAATCTAGTAGCTCATCTAAAAGAGACTTAATTATCTCTAACTCCTCCCTCCTTTATCAGCATATTATCCATATATTTTAAACATTAAAATCCCTAAATTTTAGCCTTTATCTGCTTATTATCTACATAAAATAAATTCCTAAATAATAGCCTTTATCTGCTTATTATCCACATATTTTAAACATTAAAACCCCTAAATTTTAGCCTTGTTGCCATCCATTCCACCTAATCCTAATGCCCAAAATTTAGCTAACTTAAATTAAAAGAATTGGGCTCCATGAAACTTAAATTTGGGCCCCTTACTCCCTTGTGTGGCGTTACCTCCTAAGATTGGGCCACAAGCCCACTTTGGTATTTTAAACATAATTACCACTCTTTTAACTCTATAATGCCCAATCTAATAATTTAACTAAGGCCTTTGCCTAATTCTGAGCCCAATTTGGACCCCTATTACTTAAATTAACATATTAAACATATTCACTCATTAAACGCATAGGCCCAAAAATTCAGGATGTTACATAGATACCCTTGCTAAACCGATCTACGCTTTACTTCAAAAAGCCGGAAAGATGTGAAAATAGGCCTCTCCTATATTCGGCCATAGTTAGTATTCTACCCGATTTTATATATATGAATAAACAAATCCTCTTACCTTGAAATCCTGAATGTAAAACGATTCTATAACTTAGAGATCTATGAGTTTCGGTTTCTAGGAAAAATCTCGGAAAGATGATCTATCGCGCTTTCGGCTTTTGAAAGAACTAAAAATTGAAAAGATGGCTAAGGGAGATTCGACCAATGAATATTAAGGAGAAGAATAGGTGTAGTTTCGGCTTTTGAATCAAAGTGAAGATGAGGGAATAGGCTTAGAGATTTCGGCTTTTGCAGAGAATGAAGAAGAAGGTGGAACTTTAGGAGTTTTCGGCTTTTACTCAGAGAAGAAGAGAAAAGAATGAGAGAAAAACCCCAAATGCCAAAATTGAAGAGATATACCCCCTATTTATAGAAATTTCGGCACTTACCTAACCTTGCAGATAAATCCTATCTTTTTTCCTTTATCTTAATCTACTAGCTCATCTAAAAGAGACTTAATTATCTCTAACTCCTCCCTCCTTTATCAGCATATTATCCATATGTAACACCCCTTACCCGAGACCGTTGCCGGAGTCGAGCACGAGGCATTACTAGACTTAACTTACTAGTTCGGGGCATAAAAATTGAAATTGTCTATCTGCGTCATGTTCACTAAATTGACTATAACTCGAGTTACAAAACTTGAAATTTAGATCCGTAAATTGTTCCTGAAACTAGACTCATATATCTTCTTAATATAATTTTTCCAGAATTTTTGGCGTGGCCAATTAGTACAGTTTATTAGTTAAAGTCTCCCCTGTTACACAGACCGACAGTTCTGACCCCTCTGTACTAAAAATCAATTATCTCATAATATACAACTCTTTTTCATGCACCATTTCTTTCATATAAAAATAGACTCAATAAGCTTTAATTATATATCTCATACACACCCTAATTCCACTTATAATATTTTTAGTGATTTTTCAAAATCACATCACAGTTGCTGTCCATACTGTTCCCCTGCATATAATTACATAATTTCTTTATAATAACTATCAACTAGACACTACATAACATCCAAAACATGTTCTTAATTAGCCATTTTAATAGCTAATCATTATAAAGCATTTACAAGCCAATCTTAAGCCATATCATAAGGTCATACACACAAAATGGCTAAGTCCCTATACATGCCATAACTTAAAACGTTCAAGTCACAAAATACCAATATAATCCTTTGATAGTGTGTAACGATCTCCGACGTCCTTTCGATCCCCGAGTTGGCTTGTAATACTATAAAAAAAATAAAGAATGGGAGTAAGCATAAAGCTTTGTAAGTTTACATGTAAATAAATAACAACATTCTTAATGGATTATCTTATACTTTTATTATCAAGATCACTTAAGCTTTTAATTCAATATACTTAAACTTGTATTCTTACTTGTACCTTTTAACATGAATTTATCTTACCTTACCTTTTTCGCTTGAACTTGTCTTACCTTTACTTTGGTATACTCTTTGAATTTTCCCGTTGAACCACTTGGAATACTAAGGATACACGGGTGCCTTCCTTTTGAAACTTAACCATTGCCATGTCTTGACATGGTCTTACGTGGTATCCTTGCCTTATGAACTCACCAATGCCATGCCTTGGCATGGTCTTACATGGGACATTTGCCTTATAGTAACTTATCAATGCCATGCCTTGGCATGGTCTTACATGATTTCCTTAATCCCTAATGTCATGACATTTGTATCCTACACATTCCTAAGGTTCAACCGGAACTTTCTGAGATTACTTCTTCTTCTTTTCATACTTGAGTCTTTAAATTATAAATTTACAGAACAAATATACAAACACTGGAATTTAATAGTATTGAATGTAAAATAATAGAATATTGCATTTATTTACCGCAAACTTACCTCGAAACAAAATACGATAAACTATATCGATTTAGTCCACTATCTTTTTCTTTCCCCGATCTAACTCCGGATTTCGTTCTTCTTGATCTATAATAGCAAATTTAGCTTATTTAATACTCACATTTATCAAAAAAGTCCTTAACTCTAACTTTGGAAAAATTACAATTTTGCCCCTAAACTTTTACATATTTACACATTTGCCCCAAAGCTCGGAAATTAAACTTTATCCCTTATTCTTATGTTTTATGACATGATGATCATTTTTTCCTTCTATGAAAACATCAAATTCTCACTCTAACATGTACTTATGAACATTAGGTATTTTTACCGATTAAGCCGTTTTACCCGTTTTCACTTAAAATCGCTTAGCAAAAGTTGTTTAACATAATTTCAGACTTCATATTCTATCATAAAGCATCAAAATAAACACATTTAACCTATAGGTATTGTTCCAAATATGAACCCTAGGTTAAATTATTGCTAGATTAAGCTAAATCAAGTTACCGAGACTCCAAAAACGTAAATAACATTAAAAACGGGGCTTGGAATCACTTACTATGGAACTTGGAAGCTTGAAACAGACCCTAGCTATGGAGAACCCTTGAAATTTCGTCCTAATGAAGAAGATGAGCATATTTTGCCATCTTTTTCCCTTTTAATTTCTTTTTATTACCAAATGACTAAATTACCCTTCATTAAAAACTTTGGTTCTTTCTACCTATATATGTCCATTTTTTTCCATGAAAGCCTAATGGTATAATTACCATTTAAGGACCTCTACTTCAATTATGCTCTTCAATTAAATCCTTTAACACCTAAAACTCATATTTATCAACTTTTACAATTAAGTCCTAATAGGCAAATTAGACATGCAATTCATGAAATTTTCTATCGATATTCTAACACATGCATCTAATCACTCAATAAATCATAATAATTAATCGTAATAACCTTATCCATCTCGAATTCATGGTTTCGCAACCACTATTCTGCTTTAGGCCCTATTTCGGGATGTTACATTTCTCCCCCTTTTAGGGATTTTCGTCCCAAAATCTTACTCAGAAAGAGATTTGGGTACTGTTTTATATAGTCTCTTCGAGCTCCCATGTAGCTTCTTCTATTCCATGCCTATTCCATAATACTTTCACAAGTGCAATACTTTTGTTCCTTAATTGCTTAACCTCTCGAGCTAGAATTTTTACCGGTTCCTCACCGTAAGTCATATCTGGCTGAATCTCAACCTCTGTTTGCGAAATTACATGCGATAGATCTGAACGATAACGACGTAGCATAGACACATGAAACACATTGTGAATCTTCTCTAACTCAGTCGGCAAAGCTAACCGATATGCCAATGGCCCAACTCTCTCGATCACCTCAAACGGTCCAATAAAACGGGGACTTAATTTGCCTTTCTTACCAAATCTGAGAACTTTCTTCCACGGGGATACTTTCAAGAATACCCTATCACCAACTTGAAATTCAATTTCTTTTCTTTTCAAATCTGCATAGGATTTCTACCTATCTGAAGCTGCTTTCAAGCAATTTCTAATGACTTTTACTTTCTCTTCTGTTTCTTTGACTAGATCAACCCCGTAAATCTAATTTTCTTTAAGCTCTGTCCAATACAAAGGTGTGCGACATTTACGTCCATACAAAGCTTCATAAGGTGCCATCTTTAGACTCGATTGATAACTATTATTGTAGGCAAACTCTATTAACGGCAAATATTTCTCCCAACTACCTTGAAATTCCAATACACAACATCTAAGCATATCTTCAAGTACCTGAATAACTCTCTCTGATTGACCATCATCGTGGATGGAAAGTCAGTACTAAAACTCAACTTTGTACCCAAAGCTTCTGCGCAATTTCTTCCAAAACCGTGAAGTAAATCTCGGATCTCTATCCGAGATAATCGATAACGGTACTCCATGTAGTCCGACTATTTCAAATATACCACTCGCCAACTTGCCAAGTGAATAATCCATACTGTTCGGAATAAAATGAGCCGACTTCGTTAACTTATCAATCACAACCCATACTGCATCTTTCTTTCTCGGTGTCAAAGGCAATCCTGTCACAAAATCCATAGTAACTTCGGTCCCATTTCCACTCGAACTAATACAGTCGCAATAAACTCAAAGGTACCTGATGTTCGGCTTTTACCTGCTGACAGATCAAACATCTAGAAACAAACTCAGAAATATCTCTTTTCATTCCTTTCCACCAATACATTTTCTTCAAATCATTATACATCTTTATACTACCTGGGTGAATAGACAAAAAACTGATATGTGCTTCCTGTAAGACTTTTCGAATAAGTTCATCATTCTTGGGTACACATACTCTATCTCTGAACATCAAACAACCATCAGAACCAATCTGAAAATCAGACTCTACACCTGACTCACACTGAACTCTTTTGGCTTGCAACTCACTGTCATTTTTCTGAGCTTCACAAATTTCTTCAAGAAATGTCGGTTTAGCTCTCAACTCAACTAAAATAGAACCATCATCTGATAAGGCCAAACTAGTGTGCAAAGCTCTCAATGCAAATAATGATTTTCTACTCAAAGCATCAGCAACAACGTTTGCCTTACCCGGGTGATAATCGATCACTAGCTCATAATCTTTAATCAACTCTAGCTATCTTCTTTGCCTCAAGTTTAGATCTTTTTGAGTCATCAAGTATTTCAAACTTTTATGATCAGTGAATATTCGGCATTTTTCACCATACAAGTGATGTCTCCAAATTTTTAATGCAAATACAATAGCAGCTAACTCTAAATCATGTGTCGGATAATTTTTCTCATGTGGTTTTAACTGTCTAGAGGCATAAGTAATTACCCTTCCTTCCTACATAAGTACACAGCCTAGTCCATTTAAGGATGCATCACTATAAATCACAAACTCTTTACCCGGTTCTGGTTGTACTAAGACAGAGCTTGATCAACAATGCCTTTAACTTGTCGAAACTCACGACACTTCTCGATCCATTCAAACTTGACATCTTTCTCAGAGCAATCTTGTCAATGGAGTAGCTATCATGGAAAATCCTCTACAAATCGTCTATAATAACCTGCAAGACCAAGAAAACTTCCGACCTCGATACATTCTTGGGAGGCTTCCAACCAACAATGGTCAAATCTTACTCGGATCAACTTTAATACCTTCACCGAGACAATATGTCCAAGAAAACAAACTTCCCGTAACTAACTCACTTTTACTAAACTTGGCATAAAGTCGATTATCTTTCAAAATCTGTAAAACGGTTCTCAAATGCTCTGCATGCTCAGTCTCATCATTGGAATAAATCAAGATGTCATCAATAAACACAACTACAAACTTGTCCAAATAAGGTCTAAAAATTCGGTTCATTAAATCCATAAAAATGGCAGGAGCATTGGTTAAGCCAAATGGCATCACAAGAAACTCATAGTGACCATACCTAGTTCGAAAAGCAGTTTTTGGAATATCTGACTCTTTAACTCGCAACTGATAATATCCAGATCTCAAATCTATCTTAGAGAACATAGTGGCTCCTTTCAGTTGATCAAACAAATCATCTGTTCTAGGCAATGGATATTTGTTCTTGATGGTTACCTTGTTAAGCTGCCGATAGTCTATGCACAATCTCATGGAACCGTCCTTCTTTTTCACAAATAACACTGGCGCGCCCCATGTTGAATAACTAGGTCTTACAAAGCCTTTATCAGTTAATTCCTGTAGCTGAGCTTTCAATTCTTTCAATTCTATCGAATCCATTCTATAAGGAGCAATAGAAATAGGTGTGGTACCGGAATCAATTCAATACCAAACTCAACTTCTCCGATAGGAGGCAAACCCAGTAGTTCTTCCGGAACACATTAAGAAACTCATTTACCACCGTGATCGATTCAATTTTCAACTCGGATCTTTAGTATTCAATACAAAAGCAAGATAAGCTTCACATCCTTTCCTCAAACATTTCCGACGGCGGACATAACGTAAATCATGGAAATTGAACTACCCGACTCATCCGAATTAACCCAAGGATCTCACCATTTTCACGTTTCAACTCAATGAATTTCTTTCCACAATTCACTATCACATCATGTGCGATTAACCAATCCATACCAAGAATCACATCAAACTCATCAAACGGCAATAGCATGAGATCGGTGAAAAACAAGAACCTCTAATCATCAAAGGGCATTTTTTACATACTTTGTTTACTAACACATGCTGACCTAATGGATTCGATACTTTAATCACAAATTCCGTAAACTCTATGGGCATGTTCATACTAGGCATTAATTTCATGCAAACATAGGAATGGGTTGAACCCGGATCAATCAAAGCAATAACATTAACATCATGAAGAGAAAATATACCCGTAATTACGTCGGGGGAGGATGCCTCTTCACGAGCACGTATAGCATAAGTCCTTGCGGGTGCTCTAACATCTGATCTCGTTTCTGTATCTCTAAATGTACCTCTACCTGCCCCTACTCCGGGATTTCTCTGAGATCTGCCTCTAACGGGGGCATTGCCTGATCTTGCACTCGGTATTACTTCTCTTTTAACCATTTCGGGACATTCTCGAATGAAATGATCCGTGCACCACATCGAAACAGCCAATCTCGGTTGCTCGACATTGACTGGATGACGTCGACCACATTGAGGACACTCGGGTCTATCGATCAATCGCCAACACTGCAATCGGCGGTTTGAGCTTTCGGATCCATAAATCTTCTACCTCTGCTTCGGCTAGAATACCCAATGAAAAATTAGATCTCGTGAGAAAACTCTCTAGCCTCTTGGATGTAGACCAAAATGACTTGCTCATCCGCCTTTTCTTCGTATCTTGCATCTCAATTTCAGCTTTACCCTTTCTTTTTAACAACTCTTACGCCTTACAGTGCTCGGCCAACTAAAACAACAAACTCCTTTATCTCTAATACACCAACTGATAGTCGGATATCATCATTGAGCCCATCCTCAAATATTTTACACATGATAGCTTCTGTAGACACACACTCTCGAGCATAATTGCTAAGTCGGACGAATTCACGTTCATACTCAGTCACAGTCATCTTACACTGTTTTAACTCAAGGAACTCTTTTCTTTTCTGGTCAATAAACCTCTCGATCGATGTACTTCTTACGGAACTCCTCCCGAAAGAAATCCCAAGTAACTCTTTCTTTCGGTACTCATCGACACAAGTGTCTTCCACCACTGATAGGCCGAATCTCTAAGAAGTGATACTACACATTTAATACACTCTTCCGGTGTGCAGGACAACTCATCAAAAACTCTGATAGTGTTCTCGAGCCAAAATTTAGCTTTCTCTGCATCATCATCTTTAGTAGCCCGAAACTCCTCGGCCCCTTGTTTTCTAATCTTGTCAACGGGTGGCTTCTCTCTTCTAATCAGATCTGTGGATCGAGAGAAGTTACATGGGTAGTCTGAGGATCATGAGGGGTGGAGGTCTAACAACCGGATTCGCATTTAACGAACTCAAGAAACCATTCATTCATAGCTTGGAAGAAGGCTTCTCGAGCCCTCCTCCTCGACTAAATCAGTAACGGGCCTTTCATGACTATCTGGTGGCACGGTCCCTTCAGCGGGAGTGGGCGCATTACTCTCTACATCATCTGCACTAGCTCGTTCGGGATCCATAACTATAAAAGAAAAACATTTTTAAATCGTCAAGAGTCGTCACACTATCAAAATATAAGTATGGCATGTATAGATAGACTCTTACTCATACTGAATATTTCGAGAACCGACTAAACCTTGCTCTGATACCAATAAATGTAACACCCCTTACCCGAGACCGTTGCCGGAGTCGAGCACGAGGCATTACTAGACTTAACTTACTAGTTCGGGGCATAAAAATTGAAACTGTCTATCTGCGTCATGTTCACTAAATTGACTATAACTCAAGTTAAGAAACTCAAAATTTAGATCCGTAAATTTTTCCTGAAACTAGACTCATATATCTTCTTACTATAATTTTTCCATAATTTTTGGCGTGGCCAATTAGTACAGTTTATTAGTTAAAGTCTCCCCTGTTACACAGACCGACAGTTCTGACCCCTCTGCACTAAAAATCAATTATCTCATAATATACAACTCTTTTTCATGCACCGTTTCTTTCATATAAAAATAGACTCAATAAGCTTTAATTCTATATCTCATACACACCCTAGTTCCACTTATAATATTTTTAGTGATTTTTCAAAATCACATCACAGTTGCTGTCCATACTGTTCCCCTGCATATAATTACATAATTTCTTTATAATAACTATCAACTAGACACTACATAACATCCAAAACATGTTCTTAATTAGCCATTTTAATAGCTAATCATTATCAAGCATTTACAAGCCAATCTTAAGCCATATCATAAGGTCATACACACAAAATGGCTAAGTCCCTATACATGCCATAACTTAAAACGTTCAAGTCACAAAATACCAATATAATCCTTTGATAGTGTGTAACGATCTCCGATGTCCTTTCGATCCCCGAGTTGGCTTGTAATACTATAAAAAAAAAATAAAGAATGGGAGTAAGCATAAAGCTTTGTAAGTTTACATGTAAATAAATAACAACATTCTTAATGGATTATCTTATACTTTTATTATCAAGATCACTTAAGCTTTTAATTCAATATACTTAAACTTGTATTTTTACCTGTACCTTTTAACATGAATTTATCTTACCTTACCTTTTTCGCTTGAACTTGTCTTACCTTTACTTTGGTATACTCTTTGAATTTTCCCGTTGAACCACTTGGAATACTAAGGATACACGGGTGCCTTCCTTTTGAAACTCAACCATTGCCATGTCTTGACATGGTCTTACGTGGTATCCTTGCCTTATGAACTCACCAATGCCATGCCTTGGCATGGTCTTACATGGGACATTTGCCTTATAGTAACTTATCAATGCCATGCCTTGGCATGGTCTTACATGATTTCCTTAATCCCTAATGTCATGACATTTGTATCCTACACATTCCTAAGGTTCAACCGGAACTTTCTGAGATTACTTCTTCTTCTTTTCATACTTGAGTCTTTAAATTATAAATTTACAGAACAAATATACAAACACTAGAATTTAATAGTATTGAATGTAAAATAATAGAATATTGCATTTATTTACATAAACTTACCTCGAAACAAAATACGATAAACTATATCGATTTAGTCCACTATCTTTTTCTTTCCCCGATCTAACTCCGGATTTCGTTCTTCTTGATCTATAATAGCAAATTTAGCTTATTTAATACTCACATTTATCAAAACAGTCCTTAACTCTAACTTTGGCAAAATTACGATTTTGCCCCTAAACTTTTACATATTTACACATTTGCCCCAAAGCTCGGAAATTAAACTTTATCCCTTATTCTTATGTTTTATGACATGCTGATCATTTTTTTCCTTCTATGACAACATAATTTTACCGATTAAGCCGTTTTACCCGTTTTCACTTAAAATCGCTTAGCAAAAGTTGTTTAACATAATTTCAGACTTCATATTCTATCATAAAGCATCAAAATAAACACATTTCACCTATGGGTATTTTTCCAAATATGAACCCTAGGTTAAATTATTGCTAGATTAAGCTAAATCAAGTTATCGGGACTCCAAAAACGTAAAGAACATTAAAAACGGGGCTTGGAATCACTTACTATGGAACTTGGAAGCTTGAAACAGACCCTAGCTATGGATAACCCTTGAAATTTCGTCCTAATGAAGAAGATGAGTATATTTTGCCATCTTTTTCCCTTTTAATTTCTTTTTATTACCAAATGACTAAATTACCCTTCATTAAAAACTTTGGTTCTTTCTACCTATATATGTCCATTTTTGTCCATTAAAGCCTAATGGTATAATTACCATTTAAGGACCTCTACTTCAATTATGCTCTTCAATTAAATCCTTTAACACCTAAAACTCATATTTATCAACTTTTACAATTAAGTCCTAATAGGCAAATTAGACATGCAATTCATGAAATTTTCTATCGATATTCTAACACATGCATCTAATCACTCAATAAATCATAATAATTAATCGTAATAACCTTATCCATCTTGAATTCATGGTTTCGCAACCACTATTCTGTTTAGGCCCTATTTCGGGATGTTACACCATATATTTTAAACATTAAAATCTCTAAATTTTAGCCTTTATCTGCTTATTATCCACATAAAATAAATTCCTAAATAATAACCTTTATCTGCTTATTATCCACATATTTTAAACATTAAAACCCCTAAATTTTAGCCTTGTTGCCATCCATTCCACCTAATCCTAATGCCCAAAATTTAGCTAACTTAAATTAAAAGAATTGGGCTCCATGAAACTTAAATTTGGGCCCCTTACTCCCTTGTGTGACGTCACCTCCTAAGATTGGGCCACAAGCCCACTTTGGTATTTTAAACATAATTACCACTCTTTTAACTCTATAATGCCCAATCTAGTAATTTAACTAAGGCCTTTGCCTAATTCTGAGCCCAATTTGGACCCCTATTACTTAAATTAACATATTAAACATATTCACCCATTAAACGCATAGGCCCAAAAATTCAGGATGTTACACTTCTACCCCCCTTAAAGAAATTTCGTCCTCGAAATTTCCAACTAACTATTAATCGTACTACCTAAGTCTCACTACCATGCTTTCATTCAAGCACTCCAATTCTAAACCCAAAATAAACACTTAGTACACTATGGTAGAATACGCACCGGTATTCACATCTAGAGCGTCCTCGTCCCCTTGTACTCATGCTATCAGTTCGCATTTATCTGATTAAATTTTTTTATGAATTATTGGTTTTCTTCCACTGAATATCCACGAACAGTCTTATGATTAGTAGTTTTAATAGTAGTTCTTTCGAATTCGCAATTCAGTCTCAAGTTCACCTTTCCTAGTTCTATAAACTACATACATTCAACAATCAACATACATACAACATCCATACATCCACACTCAATACATAGGGGTATTCTAGTTATTCCACTACCCAGGGTATTTTAAGTAATTTATCCTACGAAGGTATTTTCGTAATTTTCCAAAATAGGGTTTCTTGGTGATTTTATGAAATAAGGTTATTTCGGTAATTTTGAAATCTAGGGGTATTTTGGAAATTTTGAAATCCGGGGGTATTTCGGTAATTTTGAAAATCAGGGGTACTTTGGTCATTTTGCAAATCAAGGGTATTTTGGTAATTTTACAAATCAGGGGTATTTTGGTCATTTTACGAGTCAGGGGTATTTTCAAAAAAAATTTACAAAACTAAGAAGGTATTTTTTTTTAAACAGGGGTATCTTAGAGAATTTGATTTCAAAAGAATAATAGTGGCGTTCAAGTGTTTGTGGTTTTTGATTGATGTTGTGTGTTGTATGTTTTTTTTTCTTTTAAAAACCGTTGACTTTGTAAATCAGGGTGTTTCTGTAAATCTGGGAGTATATTTGCAAATCATGGTATCTTGGTACCTTTTTTTTTCAAAATAAAGGTATTTTAGCAAATTTGTAAAAATAATGTGGCTGGTCCTTTTCGGGTTTTAATTATAGATTTTGGCCCAGTCAAAAATCCTCGTGGCTAGGGTGAATAAATCACTACGCACTGCAGGATTCCAGTGAAGAGGAGGTGAGTCACTAGGATTTGCTTAAATACTAGGCTCTTCCGGATCCAATCCTAGACATGCGTATGCCTGTTACCACACCCTAGTCTTGTGGCTGCTCACGGGTTTGCTTAGTGAAATTAAGTCTTATGAAAATTTAAGAAGTGGTTTAAACTAAGCCTATAGTCCATCGAGTCTATTTAAACTAGTCTACGTCCCATAAAGCCCATAAAGCCCACATGTATATCACACAATGGTTTAGGGTACTTACAGCGGACTTAGGGTGAGACGCAGTGCCATGCCGAGCTAATGCACTGTTATCATTTAAAAACATGCATGTTTCAAAAGCCCATCTTTAGAAAACGTTTTGAGCCCAAAAACCCCAAAGCCGAAGTTTTGAACCGGCTCGATACCAATTTGTAACACCCCAAACCCAATTTCAATTGCTACGAATAGGATCTGGTATGTCACTAAGAAAATTTTTGTCAAACATGTCGTATTTTTCTAAAAAGCCCAAATATATTTCATATAGAATATTCCTTTGTAAAATAAAACCAAACTTAATTACATGCCTTAGTTTAATTAAGATAAAAAAATTAAATAACTAAAAGTAATTAAAGCCCAAAATAAAACAAAATATAAACTAGTGGCCCATGGCTTTATTACAACGAAATTTTAAAATCCACCAATTAAAAATATAAAATAATAACTTGAGTCTTTTGCTAAATCCACATATTCTTCTCATGGCCACCTTGCGTTCCTCTCCACTTCGGTCCAAGCACTAGGTATCACCTGAAATGTTAATTAAAAGGGTGAGTCGCGAGACTCAGTGTGCAACCCTCATGCACCACTAGATTTTGGGCCTTAAACCCATTAAACAAAATAAAAGCGATTGTAATAATCATAATAAAAATTAATAGCAAATAATATGCAAGGCCCAACCTTTTGTTTGCCTAGGTTTCCATCCGCTAAACACCCCCGTACCAACCGTTCACACCATTGGGGATTTCTACAATCGACCCACACCGCTACACACCATGATGATGATGAGTCTTGCGCTCATCCACATATGATGGCCAAGCCCTTATAACATGTAATGGCCGAAGCCCGTATAACATTTAATGGCCAAAGCCAGATAATAGCTTCACGGCATTAGCCACTACATCAGATCACGGTAAAAACCGCTACACATATAACGTATAACTTCCTCCTTTCATCAACCCAACCCATGCAATCACATACAAGCATTTTACTTATAACATTTAAACAAATTATTTACTAACCTAGTGATCCACTTTTACCCTCCTTGGGCTTTTATCAATAAACCGAGATGTTGGCAATTATCAAAACATATAAATCTTATGATCATGCATTTTATGATTAGATCTAGATGGTGGGGAAGTATTACACACATGATTAATGTAGATACCCTTGCTAAACCGATCTACGCTTTGCTTCAAAAAGCCGAAAAGATGTGAAAATAGGCCTCTCCTATATTCGGCCATAGTTAGTATTCTACTCGATTTTATATATATGAATAAACAAATCCTCTTACCTTGAAATCCCGAATGTAACACGATTCTATAACTTAGAGATCTATGAGTTTCGGTTTCTAGGAAAAATCTCGGAAAGATGATCTATCGCGCTTTCTGGCTTTTGAAAGAACTAAAAATTGAAAAGATGGCTAAGGAGATTCGGCCAATGAATATTAAGGAGAAGAATAGGTGTAGTTTCGGCTTTTGAATCAAAGTGAAGATGAGGGAATAGGCTTAGAGATTTCGGCTTTGCAGAGAATGAAGAAGAAGGTGGAACTTTAAGAGTTTTCTGCTTTTACTCGAGAAGAAGAGAAAAGAATGAGAGAAAAACCCCAAATGCCAAAATTGAAGAGATATTCCCCCTATTTATAGAAATTTCGGCACTTACCTAACCTTGCAGATAAATCCTATCTTTTCTCCTTTATCTTAATCTACTAGCTCATCTAAAAGAGACTTAATTATCTCTAACTCCTTCCTCCTTTATCAGCATATTATCCACATATTTTAAACATTAAAATCCCTAAATTTTAGCCTTTATCTGCTTATTATCCACATAAAATAAATTCCTAAATAATAGCCTTTATCTGATTATCCACATATTTTAAACATTAAAACCCCTAAATTTTAGCCTTGTTGCCATCCATTCCACCTAATCCTAATGCCCAAAATTTAGCTAACTTAAATTAAAAGAATTGGGCTCCATGAAACTTAAATTTGGGCCCCTTACTCCCTTGTGTGGCGTTACCTCCTAAGATTGGGCCACAAGCCCACTTTGGTATTTTAAACATAATTACCACTCTTTTAACTCTATAATGCCCAATCTAATAATTTAACTAAGGCTTTTGCCTAATTCTGAGCCCAATTTGGACCCCTATTACTTAAATTAACATATTAAACATATTCACCCATTAAACGCATAGGCCCAAAAATTCAGGATGTTACATTTGAAAGCCTTAACTTTGACATTAACCCAATACTTTATTAACCTATATAAATTAAACTTAAGGATAATATTTGATGTATCCTTTCTGTGCATGAGACTCATGCAACATTAGTGAATAACAATATTATTAATAAAAAAAAGTGGAAGACATATAAACAAATACTAATAATTTTATTTAAATATAATTAAATTATAATTACTAAACATAAATAAATACAAAAACCTTAAACCCTAAACCTTCTTACACTCAAAAAAGAAAAAAAAATACTTATAATTAAATATTTAGTAATGTTTAAATGAAGTTATAAGTATTTATTTATAAGTCACTCAACTATAAAAGTGTTTCTATTTTTTTCATCCAACTAAATGTTTTTTTATTTAGTCACTATATTTTCAAAATTTAAAATTTTCGGTCATTTTGTTGTTAAGTCAATAACAAAAGTCTACATTGCTTTTCTTATTAGTATAATAACAAATTTAGTCTTCCAATATTTAGCTATTCTGTCAATTTGGTCCTAATTCTAAAATATTTAATAAATTAGCTCTCAGCATTTACAAAATTTGTCAATTTAGTCCTATACTAAAAAATTCAAAAAATAAAGTAGATGAGAATAAAAATAGAGAATTATTAAAAATATTAAAAAATGTATTTGGGTTAGTAAAGTTTTTTAAAAAATCAATTTTTTATATTTTTATAATTTTATATATTTTTTAAAATTTTTAAAATTTGTATATATTTCTATTTTTAAATAGTTATGTTTTTTTTTTTGGATTGTTATGATTTTTTCAGAATTAGAACTAAAATAATAGAATGTGTAAACAGTAAATTCTGAAATTATTGTTATATAAATCATAAAAAAAAAAAACCATGTTAGAATTTTGTTATGGGCTTAATGACGAGGTGACCAAAAAGTTAAATTTCAAAACTATTAATAATTTAAATTAAAATTTTATAAATTTTAAATACAAATATAACACAAATGTTGCACGATAATATATCACATTAATCGTATCGTATTTATTCCATTTTAATTTATTAAACTAGTCGTCTAAGATTACCATTTTATGTCAGCAAAAAATAATCGAACTAACTTGCTTCTGCTTCTATAAGATACTGTATAAACAAGGCGTTTCTTAATCTAGCTTTAAAGAGATAAAACAATAATCCAGAAACCATTAAAAGTGGCTTTTAAGTTAAAATTAGACATGTTCATTTGTGGCACATGTGTGTTTTCCATGTGAACAGAAATACAATACAAATTATTTTATTTTTTCTTTAAAATATAAAATATTTTCATTTATGATAGAATAAAACGGATATGGGTACGCGGTTATCCACCGAAACACACCAAAATGCTCCAACGAGCCAAACCAACCGAGAACACGCATCGGCACCAAGTGCCTAGCTCGTAGGCTAACATCCCCCAAGAACACATCTCGGCACCAAGTGTCAAGCCGGAAGGCTTTACATCCGCCCCCGGTAACACGCCAGAAACACTAGAAATATAACACGATAGTCCGCAACAAATGATGGACTCCGGTATACTCAATGGACAGGAATAAATCAGGAATCATCATCTCATCTCAAGTCAGACTCGTACAATGCACGATATAACCTATTGACATGCCAATTGTATTCTATCCTATGTTCATTCGGGCTCAATACAAGTAATCGTATAACATTTTACAATTCAGTTCATTTTCTCACCTTGTACCAATTTATTATAATTCAATTACATGTATATATTTATTAACATACCACAACTCAGAAATCAATAAAATAATATAAATTATATCTAATTAAACCGTATGAACTTACCAGGGCTAAACTACAGAGATAGCAAAATTTAGGGACTAATCAGCAATTCTCTTTTCCACGATTTTCTATCGGTTCTCTATCTATACAATAATTTTTATTTCAACTATCAGCCACAAATACATTATAAAAGTCCGTTACATTTTTCACAATTTCCCTAAAATTTTTCACTTTGTTCAATTTTATCCTTAATCCCTAATCCCAAAACTTTAACATTTATCACAATTAAATCAAATTCAAGATAGTTTAATTCTCTCTCATACATAAACAGCCCATAATTATTGAAATTTATCAAGAATTTCATGCTAAATTTTCTTTTTTATCAATTTAGTCCTTAAACTTTAAAATCAACTAAAATCACTTTACAAAGTAGTCCTAATCAACAACCAATACTTCAAATTCATCATTTAACATCAAGCATAACAAAGATTCATCAATGGCAAAATCCAAAATCTTTAACAGTTACGAAAAATAGAAATACGAGTTAATTAGACCTAGTTAGAATGATCTCAAAAATATAAAAATTATTAAAAACAGGCTTAAAAAACATTACCATGCAAGAAAAAAGGTTTGTCCGAAAGTGAGAAACTCTAAACCATGGCTATTCGGTGTTCAAGATTAAGGCTCCGTTTGTTTCACTAAAAATGACTTCCGGAAAATGATTTCTGGAAAATGATTTACTTTTCTGGAAAAGCTAATATTTTCTGGTGTTTGGAGGAATCTGTGTAAAATATTTTCTGTTGTTTGGTAGATTTCTTAAAAATATTTCATAAAAGTTATTTTTAATTAAACAAACATACATTTGAGATTTTCTTATTTTTTTTCATTGTTTAATTGAATTTATTTTTATCTATAATTTTATATTTTACATTGTTTTTGCATATATTAAAAATATTATGTTAAATTCAGATTTATTACAAGGTCATTTTTTAATTAGATGACTACTAAGTGAGTATTTTTTACTTAAAAATGTGACATCAACAAAATTGACAAAAAAAATTAACGATGTCAACAATTGGACTTGATTTTCAAATTTGAAAAGTAAAGGGACTAAATTCTTGAAAATAAAAGTACAAAGACTAAATTGCAAATCTGTGAAGTGTACATAGACTTATGACATATTTTAACCTTTATACTACAAAATATTTATTATTAATATATTTATAATTATAATAAATATTTATTATTAAAATATTAATATTGAATATTTTCAATAATATGTGAATAATATTATTTAAAATTATTATTTTTAAAATTTATTATTAAAATAAAATTGAAATATTAAATAATTTATTAAAATAATAAATTATATTTATTATATTAATAATTTATTATATGACTAAATATAAATAATTAAATATTTATGTTTAATAATATTGAAAAATATAATATTTTAAATATTTTTAAAAATAAAAATAAAATTTATTATCAATATAATAATATTAAGCTTGATTTAAGTTAATTTTTATATAAAAATAAAATTATCGATAGATGAGCTCTTTTCCGAAAAATGACTTACGCTTTTCAAAATGGTAAGTCATTTTACAGGAAAAAAAAGCTTATTTTACCTTGACCTGTAAGTCATTTTCCGTTGACCAAATTATTTTCTATGAAACAAACATAGAAAAATGTAGAAAACATTTTCCGTAAAATATTTTACATGTAAACAAACAGACCCTAAAAGAAAGAAGAAAATGCCGCCATTATTTATGTTTTCTTTCTTTTTCTTTTACTTATTTTATTTTCTTTATTATTTGAACTTATAAATTAACATATATAATCAATAAATATATACCTTAACCTTCCACTACTATTGAAAACATGGTATAATTACTTCATGAGTCCTCATACATCTACTAATTAAACTATTTATACAATAAAATTCAATAGTGATTAGATTTTACGACTTTTACGATTTAGTCCTTTTTAATTAATCAACAATCTAAACGCTAAAATTTCCGGACCAAACTTTTACATATCAAAATAATAACTCTTTTAAATATTTACGAGCCCGGTTTTCAGAAACGAGGTCCCGATACCTTATTTTTTGAAACCACTTAACTTTCAGGGCAACCACATATACTTAACCATTTATTCAATTAGTTAAAATTTATCTAATCAAAATTCAATAAAAAATTATAATCTAATCATATGAATAAAATAATTATTAATACAAATTTACTTGTCGGATTTGTGGTCCTGAAACTACTGTTTCCGACACCACTGAAAAACGAGCTGTTACAACAAGGATAAACAAATTTATAATATTTTAACAGAAAATACACAATCTCCTTGGCACTGTATCAAGTGGGTGACGACAACCATTTTTTGGGACTAGGGTTTGTCACCCATCATATCATCAAATGGGCTTATGAGCTTATTTGTATATTCGATACAATTATATGTGTTTTCTGGACTTTTAACTGATCCATATAATTATCTCACCCAATAAACTATTTTCTATTTCCCAATTTATTATTTACTTAATTAAAATAAATTTAATTTATTTTCTTATGTAAATTATCTCCTCAACCCAATTCTAATTCTGTCAAAGTCATGACAACTTTATTGTACTAGAATCTATGAGTAAATAAATTTAATTAACTTGTGCATTAAAATTGTAATGAATAGTTAATGTAACACCCCAAACCCGACCTAGACATTATGGCCGAATCTGGCAATGTCACATTGAAGTGTTTTTCGAAAACATAGTTTTATTGGAAAAACCCGTTCTATTATTAAATCTCGTTTATGATCTTAACGGAAGATTAAGGGTATCCGGTTCATTTAAAACTCAAGTTGTTTATAGCAGAATATCAATCATATTGGTTTGTTATTATACTTTAAAACAATGTTTGATGCAGAAGCTTTTATCGAATGTTGCGAAAACGTGGTGCCTTTGAAAACAATTACCTTTTGAAAACTCGTCTTTTCTACAACTAGCAGTTTATGTCAAACTAAATAAATAAAAACCCCAATTTAAAGTTTATAACTTTAAAGAGGCCTTATTACCTAAAAATACCCAAATTTAGTTACTTATAAATCAAAAGCTAAAAACGAAAGCTGATGCGGTTGTGTGGCCATCATTGAGTCTCTCCCAAAGACCGAAACCCGCCTACGATCGGGATTACACATGCGATTAAATGAGAGGGTGAGTTTACGAAAACTCGATGTGTAATCCCTAACAAGCAAACAATCAATTAAACAATAGATAAATGCGGTTTGGGCTGAGCCCATTACAATAATGATCCGATTCGGTGTGGGCCTAAGCCCTTTCCTGTAAAAGTAAACGATTGAGCTTGAGCCCAGCACAATGCTAGTAATCAGAAGGGCCTTTGCCCAATTTCAGTATTAGTATCAGTGGGGCCTTGGCCCATAACAAGAATGAGATATCATCATGTCATGCAAAGGAATATATAATATCATTAATCGATCTGATAATGAGATGCAAGATCATTAATCGATGACAGAATATGCAATGTAAATCTTACCCAATCCAAATTCTACACACCACTCCGTCCTGCCAAACACACCATGTGGGGATAAAATTGACCCACCCATCCAGACACACCAAGATTAGCACCTACATAAACACTAAATGATATTTTCAAAAAAGTTTGCCAAGAAAATAATCGGCATATAGCCATCAGTAGGTCCACAGTCGTCTTGGGCAACCCGTGCGACCTCATCAGTACAGTACACTTCCTCCAAATATAACAACCCATCCCCATGCAATATGTCGTGACATAATATCATATGTGTATGCAAAATGTCATGCTCAATCATAGTCATACATATCATAGAGCAAATCAGTCATACATAACGTAAGGCCATAACAGTCATTTCATCTCCTAGGGGTATAACAGCCATTTTACCCTATGGGGGTATTTCGGTCATTTTATCCTATGGGGGTATTTCGGTCATGTTACCCTATGGGGGTATTTCGATCATTTTACCCTATGGGGTATTTCGGTCATTTTACCCTATGGGGGTATTTTGGTCATTTTACCCTATTGGGGTATTTCGGTCATTATTTTGACCCAACATGGCCCAAAATGGCCTAAGCCCATGAGATCGCTCATGGTGGCCTCTACAGACAAACACCCCTGTTTCGCGGGCTCGAATTGCCACACGTGCGATCGCACACCCATGTGGCATGAAATGCCATATTTTTCGGCTTTTTTGCTTTTGCCGACCTACGGTTAAAATAGTGTGAGTACACACTTTTTCGATTTTTTCGCCGATTACCGTTTATAGAGTACTGTTACACACCTGATGCGATTTGCAGTTTCTCCTCGTTCTAAACACTCTTATTCCGAAAATCAATGATCATCGCACCCTTGGTTCCCAGGCAATGTGCCAATCAACCTCGACCACCACCTACACAAAAGTCACCATCTCTATATTAGACTCATACTTGACAAACCATCTCAATTGCACCCCACTTACCACTCAATGCTGTTTCTCAAAAAGTAACAGATGACTCATTATCATACCATAACCACTTACCAACAACGATAAAATAGATTGCAGATCAGAGATGTAGCATACAAAGAACCAAGAATCGGGATTAATCTATCAGTATTCGGCCAATGAAGAGCACTTGAGGGAGAGGAAGAGAAAAATCGTGCGCTCCCAATTGATCAACGAACCCTTGCTAAAGCCGAGAGCAAAAATAGAAAGGTGCGATGGGTGCTCAGCCAAAGTAACAACGTAACAAGGAAAAGAACAGAGAAAAAGAAAAGAGGGGAGAGTATTCGGGAGAGCTTAAAAAAGAAGAAGGGAGAATTGGCTAGGAGAGAAAACCGAAAAGAAAAATGGTGAGGGAGGAGAGAAGCTATATTCGACCAAGGTTGAAAGAAAAGTGTAAAACCGAAACTCAAGAATTGGAAGAGAGCAGAAAAGATCCCTCCTCCAATTTGGCTACACACTCTCCATCAACTTCCTATCCCTTAATTTTCTCCTATTATCTCTCCACAACAACAACCTCCCCAAATCCCAATATTCTCTCCTCAAATCTCTCCAAAAATCCATCATCAATTCTATCTATGACCAGTTCAAACTCCATTCAGCAGTATTTCAATCCAACTCTACCACCCACACGAATTAGGCAGCAAAATAAATACTCCATTTTTGATGCGCCACCACTCGAACCTTAGACCCCATGTACACTCCACACGCCCCTTACCATTAGACCAACAACTCCTTTGTATCATATTTTAACTACAATAATTTAAGAACCTACTATCTAGATCCAAGGATTTTATTCACTTAAAATAAAAATTTTGCATAAGCCAATGCTTGAACCCCTGACTTCTCAGACACTTCCAAACACTCCTAAATCACTTAACCACTGAAGTAGACATTCATTTATGTCACTTTCTTGCACAACTAAATATTTATGTGCAATCTCCTAACTGTTCCCTTGTTCAATACCTATTTCTTCTAGGCCTAAAATTCGGGGCGTTACAGTTACTTTAATTTTTACGTTGAACTTTAATTATTTAATTACAAATAATTAAATATAATTTGAAGAAATTAATTTAATCTCTAAGTCATCTTTTGTTCATAGTGAGAAAACACATTCATTGCGAATAGTGATACATGCGATCTATTTCTCTAATTCGTTGTTTTCATATTTTCATCTCATTGATCCAAATGTAAAGCATCAAGGTTATACCGAGCTAGTGGAGAGACCAATTGGACATATATAATGAAGGCTCAAATAATTTGAAATTAATTTCTAACTCTTCATCTATTAATTACAACTAGGGCTATAAATGAAAGAGTGTTCAATGAGCAGTTCGATTTTTGTTCGTTTATTAAGCAAAATAACTGAACATGAATAATATTTTGAGGCTCGTTTATTAAACAAACCTAACACAAACAAAGATTTTGAGGTTCATTTATATTCATGAACAAAGCTCGTTTAATAAATCATTTAAAGCTTGTTTATTGTTCCATTAATATATATTATTGTGTGCTTATTTTTTATTTATAATATAATTATTAATATTTATATTTGACTATTTTATATCTAAAAAATAATATGTATATATATATATATGCATACTTTTATTTATTGTTAGTTTTTAGTTATTCATGAACATTTTTCGTGAACATGATTGTTTAACTTAAACGAACGAACATGAACATACATAATTTTAAATAAGTTAACATGAAAAAACGTATTGAAATTATTAACGAACATGAATCGTACACAAACAAGCTGGAAAATAAACAAATGAACATGAACAGAGGTCTATTTGTTCAAGCTCGGTTCATTTACAACCATGATTACAACATTATTTAGTCATGGAGTCTTTCCACTAAAGTACCATGACTGAGCTTAGGGGTGTAATAGAGTCGAGCCGAGCCCAAATACTGTCAAGCTCGAGCTTAACTTGAAATTTAGAGCTCGATACTCGGCTCGAGCTTGATCGAACATCTATTTTTAAGCTCGAGCCCGTCTCGAGATAAAATAGAGCTACTTGAGGTCGATTAAGCTCATTTACCAATTTTTGAACTCGAGCTTGAGCTCGATTTAATAATTAAGCTTAGGGTTAATAATATATATTAAGGGAAGTATCATAATTTAATAATATGAAAAGCTCAATAAGGCTCGCGAGCCCCTCAAGTCAATTATTATTAAGCTCGAATTCGGTTCGATTGATAGCTCGAGCTTAAGCTCAACTCGATAATTACTGAATCGAGTTCAATTTTTTTTGAGTCGAACTCGAGTAGCTTGCGAGCATTAGTGTCTCATTTACACCCCTAACTCAAGTAGCTACTTGTTGAGTGTTCGTCCAATAACATTGTCATATGTGTGCTACCTTCATATGATATCATTATTCTCTTTAGGTTAAATTCGTTCATCCAATATGATATCATTTTATCTTATAATAATCATTACATCTTCCTTCATGAAAAAGTCAATTACTAAAAAATATTTGTAACGCCCCAAAATTTCTAATTTTATTATTGTGAAAATATGATACAAATATCTGTCAGCTTTAGTGGTTATGTGTTCTGGGAGTGTTTGGGAGGTCCCAAGTTCAAGCCTTTGCTTGGGAAAATTTTGGTATTTTGAATGAATTAGGCCTTACCCTTGTTCAGTAGGCTTTTATTTGATTGTTGGTAAAAATATATCAGAATGGGCCTGCTGGTCTGGTGGTTAAGTGGAGTGTTAGTATGTAGGATGTCCTGTGTTCGAGTCCCTGCGCAAGCAGGGGAAGTAATTTTTGTTTGAGGCGTGTGGCATGGTGGAGTTCAAATTAAACTGGATTGCTGAGTAGTTTTGTTTTAGTGGGTTAATAGGGATTGTTTTTAGGAGATAATTGGGGAGAAGTTATCAAAATAAGATTTTCTTCTTATCAGTTTTCTATTTTCTTTTTTCCCAACAAATTTTCTAACGTTATACTTTTGTTTCTCTACCGTTTCTTCTCCCTTCTTGTTCACTTTTGGTTTTTGTTCCCCTTTGGCCGAATCTTGTTTCTTCTCTTTCCCCTCTCTTTTCGTTTTCTTGATCGGTTCATCTCTTGCTCTATAACCGAAATTCTCTTCTCTTTTCCCTACTCTTTTCGTTTCTGTATTTTTTTGCGAGTAATCTCTTTGGGTGCAACTTTCAACTTCATCTATTTCGGTAAGTGGAATTTTTCCCCTTAGTTATCGTATTTCGATTAGACAATTAACAAAGGGTTCATTTTACTCTCGTTTAGGTGCTGTTCAAAGGTTTTAAGCGGATATTCCAGTATGTGGAGACGACTGGTTATCGGATTCGTCACGGTAAGTTTTTGAATCGTCGTTGGTTTAGTTTCTCGAGTTTTATGTTGGGGATATTTGGTTTGATTGATGAAATAAGTGATTAATGTGGAGATATGTTGGTCGATTTTTAGGTTCTGGAGGCTTAGGAGTGCTTACGCATCAGAAACGATACCAGGTGTGTACCTGAAACGCAGAAAACGGGATTCGACGAAAAGCCGAAATTACTTGCCGTCGAGAAATAAGAGAAATAAGAGAAAATGATGCAAAAAATTGTAGAGAAAGGAAATAAGGGTGTTATAAACTTGGGAATCAACATTTTGCACTAAAATAGTTTTGGACAGCAGCAATAGTCTAAATTTGAAAAATCATCAAAAATAGTGGGAATTGAGTTAGAGTTTTAATAAAATATGAAATTAAATTTTATTGAGCCTAGTTTTTCATGGAATAAACAGTGTAAGCAATGGAATTATAAATCATGAGATATAATAAATTTTGTGAGACAAGGTCAGCATGATTTAGGGTTCCCCTGTTCTGACTTAGGAAAATCATCAAAAATTGTAAAAAAATAATTAGGGGCTTAAATTTATATGTTTAAATCCTTAATGAGTCTATTTTCAAGAGAAACAAATGGAAACATCATCTAAATTCCTTACTAAGAGATAAATAATTTTTAGTAAGGAAAGGATGAAGTCATCAAACAATGAGAATAGGGATAACTTTAAAGATTTTACTGTACTTATTTGATAAACTATAAATTCTGAAAATTTTATGGTAGAAATGTATTTGAGTCTAGTTTCAAAAAATCAAGCGGATCTTAATTTGGAATTCTGTAGCTCAAGATATAAATAATTTAGTGATAATGACTCAAGTAGACAGCTTTGAATGAACATATAAGTAAATAGTGAAAACATATATGAGTATTGAGCTATCATGGGTTACTTTAAAAATGGATCACACGGCCAAGGCCAATTTGGGCCGAGTAGGCCACACGGCCAGATCACATGGGCATGTGGGCCCATTTTTACCGAAATGTGTTTAAGGTTGCACGGGTCGCCCAAAGTCGATCGTGAACCTCTTCGTAGGGTCGATAAGCGCTACTTAGACCCCTAAATGTGTGAAATTGACCGAATGATATCTCATCTTGGGCATGTTAATATCTCGAATCCCGAATATATGTACTAAAATTGCATAATAGCATGTCATCCATTGTGTGTTGCATTGCATTGGGTTGGGGGTTGTTATTCGGAGGAAGTGTACTGAAAGGCTTTAAGCCTAATTTACTGGCAGCTCAGCTGCAAACTACTGTATTGTGCCGCATTCGGTACTACTTGGAGTGTAGGGATGGGTGGGTTGATTATATCCCCACATGGAGTGTAGGGTTGGACGGAGATGGTGTGTAGAGGCTGGTTGGGTAGGATTTTGCTACTGCATAACTGTTACTGCTACTGATATTGTGATGGGCTAAGGCCCTACTGCATTTTGACACTGTACTGAGATGGGCTAAGGCCCAAACTGTCACTGACACTGAAAAGCACTTAGGCCCAAGACTGTTCAACTGTGTACTGTGAATACTGATTGTTTGTTTGTTTCTGCGGGATTACACACTGAGTTTACGTAAACTCACCCTTTTTGTTTAATGTGCACAGGTAATCCCCAGACTTAGACGGATCGGTGCGACGGAGGACTCAGCGGTGACCACAGTAATTTTTGGACTTCATGGTTTTCAATTTACGATTTATGATTTGATTATTATTGATTATTTGGGTTGTAATTTAAGGACCCTCTGGGACTTTGGTTTTAAATTTGGGTTTTTATTTAACTATTTTACTTTATGGATTTATACCTGCTGGTCGTAGGAAATTCGGTTTTCAAAAGTTAAAGTAATTTCTAAACGCATGATCACCTAGATTTGTTTTATTAAAGCTTCCGCACTTAGGGGATGTTTCAAAACAAATGTTTTAAATGAATAAAGACGACTTCTTAAGTTCTAACAAAGGTTTACTAAAGATAATAACATGGAATGTTTTCATCGTAACAACGAGGTTTCAAAAACACTATTGTGTGACATTGCTAGATACGGCCATAACGTCTAGGCTGGGTTTGGGGTGTTACAATATTAATTAAATTATTCATCCTAAACAAATGACTCGTGACCGCTTTACTTTTCCATCTATCATGTAATGCCAATGAGAGGATATCATTTACCCTTTATTAGACAATGAATTTCACTATTATAAATGAACCTATGTCATGCTGAAGTCGTATACCTAATGTATTAGCTTTCTACTTTATTACCTATTAAACTTACGCTTTCTATACATCGAAATATATGAGACATGCACACATAGCCCGTCACTTACTTAGGATTGAAATAAGGTCACACTATGAACTTCACAAGTGAATAAATTCATAAACGGATTTAGGACTTATTCTACTTGGGTCTTGTTTGATGTATTGTCAGTCCAAACAATCACATCTATGTTTATCTTCTAAGAGTCATTTGTTCCGATACTCAAGACAAGATATCTATTATTCAGACTTAATAGATGGCATAATAATCTTTTAATCAATTTGCTCAATGCCGATTAGACTACAAACCTTTTAGATTATTAGCTAATATAAGTTGTCTTCTCACATTATGATCTAACCACATAATACTACTTAATATTAGATAATCAATGAGCCAATATTTGCTTGTTCATTTTGGTTTGCGTGCAAAAACCGTTGAGAACAAATACAAATGATATTAATGTAAATAATGAAATTCTATTTAGATCAATCTATTCGAAAATTTTACAAGTATATTATGACGAAAAATTATACTAATGGCACTATTTCCAACAGATCTGACGACACACTTTCCTTAATAATCCCATGTTAATTGACATACATGAATGATTAAATTATAAAATATTTTTAAAAAAATTATAAAATATTAAATTTAATTATATTATTATAATTTAATAATGATTAAAAAAGTTATATTGATTAATTTTAATCAATTATTATTTGATTCGTAGGCCATAGAGCTCTATTATCACTATAAGTGATTTATATATTATATATATTATTAACCTTACTTATCAAATAATTATAAATACATTTAATATTATTATAAATTTAATAACAATTAAAATAAAAATTGGTAATCACTAAAATATTTAATCATTACCGATATCTTTCAAATATCAAATTAATTTGATTTCTACAATCATCACACTCATAACAACTTAAATTAAAAATAGTCCTCATATTTTTAAAGTATAATTCTTCGTTATATAATATTAGTACTTTATTGAATATAAGTAGACCTAATATTTATCCATCATTACTAGTATAAATGAATAGTTTATTATATATAAAATAATTTTTAAAAGAAATAATCATGCATAATATACACAATCACAATTTTAAATCGTCCACATGCAAAAAATAATATATATATTATATGGTACAAATATAATTTTGGTAAAATTGCAACAGTGATGGTTGTCATTAATTGACACCTCTTATTATCAAAAATAAAAATAAAAATTGACACGTCAACGAATTAAAATCAATATAATATATGGGTCTGTTCTTATTTTTATTTTTAAATGACATCTTTTTGAGTAAATAATCTGAAATAATATGTAATTATATAATTTTATATTAAAAGTGAGGAGGGATTCATTTACTTTATTGTAAAATAAAAATAGTTTTAACTTTTTTTATATTTGATTAATATTTTAATGATTCAACCGTTATATTTTATATTTTACTCATATAGATAATGTATGTCAAATTTGATGCAAATTAAAATTGTCTAACAGTTAAACTTTCAAAACCATTCAATAAATATTAATATACATATATGATAGAAATATCATATTAGTTTGAAATTTTACATACATGATAAATATAATAATATTATATAAAAAATAGAAAAATGTGTAAATCTACTTTTACATGTAAACCCTTCTGTATTAAAAGTAGTTGTAAAATACTTTTAAAAATAGTGGTTATAAAATAATACGAGTAAAATGGCATCTTTTGAGTAAATATAGTAGCGACAGATAGTTCAATAGTAAATTCAACTTATGAGAAAAGTAGACGTTTTATGATTAAATTCAATTTTATGAAAATTTTTCGTTTTAATATTATATATTAGATTAAATTCAATTTTAATATTATTAAATTTTCGAACTTTAATCTTTTATCATATTTGTTCTTATTTATACAATGCTTAAAATTACCCATAGCACCTTCCAAGCTTGATAATACGCTTCAGAATACTTGAACTCGCATCTTCCTATACTGGTAATAATGTCGATACCAATAATCAAGTCATTAGATGTTTACTTCATATGCCAAACTTTACATTTTCTAAAATTAATAATAATTAAGTTACCTCATTATTAAAAATTAATCTATGATAAGTTACTTTAATTTGTAAATATTACGATAAATTACCCCGTTAGTAAATAAAAAATTATGGTAAATTGTTTAAACATCTAAAAGTTATCAAATTATGTATACAATCTTGAATCCATATAATTGACATTCTCACAAATAAATATTCTATAAACGTTATTAACAAAAAATCATCAAAAAGAACTTTTACTTAATAAAACAATATATTTTTATGTTCCTATTTTTTCAAAATTTATTATATATTTTCTTGAATAAACGTATTTAAATATTAAAGTGCTAAAATTTTAGATTAAAATAACAAATAAAACGTGAAAAAGTCACCAACATTGAAGTAACCCACATTTATATGGGTTGAGTGGGAGGATTTAATTGATAGTATAATTAATGGCTTCTTTGAAGTAAATTACTATTCATAAAGACTAGCCCAGTTAGCTCAACAAACAACGTACACAACATTGGGTAATAACTGGTAAGGATATATGCAGACAATATTTGATTTAGGAATAATATTTTATCTTGCATTATTCATACCTCATTATTAAATAAAATAAAATAAAATTGTCAACAACTTATAAATAAATATTAATAATTTTATTTAAATATTAATTAATTTTAACTATTTTTAAATAAATATTAATAATCGGTTTAGGGTTTTAATATTTTTAATATTAATTATTATTTAATTATGTTTAAAAAATAATTAGTGTTTATTTAGAAGTCCTTTGTTATTTTTTATTTGATTCAATGATAATGTTTCATTTTATTATTCACTAATAGTGCATGATATTAATGTATTGATGGCACATTAAATATTCTTCCTTTGATTTAATTAAGTGTTTATTTTAGATTTTTATAGCTCGCAAGTTAAAATGAATTATTGCGTATATTTTTTTAGTATGACCAAAGTATCTTTCATGTTTGTTTTACAATCCATAAAGACTAAATCTATTGGGGTTCGTGGTTGTCGCTTCCAATAATGTCATCTCTAGCGTTTGGACCTGATGGAACCTAATGTGTCCAATGTGCCTAAAACTACTTGCAATAATTTGTTTGGATTGACAGAAAATGAGCTGATTTTTTCAAACGGTCAACAATCACTCAAATTTCATCTTTCTTCTTGGGTGTGAGTGGTAAACTAACCACAAAGTCCATATTAATTCTCTCTCACTTCTATTCGGGTATTGTTATAGGTTGCAACAACCCTGATGGAACTTGATGTTCCGCTTTCACCTGTTGGCAAACCAAACACCTAGAGACATATTCTACTATATCCTTTTTCATTCTTTTCCACCAATAAAAATGCTTCAAATCATGATATATTTTATTACTTCCTGGATGCATAGCAAATGAGCTACAATGAGCCTCTCGCAGTATGTTTTGCTTCAACTCTTCCCCTTCAGGTACACACAATCTCCCATGAAACCACAGATATCCATCACTGTCCACTTCAAATTCATTATTCTTCCCATCTTCAATTTTTTTCTTGATCAACACTATTTCTCCATCCTTGTTTTGTGCATCATTAACATACTGCAATAAAGTTGGTTTTACCTTTAATTCAGCTATCAACACTCAATTTGCTCAAACTTCAAATAAGCATTCATCGCCTTCAAAGTTATTAATGATTTTCTACTCAATGCATTGACCACGAAATTTGCTTTTCCCGGATGGTAATTAATAATACAATCATAATCTTTTAATAATTTTATTCATCTTCTCTATTTCAGATTTAGCTATTTTTAAGTTAACAGGTACTTCAGACTTTTATGATCAATATAAATATAACATTTTTCTCTATAAAGATAATGTCTCCAGATCTTCAAAGTAAACACTACAGCCTCCAATTTTAAATCATGTGTAGGATAATTTCTTTCATGCAACTTTAACTGTCTAGAAGCATACACAACTACCTTCTCGTCTTGCATCAGCACACATCTCAATCTGTTGTATGATACATCACTGTAAACTACATATTTTCTACCTAGCTCAAGCTTTTTCAACACTAGAGCTTCAGTTAAAGCTGCCTTCAACCTTTCAAAACTCTGCTGGCATTTTTCAATCCACTCAAATTTGACATCTTTTTATAGCAATCTAGTCAACGGCAAGGCAATCATAAAAAATCCTTCGACAAATCTTCTTTAGTAACCAGCCAATCCAAGAAAATTCTCACTTTAGTCACATTCTTTGGTGTTTTCCATTCAAGTATGGCTTTTACTTTCTTGGGATCAACCTGAATACCATCAGTTGATATAATGTTCCCCAAAAAAGCAACTTCTTCCAACCAAAATTCACATTTGTTCAGCTTAGCATACAATTGTTTTTTCTCTCAAGCTCTGTAACACAATTCTCAAATATACCAAAATATTCCAAAATATCATCAATAAACACCACAACAAACTTATCCAAATAAGGTTGAAAAATTCAGTTCATTAAATCCATAAAAGCGATTGGTGCATTAGTCAACCCAAACGACATAACCAGAAATTCATAATGACCATATCTATTCCTAAAAGCAATTTTAGGCACATCAGGCTCTTTTACCCGTAATTGATAATACCCTGATCTAAGGTCAATCTTCAAAAATACACTTGCACCTTTCAACTGATCAAACAGATCATCAATTCTAGGCAATGGATACTTATTCTTTACCATCACTTTATTCAACTGACGATAATCTATATAAAATCTCAATGATTCATCCTTCTTTTTCACAAATAATATTGACGCACACTAGGGTGATACATTAGAACGTATAAAACCCTTATCAAGTAACTCCTACAATTGTGCTTTAAGCTTTTTTAATTCAACGGGTGCCATTCAGTATGGTGCAACAGATATCAGTGTAGTACTGGATATCACTTCAATAGCAAACTCGACTTCCCTATCAAATGGCAACCCTGAGAATTCTTCTGGAAACACATCAAGACAATCTCATACTACCAGTATCTCTTCTATTTTAGGACTTGTCATTCTAGTGTCAAAGATATAGGGAAAAAAGCATCATACCATTTTCTCACCATTTTAAAAGCTTACATTGCAGACACTATATTTGACAAACCACTAAACTTTTCACCAATCATTATCACTTCTTTTCCTTTTGAAGTTCTTAAGGAAATTCTCAATCTTCTACAATCAACTAACACTCCATGTTTTGATAACCAATCCATTCCAAGTATTACATCAAATTTATGAAATGGGAGAGATATAAGATTAGCCGGGAACTCACAAGTTTGAATATTTAAGGGACACTGTTTATACTTTTTTTTTTACTTTTTTACTTTGTCCGAAAGGATTTGTAACTATTACATCAAACTCAATGAACTCTACCGATAACTCTCATTCTTCTACTAATGCAGTGCAAATATATGAATATGTAGAACTAGGATCAATTAAAGAAAACACAGGAGAATTAAATAAAGAGAAAGTATCAGTAATCAAATATGGCGTATGTCGTTCTTCTCCGATTCTGATGGCATAAGCTCAAGGTGTTTGAATCTCAAATCTATTAACTGCTTCTCTTACTGATATTTTTCCGTTACTTGCACCCCTAACAACCCCAAATTATCTACCTCTTTGCTAAATGGGATTATTCCTCACAAACTGTTCCACAATATTTTTTGACATTTTCAAAAAATCTCTAATCATATGATCTTTAGATCCACATCTGAAATAAGCTCGAGTGATCAACCAATATTCTCTCAAATGAAATTTACCACAGTGCTCACATTGCGATATTGGCCTCTTTTTTGAACCTCTAGTACTAGCAATTGAAGTTGTTTGTTGTATCTGTCTTATCTAACTTTTTGTTCTTTGTCCTACAGCAGGAGATGAATATCTAAAACCCTTGAAATCTCTGGTTCTTTTTGCTGATAGTGGAGGCATAGAACTATCTGTCATTTTTTCCCCAAATTTTTTTCTTTCTACATGGTCATTCCTTTTTCAATTCTCCAAGCCCTTTCAACTAAAATATAAAAGTCTTGTAGGTTCAGAGCTATAAAAGGAACAAAAATATCTTCCTTCAATCCCTATTCGAACCTTATACACATTTTAGCTTCATTAGCTATCAATTCTCTTGCATACTTGCTTAATCTGACAAACTCTTTCATATTCTGCCACATTCAAATTATTTTGTTTCAAACTGAGGAACTCTCTCTCTTTTTTTTTTTCCAAATACATTTGACACACATACTTCTTTCTAAACTTTACTAAAAAGAAGTTTCAATTAATCATTTCAATTAGATTTACACTTCTGGCTATTTTCCACAACTGATACGCTTCATCTTTTAACAGATTTATAACACATTTTAATTTATCTTCTCCAGTACATTTCAATTCTTCAAATACTCTTTGACTATTTTCTAGCCAATGCTCAACCTCGGCAGGATTATCTTCTTTTTTCCCCCTAAATTCTTTAGTACCATATTTTTTTATCTTTTCGAGAGAAGATTATTGGCTAGAAGTAGGAGGTTAAGACTGTGGTATAGTGATAGGAGGTGGAGGTGGAGCTGGGGGGAGCAGTAGCAGTTCTCATAAACTGTTGAAGTATTTGATTCAAAGTCTAAAATAAAGCTTCAGGTGTTGGTTCTGTTGGATCTGGTGCCTTGAGTGTAGTATTTTCATCTAAGTACACTTGCAATTTTTTTGAACAGATTGGTTAATAAAATTATTCATGAATTACATATATACTTTGCATTATTGTCCTAACATGGTTTTTTCATGCAAAGCAAAATGGAAGAAAATGCAGCTCATTGGTTGTCTAATGTCTAATTAATACTAGTACGAAAAGACAACTTGTATCAATAGACGAACCTAAACATGTCCTTAGTCTAATAAAAAATGAGCAAACTAGTTGAAAGACTAATATGTCATCTATCAAGTTCAAATAGGGAGATGCCTTGTCTTGGGTATCGGAGTGGATGATTCATAGAAGATAAAGACATAAATGTGACTGGATAGACTGACAGTACATCAGACAGGACCCAAGAAGAATAGATCCTAAATTCATTTATGGGTTTATTCACTTGTGACGTTCATAGTGTAGCATACCTAAATCCTGAGTGGATTGCGGACTATGTATGCGTGACTCGTACACTTTAATGTAAGTAAAAGCATGAGTTCAAATAGATAAGGAACCGAAAGTTGGTGTGTTGGGTTTACGGATTCTGTAATATGTAGTGTCATTCACAACAGGGAGTTCATAGCCCACAACATGGGTAAATGATATCCTCTCATTGGCATTACATGGTTGATGAAAAGTAAATGTGGCCACAGGTCGTCGTCTTTGCGATGGATGACTTGATCACTATTTGATAGTGATTGAATTTTCATGAAGGAAGATGTAATGTTTACCATGAGATAAATAGGATCATATTGGGAGAATAGATATTATCTCAAAGAGATCAAGGATATCCTGTGAGGGTAACACACTAATGACAAGGTTATTAAACGAGCACTGAGTAGTTAATTTTGTAATAGTATGTCGTTGGGGAGAGCTCAGTCACGATACTATAGTGGAATGACTTCATGACTAAATGAGTTTATAATTAATAAGCAGCCAAAACTTAATTATAAATCATTTGAGCTTCAACTACATATGTCCAATCGATCCCTACACTAGCTCGTTGAAACCATAAATGAATTGTGTGTTTGAATAGAAATAAACGAAATGAATAGAAAAAGAGAGATGTGAAACATTTATGAATGATTTAGGTTTTCTCCGAAATAGAGAAATGGAATCATTTAGAAATGAATGTAGGTTTTTATAACGCCCCAAAATTTTTGTTTTTGAATTGTTAAAAAATTGTCAAGTGATTAATCTGGTTCAGAGGTTAAGTGTTGTAAGTAGTATGTGAGAGGTTCTGGGTTTGAATCCTTTTCCTTTAAATTTTGTTAATTTTTGCCCAACCCTTGACTTGGGATATTAGGTTTATATGTTATTTTCGCTCAACTGATGATAGAATGAGCTTGCTGGTGCAGTGATAAGGCTTCAGATTACCCAGAGGTCTCATGTTTGAATCGCGTATGTGCAAAACGAAGATTATTTTTGCTTCTCCTTAAGTGTGTTGCCCATGTGGCTAGTGTTTGGGTCAAATTCAAACTTTGGTCAAACTGATAAGTTAGCAAAAAATCTGGTAGTTTAGGATTTTAATTTTAAACTTTATTTTATTTTATTTTTATAGAAATATTCTCCCCAAATTTCTCTCACATTTCTCCACTACTACTGTCTTTTTTTTCTTTCAACTTTCCCCTAATCCCACGTTCATCTATTTTTCTTTTGGTTTCCACCTTTTTTTTCTTCTTTTCTCTTTTACGTTCAGTTTTCTTAATCCTTGAATCTCAATTTGTTGATTTCTTGTTCTTTCATTGTCACTTTCGTTGCTTTGTTGGAGAAGATCATGAGGCGTTTGGTGTTTCTCCAATGAATTAGGTGCCTTAGGTTGTTTTTTCGTTGAGGGTTCTAGAAGTGTGTTGTAGTGTCGGGTTTCAAAAATAATCAGGTGTGTAACGAAAAACCCGAAAAAAACCAAACGCCGCGATACCGAAAAGCCCACTGTCGACATCGTACGACAGTGTGACAGGCTGTGTGAGCCACATGGCCTAGGTTTTTTAGGTCATGTGCTAGGCCTTTTGGACCACACATGCTGGGCTAGTTGGGTTGTGTGGGCCACATGGGCATGTGTGCCTTTTTCCGTAAAATTTGGTTAGGGCCATTTTTAAAGTGCAATGCAAAATTAAACACTTTGTAAGTTCTGAAATGTGATATGTATGTGTTATGAATATGAATTCTAATAATCTGCCTTTGTTTATATGTTATCTGAAAGCATGATTTTATAATCTGATGTGTTAGCCTATATGACATATATGTATCTAATATCTTATTAGTATTTCAGGAGTATTGGGATGGGACATTGATAAGACGGAGGAAGTGTTGGCAATTTAATAATATGCCTTATCTTGTGGCTAAAGACCACATATTTGTTCTGGTGGCATTGCCATACTTCTTTGATTTTGGCAGCTTGACTGCACTATTCTAAAAAATGACATATGCTCCCTTATAGGTGTGTGGGGTTGGATGGGTATTTATTACCCTAATTGGTGTGTAGCGGATGGGGGTAGGATCTGATTCTGTATCTGATTATGCATCTGATTCTGAATTGAACCTCAACTGCATGCATATTTGTTCATTTATATGTTTCTTATTTGCTTGCTGAGTTGAGTTACACACTGGGCTCATAAGCTCACCATTTTGTTTATTCTCTTAGGTAATTGACACACCTAGGACTGATTGGCGTGTAGGAACTTGGGATTTGATTCTTTCAATAAAACAGTTTAAAATGAACTTTATGTTTAATTTGAACTTTTCCGGACTTTTCAAATTATAAATTATTTTGGACGTTATTATTTTTCGTATTCGATTTGTTTACGTGAGATTTAGTATTATTGGTTTTTAAACTGCAAAACTATTAGATTTACAAAACAAGTCACGATTTTCAATATTTAATAACTTAGAAAATTCCTATTGTGAAACGAGTTGATTATTTAAATACTTTTCTGTAATAAAATAAATAGTTTTAACGTTTTATTCCCTAAAAAATTAGAAAAATGAATTAGCAAAGTTAATATCGTTCCACTACTTGATTTCAAATTAAATATTTGACTTTAAAACGATCTGATGTAATCCATCAATATTCGACCATAACGTCTAGGCCGGGTATGGGGTGTTACAATTTCCAAATATGGAAATGGAAATTTGCAACCCTATATGGATTACTTAAAAAATATCAGAAGAATGAGTTTATGTTTTTGGACTATTTTGAAGCCTGAAAATGAAAATAAATCATTCAGTCATAGTGAACATGTTGAGTTGTGAAATATTGAACATATTTTCTCAAAATTTTACTAGGGGCAAAATTGTCAAAATTTTACTAGGGGTAAAATTGTCAAAATTTTGCTAAAGATAAAATAAGGATGAGAAAAATATTTTATATATAGATATTAGAGTTTATTTTGGAAAATATAATAACTGAATCAAGTTGGAACACATTACAGAGTACTGGGTCAAAAAGGCACAGGAAATACTCGTAATTGGACCTGATGTGAGAGTCTCAAAACCCTTCAAGTAACATTAACCCTAGAAGGAATACTACGGTGTGTCGTCCACCCCTTTCCTACTCTAAGTAGGAAGTTATTTTCCTATTTGAAACAAACCACTACAACTCAACAAGGGTTCTACCTTCTCTTTCTATAAATAGATGGCACTGGTAGAGCTATTAACATACTTCTAGAGAGATTGTTATTCTACCAAAAAATAGAGAGAATTTGTTTTCAACTATTACATATATTTTTTCGGAATAACTGTAACACTCTAAACCCGGCCTAGAAGTTTAGACTGAATTTCGAATGCTACATTGATCACCGAAGTGATTGTAGAAAAGTTTTTACAAATCAATTTATATGTCGGTTAATAATACTTAATCGTTTAAAACAAGTCAGTAAAATTACAGTTGAGATGGTATATATATAAAAGCGGAATAAAAACAATTAAAACTTAACTCAAAATTTGTATCACTGCTTTATAAAAATCTTACAATTCAAACCAAATAATCAAATAAATACTGAAATGCAAACTGATAATATTTTATTTTCACCGAGACTGTCCGAGACCTCCTCACACCGAGTCTAACATCAGAATTCAGATAAGGTTCCTGAAATGGAAACACTAAGAGGGGTGAGCTACTCGAGCTCAATGTGAATTCGAAGCAAAGCAAGGAACAGAAATACAATATTCAGATCAGAAGCGCAACAAAAATTTCAAACACCCACAGAGTCAGAGAGTATACTTGGAACTAACGTCCCAACCAAACTTATCAAGCAGAGCACATCAAGGTCACACAAAAGTCTCAGCATAAATGTTGTTCAGACAAACAGATGTACATGAATACAGTCAAATACTAAATCCCACCCATCCAGCCAACACACCACTCTGTCCCCCTATCACACCCCATAAAAGCTGATTAAGCTCGTCCAACCAAACACACCACATAGGACCTCGAAAGGCCCATCCAGCCCTACACACCAATAAAGTCATTCCGGGTTGCCCGGCAACAATGACCTGTCACCCCGGATTGCCCGGCAACGATGGCTTATCAATGCGCATTTTAACTACCAAATCAGTAGAGGTACGCAGCGAAGCTGACATACGTGTAGTACAGTACAATGCGGTGAACCGTTGTACAGACATGTTTCAGTTAAACTGCCAGATTAGATAATAGTGCACAAAGAAAGCCGACGCATATGCGATGCAAATCGCGATAAATCGTTATGCGTATAAGTTGCGATAAAATCGCTAGATCGAATCGAACCGCCTCCTTCTCTTCACAATCCCACCAAAAACACTTTATGCAAATGCATGAATGCATTCAATCTCACAAAAATAATGGACACATCATCAGACAATCAGATAGAGACTGATAAGCACACCCGCCCAACAGTCTAGATTTAGAATCAAGTATCTCACACAATAATTACAGATGGCACTTAACCACCGAAGCCCAAATCGAAGTCTTATCGACCCCTGCTAAAGCTTAGACAAGGGTTGAAGCACACAAACACATTTTCAGATAAAAACACACAGAGAACCAAAACAAGTGCCTTCAAACCACATGCCCATGTGCTCTGGCCGTGTGGAATTGCCTAGGCCGTGTGGGAGGTCAAAAGCTAGTGTGAAGAGGAGCACACGGCCGTGTGACTGAGGCACACGCCCGTGTAAAGAGGGGCACACGGTCGTGGGACTAAGGCACATGCCCGTGTGGACAAAGACATGGCCGTGAGAACAGGCTGTGTAACTCTCCGTCCATTTGCACTAAATTTGAGTACGGGGCTGACACAGTCGTGTGAGGGTCTCATACGCCCGTGTACCCACCAGACACGACTATGTGTCCAAAACGCACATCCTTATGGGATCCCTAAATCCCCAAATTAGCCACACGGTCGTGTGACTCCAAATCACGCAAACTCTAATTCCCAAACACACATGCCCGTGTGCCCAGGGGACGCGGCCTAGTGAAAATTGACAAAATCCCCAAATTAGCCACACGGCCGTGTGAACTGGCACACACCCGTGTGGCAACCCCTGTGGCCACGAAACCACTTCGGAACAAGCCAAAATCACCGATTTAGCCATCAAAACAGTCCCCATCCCTCGCAACGACAATAATCCCCACACTATTTCAACAACTAACACCTAAACTGACAGTTTAGAGAACACTCAAGAAAATGTCGAAACAATAATTCGTAAAAATAGAAATAGTCAATGTTCGAATCCCACACCTGATTCGACGCCGAAGGAGCAAAATTCTTCGAAATATGCTCAGCGAAACCGTTTCTCGAAGGAAAGAAAGAAAAAGAAAAAAAAGAAATAGAGAGGAAAAAAACAGAGAAGAACGTCTAGGAGACAAAGAAAAGAAAATAAAATAGAAAAAACAATAAATAATTAAAAATATTAACTTAAAAAAATAATTTGCCTCTCCAAAATGCACGCACGAAGTTTCTAACCCAGACCCTTGAGGCTATTTAACACACAACAAACCACCAGACTAGCAGGCCCATTCTGTCACTTAAACGCACAATTCAACACAATAGCGTAACTTTCTCACTGACCCTAACCTCAAAACTCAAAACTTCTAACCCCCAAAATTTAGGACGTTAACACTCACCCCTCCTTAAAGAAATTTTGTTCCCGAAATTTCCAACTAGCAGAACAGTGGTATATCACAAACTAAACCACCACGCTCCCGCTGCACACTCTAGTCTGAGCAAAACCAAATCAAACTTAAGACCTCATACACACACCCAGAGCACTTAACCACTGAAGCAGATACACACTTGTCCTATCACACACAATTCCAATACTCTAATCTAAACACCGAAACATTCACAATCATACCTGTCTCAAAATCATCGAGGACACTCCCAGATTCAATGTTCTGTGGACCCGCATCGAAAACATGCTCCCACCTTTTTCCAACAATTACTCGGATAACGTTTCTTACAATGCTCACAAAACGGAATGCTCGCACCACCACTAGCACCCTCTGCAGAATCACTATTGCCACTCAAATGTGTTCTAAATCGCTTCACAGAACGAGGCTCCAACCTCGGAGAACTGCGATCTCTCTTCTTCCCACAATCCACACACCTACCTTGAACCATCACTCTAGTTCTCTCTAAACTAGCCTTGAAGACCTTCTCTTACACTTCCCTCACTACCCGAGTCAATGCCTCAGTACTAAGCTTCGAGTTATCGCTACCTGAAGTTTGTGAAACCGCACTGACCTCCGACTCCTAAAGAAACACACGTCTCGGAGAGGCAGACAACTCCTCGCAATCTTGCTTACCTTCAAAATCCATATCCGTCCTGTGGCTAACTTAGGATATCTACACTTGAAAAAAGCAAACACAAAATAAATACCAAAAATCTACATTTCTAATCCTACAATTTTGAATTTCTACCTAGACCAGCATCGGAGTCTCAGACAGTTCCTTTCTGTAAAACTTTTCCCAAAACACAAATCGTTTCAGCTTACAGTGGTAAAGTTTTCTCAAGAATTCCTTTTTAAAACAACCACGTGCGCACACGAATACATAAAAACACAGGCCGAGTTTTTACAAACCTGGCTCTGATACCACTAAATGTAACACCCTAAACCCGGCCTAGAAGTCTAGACCGAATTTCGGATGCTACATTGATCACCAAAGTGATCGTAGAAAAGTTTTTACAAATCAATTTATATGTCAGTTAATAATACTTAATCATTTGAAACCAGTCAATAAAATTACAATTGAGATGGTATATATATATAAGCGGAATAAAAATGATTAAAACTTAACTCGAAATTTGTATCACTGCTTTATAAAAATCTTACAGTTCAAACCAAATAATCAAATAAATATTGAAATGCAAACTGATAATATTTTATTTTCACCGAGACTGTCCGAGACCTCCACACTCCGAGTCCAGTGTCAGAATTCAGATAAGGTGCCTGGAATGGAAACACTAAGAGGGGTGAGTTACTCAAGCTTAGTGTGAGTTCAAACCAAATTAAGGAACAGAAATACAATATACAGATCAGAAGCGCAACAGAAATTTCAAACACCCACAGAGTTAGATAGTATACTTGGAACTAACGTCCCAACCAAACTTATCAAGCAGAGCACATCAAGGTCACACAAAAGTCTCAGTACAAATGCTGTTCAGACAAACAGATGCACATGAGTGCAATCAAATACCGAATCCCACCCATCCAGCCAACACACCACTCCGTCCCCTATCACACCCCATAAGAGCTGATTAAGCTCATCCAACCAAACACACCACATAAGACCTCGAGAGGCACATCCAGCCCTACACACGAATAAAGTCATTCTGGGTTGCCCGGCAACAATGACCTGCCACCCCAGATTGCCCGACAATGATGGCTTATCAAAACGTAGTTTAACTGCCAAATCAGTAGAGGTACGCAGCGAAGTTGACGTACATACATCACAATACAATGCGGTGAACTGCTGTACATACATGTTTCAATTAAACTGCCAGATTAGATAATAGTGCGCAACAAAGCTGACGCATGTACGGTACAGTGCGATAAATCGTTGTACGTATAAGTTGTAGTAGAATTGCAAGATCAGATCAGAACCAATCTCCCTTCTTTTCACAATCCCACCCAAAAAACTTTATGCAAATGCATGAATGCATTCAATCTCATAGAAATAATGGACACATCATCAGACAATAAGATAGAGACTGATAAGCACACCCGCCTAACAGTCCAGATTTAGAATCAAGTATCTCACACAACAATTACAGATGACACTTAACCACCGAAGCCCAAATTGAAGTCTTATCGACGTCTGCTAAAGCTTAGACAAGGGTTGAAGCATACAAACAAATTTTTAGATCAGAAACACACACAGAACCAAAACAAGTGCCTTCAAACCACACGTCCGTGTGCTCTGGCCGTGTGGAATTGCCTAGGCCGTGTGAGAGGTTAAAAGCTCGTGTGACTGAGGCACACGCCAGTATGACGAGTGGCACACGGCCGTGTGATTAAGGCATACGCCCATGTGGACTAGGGACATGGCCGTGGGAACAGACCGTGTGACTCCCTGTCTATTTGCACTAAATTTGAGTACGGGGCTGACACACCCGTCTGAGGGTCTCACACGCCCATGTGCCCACCAAACACGACCGTGTGTCCAAAACACATGCCTGTGTAGAATCCCTAAATCCCCAAATTAGCCACATGGCCTTGTAGCCAGGCCGTGTGACACCAAATCATTCAAACCCTAATTCTCAAACACACACGCTCGTGTGCCCAGAGGACAGGGCCGTGTGAAAATCGACAAAATTCCCAAATTAGCCACACGGCCGTGTGGCACCAAATCTTGCCAAAAAACCCTAATTCCTAAAAACACACACGCCCGTGTGGCAACCCCTATGGCCACGAAACCACTTCGAAACAAACCAAAATTGCTGATTTAACCATCGAAACAGTCCCCATCCCTCGCAACGACAAGAGTATAACGAGATATGCAATAATCCCCACACTATTTCAACAACTAACACCTAAACCGACAGTTTAGAGAACACTTAAGAAAATGTTGAAACAGTAATTCACAAAAATAGAAATAGTCAAGGTTTGAATCCCACACCTGATTCGACTCCGGAGGAGCAAAATTCTTTGAAATATGCTCAGCAAAATCGTTTCCCGAAAGAAAGAAAGAAAAATCAAAAGAAAAGAAACAGAGAGGAAAAAAATAGATAAGAACATCTAGGAGACAAAGAAAAGAAAATAAAATAGAAATAACAATAAATAATTAAAAATATTAACTTAAAGCAAAACAAAATAATTTGCCTCTCCAAAATGCACACACGAAGTTTCGAACCCACATCCTTGAGGCGAATTAACACACAACAAACCACCAGACCAGCAAGCCCATTCTGTCACTTAAACGCACAATTCAACAGAATAGCGTAACCTTCTCACTGACCCTAACCTCAAAACTCAAAACTTCTAACCCCTAAAATTCGGGACATCACAGTAACAATTTTACCGTTTCTGTTAAGAAGCAAGAATTTTCATTTTCATCCTAAAGTGAGAGAACTTTTTCTAGTTCTGTGTTTCAATTTAATTGGTTCGAGTCCACATTCAAAGCAGTTCATGGTACGAGAATAGCGGAGAAGATCATTTGGTTGAAAGCCGAAAAGCATTAAGAATCCACTTATCCAAAAACACAGGTACGATTTTGGTCTAAGGTATAATGCTATAAATATCACAAACCGAATTGGTTTTTAAAATTTTAATTTTCTGTTGTGCAAGAAAACTGTTTTCAAACCGGAATTTTTCTAACAATTAGTATCAAGAGCTAGGTTGTGTTATGTTTATGGTGTAAATTGAGACCGAATTTCTCTCTTCATCTTGTTTGATTAATATTTGAATAGATGTGACATTCTTGTAATTATGCGCATGTTTAGGGGAATGTTAAAAAATTATTATTTATTGCCGAGGTTGTGGTTATTAGGAAATAGACCGTGGGCTATCATCTCCACGTAGGATTATTTTTTATTTATAGAATTCTTGTGAGTTAGAAATGGATATAGAATATAAATGTAATTTTTCCAAAAGGGGGTCCATGACGAGGAGAAGATTGAGTGATGGTGGTCGAAGACACAAGGAATGCCTTGTGATGAAAAACTATATAATTTTTGTTTTTCATTTATTTTCTTTAAATAGAACTATAGAAACCTTGACTAACAATTTTATTTTATTATTCATATCACTATATATCTATTTAATAATTTTATATGATATATATGTGTATAAGATGATCCATAGTTGATCGATTAAATATAAGAAGTGTGGTAATGAGAAAATACATGTGTTGTATTGCTCCATTCACTTCTTTACGTTATTTGATTACTGTGAGAAGTGTGGTAATGAGAAGTTGTATGTCTAGGATTAGATCTGGCAAGGAAAGACTTGGTTTTTAAGTGGTAAAAAATGACTCACCTCCCTTTCCTGGGACCCTACCTAGTGCACGACTCACATTCATTTCTTCTATTTTTCCCTTAAAAGAAAAACTATGGAGAATCAAAATTGTTAGATTGATTCTTGAGAATAAATGAATGTGAATATTATAAAATTTTCATAGCATGTCATGCATATATGAGATAAGCATGTCATTTAGTTTAGGAAAGAATGTCACATGTACTTGCCAATCATATATTGACCATACATGATTGAAACCGAAAATTAAAAGTCTTGCATGTTTTTAATATATTGAGTGGGAGAAGGTCTCTAAACAAGACCTACGGCCTCCATCAATGGTTTCTTATGATGGTATGAAATGGACCTACCCTAATGTAGAAGTTATCATGTAGATTTCACTGATGAGACTACCTGAATGTAAGCATAATTTTCTTATGATCATATGATAGTTGGACCGGCCCCTGTGGTGCATGATGCGATAGGTGCTGAGTTGATGGTTATAGCATGCTACCTGGTAAGATAGTCCCAAGATGACTCATTTGGGGTGCATGATGCGATAGGTGCTGAGTTGATGGTTATACACTCAAGATCATATAGTTAAGTAACTCCCCAAGGAGCTATGCTTAAGTTAGAATGATGGTCAAACGTTACACGATTATCAATACGTGTGAATGCCTAAGGAATTAGGTTCATGTACTAATTGGATGGAAATCCATGTTCTTACTAGTTGATTGTAACAGCCTAATTTTCAATGGTGTCGAAAACAGTGATTCGAAATCACTAAATCTGACAAGTTAGTTCAAAGGTTTAAATAAATTAACAATTATGATTCAAGTATGGCATTAGAAGTATTTTTGAATGAGTGAATTTTGTGATTTAAAAAGAATTTATTAGATAAATTGGGTCCAAAACGAGGTATCGAGACCTCGAATACATAAATAAAGCCATAAATATTTTTATAAATATTTATGAAGTGTCATTGAGTTAGTATTAAAGTTTCGTTAGAAAATTTTAACGTTTTGATAGTTAATTAATTAGAAAGGACTAAATTAAAAAAGTGCAAAATTTGTTAAAATGATTAAATAGCTTAAGTAGTAAATAAATGAGGACCAAAAAGGAAATTATATTTTTTATATAGGGCTGGACAGCATATATGTCCAAGAAATAATAAAAATTAGTGTGAACAAGGGACAAAATTGGAAATTTTGTAAAATTAAGTAAATAAAACAACAAATTAAAAGAAATCTAGATATTTCTTCACATTTCTTCAGCTAAAAACGCCATTGAAGGTCCTCTAAGCTGGTTTTTCATATTTTTTCACCATATGGGTTCAATTCTTGCTTATTCTTTGTAATTTTTATGTTTTTGTGACTTTTACAATTAGGTCCAACTATTGATTTCATTAGTTTTTGATTCTATGGATGATTTTGAAAGTTACCATGAATGATTTCTGGAATTTTATGATGAATTAAAATGGATTTGAAGCTTTAATTTTGTTATGAGATGATTTTATTAAGCAATTTCACTAGAAATCGATTTTAGGACCTAATTGTGAAAAAGTTAGGAATTAGGGTTTGGTGCTAAATTTATGAATATAAAAGGTTGTATAGTAGCCTAAAATGATTAGATAAAATGTTAATTGAGAAAAATAAGCTCAATTGATGGGTTAATTAATCAGGGACTAAATTGTAAAAACTATAAAATTTAGGGTAAAAGTGTAATTTCGAAAATTAAAGGTCATAAATTGTGAAGTGAATTAAAATTGAATTAGATGTTAATGAATGGAAATTTTATATTATAGATCAAGAAATCGAAGATAAACGTGGATTAGAAAAAGTAGCAGAATAGACCCCGAATTTCTACAAACTTTGCAAATTGGCCCATGTAAGTTCATATGGTTGAATTTTATGATTGATTGTTAAAATTAGACATTATATAATGTATTATTTCATATCTTTATTATGGAATTATGATTATTGAGATAAAATGAAAATTGAAGCCAAAGTTCAAATTGAGTAGAACGCTGGATTGAGTACAATCGTACAATGACAAGTGAAGTGACAAGTGATGAATTGACGGATAAAGTCATGTATAAGACTATAGCTTATAAAGTGTAAATATAAGACCATAGCTGGGCTATGGCATTTCAATGAAAAGTCCATAATTGAGTTATAGCACAGTGAATGTAAGACCATGGTTGGACCATGGCAGTAAGTGTACATGTATAAGACCATAGCTGGGTTATGGCATCATGAGTGAAAGATCATGGCAGGGCCATGGCAATATTCGTGTAAGACCATAGTTGGACTATGGCATCAAATTAACGATGTACTCAAATCTGTAAGATGTTTTCTAATTTCACAAAATCTGGTAAGTGTTACATGAATTAATATAGTAGAACTTTAGTAATCATTGGAATTGAGCCCAATAAAGTGAATTCATTATTTGGAATTGTGAATGACAGGAAATGTTAGCAAAATGTTAGTTAAATGATTTATTAAAGTACGATCGATAAGATTTACGTTTTATGCCTATGAACTTACTAAGCTTTCATAAGCTTACTCATGTGTGTTTAATGTTCTGTGTAGATTAACAAGAGTTCAGAGGATCGGATCAACACATCAGACAACACTATCTAGATTTTCTCCTGTAGATTTTGCAAAGTACCTTATGGTTTATATGGCATGTATAGGATTGAAAAAGAAATATATTTGAGATATGGTTGTGAAAGACTTATAGATATGAATATGTATATGCATATATATTTAGTAGTAGTTTTTAATATTCGATGAATAGAATTAATATAAAATGTTCAAACAATTTGAGTAATGTGGTTATAAATTATGCTTAAAATATGTTTAAAATATGAATTATTGACTTGAATTGGTTGATTGGTTGGGATATATTGGTGTGTATAAATGTTATTTGCAAGTAAATTTTGAAAAGGGTGAGAAAAGTGGCCTTAAAATGGCCTATTTTCGTCCACACGGGTAGACACACGGGCGTGTGTCTTGATCGTGTGTGACACACGGCCTGGCACATGGGCATGTGGTCTGGCCATGTGTCCCCTGCATCTTAAAATTGAGAAACAGAATGCTTAGAATTGAGCACACATGCAGAGACACGGGTGTCTGTCTCAGCCGTGTGTGCCACACGGCCTAGAACACGGGCGTGTGTCTTGGTCGTGTGAAAACTACACCTTAATGTTTTACAAGTCAGAGAGTTAACAGGTTGGGGACACGGCCGTGTGACCCCTGTATATGAGAAAAATTTTATAATTTTGCGAAAAATTCTCTGAGTCCCCGGTTTAGTCCCGACTAAATTCTATTGTGCATTTTGGGCCTCGAGGGTCCATTCTAGGGACGTTAAGGATAATATCAAAAAATGAATAGAATTTGATATGAATTATTTGTAAATGTTCTGAAAACTCCAGTAATACTTCGTAACCCTGTTCTAGTAACGGATATGGGTTAGGGGTGTTTCATTGATCATGATCACCCCAAGGTAGCTTGATTCAGTGGGTGTAGAAATTATCATTGCAACGGCTTATAAATGTTTTCAATATTTAACGTAAGACGCATGCATCATCTTAACGTATATCATGATGTAGCAAAACATTTTCAAACATTTGCTTAATACAAAGATATTAGTATATGAATGTTTTAATTTTAGTTCGAGAATGACACCAACTCCCTTATTGAACATACTCACTGAAAACAAACTGAATGGAAATAACTATAAAGAATGGAAAAGGAACCTGATAATTGTCCTAAGCTGTGAGAAACTTAAAACAGTTCTTGATAATAAGTGTCCATCGGCCACTCAAGTTGAGACTAGACAACATTAGGAAGAGTCTGATGAGATAGCTCGTTGCTAAATGTTAGCGAGCATGACCAATACTTTGTATAAGTAACTAGAGAGCTGTAAGACTGCTAAAGTGATTCTAGATAAGATAGAAAACATGTTCGAAGGCCAAGCTATCTTGGCTCGACAGTCTGCCAAAACTAGCTTGATGAATGCCAAACAAAAGCCCGGCACTCTGGTCAAAGACCATATGATCAATCTTATGGGCAAATTTATTGAGGCTACGAACAACGAGGCCAATCTAGACTAGAACACTTAAATTGAAATGGTGTTCAAAAGCTTGACAAAGGATTTTGCTAGTTTTCGGGTTGCATATAACATTGGTAACAAAACCTAATGCTTACAAAACTCATGAAGGAGTTACAATCCTATAAGTTGATGTTGAATGGTAGTCAACCAGTCCGAAGAGTAGAAGCAAATATAGTCATCGTTTTTTTCATAAAAAAGAAGGGAAAATGTACTAAGAAAGGCAAGGCTAAGGTCTATGGGCCACCACAAGTGGAAAGGAAGAGAACCAGAAAGCCTAAAGACTTATCTAAGTCTAAATGCTTCTTCTACAGCAAGAAAGGGCACATCAAGGCAAACTATAAAGAGTGGAAAGAATGCCTAGCTACCAAAGGCAATGGTATGGAACTCTTGATGATAGATTCTTGTTTAGTGGAAGACTCAAGAGACCACTGGGTCATTGATTCGGGAGCCACTAATCATGTTTTTGTTTCTCTACAGGGTTTTGATGAGACAAAAGATCTTAGAGATAAGAGCTTATCGTTGCGGACCAACAATAGGACAAGTGTGTCAGCTGAAGTAGTGGGAGATGTACATCTTTATTTTGATAATTTTAGGAATATTATTTTAAAATACGTCTTCTATGTACCAAGTTTCAAAAGATGTTTGTTCCTCGCATCTTTATCCAAAGGTAACAAAGGGTGGTTTATTTTATAACCCGAAAAAGCTAACTGTTATAGTGTCAACTCATGCTACTTTCCTTGGAGAAAGTTACATGAATGACTTCAAACCTTGGAGAAAGAGGTACTCGAGAAGCTTTCGAGAAATATACAAAGCCCTACAGAAACGGTTCCAAAACCAACTCCTAACCGTAGACCTAAAATCGATCAGCAGTATTGGGAGCCTTCGTAGGCCTGAGTTCTTCCAATCTAGCAGAAGTGTTTTTAACACTAAGTCTGTCGAACAAGAAGATGATGACCCACTGACATATGACAAAGTGATACAGAGTGTTAATTCCAAGCTTTGGGAAATAGCTATGAAAGCTGAGATGGACTCTATGTATTTTAACTCAGTGTGGGAACTTGTAAACTTACTGGAAAGGATAAAACCCATAGGGTGTAAGTGGATCTACAAGAGGAAAAGAAATGCGGATGAAAAAGTGGGAACTTATAAGTTCAGACTTGTGCAAAATGTTATGCTCAGAAAGAAGGGATCGATTATGAAGAAACCTTCTTTCTAATTTCTATGCTCAAGTCAATCCGCATATTTCTATCTATTGCTGCGGCTCTTAATTATGAGATTTGGAAAATTGATGCCAAGACAATGCTTTTGAACGGCTATATTGAAGAGAGCATCTCCATGATGCAACCCACGAAATATATAGCTAAAGGAAACGAGCATAAAGTTTACAAACTGCTTAGATCCATATATGGACTTGAGCAAGCATCCCTCTCATGGAATCAAAGATTTGATCAAGCGATCAAGACTTTTAGATTTGAGCAAAACGTAAATGAACCTTGTGTTTGCAAATATTTAGGATATGGAAATATGGTTTTTCTCGTTCTATATGTCGATGACATTCTACTCATTGAAAATGATGTAGGGATATTATCATCGGTTAAACTGTGGTTAACCCAATAGCTTAGCATAAAGGACTTGAGAGAAGTACTTTTTTTCTAGGTATTTGAATCCTAAGGGATAAAAAGAATAAAGTGATAGCACTATCTCAAGCTTCATACATAAACAAGATATTGGAGCATTATGCAATGATAGATTCAAAGAAGGGAAATCAACCTTCCGTACCGAGATTTTATCTCTCTGTAGAGCATTATCCTAAGAAAGTGGGAGAAAGAAAGAACATGAGAAAGGTTCATTATGTTTCAGTAGTAGGAAGTCTCATGTATACTATGCTATGCACACGCCTAGATATTTGTTTTGTAGTGGGGTTGGTAAGTCGATATCAAGCGAATCTAAGACCAAGGAACTGACAAGCAGTTAAGCATATACTCAAGTACTTACAGAGAACGAGGGATGATATGCTTGTATATGTCAGAGGACACCTTACTCCTATCGGATATACTAATTTTAACTTCCAAACGTGTCGGGATTCGAAGAAATCGACATTTGACTATACTTTTATCCAAAACGATGGGACTATAGTCTGAATAAGTGTCAAGCAGGGTTACACTACTAACTTCACTACAGAAGGCCAAATATAAGGTATGGAAAATATATGACAATATAATAGTGCGAATATAGCTAAACCTAAAATAAATCACATAAGGGCAAAACACATTAAGAGAGATGGTAGTGTTTGATGGAATAGTGGATGTAGCCAAAGAACGTATCTAAGGACATACCCTAGGGTTTGTTTTACCAATACTCTGCTAGCTAGAGAGTTCTATGGGAAACATAAGGAGGGCCATAGGAATGCGAAACATGACTCATTTACTTCACTAGGAAAGTGGAAGACAGTTGGATCTGATGCCCTGAGTGTAGTATTTTCATCTAAGTACACTTGTTTTTTTTTCAAACAGATTGGTTATTAAAAGTATTCATGAATTACATATATACTTTGTATTATTGACCTCACATGGTTTTTGCACACAAAGCAAAATGGAAGAAAATGTTGCTCATATGTCATCTAATGTTTAACTAATACTAAGTGGTATTACATGGTCGGATTGTAATACGAAAAAAAACTTGTATTAGTAAACGAACCTAAACATTTCCTTAGTCTAATCGAAAATGAGCAAATCGATTGAAAGACTAATATGACACCTATCAAGTCCAATTGGGAAGATTCATTGTCTTGGGCATCGGAGCGGATGACTCCCAAAAGATATGAACATAGATGTGACTGACTAGACTAACAGTTCATTGGACAAGACCCAAGTAGAATAGATCCTAAACCATTTTATGGATTTATTCACTTGTGACGTTCATAGTGTAGCATACCTAAATCTTGAGTGGATGGTGGACTATGTATGCGTGACTCGTACACCTTGATGTAAGTAAAAGCCTGAGTTCAAATAGATAAGGAACTGAAAGCTGGTGCATTGGGTGTACAACTTCTATAACATGTAGCATCATTCACAATAGTAGAATTCATAGCCCACAACATGGGTAAATGATATCCTCTCATTGGAATTACATGGTTGATGAAAAGTAAACGTGGTCACGGGTTGTCCGTCTTTGTGATGGATAACTTGATCACTATTTGATAGTGATTGACTTTTCATGAAAGAACATGTAATGGTTACCATAAGATAAAATAGGATCATATTGGGAGAATAGATATTATCCCAAAGAGATCAATGATATCCTTTGAGGGCAACACACTGATGATAAGGTCATTGGACGAGCACTGAGTAGTTGTTTTCGTAATGGTATGTCGTTGAGGAGAGCTCAGTTAAGATACTATAGTGGAATGAATTCATGACTAAATGAATTTATAATTAATAGGAAAAAATCCGAACTTAATTATAAATCATTTGAGCTTCAACTACATATGTCCAATCGGTCCCTCCACTAGCTTGTTGAAACCAGAAATGAATTGCGCGTTTGAATAAAAATGAATGAAATGAATAAAAAAAAAAGAAATGTGAAACATTCAGGAATGATAATGGTTTTCTCTGAAATGGAGGAATGGAATCATTTGGAAATGAATATAGGTTTCCAAAAATGGAAATTTGCAATCTTATATAAATTATTAAAAAATGATGGAAGAATGAGTTTATATTTTTGGACTGTTTTGAAGCTCGAAAATGAAAATAAACCATTCGATCATAGTGAACATGTTGAGTTGTGACCTATTGAATGAATATTCTCCAAATTTTACCGAGGGTAAAATTATCAAAATTTTAGTAGGGGTAAAATCGTCAAAATTTTATCGAAGTAAAATTAGGATGAGAAAATAATTTAATATGTAATTATTAAAGTTTTATTTTGGAAAATCATTTTATATGTAAATATTAAAGTTTATTCTGCAGCAGATTTGTGAAGCCCAGAAAAGTGACTCCGAGTTTATTACTAAACGAGAACAGATTGAAAAGACATCTGATTCAGAATTTCATGTTAGTTCTGATGGTAGTTTTTATTTTCGAAACAAAATTTGTGTTCCGAGAATTCTTATATTATACAGAAGATTTTACAATAAGCTCACAGGAGTAATTATTCGATACACCCTGGTAGTAACAAAATGTACGGTGATTTGAAACAAATGTACTAGTGGCCAGGTATGAAACGAGTAATTTCAGAATTCGTATAGAAATTTTTGATTTATCAGAAAGTTAAAGTCGAGCATCAGGTACCTTCTGGACTGCTACAGCCTATTATGGTTCCATAGTGGAAATGGGAACGAGTTACGATGCATTTTGTATCAGGGTTACCTTTGTCTCTACGGAAGAAAGATGCTATTGGGGTTATTGTTGATCGTTTGACTTAAATCTGCACATTTCATTCTAGTCCGGGCAAATTATTCACTTGAGAAGTTGGCAGAACAGTACGTTTCTGAGATTATTAGACTTTATAGTGTGTTAGTGTCTATTATTTTTTTTATAGGGATCCACGGTTTACTTCTCAATTTTAGAGTAAACTACAGGAAGCTCTGGGTACTCGACTACATTTTAGTACAGCGTTCTATCCATAGATCGATGGTCAATTTGAGTGAGTGATACAGGTACTCGAGGATATGCTCCGTTGTTGTATTTTAGAGTTTGAGGGTAGCTGGGAGAAATTTCTTTCGTTGGTTGAGTTTGCCTATAATAATAGTTATCAGACAAGTATTAAAATGGTGCTGTATGAAGCTTTGTGTGGTTGAAAATGTAGAACTCCATTTTACTGGACTGAATTGAGTGAGAAAAAACTATTCGGTGTTGATTTGATTCGGGAAATCAAAGAAAAAGTCAAAGTAATTCGTGATTGTTTGAAAGCTACTTATGATTGTCAGAAATCATGTACGGATTTGAGAAGAAAAAACATTGAATTTCAAATCGGTGACAAAGTATTCTTAAAAGTATCGCTTTGGAGAAAAGTTCTCCGTTTTGGCCGAAAAGGAAAGCTTAGTCCACGATTTATTAGGCCATATGAGATCATTGAGAGAATTGGGCCAGTACCTTATCGTTTAGCTTTACCATCTAAATTGTAGAAAATACACAACGTGTTTCATGTATCAATGTTACGGCAGTATCGATCTTACCCTTCACATGTGATTTTGCCTGTTGATGTTGAAATTCAGCCAGATATATCTTACAGTGAAGAACCGATTAGAATTTTAGCTCAGGAAGTTAAAGATTTAAGGAATAAACATATAGTGTTGGTTAAAGTTCTCTGGCAATGTCATGGGGTTGAAGAAACTACCTGGGAACCAGAAGAAGCTATGAAAGTGCAATACCCGAACCTATTTTCTGGTAAGATTTTCGGGGACAAAAATTCCTTTAGAGGGAGAGTTGTAACAGCCTGTTTTTAGCGCTATCAAAAATAGTAGTTTCAAAACCACGATTTCGATGAAAGAGTAAATATTTTAATATTTATTTAAAGTATGGGATTATATTAAGGTAGTATTAAATTTTAGTTAAGAAATTTTAATGTTTAAAGAGTTAATTTATGAAAAATGACTAAATCATAAAAGCTGCGAAAGATAGTCTCTATTCTTAAATGTGTTAAATAGTTATGGAAAGGTAAATTAATGATTTTATATAGTAATTAGACCAAATGTATATGTAGTGGATGGTTTTGTCTTAAGGATTAAAGAAATTTCTATTAAATTATAAGGGTAAATGAGTAATTTAGTAAATAAATGATAAATCAAATAGGAAAAGATGGCTATCATCTTCTCCAAATGGTTTTTACCAACCGAAATACCCTAGGAAGAAAGCTTGAAGGTTTGGTTGATATTCTCCTATGCATGTAAGTGATTTTAGCTTCTGTTTTTAGTAATTTTAATGTTTTTGGAATCAGATTACTTAATCTAGCTAGCCTAGGGGTTAATTTGTAAAATTGTTAAAGGTTGAGGGACTTGCCATAGTTGATTTTGAATGTGTTGTGATGTTAATTGATATATTATTAAATCTTGGTTGTTAAACAAACTTGTTTTGTTAAGTGATTTTTGATGAATTTAGGGTTTAGAGACTTATTTATGAAAGTAGTAAAATGTTATGGTAACTTGATGAAATGATTATTTAATTGGGATATTATGGGTCCCTAAGACTTTCGGCTAGCATGTATGGAGGGTAAAAATGGTATTTTTACAAGTTTCGAGCTTAAGGACCAATTTGTGAAAAAGTTAAAATATTAGGGGTAAATTCATAATTTTATGATAATATGAATTATGGATTGAATTGAATGCTTAATGTTAATTGAAGTACTTAATTGAATGTAATTATCTATTTAGATCAAGATAAACCACAACCGGATTTAAACCAAGGAAAGGCGAAAGCTTTGGATTAGTCTCCCGTTCTACTTCTACGACTATAGTTATCGAGGTAAATTCGTATGGATTATAATCGTATTAATGATAGTTAAATTGATTATCTGCTATATCGTGTTAGTTATAAATGGACTTGAATAGATATATCGATGCTTTGAGTAATTGATGGATAAACAGTCCCGTTTGAACCTTAAGAATTTTTAGGATACGAATGACATGTCATTAGGGATTTCATGTTTCGGGTGCTGGTTTTGAACGTCTTACCGATGGCTAAGGTCATGCATTTGTTACGAATTCTCCACAACTCATGTGAGCAGCATCGTGTAGCTAACATTCTAACCCACAGCTCGTGTGAGCATTATTTAAAAGGAAAGGTTACGGTTCTATGGAAGGGCACACTATGTGTGAGCATTCCTGAGTATCCAATGTAATTCTAGATGCTTCAACGGGTATGTAAAGGTTAATGGCAAGGTATGTATACAATTGAATAATGGCGCATGATCCTATGAAAAGGTTAATGAGTTAGATGATGTGTGCATGAAATCTACTTATGATGTGGTTGATTTCATATATATCATGTATGAACTTACTAACTTGTGAGTTTGATGGTGCTTGTATAGGATTTTAATAAGCTTATGGAATTGGTAATGATATTGTGCTTATTTTATAATATGTTCTTAAGAAATGGTAAGTTATGTTTGAGTTTATACGAGCTTACTAAGCATTAATTGCTTACGTAGTTACTTTCCTTTATTTCGTAGATTATCGAAAGCTCGACCGGTTGGAAGCTTGTTGAAGATCTATCACACTATCCAACAACCATTTCGGTAGATTTTGAGTTATTTTGGCCAAGGTTATAAATGGCATGTATAGGATCTTTTATAATGATAATTCTTGAATGTGTTAATGGTTAATTTGGTATGTATGTGCTTTTGAAGTTTATGTTTTGTTTGATGGACTTTAATGCCTTGACAAGTTAGGTCATTCTGGCCACTTTTAGGTACTTGTAAAACATGATCCTTTTTGGTATGTTGTGATGATATGTAAATGGCTATATGTGAAGTTATTTGGTAGTTAAAGGAACTAGGTTTTGTGCTTGAATTGTGGCTATATTGCTTTGTTTTAGTTAATGATGTTTGGTATAATTATGGTGCCTTTGAATGGCATATTGATTAGATGAAATAGGATGTTTGAAATAATATGTTTATAAGTGTTTGAAAGGTGTTTAGGTCCTTTGAATGTATGCACAAATTGGATGGTTGATTAGGTGTGTTTTGGCCTTGAAATGGCTTGTTTTTAGGGCCAAATTATGCAGCACAAGGCTTGGGACACGGGCTGTCACACGGCCGTGTGCCACACTCGGCTTGGCTACACGACTGTGTGTCACAAGTTAGAGAGTTACACGGCCTGGCACACGGTGTTGTGACCCTACTCAGTGAGTTACACGGTTTGAGACACGGGCTGGGACACGGCCATGTGTCCCTTTGTTCGATTGTTACACGGCATGGGCTATGTCACACGGCCTAGCCACACGACCATGTGACCCCTATTTTCAAATTTTGTAACTTTTTCCCAAACTTTCTAATTTGTTTCGAATTAGTCCTGAATTGTTTCTAAATTGATTTTAGGGCTTTGAAAGCCCGTTTTAAGGCCCAAATTACAAGTATGATAATACTTTAAATGAGTTTTAAGTGATTGTTGTCAATTGATATTATTGATATGTTTTTATATTAACTGTTCAGATTTGCATGGTAATACTCCATAACTCTAATCCGACGACAGAGGCGAGTTAGGGGTGTTACATCCACTATGGCAACTAAATTTATTATGCATCTAAAGAAGTAGAATGGTTAAGAAATTTGCTTAATGATGTACCTATATGGCGTAAACCAATTTCACCTATTTCTATTCGTTGTGATAGTAAGGCTACTCTAGCAAAGACATATAGCCAAGTATATAATGAAAAGTCTAGACACAATGGATTAAGACATAGCTATGTCTGACAATTAATCTTTGATGGGGTGATCATTATTAATTATGGGAGGTCAAGTGAAAACCTGGTGGATCAATTAAAAAAAAAATCTTGCTAGAGATGTAGTTAACAAGATCTTAAGAGGGATGGGACTCAAGCCCATTAATTAGAGTCATCCATGATGGAAACTTGACTCAACGCTTGATATAAAGTCAAGTTTTGAGTTCAATGAGACAAAGTACATCATTAGTATGTGACTGTTAGTAGTAAAAATAAATCCATCCTAAGATTAAAGTGCTAGGGACCCATAATGATAAGGGAAAGATGACTAATGTACTCTTAATAGACACATAACATAAATATGTTAGAGTGTTATAATTATAGGAACACTTTGGATGGGATCTACTTATGTGAGCATAAAGTGTGGTCATTTCTAGGAACTCAAAGCCTTGGCTTTAATTGTTGGATATGGTGCCCTACGTGTAGTATATTTTTTTGTAAACTTATAATATTGGCTCAATAATTGTCTAATGTTTAAACCAATACTAAGCGGTATTACATGGCCATATCATAATACAGAAAGATATCTTATATTATTATACGAACCTAAACATGTCCATAGTCTAATAGGAAATGAACAAAACGATTGAAAGACTAACATGTCGCTTATCAAGTCCAATTGGAGAGATGCCTTGTCTTGGGTATTGGAGCGGATGACTCCCAGAAGATAAAGACATAGATATGACTGACTAGACTGACAATACATCAGACTGGACCTAAGAAGAATAGATCATGAATCCATTTATGGATTTATTCACTTGTGAATTTCATAGTGTGACATACCCTAATTCTGAGTGTATGATGGATTATGTATGTGTCACTCGTATACTTTGATGTAAGTAAAAGCCTGAGTTCGAATAGATCATGACCTGAAAATTAGTTCATTAGGTATACAACTTTTGCAGTATGTAGCATCATTCACGATAGTGGAATTCATAGCCCAAGTGATACATGCACAAATAGGGTGAAAATTATTAAATTTCATTTATCGAAGGTGCCAATTTTCAAGTTGGGAAAATTAGTCAACTTGCGATGACTTTTTCAATGGGATCCAGACATTTCGGGGTTGAGATGTCTTATAATGTTTGAAGATATCTCTCTTAGCTTCGAAATACACTTTGAATCACTCAATTTGGAGCACATAAGCTCAAGTTATGAGAATTTTAGTGAAGACTGCGCGAGCAGAATTTCTAGACAGGATTATTATGAAAATTACGAGTTTCAGGCTTTTAATTCAAGTTTAAATCATATTGAGCTCAATTTTTTAGGCTTAATTTTTTATTATATATGATCCCAATATTATATTTATTGAGTTTAATTATTTTATTCTTTATTTATTCTGATTTTTTTATATATTTTTAAATATTTTAAGTTATTTAGGAGTTTTATGTTTCTTAGTCAACAAGAAAGTTTGGTTTAAAAATAATTATTATTTAGATTAATTAGACTTTTAGTATACTTGAGAGTTTTATTTTGATGTACTTAGCTAGCCTATATAAAGGTCTCTTCATTGTTCATTACGGACATAATTGTTTTCATTAATAAAGTTTTCAACTCTGGGAGTTAGTTTCTTTATGCAAGATTTGTTTCTTGTAATTTTTAGAAGTAGTTTTCTTCTTGATTTTCTTCAAGGACTCGTGGGAATTCATTCTTCGTCCTTCAACTTTGCAAGGAATTATTTCTTGGAGGATTGATTAGAGCCATTATTGAGTTTGATAGGGTTTATACCTCAAAGGGTTTAATTGGACATTTATCCATCTATCCATCATATCCATCGATTTATTCATTTCATCTTCCACTTTGTTTTTTTTTTAATTTTCTTTTTTTAATTATTTTTTATTTATTCTTTGTTTTCAATTTTCTTATTTTAGTGTTTTCATTTTATTTAATTCCAAATTTGTTTATTTTTTCTTTACAAGTTAGATCTGAATCATTCTTTCTCGAGTCAAACAACTTGAACACGATCTTGCTTCGTTGTTTCTTATCATTTGGTATCAAATTTGGGCAATTTTGAGTTGTTTCTTGTGCTATATAAAGTGTTTTATCGATTTTACTTAAACAACCCATAAAAAATAGAAAAAAAAATTAAAAATTTTGGGTTGAATTTCGTGCCCAAAATTTTCATATATGATATTTATCATATAAAGAGGCTTCTGCCTAATTTTCGTGATTTAAGCACATCGAGAACTCCTTGAATGAAAAATTCAAGTTGTTTTCCATTGTTTTGAGTTTTTGGCTGGGTAGCTTATTTTCTTTTATTCTAGCATTAGGTTTTCTTTTGTTTTAGCTTTTCTTATTCCATTACGCATTCTAACACATTTTAGCTTCATGTGTTAATAGGTACGAAAAGAGTTGTCTCTCATTTCTCCACACAACTTACTTCCTTTGGAGTCGAGTTTTTCTTTGGCTTCTTAGAGCCTTAGGTCAACTTTGTTAGAGAGTGATCCCACATTTTTTTTAATATTATTGAGTTTGATTACTCTTTAAAAGTTACAAGAAAGAAAATTTTAACTTCTATTCTTTGCCTCTTAGTGTTGTTTATTTTTGTTGCGAGTGCATAACAATGAGGTTTAATGTTCTTTCATCAACTTTTCTTGTTTGAGTGTTTTTTATTTCATCCTCTAATAATGGTAAGCACACGTAGTCGGTAGAATGATAAACCTTGGGCAAAGCATAGATGTCGTATTTGTAAAAAAAAAACTTGTACAAACATGTTGTTTTCGATGCCCAAAAATATTCTATTATTCATGGATTTGTCAAGAAAAGCATTTGATCAAAGGTCATAACGAGATACACATACTTAAACGACTTTTTAAGTAACACAAAAAAATGTTTGGTGATAGAAGGGATCACCAAGACTCTAAATGCCAACAAGTAAAGGAGAGTATGATTTATACCTCACCTTTTGTGAAATATCATTGGTGTGGTTCAAAAGATCATTATGGTTCCTAATGTTTGATTCATTATCCACCCAGTGATGAAAGTTGCGAAGAAGAACATACATATGACACTGAGCCTATTGAAGAGTTTTCTTTTAGTTCTACCATTGACAATGATGATATGAATGAGCAAGAAACTTTGAGTGTAAATCCCCAAAATTTTTTGTTTTAATTTGTGAAACCATGTCAAATAATCTGATTTGGTATATTGGTTAAATGCCTTGGATGTATGCTTTAGGTCCTGAGTTTAATTCCCTTGTTTTGGATTTTTCTTGTTAATTTTGGCACTATGTCAAGTTTGAGATGTTGGGCTTATCTTTTATTTTTGTTGGATTATTGGCAAGAATGAGCCTGTTGGTTCAGTGGTAAGGTGGCAGCTTACCCTTTAGTCTTGTGTTCAAGTCTTTGCGAGAGCGAAATTGGAAACATTTTTGCAAATTGGTGCTTGTGTCATCCAAGTGTTGGGGTTATATTAGAATTTTAATTTGACAAGTTGTTGGATGTGGGGATAAGTAGTTATTTTGTTTTGAATTATTTTCAACTAAATCTCAAGAAAATCTCCCCACTTTCTCAACCAGTTTCACATTCCTTCATTGCTCACATTCACTCTTTTCCTCATTGCACGTAATTTCCCCTCTCTTTTGGCTGCTTGTTTTCTTTCTTTTCTTTTTGTTATTATTTCTTTTTCAACTTACGTCTTAGTGGTAATTGTTGTGTGGGGTGCAATTATTGGGGCATAATCCGAGCAAAGTGTAAGTGTCGTCAAATTAATTCTCTGATACTAGGATTCTTAGTCGTTTTTCATTCAAGGTAGGGATTGTATTAGTGTTTGTTTTTGTTCTTGATTGTGACAAATGTTCTCGTACTTTGGTTAGGCGAAGGAGTAATCCACGATTTAGACGCTGTTTCAGAGAAGTAAGTACCCAAATTTTTTTGTAGGGTCTAAAATTTTAGGTTAAAGATACATTTTATATGAGTTTTCCCTCGATTAATTAGTGTAATTTAATAAACGAATGTAGGTTTCGTGATTTCCAAGCGGGGGGTTTGTCAAATCAGCTATCAAGTATGTGAAACTAACCTGAAATATCACTCAAAACTTAAGAAAATTGCGAAATAGGGGTTGTTTTTGAAACTACCCAGCACCACACTGTTGTGTGCCAGACCGTGTGGAGCACACGACCATGTGTGATTTTGCAGCCTGTGTTGGTAGGCCGTGTAGACCACACGAGCTAACTTTTTGGGCCATGTGGGCCCTTTTGGCCAATTTTGAGGCCCAAATAAGGGTCGAATAAGAGACTCAAAAATTAGGTTCGTGGGCATCATGTAGGCCCGGAAAAGCGTAAATTTCAGTACTTATAAACATGTGGGTAAGCTTAGGAATTGGATTAAGAAAATTTTTTTATAAGCTAAATGTTATGATATGTTCCTTATAAAATATATATGTATGCATGCCATACGATTTACGTTATATGTATGTATGTATGTATGATAGTATGATTATGTTTGTGCTTATGTTTTGGGGTGGTTATGTCATGCTGGAGGAAGTGTTATATGGCAGTTTTACTGCAACTATGGCAGTTAAACTGCAATTATTTGTCAAGCAACTCATTTGCATATATATATGTATGATTATCACACCGCCACATATCGGTGTGATTGGATGGAGGGACTCTTGTAGTCCTAATCAGTGTGATTGGGTGGATGGAGATGGTGTGTAGTGGATGGGGGTAGAATTTGATATGATATGTTATGTGATAAGATATGTTCCGATATAGAACATGATATGCTAGGAAATGTTACTCAGTATATTCTGATTAGAAATCTAATATGAAATGATATACTCTATTATATACTATGCTATATGGGTTGAATCACACGTTGGGCGTAAAGCTCATGTGTTTTTCTGTTTTGCCTCAAGTAATACTCAGACTTAGGATTGGACGGCTCCTCTGGAGCTCAGGTTTCATGAATATTGGTCCAAGTATATTTTGGGACTTGTTTTATTGACTTATGGACTTTTGGGCATTTTAAACTTTTGGGGACGTCAAAATTATTTTGGTATTTCTTTTGCAAAGGTTTTTAACTTTAACCGGTCTTTAAGTCAAGACAACTAAATTTAAACAACGACTATAATATCAATTTGCTATAAAATTTTCCGTTGTTAAGTTTTATCGAATCTTGTTAATTGTTCTATCTCACAAATGATATAAGTAATTTTGATTTATTTAGAAAGCTAATTAAATGCGGTTTACATCAAAGTATTCACAGAATTTTCTGGATTGATACATTTTTGATGAGTCATTTAAACTGATTTTTCTTAAAATCAAAATTGAGTTTTATCAAAGATAAGCATTAGTGTTTTCATGTACGATGTAACCTCCACAATTCGACCATAACGTCTAGGTCGGGTTTGGGGTGTTATGTCACATCCCAAAAATCGAGTTAGAAGAAACTGAGTTAGTGAAACCATGAGTGGTTACATTCAGCTTTTGAGTTAAGATTATGAAATTTACGACAAGTGAATTGTGTGTGTGAGGTCCTATGTTCAAATCCCTTCCCTTGAATTTTTTTATTTTTGCCTAAACCTCTATATTTGAACATCTAGTTTATAAATTATTTTCACTTGATTGTTGACAAGAATGAGCTTGTTGGTTCAGTGGTAAGGCTTCATTTTACCTTTTCATCTTGTGTTTGAGTCCCCGTGTGTGCAAAATGAAAATTATTTTTGTTTTGAACTATGAGGGAATCTGGTGGGTGGTTAATTAATGGGATATAGTGGGGTGTGAGTAGTTATGAAATTATCTCTCCCACTTCCCACTCCCACATTCTTTTCTCCCACTTTCCCCCTCTTCTCTATTTTTTTTCTCTTCTTCTTTCTTTTGTTTTCTTTTCTCATTCTTCTTTGATTTTTGCTTGCTGTTGTTCCATTTTCTTCTAGTGGTCGTACGTGATATTTTCTATTGAAGCGCAGTTCATTTATAGTGTAAGTTTCGTTAAATTATCTTTTTCTGATATTCTATTTTTAGTTCGTTCTTTGATTAAGGTGGAGTTATGTTAGTATAATTTTTGTTCCATGTTGTGATTAGTAATTTTATGGTTCTTGGTTAGTCGATTCGGGTGGAAATCAAAGCCCTCTTGTGAATTAAACTCGGGTTTGATCGTTGTTTCGAAGAAGTAAGTGCTTGAATTTGGTATTAATGGTCTGAAAATTCAGTGTTAGGATGTGTTGTGGTTGGGTGTTTTGTTGGTTTTAATACGATTTATTGAACGAATGTAGGTATCGTGAGTTCCTAGTTGTGTGGTTGATCGTTTTTGCTATTAGGTGTGTGATTCTATCCTGAGACCTCGTTTGAAACTCGAGAAAATTGTGAAACTGGGCTATTCTTTGAAACTGCCCAGCATCACACAGCCATGTGAAATCATGCAGACAGTGTGGGTAGACCGTGTGGACCACACGGTCGTGTGAAATCATGCAGACTGTGTAGACCACACGGGCTAGCTTTTTGGGTCATGTGGGTCTTTTGGGCCAATTTTGAGGCCCAATTAGGGGCTGATTCAGGGACACATAAATTCGGTCTATGGGCATTATGTAGGCCCAGAAAAGCGTAAGTTTCAGTAAACAAACACGGGTAAGTGTAGGAGGTTTGTTATATAAGCTACGATAATTATAAAAATGTGTTATGTTTTGCAATCAATAGGTACGTGAGTTAAGCATAACTATTTTGTAAATCATGTGTGTTTTACGTATTCTATTATATGTTCTGATAAGCTATTCGATTCAAATATGCAAAATGATATGCTATGATTTGTAAAAAATTATATGATTAGGTATGCATGCCATACCATTTATATGATATATACGTACGTTATGATGATTGTGCATGTGCATTAGGATGGGTTTTGGATATGATGGAGGAAGTGTTTTCTAGCAGTTTTATTGCAATTTTGGCAATTAAACCGCAATATCTATCTGGAAACTCAGCTGCACTATTATGAGTGGCATACCTCCACGACCCGATGTGATTGGATGGATGGACTCTTGTAGTCCTATTTGGTGTGATTGGTTAGACGGAGTTGGTGTGTAGCGGATGGGGGTAGGATCTTTGATTGCATTTGCATCTGAATATGAAATACATCTGATTTTGTATAAGAGAATGTGTTTGAGATTTTGATTTTGAAATTAAGAAATCCATTCTGATATATGATTATGAAAATATGACATTTCGATCTGAAAAATGTTTCTAGATGTGACCTTCTGATATGGTTTTTGCATATGTGATTACTAAAAATAAAACTATGTTTTTATGTTCGCAATTGTGCAGGTTGTAGTAAGAAAGTCCTATATGCAGGTTAAATCAGACACTGAGCTTTTAGCTCACTCGTTTGTTTGATACGTTTCAAGTGAACTTCTGACTTAGGATTGGATGGTGTGCGAGAGCTCAGATTGGTCTTTCAAATAATATGGTTTGATTTATGTTAATTAAGATTTTTGGACATTTGGTTTTGGACTATGTTTTTTTGAATTTGGTTTTGTTTTTGGGTTTTGATTTGTTTGTCAGGTTTTGGAAGTTTTAACGTAAACCGTAAAATCATACTAGCTAACAAATTAGAATTTGGTTTTCAAAACTAAAACAAGCTAAAGATTTTCCGCTGAAAATTTAAAATGGGTTTTATTCAAATCTATAACAAATGTTTTAAAATATGCCCAGTTGGCAAACTGTATGCTTTCACTTATCAAGACCACAGTTTTCAAATTATCAACTCTAGAATTTCCATTGTAAAGTTTTATTCAGAACTACGAGTTTTATAAAACTTTGGTTTTCGGTTTCTTATCGAGTCACATTTTGGAAAGTAAAGATTTCAACATATTATTGTAACTCTCCAGATTCGGCTATAACGTCTAGACCGAGTTTAGGGTGTTACAATTACATTGAGTGACACCATTTGTGAAGGCAGTAAGTGTGATTTTGTGCCTATTGTTGAGTCTAGACCTAGCATTGTACCTTGTTCCAAAGTTGATGTCAAAGAATTTGATAGTAATAGTACGAACTAAGACATAGTGATAGTGAACTTTGTGAACCAGAAAAAGTTGATAGTGAGAATTTTTTTCCTAGAGAGTGAGAATTTTTTTCCTAGAGCCTATGGATTTGGATAAGACCTTTATTGTCCTCCTAAAGAGTTGTATTTTGATAAATACAATGTTCTTTTTTTTTGTGATGGGTTAAAGGGAAATGAGGATGATTTATGTAAAAAGAATGAGAGTGAAAAGATCTTGAGCAATAAAACTCAATTTGATGGTCTAACTTTGGTGAGTGAAAATTCCTATGAGGTAAAATTAGAGAGTTCAATTCACATTGAAAAATAGAACAAAAAGAAATAGAGAACCTATCCAAAAGAGAGGAATGATTATGTTTTCACTAACCTTAACATGAATTTTTCTAGTGGACTTATTTTATTCTTTTAGGAATTTGTTGATCCTTTCCGAGGAGCTTTATTAAAACATTTCACCTATAATAAAGTTTATTTCTTATTCATCCAAAGATAAGATTTGAGGATGAATCTTTTTGAGAAAAGGAAGAATGATACATGCACAGATGGGGTGAAACTTATTAAATTTCATTCACCGAAGGTTCCAATTTTCAAGTTTGGAAAATCAATCAACTTGGACAACTTTTTGGATAGGATCTAGGCATTTCTAGGTTGAGATGTCTTTATAGCATTCAAAGATCTATCTCTTAGCTTCGAAACGCATTCTGAATCACTCGATTTTAAGTTCAGGGGCTCAAGTTATGACCATTTTAGTGAAGTAAATGTGGGTAAATGATATCCTCTCATTGACATTACATGATAGATGAAAAGTAAACTTGGCCCCGAGTCGTTCATCTTTGTGATGAATGAATTAATTACTATTTGATAATAATTGACTTTTCATGAAGGAAGACGTAATGGTTACCATGAGATAAAATAAGATCATATTGGGAGAGTGGAGTTATCTCAAAGAGATTAAGGATATCACATAAGGGTAATACAATTATGACAAGGTCATTAGACGAGCATTGATCGAGTTACTTTCGTAATGGTATGTCATTAGGGAGAGCTCAATCATGATACTATAGTGGAATAATTTCGTTACTAAATGAGTTTATAATTAATAAGTGAAAAGCTAAAACTTGATTATAAATTATTTGAGCCATAATCACATATGCTCAATCGGTCCCTCCACTAGCTCATTGAAATCGGAAATGAACTGCACGTTGAATCAAATGTACAAAAATGATAGAAATAGTAAAGTTAGAGAAATGAGATTAAGAAATGAATGTGGTTTTTTCACTAAGTATGGAAATGACCTCAGAATTAATTTATGGTTTTTCAATTAATTAATTAATTAATTAATTAAAGTTCGAAAATGGAATTAAATTAATTGGTTATAATGAATTCGTTAAATGTAGAAAAATTAAATATATTTTCTCATAAATTCTTTTACAGTAAAGTTGTCATAATTTTATCGGAATCATAATCAGTTGAGAAAATTATTTAATTGGAAAATTATTTCTTTATTTAAATTAATTTATAATGTTTATTTTGAAAAATAGAAAAACATGTATTGGCTTGGATTGAATGATAAAGTATTGGGTTAAAAGTTCATGAAGCACTTATAATTAGACCTGATACAGGAGAGGCCCAAAAGCCCCTCATGTTATTTAACTAGGGTTGTCGTCCCACTCTCTCCTAGTTCAACTAGGCAGTAGTTTTTTCTATTAAATAGACTAGGGGTGAGCAAAACTCGATTCGATTCAAAAAAAATTTGAATTTCGAGTTAATCGATCGAGTTATTCAAGTCAACTTGAATAAGTAATTCGAGTTCGAGTCGAGTTGAATTTTACAATTCGAATAACTCGAAGAGTTCGAGTCGAGTTGAATTTTACAATTCGAATAACAGGTTAGTGTAAATACCCATTTGGTCCCTATTAATTTTGAAAATGAACAAATTTGTCAAAATTACAAAAAAAATCAAAATAATTTTTAAATTTCAAAATATTTATAAAAATTCCAAAATTTATATTTTTTAAAAATTATAATTTTTAAAAACAAAATTAAAGAATATATAAAGAAAGTTAAAATTTTAAAAATTTTCTAAAATAATAATTTTGGGAACCTAAATAAGTTAATTAATTATTAAGTTTATCATATTAAAGTATCTTTTTTTTTATTTTTTTGCTTTAAAAAGTTTTCAAATATATATTGTTCCAAATTTATGTACTCTAACATGGAATTAGTTGTTCTGTAACAATATTTTAATTTGACATGTTTAATTTTTTAATTTAACTTGAACAATATCACTCGATTCGACTTGACTCAAATTTCATTTCGCTCGACTCGATTTGAAAAAATTTCAAATCGAGTTAAGATGATAAAAATAGGACTCGTCAACTCAATTAACTCAATTTTTTTTCACTCGATTCGACTTGATTCGATTAAACGCTCACCCCTAAAATAGACTTCTATTAATTCAACTTGGGTGTCACTTCTTGTCCCTATAAATAGATGGCACCGGAAGGGTTAAATACACAATAAGTTTTACACAACTTTGAGATATTGTTATTTTGTCCGAAAATAGTGAGAATTTATTTATAAGTATAAATTCTATTTTCCAAAATAATAATTCTACTGATTTCTATTAAAGAGAGATTTTTGCTTTCCCACTAAAAGTGAAGTAAATAATTTATGGTTTTGTGTTTGATTCGTATTCGTTCGAGCCCACACTCGAAGCAGTTCGTGATAAAAGAATAGTGAAAAAGGTTGTTCGGTTGAAAGCCGGGAACGATAAGGATTCTTTTAGCTCAAAACACAGGTACAATTTCGAGAAAAATTTATTGATATAAATATCACAAACCAGCTTGATTTTTAAAATTTTAATTTTCGCTATGTAAGGAAACTGTTTTCGAATCAGATTTTTTCCAACACTAACAACACTCATGAAAAGAGGATACAAACACATGGTCACAATAGTATCCCCAGATATTATGTATTGACCAGTGTTGAAATTATTGTGTGAGATGTGTTCAGTTAATCAAATGGAATAGTTGGTTCAAAGCTTAGTCTACCACGCAATTTCGATTAACTTTAACATATTTTCACTAAGTGAAGGTTTAACCGTAAGACACCTTCATTTATGCAAATTGATTCCAAGATTATCCAAATCTAAAATGTTTTGAAAATGAGGGGATATTGTTGGAACATTTTCAAATATTTATAGTGTTTTAATAACTATAAATGAAAGAGTATAAGTAATCAAAAGTTATAACAATTCATAATAATGAGTTATGTTTTTTTAAATATGAAGAGTTATCACTTGATTTTTTAACAAAGAATTATAACTATTCAAGTAATATTACTTGAATAGTTGTATCTCTTGAATAGTTATATCTATTTAAGAGATATTACTTGAATAATTTTATCTATTTAAAAGATGTGATTATTTAGAAAAGACACATGTTGAAAAGTTATGTCTCTATGAAGAGACACGAGAATTCCTATAAATAGGATTGAGATTTCTTTTGGATGATATACCAAAAAGTTCTCAAAAAAGTTATTTCCAGTCTTCCTCCATTTTCTATTGTTCTTCTATTGTTCTATAAAGAATTACTGTAGAAATTCTTTATAGAATTTGATTTTCTTGGTATATTCTATTCAATCTTAGTGAACTATTTTTGTTAATGCAAAATGCAAATACTCACCCGACTTCATTGTATCCTCGAGGTTCATTTGCTTGAAACTCATTTGCACACCAATTATAAGTGAGGACAAATAGAACCTTAAAGATAATTGATTGATACATGCCTTGGACCATTGTCCTATTGATTCGTTTTCTGTTCGAGTTATTGTTCATGTTTCATTCATGTGTTCGAGATTTTCCTCACTGAAGTTCAACACAAATACATTGTTCATGTGACAGTGGAAGCCCTTTCTTTTGTAGGAACAATTTTAATGGGATTCTATATAACACAAATAACCTGACAATGCAAAAAGATATTTGTTTTGTAGAATCAACAATCTTCCCGATTTGCCCAAAAAACCCATCCATTTTCCTTCACCATTATCACTACCCCAAATTGAAGTTAATAACCTATAGCCCATTTCATCCGATTGTGTATCTTGTATTAGCTCCATGTTTAGACACAACTAATTTACTAAACGCCTAATCAATCCACTTTTCACTACCTTGCTTGGCCCTTTTATATTCCAATAGAGTGTATATAACCCCATATCATATATCAACAATAAAAGTCATTGGACAAATCACACATACCTCTAATGAGATTTATTCGACTTCTAACTATCTAGCTCAACCAACCTTTCAATAATTTCCCCATCATTACATGAAGTAGATAGTCTTAGGATCTTTCTCACCTCCCACGTTTCCTCCATTCCTCCTCTTCCTATGGTCACCATCCACTAATGGCTCATTAATCACCTTCCCGTTGTCTTCTCCTTCAAGCACCTTTAGCCTTTCTCGTCTTTTTCCTTTCTTGTTATTTCCCTTTATTATTATTCTAATTCAATTTCAAATAAGAACCTTGTTCCTTTCCTTTTTCTTTCTATATGCATCATTTCATTAAAACTCCACTGGGCTACATTAAGCTACAATTCACAAACTTTTGGTAGCAAATTTTTCTCATTAACACATTTATTATTGGTTAAACTCGCACCAATCACATTTCCAAGATATGGCCCAATATCGGGTCCTACTTAATCCACCACCCTTTCTTCGACTTTAAACTCTAGTGACCAAGGCTTAACATATGTAAAGCTCAAATACAACAAGAGGAGGTGAATTGGTGATTAAAATTTTGAAAGAAAATGGGCAAATAAAAATGACACAATGATTTAGAGTAGTTTGACCTCAATTGTTTATATCCACTACCTTAGCTTTCCACAGTAAAGGATTTCCTAAATTTACTAATTTAAAACCTTTTAAAGGCTCAAGGTTTAATCTCTACAGCACTATTTTTTTTTTTCAAATAGGAAAGATAGAGCCACTTCCTTTAAGGATTTCTATCCAAAACCTTAAGAATTCTCTCACGAGTTTAAAAATGAAAATTAAATAAGGAATACATATTAAAGGTTGATTTACAATGGTTCAAGCTTGCTCACTCAAATTAGAACACTTGAAATAATGAAAAATTAAAATAAAACCCCAAGTGTGTACGAGTGCAAAATAAGAATAACAATTAAATGATTGAATTTTTGCACAAATAGCTTTTTAAACTTGTTTCTTGTCTTCATCTTGGTGTCATTGAACTCTATTTATACTCCCTCGTTGATTTCTAGTCATTTAGAGTAGTTGGGGGAATTAAGAGCTAGTAGAGCCATTAAATCGAGCACTAAATACAATTGCAATGTTTCATCTTTTGATACCTGACTTTTGGGTGTCGATACCCTACTTTAAAAATTATGATCGTTAGACCCATATGTATCAAACCCTGAGGCTATGTTCTAATACCTCAAGGTCAGAGTTTGCTACCTCTTCATCTAGGTTTTGATATGCTTGGTTTCCTAAAGATAACATTTGATTAAGCTAACACCATTCACCTTCCTCCATGTACCTCCTAATCTCATTATCAAATTCAATTAAAAAATACTCTGGCGACAATCTTACAGTGTGAACGTCGAAGACACCTTAGGCTCTAAGTTTTCCGTGTCAATTAGCAAAAGAAAAATCCTCTTGCTTTACCAATCACATCATTCTCCATTGACTATAGTTTCCCTTCATCGATCTCAACATTGTAGCTTTTAATTTGGTTTCTCTTATTTTAACAAACCGTGAGTTTCCATTTCCCAGTTTCTCATGGCCATTGATGAGAGGCTAAATGTCCTATTCAATGGAATCCACTTTTCTCTTAAAGCTCAACTTATTTTGAGGTAAATTTACTAGTCTTAGTAGTCTTTTTAGTATTGAATTTGCTTCATTTTTAATGTTTTTGGTGTTTAGTATTAATTTCTAAGTTTATGTTTTGATTAGAGGTGAAGAAAACTCAAAGTTGAAGGAGATAGGAAAGTCAGCCTTGAAGGTCGTGACCCAACCTTGAGTAGGTCGCAACTGTTGCTACTGACTGGGCTTGGAAATTTTAGAAATACAGACGAAGGTTGCGACCTTTGTGATTGGGTTGGGGAGAAATGTGCTTGTTTGATGGTGAAACCATTGTTTTTAGGAGTATTTATTAGGTTGTGTTTATTTCATTAAAAATAATTTTCGAAAAATGATTAATATTTTAAAATTTTTGAGGTTTTTTAATATTTGGATCATTCTATTTAAAATAGTTTTCATTGTTTAACAATTTTTTTGAGAAATCGTTTTTTAAAGCTATTTACAATAAATAAATAAAACATAAATTATATTTTTAATAAAATATTATAAGAAAATTCCTTCTTATAACAAAAAATTATTTAATAAAAATAATAATATTTTATAATAACTAATATCTTATATAATCTTATTAATTACCAATGACTAATTAATAATTAATTTGAAATTACACATGAGAGTATATAGTTGCACATAGGAACGGAAAGGGATGAATAATACTAAAATTTAAACAAATATTCATATTTATATTATCAAAACATCTATATTTTATATTATAAAAATTTGTCACTAAATATTTATAAATTGTAATATATATTTATTATTAAAATTTTAATATAGAATATTTTCAATAAAATATTAAGAATATTATTTAAAATTTAAAATTATTATTAATGTTAAATTGTATTATTAAAATAATATTATAATCTTAAATAATTGTATTAAATTAATAAAATTATATTAATAATTTATTATATCATTAAATACAAGTATTATTGTTTAATAATACTGAAAATCATAATATTTTAAGAGTAATATTTTTAAGATTTTGTTTTAATATAAAAAATATTTAAGTACTTTTATATAAAAATCAAACTACAACTCTTTTCCAAAAATAAAAATAAAAACTTACTTTCTATTTACTATAAATCATTTTACTTTTTGATAATTTTTTTTTTATGAAACAAACATAAAAAAATTTCAAAAAAAAATAATCTGTTAAACAAACACACCATTAATATTTTAGGATTTTCACATCAGCATTGCATTTATGTTAGGGTCTGTTTGTTTCACTGAAAATGGCTTCTGAAAAATACATTTCTGGAAAATGACTTACTTTCCTGAAAAAAGTTAATATTTTCTAGTGTTTGGATGAATCTGTATAAAATATTTCCTGTTGTTTGATAGATTTTTTAAAAATATTTCATAAAAGTTATTTGCAATGAAATAAACATACGTTTGAGATTTTTTTATCTTTTCATTGTTTAATTGAGTTTATTTTATATCTATAAATTAATATTTTATATTATTTTTGCATATATTAAAAATATTTTGTTAAATTCAGGTTCATTACAACATCATTTTTTAGTTACATGACTATCAAGTGAGTATTTTTATTTAAAAATGTAACATCAACAAAATTGACAAAAAAAAAATTTAACAATGTTAACAATTGGACTTGATTTTCAAATCTGAAAAGTAGATAGACTAAATTCTTGAAAATAAAAGTACAAAAACTAAATTGAAAATTTGTGAAAAGTACATAGACTTATTACATATTTTAACTTTTATACTACAAAACATTTATTAATATATTTATAATTATAATAAATATTTATTATTAAAATATTAATATTAAATATTTTCAATAATATGTGAAGAACATTATTTAAAATTATTTTTAAATTTTATTATTAAAATAAAATTGAAATATTAAATAATTTATTAAAATAATAAATTATATGGATTATATTAATAATTTATTATATGACTAAATACAAATAATTAAATATGCATATTTAATAATATTGAAAAATATAATATTTTATATTAATATTTCAATAATTTTAAATATTTTAAAAAACAATTTTTTTAATATAATAATATTAAACTTGATTTAAATTAATTTTTATATAAAAATAAAATTAGATATTAATAAGCTCTTTTCAAGAAAATGACTTACGCTTTTCAAAATAATAAATTAATTTATAAAATAAATTTTATTTTGACCTATAAACCATTTTCAATTGACCAAGTTGTTTCCCATGAAACAAACTTAAGAAAATACAAAAAAAAAAAAAAATCCGTAAATCTTTTACATCTAAATAAACAGACCCCTATTTTCATTCATGCAAAACTGAATTAGAACAATATAATGAATGTTATAAAATTCATATTTATGTCAAACAATCAATTACTTTCTTTCGAAATTCAAGCTTGCCAACCGAATTAAACTACACTCAACTATGTTTTTTTTTTCCTCATTTTGATCATCCAATTATGAAAAATTACAAATTAATCACTCAACTATTCAATATCTTTTTTAGTAATTCAACTATCATGAATTGTTAAGTGCTTCCATTTTTATATTAACCAATTGGTGACAAAAAAATTGAATAATTAGATGGCTATTTTGTAACTTTTCGTAATTAATTGACCAAAAAAAAATAATTAAATGACTACTAATATAGTTTATCCGAATTTTTAATAACAAGCTATCTATCTACCAGAAACTATAAAAAAGAAAAGTACGAAACATAGACAAATGGCAAAGAACAAGAATCCGACATAGTTCATGGTCTGAGCAATGCAAATTTCTTACTGTAACTTCAACCTTCAGTCGTGTTGAAAAATTATGGATTTATGGTCCTTTTGCATTTAGTATTAATAAAGCCATAATTTTCCCATCTCTGAAGCTGCTAATTCACAATCACTTCCTTTTGGTTTACCTAAATAAATCAGAAAACTAAACCATGTTAGGCCTTTGCGGAAGTAGAAGATTGTAGAACTTATCTTGCAAAAAGAAACTCTTTCCCTTGCTATCAACTGATTTTTTCCATCCACACCATCCCCCATTTACAATTTTCTTCACATCATCACTTCCAGTATAGTGGGGATCTAGTATTAGAAACGTGCATTCTCCGGTTGCTTCATTGTAATCCACTCCTAGAAGGGTGTATGCAAGAACACCACCACCTGCATCCGGTAAAGTTAAAAACCGTGTGATCGTAAATCATGTTATTTCCCTAATAGAACACAAGTAAGTTGACAGATTCCTAACCATAATACAAATACAAATACAAGCAACATGATCGCAATGAATTAAAAGAAACTGGCATTCTCATTAATTACCAATCATAATAGGTGTTCCCTGAGTTTCAAAATGCAATGCCAGTTCTCGACATTTTTCAGGAAGCTCAGATCCTGACCTAACGTTTATGACTTTGCAACTAACCTGTTAAACAAAGCATCTTGTCAAACATTAAATATATGAATAAAAATAGTGCCCAAAGCATAATTAACAAAGACCTAACATGATTTCATTATAATATTTCACTTTGTATCCGTGTCCCTAAAGCATAATTAACAAAGTCCAAACATGATTTGACTGTAATATTCCATCTCGTATACTCATAGCTAATGTTAATCAAGTGTCGCGACATTCTATCAATCATAATTTTCTGAAACAATAACAGTATACTTACACCCAAAAGTTTATCCAAAACAAAGCTCAATTCAATTGCACCGATCCATTCCCGTGAACCAATGAAAGCAGGATCCTTGTCACCAATATCTACAAGCGACTGTTGTATTTCCCTAAGGAAAAAAGTAAACAAAATCATATTATATCATCGGCATTCAAAGTATAAGCAAGGCATGCAATGGATTCTTCAAGCAGAGAGTAATAGACCAAACATGTAAATAATCAGTCCTTGCAAAATATAATCTTGGTTTCTGGTCGGATGTAAATGGGCAAAAGGTCAAAATATGTTCAGTGGAACAACCAGAGAAAATAAAAACAAAATAATCATAAAAGCTTTAGAAACCTTAGCTTGCTGCCCACTTCATACCTGTGTGAAGGAACATCTACAGATGAATAATGTTGGAGCCTGAACCATGAAACGATAGTCTGAAGAGAGCGGTAAGCGCAACCCCATCCCTAGAAAGACATCTTTATAAGTTAGTCAAGAACCATGGAACAAATGATGACCACAACCAAAATCAAATATTGGCATCATTAGAATAGTGAGACTAGAAGATGTGAGAAATACTAAAATGTGCTAAGAAAAATGGAAGATTAGGCAGATAATAATGTTCATAATTGACTGTGAAACAGGCCTTCTGACCAGAAAACTTGCTTCACGACTTCTTAACAACACTGGAAAATCTAGAAACCATTAAAGAAATAATGCTTCAGCTCACACAACCATGCGTGACCTTGCTCCGTAAGAATTATACTTCTAGGTATGCATATCATACAATGTTGAATTATATTCTAATAGCATGGGTCTCCAATAGATAACTGACTTGGATGCATAATGACTCTGTCAGAACAGCAACTATTTTAAATCATACGAGAATCATAAAAGATACTAAAAAGAAGAAAGTCCCCTACCGAATCATCAAAGCCATCTTGCAGATAATGATAGTACTCATAAGAACCTTGAACTAGAGAAACACTGCCTCCAGAGACTGCAGAAAAAAGGGGGGGAAATCGTCTCTCTCTTTTTTTTTTTCTAAAAGAAAGTTAACAATGAGGAGAGGGAAAAAGGTAAACAGAAGAAAAGAGATTATAGCTACTAACCCCCACTGCCAGGAATCCCAATATGCACATCTTTAAGCAAAGAGGAGCCTGCTATTACCCCAAATACAAGCTGACATAATTAATGGCAGCAGATACATAAAGAAAGAGGAAGGGTGGGATAAAAAAAATGCCTGAATTTCTGTTACATATTTTATTTCAACAATTACCTTTTCTTGTTGAGCGGTTGCTTGAACGGGATTTTATAGACAAATCCAGGGAATTGGCAATTCTTAAGAGAGGACGATCAAATGGCAACCCTAGCCTTAGATGGAGGGATCTTCTAGCATCAACTGCCAAACAAAAATTACAACTACACAAAATCAAGATGTGATCCAGAATCAGAGTGGACTTTACTTTACCAATACATTATTAAGATCACTTCAGGCCATGATATGAACTAGTAGCTTAGTTTTTCATCAAAATCCTTCTATAAGTATACGCAAACAAATTATATTAATGGTACAAAGAAAGTACTCCGTGAGCAAGGTTGGGAAGCAGCTCAAGGCAAACACCCCATATTTGCCAGAGATTATGAGAATGCCCCATAGGAATAAACTATTTTTACCTCCCAAGAGAGAATTGGTTTATTGAGCATAAGCAATGAAGTAGCTTTATTTGTAGATATGACACGAGGAAAAATGATAATAGATGAGCTAGTTTTTTTTTTTTTTTTTTTTTGAAAGAAATTGAGCTAGTTAATACTTAATAGTACTGAACTTTGTATCCTTTGAATAATTAGTTTCTGGAGGGAAAAAAATTTCTGCTATCCCACTCAGAACAGAATACTTCAAAAGAAACAAAAGTTCACGTTTATCAAGTACCTTGCTTCATTTCAGTCTCCCCATAATTAAGTTCATAGATAACAGTTACTGGATGTGCTATCCCAGGTGGACAAAAGTGATATGGATGTAGCTGCAAAATGCAATTAGTTTCAACTTATTGGCAGAACAGATCAAATTCAAGAATAGAGATCTTTTAGGATTAAAAAAAAAAAAAGTTCAGGAACAAAAATAAAAAATAAAATTCAGTAAGCCTAATTAATAATTATTATATAAATTGAATGCTCAATCAAGAACCTTGTCAGCATGAAACTATGTCCTGGCTTTCCTGAAAGTGTTATTGCCAGAACTATACAGAGAATATGTATCTCTTAGATAGAGGATAAGGACTAAATAAGTGATTTTAAACGTAAATAACAAGCTAATGTTATAAATCAAGATTCCCTAGTATCAGATTCTAGAGTTCTCCATGGACCGGGCCGGGTTCAGGCCAGGCCAAGTAAAAATTTTAGGCCCATTTTTAGCCCCAGCCCGGCCCAAAAATGGGTCTAAAATTTTACCCAAGTCCAGCCCGAATAAAAATGCTAAAACCTGCACCCGGCCCGTATTAATTTTTTTTTATATAAAAAAAATATAATACACCAAATACACTAAAAACGTTAAAATAAATGTTTCCTAACAAATGAAAAAAAATTTAAAAAAATATACTTAAATAACACTAAGGTAAGTGCAACTTAGCAAGCAAATACCTCTAAGATAGTAGTAAAATTAATAATAAAACAAGAGTTATACAATATCCAAACAATAACAACAAAATAGTAGTAATATAATAGCGAAATGATAGCAAAACAATTAAAAAACAGAGGCAAAACAGTAAAAATCAGCAGCAGGTTTTTCTTTTGCAAATTCAAGCCCATTTTTCGGGCTGATAAACCCTCCCACTTTTTGGGTGGCCCAGCCCATGGACAAGTCTATATCAGATGCATATGGTGTCAAAGCAAATTGTGGCTTGGAATTTCATTCGGTTGTACTGGAGTGTAACACAGCCTGTTCAGCTTAAAATTCTGTGGCTTTTAACACTCAACCTTCAAAAACTTAGTTCAGTATATAGATTATATAGATTTGAAACGTATTTTTGAGTGAGTTAGTAAATTCTTTAAGAAGATGGTGAAACTGGAAAGCTTTACCTAAGTTGAACAACCAGAAGGCAGAATGCATGACACGAAATTTCACAATCTAGCAGAAAACACCTCAATGGGGAAGAAACAGGAAAACAAAGGTGGGAATCAAGGTAAAAGAAAATATCATGTATATCACTTTCTGAAGAAGATATATGGAGTCATAAAGACCCTACTAATGATATGTAGAATGTTACCTCTGGATGCTGTGTTAACAAATAAGGCAAGTTCATTTTCTTCATAGAAATTAACTGGTCAATTAACCCAGGGATGATTAATTTTGAAATAGCATGCATCAACGGGATGCCCTGGACTGCATAACAGAGTACTTCTAGCTTGAAATCCACAATCAAAAGTCTAGTTTCATCCATAGCTGATAGGAGGAAATGCATTTAGTGAGGGAGACAAAGAACTTGACTAGGAACTTGTGAGTATAAAACAGGCTTAGATGAGATAAACAAACATAAGTAGCAACTTCAGTGAAATTGAAAGCAATACCTGGAAAGTATTCTACAGCAGGTGCACTGCATTTTGGAGACTTTTCAGATCTATTAAGCAGAACACTTATTTGGATTATATCTGCATTCTATGCAGAAACATATTTCACAAAAACTAATACCAACAGCCATTGCAATAGATGCAGTGGAACACATTATAAACAAGCTACCGAAAGGAGAAAAAACAGAAAAACAATAACAACCCTATCAGTAAAAGTATGACATGGGATAATTCCTATGTTAATTTCTTTACCTCAGCAGAAAACAACTGTGAAGTAGATTTACTTTTTAAACAAAAGTGTGCACATCGTAAAAGCTTTTTCTCAGAATTATGAGCAGCTTCATCCAAAAGCTCAATGTTTGCTACAGCTGCATCAAAATCCAAGTCTGAACCACAAAGAATGACAGGTTGAACTACATCTAAAGAAGCTCTATTTGATGCTTCAACCAGATACACAACATTTGGATCTTTGAACTTAGCAACAACTGCTTCAATTGCACGCAAGAAAATACTCTCCGCATCTGAATTCATTAAGAATCTTGTCCCATTAGAATGCTAAGAGGAAATAAAAGAACAAGTTCAAGCATAAAATTTCAAAGGAAATTAATTACAGAGATATTTCCAACAAGTACATATGCATTATGCATGAAAATTTCATGTCCAGATCCGCAGCCAACATGGTAGAATAACAGACCTGAGAAATCCTTCCACATCTGTTACCTCTAAGCTTAATGAATAAATGCTTATGCTATGTTACTTAGACTCGAGTGTTTCAGCCTTTCAGATACAGGTACATGTCCCACACAAATGTGTATTTCATTTTGAGTTTTTACGTATATTTGGAGGGTCATATTCATACCATGTTAGAATGTGTCAGACATAGATGTCAAACACCAGTACTTCAAGAAAAAAAGAAAAGTCAAAGGCAACATAGCTTTTGTATATAGCACACAGAATCTCCACATAAAAATCACTGTCACCTCTAAGTTCACCATCTCTAATTGGACTTAACTAGCCCCAAATACATTGCTAATATTATCTGCTCTAATAAAATCCCTCTTTCCATAAGCAACAACTATAAAATCACCAATACTCCATTACCAACAATCCTAAGGAATACTTGACAATTTCAGGTTTTCAGCATTAAACAAAACACCCGTATCAATTGACTTCAAACTGCCATAAACGGCTTAGCTGATTCGACAAGCATTGAATTATTATAGAGAAGTAGTACTTAATAATTTCAACCACAATAAAAAATGACTAAATGCACGCATTTAAGCTAAACACAGATAAAGTGATAAAGAAAAGAGGCTACCAGAGGGCTTGTTTACAGGATAACAAACAGGCAATTTAATTGGAAGCTGGCAGAGTAGTAAACAACCACTCTCCCAAACGAATTTCTCAGGATTATCACCGTACAAAACAGGATTAACCAACTCGAAGCTCGTCGAACTCTCTGTCTCCGATAAAAAGAAACGAATATCCCCGGTATCCGGATCAGCAACAGCTCCGATCGTCTCTTCATTTTCCAGTCTTGTTGTTCCAGTTAAAAGTTTCTTCAATTTCCGAGCAGCTTCAACAGCCCTCGCCGCTGTCTTTTCGGGATCGGATTTTCCAACAATTAACGCTCCAATTACATCGAATCCTTTCAAGAGTAGCGTCCTGATTTCCTCTGTTCCAGTCGGAATCAAATGATGGAACTTTTGGTTAAAAGAAATCAAATTAAAATTGAAGTTTAGGTTTTTCCAAAAGGGAGTTTTGATGCTTACCTGATTCCTTGGGGAAATCCGGGCCAGAGGAATTGGAATGGATGCATCTGAAGGTGGAGATGATAGTGAGTGGAGGGAAAAATGGGGATCCGATTAACCATTGGAGATCCGATTCATTTCGGGTGATCAACAGCTTAGGGCACTCGATTCGTATGCTTCTATTGTTCTTCTCCATGGACTAGAATGGATTCAATTTTCAAACCCTCCAGAAATTGATGTCACCTTGTTTGGGCGGGGCTTTAAACACGATATATTTATGGATTCCGCTTCGACTCTCTTGACCAAAAGAGACTCCTCTCATCTCTTATTAATCATCCCGTCGGGGTACCATAATACATTTCATGGTTAGTTGTCTCATTACTATAGGATTAAAATCAATTTAGTTGATGTCCGCCTTAATTATTTTCACAAATTATAAAATAAGAAATAATTTTATTTTTATAATATTCAAAATTAATCAATAAATAATTTAACATTACTTTTGAGAAGTTTAATTTAAGATTTTATTTATTTAGTATTTTTGTAATAAATAATTATAAAAAGTTAAAAGGTCTATTTTAGACATGATGGTTAAGACTTAAAAAATAAGTTAATTTAAATTATATTTAAATTCATTAATATTACGAACATGGAATATCAAAAGTTTACAAAGACCCAAATAAGTTTATCCATCATCATTGTATCAATGTCTTTGGCCTCCTCTATAATAGTCAGTTTAATTGCAAAACATTTGGAGAGAGACCTCAACACTTTGTGCACCATCTTTGCATTCAAATACTCCTCACCAAAAGAAAATGATTGGTTAGAAATATCATATAATTTAGCATAGAATTCAAAGAGAGATTCCTCCAGCACTTTAAGAGTTTTGAACTCGATTGTTAATATTTGGAGTTTGGACTATTTGATAGTGAAAATCTCTTTATGTACAATCTTTAAAATTGTCCAAGCTTCTTATGCAGTAGTGTATTTAGAGATCCTTCTAAATTCTTAAAGATCCACACCATTGAATATAACATTCAAGACTTTTGGGTTTACATTAGCCAATTTATCTTCTTCTGTAGTCCATGTTGTTTTTGGTTTGTAAGTTTTCACACCACTAACATTAGTTGTAGAAGGCTCCCAACTAGTTAACACAACCTTCCAAACTTTCTCATCTAGAAACTTGACAAAGGCCCTCATCTAAGCTTTTTAATTGGCATAATTGAAGCCATAAATTAAGCTACCTTCCATCTCTAAGCAATTCAACAACATGATCTTTCACCTAATACATTAGCTTTCTAACTTCAATTCTAATTATTAGTCTTGAACTATTTGTCAATTGTGCATTAAGTTGCAACTAAATGAACAACTTAAAAAGAAAAAAATATGAAATGGATGAATTTTTATGTAATTTGAATCCCTTTCTTATGTCTACCTGACTTTTTTCAAAAGTAATCTACTACCAATTAATAATACGGGAAAGAATTGTATAAAATAATGACATCATATTATCTGTATCCCTTTCCAATAATTTTATGCCACATCAGTATTTTCATCCTGAATTTCAGGATTTTTTTATACAATTATTTCTCTCAATAACACAATATATGATTTAAGTTTAACTCATTCTCCAAGTTATATCTTCACTCCTATGCATTATCTAAGATCACTCTCTCTGCTAAAACTTTCCCCTAAACAAATTTAACTAAAACTCTCTCTACTAACAATTGTTAAAAGCAACGTTAAAGTTGGGACAAGGCACCTACATTTCCCTTTTCTTAACAGCAGTGTCCCTAGATTCTCTCCACCGCCCCAACCCTAAACGCTAACCATGGCTCTCACCGTTTCCAGAACCGCCACTGGCCGCGAGTTCAAAGTTAAGGACATTGCCCAAGCCGACTTTGGCCGCCTGGAAATCGAGCTGGCCGAGGTCGAAATGCCGGGACTTATGGCTTGTCGCGCTGAGTTCGGTCCAACCCAACCCCTCAAAGACTCTCGCATCACCGGTTCCCTCCACATGACTATCCAAACCGCCGTCCTCATTGAGACCTTAACCGCCCTTGGCGCTGAAGTCCGCTGGTGCTCCTGCAACATCTTCTCCACGCAAGACCACGCCGCCGCCGCCATTGCTCGTGACTCCGCCGCCGTCTTTGCATGGAAAGGAGAGACCCTCGAAGAATATTGGTGGTGCACAGAGAAAGCTCTCGACTGGGGCCCCGGTGGCGGACCTGATTTGATAGTCGACGATGGTGGAGACGCCACGCTTTTGATCCACGAAGGGGTTAAGGCGGAGGAAGAGTATGAGAGGAGCGGCAAGTTGCCGAATCCGAATGAGACTGAAAACGCCGAGTTTCAAATCGTTTTGAGTATTATCAAAGAAGGATTATTAATTGACCCCAAAAGATATACAAGGATGAAGGACAGATTGGTTGGCGTTTCAGAGGAAACTACCACTGGTGTTAAAAGATTATACCAAATGCAAGCTAATGGGACCCTTTTATTCCCCGCCATTAATGTCAATGATTCTGTTACAAAGAGCAAGGTAAGGATTTATTGGTTGTAATTTGTATTTGTTTTGATTGAATTATGTGTTTTTAGGCTTAAGAAAGTTCGGGTTTTGTGTTAAATGCAGTTTGATAACTTGTATGGATGTCGACATTCACTGCCTGATGGTCTTATGAGAGCTACTGATGTAATGATTGCTGGAAAAATTGCTGTTGTTTGTGGTTATGGAGATGTTGGAAAGGGTTGTGCCGCTGCTCTTAAGGCAGCCGGAGCTCGTGTGATTGTGACCGAAATCGATCCCATTTGCGCTCTTCAGGCTTTAATGGAAGGTATTCCGGTTTTGACATTAGAAGACATGATTGCTGAAGCGGACATTTTTGTGACTACCACTGGAAATAAGGATATTATTATGGTTAGTCATATGAAGCAGATGAAGAACAATGCGATCGTGTGCAACATCGGTCATTTCGATAATGAGATTGATATGCTTGGTCTTGAGACTTACCCAGGTATCAAGCGGATCACTATCAAGCCTCAAACTGATCGATGGATCTTCCCAGGGACTAATAGGGGTATCATTGTGCTTGCGGAAGGACGACTTATGAATTTGGGGTGCGCAACCGGGCATCCGAGTTTTGTGATGTCTTGCTCGTTCACAAACCAAGTGATTGCTCAGCTCGAGCTGTGGAAGGAGAGGGGAAGCGGCAAGTATGAGAAGAAAGTCTATGTTTTGCCCAAGCACTTGGATGAGAAGGTTGCGTCACTTCATCTTGGGAAGCTTGGAGCTAAACTTACTAAGCTCACTCCTGACCAAGCTGCATACATCAGTGTCCCTGTTGAAGGTCCTTATAAACCTCCTCATTACAGGTACTAGAACCATAGATGTACTGGCACGAACCATAGTTATGGGTGATGTTGGAGGATGTTTTCCTATTGCGTACTCTGTTGTATCTTTTCATGTTTCCTTGAAAGGTATCCAAAATGCAGTCTCTTTTATATCAATTTTGGGATTGTAATCAGTTTGCATTTGGCATTTATCCCTATCAAACTGTTCAACAAGATCAATTCATCCCACTTTATGAATGTTAAATGATAAATAAAAGTGGGTTTTGAACTTCATTAATATGGCATGACACATCCGACATTAATTGCTTTTGCTTTATATAACGACTCTGTACTGTCCATGCTCTCTACTTACATTACATGATCAAGATTTTGTTCTAATATATCTATATACTTGCAAAAATGTGCAAGACAATAGACATTTAATATTTTGAAGCTTCCAAGAGTCCTCTACAAACTTGCTGCAAATGCCACATAGGGCAAGAAGCTACTTGGCTGTGGAACAAGGAAGAACCCAATCCACCAATGGTTCTTGAGTCAGCTGCCAAGCCTGCAGTATTCATGGATTAGACTATAAACGGTTGAGGATTTAGATTAGAGTGTCAGCAAGAAACTTCCAATAGTTTTGGCTTTTATATGTTTGTGACAAGTAACAAATAGGAACTTATAGAGACTAAAACACAAGACATCCATTTGTGTTGTGTTTTCAGCACTCATATATGGAAGGACAGTGTAGGTGATGAAATATGTAATGGTATTCACCTAAGCACCATCATGCATATTTCGAAAATGAAACAAGTAACATTTCTACATACATTCTTACCTATCCTTGTCAGAGCAGTAAAATGCATAGGAGTCATAGGAGCAAAGGGGGTTCTCGAAAGATGACAGCCTGGGAATAGATAAAAACAAGTTTGTTTTCTTCTTGGTTACTTGATGAAATCATTTTAGCACTGTGAGACAAATGCGCCTTCTTCTTAGCCCTCAATGCTCTAGGGAAACAGTTTGGTTGATAATCAGGCTTTTGAATGAAAGAATCTGGCATTCATAGTCTCTTCCTTCCACTTCTGAAGGATAAACTACATATGCAGGTATCAAAGATGTATCATCTTGTAATGGTCCACCTAACGGGGTCGCCCCTGTGCTCAGAATGTTACCTTCACTATTTCTGAAAGCTGTAATGAGTTCCCTTCCATGAGGACCATTATGAGGTCCCTCACTTATCTTTAAATATGATAATCGAACCACATTAGAATCTTTGGGAAGTATCTTTGTTTGGTCTGTTATCCTCACCAATCATTTATCAATCATAATCTCATGTATTGTTGTTTAACACATTTGAAGAGTTGTAAGACGTTAAACATAATTTTCAATCAAAATATGTCAACAAATATGACAAATTGCATAATGCGTAAATTGCAACCGATAGTATTAACATATGATTTTTTGTATCATAAGTTAATGTTTGTAAAACTACAAAGGATTTTTAAATTTATAATAATGAATTACTGCTCCTTTGGATCAGTCGGTATCATTTCAAGTTTAAAATGCTCTACAACTCAAATTTCTATCGGAGTTTGAAGGTTTAGTGAACGTACTGGAACCTAAAAAAACCCAAAGTGCTAATTACTTCTTCTTTTTTACCTTCTTCCACTTATCGCTATTACTTATTTAATGTTTAATATAATTTTAGTTTTAATGTAAGCCTTATTTGATTGACTATGAAAAAAACTAAATCTAATTGATAGAATTTTTTTTTTTATAAAAAAGTGTAGAAAATAATTAGAAGAAAAGACATATTTATCAACATTTTTAATTAATTAATTTTATTTATTTTAATATTATGTTATTTTAAAAAAAATTAGGGTTAAAAATCAATTTTGTTTAGGAGAAGGTGAAATGTTTAAAAATTAAGAATAAAATGTGAATATATATTTATTAAACAATGGAATTATATTCAATAATTAATTTTAAATAATATATGAAATAATTTTATAACTTAAATTCAATAGTTAAAATTTCAACACTTTTTTTTTTCATTTTATCAAACAACACTTAAGATATTATGTTATAATTTTAATATATATTATTTAATATAATATAAATATTTTTAATAATTTCATTTTTAATATAAATTACAAATTAAAATTATAGTTTAGCATAAATATAAATATAAATATAATTATATTTTTAATTTTAATTTTAATTTTAATATAATTTATAATAGTTTTTAATCATTTATTATATATACATTTTAATTTAATGTCTATAATAATCTTTTTACATTCTCATATCATCGTTATAGTTGCATTTAAATTCAAATATATATCCTATCAGTAATTTTAATTTAACCGATATAAATCTCATTGTTACAATAATTGATCTCACTATATCACTATTTTTTAATCTAAGTCGAGTTAATCTCATCGTCCCTCCGGATTATTAATTTAAAAAATTTAAAGTAGGAATGAAGTTTATTAACAAAAAGTAATGGAATATTTCATTTCCTTAATATATAAAATAAAATTGCACGGCCGCTGGATATTTATCACAAGATTTGAATTTGTTAAAAATTGTTAACAGCAACGTCAAAGTTGAGACAAGGCTCCTACATTTTCACCATGTTTGGTTGGGTGTAATGGCATTCCGTGGGCCCACCTAATCACCCGTTTGGTTCAATGGAATGCCCTATTACGGGCTTATTCCATTACGCGTCTATGCCAAAAATTAGCTGATTTCTGGGGGATTTCTATTCCCTTCCCAGACCACCGTTTGGCTATTCCTTTTCATTTTTCACCCTCCCAACTCAAGAGCCCCAAAAACAAGAGCAAACAGAAGCTGCTAGCAAAGCCACCCTACAAGGCTCACCCTCTGAATGGCCATTCAGAGCATGGTAGGAATGCCGAAAGATTTTTTTTCATTTTTGCCCTCATTGTTTCATCATCATCTCCTTTCTCTGCAGCTTTCAACTATAGCCTCCATGTTCACTATGTTCTCCATTTACAAAGCCCTAAACACCATTGCCCCTCACCGTCTGCATTTCTTTTACTTTGTTTTTCATTTTCTTCTTTCCTAAAGTTTAGTTTAGTAAAGTTTTTTCAAGTCGTGATGAATCAAAATCCTCATCTATTTATTTTGTGATCGTCTTTTGATATTGAAGAAAGCATTACCTCTTTTTCTTCTTTGTTTGAATTTAGATTATTTTCTATGCTTTAATTTTGGTTTCTTCATCTTTGATCTAAGCCCTAAATCAAAAGCCCTCAAGCCTCAATCTTCTGTAGAACCACATTAATAGCTTGCTTCCCAAAATATTTAGACCGTGGAACAACAAAGATAATTCATTAGCTTAATGAAATTGTATCTCTTATATCAACCTAAAATGAAGGTAAAAGTTGTGTGCGAGAAGTTGTATGACTACGTCCGATACGATCTCAAAGAAATAGCTTTCCCTTCTTCATTGCACCGAGCCTCCCCACATAAAAAGTGCATAAATTGACTTGGCACGAGCGCTTCTTGGTACTTTTCTTTCCCAATTTCTCTTCCGCAGTAAGAGTTTTGTTTGCTTATTGATTTACTGGTTTTAATGATAAATGTCATTGTTAGATTTTGGGTTTCCCCCCTTCCTTTATATAATTGTATTTTTTGATGGTTTATGTGATGGAGAAGCTATATTAGAACTGGATTGTAGTTTAGATATTATTTCCAATTTAAAGAGCATGGCTCTTTCCTTCGACCTTGGAGGATATTGGTGAGGAACTTTACTTTGTGGTTTCTTATCTTGAAATGTTCAAATGTATAAGTTGTCTGTAATGAATCAAGAAGTATATAGCATGACTTGCAAAATATACGGCATATTATATGTGCAATAAACCGTTAGATTCGTGCTTGAGACATCTTATGGAGGTCAAGGAACAAAGTCCCGTAATGCTTGAGTTCAGTTAGGTTTTCATTTCAATTTCCTTTTTAGTAGAACTTGTCTGGAGGTAGTATGGAATTTATGCTTTGATTTCTTTTTCCCCTTGTTTGCTCGTAGTCATCTGTGACTCGCATTTTGTTTTATTTTGTTGTTGCTTTGTGTTCAAGTCTTATATTTTACACTTCCATTGGCATATTTTTGGTGAATCCTTCTTCACCAAGCCAAGGTTTAGTTGTTAAGGAAGATATTAAATTTTCGACTAAAATTTTTTAGGCCAAATTTCACTCCTCTCACCCTTTTCTCTCTCTTATATTCCTAGTATTATAGTTTATTTTGTTGAATTTTACATTGTTTTGATGTTGTATATGGAAATGATTTAATAGCGATTGCTTTGCAGAGGAGGGATAGAGACTTTGAGGCCTGCTTTACGAGGTTATACATGACAAGGGCTTCTGCATATAGAGATGCTCTTAAGAGTTTCATAAAAGGATATCAAGAAGGTATCCAGCAGATCATGGAGAAAAAGGAAGATTCTTCTAAAGCACAAAGAAGAAGGCAATCATGATAAAAATTCAACTTGATGGTGATAAGTGCATAATCGAAGATGCATGTGAGTACTTCTCCAAATATACCTATTGTAGATACAAGTTTAGAGATTTAGTGGAGTGGGTTGGTATGAAATCACAAGAATGATACATGTCCCGAGAATTTTCTGTATTGAGAAAGTGACCTTTAGAAACTACAAATATAATGGGAATCTCCATTGACAATGGTGATGCTCTTTCCTTCTTGCCATTTCATGTTTATTAATTTTTGTTGTAGTTTAGTATTCTACGTGCTTGAGCTTGGAGAAATGTAAAAGAACCTTAATGCTTTATGTCTTTGTTAAGTGCAATCAAGAATTACTTAGATATCTCACGCTAACCGCTTGATGATCTAGTCCGATGAATGAGTTTCAATCTGCTCATTTTTGCTACTTCTAGTTTCAATACATTAACTCTGTTAATCTTAGTTTGAGGTGATGTGAATGTGGTTAATTATTTCTTTGCTGCTTATGGATTAGTAAAATAGCTTGATCTGTTAATTATTGATGCTTTTGAGTAAATTCAGTTTGGTAAATGGATTCGATCTGTTTGTGGAATCTACTGTCTTGGATCGAGTAGCTCTTGAATTATTTTCTATTGCTCTCTATCTACTCGATAGTTTGTTTCTTTGGAGCTTATTGTTACTCAAGGTACCAAGATTGCTTTAGAAGGATTTACACATACTGTGTGTTTGAGATCTCAATGGATGATCTTCAAGGAGAATGTGTTCATTAGGATCCATTACTTCATACTTCGTGTGGTGCTACATTGCACGATCATGTTTCATCATCTAATTAATGTCACAAGTTCGAATATGTAAGGTGGATCAATTTCTGGACCATCTTATATATGGTATGGTCAATGAAAGCAAAAATGCTAACGTTATCGAGGCGTCTTTGCTAGATTTAGTTGGTATTGTTTGTGTGTGAAAAGCTAGTATTCTAACAGTCTAGCTTCCACGTTTTTTGTTCTAACTCTAATAAACTTAGTTATGTTGGTGAAAAGTTAATTGCTTAATAGATTAGCTATGAAAAGCTTATAGATTAACACTTAGCTTTCAAGAAAAGAAATTGAAAGGAAATTATTTAGATTACCTATAAAAGTCCTGGAATTTGATTTGAAGTAAATGTGCAAAGCAATTGTGAGTTGTAGACTTCAAGGCTTAATCCTACATTGGAGACTATCACTAACATGGATATGATATGACAAGTAATACATCTCTTTGTTGATTCTTTCCCATTATTTAGCTCTTTGTACATTAATAGCATTTTAACAATGAAAGATGATGGTATTCTGTGTTTATTAACATGTAAAAGGGTATCAAAACATGGTTGTTCATTATGTTTTATCATTGAATTTAATTGTTAAGGCTTGTTTCATTTATATTGTTATCAGTGCATGTCTTATTCATTGAGAATACGGCATGTGAGTTTGAACATTTGACAATAGTTCCCATTTCTTTCTTCTCGGGGGCCAATACATAGATAAGGGTTCTTTAGGGCTTTCCAAAAGTCGATTATTGTTAATCATTCATTCATCTTTTTCTATATTGATATTTATATTTTTATAATTAATTTTAAATGTAATATTTTGTATTAAACAATCGCACATATTCCCATTGATTTGATGAATTAAAGTAGAATAGTTTATACGTATGTGGTGTTTAATATTTTTCTGTCACAATTTAAATGAAATGAGAATGTGAAATGTAACATTATAATGCTTGTTATATGTGACAAAGTATCAACTAAAATTATTACATAACTCATAAATTAACATTTAAATTATATCATTATTTCTATTTTAGTGTCTAATTTTTTTTAATCACAAGCTATTTATTACTTCTAATACTTCGTTTTTTTTGTAGAATAATTAAATTATTTGATTCACTAATAATATTTTAGCACATTAAATATGTATTGCAGTTTAAAAATAATAAAGTAGGTTATATATTATTTCTATAATGTTATATATTATGATTTTTTTAATTCATATAATATTTATATTAAGAATGTTATTAAATTATATATTATTTTATTAAATTGTATTTAATAATAATTTTATTAAAATTTAATAACAATAACAATAATCATCTTCCTGGTTGGAAATGTTCTGTTGCTGATGGACGAGTTCTTCGAGATGCTATTAGTAGGAGACATGGACAAATATATATTTTGATTTTTTAATTCATATAATAATAATTATATTAAGAATGTTATTAAATTATTTTTTATTAAATTATATTTAATAATAATTATGTTAAAATATGATTAAATTATTTATTATTTTTATTAAATTATTTTTAATAATAATCTTATTAAAATTTAATAACAATAACAATAATCATCTAACTAAAAAAAATTTTACTAAGGGTATTCTGATCATTTTAGTTTTTTTCCTTATGCTATTACAACATCATTTCATTCAACCAAACACAAGAATTCTATTACAGCTTTACTCCATTTCATTCAACCAAACAGTTAAATTACTTATTACAGCTCTATTCCATTACACATCTATTCTATTACAGCTTTATTCAATTACAGCCACATACGTACCATTCCTTCTTCTTTGTAGCAGTGTCCCTAGATTCTCTCCACCGCCCCAACCCTAAACGCTAACCATGGCTCTCACCGTTTCCAGAACCGCCACTCTCCACCGTCTCGGGTAAGATTTTTTCGGGCCCGGCCCTAATTTTTTTTAATTATACTGACCAGTGACCTCCCCTCCCCTTTTTCCCAAATCAGTTCCTAAAAGAAAATCCCTAAGTGCCGCTGCCCGTCGATAGCAGTCCCCACTCCGTCTCTTGCTTCCTCTGTAGCCGGCGCCCATCACCGTTGCGTTGTCCCGCTCGTTCTTCCATCAAGACACTGTCTTCGTTCCGGCCAAGCTGCTGCTTCCTCTGTCGCCGGAGTTCACCAGTGCCATCGCCTTCTCCTTTCCAGCCTTCAGCCGTCGCCGTCCCGCTGTGCGGCCGGTCAATCTCATCCAATTCCAGGTATCTTCATGGCTTCTATAGACAATTGGTTTTTTTTTCTAAATCCCTAACAGTAACAAAGAAAATACCACCAAATTTTCCTCCGGTCACCACCATCATCGTTCCATAGGCAGTTAGGCACTCTATTTTTGCAGATCACCCTTTAATAGAAAAACTAAAAAAGGCCCATAACCCGGAAAAAACCGCTCGAACACGGTTCATGAGACAATACAATAGAAACCTAGTCCCTGCAATTCAAGAGAAACTATGTTTTTTTCAATCTCTTCTATTTTCAATCCTACTTGTCCTCGAAGCTGTCAGTAAATCAAATTTCCTTTTTGGGTTTTTGCTTCTTTACTTTATTGATTAATCGGTGAGTTCTTTTCGTTCTTCAATCACTTAATGCATCGTTTTGTTTTTTTAATGTTTAATGTTATATTGGATTCATTGTTAAATATTGTTTCTTTGGTCTATTCTTTGAATGAGAGATACATGGATTTTAAGTTTTGAATTCAGTGTTGAAGTGTCTCAAAAGCTTGAATTCCCAGTTATTTAAAGGTTATTCAACTTTACTGGAGTTAACTATTTAGCCCTAGAATAGGAGTAATCCATGGATTAGAAAGCTATGAACTTTTTTTTTCCCATTGATGTAGGGTGTTGGAGATTCATACTAATTTACACGTGATTTAAGTTTTTAGAAAAAATGGGTAATTGTCAAGGGCCAGAATGGGATTGATCCTAGTTCTCAAGACTCAAATTATTTACTCTTATACCAAACTATGTCAGCTAGATTGATTGTTAGCATTAAAAAGAATCCGAAGGACACAATGTCGAAGGAAGATAGTCGAGCTATAGGAGAAAGCATTATAAGCACATGATAAGTTGTATTCTCAAATAAGAACTGATAATTGTTTTGTTTGATCTTTTATTATATTTGGGTCAACTTAAGTTTTAATTCTTTTTTTGCACTTTAAATTTGGGCATTTAAGATTATAAATGTTTGAATTTGTTTCTTTATGTGGAAAAAATTTGAGATTGCTGGTTCTTTTTCCTTTTTAGTACCTTCAATTATGACCCACCAGCTCTTACATCTTTTGTTTGTTTCTTTCCTCTTTATTTTCAAGGTGTTTCTTTCTTCTTCTTTTTTCAATTATTGCTTGTTACCATCCATTTCCAACTATCAACTAATGTAATTTAGTAAGCAACTAAAGCTAAATTTTAATACGGGTCGGGTCAGGCTAAACCCAATTAAAAAAAGGTACTATAAAATCAAGAGAGCTTTGTGTCTTTGCTCAGTCTTCTTTTATCTTCTCCTTTCAAGTTTCAACTCATAATATTTTAGTGATCCCTTTCGAGGGATTCATTGGTTTCCTTTTTACTTTTGCAAATTTTTTCTCTCTCTCTTTTTTTTTTTTTTTGGGTTTAATTTTGTTTATTTTCCTTTTTTCTCCTCATGGTCATCTTCTTTTTCGATTTCTCCAGCAATCCTAACCCTAGACCTTTTGGCAGTATCTTAATCAAACTGAAAGAAGATGCAACAGCAAAGGCTAAAGCAGCAACATGCTCTGATGCAACAGGTGTACCCAAATCCCAGTCTCATGGGTAGTCCTCAGGTTCTTTTACTTCTCTGTGTTTCTCCTTCAATTGAGGTTGTCAGTTTCTATTATTGAAGTTCATTCCTTTCTCATTCCACTTGGGGTTGTTAAATTCATATATTTCGTCTTCCAATTTGTTTGCTTGCTAGTATTAATTAGTGAAATATTTGGAGCTTTTTTTCCTCGGATGATTTTCTGGTTTCTTTGGAAATTATACGAGCAAAATAGAAAATTTGCTTGATACTAAAAAACTAAATTGGATTGAAAAAACTGTCCTTTTTTTACCTTTATTTTTTTTTAATTTAAAATGTGCAGATAGAGCCTATCTCGAGTGGAAATCTTCCTCCTGGCTTTGATGCATCTACTTGCCGTAGTGTGTGAGTTTTGCTTAGTTCATTCTTTAAAAAAAAAATTATCATCTTTGGCCATTAATTCATAATGTATCTTTTGCATGTATATGTAGTAAAAAATCTTAGTCTCAATTTTTCTGTTTATGTCCTGTTTCGTGGTTAATTTTTTATCATTTACTTAATCTTAAATTTGCAGATACGTAGCAAATATTCATCCCCAGGTCACGGAACCCTTTCTGCAAGAAGTTTTCTTGAGTACTGGTCCTATTGAAGGATGCAAACTTGTTAAGAAAGATAAGGTCATCTTTTTGATGCTTTGTTTTCCCAGTTTTAATTTGATATTCAGGGTTTCATCAACTTGTTATTTGCATTTTTGGGGGGTTCTTGGTTCTTGCTTGTATCATTGCTAATAGAATGGGCTTATTGTTATTTGCTTTTAACGCAGGCAACCTATGGTTTTGTGGACTACTTTGATCGCCGATCAGCTGCCCTTGCTATTGTCACTCTTAATGGAAGGCAGCTGTAAGTAATAATATGAACTCTTAGTAGAATGGACTTATATTTGCCTTTTCCCTTGTCCTATACTTTTAACATATGGCATTCTTTGCAGATTTGGGCAACCTATTAAAGTTAATTGGGCATATGCTAGCAGCCAGAGGGAGGATACATCAGGTTCGTAGATGTGCACCCATGGGTTCTACCCAGTTGTATTATATCTATGTATTTCATCAACAACTTATGCTATTTCTACTTTGGCATTCAGGTCATCACAACACTTTTGTTGGTGATCTCAGCCCTCGAGCTCAATCCCTACTCCTCCAAATGGCATCCTTAGCTTCTAAGCTCTTTGAAGTTTCTCCGAATCGAGCCACTTGGGTTTCGGCTTTTCGTGGGTCTCTGCCTTCTTTCCTTTCTTCACAGATGCAATCAATGCCTCCTCCTCTTGAATCCACCCCTACTTCCACTAAAGAAGTCATCTCGTTGTTTGCTTCCCTCCAAACCCAGCTCTTCGAAGCAGTAGGCCAGCTCCAAGAAATCCTGGACCTTCAAGATGCTAAGCAGAAAATTGCCAGGGAAATTAGGTTTAAAGATGGTGCAGTCCTTGCTTTTGCTAATAAACTTAAGGAGGCAGAGCAGGTTCTCGATGTTCTAGTTGATGATTATTCCAGTTATCGGAAGCCGAAGAGGTTGAAATTGGAGGATAATGGTGTGAAGGATGCTGCTGCTGCTGATGGTGATTCTTGTACCACTACAGTTGCATCTTGTTTGAATTTGTCAGATATTTTGTCGTATGCACATCGGATTAGTTACACTACTTTTGCACCTCCTGAGTTTGGCGCCGGACAAGCACCGCTTCGTGGGGCGCTCCCCCCTGCACCACAGGAGGAGCAGATGCGTGCTTCTCAGCTTTATAACTTTGCTGATCTCGATGTTGGTTTACCTAAGACAGCCGAGACTAAGGAGAAAACTGTCGAGGCTATCATTGAGCCACCGCCTGCACAGCCTGCAGATACCAATCCGCTGGCTAATTTGGCTGCCCTTCAGGGCTTGCTTCCACCAAATTTTACAGTTCCAGCAGGCTGGAAACCCAATATGCCTGTGGAGTTGCCAGCCAACTTGCCAGTGCCACCACCAGGATGGAAGCCTGGGGACCCAGTGCCACTACCTCCATTGGACTCCTTGTCTATACCTAGGATGGAAGGGCCGAACATGCGGCCTGTTCCACCTCCAGGGTTGCATAAGCCACCTGAGCCAATTCAGGTGCGACATGTTGAGCTCGACATTCTTGATCCAGATGATGATAGCAGTGATTATAGTAGTGATGATGGAAGCTCTGATGATGAAGATTGATGAATTGGTGGTCTGAAATTCTTGGAAGTAAGTGTACTTGCAACTTATAACTCTTATGTTGAGAAACGAAATCGAACTCGAGTTTCAATCATTTACCTCTTTGCTATCGTTTCTTGTCACTAACTGAATAGAAAATGAGAAGGTACTAGGCTTTGTTTTACACTAACATTCAGTGTCCTGGTAAAGAGATAGATAATGAATTCTTTGAAGCATCATTCTTCATTAGGAATTCATTGATTTCCCACTAGAAGAACTAATTAGTGGTATATATAAAACTGCTAGAAGTGTCACTGTATTATTGGTATGCGATTTGAATAAAGAGGTATACATAAATATATGAAAGTTGCCATAACTTGGTAATTGCATGATAGAGAGGATCATTCTTTCATTGAAGGAAACTGTGTGTGAAGTTACTTAAAATTATATGGGGATTTGCAATTGCACCTGGTGTAGTAGTAAAATATGTACTTTAACATGATTGATTCTCCACTAACCTAAGCAAGGTTTTGTACTAGTTTTAGACCCTTTCAAGTTAAGCTCATTTGACTAGGGGCATATTTGATCGAAATTCCTTTTATTTTTTCTCTTTTTTCATTTAACGTACTTTTATTAATACAAAAGATAGTATCTTCTCAATATTTGAGCATTAACCCAAAAAAAATAAAAATTTAGGCCACACTTCATAGTTTATTTTATATACATATTTCCTTGTGGAATTTTTAAATTTCAATGGTTGTATATCAAATATTTTCTTTAAAAAAATAATATTTAAAAAAGTAATTATTCTATCCATCCACATGATGTTAAGTGTTTTTTTTTAATTATTTAATTAAATTTAAAAACAATTGACATCAACCCAAACTTGTTTTTTTTGTGGAGTCTTTTTACTTTAGTGATAATATATCAGATAATTATCCATTTAAAAAATAAAAATCAAATAATTATGAATAGGGTTGATAGACCTCAAGGGTAAATATATATATATATATATTTATAGGTAATAATTGAGTAGGAATCAAATTGTTAAAGGATAATATATCATAATAATACCCTATAATATCTTATTAGGAATCAAATTGGTAAGAGATAGTATCTTATAATATCTCATTAGGTACCAAATTACTAAAAGATAATATCCTATAATAATATCTTATCAATATAAGATAATTTTTAATTTTGATTGAAGAATAAAAGAATTATGTATCAAATAATAATACATGGGGTCAATATAAGTTAGAAATTACTTATTTATTTATAGTTAATTAACTTTGTAAAGATAAATTTATATATGTTATTTTTAAATTTCAACTAATAGTTTTCATTAATATCTAAAAAAAAAAAATAGATTAATACTTTTTAAGTTTTTATTGTACCTAAATAGTTCTTGTTGGAAGAAGGGGGTAGCGGGTAGTAATTTGTTCATGTATTGAATTGAATTGATAATGGTGAGGTTAAATTAAGAATCGGTGGTCTAATTAAGATTAATTTAACTGGAATCAAGTTAATTTAAATATTTAGTTTTTTTTTTATAATTTATAAACTGAAAGTTTTATGTTTTTATAATTCTATTTTTGTTTCTTTTCTTATATTTTTAAATATTATTATTATTTTTTTTAAAAAAATAAAATTTTAATTTGTAATGATTAAACTATTGATATTGGTCTGACTAGTTTAATCATTTGTGATTGTTACAATATTGGTGTAAATAAAAACTTGAATAGATACAACATCAATGATTTAATTGACTAAAAGATTAATGATTTAAATTACTTATTTAAGTACAAAAAGAATTTGAAGGTAGATGTCTCTAAAATAAAAGAAATTTAAGTCAAATCTATTTGTCGAATAAATCATAAATGGGATGATAAAAGATTTGTATGAGTTTTTTTTTTTTTTTTTTTTTTTTTTAAATATTTGTCTTCATCTGTTCTAGGTTGGATTTGTGGAATCCTAAAACTTTTATCCCTTATTTTAAAAAAAAATAGATTTATATAAGAAAAAGGTAGATGTAATTAAATATAAATTAAAGAATGAAAGCATTTTTTAGCGAAATAAAGAATGAAGGGTTGTATGAGTTGAGTTACAATCGAATTAGATTAGTTGATTGATTCATTAAACCGGTGATTTTAAGAATTATTTTGAACCAATTAAAAATCAGGAATTATGAATTCAAAAAGTTGCGAAAATTTAAAAAAAGAAAAAAGATTTCAAGCTTTGTTTAGCATTGTTTTCAAGTCAAAAACATTTTTGGAATCATAGATAATTTTTGGAGTTAAACGTGTTTTTGTGGATTGAAGCACAAGCACTTTTTTTCTAGCTTTATGTTTGGAAAAAATGTTTTTTTTTTTATGTCAAATGACATTTTTAATCTTTATTTATTATTTTATGTAATATTTATATGGGATATAAAATTATTCTATTGAAATTTATTTCAAATATATAAATTATATATTTAAATTTATAATGGTTTTATTTTAATATTTAAAATATAGTTTATATATTTAAATTGGGTTTTTCAAATAATTAATATAAATTACTTAAAAAGATTTAAATTTCTTATTTCATATATTAAAATATTAATAATGAGTTACAATAAATTATTTTTTATATTTTGTTGAAATATAGTAATATAACAAATTTAGACTGAATTTAAATGTTTGTTTTTTTTTACTTTATTATATCAAGTCTAAAATAGACAATTTATTTCTTAAAAGTATTTTTTGACAATAATTTTAAATATTTAAATCTTAAATCAAACATTTTAAAAGCGCTTTTAAAAAAACAGTTCTAAACTAGAAAGAAAAGAGGGGTATCGACAAGAGGATTTGGAAAATGTCTAGTTTAGCTTGTTAATCCAAAAAAACATAAATTTGTAAAGCAAAAGAGAAAAAAAAATAGAAAGAAATTTGGGGTTGATTTGCAATTAGGTATTTTTTAGGCATAATTCCAAAATTGATCCCAAAGTTTATGAGTTTCTTTCACTTAGGCTTTTATTTATTCTCATTGGCCCTCCACACCTTACATAATGCCATAATCAACCTTAACAATATAGGAATAAAATGTTGGATCACTTTGTTTGAACAACTCAAGCTATGGTATAAGTTCTAATTTGAAAATTTGAGTTAATTTTGTATTATGAATTTTTACTAATATAAAAGAAAAATTAAATTCGTATTGAATGAGTTGTAGCTAGCTATCTACTAAGACTAACTTCCACCGTCAATATAGTCTTGCAAAGTAGTGTTTGTTTTGGCCCATTGGATCTTAGGATAAATCCACAGAAGGTGTCTCATAGGAACATCAAAACTCCTCTCCTCCCCAATGCAATGTGTTATTGTTAGTATCCCAGTGTCAATTCTACTGGGCTCATCATTTTATAAAAACAAAAAACCTTAGGGATTGAAAGTGATGTAAACCTAACTCCATATGGGATTTACAGCTTTCTTCAATACCAAATGCTTGCTATCGAGTTAGCGAGTCTAGCTTTATTATCCTATTTTAATTTGAAATGAGTCGAATGAAATTTTAAAAATTTAAAAATATCAAATTAAAATCTTATTGACAATACGACTAATTTTAAGCTAAAGCACATATTTGAGACTATATATATTTGAAAAATCTTTCAAAGCAAAATGAGAGAAAAAAATAACCTACTTTAATATGATGAACTTGATTTGGTAATTTTTGTTGGCCTCAAATGTATCATTTTAGTTTTTTTTTTATTAATTTGTATTATAATTTAACACCTTTTATATTACTCTTATAAATTGCTCGATTTTTAATCTTTTATACATCTTTTTTAAAAATAATTGAAATTTTTTATAAATATTTTCAAATTTTGAAATTTTCTGAATTTAATTTTTATGATTTTTTTTAGATGAATTAATTTGTTTATTTTTAAATCGACAAGGATTTAAAGGGATATTTACACTAATTTATCATTAAAATTATTCAAGTTATAAAAATCAATTTAACTTGAACTCTGAAATCGAATTATATATTTTTGATTCAAAAGAATTGACACATTTATATGGCGTTGTATGGTAGCGGATAGATATATATAAAATTGGGCGGTGTTAAGGTTGATGGTGGCGGGCGGCTACCGGTGGTAAAGTTAATGAATCATATTGGCTGGACAGTCTTAGGAGGAATGTTGAATATCCTTCCCTAAAACAAAATTCAACCATCTTGATTTAGTTGCCGCAGTCTGAAGGTAAAGCTAAAGATGGATGGTCTTGAAACGCAAGAGTCGCCTTCCCAACACACTATTATGTCTGCCACATGCTCAGGTCCACACCATCTCTTGAATGATGGGATCGCTTTATATATCTTTCCAAATTCCAATTCTAATTAAATTTTTTGTTGTTGATTTTCGAATTTAATAGAAATTAAATTACATTAATTTTTGTAGGAAGATTAATTTATTCGATAATAAAATTAAAAGAGATCAAAAAAAGTGTTTTAGGTTTATGGGCGATGTGTTTACCTTTAGTGAGGTTAAAAACAATGGTGGCGATGAAGTTAATTAATGTAGTGGTGAGATTGGATACTCTAGTGGTGAGATTAAAGATAATGGTGGGGTATGTGTTTAGATTTAAACGCAGCTGTAGCGGTGAGGTGAAAATAGAAAATAACTGTTAAGGACATTAGATTAGAAATAATATATAATAGAAGTTTTTTAAATTATTTTACTTTTATGAAATTATTAAAAATATGTGAATTTATAAATTCATTTAATAAAATATTAAAATGTATCTTCTGGTATTTTATTATATAAAATGAGAATTTTTAACATTTTAAAATCAAAATAATTAAAATTTAAAAATTAAAATAAATAATCTAAAAGTAGTTAATTCAAAGAATGGGAAATTTTTGATAATAAACGTATATTAGTTTGTTATAAAATAATGGGGAATATGTTCATTATTTTAAATTAATAAAATTATCTTATAATTGAAAATACAAAATTATTGAAATAGAAGGTAAAATGAAGAAAGAGACAAAAAAAAAAGTAAAGTAAAATGGAGAAAAAATAAGAGTAAAAGTGTAAAAGGAAAAAGGATCACCAATGAGATGTTGGAACATTTGACCGGAGTATAAAGTTCTAGTGGAGAAACCGGTGTCTAGTATGTTGAGTGATGCTCCAATCGTTCTGCTCTTTACAATCCAAACGAATTGGTACGGTGCGGTTTAGCCAAAAAGTACTCCAAATATACTGAAATAAAATTAAACATGCATCTAAAAGAAGGCTTAAATTCCAATTAAGAATGGGTCCATTTCTTAAAGGTTTACATGTGAGATTCTCATCTACCACAAATGTGTATTATCATGACCAATTTATGCTTAATATAAAAAATAGTAAATTACAAATCTTATTCGATAGAAAGACTGATCTATCAACCAAGGGCAGTTGGTAAAGTTAATTACATTTTTAGAGAGAATTAAAATTTAAATATTGTTAAGAGAAAAATCTAAAAAAAAAAAAATTGGATCCCACTAAAAAGGGTGATCCAAGGTGCATGTGGGAGATTAGGAATTGAAGTTACCCGAGACTTGGGAAATCTAATGGTGCAGATTATTAATAAAGAAAAAGATAGGTGTTGTTGTCCAAGATATTAACAAATTGGGAAAGGATTGTATGAAACAGTGACGCCACGTCATTTGTATCACTTTTTTAATAGATTTATGCTACATCAGCATTTTCATCTTGAATTTCAGCATTTTCATCCTGAAAAAAATCAAATCCAAATTAAAATTCTAAAATTCAGGATAAAAATACTGATGTGGCATAAAACTATTGGAAATGGATAATATCTCTGTTTCATACAATCCTTTCTCCCAACAAATTTCTCAATCCTAGTTTCTGTCAAAAGCTGTTCCATGCCCCTTTTTGTGATTACATGTAATCTCAGGACAACATGGGAGGGTGCTTGGTTTAATGTAATTTGGTTTGATTTCTTGGTGAAAGAGCATGGTAAAAAACAAAAAGGACAATGTTGGGGTTGAAACTATGTGGTTTTATTTGGATAGAAAGGCAATGGGGTTGAAACAAAAGGAACCAATTTAACTACTTTTAAAGATGAGTGGGTATTGGAAGTAAATGTTGTTATTATTTACAATGTACGGTGGGTGAACTTTCCTACAAGAGTTGGATTTGAAGCTTCTTTTGTCGCTGTCATTTCCCTCCTCTTTTTTTTCAAGATTGAACATGGATGCATCAAAGAAAAGTAAATAAAAATTAACTTAAAATTTTAGTATTATATCAACACATCTGCACTTGTTTTAAGAGCAACAGGCCGAGGTTGTAATCGTCATACATGAATAAACCAACCAAGAAAAAAAAAAATAATGGAAGGGAACAGAGAAATCCTTTTAACTCTAGACTTTTTCTTTTTCCTTCCTTCCTTTTTTAAAAATCATTTCTGATTTCTCTATCTAAATGTAATTGCACAAGAACCCAACATTAAATCACTTCAATCACTTGTAATAAAATGTCTTGTTTCAATCACATGTGTCGCCATCATTATCATCAACAACGTGAACCTTTCTTGCAATTAAATGCACCAGCATTGGTCGTTATCGTTGCCACCAGTGAAGATGGCCTAGCACCCAAGCTTGAAGCCTTGGCATAGCTCGACGAGGCGCCAGCACCCGACGCGATAAAGAATGCACCGTTCACCATTAGGTCACCTTCCGATCTCCAATTCCAGCTTTTCCATTCACTTTCCGGTGCATCCTCATGTTTGGTCACCTCTTTGCTGAATCTGTTGTTAGGTGCAGTAAATCTATTCCCTTGGCTGTTTATTGTTGGGTTAGCACTTCCTCCAATGGCATACATTTCCCAATGAGTATAGTCATTGTTCACCACGTGGAAATACCCATGTCTACATCTGTAATTCCGAAAAAATAAAAAATAAGAAATCCGTTATTGATATTTATCCTAATTGACCATAGTAGCAATATTATTATTACCGTGGCATTCTTTGGACAAGGCCTTCACCAAAGTGATTAAAGGCAATAGTGACTTGCATGTTCTTGTCCTGAGTATAGGAATCACTGTGTCCCAATAACATGACTTTATCATGGTGAGTCATGTAATTGTTGGAAATGGTGATAGCGGTGGAGCCATGGATAGCGTCAATCAAGCCGTCTTTGCAGTTTGATAAGGAGTTATGGTCAACCCAAACATGGCTACCACCGAAGATGGAAACACCATCACCGTCTGATATCGTCCTCCAACCATAGTGACGTGGGGAGTCCCTCACCATAGCATTCCCTCCTTGTTTACAATCGTGTATGTTGAGTCCATGAATGATAATGTTGGTCACATACTGAACGGTAATGCATGGACCACCTGAAATATGAACGCTGGCGCCCCTACCGTCGATGGTCTTGAATGAGTTCATTATCAGCTCTTCTTTCAGCTGAATGGTCATGTCACGAGCGAAAATGATCCACAACGGTTCGTCTTGAATCACCGCATGCCGTAATGTCCCTGGTTTGGGGTTAACGGGGTCATCATCGCCCGAGTCAGTGACCACATAAATCTTACCATCTCTTCCACCAATGGCGTTCTTGCCGAACCCAATGGCACAATCAGCTAGCTTCTGGCGATTAGTCTCCCAGTTGGGGTCACATCTCCAGCAGTCATCAATGGGGTTTCCGGTTCCACAGGAGAGATACCCTAGGTTCCTCCTGGACGCATTGATAGCCCTGCCACCCAAAAACCACAAAAGTTAATACCTTTGGAGTATTAATGGAGATGACATGGAAATGGAAAAGTGGAGGTGTAGTTTCTTTACCTGTGAACATCTTGGACTACAAGCTCAGGGTCTTGAACAGGGGAAGAGGAAATGAGAAGTGGGAGTAGAAGCAGAAATGTAAAGAGGAAGAGAAGAGGAAGTGAAGGGATCGCCATTGCCATTGTCCTTGCCATTTTACCTTTGTTTGCTTGTTTTGTGAGGCAAGGTGGTGGAGGGAGGTTGAGAAGAAGGTGGTGTTTATAAAGGGGATTAAAAGCCTTGTTCAATGGCGTGATTAAACTAAACATGTAGGGTCGTCTATGCTTCGGTGATTTCAGGTTTTTACGGAATTCCCTGTTGGTAGTTTTTGACTGCTAAGCAATGCCCTCAACAAAGCTGCTCCAAATAGTCAAAAGTTGAAATACTATCCTTTACATGAAAAATATATAAAATGATTGTCTAAATTTTCATAAAACTAAAATAATATTAGGGTAAACTACAATGCTTACTTATTAAATTATGGATAAGTTTTTATTTTGGTCACTTAATTAAAAAAAAAGTTACAATTTGATCACTGAACTATTCAAGTCATTAGGCTGTTAAAAACGATATTATATGACTTTCTCTGTTCGTAGCGCATATATCAATCAAAGGCTCTTTTTCTCATTCTCTTCTACAGTTCAAATTTTTTTATGAAACAATTTTGGATATCATGAATCTGCAAACTAAAAATTTAAACAATTTTTTTCTTTGATCTCCGACATTGACTGTCATATCAATTTGGATCAAACGTATGTTCTTCTACTCGTCGATCGATACTGATCCACTGTATTGATCATTGGCTCATTGCTTGGAGCTCACTGGTAAAACTTTAGAAAAACTAATGACTTAAATGAAAACTTTCGAATAGTTCAATGATCAAATTATAACGTCATAATGCTATAATTTACGGAAATCATTTTCAAGGCGGTTGTTTTAGGTGTTTTCCACCTAGATTGTAAGTTTGAAGAGGGTTAGTTAGCATATTTGGTTATGGTAGCTATTTCATAAAAAAGTGTTGAAAGGATGGGATTTGGTTGAATATTACTAAAGAAAAAGAGATGGTTGGTTGATTGGTTAATGTTTTTACAGGGTTGCTTCATTTAGTCGGTAAAGGGTGAAAATAATGGTTATTAATATCAACTTGAAAACCCATATTAGAAGATGGAAGTTATTATGAATTAAAATTCAGTTGATGGCTTCATAAATGTTGTAATGTCAGTTTGGAAAACCCACCAAATGGTCAACTTTAGAAGAACAAGACAGATGTTAGGTTACCAATAGTAATATATATTATTCTCAAATTTCACTCGCATTATATAATTAAATATTATATTATTTCCATATATTTTAAATGTGATTATGGGATTTACTTAGTAAGTTTTAGTTTATTTTTAAAATAAATTGGGTGATTAATTTACTTGAAAATCTTCATGACATTAGCACATGCATTGGTGCTATAATTCAAACATCACTCAACTTTGTACTTAGTAGGCCCTTTTTATTTTTCTTTTTATTTTCATAAAAACATTAAAATATTTTTAGCCCGCAAAGATCGCCGAAAATTTCACACTACTAAAACAGGTAGATGCTGACATGGCATTAATGGAGATCTCTCACTGCCACGTGTCACAAGAGCTACCCTACACATCTCCCGCATTGCCAGCCGCAGTATCCGTCCATCTACTTAATTTGGACCATCTCTACTGAAAGCGACATGGATTCTCATGTCAGATCTCCGACCAATCCTAACCCTTTACTCTATATTTGAAGGCAGATTACGGCCGTTGATTTTGACAATATCGGAAGGAGTATAAAGTACTCTCACTAAAGGCCGGGGAAAATTAAAATTTTATGTTTATTTATTAACAACTGTCCATTCCCGACGAATCATAGCCGTTGATTGTAGATTTTAAGTCCTATCATACCCGTTGATTTCGACTATTAGGAAAGGAAAATATAAATATATGTCCCTTTTTGAACAAAATGAGCTTTTATTGACATTAAAGAAATTCCGATTATTCGGTTGCAAATAGGTTTGAAGTAGATTTGTTAACGTGTCGGGCTCTTCGTCTAAAATTTGAGAGGATTTGGGTAAAAATATTAAGTCTGAAAAATGAGTTTGGACAAAAAAATTAGACTCATTTAAAATATAGGTTAGGATCATACTCGAACATTCAATGTCCGACCCATTTTTAAGTTTATAATACTTTATATTATGTTAATTTTGTATACTATATAATTTAGAACATATTAAAAAAATAATCCTATACTAAATATATAATATTACTCTAATGTAAAAATTAAAATAATGTTAAGATGACAATATAAAAAACTTCAATAAATAATAAATGTATAAAATTATTAAATACTAAAATAATATAATATAAATATTTTAAAAAAAATTAAATAATAATATGGACAAGCCTAAAATAGGCTTGGGTTAGTCTTTTGCAAATATGGGCGGGTTTGGAAATAATTTTAAGCCCATATTTTGGGTTGGACCGAGCTTGGACAAGCATAAAGTATTTTAATATCATGCTTAGGCCCGACCCAACCCGACCTATGAGCACCTCTAGTTTGAAGATAGATTCGAATGTTGAGGACTTGCTATAAAATAAAGGTAAGCTAAGACGAATATTGAAATTTCTTCAATTTGATCGAATATGCAATTTGATGTATGAACTTTAATTTGGTATAATTTTATAAATGGAACTTTAATTGTGGTTCAAATGTATATACGGAACTTTAATTTCAATTCAATTATGCATATTTAAATAAATAACTACATTAATTTATTTTTTTATATAGGATAAATGTATTTATTTGTGTATGTAATACGGAAATTTGAAATGATGTTATCTTGATAATTATATTAATAGTTTGTGAAAATTAAATCAAATCATGTAGAAAATTAAAATTAATGTACAAATTTTATATTTATAAAAAATAGACGACATTGTTGGGAACCTCGAATGGGTTCTGTTTATATTAAGGCTATTTATTTGTTGTTTTGAATGGTGGGGTGAGTGAAAACAAGAAGGCAACTTCTGTCATTCACATAACACGTGGTGCACAATGCTGCGGCCATTGCGCCTGCTTTGTTAGCCAACAGTTTTTTTTTTTCCCCCAACTTTGCACATGCAGGCAGGCAGGCATCTATCTATTTTGTTATTTCACAATCAAATATCAAATCCATTTTCTTCTTCTTCTTTTTCATGATTTTATTTCTTAATTTGCTGCTTACTTTAAGGATCAGAACTTGGAAAATCAATTCTAATTATATTTATCCATCCAATAATATTATTTATACTATTCTAATTCTTCCTTTTTTGAGTTTTTGTGTAAAAAAATTGGGTAAATTACACTAAGGTCATTAACCTATTAGCAAGTTTATATTTAGGTCACTCAACTTCAAAAAGCTACAAAATGATCATTTAACTATTTGAAAGTTTTCATTTAAACCACTAATCTATTCAAAAGTTTTTACATAAGTCACTAGGCTATTAAGCTTGTTTTTAAAAAAGTCCAGTTAGCGTGCTCCAAGCGACGATTCAATGATCGGTACAGTGGATCAGTACCCATCGATAAGTAGAAGAACATAACTTATATCCAAGTCGATCTGACGACCAATGTTTGAGATCGGAGAAGAAAGTTGTTTGGATTTTGGTTCGTAGATTTGTGACGTTCAAAGCTATTTATGAAAAGAAATTGAACAGTAGAAGATTAGGGGAAGAGAAGCTTTCAATAGGTTTAGGCGATGCGAACAAAGAAGGTCATACAACAACAATTTTAACGGTTCGGTGACCTAAATGAAAACTTTGAATAATTTTTTAAAATTATTTACCCTAGAAAAATTATAATTAAAATATATTATATATAATATGATGATTTAAATATATGAAAAAATTTTAAAAATGACTTGAACTATTTATGTTAAAGATATCAAGGGGCCAAGAGACAGAAATTAAAGATGTTTACAAATGATAGTGTTAATTTTTGCCGTTAATCACATTTGGGTTTGTAACATCCAACATGCATGACAGAGATAGATGAAATAAGAGTTGAGACAATGCATATGCATGAGAGTGAGAAGTTGATGGCCCTACACTTACATCTATATCCACTAATCACCAAACTCAAGTTTATGGCTCTCACCATATAATGCTTTAACCAACTTTATTATATATTTGGATACATGAACACTAGGCTCGGGGCTTCCAACTTCCATGCACCAAATCTATTCTTCACCACATAAACACCCCCATTTGAGTACCAACCCACCGCAGTACCTATATTTCTATATATAATCCAAATCTTACAAGTATAATTATATTTTTAGTTATTAGATTTGTTGAAAAATATGAAATTAGTAATTGAGTTCTTGAAGGAGTGTCCATTCCTTGATCACTTAAGTTGTTTGTGAGATAGTTTTTATATTTATGATGTTGGCAATTTATTAAACGGTGTTTCTGGAATGTGTTGATTATGTGGATGGTATCTAGTCCATTAATAAAGATTATATCACTTGAGGAAACATATTTAGAAGATTGGATTGAGTCAGATCAACTCTATCGAATCCCTTGGATCGTGGATATTAGATTAAATTGGAATGTTGTATACTTAGCTGCCAAGAGTCCATGTTTATCTTGTTCATTATTATTATATTGTATTCAGCTTATAATGTGGTTGTTTTATTGGGATTGATATAGATCTTCTTATGTAAGCAAGTCTCGAAATATTCTATATAATTGAGAGACTTATATAGGTTATTGTATTATGAGATTAAGCACTTAATTTGTCATTGTGAGGAACTTTATTTTATGAGTTTATATTGATAGTAAAACCTTTTGTGTTGTGGTTTTACTTACTGAATTCACAATGGTGAATGTAATGGTAAGAGTATTGTTCTTCAAAGTACAAAGACGAGAAAATTGTCATAACTGGTGTGTAATAGAATAGGATCTCTTGTTGTAATTGTTGAAGATAGTAAATATTTTTCACTGAGCTAGGCTCTGTAGATGTAGGGAAACTAAACTACGTAAACAACTCTAATGTCTTCTGTTTGTTTACTATTTCACTTCGGTACTTGAAGGAATGTCTACTCCCTTGTCACTCCTTCCAAGCATTTAGCTTATATCTCAGCAACAATTTTATAACTTCAAAATTTATATTAATTGTACAAAAAATTATGAAAGATTATAAATTTATTTTAATTTTACATTGATACAAATGACTTCATTCATATATTATTAAAAAATATTAATTAATATTATGTTCTTTTAATGACTAAATCAATTCATATTAACAATACTTTAAATATATTTGTTGGGATCAACCCGATTAAGCAACAAGTAAAAAAAATAGCGGAAGAAATTGAGAAATTGAACACACAAATTTAACGTGGAAAAACCCCTCCAAAGAGGATAAAAAACCACGGGCAAAGATAGTTTTACTATAATGACAAAAGAACGAAGAGTACAAAAAATGGAGATAAAAACTAAACTACAAAAACTCAAAAACAAAGAACCCTCAAAACGTAAACACAAAATTCTCTAAATGTGTTATGAGTTCTAATCTCTAATGGGTGTATTTTCTAAGGTTGTAAAAGAGCCTATTTATAGGCTAAATTCATAGGTCAAATAATAATAAAATAATCTAGACTAATCAGAATTTGATTGAAACAAATAAACAGAGTTTAACTGAAAGATTATTTCTCAAATTTGACTGAAATATGAGTCATACTCAACAAATCTCCACCTTTACTCATATTTCCACAATGCCATCTTTGCCAAAGCCCGCCACGGGCCTATCTTGAACTATGCAGGAAATTAATTAAGTCGAATCTGTGCTTAGAAACTGGAAGACTCCTAGCCTTCGACTTGTACATTGCAAAATTAAAACTAACCTGAGTCTGATTTTCACGAACATAGTGCCCTAACTTTTCAAAACCTACATCCAAAAGAGAACCTCTCTTCAACGAAACGATCATACCTTTTTCCCTCTTATGACCAAGTTGCCTCCACTCCAAACGAGTTGACTTCGACTCTGTAACGGACGAGGGACGTCCGATTTCACCGGTCACTGTAGAACATTCCAGAATATAAAGAATGCCAGTTCTTTTACCTTTTAACAAAACGAGAGTTCCATGAGATACTTTAATGCCGCTCGACTCGATGTTGATTCTACATCTTTTCAAGTCTAAATTACTCAATGAGATGAGATTCTTTCGTAAATCAGGTACATACCTGACATCTGAGAGTGTACTAATCGTCCCATCGTGTATCCTAATTTTAACAGTACCAATACCAATTACCTTACAAGATGAATCATTTCCTATGCGCACAACTCCACCTTCAACCGAACTGTATGTGGAGAACCATTCTCTATTGGGACACATGTGGAAAGAACATCCCGAATCTAGGATCCACTCGAACGTGAGCTTGGAGTTATCGCTCGTTGACACTAACAAGAAATCATCACCGCTTTCATCGGCCAAATTAGCACCAGCTACATCTTCCCCGTTACTCTCAGCAGCTCTTTTATTTCACAGTTTATAACAATCTGCTTTGACGTGACCTAACTTTTTACAATAGTGACACCTTTTGTCTCGTTTCTTTGATGCTACCAAAACGGAAGCTTGCTTATCTGCCTTGCTATCCAAACCAAACTCATTGTCGAGTTTGTCTCTACTCAATAAATGACCCTTCACATCTTCGAACGAGAGTTTGTCTCTGCCATAAATCAGGGTCTCCCTGAAAGACTTGTATGAAGGGGGTAAAGAGCACAATAATAGCATAGCCTGATCTTCATCGTCAATATAAACCTCAACATTCTTTAAATCATTTAAAAGAGTAATAAATTGACTGATGTGATCTCTAAGAAGCTCACCTTCGTTCATGCAAAACGTAAATAGACGTTGTTTCAACACTAAACGGTTAGCCAAAGACTTAGTCGCATAAAGAGTTTCTAACCTTTTCCACAAGGCGGATGAGGTTTTCTCCGTCAATACCTCCTGCAATACCGTATTCGCGAGGCACAACTGGATTGTAGACAAGGTCTTTTCATCAAGCTCTTCCCATTTTGTTTGATTTAGATTCTCAGGCTTTTTCCCGGTAACAAACTTTTTCAAGCCGGTTTGAACTAGAATTGCCATCATCCAAACTTGCCACAGATTGAAATTTGTCTCGCCATCGAACTTCTCAATTTCAAACCTTGTTGCTGCCATATCTGAATGGGCTGATCTATGAAAATTGAACTAGCTTTGATACCACTTGTTGGGATCAACCTGATTAAGCAACAAGTAAAAAAAATAGCGGAAGAAATTGAAAAATTGAACATACAAATTTAACGTAGAAAAACCCCTCCAAAGAGGATAAAAAAACCACGGGCAAAGATAATTTTACTATAATGACAAAAGAGCGAAGAGTGCAAAAAATGGAGATAAAAACTAAACCCCAAAAACCCAAAAACAAAGAACCCTCAAAACGTAAACACAAAATTCTTTAAATGTGTTATGAGTTCTAATCTCTAATGGGTGTATTTTCTAAGGTTGTAAAAGAGCTTATTTATAGGCTAAATTCATAGGTCAAATAATAAAAAAATAATAATCTAGACTAATCAGAATTTGATTGAAACAAATAAATAGAGTTTAACTGAAAGATTATTTCTCAAATTTGACTGAAATATGAGTCATACTCAACAATATTTATATTAATTTTTTCATTTTTGTTTTTTCATTAACTTTATTAATTAGGGTTTAGAGTTAGGATCCATGGAACAAAGTTGTTCTTGCATTTATTTTCATTTGTGTATGCTCTTCACATATTTATTTTGTTAATTAGGGTAAAAATATGGGTGTTTATGAATGTATAATATTATCTATGAGACTCTAAAAAAAATAAAGTGCCATTATTTTATTAGATTTCTAGAAAATGATTTTTTAGAATGAAAATAATGTAAATTAAAATTTTAATTAAAACATGTTGAGGATTAACTTATACATGAAGGAGAAGGTGGCAGAAATGGGAGATTCACCTCTTGTTTAACACAAGGCAGAGAGCCATCTAATTGGGTGGCCAAAGTTGTGGATAAGAGAGGGTAGGGGGGTTCATCCTCCTCATGCTTCGAGCTTTATATACATTTATTCCCTTGTCTTGAGGTGCCATATGTCAAGCCATTATTGGTGGATTACAGGCAAGTAGTCAAGTTTTCTGATAGTGTAGATCCAATTAGAATGACACTATGATGTACTATAGGTCACTTCGGATGAGACGTTATGGTTAAAATTTAACATGGCGGTTAATGTATGGGACCACTTGGTTGTTGAGTTGGAAAGTTTCTACGAGGGGTTTGCAAGTACCACTTATGAAATTGACCCTCCAAACTATTCATACTGTTCGTGTGCTTACCCTTCGGGCCGGCCTGACGGGGTGTTTAAAAACATATAATTTATTCAATATAACAATCTTCCAATTTTCAACTATTAAATATGTAAGCTAACTTTGGTGCGGATTACATAGCCAGAATGGGCATCACTAGAGAAGTAAGGCTTTATAAATATGCTACTATACCAGATGGGATAAATGTTATTTTACTACAATGCTTCTTAACAGGACCTGAGTTGTAAATTCGTGTATTTTACCCGAAAAAGAAAATCTTGATTGATATAATAGAGATGGCATCCATTCAAAATTTTACGTATAGGACCATATATTATCAAATGGATTGCTTAAATGGCCCACGCATGCTACATACATTACATATCTTTTGATCACTGCTTTAATCTATTAAAAGATTTCATAGTCGAACCCGCCAACAACAACTTTGTATTCATCTTAACAAGTACCATTGAGCCAATAATTAGTTATGTTTTAGGTAAAGTTAAACAAAATTATTAATATACGGCCACAATAAATAATACAGATACAAATACGATACAAATGTAAGAATATTTTCATATTTATAAACATATTAAAATTTAATTTTATAACTATATAATATAATTATAACTTAATAAAACATATAAATATGATGCAAATATAGAGATTATATTTAAAAATAATTGGTAGGTAGGTTTTTGTCCCCTTCCAATAAAGTGGGGATTAAGTAATGTTGCATTATAGAGACTGGACATGCGGTCCAAGTGAATTAATAGCATCTAATAATGATTAGAGGGTTGTAATTAGCTGTAACTGTATGAAATCATTTTTTTGTTAAGATATAGGGGTAACAGCTAAGTTCAATTAGCTTTGATCACCAAAATGCAAGTTGGATTACAAAATTAAACAAATAGAATGAAAGTTGAAATTATTATATATTTGCTTAGATGGCTTGTGGATGCGTATATATTATCAATAATCTATACTAATTTAAATTATATATGCAACTTTTCCAATTACGCATACTTCACTAGGTTTCACTTGGGAGATTACGTTGTCGAGCATCGTAGGCTAAGGTCATGTGAAGCTTAACCACCTCTTGTCACTTGTCATTTGCATATTTTGTAACTTCTTTACATCAAGCCATATAGCCAACTTAAAGAGAGACCTACACTAAACAACTCACCAATCAAGAGAGGAAACATGGTCTGTGAATATCTCCCTTAAATACCTTTCTAAACTTCATGCCAAGGGATAAATACATCACCAGTAACTCACATTCCCTCTCCTACACACTCTTCACTCCAATTTACTATAGTCTCCCCTCTTCTTCCATCTTAAACATCACTTATGACTTTTAGCCCTACGAGTGAACTGCCATCTCAGCCTCCTCTTTATATTTACTCTTAAACAATCGGTGCGGTGAGCGTGGACAACATAGCTCACTCCAGCTCAAGTATTCATGCAAACAAATACGAGCAAGGATAAAATCCACAAATCCAACCACAACCATAAACAACTCAAGACTAGTCTCGATCATACCACCAACAACTATAGCTCTAGTCTTAACCAAGTTGTCATTACGATCCATACAACCCCTACAATCAACATTATCCATATTATGCAAATTATGCCCAACACCCACAACCCAAATATTTCATAGCCTACTTAAGTCAACAACCTTATCCACCACCTCCATAAAACTACCTTTACTCCGCTCCTGGTGAGCAAACCTTTCAGGATCCTAATACTAGCTCACAATACTTCATATAGATGCAAGAAAAAAAAGAGAGAAAATAATTGAAACAAAATTAGTATGCAGTAATGGAACACTTAACTTTACTAAGGTTCATTGCAACGTGAACTAGAACGGAAATAACTCATAAAAGAAAACTAAAAACAGTACGAAAAGAGACAATAAAACCAAGCTTTTTGTTAATGTAGTTCAGACACAATGTTCATATTTCTACAAAGCCTCGCTCAACGTATAATCTTTTTCAATCAACCAAATCAACCAATTGAACAACACGCTTTTATCGACTAAAGCCCAGAAAATCCTCTACAAGTAAAGTTTATGTGGCCCCAATAGAGAGCAATGACACAACTGACAAACACCCAATATTACTCTCAATACCCCACAAGAGAGTTCTTCAACACTTAGACAAGAATATGAAAATCTGAACACAAAGAAATAAACAAAAGTTGGTAACAAGTACTTTAGCAAGATTATTCGATTTCCCAGCATACAAATTCACACCCCCACCAAAGGAATAGGCCTTTTTTTATATAGAGTAAACCAGAAAGTTAAAATGATCTTGATAAGCTTTGTTAAACAGTTGATAAGTCTGTTGAATCTATTATTCTCATTCAAAAGGCAGTCGATAATGATAAACTACCAATCCTTATCCAACAGGTTGTTCATGATCACTTATTCATTCAATTAAAAGGATGACGAAAGACATAGAGTTTCTCATGCCAGGATAACTGAATAAGAGGCCCACAATCTTGTTTTGTCAAAGATGCCACTCAATCTTTTTAGCCCAAGAATGTCGTGACTATACCTGCTCAACCAACTCAAGAAGAAACTGCTTTCATTCGAATAGAATATGGAATGAGCATAATAAAAGTTATAACAATAATAGAGTGATAGTTCTTAACCAAATCAACAATAAGAATCAACATGCGCAACGAGGAAATCATTGAGGAATTTTGAGCAAATCAAAATCCCCAACCCCAAGCCCCCTAACAAGAAGTGTAGTATGAGGAAACAACTCAATCGTGTCCTCATGGACAAAGAACCCCAGTAGCAGACCCATCATATCAGCCACAAATGCAAAACCCTAGCACCAAGCTAACTTCTTTGAGGATCAAATGTAAGCCCTAAGGAAAGAAATACAGTCTTTTTTGCAAGTCAAAATCGACAAAGTTGAATGGACTATTCCAACCACTAGTATTTCATTGTAATAAAAACTACATTATAATTGACCTGTGAACTTGCAGTAATGTTGTGCTTTTAAATTTGTATTTTCTTAAACTTGCCCCGAGCACGCATCACATAGTCGATCTATGGAGAGACTTATATGATAGCCCACCAATCAGGAGAGGGAGCATGGCCTACGAGTGTCTCCCTTAATACCTCTTTAAATTCCATGACAGGTGTAACACCCGTTTTTTAGTGGTGTCGAAAACAGTGGTTTTGAAACCACAAATCTAACTAACGAGTCCTTAATTTTTATTATTTTATTTATATGGGTCAAATATAGTTATAATTAATATTGATATGATTAAATGTTGCTAATTGAACAAAACGTTATTATAAGTGGTGTGTCCTGAAAGTCAAGTGGTTTCAGAAAATGAGGTAACGGGATCTCGTTTCTGTAAACCGAGCTCATATTATATTGGTATGTGAAGTTACGGTTCAGAAATTTTATTGATTGGCTAATTGAATAAAGAAAAGGACTAAATCGTAAAAAGTACAAAATACAATTATTATTAGTGTTTTAGTGCCAATTGAGTATTTAATTAAAATGGGATGGCTTAATATGATAATTAGCCAAAATTGAAGTTAGTGCACGGTTTATATTTATAATGGTTCAATAATACTATATGTTATATTATATTAAAAGTTATTATAATAATAAGGTTAAAAAGTAAAAATAAGAAAACATAATGGTTTTCTTCTCCATTTTGTTTTGCTCATCATCGAACCACCATGGTTAAGCTTTGGAGTTTCGACTAACAATGTTCCCTTGCATGTAACCCCTTAAACTATCCATTTCTCGTAATTTTTATGTTTTTGATATCGTTACAATTAGGTCCAGCTAACCCGTACCTTCGTTTTTGAATCCGTTAAAAATTTTAGAAGTTTCCATTGATGAATCTTGGTTTTTTTTTATGATAATATGTGTTTGAAGCTTTGATTGTGGTATTTGGTTGTTTTGTGAAGTAATTTTTATTAGTTTTTGATTTAAGGATTAAATTGTTAAAATGTCAAAATTTCAAGGTTTGATGGTGAATTATAGGTATAATTGATAAATCATAAAAGTAACATGTTTTAATCCCATGCTTGGCATGTTTTTGGATGATTTATTATGTGAATTAGTGAATTAGTTGCTCTTAATCCTTTAAATTTATGTTTCTATACTTATGTGAGCATAGGGAAGTGAAAGAAGCGAAAAACGGGCCAAAATCGGACAAAAAGAGCTATTTTCAGGAACCACACGGCTTGGGCATTTTCAAACGGGCCGGGCACACGCTCGTGTGAGCCACGCGGGCTGGCCACACGCCCATGTGCCAGCCCGTGTCGATTTCGAACCTTGCTTCTCTTTTACGCAGAAAAACCCAATTTTTAGGATTTCTGAGCATTTTAAAGTTTAAAAATACATATTAGAATAGGACTAAAGGGAACAAGTAGAGAAGAACAAAGAAATTACTCGAAGAACGCCGTCAGAATCAACTCAGAAGCAGATCTTCTTCAAGATTGAAGATCTCCATTCAAATTTCCTTCGAAGTTTTATTGGGTTTCTTATGTCTTGTTGTTATTCTAACTTTGAGATGTTTCCCTCCCAGGTTATGAACTAAATTCCCTAGATACCTAGGGAAGATGAAACCTATGATGGATCTTATTATTTGATTTTCTGAATTACATGATAAATACTTGATTCTTGTTCTCAATTATGTATGCTTATTTCTTGCTTTAATATTTTCAGGATATTAATTCAAATGTGATATGCTTATTTCAGTGGAGCAAAAGCCCCTATTTAAGAGTAGATCTGGAATAATTGAGTGGAGTTACATGCAATCCTAGAAATAGGACGACATAAATCTACCGGATTAGAGTCAAATCTAATAGGGGAATCTATAGATCGAGTTAATGCGACAATAGGGGTTTTAATTAGAAAGAGATTTCAATTAATCAACCTAGAGTCAGTTGTTCTTACTCTCGAAAGAGATATTAACATAAATTAGGGATTTCTACGGATCAAGGCACAAGTGAATAAATTGTTTAATTTAGATTCAGAATAATAAGTGAAGTCTAGGTGGATTCTTTCCTGGGTGTTGTCTATCTCATTGGTTTTCTTCAAATATTTTTCTAGTTCGCTCTCTGTTGCGTCCTTAGTAATTAGTTTAGTTAATTTTAGATTAAAAACAATTCCTTCAATTTATCGGCTAGATAATAAAAAGATAGTAATTACTAGTACTTTTAGTCCTCGTGGATACGATATTCCTGACTCACCATAGTTATACTACTATTCGATAGGTGCGCTTGCCTTTGTCATGATTTTAGTTAGTTTAGTGACTCATCAAGTTTTTGGCGCCATTGTCGGGGACTAAAATATTAGGAACACTCGATTTTTATTAATTTAGTCATTTTTTATTTTTAATGCATTTTATTTTTGTTCTTATTTTCATTTTTGTTTACTAATTTTTCTTTTATTTGCTTCTGGTAGGTTCCTTTAGTTTATGACTAGAAGAAACCTGTCTGGACCTTTAGTATTCGATAGTGAGATTGAAAGCATAACTCGTAGAAATCGTAGAGAAGCAAGGCAGAGTCGAAAAAGTACAGTGGAAGAGCAAGAGGACGTTATTGTTATTACTGAGGAGATGGCTGAAAATTAGAATAATCACCTACCTCATGTGGTTGTTGCGAATCCGGCAAATCTGAATCCTGCTCCTCGTACTATGTACGATTATGCCAAGCCCACTCTAACTGGGGCTGAATCGAGTATTATGAGACCTGCTATTGCTGCGAATAACTTCAAACTGAAGCCGAAAACCATTCAGATGATTCAACAATTTGTTCAGTTCGATGGTTTGTAAGATGAAGATCCAAATACTCATTTGGCCAACTTTCTGGAATTCTGCGACACTTTCAAGATTAATGACATTTTTGACGACGCCGTTTGCCTTCGGTTGTTTCCCTTCTCATTGAGAAATAAGGCTAAACAGTGGTTGAACTCCCTACCACGAGGTTCTATCACTACATGGGATCAAATGACCGAAAAGTTCTTATTGAAGTATTTTCCACCGGCTAAGACAGCTAAGTTGAGGAATGATATCTCTTCCTTCGTGCAAATGGATTTAGAGACCCTATATGATGCATAGGAGAGGTATAAGGATTTATTGAGAAGGCGCCCTCACCATAGGTTACCTCTATGGTTACAAGTTCAAACTTTCTACAACGGTTTGAACCTCTCGACTAGGCAATTGATTGATGCAGCCGCCGGTGGTACTTTGAATAATAAAACACCTGAAGAGGCTTATGTATTTATAGAGGAGATGTCACTGAATAATTATCAGTGGCAAGTCATGAGGACGAAGCCCACAAAAGCAGCCGGTGTTTTTAACTTAGATACGGTCACCATGTTATCAAATCAAGTAGAACTTTTGAATAAAAAAATTAATGGTTTATGTGTTTCTACGCAAGTACATCCGGTGATGCAATGCGACACAAATGGAGGTGGAATAAATAATTCAAAATATTTACCTTACGATCCTAGTATGGAGAATGAGCAAATAAACTATATGGATAATAATTCTAGACCTCAAAATAATCCTTATAGTAATAACTATAATGACCCAAATTTCTCATGGGGTGGTCAAGATAATCAAAGACCACAACCCCCTCCAGGTTTTCAACAACAACCTTATCAGCAAGAAAATAAACCAAACCTTGAAGAGATGTTAGCAAAATTTATTTCGGTGTCAGAGACTCGTTTTCAAAACACCGAACCCATGAGAAATTAAATTGGACAGCTTGCTAAATTAGTTTCAAAAAGGTAGCAAGATAGTTTACCTAGTAACACCGAACCCAACCCAAAAGAGCATGTGAAAACAGTTACACTAAAGAATGGGAAAGTGTTGACTGAACCTGAAAAGAAACTGCAACAGGAATCTGATAAGGAAAAGGACGAGGAGGTAAAACCCGAAGTGAGTGAAACACCGGTACTTAAGGAATATAAACCACTGATCCCATATCTAGCAAAGTTGAAGAAAGACCGCATGGATGCACAATTCGGTAAATTTCTTGAACTTTTTAAACAGTTACATATTAACTTACCTTTTGTTGAAGCTATTTTGCAGATGCCTACATATGCAAATTTTTTGAAAGAGCTATTAACCAACAAAAGGAAGTTTGAAGAGCTGTCCACTGTGGAACTCAACGTGGAATGTTCAGCTATTCTTCAAAATAAACTACCAACTAAGCTGAAAGATCCAGGAAGTTTTACTATTCCCTGTCTAATTGGTAGTTTAAATATTGATAAAGCATTAGCTGATTTAGGTGCTAGCATTAATTTGATGCCTTATAAAATGTTCAAGTAGCTTGGTCTTGGGGAACCAAAACCCACTTGGATGAGTATTCAATTAGCTGATAGATCTGTTAAATATCCTAGGGGTATTATTTAAGATGTCCTTGTAAAAGTAGATAAATTCATATTCCCTGTTGATTTTGTTGTGCTTGACATGGACAAGGATGTTGAGGTACCTTTAATTTTAGGTCGCCCATTTTTAGCCACTGCTAGGGCTGTCATTGATGTGGGTGATGGTAAATTTGTGCTTAGGGTAGGTAACAAAGAGATTATTTTTAAAATCTACGATGCCATGCGATTTTCTAGAGAACAAGATGATTCCTGTTATTTTATTGATTCTATTGATCATGTTATTCAAGATTCTTTATAGGAAATTGTTCATAAGGACATGTTGGAACTGTGTCTTGCTCAAGAAGAGGAGGTAGATGTTGATACTGCTGTGATAGGTAAGAAAAAAATTGAGTTAGATTCTAATGAGTCTTCACTGAGACAGAAGAATTATGAGGGTATTTAGGTAAACGATGAATTAAAATTAAAACCCTCTATTGAAGAACCTCCCAAATTGGAACTGAAGCAATTACCAAATCACCTAGAGTATGCCTTTCTTGGAAATAATTCTACATTACCAGTGAATATTGCTTCAGATTTACAGCCAAATGAGAAAGATAAGTTATTGCAAGTATTGAAGGAGCATAAAAGAGCCATAGCTTGGAAGATATCTGATATTAGAGGGATCAGTCCTTCTTTTTGCACCCATAAAATTTTAATGGAGGATGAATACAAACCCTGTGTGCAAGCTCAAAGACGACTGAATCCTAACATGAAAGAACTCGTTAAGGCTGAGGTAATTAAACTTCTAGATGCTGGAGTTATTTATCCTATTTCTGACAGTACCTGGGTGAGTCCTGTGCAGTTTGTTCCTAAGAAGAGAGGCATGACTGTTGTAGCCAACAAGAAGAATGAGTTGATTCCAACAAGAACAGTTACGGGATGGAGAGTTTGCATTGATTATAGAAAGTTGAACGATGCCACAAGAAAGGATAACTTTTCTTTGCCATTCATTGATCAAATGTTAGAAAGATTATCTGGGCATATGTATTATTGCTTTCTAGATGGACTCTCTAGCTACTTTAAAATCCCGATAGCTCCAGAAGATCAAGAAAAAATGACATTTACATGTCCATATGGTATGTTCGCTTACCGAAGAATGAATTTTGGATTATGTAATGCTCCTGCTACTTTTCAGCGTTGCATGTTGGCCATTTTTGATGAACTCGTAGAAGACATTATTGAGGTATTTATGGACGACTTCTTAGTATTCGGTAATTCTTTCCATCTTTTCCTTAAAAACATAAAACGAGTTCTAATGAGATGTGAGGAAACGAACCTTGTGCTTAATTGGGAAAAATGTCACTTCATGGTTCGAGAAGGGATTGTGTTAGGCCATAAAATTTCTAGTAGAGGGATTGAGGTTGATAGAATGAAAATTGAAACCATTGAAAAATTACCTCCCCCTAGTTCAGTTAAGGCTATTCGAAGCTTTTTAGGACATGATGGGTTCTATAGAATATTTATTAAAGATTTTTCTAAAATAGCTAAGCCTTTAACCAATTTGCTTGAAAAAGATGTGCTTTTCGATTTTAGTCAGGAATGTTTAGAAGCATTTAATACTCTTCAAGACAAATTAATTAATGCTCCAATTGTGGTTGCACCTGATTGGAATTTACCTTTTGAGCTGATGTGCGATGCGATTGATTTTGCAGTAGGTGTAGTTCTTGGACAACGAAGAGACAAACATTTTCAACCGATTTATTATGCTAGCAAGACATTGACAGCTACACAAGAAAATTACAGTACTACAGAAAAAAGAATTGCTAGCTGTGGTTTTTGCATTCAATAAATTTAGACCATATTTGATATTATCTAAAGTTGTCGTTTACACTGACCATTCGACTCTTCATTATCTCCTCACTAAATTAGATGCAAAACCTCCACTTATAAGATGAATTTTATTATTGCAGGAGTTCGATTTAGACATCTAGGATAAGGAGGGAGCCGAAAATCTTACAGCAGATCACCTTTCCAGGCTAGAGAATTCACATCTTAAGGAGCTTGATGAGAATGAGATAAATGATTCGTTTCCTGAGGAACAACTCTTGGTTATAACTGACTCTGAAGTCTCTTGGTTTACGGATATTGCGAATTACCTAGCTGCTAACATCCTACCAAAAGGGTTGACACATCATCAAAAGAAGCGATTCTTTGCCGATGTGAAAAATTATTTTTGGGAGGATCCTTTTCTTTTTCGTGTATGTGCAAATCAAGTAATTCAGAGATGTGTTACAAAATCCGAAGCGAGTAGAATCTTGGAACACTGCCATTCAGGACCAACAGGAGGACATTACAATGGGACTAGGACAGCACATAAAATGCTTGAATCAGGTTTTTATTGGCCCACACTTTTCAAGGACGCTAACATGTATGTTACTTCTTGTGATAGATGCCAGAGAACAGGTAATATTTCTAAACGTGATGAAATGCCTCAAACTTATATGCTCTCAAGTGAAATATTTGATGTCTAGGGCATTAATTTTATGGGCCAATTTCCTAGCTCGTTTGGTAATAAATATCCTAGTAGCGGTCGATTATATGTCAAAATGGGTAGAAGCTCAAGCTTTACCTACTAATAATGCTAGAGTGGTAGTTAGATTTCTCAAGAAATTCTTTTCTCGATTCGGAACACCTAGAGCAATTATTAGTGATAAGGGTACATATTTTTGTAACGCTCAATTTGATAAAGTTTTTAAGAAGTATGGAGTGCATCATAGGACAACTACCCCTTATCACCCTCAAACTAGTGGACAAGTCGAAGTTGCAAATCGAGAACTTAAACGTATCCTAAAGAAAATTGTAGAGTCAAATAGGAAGGATTGGGCAATAAAAGTAGATGACACTTTATGGGCCTATAGAACTGCTTTTAAAACACCCATAGTAGCATCTCCTTACAAACTTGTTTATGGAAAAAGTTTTCATTTAACATTTGAACTAGAGCACAAAGAATTCTAGGCTATAAAATTCCTAAACTATGATCTTAAACTTGCAGGTGAGAAGAGATTGTTGCAGCTGAACGAGTTAGATGAGTGGAGAGCGAATGTTTACGAGAACTCGCGATTATATAAAGAAGCGACAAAGCGACGCCATGATGCTCGTTTGAAGCAGCTCAAACAATTTGCAGCTGGAGATCTTGTCCTTTTATATAATTCAAAGCTTAGGTAGTTTCCCGGAAAGCTGAAATCAAGATGGTCAGGTCCATTCGTAGTACAAACCATTTTCCATACGGTACGATAGAGGTAACTCATCCAGAGTATGGCACTTTTAAGGTAAACGGTCATCGATTTAAACTTTATAGTGGTGATGATTTTAGAAATGATAGAGAGGAGCTTCAGCTCTGTGAACCTTCGTAATTGTATGCACAAGGACAAACAGGCGTGTCCTTGACCATGTGGAACCTGGGACTTAATTTTTCAAAAAATCAACAGAGAGACGGCCTAAAGTAGTCTACAGGGGCGTGTGACACGGCCGTGTGGACCATATGGCCTGGACACACGGACGTGTCCTAGGCCGTGTGAAACCTGGAGCTAAAATTTTCAATTTTAAAACAAGTGAGAGAGTTACACGGGTAAGGCACACGGCTATATGCAAGACACGGCCGAGCCACACGGGCGTGTGGGATGTCACACGGGCATGAGAGAAGCGAATGAGGTTATACACGGCCATGCGACATGGCCGTGTGTGACACACGTCCTGGACGCACGGGCGTGTTCGAGGCCGTGTGAAGACTGGGCTGATAATTTAAAATGCACACAGGTTAAAGAGAGAACAAACAGGCGTGTGACACGGCCGTGTGGCTGGAACGATGGAAAAAATGTGCAAGTTTACACAATCGCAACAAGTAATAAAGTGACAAGTAAATGTCGAGTTATCGTACCCACAGGGACTGTAAAAAGGAATATTTATGAAATTAATTTTAAAACACTTTGGTGATGGAAAATATTTTGGTTTAAAGATGATTAAAAACTAAGGTTTAAAAACTAAGTAAAAAAAAATTAAAATTAAAAAGGTTCTAATGCACGATTTCAAATCAGGTTTAATCAAGATGATATAATTGTGTTGGATTAATTACATTCCTTTAACGTAGAATTATTAAACTTATGTTGATACTGCTACGAACAAATTCACGACAACTCGGTAATTTGCTGACTACTGCTAATACATACTTATTAAATTAATCAATCTCTTGAACATTTTTCAATGTCAATCCAAGCAATTAATCAATCTTCACAAGCATATAAAAGATCAAGTGAGGTAACAGAGTATTTCTACCTTGAAACAGTTTAATCAAAATAATCTTGCAAGTTATGCAAGGCATATGTATCGCCGAATACAATGCTAATTTAAACTTCAGCTACCTTAGAAGAATAAACATGCACTGATTAAGTATTGTGTCAATTAATTACAATTTCAATACGATTAAATAATTAATTCATTAGTTATCTAACAATTAATATTGCAAGAATAACTTAGGCATGGTTTTACTTAATCAAGCATCTTACCGAGGCCTATAACAGCACAAACACAATTTCAATAATTCAAGCAGGCAAAATATAATCAACCCAACACAGATTAAATTCAAGCTAAATTGATTAAAATAGCCATTTCAATAGCATAAATATTCATAAACATGTTTGTCAAAACAACAACGCAATTTAAAGAGATAAGGAACAAGAAGCAAATCCGGTGTTTCTCCGTGGCTTGACTGATTGCTCCGTTCTTTGTTCTCCGTTTTCCTCGGCTATCAAGGTGGCTTATGAACACTTTAATTGCTGCTCAACAATGGCTGATGAGGACCTCTTTCCCAAGAGAAGAAAATCGGCACTTGAACAAAAGGGGAAATGGAAAGGAAAAGTTGAGAGAAAATGAGAGAGGAGAAGAGAGAATGAGAGTGTGAGGGATGAGATGAATGATCAGCAAGGGGTGGCTTTTATAGCTGATCGTGGCTGCTAAAAATATCAAATTCCATCAGCCAAAGAGACCCCCCTTGGCCGGCCACACACATGGCAAAGTTGAGAGATTCAACTTTGCTAAAAATAGCCTGGGGCAAATACATAAAGCCACATTTTTTGGAGGGGTTTGAATGCAAGGTTGAAAGCTCTTCAAGGGCTTCTTTGCAAGCTTATTTAGTCAGCTAAAATGCTGATTTGGGTTAGCATATGGATGGTTCTAGAAAGCCCAATTGGTGGCTAGTTCGAAATTCGGTTCAACCAGTGCGGTTCAAGTGGACCCTTTTTTTCATAATTAATTAATAATAATTTATTTAGCCCAAATTAAATTGGGAATAAATTAAAATTAATTATATTATGAATTAACACACATTTTTGACCATCTTAAGCTGGAAATAAATTTTCCTCGATACTTCAAATTGCTTCTCGGGTTTATTCTTGACGATGTCTGTAGAGAGCCAATTTTAAGCTCTTTGTGCGAATCACATTTAAAATAGTCAAAATTAATCAAAATTAACTATAAAATTAATTAAAATTCATCATGTTCATATTTTTAACACAATTTAATTATTTTATAATATTTAATTATTTTTCGACAAGAATTTAACCGAAATAGCATGATTTTAAGTTAAAAAGGGCATGTAAAAACACGTAAATTTTCGTGTTTCCACACCCTCAAACTTAATTCATTGCTCATCCCGAGTAATGCAGAAATTTGAAAAGAATTTTCTCGGAAACACTTTTGAAAAACTCCTTTAGTACAACATTCTTCCCAAAATCATGAAATCAATATACTTATGCTCAAAAACAAGAAATTTGATAATTATGCTACTCAAGTATATATGTCGTTCAAATTAATCTCAACAATTACTACAATAGCAAAATTAGACTAAATGTTTCTTAATAAAGACATGTTAATCCCTACCAATTTGATTTTAATCCCTTATTCAAAATTAAACTGCAATCATTAAGCTTAATCGATGTCTTCATCGTTGAGCAGAGAAATTTCTCTCCACTAATGTAGGTAACATTGGAACTTTGAATCAATAGGTCTTTAACAAGGTTGTAACGTGGTCGGGCTTAGGGGCGGGTAAAGATAGATACTTTTAGGTTAAAACAACCCTAGACTCGACTTGTATCGGACCTTTCGAAATAATTACCTTCAGTACATCAACTTTTCTTTCCTTTTCACATGCTCTTTAGTGCAATTTACTTCAAGTACATATGCTTTTTTTTTCAAGTATTTTACTGCATGTACTACAATTTTTGGAGCATTTCATACTTCTTTGCAACTCCCCCAAACTTATTTTCAAAGAATACTCTGAATAGTACTGAGTCTAGTGTTTGGGACATTTTTGAGATAATTAAGAGAAGTGATGGCTAACTTTGTAAGGGTTCAAATAAAATTAGGCCATAAAGTCTCAAAGTTGGGTTTCAAAGGATAAAAATTTCATCATGGTTGGCTTAAAAGGCTCAAACGGTCCAAACAACAGTTGTCTAAATCATTTTCATCATTCCATGCTTCCTAGGATTTCGCCTCAAGAAACTACTAAGTCAATTCTAAAGACTTAAACTTTCATGCATGCCTAACTTTCCTAAAGAACTAAAATTTTATGGTATGATTTGCATGCTTTATTAGAAATGCATTTCATGTCATTATTAAGCTAGCATAACAATTTATTGAAATAATCAAACTTTATTCATACTTAAATTTAGCATACTTAACAAAATTCAAATTTATTGAACAAAAATATATCATAGTCATAATTAAAAGAAAAATTTTATTCGAGTGGAAATAATTTCAATTTTGGTCCCCAACTTAAAATGAACAATGTCCTCATTGTTTAAAGTGAATAGATACTATACACCAGGTAGGATTCCAGAAAAGAGGAGGTGAGTCAATTTGACTGCTTAAGTACCAAGCTCTTCCTAGATCCAATCCTAGACATGTATATACCTATTGCCACACTTTAGACTTTACTACTTGTCCATATTTACTTTTGATTCCCATCTCTTATTTTATTGTGCAGAATTTAAAAAAAAAATCCCTAATTAATCCTAATCCTAAATTAACATAAGAAGAAAAATAAAGTCAAGATCCCTCCCTTTTATTTATTTGCAGATCCTTCCAAATTGGACTCATCTTTTGCTCTATCATTATTGCCTTTGCATGAATCGCTTCGCTCCCTCTTCGATAATGGACTCCATGGTTCAAATATGAAAATTGGAAATTCAGGCACAAAAATAAATGGATCATTGTATATTTTCTTAAGAGCACTTCTCATTGAGTCATCCCTTATTTTTGAGTATCTCCAGTAAGCTTGCTGCTGCCATTGCATATGTTGCATTAGGTCCATCAATTTTGATAACTCATCTCGAAGATCTGGGCTAGGCGGTGGAGCTCTAAACATTGAAGTTTCTATATCAGGTTCAGCTTCTGGTTCCATTGGTTCTGCCTTATTAGGGACTTCAGTTGATTGCTCTGGCGAGATCTTTGTGCGGTCATCTTCTGCTTCTTCGGGATCCTCACTCTCTTCAACTCGTTGCTATAGAACAGAATCTCCAGCTACTCGGTAGAGGTCCAAATCGGTGATTGTGCCCTAACTATACCTTGTCTTCTTTACGTTCGTAAGAAATTTTGCTTTTAAGCACAGAATTGTTATCGTAAAGGGGAAATAGGCTGGGCCAGAACGTCTAACGGCCCAATTTCGCATTTCTCTTAGGATGATTTTGCCCACATCAATGGTCTTTCCAGTTAGAATCGAGTATAATAGGACCATTCACTCTAATGAGATTGTAGTCCCATGCGAACTAGGCATAAGGCTGAAACGGATGAAATAGAACCATACCTTCGCAAGTGGTGTCAAATATTCTTTTCAACACGTGTGGATTCCTTGCTTTGACACGGTCCACTTAGAACCTGGGACTGTAAGTTCCTCGAGAATTTCTTGCAAATTTTCAGGCTTAATGTTGCTCAACAAAGAAGAATATTCATCGTTTTCGAAATCAGGTAATTCAAAGAACTCATTAATAGCATTTGAATTTATTGGTACCTTGATTCCGCGAACTGGAACTTCGGTCAATTCACTTGAGGTTAAGTTCGCATAGAATTCACGAACTAGTTCCTCATCCACACTTGGTCTCTTTTCACAAAATAATTCCCAATTGAGGGCTTCAGCAACTTGACGAATACGTGCCATAAAGTCTCTGTAGTTGCTTTCATTCAATGTGAAGCCCTTCTCTGGATGCATCTGTTGATTTTTGAAGATACTTTCGTATCTTACTTTGGCTTCTTCACAGTGGAACTTATTTTGCGTTTCATTTATTTGGGCGGAGGCACGAGTTCTCTTGCGAGGCATGATTAACCTGAACATAAGATGAAAAAAAATATTATTTTCTCAAAAATTTAATTAATAAAAATTATTAATAATTCAATAATTTGAAAAATTAAATAATTGAATAAAATTAAAATTCAAGAGAAGATTCTGTCTTACCACCCTTTTTTAAGAACTCCTAAAAAAGATAATTAAAAGCAAAAGCGGTCGATTTAAGGTAGGTTGGAGGATTTGACTAAGGATGGGTGAAGGTGTACCGATCAAGTGCTTGAAGGGCGACTAGGCGCGTGGCTGATGGTGCGGGAGCAGGCAGCAATGTGCGGCAGGGGTTGATTCGGCAAGTAGTAGCGTGCGGGACCTTCTGCAATCTAGCACGGTGTCTTTGGGGCGTGTGCAGTGCTAAGTGCGGTCTGAACACGGCCTGGCAAACGGGTAGGATCAAGAGCGCGCGCGTGGATGGGCACTCGAGCAGTGCTGCCTTGCGAGTTCTTTGGGCGTCTTTGGGCGCAGAGCTGTTCTTGGCCGAGTCTTTGGGCTAGGCTTGCGGCACTTTTGGGGTTTTGGTTCTTTGGGGTTTTGAAGATGGATGAATGGAGGGAGAAAGGTTGATGGTATTTATAAAGGGAGAAATAAGATTTGTAGAAGAATTCTTAGAAAATTTTAATGAAAAAAAATTCTTAAGTTCTAATTCTACTCAAAGTAAATAACAATTAATAATTAAATATATGCATATGAAATTATCAACTGTTATTAAATTATTAAGATAAACATAAAATATAATCAAAATAAAATTAATCCTAATTCTAAGCTAAGTTGATAAAAATTAATATATATAAATTGTAACTAATATAATTATATATTAAAGTTTATCAAATTATTAATAATATTAAAGATGTTTATTCTAGATGCTTTTTGAAAATATTCACAAAGAAAGGCACCTATTTTTTTAATTACAAAAATAGCAACCAAAATTTAAAAATAATTCAATTAAGTCCCTAGACTTAATGAAAAGTTGAAATTGAGTTGCAATTTAAAGCTTGGGTCAAAATTGACCTTTTTATTTGAAAAACCAAAAATTTATTTTGTCATTTAGGGAATAATTTCTCGGAAAATTATGTAAAAATCAATTCCCAGGAAGATTGGAGGGGTCACAAGCGGTCCCGCTTAAGTTCCAATCTCCTAGACAGAATTTATTTAAACATAATAAACCCGAAAATATACCCTAAATAATTTATTAAAAACAAGAAAATTTAAATATCTGATAAACTGAACAAGATTTGATCTCGTTCAGGTTTTTCTCTGTAGTAATGTTTCAAACGCTAAGCATTGACTTGAAAATTACCTCCCTTACCTTGGAGTTCAACAACTCCATATGGATAGACGCGATGAATCATAAATGGACCGGACCAACATGATTTTAACTTACCTGGGAAGAACTTCAATCTGGAATTAAATAACAAGACTTGCTGATCTGCTTCAAATTCTCGAACTCGAATGTGGTTGTCAGGCCATTTCTTGAGTCTTTCTTTAAGTAATTTGGCATTTTCATATGAGAACATTCGGAACTCTTCTAACTCATTGAGTTGGAACATCCGTTTCTCTTTCGCGAGCTTAGGATCCAAATTAAGCTGCTGAAGAGCCTAGTATGCGTTATGCTCTAACTCCAATGGTAGATGACAGGCTTTCCCAAAAACCAACCTATAGGGTGACATCCCTAAAGGTGTCTTGTATGCTGTTCTGTAAGCCCATAAAGCATCATCTAATCTTGTGGACCAATCTCGTCATTTCGGGCATGCTACCTTCTCAAGTATGCCTTTGATCTCCTTATTTTCCAGTTCAGCTTGCCCATTCGTCTGCGGATGGTAAGCTGTTGTAACCTTGTGTTTCACTCTGTGCTGGTCTAATAACCATTTTAACCACTTGTTCACAAAGTGGGGTCCTTCATCACTGATGATAGCTCTTGGGGTTCCAAACCTTATGAACACATGCTTCTACAGAAACTTCATCACAACCTTAGAATTGTTTGTCGGATAAGCCTCAGCCTCGACCCATTTAGACACGTAGTCTACTACTACTAGTATGTACTTGTGACCACAAGACGGAGGAAAGGGACCAAGAAAGTCAATACCCCATACATCGAACAACTCTACCTCAATGATGTTTGTTCGAGGCATCTCATTTCTGTTGGTGACATTTCCAACCCTTTGACATCGATCACAGCTCTTCACATAAGTATATGCATCCTTGAATAGTGTTGGCCAAAAGAATCCAGCTTGCAATACTTTGGCCGCTGTACGTGTACCTCCGAAGTGTCCCCCACTTGGAGCTGAGTGACAGTGGTATAAAATCTTCGGTATTTCATCTTCTGCCACGCATCTCCTGATCATCTGATTTGCACACTTTTTAAACACATATGGCTCTTCCCAGAAATAGTACTTCACATCGTGAAGAAACTTTTTCCTTTGTTGATACGTCTTATCAATTGGCATCAAACCACAAGTTAAATAGTTAGCAATATCAGCAAACCAAGGGGTATAATGGACATGATTTACCTTCAGTTTATGTTCATCTGGAAATGTCTCCTGAATTGGTATAAGAGGAGAATTCCCTTCTTGTGGCTCCAATCTAGACAAGTGATCTGCTACTTGATTTTCTACTCCCTTTCGATCTTGAATTTCTAGATCAAACTCTTGAAGTAGAAGTACCCATTGGATCAGCCTCGGCTTAGTGTCTTTCTTCACAAGTAAATACTTAATTGTCGAGTGGTCCGTATAGACAGTCACTTTGGTACCTACAAGATAAGATCGAAACTTGTCGAAAGCAAACACAATAGCAAGTAACTCTTTTTATGTTACCGTATAATTCAGTTGAGTTCCTGTTAGAGTTTGACTTGCGTAGTAGATGGGATGAAAGACTTTGTTCCTTCGCTGGCCCAAGACAGCTCCAATTGCGAAGTCACTTGCGTCACACATCAATTCGAATGGAAAATCCCAGTCTGGTGGGACGATTATGGGTGCCGTGACTAATCGACTCTTCAAATCGTTGAAGGCTTTTAAGAATTCCTCATCAAACTTGAATATCGAGTCCTTCTCCAATAGTTTGCATAAGGGTTTAGCAACTTTGGAAAAGTCCTTGATAAGTCTTCGATAAAAACCGGCGTGGCCCAAAAAGCTCCTAACACCTTTTACAGATGTTGGAGGTGGGAGTTTCTCAATAACGTCTACCTTTGCTTTGTCTACCTCGATCCCATGTCTCGTTATCCGATGCCCTAGAACAATTCCTTCTCGTACCATAAAATGGCACTTTTCCCAGTTGATTATGAGATTCGTTTCTTCGAATCGCCTTAGTACCTTAGCTAGATTGGCTAAGCAATCATCGTAAGTATATCTGAATACTGAAAAATCATCCATAAAAACTTCTAAATACTTCTCAACCTTGTCAGTAAAAATAGACATCATACATCTTGGAAATGTAGCATGTGCATTACATAAACCAAATGGTATGCGTCTAAATGCAAACGTACTGTACGGTCAGGTGAATGTCATTTTGTATTGATCTTTTGGTGCTACTGTAATCTTATTATACCCTGAGTATCCATCGAGAAAACAGTAGTAATCTCATCCTACGAGTCTATCTAGCATCTGGTCCAAGAACGGTAAAGGAAAGTGATCTTTCCTAGTCGCCTTTTTCAGCTTCTGGTAATCGATGCAAATTCTCCATCCCGTAACCGTTTTAGTCGGTATCAACTCGTTGTTCTCATTTTCTACGACCGTGATACCTCCTTTTTTTGGCACACGCACTGGATCGGACTTACCCATGAACTGTCTGAGATGGGATAGATGATACCCGTATCTAACCACTTGATGATCTCTTTTTTTACTACGTCCTTCATGATGGGGTTCAGTCTCCGTTGTCCATCGATCATCCCTTTTTTGCCATCTTCCAGGATAATCTTGTGCATGCATACAGATGGACTAATACCACGAATATCGGTTATGGTCCATCCGATGGCCTTCTTGAATTGTTTCAAAACTAATATAAGTTTCTCTTCTTGCTTAGTGGTCAATTTGCTGAAACAATCACAGGCAGAGTGGAAGCGTTACCTAAATAAACATATTTTAAATGAGAAGGTAATACCTTAAGTTCTAATTTAGGTGTCTCCTCGATCGACGCTTTTGGTTGGGAATAGTCCCTCTTTTCTAACTCCAAGGTTCAAAATGGGATTGCGGATTAAATCCCTTTTGAGTAGCTTCTAGCAAAGCTAAGTATTCATTCTCCTTTTCATCATTTTGGGGATTCGATGTCAAAATTCTTTCCAGTGGGTCCTCAACACAGTTGAGTTCCTTCTCCACTATTAAATCCTCTAAATCGGACACTGCATAGCAATCATCAATTGTGTTAGGAAATTGCATAGACTTAAAGACGTTAAATGTTACCTGATCATCCTGAACACGCATAGTGAGCTCGACCTTCTGCACATCAATAAGGGTCTTTCCAGTTGCTAGGAATGGTCTTCCTAGGATGATTGGTACTTCTTTGTCTATTTCAAAATCTAGAATTACAAAGTCAGCAGAAAAGATAAACTTATCTACACGTACCAATACGTCCTCGATTTTTCCTTCTGGATGTGCTAAGGATCGATCTGCTAGTTGAAGCGTAATTGTAGTTGGTCTATCTTCTCCTATCCCCAACTTCCTAAATATTGACATAGGCATCAAGTTGATACTTGCACCTAGGTCACATAATGCCTTACCACAATATGTTGCTCCAATGTTGCACGGTATGGTAAAACATCCAGGATCCTTCAATTTTGGGGGTAGTTTGGCTTGAAGATATGCACTGCATTCCTTCGTCAGAGCTACCGTCTCAAATTCTCCAAGTCTTCATTTCTTAGACAAGATATCTTTCATGAACTTGACGTAGTTCGACATTTGTTCAAGTGTGTAATGCCCCAAAATCCCGAAACTTTAAATTCCTGTGCACTGAAGTTGGTATGTATGAGTAGCACTTAGAATGGTAATTCTAAGGTATTATCGGGATTATTTAAAGTCTTAGAGATAGGGAAGACCATAGGGAAAAAATTATTTTCTTGCTTTAGCGGACCCTAGACTCAGGCATTAGGCCTCTTAAGCAGATTAAGAGAAAATAGGACACAAATGGGCTTGTGGCCCAGTGGCAAGTGGCGTCACTTGGGGAGCTATAAGGTGGCGTGTTGTCAACTGAGGAGGTCTAAGGTTTGAGCATTAGGAGTGGTATTTTTGGAGTGTTTAATTTTGCATAGGTGGACGGCCAAAGTTGTTTTGAATATGAGCTCTTGCGTTGGAGTGTTTGAGTGGTAAGGGGACTGATAATGGAGGGAAATTTGGATAAGGCTAAGGTGTTATCAGGGAGGAAAGTTAGGAGATGAGGAGGGGGAAGAATTTGTGCCGAATGGGACTGTGGGGAAAGGAGTATTCGGCTTGTGGCTATAAAAGAAGGGGGCCGAATGCTTTAAAAGGTTCTTTGAGCTTTCATTAGTTTTTCTTTTCATCCCTTAATCGGTTTTCCTATAGCCGAATTCTCCCTATTGCCGGAATCTCCTATAGTCGAATTCTCTTTGCCGAATTCTCTCATAGCCAAACTCTACTATTGTCAAATTACCATCAACCTTCCTTGCCAAAATTCCTATTTGTGCCAAACCCTTGTCGTTTTCCTTTATCACAAATCGATTGGTATCTACTCTCAGTCAAAGTTAAGAGCCGAATTTAGGCCGCAGGATCAAAAGTGGATTTGGTAAGTAATCGATTAACCTCTTTTGTACGTTTTGCTAAAAGTCGAAAGGCTATCTAACTAACCTGTCATTAACTCTGTGATAACAAGGATAAGGTTCAAAGATCGCAAGCGTGGTAGGATCGTTAGCAAGGGTAAGTGTACTCAACTCGATTGTGGTTTAAGTGAATGGCCGAATGTGAGTTTGATCTATAGGGGTGACTTGTGTGGATTGTGAGTCACTCGAATCTTGATGGTGTGTGTGTGAGTGTAGATCTAGGGGATACTCCTGATTAGTAGCTAAGGAAGGGCTATTAGAACCCGGTGGCACACGGTAAGGTTACGGTAAGGTTTCGACTTTTGGTAGGTATTTTGTTTAAGTATGGGTGATTGATTGAAGGTTGGTTGGTTGTAGGTTCAAGACCAAGGATAGTATAGCGCGTCGTAGTAACCAGGTGTGTACAAACACTACACACACGATATTGGCAATGCCGGAAAGCTGGAAAGCCGAAAGTGGCTAAAGGGGCCCGGTGGGCCCTGAGGCTAAGTTTGATAAAATTGTTTGGTTTGGTCATACGTATTGAGTTATCATGAATGTTACATGATTTGGAATTGTTTTGGGTCTAATAGGCCGTATGGATGAGATTTAAGCTTAATGGGCCGTAAGGATGTGATTTGGGCTTGATGGGCTGCATGGGGACGTAGAAAAGTATGCTAGGGTTTAATGGACTTTAGGCCTAGTTCTGAACAACTCTTAATCTGCATAAGACTTAATCTAATAATTAAACATGTCCGTGGACAAGTCGTTGGGTTAGAGTGCGGCAACGGACATATGCATGTCTAGGATTGGATCTAGGAAGAGCTTGGTACTTAAGCGGTCCTAGTGGCCCACCTCCTCTTCTCTGGAATCCTACCTGGTGCATAGTGTCTGTTCACTTTAGCCGCAAGGACTTGTTAATGGGCCAAAGTTCATAACTAAAACCCGAGAGGGACCAAAATACCCTTAGATTTGTAAAATTACTAAAATACCTCTGATTTGAAAATTGCCAAAATACCCTTAGTTTGAAAATTACCAAAATATCCTTAGATTTGCAAAATTACTAAAATACCCCCAAATTGTGAAATTACCAGAATACCCTTGATTTGCAGAATTACCAAAACATCCCTGATTTACAAAATTTCCAACATACCTCTATTTTGCAAAATCACTTAAATACCCCTGTAGAGTAGATTTACAGAAATACCCCTGAGTAGTAAAATGACTAAAATACCCCTAAGTGCCGAATGGGTGGAAATATGTATGTTGCATTCATGGAATATATGTTGCACTTGGGTGGGTTTTGATGGTACGGAGGAAGATTTGAGGATCACATAGTCGCTTGACGACCGTGGATCCACCGGTGGCTTTTAGCCCACTATAGCGACTTTCTTTGCCGCAATGTTTGAGTAAGTCTGCATTCTTTGGTGCTACCTTTGGTGTGTAGGGATGGGTGGGTTGATATTTATATCCCTACAGGTGTGTAGGGTTGGAAGGGAAATGGTGTGCAGGGTTGGATTTGGGACGGGTGCATTGAATTCATGTGACTCTGATGTGGTATGAGGTCATTGTGGGCTAAGGCCCAAGACCATCGATTTTGATAGGGCTTAGGCCCAATGTAATATTTGTATGTTGATTTGGTTGCCAAGGGTCGTACACATGAGTTTCAAACTCACACCCTTTTATTAAATGTTTCAGTGATCTTGATGAAACTACTCGACGTGAGAGAGGACTCGAGATGGCCACACTACAAGACATTTAGAAGTTTTATTTATTTATTTCAAAAGACATGATTTTAATTGCTTTATTTTCATTAGATGTAATAAGGCCTTGTACTCGTTTTGACTTTGGATTTTGAGTTTTGTTGTTTCAACTATTTACTTAATTATTAAACTGAGTAATTTCTTATGTTTAAACATGGTTTTCGGATACTTAAAATAATTAAATGGGCTTTTATCGCTACTTAACAAGGTGTCAAGGATTTTGGGCTTTTAGGCCTTAAATTTTAACTTAGCAAAATTGTTTGAGATTGTGTCTTTGATGTGATATTCCCGGATTCGGCCATAACGTCTGGGCCATATTTGGGGTGTTACAAAGTGCTTCAACCAATGGGATGTTGATGTGAAGTTGCTTGAGTACGTCAAGGAACTTCTTGAATTGAATCTCCTGCTTCTGCTTCTGAAGTCTTTGAGGGTAGGGTGGTGGTGGTTTCATTACTGGAACTGATTCTGGTTGATTCGCCTTTGGCGGCAATTCTGCATCTAACGAAGTTGTTAGTTGATCAGAATTAGCTGGTCCTGAGGTTACTTTGTCAAGTTTTGCAGATTCTGGTTCTGGTGAAATTGGGATTTCAACACTTGGTTGAACTTCTTCTGAATCTTGAGCGTCAGCTGGCTCCTTTTTAACTTCGACAATGTTGGGTTCTACTATCTTTCCACTCCTCAATGTCAATGCTTTACAATGTTCCTTCCTCGGATTTCTCAGATTCTCTGTGTCACTAGGTAGAGCACCTTGTGGTCGGTTCCTGAGTTCAGTAGCAAGCTGGCCCACTTGATTCTCCAAATTCCTTAGAGTGGCGTCGTTTTTCGCCATGTATGCCTTCAGTAGATTCTCTAAGCTATTGGATGGTTCCGCTTGGGTTGGTTTCTGAACTTGTTGGGGGAAGCTAGGCAGCTGAATTGGTCTAGGTTGGGCGTAAGTGTTACTGGTTCCAGCCCCTTGGTTACTCCAGGAAAAATTCGGGTGATTTCGCCACGATGAGTTAGAAAAGTTGGATTGCAATCCTTACCTCCCTCAGTTTTGGTTCTGGTTACCCATGTAATATACGGATTCGGGGTTCGATGGACATTCTTCAAACAAATGTCCTTCCCCACAATACACACAGGCTATATTCTCAAATTGGTTAGGTGGTTGGGCTGCAAAACTATTAGACCCATTAGTGGTAAGATTCTTAAGTATTGAGGATATTGAAGATACCTGAGATGCGAGTGAAGTGAGAGCGTCCACTTCATGTATTCCAGCGACTCGTCTTCCTGACGCTGCTTGATTGGTTGGCCATTGATAATTGTTGCTGGCAATGCTCTCAATAATTTCGCAAGCCTCATTATAAGACACTTAGAAAGGAGAGCACCATTAGTAGAGGTGTCCACTACCATCTTCGTGTGAGCGTTGAGACCATTATAGAATGTCTCAAGTTGAATGCAATGTAGGATTCCATGATGAGGGCACTTTCGTAATAACTCTTTGTAACTTTCCCATGCCTCATACAGGGACTCATCATCCAATTGTTGGAAGGCAGTGATATCATTCCTTAACTTGGCATTCTTGCTTGGCGGGAAATACTTCATGAGGAATCTCTCGGCTAATTCTTGCCATGTAGAAATGGAGTTCGATGGCAATGAGTTCAACCAGGCACGAGCTCTGTCCCTTAGCGAATATGGGAACAGCTTCAGTCGTAATGCATCTTCGGGTACTCCAGCTAACTTGAAGGAATCGCTCACTTCCATAAATAGTCTTAAGTGAAGATGAGGATCTTCAGTAGGCATTCCACTGAATTGGCCCACAGTCTGAAGCATCTGGAACATGACTGGCTTCAGCTCGAATTGTTGTGCCTTGATTTCAGGTCTCCTAATACCCCAATTAAGATCGTTAAATACTGGCACAACATACTGTTGTAAAGCTCTATCCCTATCATCAGCAATAAGGATAGGATTCTGAGCAAGGTTTGCTCCGTTTCCTTGATTCATATTCTCGAAGTTCATCTCTTCTGTCCTTCTTTGGTTCGCTTGTCTTCTTCGCTGTCGAAAGGTTCATTCTATTTCAGGGTCCACAGGGAGTAAGTCGATAATCTGGTCAATACTCATAAACACCTGAAATAATTACAGAAAAATTAAGTACGTAAAATTTAAATAGGAAAATAAATAAACCAAAATGTAAAAATAGATTCACAAATGTGCAAGTGTACACAATCGCAACAAGTAATAAAGTGACAAGTAAATGTCGAGTTATCGTACCCACAGGGACTGTAAAAAGGAATATTTATGAAATTAATTTAAAACAGTTTGGTGATGGAAAATATTTTGGTTTAAAGATGATTAAAAACTAAGGTTTAAAAACTAAGTAAAAAAAATTAAAATTAAAAAGGTTCTAATGCACGATTTCAAATAAGGTTTAATCAAGATGATATAATTGTGTTGGATTAATTACATTCCTTTAACGTAGAATTATTAAACTTATGTTTATATTTGCTACTTAACAAATTCCACGACAACTCGGTAATTTGTTGACTCATGCTCATACATACTTATTAATTTAATCAATATCTTGAACATTTTTCAATGTCAATCCAAGCGATTAATCAATCTTCACAAGCATATAAAAGATCAAGTGAGGTAACAGAGTATTTCTACCTTGAAACAGGTTTAATCACAATAATCTTGCAAGTTTTGCAAGGTATATGTATCATGAATACAATGCTAATTTAAACTTCACTACCTTAGAAGAATAAACATGCACTGATTAAGTATTGTGTCAATTAATTACAATTTAAATACGATTAAATAATTAATTCATTAGTTATCTAACAATTAATATTGCAAGAATAACTTAGGCATGATTTTACTTAATCAAGCATCTTACCGAGGTCTATAACAGCACAAACACAATTTCAATAATTCAAGCAGGCAAAATATAATCAACCCAACACGGATTAAATTCAAGCTAAATTGATTAAAATAACCATTTAAATTGCATAAATATTCATAAACATGTTTCTCAAAACAACAACGCAATTTAAAGAGATAGGGAACAAGAAGCAAATCCGGTGTTTCTCCGTGGCTTAACTGATTGCTCCGTTCTTTGTTCTCCGTTGTCCTCGGCTATCAAGGTGGGTTATGAACACTTTAATTTCTGCTAAACAATGGCTGATGAGGACCTCTTTCCCAAGAGAATAAAATCGGCACTTGAACAAAAGGGGAAATGGAAAGGAAAAGTTGAGAGAAAGTGAGAGAGGAGAAGAAAGAATGAGAGTGTGAGGGATGAGATGAATGATCAGCAAGGGGTGGCTTTTTTAACTGATTTTGGCTACTAAAAATAGAAAATTCCATCAGCCAAAGAGACCCCCCTGGCCGGCCACACACATGGCAAAGTTGAGAGATTCAACTTTGCTAAAAATAGCCTGGGGCAAATCCATAAAGCCACATTTTTTGGAGGGGTTTGAATGCAAGGTTGAAAGTTCTTCAAGGGCTTCTTTGCAAGCTTATTTATTCAGCTAAAATGCTGATTTGGGTCAGCATATGGACGGTTCTGGGCAGCCCAATTGGTGGCTGGTTCGAAATTCGGTTCAACCAGTGCGGTTCAACTGAACCCTTTTTTTCATAATTAATTAATAATAATTTATTTAGCCCAAATTAAATTGGGAATAAATTAAAATTAATTATATTATGAATTAAGACACATTTTTGGATCATCTTAAGCTGGAAATAAATTTGCCTCTGTACTTCAAATTGCTTCTCGGGTTTACTCTTCGAGCAGTGTCTACCGAGCCAATTTTCGCTCTTTGTGTGAATCTGTCGAAAATAGTCAAAATTAATCAAAATTAACTATAAAATTAATTAAAATTCATCATGTTCATATTTTTAACACAATTTAATTATTTTATAATATTTAATTATTTTTCGACAAGAATTTAACCGAAATAGCATGATTTTAAGTTAAAAAGGGCATGTAAAAACACGTAAATTTTCGTGTTTCCAGTGGCCCAACACGGGCCTCACACGACCGTGTCACCCATTTAAACCCTAATCTCCTTTTCCTTTTTTTTCCTTTCTTGTTTTGCCTTCTTCATCCCCCACCTTCCTAAAGCAGTCGCCGTCCCTTTTCCTTTCTCATCGTCTGACCACCACCCACTCCTACGTCGTTCCCGTCTCCCCACCCTCGATGCACCCCTCCTTCCCTAACCCCTTCTCCCTCTTTCACGAACAGCACCCTTACTCTTTTCTTTACCTTCCTTTCTCCCATCTTTCCCTCGGCCTCCTTCTCCACCACCCCCACCCACTCGCGCTGACCAGCCAACAGCTGTCCCCAACCACACACCTCCCCTTCCCTTTTTCTCAGTCGGACCAACCCCACTCCACTCCGAAGCACTGCCTCCACCCTCGCCACAGCTTACCCATACCCGAACCAGCCACCGTTCGCACACGTCCCCCATTCCACCGCTACCGTCCCCCACTCCACCGTCGCCGTCTGATAACCACCACCGTCGGTTACATTTTCTTTACCCTTTTCTTATTATTATTTTTATTCTTATTATTATTATCATTATTTATTTACTAATATAATCTTATTATTTTTACTGCTTTTACTTGTTCTTTAATTATTTTTAATTCTTTAGTCTCTTGACTGTTGATTTTGGTTATTTCTAAACATGTTAATTATTTACTTTATTTTATTTCATTTTCTTTTCTTTTATTATTCTTTTCATTCAACAGTAGTATACCTTTATATTGCTTTAATTGATTATATTATTGGATTTTACTAGTTTTAATTATTCATTTTATCATTGATCATTATTAGTTTTAGTCGTACTAACTTTTTGTTTGGTATTGGCTTTTTGCTTATTCGTTTTATCATTCTAAAAGTCCATTCCTTTATTAGTCTGATTGTTGAGCTAACTTAGATTTTGATCTCCTATTGGCTTATATCTATCTTGTTGGTTCGTCTATTTAAGTTATTTGATTACTTTATTGCAGATTCATTAAGACAAACACACGCGAAAAGACAAAGGCCGCCGTCCCCGATTCAAAAAATCGGAAGACCCATGGTGCGACCTCTTCCTCAAGCGTTTCCACCGAGGCCCGCCACCCTTAGCTCTTATTTTTGGCAGGCCCTTAGGAATATTTATATCAGCTCCTTCGCGTACCGCCACTCGGCCTAGGTCGCTGTATTGATTGGGTCGCGTTAGAGCAGGTCCAACTAGCTAATGATGTTCGTGCCTTTATTACCACAGCTCCGTGGGACAGATTCTTCTCCATCATCGAGCCCACCTACATGGAGCTTAATTTGGAGTTCTGCGCAACGTTTCTTGTACAACAGGTCATGACGACTCATGACGAGCCAGGCACCATCACTTTTTGACTTGGTGGTTTGGTGCGCCACATGAGCGTCCCCGAGTTCGGTGCTGCTATGAGACTTTACACAGAGGAATTTATGATCGCCGAGAACTTATTTCAACATCATCGGCACATCCATCATGCGTCATCACATTGTTGGACTGATCTTACAGCGAGCCAGCCATTTTATGATGCGAGTCGCTCGAATGCGACATCTCTCTCTCCAGCATTATGGTACCTTCACGCACTTTTAGCTCACACTTTGACTGGTAGGAGAAAGAGCACCGAAGTCGTCAGTACTCACGACGCATATTTTCTATGGAGCATGGCACACGGACATATCTTTAATTTGGCGTACTTCATCGCTCTAGCCTTCCGTCATCAGACTGACCACCATAGGAAGGGCCCCATATGTTTAGGCCCTTATGTGACTCGCCTCACTCGACACTTCGGTCTCCTAGACACACCGGAGTAGTCCTCCACACTCACACTTGTCGACCAGATGTCCCTTCAGGGAATCTCGAGCATGATACACATGAGGATGATCGAGCGGCATCGTAGAGTGGTGATCGCTGTGATTTGTCAAAGTTTAAAAATTTATAAAGAGAATGATCAAACCTGGGAACTAACTATGAAAACGATTTGAGGAAAGCACACTTATCAAACAGTAGTATAGTTAAGGCAAGACCGGATTGTCGATCCCAAAGGAACTAAAAGTACTAATACTAACTTTCTTCTTATTATCTAGCCTAAAATAAAGGGAATTGTTGTTTAATCTAAATTAACTAACTACTAAGCTAAATACTCTAAGACAAAGAAGAATAAATTTGGGGAAATACTTGTGGGAAAAAAATCGATTGATTAAGACAATACCCGAGGAAGAATCCACCTAGACTTCACTTGTTATCTAACACTGAACCAGACGATTTATTCACTTGACTTGTTCCGTAGGATTCCCTAAGTTATATTAATACCTCCATCGAGGCTACTAACGTCTAACCCTGGGTTGATTAATTAAAATCTCTTTCTAATTAAAACCCATAGAATTGCATTAACTCGATCTATGGACTCCCATATTAGGTTTCACCCTAATTCGGTAAAATCTCATCACCCTATGTCTAGGCGTGCGATCAACTCCGCTTAATTATGCTAGATCTACTCTTAGGCAGGGACTTTTGCTCCTCCACCTAAGCACATCAAACTTGAATCAATATCCCGGAAATATCAAAACAAGAATTAAGAACACATAATTAAGAACAAATCAAGTATTTATCATATAGTTCAGAAAACAATAACAAGATTCATCTTAGGTTTCATCCCCCTCAGGTATCTGAGGGTTTAGTTCATAATGATAAAAGAAAGCATCTCAGAAGAAAAGATAAAACAAAACATAAGAAAAACTCCAAAACCCCCTGAAGGAATTGAAGAGAGATCCTCCGTCTTGAGTATGACTCCGGCTTTTTGAGATGAATCAACTGGCTTTCTTCGGGTAAATTCCCACAAATCCGCCCTATTTGGCCTAGCTGGACGCCCCCTGAAAAAAGCCTTGGGCTCCTCCCTTTAGGTCATACTTAGGGTGTTTATAGAGGCTTCGAAATGTGTTACTTCGCCTCTAAGTATCCTAATTCGAATATAATTTCTCTTTGCCACGGCAGGGACACGCCCTTGGCACATGCTCGTGTAAGTCGTGGTCATGCTGTGTTCGAGTCTATCAATAAGGCACGGCCGTGTGGTCTTGGGCCCAGGCCGTGTCGATTTCGTGATTTGGCCCATTTGGTCCATTTTAAACCCGTTTTCCGTTCTTTTCATTCTTTGGTGCTTTCCTGAGTATAAAACATGAAAACAAAAGATTAAGAGCACCAAATTACACAATTCAAGGCTTAAATCATCCAAAAACATGCTAAATGTGGGCTTAAAATGTTACTATTGTGGTTTATCAAATACCCCCACACTTAAGCTTTTGCTTTTCCTCAAGCAAAATTCTCAACTCACAATTAAAACAAACTTCCTCAATAATATTCATCGATAGTGTTTCATCATAATTCATAGATAATTCATACATGGATAATTCAAATCAAAGAGTCCTAACGATTCAAACAATATAAGTCATACATTTGTGGCATAAAACATAGGTGTTTCCCCTTATCTAAATAATTACCCCTGATTCAAAATCGACAAGGATTGACATCCTCGCAAAAGATTCACTCAAATCACTCGAGGTGTTTAAGGTTCAAGAAAAAGCACTCATAAGTCAAACATGAAAAGTTAATCCCATAGGCTTGCATGAAAATCAAATCTCCACCACTATAATATGATATGATACATAAATCAAAAGGTCTTTAACAGGGTTGTAACGGGGCTTGGGTTAAAGGTGTGGATAAAGGCTGAATTAGAAGGTTAGAATCGAGATTGAATTGACAAATTACCTAACTAGAAATAACAAACAGAATATAAATAATTACATCAATTGAAAATTTGTACTAATAATACTCTAATACGAGATTTTTCTTCAACAATTGTGATTTAAACGTATAAGCTCACTTAATCACAGATGTAATAATGAATATACTTCGATTTTTTTTTAAGAACAAATCAAGTAATAATAAGATAAAATTAAACAACTGAAATAAAGAAAATGGTTAGGTAACTGATCAAATCAGATCTCGATATAAGGGTAGTCAAGAAGAATGGTGATAACGAATACAAAGGGTTTTGGGTTAATATTAGTTGGTGAGTTAATAAAATGGGTTGTTAGGATCAAAGGGGTTCACTAGGGGTTAATTATGAAGGTAGGCTTTTTAGTGGAGTGAGTGGGTTAAAACCTAGGTGCCTTTATCATCTTAGTATATCAAATCAAAGGTGTGGTCTCGACATGTATAATCGATGCAAGTTCTAGAATAACAAATCAATGTTGACACGCTCATAATCAATAAAGTGAGCATGAAAAAGAATATATGCTCTAAAAGGCTCAAAATCTCACAAAAATTATGGTTTTTTTGATGTCAACCCCATAAATTTCAAATTTTAAGGTAATAACTAGATTCAGGTAGACAACCTAAATTATTTTTTTTATTATGGAAAATAGACTTATCATGCTTGATTCTCTAGTACCTTAAAGTTTAAATTATCAATGTACAATTAACTATGACTTAATCCAAAACATATCAATAAAAATCATAAATTATAGGAAATTTCATTCTAATCATAAAATGAGAAACTTACTTTAAGAAACAAGGCATAATTCAGGATTAATATTGTTGACACCTCTTTATACTTAAGAACAAGAACTAACTCAGGGATTTGAGAATAATGAAAAAAGTTAGGCACTTTTTAGGTTCACCCCCCCACACTTAAGATGTACATTGCCCTCAATGTACAAAGATAGATATAGATATAGAAAATCAAAAGATAGGGTTAGAGGTGAAACTCCCTGAATTTTTTTATGGGGTTACAATATGCGGGCTGCATTGGAGGAAGACATTTCTATAGGGGTGGATATTAGGGTCGTTGTGGCATGATTCCCAAGTAGCCTGAAGAACCTAAAACTAAGAAACTAAAACAAAATAAATTAAATTAAGCAGAAGAGAAGTAAAGATAAGGAAAATAAAGGAGAAGAGTACAGAAGAAGAAAAATTAAATGGCCTCAAAGACCCTTGGCTTGTCTAGTAGCTGAAGTGGCCGGCATGAACTTATGTAGATTGGTCTCCCACAGGGAGACTGTGCTTGGTTCCTTCCGCTTCTTCGACATGGTGTGGCTTGATAGTTGGGGAAAGATTAGAGAAGAAAAGTAGGGAGAGGTTTGAGAAAGAAAGGGAAAAGAAAATGGGATGGAAGAGATGGGAGGGGTGGGTGTTTTAAATAGAAATTTCAAGTCTGGTACGTTCCCACGCCCGTGTACCATGGGCGTGTTGAGTCACACGGCCGTGTCGTACGACCGTGTTATGCTTCTCTCGTTTCTCCCACGCCCATGTTCAGGTCACCACACCCGTGCATGATCTAACAGTGTCAGCCACGGCCGCATCGCACGGCCGTGGCGAGGTAGTTAGAGTCCGTGATTTAAAGAAATTATACGTTCTGACTCGTACTATCTCTGCCATGTCAGTACGAATATCCGTAGTATCCACACGGCCACGGCCACGGCCGTGTGGTATAGAAATCTACACTTTTGGTTAGCTTATAAATAGATGCTGAAGTAGAAATAAAAATAAAAATAAAGGAAAGTAAAAATTAATAGTGTTAGTGCTTGGGTTGCCTCCAGAGAAGCGCTTGTTTAAAGTCTTAAGCTAGACTTACCTCTCATTTGCCTAATCAGGGTGGTTTGAAGAGTTGAACATCCTTCCTCATGTTATCTGTCCTATTATTAGTATATAGTTCAAGTTGAGTAGCGTCTATTTTAAAAGTGCCAAATATAGGATTACTTACCTCGACTGTTCCGTATGGGAAAACATTGATTACCTTAAAAGGGATTTCTTTGTTTGTATTAGGGTCAGGAGGAGATATTCGTGGGTCTGCTTTATCTAACAATACCTAATATCCAATTTTGAATTTGTTTGTCCCATAGAGTGGCTTGGGTTCTGCTTCGTGTATCCCTAGTTTTTCCTTGAAATGCGTCTTCCACTCGTCTAGTGCATCGATCGAAGCCTTCTATCCTCATGAATTACTTCTTTGTTGTCGTGATGTCTAGGATCTGGCTCAGTTGTATGGTTCTGATGTGTTTCCTGAAAAGAAGGTTTAACCGAATGGTCATTAATAGAATCTATGTTCTCACCTTGTTTACTCGATGTTCTAATCAAATCGAGAACCTGAAGAGTGACTGTCTCGTCACCTACACAGAGTATGAGTTCACCTGCGTCGACATCAATTTTAGTCCTGACAGTTGCTAAAAAGGGCCTTCCTAGAATTAAAGGGATACTATTGTCCTCATCCATGTCTAAAACGACAAAGTCTACTGGGAATACGAATTTATCAATTTTCACTAGCACATCTTTGATTATACCCCTAGGAATTCTAACAGTTTTATCAGCTAATTGAATGCTCATCCTAGTTTGTTTGGGTTTCCCTAGACCTAGTTGTTTAAACATTTTATAAGGCATGACATTTATGCTTGCCCCTAAATCAGCTAACGCATTATCAATAGATAAACTATCAATTAAGCATGGAATTGTAAAACTCACTGGATCTTTTAATTTTCGTGGTAGTTTATTTTGTAGAATTGCTGAGCACATTGCGTTTAGCTCAACATACGATGTTTCGTCTACCCTTCGCTTGTTTGTCAAGAGCTCTTTTAAAAATTTCTTAGAATCTGGCATCTGCGAAAGAGCTTCAAGTAATGGTAAGTTAATATGTAATTTCTTTAAAAGTTTAAGAAACTTACCGAACTGTTCCTCTGTGTCGTCTCTTCTCATTGCTTCGGGGTATGGTATGCGAGGTTGGTACTCTTTGATTATCGGTTTTGGCTTTTCTTGGGTTACCTTAACCTTAACTTTTTCTACCACATCCTCTTACCTTAATTTGGGTTCATCTAACCCTTTACTATCATGAGTGGTTATGGCTTGAAGTTGCTCCTTTGGGTTAGTTTCAGTGTTGCTTGGCAATCTACCTTGTGGTCGTTCTGACATGATCTTGGTAAGTTGACCTACCTGATTCTTGATCTCTTGAATCGATGCTTGCTGACTTTTAAGTGTTGTCTCAGCTTTTTGAAGACGGGTTTCTGAGACTGCTATGAATTTTGTCAGCATCTCCTCAAGGTTCGGCTTCTTTTCCTGTGGGTAAGGCTGATTTTGAAAATTTGGAGGGGGTTGTTGTCTTTGATTTCCTTGACCACCCCATGAAAAATTGGGGTGGTTCCTCCAACCTGGATTATAAGTGTTACTATAAGGGTTATTGTTAGATCTAAAATTGTTACCCATATAGTTCATCTGTTCGCTCTCTGTGCCCGGATGGTAGGGTGGGTACTCAGGATTCACCACGCCTCCACTTGCGTCGCATCGCATGACCGTATGTACTGCGAAGAACACAAACCATCAATCTTTTATTTAGCACCTCTACCGATTTGATAGCATGGTTACTGCGTCGAGGTTGAAAACTCCGTTTGCTTTTGTTGGCCTTGTCCTTGTAACTTGCCACTGGTAGTTATTCAATGACATCTCTTCTATAAACTCATAGGCCACTTCAAGATTTTTGTTATTCAAAGTTCCACCGGTGGCTGAATCGATTAATTGCCTTGTTGAGGGGTTCACACCGTTGTAAAAAGTTTGGACCTGTAGCCACAAGGGTAATCCATGGTGTGGGCACCTTCTCAACAAATCCTTGTATCTCTCCCATGCATCGTAAAGTGTCTCTAAATCCATCTGAACAAAAGAAGAGATATCATTCCTTAACTTGGCCATTTTGGCCGGCGAAAAATATTTCAATAAAATTTTTTCGGTCATTTGATCCCATGTGGTGATTGACCCTCGTCGAAGAGAATGCAACCACTGTTTGGCTTTATTCCTCAAAGAGAAGGGAAATAATCGAAGACAGATGGCATCGTCAGTAACGCCATTTATTTTGAAAGTGTCACAAAATTCTAGGAAATTTGCCAAGTGATTATTTGGATCTTCATCCCGCAAACCATCAAACTGAACAAATTGCTGTATCATCTGAATTGTGTTAGGTTTCAATTCAAAATTATTTACGGCAATAGCAGGTCTAACAATACTTGACTCAATTCCTGTTAAACTAGGTTTAGCATAATCATACATAGTTCGAGGAGCATGATTTTCGGTAATCTCTGGAGGTGGCGGATTGTTCTCAGCCATCTCTTCGGTAGTATTAACTTCGTCTTCTTGCTCTTTTTCTATGTAGTTTAAGCTTCGCCTTATTTCTCTACGATTTCTGCGAATCAGCTTTCAATATCATCATCATAAAGTAGGGTCCTGTCGGGTTCCTTCTAGTCATAAACTAGAGGTACCTGCAAGGAACAAAAGAAAGAAAATTAGCAAAGTTAAAAACAAAATAAGAAATAAAAGTAAATTGCAAAAAAATAAAATAAAAAAAATGGCTAAAGTAATAAAAATTGAGCTTTCTTAATATTTTAGTTCCCCGGCAACGGCGCCAAAAACTTGATCGCTGTGATTTGTCAAAGTTTTAAAATTTATAAAGAGAATGATCGAACCTGGGAACTAACTATGACAACGATTTGAGGCAAGCGCACCTATCGAACAGTAGTATAGTTAAGGCAAGACCGGATTTTCGAACCCAAAGGAACTAAAAGTACTAATACTAACTTTCTTCTTATTATCTAGCCTAAAATAAAGGGAATTGTTGTTTAATCTAAATTAACTAACTACTAAGCTAAATACTCTAAGACAAAGAAGAATGAATTTGGAGAAATACTTGTGGGAAAAAAAACCAATTGATTAAGACAATACCCGAAGAAGAATCCACCTAGACTTCACTTGTTATCTAGCACTGAACCGGATGATTTATTCACTTGACTTGTTCCGTAGGATTCCCTAAGTTATATTAATACCTCCGTCGAGGCTACTAACGTCTAACCCTAGGTTGATTAATTTAAATCTCTTTCTAATTAAAACCCCTAGAATTACATTAACTCGATCTATGGACTCCCATATTAGGTTTCACCCTAATCCGGCAAAATCTCGTCACTCTATGTCTAGGCGTGCGATCAACTCCGCTTAATTATGCTAGATCTACTCTTAGGCAGGGACTTTTGATCCTCCACCTAAGCACATCAAACTTGAATCAATATCCCAGAAATATCAAAACAAGAATTAAGAACACATAATTAAGAACAAATCAAGTATTTATCATATAGTTCAGAAAACAATAACAAGATTCATCTTAGGTTTCATCCCCCTCAGGTATCTGAGGGTTTAGTTCATAATGATAAAAGAAAACATCTCAGAAGAAAAGATAAAACAAAACATAAGAAAACTCCAAAACCCCCTGAAGGAATTGAAGAGAGATCCTCCGTCTTGAGTATGACTCCAGCTTCTTGAGATGAATCAACTGGCTTTCTTCGAGTAAATTCCCACAAATCTACCCTCTTTGGCCTAGCTGGACGCCCCCTGACAAAAGCCTTGGGCTCCTCCCTTTAGGTCATACTTAGGGTGTTTATATATGCTTCAGAATGTGTTACTTCGCCTCTAAGTATCCTAATCCGAATAGAATTTCTCTTTGCCAAGGCAGGGACACGCCATTGGCACACGCCCGTGTAAGTCGTGGTCAGGCCGTGTTCGAGTCTATCAATGAGGCACGGCCGTGTGGTCTTGGGCCCAGGCCGTTTCAATTTTGTGATTTGGCCCATTTGGTCCATTTTAAGCCCGTTTTCAGTTCTTTTCATTCTTCGGTGCTTTCCTGATTATAAAACATGAAAACAAATGATTAAGAGCACCAAATTACACAATTCAAGGCTTAAATCATCCAAAAGCATGCTAAATGTGGGCTTAAAATATGTTACTATTGCGTTTTATCAAGTGGATCCACCTCAGTATCGATTGTTTCATTCTGACGCTCAGAATGAACCCGAGGACTTCACTGATGAAGTTCTTATCCATCACGAGGACCCACCATAGCATCCACATTCGAGTCACCGCCCTGGTTATTTTGCTGCTACTTCAAAGGACCTCTCTGAGCGACTCACTCGCTTCGAGCAGTACTGCGCTCAGAGGTTCGACAGTTTTGACTCGACATTGCAGCGGATTTGTCAGCATTTACATATCTCCTCTCCAGCGCCGAGGACTCACGACACCGATGTGTCTGATGATGAGGACCATTGAGTCCATTTATTTTATTTTTATTTTTATTTTTATTTTTATGTTTATTGTTATTTTCTTAGACTTCTTTTGCTTTTATATTTTGAACTATATTTTTATTTATTATGGTTGTTTCTAATCGAGTGTAATCCCTTAATCTTCTTCACTACTTGTGTTTATTTTCTTAATAGTTGCTCAGAATCATGCACTACATTTAGATTTATCTACAATTCTGCTTTTCACTATTCTGGGGATTTCATCCATTATTCAGGGCAGTTTCAATTCTCTCCCTATCTTATGATATTCTGTTTCTACTATGTTTATTTTTGTTTGTACATTGAGGACTATGTACATCTTAAGTGTGGGGAGGTTATTTATATGATTATTAGAAAATCCCTGAATTATATATTGTGTTCAAGTAATTTTCTCATATAACTATTAGAATGAATTCTTATTGATTTGTAATTTTCATTAATATGTTTTAGATTAAATTCATAGATATTTGTGCATTGATTGTTTAAACTTTAAGACATGAGAGAACCAAGCATGATAAGTCTATTTTCAGAATTAAAAATTTTAGGTTGTTTCCCTGAATTAAGGTATTACCTTGAAGTTTGAGATTTGCAAGATTGATATCAAAAACCATAATTTTTTGTGAGATTTTGAGCCTTTAGAGCATACATTTTTCTTGATCATTTTATTATTGGTTATGAGTGTGTCAATATTGATTGGTTATTCTAGAACTTGCTTGGATTATGCATGTCGAGACCACACCTTTGATTTGATATAATGAGATGATAAAGGCACTTAGGTTTTAACCTACTTATCCCATAAAAAGCCTACCTTCATAATCAACCCTTAGTGAACCCCTTTGAGCCTAACACACCGTTTCTTGATTTAACCATTAATGATAACCCATAACTCATTTTTTGTTCATTGAGAATTTTTCCCGTTTTATTGACTCCATTTTTATCGAGATTTGATTTGGTTTATTACCTGATTAAGCTTTTTGATTAAGTTGCTGAAGTAATTCTTCTTATTTACATATTAAAAAAAATCATCAAAAAAGAAAAAAGAAAAAAATACATATATGTTTATTTAGTTCTTTGTTAATTGAGCTTGAACAGTTAAATTCATATTTTGAGAAGAAGCTCGTGTTATTCTTAATAGTTTCAATTGATGTAATTATTTATAATTCAGCATTTGTTATTTTTCTAGTTTGGTAATTTATCAATTCAATCTCGATTCTGGCCATCTTTTTCAGCCTTTACCCACACCTTTAACCTAAGCCCCATTACAACCTTTTAAAGACCTTTTGATTTGTGTATCATCTCATTTTATAGTGGTGGAGATTTGATTTTCATGCAAGCCTATGGTAATGACTTTTCATGTTTAACTTTTGAGTGCTTATTTTTGAACCTTAAACACTTTGAGTGATTTGAGTGAATCTTTAGTGAGGATGTCAATTCTTGTCGGTTTTGAATTAAAGGTAATTACTTAGATAAAGGGAAATACCTATGTTTTCATGATTTAAAAATGCTCGACTTGGATTGTTTGAATCTTTAATGCTCTTTTAGTTGAATTATCAATGTATGATTATTTTTGAATTATGACAAAACATTATTGATAAGAATTATGAGTTGAGAAAGTTTGATTTTAATTGTGAGTTGAGGATTTTGCTTGAGGACAAGCAAATGCTTAAGTGTGGGGATATTTGATAAAATATAAAAGTAACATGTTTTAATCCCATGCTTGGCATGTTTTTGTTTGATTTATTATGTGAATTAGTGAATTTGATGCTCCTAATCCTTTAAATTTATGTTTCTATACTTAGGTGAGCATAGGGAAGTGAAAGGAGCGAAAAACAAGCCAAAATTGGACAAAAAGAGCTATTTTCAGGAACAACACGGCCTGGGCATTTTCACACGGGCTGGCCACACGCCCATGTGCCAGCCCGTGTCGATTTTGAACCCTGCTTCTCTGTTACACGGAAAAACCCAATTTTTAGAGTTTCTGAGCATTCTAAAGTTTAAAAATACATATTAGAAGAAAACTAAAGGGAACACTCAGAGAAGAACAAAGAAATTATGATGTGTCTCTAACTAACTATGACCACAATAAAGACAAGCCCACCTATCGTTATATAGTATAGTTATGGTAAGACTGGTAATATCGTATCCACAAGGACCAAGAGTACTAGTAGTTGCTATCTTTTTATTATCTAGCCTGAGAATTGGGGTGATTTCTTTTTAAACTAAAATTAATTAAGAGCACGACAGAGAATGAATTGGGAAAATACTTCTTAGACAACTTTATGAGAGAGGCAATACCCAAGGAAGAATCCACCTAGACTTCACTTATTACCTTTGATTCATACGATTTATTCACTTGACTTAATCCGTAGAAATCCATGATTTATGTTAATATCTCTTTCAAGACTAAAAACAACTGACTCTAGGTTGATTAATTGAAATCTCTTTCTAATTAAAACCCCTATTATCGCATTAACTCGATCTATGGATTCCCTTATTAGATTTGACTCTAATCCGGCAGATTTTCGTCGCCTTATTTCTAGGGTTGCAATCAACTCCGCTTAGTTGTGTTGATCTACTCTTAAACAGGGACTTTTGCTCCTCTGAATAAGCACATTCGACTTGAATTAATAACCTGAATTATCAAAAAAAGAATAAGAACTCACAATTAAGAATAAGAAAAAGTATTTATCTTATAAATCAAATAATAATAAGATTCGTCATAGGATTCCTCCCCTCAAATAATAATAATTATGAAGGTAGGCTTTTTGGTGGAATAATAGGGTTAAGACCTAGGTGCCTTTATCATATCAGTATATCAAATCAAGGGTGTGGTCTCGACATGTATAGTCGAAGCAAGTTCTAGAATAACAAATAAATATTGACACACTCATAACCAACAATAAAGTGAGCAAGAAAAGAATATGCTCTAAAAGGCTCAAAATCTCACAAAAATTATGGTTTTTGATGTCAACCTTGCAAATTTCAAACTTCAAAGTAATATTTTAAATTTAGGGAAACAACCTAAGATTTTTTAATTCTTAAAATAGACTTATCATGCTTGATTTTCTAATGTCTTAAAGTTTAAACCATCCATGCACAATTACCTATGACTTAATTCAAAACATATCGATAAAAATCATAAGTTAATAGAAGTTTCATTCTAATAGTAATATGAGAAAATTTACTTAACAACAAGGCATAATTCAAGGATTTTTCTGGTAATCAATTAAATAACCTCCCCACACTTAAGATGTACATTGTCCTCAATGTACAAAGATAAATAATAGCAATATAGTAAGAAAATCATAAGATAGGGAGAGAAGTGAAACTTCCTAAATTATGGATGAAATCCTTAGGGAGTGAAAATAGAGCCAATGATAAACATGATGAACTAGGCAGAGATGAAGGTGGGGGAGAATACTCCGGTAGTTTGTTCGTTCCTTAGTAGCACATTGAACCTTTTGAAACTGCGGAGTCATCAGTAAAGTTTTAGGGGGTTTTTTTAATGGATGTTGTTATGGTTACTCGATAATAGACAGCTAGAGATAAAAAGAAATCAAAATATACTAATAAAAAGTAAAGACAAGAAAGATAAAAAGAAAGAGTTTAAAAATTAAAATAAAGAAAACGAAAAAATAAATGGACTCAAAGGTCCTCGTCCCCAGATGGATCGTGAGGTGGGGGTGGTGGCGATATGTGAAAATGCTGACAAATCTGTTGCAGCGTCGCCTCGATGCCGTCGAATCGTTGAGCGTTGTCGTTAAATTGCTGAGTACAGTATTGCTCGAACCGAGTGAGGCACTCAGAAATGTTAGTCAGTGAAGCTACCGCATGAACTGGTCAGTGGGGTGGTGGTGGCACCGACGGTGGCTCCTCATGGTGTGGAGGGACATCATCAGTAATATCCTCTGGAGCGTCTTGATCGGTGGTCGTCGACAGACGGTATTGAGGAGGATCGAACCAATGGCGACGCTCAATCATCCTCATATGAGTCATCGTCGCGATGCCCTATGGGGACATCTGCCCTTTAAGCGTGAGCGAGGAGGACTGAGCTGCGGTGTTGAGGAGCCCAAAATGGCGAGCCAGGTGCGTCACATAGGGGCCCATGGAGATGACCCCTCTCCGATGTCGCTCCGTCTGATGCTGAATGGCGAGGGCGATGAAGTAAGCTAGATCAAACACGTGCCTTTGTGCCATGCACCATAGAAAATAGGCGTCGTGGGTGTTGACGACGCCGGTGCTCTCTCGCCTACCCGTCAAAGTATGAGCCAGGATGGCGTGTAAGTATCTCAAGGATGGGGGGAGAGCGGAGGCCTTGGAGCGACTGGGATTATATGTCACTGAGGTAGGGACTAAATCTTTCCAACATGACGAAGGGGAGTAATGGATGTGGCGATGGAGGTCCTCGAAGTCGTCGTCCTCCATGAACTCGTCGGTGTAAAGTCCTAATGCGACCCCAAACTTTGGAATACTCATCTCTCGTACGAGGCCCTCAAGAGGGAATTAGACTGTGCCTGGGTTGTCAAAGTTGGTCATCACCGTCTGAAGGTGGAATGTGGAACAGAGCTCCAGAGTGAGCTCTAAATATGTCGGCTCGACGATCTCGAAGAAGTGCCCCCATGGGTAGGTAGTCAGGAGGGCCCGGACGGCGTCGGCTAGTTGGCCTGCTCCAAGACGGCCCAATCAATGCACCTCCCCACGCCGAGGGGTCACGCGCGAAGTATCTGAAAGAGTTCCTCATTGGGTCCCGGAGGAAAATGTAGGAACGGGTGGCGTACTTCGACTTTTTTGACAGAGGCGCTCGAGGAGGTCACACTGGATCCCTTCTGCTTTCTCGACACGGGGACAGCGGTCTTTTTGCTGTGTGGGGGAGTCATTACGTACCTGAAAAAGCCAAATATTTTTTCACTAAATCAAGTATCATCGCCAGCCCAAAATGTACTATCCTAGTAGTTCTAATCAATAGTATAATCCTAATAGTGAGTTAGATTATCATGGAATGCTAAAATCAGATGCTGAAATTAGATATGGAAAAGGGATATACTAAAATTAAGTAATAATAAACTATCAAACTAAAATCAAACATCAAAAGAACTAATGAATTTGAAGTAAAAAATTAAGTTGTAGTAATAATAATAAGAACAGAGAATAAGATCAAACAAATAATTAAAAATGAATGAATTAAGCAATAATGGTGGAGAAGGGTGAACCGATAGAGGTGTTGGAGCGGTGGCACAGACGTGGCGGTGGCGCACGGGCGTGGTGGTCTTACACAGCCGTGGACTGCGTGCTGTACGCGTGGAGAAGAAAGGGAAAAAGGAAAGGGAAAGCGAAAAGATGAGGGAAAGAGGAGGAAGGGGACGCGAAGGGGACGCGAAGGGAGGAGGGGGAGTCGACGGTTGTGGCTGAAATAGGGGAACTGAGTAGAGAGAGTGCAGAGCGGCTGGGGTTTTTAGGGGGAAAAAATTTTGGGGTGAAGATGAATAGTGGGGTAGTTTAAATAGAAATTGGGGCATACGGTCGAGGGCCACGCCCGTGTGCCCTGTTCTTAGCCTGTGTGTTTCGTAAATTTTGAACTAGGACGCGTCTGAATTGTGGCCCACACCTGTGTTCTCTGGGCGTGTTGTGTCACACGGTCGAATCGCACGGCCGTGTGATGCTTTATTCATTTCTCTGTAACACCCCTAACCCGTATCAGTCGCCGGATTAGGGTTAAAGGCATTACCGGACAGATCGAAAACATTTTCAGAAGTTCATACATTCATCCATCAATCTCAAACATAATGTCCCTTAATACGGTCAACGAGACCTAAAACATACTTATAAATCGGGTCGGGACTAAACCGGAACACATACGAAATTTCACGAAAATTTAAAACTTTTCTAAGTTTCAGGGGTTACACGCCCGTGTAGGCAAGCTGTGTGCCTCCCACGGCTGCTGGACACCCCCGTGTGTCCTCCCCGTGGTAGAAACTGACCTCACATCCATGGCCACCAAGCACGCCCGTGTGCCTTGGCCGTGGTCAAATCTGACTTCACATCCACGGCCACCTAGCACCCCGTGTGCTAAGGCCGTGTACTCTTAGGCCATATATTGACTTTCTCACACGGCTACTAGACACGCCCGTGTGTCTTGGCCGTGTGTTATTAGGCTAGCTACTGACTTAGCCCCACGGTCACTAGGCACGCCCGTGTGCCTTAACCGTGTAGGCAAAGCAGGCCATTTGCAAGGCCAATTTGCCACTCACACAAGGGTCAAACCTACAAGCACATTTAAGCATTCTTCCACACACAAATTGGCGACCAATTTTTATGTCAAATGATCAACATATCATCTTATATCATCTCATTTCTAACATGTCAACTTAGGAACTAAATTACACAACTTGAACACATTCAATATCAAACATGATTCATCCCCAAATTCACTAAATCATACTAGCATCATACCATCATTAAGATTACCATTCATAAGACATTTTCTTTACTCACAATCTATACCAAAATATGCACCATATATCAAAGCCACACATGCATTTTACCAACATTTATCTAGCCACATCACATGGCTATTTACACATCTCAAACATGTCTTACAAAACTAGCCTATACATGCCATATTTCAACTATGTACACCTTTCCCAAAAGTACCAAAATAGATTGCCGATAGTGTGATAGAGAATGCTGACGATCCTGGATCTCGAGCTAGCTCTCACCGACACACTCAGAAAAACAGAGAGAAATAATCACACAATGAAGCTATCATAGCTTAGTAAGTCCGTAATATAATACATGTAATTCAACCATTCAAGTCAATATACAAAAATAAGCCATCACTTAGATTAATTTACCAATGATACACCAACTCAAATATACCCAATGCTCACATAGCATTCCATCCATCTACTTTCATATTTACCAACACATAGATATCATACATTCCTTAACCAACACATAGTTATCATACATACCTTAGTCGACACATAGTTATCATACATAACTTAGCCAACACATAGTTATCACCATCCAAGCTACTCAATTGCTCGACTTTACGTTTTGATCAACCTTTACTATTCTTTTGATTTGTTCGCACACTTAGTGCAAATCTTCATACTCGAAACATAATTATCCTCGCACACTTAGTGCCTCAACATAAACCGAACTCATTTCGGTATCGTACACACAATGCCAATTCGATAAGCCGAAGCTTCTATCTTTTCGCACACACAGTGCTAATCATCTCTATTTCGTTTCTAATTTCGCACACTTAGTGCCCTCTAATTCAATCCCGCACATAGCATTTTCTAATCTCATAATTATATATATATTCATTCAATTCACATCACAAAGGTATAATTTATATCTAGTATTACATCCGAACTTACATCAATATCGCACACACATTGCTAACCACAAAGCCGAAGTCTATATTATTTCGCACACACAGTGCTAATCATCTCGGTCGAATTTCTGAATACGCACATTTAGTGCCACATAACTCGAGCTCTCACCTAGCATTTACAATTTGATATATCATACCATTCATTTCATAACATTAAGCATAGTTAATTACACGCATTATGTCCGGACTTACCTCGGACGTCAAAATACCGAAACGGTCGATTAATCGAGCACTTTGTCTTTGCCTCAATCTCGATCCGAACCTCTCCTCTCTTGGTCTATACACATTCAAATTTAATCCATTCAATTACCAATTCATTCAATTTCATCCAAACACACATATTTAGGGCATTTTACAAAATAGCCCTCACATTTTTACATTTTGACACTTTAGTCCCTAATTCACAAAATCATCAAATTCACATAATTTCCTTTCACATAAGCTTAGCCGAATTTCCCTTGTGTTCATTCAAGCCCACACATTTCATTTATTTCACAATTTAGTCCCTCAATTTACACTTTTCTCAATTTAACCCAATTTACTCAATTTCATCAAAAATCCAAATACAAACTATGTTAACCCAACACTAAGTTTTCACATTTCACTATCAACTAGAACATAGCTCAAGAATTCATCAATGGCTCATCACAAAAACATCATCAATTCACAAAATTTCAACATGGGTTAGCTAGAGCGCGAAGCAACGATTACGAAAACGTAGAAATTATCAAAAACCGGTCAAAAACACATACCCGATTGAAGCTTGAAGTGGACGAATGTTTCAAAGCTTCAAACCTTTTATTTCTTCTTCAACATTGGGTGGAAGAAGATGAACACCTCCACTATCTCTTAATTTTGTTTTATTCTGACCTTATAATATATAATATATAATATAAATTTTAACTTATAACTTTTAACATATAAAAACATATATGTTATCATTATGCCGTCCACTATACTCAATTATGGCCAAATTGCATCATAAGTCCTTCTCATTATAAAGATAACAACAATTATGCACTTAACAATCAGCACACAACATTTTACACCTTATGCAATTTAATCCTTTTTCATAATTTGACACACAGTCGATAAAATTATCACACAGAATTTTCGCATAGACTATATCACATATAATCAACACCAAAAATAATATTAAAATATTTTTATGACCTCAGATTCATGGTCTCAAAACCACTGTTCTGACTAGGGTCTAAACCGGGCTGTTACAACTCTCCCCCCTTAGGAATTTTCGTCCCCGAAAATCTTACCAATGAATAGGTGTGGATAATGCTCACTCATAATGTTTTCAGGCTCCTACTGTAACACCCCAAACCCGGTAAACACGCTACGACCGAATCCAAAGATGTCACAGGGAAAAACATTTTTAAAGAAGACAGGAGGTTGTTTTAATTTTGTAAAGAATCGTTATTGAAAACAAGTTGCCCTCTCTTATTTTAAGAAAACCTTTGATTTTCATGAAAAGCCGAATTAGTTTAAGTATTATCGTTAAAACCGTCCAAATTTGGTCTTAAAGAAAAACTCAGTTAACTTGTTGTTACTACTTGTTTGCCGTTACCCGATGGTAAAGTTTTAGAAAAACCCGACGAGTTGTGAAAGTTTGGAAAACCTTCTTTTTATAGGTTATTTAGGCATGCCGTTTCGTTTAACTTATACAAATTTCGGTGAGAAATAAAGCAGATAAATAAACCCCAAAATGAAAGTTAGTGGCCTTATTACAACCCGAAAACCAAATTTAAAGTAAAGTAAACCAAAATAGTAATTTAAAACAAAACCCGAAAGAGAATGCGCATGGCCACCTCGAGTCCGCCCCGGCTCCGCATCCGCGATCTACGAATCATCTGCAAAATGTAAAGGAAGGGGTGAGTCACCGAGACCCAGTGTATACTTCCCCAACCCGAAAATGTTAATGCCCTTACACAGTTTCATAAGCCAACATGCATGTCATGCAACCCCAAAACCTAACCATCCGAAACTCCCGACCTACCCCTGTGGTACCAAACCACCGGTGGTCAAAACCATCGGGTGACCGTAGTCACAAATAATGTGTGTGGGGCCAACCCACATTGTGGTCACAACCACTGTGACAATCCCGTATATCATCATGTGGGGCAACCCCACTGTGGTACCAAACCACTGGGATGAGTCACAAAGATAAATATATGTGGTACCAAACCACTGGTGGTCAAAACCACTGAGACTTAGTCACAATAATATAGAAAGCGGGGCCAACCCACTGGTGTGGTTAAAACCCTAGTGACAGGTTAGAATCATGCCCTTCCCCTCCTCTCATCATACCCATTTTTATGAACATGCTTTTAATGGCATAATAATCATGCTTAACATACAAAAATCACATGGCATGGCATATACAGATTTACATAGGCATTTAACGTTAGCCAAACAAGTGGACTTACCCGGAGTCCTCGCTTTTACCCACAAGGGTAACATACCCATTTCAACGGTTATTCCGGTTTTTGACAATATACATGATAAACATATTAACTAATGAAGTGTGTAAGAGTTACACACCTGATTACCCGTAATACGACGCTCTCTACGTCGGTAATGTCGTTAATCAACACTACCGCTATCTGCTCACTGCTTTGCTCAGATGCCAACCCACACCCCTGGCTAATCGCGCGCGACAAATTACACCGCCTCTCCTTTCGAACTTAGGGGTTGGGGTCTCAGATCTAACCCCACCTACCGCTTGGCTGACATTAGGGTCCATAATACCTTTGGTCACTAAATCAGATTAACACGAGAATAACTAAGAATGGAGATTTAACCCAAGGAACAGATCCCTTACAAGATCGATGTGATCTCAAGATCAAGATCCAAACTACGAACCGAGCAAGTCTCGAGAATCCAAACTTATGCGTCACCCCCTTCCTATATTCGGCCAAACACATCACTATTAAACAAATAGCCATTCGGCTTTGGTCATGAAATCCCGAAAGAGATAACGTGAGAAAATGACCGCCCCTTACCTCAACACCTTACCATCACTAAGCAAAAGCCAAGCAACGCGAAGACGAGCCCCCTTCAATCGGCCAAGAACCAACAATATAGGATTAATGCCTTGACATCGCAGGAAGAAAAGAAGATTTAAAACTAGAGGAGACACTTACCACGATTGAACAGATATCCGATCAACAAGTTATGCCGCCAAATAAGAACGATCCGCAAGATGTGGGTTGAGATTCGGCTAGAGTAGATTCTTCGGGAAAGAGAAGCACATAGAATGCTCTTGGGATCCAAGAGATTTCGGCTATGGTTCCAAAAGAAGAGAAAGAAACCGAAAGAGAAGGAGGGTAATGGTTTCGGCTCTTGCTTACACAAATAAAGGAAGAAAAAGAAGAGTGATATGGCTTTGGAGAGATTCAGCTACAAAGGGTTTCAAGAAGAAAGATGAAAACAAAAGTGAAAATGAGATAGATATGGTGTTTTCGGCTTTTGAAGATGAGAAGGAAAAGAATGCACCAAAGTGACCCTAATGGTCTTTTAATGTTTCGGCTAAGATGGAAAAAAAAGAAGAACCGAAATTGCCTCGACAACTTTTGGCAAAGAAGAAAATAGAGGGGTTTTTGAGAGAGAGTTCTAAGCACAACTCTACCTGCCGAAAAAAAAAGAATCGAAACCACTTGCACCTTAACCAAATTCGGCACACTCACTCCCTGCCAACACAAAACCGATTCCCCCTTCCCTATGCAGAGTTTAGAATTTGGCCAACTCTAGCTCCCATGTCCATCTCCTCAATTTTCTCCTGGCCACTCATTCAAACCGATTTGAATGAGTCAAACTCCTACAATTTCTCTTCTCCACCCATTTGAATCTGTTGACTCTTTCAACATCTATCCATCAGAGACCATCTTGAGCACATCTCCTCCGTGTCCCAAGCGCCAAAAAGAATATGCAGAAAGGATCTTCGCACTCGAACCAAAGCTCTCCCACTTGCATGTGGCGTCACTCTCCTTGTGCTTAAGTGGCGCCTCCCTTGCCACTTTACCATGGGATACTTGTGTCAAAACAATCCAATAATTTCTCTTAACACCTAACTCACCCAGCTCCACCTTCTTGGAAGCCCAAAACGAAAATTTTGCTATGGCTCAGCCTACCACCGGCTCATGCCTCAACCCCAAAACACCCTAAACTAGCTCAACAACCATACCATCACATGCAAACACACATAAATGCAAAGACCCCGATTTAAAGATGTTACGAGCTCTACCCCTTAAAAATAATTTCGCCTCAAATTACCTCGTCAAAAGAGTTGAGGGTATTGCTGCCGCATCACATCCTCCTCGGTTCCCACGTGGCCTCTTTCGCTCCTCCATGATTTCGCCATAACACTTTCACCAAAGGAACCGATTTCCTACGTAAGACTTTGGCATCCCGATCCAGTATCTGCACTGGTTCTTCCTCAAAAGACAAATCCAGGCTCACCTCGATCTCCTCCACTGGTACAACATGCGACGGATCTGATCGATAGTGCCTAAGCATGGAGACATGAAACACGTCATGAATCTGACTCAATTCTGATGGTAACTCGAGCTGATAAGCTACTGGTCCTACTCGCTTCAACACCGTATAAGGCCCGATAAACCTAGGGCTCAGCTTGCCCTTCCGACCAAACCTCAAAGACCTTCTTCCATGGCGACACTTTCGTAAAGACCTGTCACCCATCGCAAACTCTATATCCCTTCGTTTGAGATCGGCATAGGACTTCTGCCTGTCCGAAGCTTCCTTCAGACGAGCTCGAATCACCTTAACCTTATCCTCTGTTTCAGCAACCAACTCTGGACCCAACATTTGACGTTCACCCAACTCTGTCCAACACGTAGGGGTACGACACTTCCGTCCATATAATGCTTCATACGGTGCCATCTGGATACTCGCCTGATAACTATTGTTGTACGCGAACTCTGCCAACGGTAAATATTCCTCCCAACTACCGCTAAAATCCAAAACACAACCCCTTAACATATCTTCCAAGATCTGAATCACCCTTTCTGATTGCCCATCTGACTGCGGATGAAATGCCATGCTGAAGTCCAACCTTGTACCTAACGCCTGATGCAACGCTTTCCAAAACCTTGACGTGAATCTGGGATCCCTATCTGAGATAATCGACACCGGCACTCCATGCAGTCTCACTATTTCCGCTACATACAACTTAGCCAACTTTTGGAGTGAGTAATCAACCCGAACCGGTATAAAATGAGCTTATTTTGTCAGACGATCAACAATCACCCAGACCGAGTCTTTCTTGCTGGGCGTAAGGGGTAGCCCACTAACAAAATCCATTGTAATCCTTTCCCATTTCCATTGCGGAATCTTTACCGGCTGCAACAGACCCGATGGTAACTGATGTTCAGCTTTGACTTGCTGACACGTCAGACACTTACTTACAAATTCGATTACTTCCCGCCTGCACCCGGCCACCGGAATCGTTTCTCACAAATCTCGGGACATCTTGCTACCTCCGTGATGCATAGCGTATGGATCGCTATGAGCTTCTGAAGAATCCTCTCGCTTTAACTCAACGCCCTTCTAAGATACAAAATTTCCCTTGAAAACACAACACTCCATCGCTGCTCAAGCTATAACCCTCCATTCCACCATTCTGCACTTGTAAACATCGAGCACTTAAGACTTCATCCACTAGCTGTTTCTCCTTAACCAGATTCACCCAAGTCGGCTTCACCTGCAATTTCGCTAGCAGACTCTCGTTGTCATACATGCTAAGGTGGGCAAACATTGCTCTTAGGTCCGCTACCACCTTGCGGCTCAACACGTCAGCCACTACGTTAGCCTTATCCGGATGGTATTCAATCGAGCAGTCGTAGTCCTTCAACAACTCGATCCACCTCCGCTGCCTCAAATTCAATTCCTTCTGAGTCAAGAGGTACTTCAAACTCTTGTGATCTGTGTAGACTATAGACTTCTCCCCATACAAGTAATGCCTCTAATTTTTTAGGGTGAAAACCACTGCAGCCAACTCCAGATCATGTGTCGGGTAGTTCGCTTCATGGGGTTTCAACTGCCGAGACGCATACGCCACTACTTTCCCCTCTTGCATCAGCACACATCCTAATCCGGTATACGACACATCACAATACACCGTAAATTCTTTCCCCACTTCAGGCTGAATCAAAACCAGAGCTTCTGTCAAAATCCTTTTTAACTTGTCAAAACTTCCCTATTACTTATCTGACCACACAAATGGAACCCCTTTTCTCAGCAACTTGGTCAACGGCGCTGCAATCAAGGAAAACCCTTCCACAAATCTTCGTAATATCCTCGCCAAACCTAAAAACTCGAATCTCCCACCACGCACTTAGGTGGTTTCACCCAAAACCGCTTTTATCTTTCGAAGGTCCACTCTAATCCCCTCAGCTGACACCACATGCCCCAAGAAGGTTACTTCCTTCAGCCAGAACTCGCACTTACTAAACTTTGCGAATAGTTGCTTCTCCCTCAGAATCTGCAAAACCACACGTAGATGCGCGTCATGCTCCTCCTCAGATTTTGAGTACACCAATATGTCGTCTATAAACACTGCGACAAACCGGTCCAAGTACGGCTGAAACACCCGATTCATCATGTCCATGAACGCTGCCAGCGCATTGGTCAACCCGAACGGCATTACCAAGAACTCGTAGTGCCCGTATCGAGTGCGAAACGTCGTCTTATGGATATCGGCCTCCTTTACCTTAAGCTGATGATACCCTGACCTTAAATCAATCTTAGAGAAGACTGATGCACCCTTAAGTTGATCGAACAGATCGTCTATCCTCGGAGACGGTACTTGTTCTTGATCGCCAACTTATTCACCGTCATGTAATCTATACACATCCGTATTGTACCATCTTTCTTCTTAACAAAAAGCACAGCGCTCCCAAGGTGATACACTCGGCGGATGAAACCCCGGTCCAACAATTTCGAATCGTGGCTTTCGGGTTCCACCAACTCCTTCGGCGCCATCCTATATGGAGCAATAGACACTGGCGCGGTTCTGGGTAACAGATCTATACCAAACTCAACATCACGGTCCGGAGGCGCACTCCGTGAAGTTCTCCCGGGAATATATCGGTAAATTCCTTCACCGCTCGTGACATTCCCTCTGACAGCTTGATTCCTTGGCCTCCAATGCACAAACATGAACCATGAACGCCTCACAACCCTTCATCACCATTTTCTGCGGCCTTCAGAGCAGATACTACGTTGGATAGATAATCCCTTCTATTACCTATCATCACCACCTCTTCGCCCTCAACAGCTTCTCAATACCATGCGCTTTAGTCATGCAGATCCAAACTTACTTGGTACCTCACTAGCCAATCCATCCCAAGAATCAAATCGAACTCCCGAATGACGCCCCATCGATCGGCCAAAAACACTACCTCAAGTTCTAGGGGTACATCCTCTATACAGTTTGTTTACTTCTACAGAGTGACCTGAGGGCTAATTATCATCATCTCCTTAGAAGAAATCTCAAAGGCTAAATTCATAGTTCCCACTATACTACTGCAACATAAGAGTGCGTCGAACCAACGTCTATCAAAGCAAAGATAAGGCGCCTAAAAATTAAGAACGTACGGCATGACGCCCGGCCGCGTCGCTCTCCTCTCGACGCCACGCATAGACCAACCCAGTCGTCTTGCCTCAGTGCTTCCAAAGCACCTCTACCTCGTATTCCGCGGCCTCGCCCGTAACCATTTCTCCCGCCGAACCGCGACCCATTTGTGGTTACCGACCATCCTCCCGAATCGTACGGCCTTTGACCCTCGGGATCGATCCTCGGCCGACCTCTGCGTGATGATCCCTTACCGGTGCCCCATTGACCCACACTCGAAGCACCCTCTGTTTCTGGTCCAACACTCTCCCGAATGAGAGTTCCCACACCGAGCACACCGTGGAGGCCACTGAGTAGTAGCAAAGAAGCCTTGCACTTGATTCGCCCACCATATCTAGCCCTTTTTTTATGCGGATTCCTGTGAGACCTTGATGACCTGCAATTCCTCTTAGTCTAATTCCTATCTTGGTTCCGTCCTCACCGATCGCTTTCACCTCCTCGCAGAATCTTGGCCTTCTACCAAGACCGCAAATTCTCTCTCCTACTGTGGAGCAATCAACATTTGCGGCTCATCTCTCAACCCGCCCTCAAATCGACATAAGACTCGTGTTCCGTGAGCCATGATACCCCGAGCATAACGACTTAATCAAGAAACTCGCCTCATACTCGACACAATCGACTTATTCCCTAGACCAAATTCAAGAAAGCCTATCATTGCGGCATCAATGTAATCGCCGCAACGCATTTCCTCCGATAAGTCGCTTTAAAGAAATCGCAGTGATGTCGTCGGCCATTACTCCATCCCCGACCGTGAGCCACCACCGATAAGACTCATCCCGAGAAGAGACACTATCCCCTTCAGCTTCTCGTCACCGACAAATCTAAATCATCCATTATACGCCCGTCCGCCTCCACCCAATACTCGGCTATATTGGGAGCCACACCAGATACACCCCGAATACCTGCTCCATTCGCCCGAGTCGCTCGAACACGCATTTCTCGAGCTCCTGCTCCAACGCTCGCACTCCGCGACTCTCTCCAGAACCCGCAGCATCGCCGCGAAAACGCGTCCTCACCACCCGCTTGATCCACGAAACTCCGCGCCCACAACCGGCGGCGGTGGTACCTCATTCTTCGACCCATGACCGCACTCTACCGGCTCGACACACGCTCATCCTACCTCTACTACGACCACGCCAGATTACGCCCATGTCCTCGGTTCTCATGACTACCGCTCACGAATTAATCTGATTTCAGAATTCTATGCATTAGATTCGTTCCACTCATTATTACAAAGATAGTTTTATGAACAGCTTTATTATAGGGATCGCTCTCGTAAGTTCACACAATCCTACAAGTTTCAGTCTCTAAAGTAATTTCCTATTACTACCAGCATATCACAATCATCACAATAATATAAACATCGCTTAGGGGTACTTACTCGCATGGATCGGTCTGGGAGACTCCTGGTGCCATGCTTTCCCCAAATCAAGCATTTTTTATCAAGATCATTTCGTAACCCATTATTAAAAATATTTTGGGCCTCGGGCCCACAGCCGAGCTTTTAAACTTGGCTTTGATACCAAAATTGTAACACCCCAAACCCGGTCAACACGCTACGACCGAATCCAGCATGTCACAGGGAAAAACATTTTTAAAGAAGACAGGAGGTTGTTTTAATTTTGTTAAAGAATCGTTATTGAAAACAAGTTGCCCTCTCTTATTTTAAGAAAACCTTTGATTTTCATGAAAAGCCGAATTAGTTTAAGTATTATCGTTAAAACCGTCCAAATTTGGTCTTAAAGAAAAACTCAGTTAACTTGTTGTTACTACTTGTTTGCCGTTACCCAATGGTAAAGTTTTAGAAAAACCCGACGAGTTGTGAAAGTTTGGAAAACCTTCTTTTTATAGGTTATTTAGGCATGCCGTTTCGTTTAACTTATACAAATTTCTGTGAGAAATAAAGCAGATAAATAAACCCAAAAATGAAAGTTAGTGGCCTTATTACAACCCGAAAACCAAATTTAACGTAAAGTAAACAAAAATAGTAATTTAAAACAAAACTCGAAAGAGAATGCGCATGGCCACCTCGAGTTCGCCCCGGCTCCGCATCCGCGATCTACGAATCATCTGCAAAATGTAAAGGAAGGGGTGAGTCACCGAGACCCAGTGTATACTTCCCCAACCCAAAAATGTTAATGCCCTTACACATTTTTATAAGCCAACATGCATGTCATGCAACCCCAAAACCTAACCATCCGAAACTCCTGAATCTACCCCGTGTGGTACCAAACCACTGGTGGTCAAAACCACTCGTGACCGTAGTCACAAATAATATACATATGTGGTCAAAACCACTGGTGACCGTAGTCACAAATAATGTGTGTGGGGCCAACCCACATTATGGTCACAACCACTGGTGACAATCCCGTATATCGTCATGTGGGGCCAACCCACTGTGGTACCAAACCATTGGGATGAGTCACAAAGATAAATATATGTGGTACCAAACCAATGGTGGTCAAAACCACTGAGACTTAGTCACAATAATATAGAAAGCGGGGCCAACCCACTGTGTGGTCAAAACCACTGGTGACAGTCTAGAATCATGCCTTCCCCCTCCTCTCATCATACCCATTTTTATGAACATGCTTTTAATAGCATAATAATCATGCTTAACATACAAAAATCACATGGTATGGCATATACAGATTTACATAGGCATTTAACGTTAGCCAAACAAGTGGACTTACCCGGAGTCCTCGCTTTTACCCACAAGGGTAACATACCCATTTCAACGATTATTCCGGCTTTTGACAATATATATGATAAACATATTAACTAATGAAGTGTGTAAGAGTTACACACCTGATTACCCGTAATACGACGCTCTCTACGTCGGTACTATCGTTAATCGACACTACCGCTTATCCGCTCTCATCGCTTTGCTCGTGATGTCGCCCACACCCCGGTGGCCAATCGCGAATAGCCGACACTACCCTCCTGTCGAACTTAGGGGCTGGGGTCTCAGATCTAACCCCACCTACCGCTTGGCTAACATTAGGGTCCATAATACCTTTGGTCACTAAATCAGATTAACACAGAGAATAACTAAGAATGGAGATTTAACCCGAAGGAACAGATCCCTTACCTAGATCGACAGATCTCAAGATCAAGATCCAAACTACGAACCGAGCAAGTCTCGAGAATCCAAACTTATGCGTCACCCCCTTCCTATATTCGGCCAAACACATCACTATTAAACAAATAGCCATTCGACTTTGGTCATGAAATCCTGAAAGAGATAATGTGAGAAAATGACCGCCTCCTTACCTCAACACCTTACCATCACCAAGCAAAAGCCGAAGCAACGCGAAGACGAGCCCCCCTTCAATCGGCCAAGAACCAACAATATAGGATTAATGCCTTCGGCATCAGCAAGAAGAAAAGAAGATTTAAAACTAGAGGGAGACACTTACCACGATTGAACAGATATCCGATCAATAAGTTATGCTGCCAAATAAGAACGATCCGCAAGATGTGGGTTGAGATTCGGCTAGAGTAGATTCTTCGGGAAAGAGAAGCACATAGAATGCTCTTGGGATCCAAGAGGTTTCGGCTATGGTTCCAAAAGAAGAGAAAGAAACTGAAATAGAAGGAGGGTAATGGTTTCGGCTCTTGCTTACACAAATAAAGGAAGAAAAAGAAGAGTGATATGGCTTTGGAGAGATTCGGCTACAAAGGGTTTCAAGAAGAAAGATGAAAATAAAAGTGAAAAGGAGATAGATATGGTGTTTTCGGCTTTTGAAGATGAGAAGGAAAAGAATGCACCAAAGTGACCCTAATGGTCTTTTAATGTTTCTGCTAAGATGGAAAAGAAGAAGAACCGAAATTGCTCGACAACTTTCTAAAAGAAGAAAATAGAGGGTTTTTGAGAGAGAGTTCTAAGCACAACTCTACTGCCAAAAAAAAGAACCAAACCACTTGTACCTTAACCAAATTCGGCACACTCACTCCCTGCCAACATAAAACCGATTCCCCCTTTCCTATGCAGAGTTTAAAATTCAGCCAACTCTAGCTCCCATGTCCATCTCCTCAATTTTCTCCTGGCCACTCATTCAAACCGATTTGAATGAGTCAAACTCCTACAATTTCTCTTCTCCACCCATTTGAATCATTGACTCTTTCAACATCTATCCATCGAGTCCATCTTGAGCACATCTCCTCCAGTCCCGGCGTAAAGAAGAATATGCGAGAAGGGATCTTCGCACTCAACCAAAGCTCTCCCACTTGTATGTGGCGTCACTCTCCTTGTGCTTAAGTGGCGCCTCCCTTGCCACTTTACCACTGGGATACTTGTGTCAAAACAATCCAATAATTTCCCTTAACACCTAACTCACCCAGCTCCCCCCTTCTTAGAAGCCCAAAACGAAAATTTTTGCTATGGCTCAGCCTACCCCTGCTCATGCCCTCGAACCCCAAAACACCCTAAACTAGCTCAACAACCATACCATCACATGAAAACACACATAAATGCAAAGATCCCGATTTAAGGATGTTACACCCACTTAGCCTTCTCAACTCCGTGTTTTTACCACAACACTTTCATTTTCTGTTTAGTCCCTTTTATCAAATTAATCCCGTGAATCTTATTTTCACGCAGCTCAGTCTAATGTAATGGAGCTCAGCATTTTTGACCTTAAAGAGCCTCATATTGCATCTTTCTTTCCCAGAGATAAAGGTAATCCCGACACAAAGTCCATCGTAATCGTTTCCCATTTTCACTCAGGAATCATTATCGGTTGTAACAATCCAGACGGAACTGATGTTCAAATTTTAACTTGCGACAAACTAAACATTTCGACACAAAGTCGAGATGTCCTGCTTCATACCATGCCACCAATAATACTGCTTTCAAATCATAGTACATTTTTGTACTCCTGTGGTGAACAAGCTTAAACGATCATTGTAAGCTTCATTCAAAATTAATCGAATCAACTCGACTTCTTCTAATACAAATTCGATCTCTAAATCTCGCATAATCATCATCACAACTCAAAATTCTAAATCAATATTCAATTCACACCGAGTTCATTTAGCCATCATTTCAACATCACTTTTCCGAGGATCACAATTCGACGTATAAACATCGGCTTTACTTTCAACTCGACTCAAACCCATACTATCATCACGCTGGATTTATCTGAACCCTCATAGTTCGCAAAACACATAATGATTTTCGACTCAAGGCATCACTACAACATTAGCTTTACCCGGGTGGTAATCTATCACAAGTTCGTAGTCTTCCAACAATTCCAACCATCTTCTTTATCGTAAATTCAATTCTTTACGAGTCATCAAGTACTTTAAACTCTTATGATCGGTATAATATGACATTTCTCACCAAAAAGATAGTGACGCCAAATCTTTAACACAAATACGATCGCGCTAATTCAATGTCGTATGCGTCGGGTAGTTCTTTTCATGTGGCTTTAATCGCCTCATAGCATAAGCAATGACCTTGCCTTCATGCATCAAAGATACACCCAAACCATTTAACGATGCATCACTATAAATTATAAACTCTTTACCCGATTCAAATTGAACTAACACTCGCGCTTATGTCAACAACACTTTTTAAACCGCTTCAAAACTCATTGGCACTTTTCCGACCACTCAAATTTAACATTTTTCTCAGAGCAACTTTGTCAACAGAGTCGCAATCATCAAGAAGTCTTTCACAAACTATCTATAATATCCTGTTAGTCCCAGAGAACTATGGACTTCAAACACATTTCTCGTGAGGCTTCTATTCTAAAATAACAGAGTTTACTTGGATCAACTCGTATTCCCGCACTGCACAATATTCCCGTAAAACCAACCTCACGCAACTAAAATTCACATTTGCTAAACTTAGCATACAACTGTTTCTCACGCAGAGTTTATAGCACAATTCTAAAATTCTTGGCATGATGCGTCTCATCACATAAATGAATCAGAATGTCATCAATAACACTACAACAAAATGATCTCAATACGATCTGAATATACAGTTCATCAAATCCATAAACACTGCAGGAGCATTCGCTAATCTGAAAGGCATAGCTAAGAATTCATAAATCACAGGCATAGATTCAACTTTCTTATCAGTCACTTTTATATCAATCACATATATCAAATAAGCTTCGCAACCCCTTCTCACATAGTTCAAAGCTTTCACCGCATATACAACAACTGGTACCCCTTTCATATCATTAGATTCAATTCAAACTATCTCACCGTTCTGACTTCTCAAATCTATACTCTTTCATTTACAATTCACAATGGCATTATGTAAAGTGAGCCAATCCATACTAAAAATTATATCAAATTTATCGAATGGTAGCATTATCACATTAGCCGGAAAGCATATATCCCGAAACATCAAGGGCAATTCTTGCACACTTTATCCATCAAAACACACTTATTTAAGGGTTCGATATTCTAATTACTAATTCAAGAGACTCAACAGTAGAGTCTTACTTGATACTAAATTCACACACACATAGAAATGAGTTGAACCCGGATCTATTAATGCAATCACATCAAGATCAAATAGAGTAAAAGTACCATGTGACGCCCGGAGATGATGCTTCCTCTCGCACGTATAGCATAAGCTCGGGCAGTGCTCTCGCCTCGACCTCACAAATTGTATCAATAGCCCCTTTTTGACTTCCACTCACATTCCCGACATTTCGGATGGTCCGCCTCTAGCCATCACATTACTCGATCTCACATTCTCAACATTTTCTTCCTCAACTAACTTTGGGCAATCTCAATGAAATGTTCTCGTGATCCACATTTATAGCAAACTCTATTGTTGTATTTACTCCCAAAGATTCTCCCACATGTCGCCTTCCACACCTCGCCTACACTCGTGTTTGTTTGTTTTTTTAACATTTTCAACATTTGATTCAATTTGAGCTTGAGTTCTCGAACCAACACTTAGTCTTGCGTGGTCTTTATACGGATGTTCAAATGAAGTATTTGATCGGTTGCTTGCATCTCTAAATTTCTTTGTCGAAGGCGAGATAACTTACTCATCGATCTTTTCTTTCATTTCGAGCTTGTAATCGGCTTTCTTCTTTTCTTTACTGAGCTCATCAGCTTTGCATGCTCTTTCAACTAACACAACAAATTCATTTATATCAAGTATTCCAACCAACAATTTAATATCTTCATTCAATCCCTCTATGAAGCGTTTGCACATAGTAGCTTCGGTCGAAACACATTCTCTCGCGTATTGACTCAATCTTACGAATTCTCGCTCATATTCAGTAACGGACAAACGATATTGTTTTAGTTCAAGGAACTCTTTATGTTACTGATCAATGAAGCGTTGACTGATATACTTCTTTCTAAACTCAACTTGAAAGAAATCCCAAGTGATTCTCTCTCTCGAAACCACGGATGTCAATGTTTTCCACCAATTATAATCCGTATCTCTCAACAAAGAAACTGCACACTTGATACATTCATCAGGGGTTAACGACATCTCATCAAATACCCGAATTGTGTTCTCGAGCCAAAACTCAGCTCGTTCAGCATCGTCGTCATCTGTGGCCCTAAACACTTCGGCCCCATACTTCTAGATCTAATCCACAGGAGGTTTATTCAATCGAATCAGATCTATCACTTGTGGCACAATAGGTACTTGTGGGGGTGGATGTTGTGGAGTAGCCGGATTCGTTCGAACGAACTCCGAAAATAACTCACTCATCATACGGAAGAAGGTTCGCTTAGCCTCTCCTTCCTCACTACTTTCATTTGGCCTAGATGTGGCTTACACTGTCCTTGAGCGACCGACCAAAGGCGTTTCACATCGCAAGAATCGCTCGATCGGGATCCATTACTATACGAAAACACATTTATAACTGTCAAAATTCATCACACTATCGCAATTTCATATATGGCATGTATAGCTAGACTCACACACGCTACGTTAGTCTGAGAATCGACTAAACCGTAGCTCTGATACCAACCAAATGTAACACCCCTAACGCATATCCGTCGCCAGATTAGGGTTAAAGGTGTTACTGGACGATCAAAACATTTTCGTTTCATACATTTATCCATCAATCTCAAACATAATGTCCTTAATATACGGCCAACGAGACCTAAAACATGCCTATAAACCGGGTCGGGACTAAACCGAACACATACAAAATTTCACAAAAATTTAAAACTTTTCTAAGTTTCGGGGTTACATGCCCGTGTAGGCAAGTTGCAGTGTGCCTCCCACGCCATCGGACACCCCGCGTGTCCTCCCGTGGTCGAAATCGACCTCACATCCACGACCACCAAGCACGCCCGTGTGCCTTGGCCGTGGTCAAATCTGACTTCACATCCACGGCCACCTAGAACCCCGTGTGCTAAGGCTGTGTACTCTTAGGCCATATACTGACTTTCTCACACGGCTACTAGACACGTCCGTGTGTCTTGGCCGTGTGTTATTAGGCTAGCTATCGACTTAGCCCCACGGTCACTAGGCACGCCTGCAGTGCCTTAACTGCAGGCAAAACAGCCATTTGCAAGGCCAATTTGCCACCCACACAAAGGTCAAACCTACAAGCACATTTAAGCATTCTTCCATACACAAATTGGCAACCAATTTTCATGTCAAATGATCAACATATCATCTTATATCATCTCATTTCTAACATGTCAACTTAGGAACTAAATTACACAACTTGAACACATTCAATATCAAACATGATTCATCCCCAAATTCACTAAACCATACTAGCATCATACCATCACTAAGATTACCATTCATAAGACATTTTCTTTACTCACAAGCTATACCAAAATATACACCTTATATCAAAGCCACACATGCATTTTACCAACATTTATCTAGCCACATCACATGGCTATTTACACATCTCAAACATGTCTTACAAAACTAGCCTATACATGCCATATTTCAACTATGTACATCTTTCCCAAAAGTACCAAAATAGATTGCCAATAGTGTGATAGAGAATGCTGACGATCCCCGGATCCGAGCTAGCTCTACTGACACTGTAAAACAGAGAAACAATCACACAGTAAGCTTTCATAGCTTAGTAAGTCCGTAATATAATGCATGTAATTCAACTATTCAAGTCAATATACAAAAATAAACCATCACTTAGATTAATTTACCAATGATACACCAACTCAACTATACTCAATGCTCACATAGCATTCCATCCATCTACTTTCATATTTACCAACACATAGATATCATACATTCCTTAACCAACACATAGTTATCATACATACCTTAGTCGACACATAGTTATCATACATACCTTAGCCAACTGATAAACCGAAATAGTAACATATTTTAGGCCCGCATTTAGTATGCTTTTGGATGAATTATCCCTTAATTTATGTAAAAAGGTGCTCTTAATCCTTTCTTTTCATGTCTTATACTCAGGAAAGCACCCAAGGATGAAAAGAACGCAAAACGGGCTTAAAACGGGACAAATGGGCCAAAGAGGAAATCGACACGGCCTGGACTTGGACCCACACGGCCGTGCCAAGTCAATCATCTAGAACACGGTCTAACCCCGACTCACACGGCCGTGTCTCATTAAAGAAATCCAACACGGCCGCTCCATGATTTACACGCGTGCGCGCCATGGTCGTGCCTCTCATCCATTGGAAAGAGCAATTTCACTCGATTTGGATGCTTGGAGGCAAAGAAACACACTCCAAAGTCTAATTAAACCCCAATTAGGAATTGCACTCAAATTAGGATACTTGGGGCCAAGTAACACATCTCAAAGCCTATATAAACACCCTAGGGGCAAACTTAATGGAGGAGTTTGATGTAAACCCTCTGTCGAGGGGAGCCCAAAGCCATCGTCTAGGGGCGTCCGTGCTAGGCCGGAGAAGGCAGATTTGTGGGGATTCACTCAGGGATAGCCAGTTGATCCATCTCAAGAAGCCGAATTATACTCAAGACGGAGGATCTCCTCTTCAATTCCTTCAGGGGGTTTTAGGGATTTCTTATTTTTGTTTTATCTTTTCTCTTGAGATGTTTTCCTTTATTGTTATGAACTAAACCTTCGGATACCCGAAGGGGATGAAACCTATGATGAATCTTGTTATTATTTTCTGAATTATATGATAAATACTTAGTTTGTTCTTAATTATGTGAGCTTAATCCAAATTTAATGTGCTTAGGTGGAGGAGGAATAGACCCTGCCTAAGAGTAGATCCAACATAATTAAGCGGAGTTGATCACACGCCTAGAGATAGGGTGATGAGATTTTGCCGGATTAGGGTAAAACCTAATATGGGAATCCATAGATCAATTTACTACTATTCTAGGGGGTTATTATAAGAGAACGAGAGTTCCACTAATTAACCTAGGGTTAGACGTTATTTGCCTCGAGAGAGGGTTTAATATACGTTAGGGAGTCTTACAGATCAAACTAAGTGAATAAATCGTATGGTTCAGTGTTAGATAACAAGTGAAGTCTAGGTGGATTCTTCCTAGGGTATCGTCTAAATCAACTGAGTTTTTCCCAAGTTATTTTCCAAATTCATTTTTCTTTGTCTTAGAGTCTTTAGTTTAGTAGTTAATTAATTTAGATTAATAAACAACTTCACTTATTTTAGGCTAAATAATAAAAAGAAAGTCAGTATTAGTACTTTTAGTTCCTTTGGGTTTGATAATCCGGTCTTGCCTAAGCTATACTACTGTTCGATAGGTGCACTTGCCTCAATCGTTGTCAGAGTTAGTTTCCAGGTTCGATCATTCTTTTTATAAATATTAAAACTCTGATTCACAACGATCACCAACACATAATTATCACCATCCAAGCTACTCAATTGCTCGACTTTACGTTTTGATCAACCTTTACTATTCTTTTGATTTGTTTGCACACTTAGTGCAAATCTTCATAGTCGAAACATAATTATCCTCGCACACTTAGTGCCTCAACATAAACCGAACTCATTTTGGTATCGCACACACAGTGCCAATTCGATAAGCCGAAGCTTCTATCTTTTCGCACACGCAGTGCTAATCATCTCTATTTCGTTTCTAATTTCGCACACTTAGTGCCCTCTAATTCAATCTCGCACATAGAATTTTCTAATCTCATAATTATATATATATTCATTCAATTCACATCAAAAAGGTATGATTTATAGCTAGTATTACATCCGAACTTACATCAATATCGCACACACAGTGCTAACCACAAAACCGAAGTCTACATTATTTCGCACACACAGTGCTAATCATCTCGGTCGCATTTCCGAATACACACATTTAGTGCCACATAACTCGAGCTCTCACCTAGCATTTACAATTTGATATATCATACCATTCATTTCATAACATTAAGCATAGTTAATTACACGCATTATGTCCGGACTTACCTCGGACGTCAAAATACCGAAACGGTCGATTAATCGAGCACTTTGTCTTTGCCTCAATCTCGATCCGAACCTCTCCTCTCTTGATCTATACATATTCAAATTTAATCCATTCAATTAACAATTCATTCAATTTCATCCAAACACACATATTTAGGGCATTTTACAAAATAGCCCTCACATTTTTACATTTCGACACTTTAGTCCCTAATTCAAAAAATCATCAAATTCACATAATTTCCTTTCACATAAGCTTAGCCAAAATTCCCTTGTGTTCATTCAAGCCCACGCATTTCATTTATTTCATAATTTAGTCCCTCAATTTACACTTTTCTCAATTTAACCCAATTTACTCAATTTCATCAAAAATCCAAATACAAACTATGTTAATTCAACACTAAGTTTTCACATTTCACTATCAACTAGAACATAGCTCAAGAATTCATCAATGGCTCATCACAAAAACATCATCAATTCACAAAATTACAACATGGGTTAGCTAGAGCACGAAGCAACGATTATGAAAACGTAGAAATTATCAAAAACTGATCAAAAACACATACCCGATTGAAGCTTGAAGTGGCCGAATGTTTCAAAGCTTAAAACCTTTTATTTCTTCTTCAACATTGGATGGAAGAAGATGAAAACCTCCACTATCTCTTAGTTTTGTTTTATTCTCACCTTATAATATATAATATATAATATAAATTTTAACTTATAATTTTTAACATATAAAAACATATATGTTATCATTATGCCGTCCACTATACTCAATTATGGCCAAATTGCATCATAAGTCCTTCTCATTATAAAGACAACAACAATTAAGCACTTAACAATCAGCACACAACATTTTACACCTTATGCAATTTAATCCTTTTTCATAATTTGACACACAGTCGATAAAATTATCACACAGAATTTTCGCACAGACTATATCACATATAATCAAAACCAAAAATAATATTAAAATATTTTTATGACCTCATATTCGTGGTCTCGAAACCACTGTTTCGACTACGGTCTAAACCGGGCTGTTACATTCTCCCACGCCCGTGTAGAGGTTAGCACGCCCGTGTTAATTAGTTAGTGTCGACCACGGCCTATAGACACGGGCGTGTCGCACGCCCGTGTGACTAACTCAATTTCACCCACGGCTTTTTGGCACGGGCGTGTCACACGCCCGTGTCACTTACTCAGTATCAACCACGGCCGTATCACACGGTCGTGGCACTTTATTGCAGCTCGTGTTTTTGAGTCAGTTTTGACCACGACCGTGGTGTTTTATCGTAGCCCGTGTGTTGGGGGAAACTTTTTCTTCCTTAGCCTGTACGATCTCTGCCACGCCCAAGTACATACCCGTGGTGGCCACACGGCCACGACCACGCCCGTGTGAAAGGTCGTGTGGGTATGGAAACCTGCGCCTACTTGGTTAGTTTTTAGTTAGATGCTTAAAAATTAAAAATATGGATGTCAGTGAGGTTAGTGCTCGGGTTGCCTCCCGAGAAGCGCTAGTTTAAAGTCTTAAGCTAGACTTACCCTGTTTTCATCTTTATATGGAGGTTCGTGGAGCTGAAGCTCCTCTCTCATATCCCTAAAATCTTCACCATTATATATTTTAAGTCGTTGATTGTTTACCTTGAATATGCCATAAGTCAGATGAGTTACCTCAATTGTGCCATAGGGAAAAATGGTTTTGATTACGAATGGACCTGACCATCTTGATTTCAGCTTTCTAGGAAATAATTTGAGCTTTGAATTGTATAGTAGGACAAGATCTCCAACTTCAAACTGCTTCGGTTGCTTCAAACGAGCATCATGGCGTCGCTTTGTTGCTTCCTTATATAAACGTGAGTTCTCGTAGGCATTAGCTCACCACTCATCTAGCTCGTTCAACTGCATCATTCTTTTCTCACCTGCAAGTTTAAGATCATAGTTTAAGAATTTTATAGCCCAAAATGCTTTGTGCTCTAATTCAAATGGTAAATGACAACTCTTCCCATAGACAAGTCTGCATGGGGATGTTCCTATGGGAGTTTTAAAAGCGGTTCTATAGGCCCATAAAGCATCGTCTACTTTTAATGCCCAATCTTTCCTGCTTGTTTCTACGGTTTTCTCTAGAATACGCTTAAGCTCTTGATTGGCTACTCCAGCTTGTCCACTGGTTTGAGGGTGATAAGGGGTAGCTGTTCTGTGGTGCACTCCATATTTCTTTAAGATTTTATCAAATTGAGTATTACAAAAATGAGTACCCCTATCACTAATAATTGCTCGAGGTGTTCCAAATCGAGAGAAGAGTTTCTTAAGAAATCTCACTACCACTCTAGCATCATTAGTAGGTAGAGCTTGAGCTTCCACCCATTTTGACATATAATCAACCGCTACTAAGATGTATTTATTCCCAAATGAGCTAGGGAATGGACCCATAAAATTAATACCCCATACATCAAATATTTCACATGATAGCATATACGTTTGAGGCATTTCATCGCGTTTAGAGATATTACCTGTTCTCTGACATCTATCACACGAAGTAACATACCTGTTAGCGTCCTTGAACAGAGTGGGCCAATAAAAACCTGATTCGAGCATTTTATGTGTTGTTCTAGTCCCACTGTAATGTCCCCCTATTGGTCCTGAATGGCAATGTTCTAAAGTTTTGCTTGCTTCTATCTTTGTAACACATCTCTGAATTACTTAATCTGTACATACACGAAAAAGAAAAGGATCCTCCCAAAAATAGTTTTTCACATCAGCAAAGAATCGCTTCTTTTGATGATGTGTCAACCCTTTTGGTAGGATGTTAGCAGCTAAGTAATTCGCAATATCTGCAAACCAGGGCACCTCGGAGTCGGATATAGCCAAGAGTTGTTCTTCAGGAAACGAGTCATTTATCTCATTCTCATTGAGTTCTTTGATATGTGGATTTTCAAGCCTAGAAAGATGATCTGCTGCAAGATTTTCAGCTCATTTCTTATCCTGAATTTCCAAATCAAATTCCTATAAGAGTAAAATCCATCTTATGAGTCGAGGTTTTGCATCAGATTTAGTTAAAAGATAACGAAGGGCTGAATGGTCAGTGTAAACGACAACTTTAGATAATATCAAATACTGTCTAAATTTATCAAATGCAAAAACCATAGCTAGCAACTCTTTTTCTGTGGTGGTGTAATTTTCTTGTGCGGCCGTTAATGTCTTGCTAGCGTAATAAATCGACTGAAAATGCTTGTCTCTTCGCTGTCCTAAAATCGCACCTACTGCAAAATCACTCGCATCACACATTAGTTCAAAGGGTAAATTCCAATCAGGTGCAATTATAATTGGATCATTTATTAATTTATTTTTGAGGGTATTAAATGCATCTAAACATTCCTGATCAAAATTAAAAGGCACATCTTTTTCTAGTAATTTCGTTAAAGGCTTAGCTATTTTAGAAAAATCCTTAATAAATTTTCTATAAAATCCAGCATGTCCTAAAAAGCTTATAATAGCCTTAACTGAACTAGGAGGAGGTAATTTTTCTATGGTTTCAATTTTTGCTTTATCAACCTCAATCCGTTTATTAGAAATTTTGTGACCTAACACAATCTCTTCTCGAACCATAAAATGACACTTTTCCTAATTAAGCACAAGGTTCGTTTCCTCACATCTCATTAGAACTCGTTTTAGATTTTTAAGGCAAAGGTGGAAATAATTACCGAATACCGAAAAGTCATCCATAAATACCTCCATAATATCTTCCACAAGTTCATCAAAGATGGCTAGCATGCAGCGCTGAAAAGTAGCAGGAGCATTACATAATCCAAAAGGCATTCTACCATAAGCAAACATACCGTACGGACATGCAAATGTTGTATTTTCTTGATCCTCAGGAGCTATTGGGATTTGGAAGTAGCCAGAGAGTCCGTCTAGGAAGCAATGGTACATATGCCCAGATAATCTTTCTAACATCTGATCAATGAAGGGTAAGGGAAAGTGATCTTTTCTCGTGGCATCGTTTAACTTTCTATAGTCAATGCAGACTCTCCAACCTATGACTGTTCTTGTTGGAATCAATTCATTCTTTTCGTTGGCTACAACAATCATGCCTCCCTTCTTTGGAACAACCTGCACAGGACTTACCCAAGTACTATCAGAGATAGGATAAATAACTCCAGAATCTAGAAGTTTAATTACCTCAGCTTTAACAACTTCCTTCATGTTGGGATTTAATCATCTTTGAGGTTGCACACATGGTTTATATTCATCTTCCATCAAAATTTTGTGGGTGCAAAATGATGGACTTATCCCTTTAATGTCAGAAATCTTCCAAGCTATGGCTCTTTTATGCTCCTTTAGTACATGTAGTAATTCGTCTTTCTCTTTGGGTTCTAATTCTAAAGAAATAATTACTGGTAGTGTAGAATTATCTCCGAGGAATGCATACTCTAAGTGATTTGGTAACTGTTTCAATTCCAATTTGGAAGGCTCTTCAATAGAGGGTTTTTGTTTTAGTTCGTCGTTTATTTCAATGCCCTCATACATCTTTTGTCTTGGGGAGGAAGTACTAGAATTTAACTCAATTTTTATCTCCCCCATCTCATTGGTATCGTCATCTGCCTCCTCACCTTGGGCAAGACACAGTTCTAATGTGTCTTTATGTATGATTTCCTGAAAAGAATCTTGAATAGAATGATCAATAGTGTCGATAAAATAACAGTAATCATCTTGCTCTCTAGAGTATCGCATAGCATCATAAATTTTAAAAATAACTTCCTCATCACCTACCCTGAGCACAAGTTTACCATCACCTACATCAATAACAGCCCTAACAGTAGCTAAAAATGGGTGTCCTAAAATTAAAGGCACCTCAACATCCTCATCCATGTCAAGCACAACAAAATCAACAGGGAATATGAATTTATCAACTTTTACAAAAACATCTTCAATAATTCCCCTAGGATATTTAATAGATCTATCAGCTAATTGGATACTCATCCTAGTGGGATTTGGTTCCCCAAGACCAAGCTGCTTGAACATTTTATAAGGAATTAAATTAATTCTGGCACCAAAATCAGCTAATGCTTTCTCAATATTTAAACTACCAATTAAACAGGGAATAGTAAAACTTCCTGGATCTTTCAATTTGGTTGGTAGCTTATTTTGGAGAATAGCTGAACATTCCTCATTAAGCTTCACGGTTGATAGCTCTTCAAACTTCCTTTTATTTTTTAAAAGCTCTTTTAAGAATTTTGCGTACGTAGGCATCTGCGAAATAGCTTCAACAAAAGGTAAGTTAATATGTAATTATTTAAAAAGTTTAAGAAATTTACCAAATTGTGCGTCCATACGGTCTTTCTTCAACTTTGCTGGATATGGGATCGGTGGTTTATACTCTTTAAGTACCGGTGTTACATTCTCGTTTACTTCCTCACCTTTTGCCTTATCAGTTTCTTGTGGCATCTTCTTTTTAGCTTCAACCAACTCCTTCCCACTCCTTAGTGTAACTACCTTCACATGTGCTTTTGGTTTAGGTTCGGTGTTACTAGGTAAACTACCTGGTTGCCTTTCGGAAACTAACTTAACCAGTTGTCCAATTTGATTCTCAAGCCCTTGAATCGATGCTTGCTGATTTTTCAACGCTGTTTCAGTATTCTGAAAATGAGTCTCTGACATCGAAATAAACTTTGCTAGCATATCTTCAAGGTTCGGCTTTCTCTCTTGCTGGTAGGATGGTTGGAAACTTGGAGGGGGTTGTTGTCTCTGATTTCCTTGACCACCCCATGAAAAGTTTGGGTGGTTCCTCCAACCTGTATTGTTAGTGTTACTATAAGGATTATTCTGAGATCTAAAATTATTACCCATATAGTTCATCTGTTCGCTTTCTATGCCAGGGTTGTAGGATGGATGTTCTGTATTGCTCATTCCTCCTCCATTCGTATCGGACTGCATCACTGGATGTACCTGCGAAGAACTACACAAACTATCAATCTTTTTATTTAAAAGTTCTACCTGGTTTGATAGCATGGTGACTGCGTCGAGGTTAAAAATGCTGGTGGCTTTTGTTGGCTTTGTTCTTATTACTTGCCACTGATAATTATTCAGTGACATCTCTTCTATAAAATCATAAGCCGCTTCAATGGTTTTGTTATTTAGGGTTCCACCGGCGGCTGCATCGATCAATTGCCTAGTTGAGGGGTTCACACCATTGTAGAAGGTTTGAACCTGTAGCCATAATGGTAACCCATGGTGAGGGCATCTTCTTAGTAGATCCTTGTATCTCTCCCATGCATCGTAAAGTGTTTCTAAGTCCATCTTCACAAAAGAAGAGATATCATTCCTCAACTTAGCTGTTTTAGCCAGCGAAAAATATTTAAGCAAAAATTTTTCGGTCATTTGTTCCCATGTAGTGATTGATCCTCATGGTAACGAGTTCAACCACTGTTTAGCTTTTTTCCTCAACGAGAAGGGAAACAACCGAAGGCGAATGGCATCACCAGAAATGCCATTTATTTTGAAAGTATCACAGATTTCTAGAAAATTTGCTAAAAGAGTATTTGGGTCTTCATCTTGCAAACCATCAAACTGAACAAACTGTTGAATCATTTGAATAGTGTTAGGTTTTAGTTCAAAATTATTTGCAGTAATAGCAGGTCTAACAATACTCGATTCAGCCCCAATCAAATTGGGCTTAGCATAATCGTACATAGTATAAGGAGCAGGATTTTTGGCAACCACCGGGGGTAGCAGATTATTATCAGCCATCTCTTCGTTAGTATTAGTATCGTCCTCTTGCTCTTCCTCCATGTATTGTAAGCTTCACCTTATCTCTCTTCGGTTTCTACGAGCTGTACTTTCAATTTCACTGTCAAAAAGTAATGGTCCTGACGAGTTCCTTCTAGTCATAAACTAAAAATACCTGCCAGAAGCAAATAAAATAAAAGTTAGTAAATTAAACTAAAAAAAATAGATTGTAATAAAAATAAAAATGGCTAAAGTAATAAAAACTTAGTGTTCCTAATATCTTAGTCCCCGGCAATGATGCCAAAAACTTGATGTGTCTCTAACTAACTATGACCACAATAAAGGCAAGCACACCTATCGTTATATAGTATAGTTATGGTAAGACAGGTAATATCATATCCACAAGGACCAAGAGTACTAGTAGTTGCTATCTTTTTATTATCTAGCCTAAGAATTGGGGTGATTTCTTTTTAAACTAAAATTAATTAAGAGCACGACAGAGAACGAATTGGGAAAATACTTCTTAGACAACTTTATGAGAGAGGCAATACCCAAGGAAGAATCCACCTAGACTTCACTTATTACCTTTGATTCATACGATTTATTCACTTGACTTAATCCGTAGAAATCCCTGATTTATGTTAATATCTTTTTCAAGACTAAAAACAATTGACTCTAGGTTGATTAATTGAAATTTATTTCTAATTAAAACCCTTATTGTCGCATTTACTCGATCTATGGATTCCCTTATTAGATTTGACTCTAATCCGGCAGATTTTCGTCGCCCTATTTCTAAGGTTGCAATCAACTCCGCTTAATTGTGTTGATCTACTCTTAAACAAGGACTTTTACTCCTCTGAATAAGCACATTCGACTTGATATAATAACCTGAATTATCAAAACAAGAATAAGAACTCACAATTAAGAATAAGAACAAGTATTTATCTTATAAATCAAATAATAATAAGATTCGTCATAGGTTTCATCCCCTCAGGTATTTGATGGATTTAGTTCATACTGATAGAGGGAAACATCTTAAAAAAAGGAAAACAACAAAACATAAGAAAACGCAAAAACTTCTAAAGAACTTGATGGGAGATTTTCAGTCTTGATGGAGATCCTTCTTCCGAGCTGCTCCCGATGGCTGTCTTCGAGTATTTTCTGCCTTCTACTCTGCGTGTCTCTTTAGGTCCTCCCCTAGGGTGTTTATATAGGCTTTGGAGAACTTCTCTTGGCCTAAATTTAGTCTTTTCTGAATAGAATTCGACTTGGGTTCGGCAGGGACACCCGTGTGACACGCCCATGCTCGATAGCCTTAGGCCGTGCTTGATTCTGCTCGCCACACACGACCGTGTGGTCTACAACTTAGGCCGTGCTCGATTCTGCTCGTCACACACGGCCGTGTGGTCTGCCCGTGTGTGACAGTCTAGGCCGTGTTCGATTCTGCTCGTAACACACGACCGTGTTTGATAGTCCAGGCCGTGTTGATTTCTAAGGTAGGCCCATTTTGCTCCTGTAGGAGCCCAATTTGCCCGGGCCTTAAATACAATAAAAACAAAATTAAAACCCATTACATTCAAAACCCAAATTAGCCTAAACCAGCCCAAATCTGTTATTAACCCGAGCCCAATTTACGGTGGCCCAATTGGCATGGATGACCCAAAACATTTAGGGTTTCGAAAAACCCTAAAAGCTTCCAAAGCCAGCGCCGCAAGCAGCTTTTCCCCTCCCCCACGCGCTCGCCATGTCCGCACGTACGGCCTTCGTACAGCCACGCATAGCCTCCGTACTTGCAGCCAACAAACAAACGACAGCAGCAAATGATTCTTTTTGTATTCTTTTTATTTTATTCTGACTTTCGACCTATAAAAGAGAAGAAAACCATGTAACAATTTTTTTTACGCGCACATAATACAACAATACAAAAATCAGAAACAGATATTCAAAAAAAGGTTGCTCTTTTTTTCCGATTGCATTTTTTCTTTTATTGTCTTTTTTTTTTGAATCTATTTCAAGCACTTCTTTTTCTATTTCGATACATTAACAAAAAAAAAAAAGAGAGAGGAGCTACCTTCGTGAGATTCCGTCCGTGCCTCCTCCGTCGCGATCGGAGTTCGGGTATGGGCGTAGACCGAGGGGTGAGGCTTCAAGGCCAGTGCAAAAGGGCCCCCTTTGGACCTTCGTGTACCACCAAGCGCCGTTTACAGTGACGCTCTGGTGGTCGGACGAAAGGGTTTTCCTTAGTTGCGGCTGGGGGCTGAGCAGAAAAGGGATTTTAGGGTTTTAATAAAAATGGGGTCTGATAGTTTCAATTTAGTTTAAGGGGATTACAGGCTATTGAGGAAACGACACCGTTTGGGGCTCATTATAATAGCCTCAATACGACGCCGTATGAGGCAAGCTCCGGCCCGACCCGATTGGGTCTCCTAAAGATCCGTGTCCTCCTGCAATGATGGGTTATCTGTGTATTTAGTCCTCCTTTTGCGTGTTGTTTTTCAAATAAAACCTGTTAAATAGTTTCTTTATTTTCCTAATTGATCCCTATAATTTATGCGTTGCGGCAATTTGATCAAACTTGTACACTGTTTTTCAGCTATATTCGCACTTTTAGTCCCTGTTCATTTGCATGTATCATGATTAAACCCTGTGTATCTAATATTATCCTGTTTTGCATTAACTAATTTTAACACATTTCAAATTATTTACATACATGTTTGTTATATATATATTTTCTTGCATAAAAAATGTTTATTTTGAATTCTTTTGCTGATTCAAAATTAGTATAATAGAGATACTTTGTCATATACAAATATTTTATCAAAATTATTTTTATTTCACTACCTTATTATCATTTAAATTTGTATGTACATATTTCATCGTATTTTTTTTTAAATTATCTTTTGTCTACTTTAAACATTATTTATTCATATAAATGTATATAGGTTTACATTCAAATTTTTCCTTTAAAATGTATATATATATTTTTATTATATGTATGCCCTTTTAAATCTATCTATATAAATTCATTTGCTCTTAAAATTGTTTATATATATATATATGTTTTTATTTCATTTAAAAATTAGCGTATATAATTTATTAATTTGAGAGATCATATTTTATTTATTTCACACAATTTTAATATATGATTATCTATATACTTTGTTGTGTATTCGTGCGTAAATCATTTATATAATTATGTCCATTTGTATAATGTTGAGTTTATATGTTATCTTATGCTTAAATGCTATGCTTGTGTTACTCGTTAGTGTTTTATGTCTCAAATTCAAAATGCGATCGAGTCATTACTAAATGTTCCATATTATTACATGTACCAAATAAAATGTATTTTGAACCAATTTTAAAATGATGTATTTAAAAAATTTGCAAGATAAGGCAATATTTGTGTGTTTAGAAATTTGAAAAATTATGCCCTAACGTGCTGGGTGTAAATTTTCCGTTCGACCAAATAACCAAATACCCTTTTATCACATGTTTTGAAGATCAAAGATGATCTCGGCGTCAAGGTATAAACGTGTCATATCCTAACGTGTTGGATATGATATTTTTATTTTTTTGAAACGAGTGAATCTCGAGATTTAATTCAAAATTAATTAACATTCTTTAAAAAGAATCATACCTTAAACATTTTCAAGTTTTCAACGCAAGGACATTAGCTAATCAATTTGGTACCAGTTTTGGGCATGCGAGGGTGCTAATCCTTCCTCGTGTAATCGACTCCGAACTGTTTTTTTATTTCGTAGACCAAAATTATTTTTTTAGGTGATCCAATCCCACCCAAACAAAAGGGTTGGTGGCGACTCCATATTTTTAAAGTCGATCCCCGTTTTTTTTCAAACCTAAAACAAAAAATGGTTTCAACAGCTTGGCGACTCCACTGGGGACGTTGAGAGTCAGGCCATAGATTGATTAAGTTTTGTCCTTTTAATTGAAAAATTGGAAAATTGTTTTGAAAAATCACGTTTCTTTTAATGTATTTATTGATGTTATGATTAAAATCTCGTAGAATACTCGGGCATTGCATTGCATGACCGTTGTGGTTACACCTGTAAGTGGGACTGAGAAACTATGCCTTCGTGAGGTTTTCACCTCCGCACGGGCTAGTGGACTGCTTCCGGGATACATCCGTACCTATGTCTTCGTGAGGTTTTCACCTCCGTATGGGCATAGGGAAATGTATCCCCCTGAACCGAACTTGATCCATATGAGCCTATAATGGATGAGGATCGAGGAATCTGCTGGTTCAGGTACCCATTCTCTAGAACCAAGCCACATATAGTAGCCCTAAGAGCCTACCCTAGGTAGAGCTATGCCAAACTTTTAGTGGTTACCCAGATAGGCGCTTGATAATATTTTGTTTGTTTTGAATTTTATCATGTGATACTGACTTGTTGTGTTTTGATTTGTTTTCTTGTTACATGTCATTTCATATTAAAGAGGTGTCGATTCCTGTTCGGTTGCTAAGATAGAAAGTTTACCATGGAAAATGAATTTCTTGATAAAGTGGAGGATAATGCGGCTGTTCGCACGTGGTTAGAGGAGTTGCAATTGGAAAAGGGGAATAGTCTAGTTGAAGGATACACGTCAGAGCTATGGGACTTCACCCGCATTAGTGTGACGCAAAATGAGCTTCAAGAATTGAGGGATATTTGGACTCATTGGGAGTATGAGACTAAACAGATGTTCTACCGCAGCTATGGTGATATTGCTTATTTACTTGATGTCAAGGTATATAAGCGCTTGTTTAGGGCTATGGTTCAGTTTTGGAATTCTACATATAGTTGTTCACTTTTGGAAAGCTGGATTTGGTGCCTACTATAGAGGAATACACTACCTTACTTCGTTGTCCAAGGGTCCAAGTCGATAAATTTTATATTAGGGCTGCTAATGTTCCTCCTTTCGTGAAGAAGTTGATAAAAATTACGGGAATGAGTGAACAGTGGGTTTCATCTCATATTCAGCAAAAGGGCGAAAGAAAATGTATTCCTTGGGTAAATTTGAGAGATTTGATCTTGATGCATCCTGATGTAAAGAGGAAAATTGATATCTTTGCTTTAAGTATTTACAGATTAGTCATCTTCCCTAAAGCTCTAAGGCATATAGATGAAGCCGTCACGGATTTATTTGATCGGTTCGATAAGCAAGTTACACCTGTTCCTACGATTCTCGCTGAGACCTTCAGATCCTTAAATGTATGTCGAAGAGCGGGAGAAGGTAGGTTTGTCGGATGTGCACAATTATTGATGGCTTGGTTTCACGGTCACTTCTGGAAGGTAGATAAAATCTCTTATCGACCTTTCTGTAAGAACTATTCACCTTTAAAAGAAGAAGTAACTACGCCAAGGCGGGAAGATATATCAGCAGAAGGGTGGATGATGATTTTTCAGAACCTTCAAGAAGAGGATATTCAGTGGAGAGCTCCATGGATGGTGCCTGATGAGATACTTTACAAATGTGGAAGCTTTGATTGGGTCCCTTTACCCGGGATTTGGAGAGCCATTGGATACGCTCCTTTGCTTGCAACAAGACAAAGATAAGTCCGCATAGGTTTGTGCGATGGCGCACAGATTGGCTCAAAGTGAATTCTCTTATAAAGGAGAGAATTATAAGAAAAAGATTTGGGAAATTGCAAATGCTTGGAAGCAAACCCGTCGGATGAAGAAAGTAAGCGTGGGCGAAATGACGACTCCACGAGTATAAAGTGTGGTTAAGCGTAAGGTTAACGATAATATTCAGGACCAAATTTGGATGATGCTCGATCTATGGAAGAATGCTTGCGTAGTCCCGACAGAGCTAGAGATTATAAAGCAGGATTTTGAAAAATAGAGTTCAGAGTTTGGAAAGAAAATTGAGCAGCTAGAGGAAGAAAAGTTGCACCTAAGGTTAGATGTGGAAGTACAAAAATCAGAAGCTGAGAAGTTAAGAAAGGGAAAAAATAAAGCTGAAGAGGATCTAGATAGTCTAAAGACAGATTACAAGAAGATGCGGCTATCAATGAGATCCGCTGGCCTAGGAAAAACTGCAGATCAATGGTGGCAAAAAGTGCAAGAGGAAAAAGTTAAGGCTGAGCAATGGGAAAAGAAATTTCAAGAAATGCATGCTCAAAACGAGATTTTAGAAAGGCAAATGTTAGAAAGCCAAAATGGAAGAAATGAACTAAAGGCTAGGGTGGCGGAATTGGAAAGGTCTCTTTGCCATCATCGAAACCGTAATTCTGTGATGAAACTAAAAGCAAGCTTGAGCAAAATTGAGGAAATGAAAAAGATAATTGAAGAATTAGAAGTTGCATTACAGAATTGTCAAAACCGTATTGGGTCCCTAGAGGTGAATGAAGAGCGATGGAAAGAAGAGCTTTACTACTCTCAGAATCAAGTTAGAAATAGGGATTACATCATGGGAGAAGCCATAACCCAAATTCGAGAGGTAGCTGACTACGTGCAGATTTGGGCAGTGCAAACAGATATGCTGAGTTTACAATATGAGTCGCGGTCAGATCGTGGACAGGAACTAGCTTCACTAGTTAGGAAAATTAAAGCTTTGGGCATTAAAGCCAAGCCATATCTGTAATCTATTTTATGTAAAGAATCTTATTTTCTAATAAAGTTTTCTATATGGAATTAAATCAGAACCGACACCTTCTTTGCATTCATGCATTTGCATTCGTTTTCATTTCATTCATATGCATTAAAGGTCATAGAAGGATTCTAATTAATTAAATTATTTCAAAGATTAACTTTGGACACCTAAGAAAACTAAACATCCCTACTGGTACTTTGAGCCAAAACAAAAGATATGGATCGAGATTAGAGAAGCTTGAACAACTCCAAAGGGAGATGCAGGATAAACTTCACCGCAAATGCAGAACAACTTGCTAAGATCCAGCAGATATGATGGATCGGATGACGTAATCACAAAAAACATGATGTCTCAATTGACTCACCATCGGCGGGAGGAATAGACAAAGGGAAAAGCCCTATGGATAATATCACGGAAAGTAATCAATATCCTACTGACTTTACTCCAATGCGTGTACATGCACCACCAGAGATAATTCTACAAGGGCCATCTGTCTCTATCAGGCCGCAACAAATTCCAGCGGAGCCTCGATACCGATGAATTTTTAGGACGGCTCAGGCTCTAACCCTGGCCGTAGTCCAATCAATCCCAATATCCCTGATTTGGATGAGATAGCTGAAGTAGAGAGGGCAAAAGTGGAATTACCAAAGCAGCTAGAAGATAGATGTAAAAGGTTGGAAGAGAAGTTTAAGGCAATAGAAAATGCTGATAGCTGTTATGGAATCGATGCCAAGGATTTAAGCTTGGTCCCAGACTTGGTGCTCCCATACAAATTCAAGATGCCTGAATTCGAGAAATACAATGGGACAAGTTGCCCCGAGGCCCATATTACTATGTTTTGTAGAAGGATGACGGGATACATTAACAATGACCAACTGTTGATTCATTGCTTCCAGGATAGCCTGGTGGGAGCCGTAGCCAAATGGTATAACCAGTTGAGTCGTGCCAGAATTGGTTCATGGAGAGATTTGGCTCAAGAATTCATGAAACAGTACAGTCATGTGGCAGACATGACCCCCGATAGGATTACTCTTTAAAACATGGAGAAAAAAAGAAATGAGAGCTTTAGACAATACGCACAGAGGTGGAGGGAGGTTGCCATCCAAGTCCAGCCACCACTTCTGGAGAAAGAGACCACAATGCTCTTTATCAATACACTGAAGGCCCCATTTATCACGCATATGCTAGGAAGTGCAACCAGGAGTTTCTCGGACATTGTAATGACCGGAGAAATGATCGAGAATGCCATAAAAAGCGGAAAGATTGAGGCAGGGGAAAGTAACAAAAGAACGACCGCAAGGAGGAAAGAAAGCGAAGTGAATAACGCAAGCATAGGGTACTCGAAGTCGATCACCGTTAATCAGCCAAAAGCAGAGGCTACGGGGCATCTGGGTTCGTCCAGGAAAGAATCTGGCACCATAAGACAAAGTAATGAGAAACTCCAATTTACACCGATCCCAATGACGTACAAGGAGTTGTATCAAAGCCTATTCGATGCGCATGTTGTGTCTCATCACTATCTAAAACCAATGCAGCCTCCGTATCCCAAATGGTATGACTCGAATGCACAGTGTGAGTACCATGCGGGGATCACAGGGCATTCAATTGAAAATTGCCTTGCCTTTAAGAAATTTGTAGAAAGATTCATCAATATGGGTGTTGTGAAGTTAGATGACGCGCCAAACGCAGAAAATCCATTACCCAATCATGCTAATAACGGGGTCAATGCAATTAGCGAAAGTTCAGAGAAAAGAATCAATACAAGTGTCGCAGAGATTAAGACTCCTTTAAGAGTGGTCTGGGAAGAAATGGTCAAACAGAGACTAGTTGTGGCAAAAGAGAGTCAGGGGAGGTTGATAAATTATTATGCAGTATCACCATGAAATGGGACATGAGATTCGAATTGTAAGGAATTTAGAACTTTGGTACAAAATTTGATGAACAATAAAGAAATTGAGTTTTGTGAAGAGGGCGCGGAAGAGAAGAGCATATGCGCGTCAGAGTCAACAACAAAGAGCTCAAAAGTCAACTTTCCAGTAATCTTTATTTCGCGACCTAAAAGCAATGGAGCTGGAATACAGATAGCACCGAAAGTGATAATACGGAGGCCCGCAGCCTTTGCTTATAAAGATAGTAAGAGGGTTCCCTGGAACTATAAGTGTAATGTGGCAGTCCCAGGGAAGGAGAATTCGGCTAGTGCTTCGAAGGAGGATTTAGATGTAGGTTCTCATACTCGTAGCGGGAGACGCTATGATTTGACAAAAGGAAAGCTCCAATGGTAGAGCAGAGAAAGAAAAATCGATCGAGCCCGAGTCGCCTATCAAGGAATCGGTGAAAGAGAAAGAAGCTAAGGAGTTCCTAAAATTTCAAAACACGATGAATATTGTGTTGTAGAACAATTACAAAAAAATGCAGCGCGCATATCTGTGTTAGCTTTGCTTCAGAGTTCGGAGGTACATAGAAACGCATTGATGAAAGTTTTGAATGAGACTTACGTGGCCAACGATATCTCAGTTAATAAATTGGATCGATTGATTGGTAACATAAGTGCTGATAACTTCATCTATTTCAATGACGACGAGATACCACCAGGTGGTAGAGGATCCACCAAGGCTTTGCATATTACCACTAGATGCAAAGGGTACAAGCTACCAGGGGTCTTAATAGACAACGGGTCGACATTAAACGTATTACCCTTATCCACTCTAAATAGATTACCGGTGGACAGTTCGCACCTGAAAGAGTGCCAGAGCATAGTGAAGGCGTTTGATGGCACCCAAAGAAGAGTAATGGGGAGAATTGAGATACCCTTACTAATTGGCCCGACTTCTTATGAGGTGGATTTCTTGGTCATGGATATCAAGTCGTCCTATAACTGCTTACTAGGAAGACCGTGGATACATTCGCGTGAGCGATGACTTCATCATTACATCAGAAGTTGAAGTTGGTGACGTATGGCCGGCTAATAACAATAAAGGCTGAAGAGGATATTATTACAACTGTGACTAGTGATATGCCGTATTTGGAGATAAACGACGAGGCAACTGAATGTTCTTTCTGGTCCTTAGAATTCATGAATGCAACTTTCATTACGGAAGGAAATAGAATTTTGGTGCCGAGAATCTCTAAAACCATAAGAATGGAATTGCAGATGACCGTAGGAAAAGGAGCTTCGCCTGGAAAAGGGCTTGGAAAGTATCTTCAGGGGAGAATTTTGGCCCCAATATTGAAAGAAAAGCAAGATCGCTTTGGCTTAGGGTTTAGGCCAGATGCAAAACAAAAAAAGAAATAATTAGAAAAAAGGCAAGAAAGAAGACGTGCTCGTTTGAATGGCGAAGAAACCAAGTGGGAACCCATGATAACTCTGCACATATCCAAAACCTTTGTGTCGGGAGGGGTAATTCATGCTGAGCGGAAGGCGCCGAAGGGAAAAGACATTGTAGTGATGTTGGGCAATGTCTGCATTAATGCCATATCCGAGGAGGCAATTGAAGAGGGGACCTTATCAGATATTTGACCTTACGATCCGGGAAGCGTTTTAGACAATTAGACTGCAGAGGAAATACCTGTAGTATTTAAAGCTTATTCAGAGTAATGTTCAGAACGCACTTATTGCTTTAAGCCTAGAAGCGATAAGATTTCTTTTGTGAAATAGGCACATGTTCAAACATTATTATATTAATGAAGTACATCTTTGCTATCATTTGAAGCAAACATTCTTCCATTCTTTTCTTTATTTTGTGATTCCCTCAAATCATTCTTTCATAATTATTCACAATTATACATATAAATAATCATTCATAAATTCATTCATTCTTTCCATATTCTTTTGAACTTACAATAGGTCCCCGGATATCAGTGACATGAGCGACGCTGCCAGGGACTTAGAATATCCTTTTGAGCAAGACATGTGTTTAGAAGGATCGTAGAATTTTGAAGATGACACAGACAGTGACTTATCCCCTGACTTGTTAAGAATGGTAGAACAGGAAGAGAAACAAATTCTACCTCTGATAAACAGAAATAGTAACATATTCTAGGCCCACATTTAGTATGCTTTTGGATGAATTATCCCTTGATTTATGTAAAAAGGTGCTCTTAATCCTTTCTTTTCATGTCTTATACTCTGGAAAGAACCCAAGGATAAAAAGAATGAGAAACGGGCTCAAAACGGACCAAAACAGACTAAAGAGGAAATCGACACGGCCTGGACTTGGACCCACACGGCCGTGCCAAGTCAATCATCTAGAACACGGTCTAACCCCGACTTACACGGCCGTGTCTCATTAAAGAAATCCGAACACGGCCTATCCACGATTTACACGAGCGTGCGCCATGGCCCTGCCTCTACCGTGAAGAAGAGCAATTTCATTCGGGAAAGGATACTTAGGGAGAAAGAAACGTATTTCAAAAGCCTATAAATACACTGATCGTTGTAAATCAGAGTTTTAAAATTTATAAAAGAATGATCGAACCTGGAAACTAACTCTGACAACGATTGAGGCAAGTGCACCTATCGAACAGTAGTATAGTTTAGGCAAGACCGGATTATCGAACCCAAAGGAACTAAAAGTACTAATACTAACTTTATTTTTATTATTTAGCCTAAAATAAGTGAAGTTGTTTATTAATCTAAATTAATTAACTACTAAACTAAAGACTCTAAGATAAAGAAGAATGAATTTGGAAAATAACTTGGGAAAAACTCAGTTGATTTAGACGATACCCTAGGAAGAATCCACCTAGACTTCACTTGTTATCTAACCTTGAACCATATGATTATTTACTTAGTTTGATCCGTAAGACTCCCTAACGTATATTAAACCCTCTCTCGAGGCGAATAACATCTAACCCTAGGTTAATTAGTGGAACTCTCGTTCTCTTATAATAACCCCCTAGAATAGCAGTAAATCGATATGTGGATTCCCATATTAGGTTTCACCCTAATTCGGAAAAATCTCGTCACCCTATCTCTAGGCGTGCGATCAACTCCACTTAATTATGTTGGATCTACTCTTAGGTAGGGTCTATTCCTCCTCCACCTAAGCACATTAAATTTGGATTAAGCTCACATAATTAAGAACAAACTAAGTATTTATCATATAATTCAGAAAACAATAACAAGATTCATCATAGGTTTCATCCCCTTAGGGTATCCGAAAGGTTTAGTTCATAACAATAAAGGAAAACATCTCAAGAGAAAAGATAAAACAAAACATAAGAAATCCCCAAAACCCCCTGAAGGAATTGAAGGAGAGATCCTCCGTCTTGAGTAGAATTCTGGCTTCTTGAGATGAATCAACTGGCTATCCCTGAGTGAATCCCCTCAAATCTGCCTTCCCTGACCTAGCACGACGCCCTTAGAAGATGGCTTTGGGCTCCCCTTTTCAGGTCATACTTAGGGTGTATTTATAGGCTTTTGAAATACATTTCTTTCTCCCTAAGTATCCTTTCCCGAATGAAATTGCTCTTCTCCACGCTGCAGGCACGCCATGGCGCACGCCTGCGTAAATCGTGGATGGCCGTGTTTGGATTTCTTTAATGAGACACGACCGTGTAAGTCGGGGTTAGACCGTGTTCTAGATGATTGACTTGGCACGGTCGTGTGGATCCAAGTTCAGGCCGTGTCGATTTCCTCTTAGGTCTGTTTTAAGCCCGTTTCTCGTTTTTTTTTATCCTTGGGTGCTTTCCTGAGTATAAGACATGAAAAGAAAGGATTAAGAGCACCTTTTTACATAAATCAAGGGATAATTCATCCAAAAGCATACTAAATATGGGCCTAAAATATGTTACTATTTCAGTTTATCAAATACCCCCACACTTAAGCTTTTGCTTGTCCTCAAGCAAAATTCTCAACTTACAATTAAAACGAACTTCCCTCAATTCATAATAGTTATTAATAGTGTCTCATCATAATTCATAGATAATTTATACATGGATAATTCAACTCAAAGAGTCCTAAAAATTCAAACATTATAAGTCATAGATTTTGTAGCACAAAACATAGGTGTTTCCCTTCATCTAAATAATTACCTCTGATTCGAAATTGTCAAGGATTGACATCCTCACTAAAGATTCACTCAAATCACTCAAAGTGTTTAAGGTTCAAAATTTAGGCACTCAAAAGTCGAACATGAAGAGTTAATCCCATAGGCTTGCATGAAAATCAAATCTCCACCACTGAAATATGAGATGAAACATAAATCAAAAGGTCTTTGTCGTGGTTGTAACAGGCTAGGTTAAGGTGTGGAATAAGGTCAATTAGAGGTTAGAATCGAGATTGAATTGACAAATTACCTAACTAAGAACTAATGAACTAATAATAATAATTACATCAATTGAAAACTAATAATGCTAATAATGCGAGCTTCTTCTTCGATATTTGGAATAAATGTATAAGCTCATTTAATCACATAACTAATAATGAATAAACTTCGTTTTTTTTAAGAACATCATAAATACATAATAAATACATAATAAGGGATAAATTTCTAAAATTCATAATTAGGCAACTAATCAAATCAAATCTCGATATAAGGGTAGTCAAAAGGAATGGTGATAACAAAAACAAAGGGGTTCTGGGTTAATATTAGTGGTTATGTCAATAAAAAGGGTTGTTAGGATTAAAAGGGGTTCACTAGGGGTTAATTTGTGAAGGTAGGCTTTTAATGGAGTAAGTGGGTTAGATCCTAGGTGCCTTTATCATCTCTATGTATCAAATCAAAAAATGTGGTCTCGACATGTATAATCGATGCAAGTTCTAGAATAACAAATCAGTGTTGACATACTCATAATCAATAAAGTGAGCAAGAAAAAGAATATATGCTCTATAAGGCTCAAAATCTCACAAAAATTATGGGTATTTTTGACATCAACCTCGTAAATTTCAAACTTCAAAGTAATATTTAAACTCAGTCTGACAACCTTGCAAATTTTTAATTTCTGAAAAATAGACTTATCATGCTTGATTCTCTAGTATTCTTCAAATTTAATTATCAATGCACAATTATCAATGACTTAATCTAAAACATATCAATAAAAATCATAAATCATCAGAAATTTCATCCTAATTAGTAATATGAGTAAATTACTTTCAAACAATACTAAATTCAGGGATTTGAGAATAATACAAAATGTTTGGTACCTAATTTTAGAAATTTGAGAATAATGAAAAAGTTAGGCACCTTTTTAGGTTGTTCACCCGCCCACACTTAAGATGTACATTGCCCTCAATGTACAAAGATAGATAATATCATTATAAAATCATAAGATATGGGAAGAAGTGAAACTCCCTGAATTTTTGGATGGCTCCTTGAGAGGAGATTGTGTCTTTGGCGGTGGTGATGGGCCGTCTGGATGACGAACCTGCGCTAGATGAAGAAATTGGGAGGCTCATGCAGGATTAGCCAAGAAATCTAAAGAAACCTTAATAATATACTAATAGTATAATTAAAGACAAGAAAGATAAAGAGAAGGAGACTAAGAAGGAAAATAAACTAAGTTTAAAAGATAAAGGGGCTTGAGAATCCTTATGGTAGATGGTTCGAGAGGTGGGTGTGACTTTGAAGGTGACGGAGTTGTTGGTGATGGTGGAAGTGGCGTGATTCCCAAGCAGCCTTCAGAACCTAAAAATAAGAAAATAAAACAAAATAAACTAAATTAAGTGGAAGAGAAGTAAAGATAAAGAAAATAAAGGAGAAGATAAAAATAAAAGAACAGATAATTGGTCTCAAAGACCCTTGGCTTGTTGTTTGGATGAAGCTGCCGGCATGAACTCAGGTGAATCGGTCTCCTTTGAGGAGATTGGCCTTTTACGCTTCTTTGCCATGGATATGATTTTGTTGTAGCTCAAGAGTCTGAGGATTTATTAGGAAAAGGAAAAAAAAACAAAAGGGAGAAAAGAAAGGAAGGAGGAAGAAGAAGAATAGGTAAGGAGAGAAAGGAGAGGGGCATGGTATTTAAATAGAATCTTAAGTCTGGCAATTTACCACGCCCATGGGTTGAGGGTGTGTCGATTCACACGGTCGCATCGCGCGGCCATGTTCCTAGGCGCATTGGTTACCCTACGCTCGTGTCTAGCCTGTGTTCAACAAGTCAGTATGTTGGCACGGGTTTAAGGCACGGGCGTGTTCTGCCCGTGGTTGGAAAGTCAGTAGCTTCACACGATTATGGGGCACGGCCGTGCCCCTTTGTCGGTCCCCGTGGTGTAGTGGTTGGATCCGTGACGTCGAAAAGTGGTTGGAATTGATTCACACGGCCTTTGCTATGTCAGTACGGGGATTCTTATGGTCCACATGGCCACGGCCACGGCTGTGTGTAAGGCTGTGTGTCCTGGAATTCTGCACCCCTTGTTAGTTTAAAGCTAGGTGTAAAGAAGAGAAGAAAAAGAAAAATAAATTTAAAGCAAGATGAAAAATAAATTGTGTTAGTGCTCGGGTTGCCTCCCGAGAAGCGCTCGTTTATAGTCTTAAGCTAGACTCTCCTCTTGTTTGCTTTGTCAAGGTGGTTTGAGGAGTTGGAAGTCCTTCCTCATGCTATCATTTGTGTCTTTGTGAAAAAATTTAAGTCGAGATGTGTTTATAGTAAAAGTACCAAAAATAGGATTACTTACCTTGACTGTTCCGTGTGGAAAAACACTGGTTACCCTAAAAGATATTTCTTTGTTTGTGCTAGGGTCCGGAGGAGATATTTGAGGATCTGCCTGATCTAATAGTACCTGGTCCCCTATTTTGAAGTGGTTTGTTGTTCCTATTAGCTCTTTTGAGGGCTCCTTCGGTTTTATCTTGTGTGGTTCCGGTTCTTCATCGTGTATTCCTAATTTCTCCTTGAAGTGTGTCTTCCACTGCCTAGATCATCGAATCAATCCTCGATCTTCATGGGTTATTTCTTTGTTGGCATAGGGTTTAGGATCGGGTTCGGTTGTATTCTTTGGTGGTGCTTCCTGAAAATAAGGGTTAACCGAATGGTTATCGTGAGAATTTACGTTCTCACCTTGATGACTCGATGTTCTAGCCGAGTCGAGAGCTTTGATGGTGACTGTCTCATTACCTACGCAAAGTTTGAGTTCTCCTGCATCAACATCAATTTTAGTCCTGGCAGTTGCTAAAAAGGGTCTTCCTAAAATTAGGGGATCGAATTATCCTCATCCATGTCTAAGACAACAAAGTCTCTGGGAAAACGAATCATCAATTTTACAAGAACATCTTCGATAATACCCCTAGGAATTCTAACAGTTTTATCAGCTAATTGAATGCTCATCCTAGTTTGTTTGGGTTTCCCTAGACCTAATTGTTTAAACAATTTATAAGGCATGACATTTATGCTTGCCCCTAAATCAGCTAACGCATTATCAACAGTTAGTCTACCAATTAAACATGGAATTGTAAAACTCTCTGGATCTTTTAGCTTTTGTGGTAGTCTATTTTGGGGAATTGCTGAGCACTTTGCGTTAAGTTCCACATGTGACGACTCGTCTAACTTCCGTTTGTTTGTCAGAAGCTCTTCTAAAAATTTCCTAGAATCTGGCATCTGCGAAAGAGCTTCAAGTAATGGTAAGTAAATATGTAATTTCTTTAAAAGTTTAAGAAACTTACCGAACTGTTCTTCTGTGTTGTCTCTTGCTAATGCTTCGGGATATGGTATGCGAGGTTGGTACTCCTTGATTACCAGTTTTGGCTTGTCTTGTGGTACCTCATCTTTACCTTCTTCTACCTCATTTCCTTGTGTTGGACTGGGTTCGTCTACTTCTTCGCTTTCTTGAGCTGTAATGGCTTGGATTCGCTCTTTTGGATTAATTTCAGTATTACTCGGTAGACGCCCTTGCGGTCGTTCGGATAATAGCTTTGCAATTTCTCCGATCGATCGGGTAATTTCCCGATTACCTTTGTAAGTCCTCCAACTTGGTTCTCGATCTTTTTGATCGATGTTTGTTGGGTGTCGAGTCTTACCTCAGTTTTTTGGAGACGGGCTTCTGTGGATGCTATAAATTTGTTCAACATCTCTTCAAGATTCGGCTTCTTTTCCTGTGGATAGGGCTGATTTTGAAAATTTTGAGGAGGTTGTTGTCTTATATTTCCTTGATTTCCTTGTCCTAAAAATTTGGGTGGTTCCTCCAACCTGGATTATAATTATTACTATATGGGTTATTATTAGATCTGAAATTGTTACCTATATAGTTCATCTGTTCGCTCTCTTTGCCCGGTTGGTAGGGTGGGTACTCAGGATTCGCCACAGTTCCACTTATGTCGCACTGCATGAATGGATGTACCTGCTAAGAACACAAACTATCAATCTTCTTATTCATCAACTCTACCTAATTTGATAGCATGGTTACTGCGTCGAGGTTGTAAACTCCAGCTGTTTTTGTTGGCCTTGTTCTTGTAACTTGCCACTGATAGTTATTCAGTGAAATCTCTTCAATAAAATCGTAGGCTGCCTCAGGAGTTCTATTATTCAGGGTTCCACCGGCGGCCGAGTCGATTAGTTTCCTTGTTGAGGGGTTTACACTGTTATAGAAAGTCTGGACTTGGAGCCACAAAGGTAAACCATGGTGCGGACACCTTCTCAAGAGATCCTTATATCTCTCCCATGCATCGTATAATGTCTCTAAATCCATCTGCCTGAGAAGATATGGGATGCCTGAGAAGATCATATCTGATAATGCACTCAACTTGAACAACAGTATGATAGCGGAAGTTTATAGTCAGTTCAAGATCAGACACCACAACTCGTCACCATATCGTCCAAAAATGAATGGTGCAGTAGAAGCAGCTAATAAAAACATTAATAAAATTGTAGGAAAGATGACAGAAACTTATAGAGATTGGCACGAGAAGTTGCCCTTTGCTCTATATGCCTATTGGACATCTGTCAGGACTTCTACTGGGGCAACACCTTTCTCGTTGGTCTATGGGATGGAGGCAGTTTTACCTATTGAAGTAGAGATACCTTCCCTCCGAGTTCTGTCAGAGCTAAAGTAAGATGAAGCAGAATGGATCCAGTCTCGATATGATTAATTGAACTTAATTGAGGAAAAGAGGTTGAGGGCTATCCAGCATGGGCAGATGTATCAAAGACGAATGATGCGCGCTTATGATAAAAAGGTCCACCCAATGGAATTTCATGAGGGAGACTTGGTATTGAAAAAGATTCTCCCTATACGAAGAGATTTTAGAGGAAAATGGATGCCAAATTGGGAAGGACCTTACGTGGTAAAGAAGGCTTTCTCTGGAGGGGCACTAATTTTGGCCGAAATGGATGGGAAAAACTTGCCCAATCCTGTAAATTCGGATTCAGTCAAGAAGTACTACACGTAAAGAAGGAAAAGGCCAAGGTGAAAACCCGCAAAGGGCGCTTTGAGACCAAAAAAAAATGGAAAGGTCAAGGTGAAAACCCGCAAAGGGCGCTTTGAGACCAAAGGGATTTGAGTTGAAAACCCGAAAAGGGCGGCTCAAATTATGACATGTGGTGATCCTGCTATACTTGAATTAACAAGGAAGGGGTATGTTGCATCTTGGTGCATCGACAAAGTACTCAAGATCTCCTAAACACATGTCGAACTCAAAACAGTCTTCCAGACGCTCGGGCAGAGAAGCTCAGGCTGCGATATCTAGAGGGCGCATGGTATTCATTTTTATTCACATTGAATGTGCTATCTTTGAATACTTTGTTCTTTTCAAGATGTGCATTTTTGATTAAATTCTTTTGTTAATTTATCTTAAGCTTTACTTCACACCAATGTTTTTCTCATCTATTTTTATTACCTGTATGCAAGCATGTTGCATTGAAATAATGATGGATGAACTAATAATGCTTTCATAGAAGAAGTTCTGCATATTACTCTAGAGGTTTCTAAATAATACAAGAACCTAAAACAGGACTATTATTTAGAACTTACCGGGTCTAAAGGCTTGATAATATTTGAGAAGGAGGTGTCTAAATAGTGATGATCTCTTCATTTTAAAATACCACGGTAGAGATGAGGCTTTAACAAACAGACAATAAGAAGGAGACCATTCTTAAAGATGGAATTTTGTATTCCGGCTTAACACTAAGAGAATGGTGTAACAGATTATTCTGGATCCTATACACTTGAGTCACGGTGAGTGGCAGCATAATAATACAAACCTTGCACCTTCGAGGTATGATGGAATGGACTTGAAGTTACAATGGGGGCAAATCAGTTGAGCAAAATATGATTGTTCCTTCGAGTTTTGGGTCAAAATACCAGCCAAACAAGGACAACATGATGCGAGCAAGGATGCCCTTAAACATTTGAAAAGGATCATTCTCATGAAATTCTGCATTCATGCAAGATACATTCAGTTAGGAGCATTCGATTCATTCTGATCACTGCATCCTAATCATTGTAAAAAATCACTCTCATGACATTCGGCATTTATGTGAATACATTTAGGTAGGAGCATTAGATTCATTCCGATCATTGCATCCTAACCATTTTGCATAAGCATAAACACAAAACCGATTTTACAGGACAGGTCCCCCAGAGGACGGTGTCGCAACATCAGTGAATTCGAAGATCTTGCCTTCCTAAGCGAAGCAGATCGAAGATACCAGTCTGGCGTCCCAGAGTTTACAGTGGAGCAGATTGAAGATAGAGGATCTTGCCTTCCTGAGCGAAGCGGATCGAAGATACAAATTTCATCACCTCGAAGTCCCAGTGGAGTAGGTTGAGGCTACAAATCCCTTCTCCCTGAGGTTATTGAGGATCAACCTTTATTTTCGAGAAGTTTCAGTGAGAAGATCGAAACTACAAATCTCTTCTCTCTGGATTCTTATCACCTCGAAGTCCCAGTGGAGCAGGTTGAGGCTACAAATCCTTTCTCCCTAAGGTTATTGAGGATCAACCTTTATTTTCGAGAAGTTTCAGTGAGAAGATCGAAGCTACAAATCTCTTCTCTCTAGATTCTTATCACCTCGAAGTCCCAGTGGAGCAGGTTGAGGCTACAAATCCCTTCTCCCTGAGGTTATTGAGGATCAACCTTTATTTCTAAGAAGTTTCAGTGAGAAGATCGAAGCTACAAATCTCTTCTCTCTGGATTCTCATCATCTCGAAGTCCCAGTGGAGTAGGTTGAGACTACAAATCCCTTCTCCCTGAGGTTACAGTTGAGCAGATTGAAGCTACAAGTCTAGAATCGAAGCGCTAGTTCCCGGGCCCCTGAAGATGCAGTGGGATGGAATGAAGCTACTCGAAGAAGGAAAACACCAAAAAGCCGAGATTTTACAAGACCAGGCAAATTTGGCCCGCTTTTAAGTCTTTGCTTCATTCCCGTTACACGACAATAAGCAAAGAGGGGCAGCTGTAGGAGCCCAATTTGCCCGGGCCTTAAATACAATAAAAACAAAATTAAAACCCATTACATTTAAAACCCAAATTAGCCTAAACCAGCCCAAATCTGTTATTAACCCGAGCCCAATTTACGGTGGCCCAATTGGCCTGGATGACCCAAAACATTTAGGGTTTCAAAAAACCCTAAAAGCTTCCAAAGCCAGCGCCGCAAGCAGCTTTTCCCCTCCCCCACGCGCTCGCCACGTCCGCGCATACGGCCTCCGTACAGCCACGCATAGCCTCCGTACCTGCAGCCAACAAACAAACGACAGCAACAAAGGATTCTTTTTGTATTATTTTTATTTTATTCTGACTTTCGGCCTTTAAAAGAGAAGAAAACCATGTAACAATTTTTTTTACGCGCACAGAATACAACAATACAAAAATCAGAAATAGATATTCAAAAAAAGGTTGCTCTTTTTTTCGATTGCATTTTTTCTTTTATTGTCTATTTTTTTTTGAATCTATTTCAAGCACTTCTTTTTCTATTTCGATACATTAACAAAAAAAAAGAGAGAGGAGCTACCTTCGTGAGATTCCGTCCGTGCCTCCTCCGTCGCGATCGGAGTTCGGGTATGGGCGTAGACCGAGGGGTGAGGCTTCAAGGCCGGTGCGAAAGGGCCCCATTTGGACCTTCGTGTACCACCAAGCGCCGTTTACAGTGACGCTCTGGTGGTCGGACGAAAGGGTTTTCCTTAGTTGCGGCTGGGGGCTGAGCAGAAAAGGGATTTTAGGGTTTCAATAAAAAAGGGGTCTGATAGTTTCAATTTAGTTTAAGGGGATTACAGGCTATTGAGGAAACGACACCGTTTGGGGCTCATTATAATAGCCTCAATACGACGCCGTATGAGGCAAGCTCCGGCCCGACCCGATTAGGTCTCCTAAAGATCCGCGTGCTCCTGCAATGATGGGTTATCTGTGTATTTAGTCCTCCTTTTGCGTGTTGTTTTTCAAATAAAACCTGTTAAATAGTTTCTTTATTTTCCTAATTGATCCCTATAATTTATGCGTTGCGGTGATTTGATCCAACTTGTACACTGTTTTCCGGCTATATTCGCACTTTTAGTCCCTGTTCATTTGCATGTATCATGATTAAACCATGTGTATCTAATATTATCCTGTTTTGCATTAACTAATTTTAACACATTTCAAATTATTTACATACATGTTTGTTACATATATATTTTCTTGCATAAAAAATGTTTATTTTGAATTCTTTTGCTGATTCAAAATTAGTATAATAGAGATACTTTGTCATATACAAATATTTTATCAAAATTATTTTTATTTCACTACCTTATTATCATTTAAATTTGTATGTACATATTTCATCGTATTTCATTTTAAATTATCTTTTGCCTACTTTAAACATTATTTATTCATATAAATGTGTATAGGTTTACATTCAAATTTTCCTTTAAAATGTATATATATATATTTTTTTATATGTATGCCCTTTTAAATCTATCTATATAAATTCATTTGCTCTTAAAATTGTTTATATATATATATATATATATATGTTTTTATTTCATTTAAAAATTAGCGTATATAATTTATTAATTTGAGAGATCATATTTTATTTATTTCACACAATTTTAATATATGATTATCTATATACTTTGTTGTGTATTCGTGCGTAAATCATTTATATAATTATGTCCATTTGTATAATGTTGAGTTTATATGTTATCTTATGCTTAAATGCTATGCTTGTGTTACTCGTTAGTGTTTTATGTCTCAAATTCAAAATGCGATCGAGTCATTACTAAATGTTCCATATTATTACATGTACCAAATAAAATGTATTTTGAACCAATTTTAAAATGATGTATTTAAAAATTTTGCAAGATAAGGCAATATTTGTGTGTTTGGAAATTCGAAAAATTATGCCCTAACGTGCTGGGTGTAAATTTTCTGTTCGACCAAATATCCAAATACCCTTTTATCACATGCTTTGAAGATCAAAGATGATCTCGGCGTCAAGGTATAAACGTGTCATATCCTAACGTGTTGGATATGATATTTTTATTCTTTTGAAACGAGTGAATCTCGAGATTCAATTCAAAATTAATTAACATTCTTTAAAAAGAATCATACCTTAAACATTTTCAAGTTTTCAACGCAAGGACATTAGCTAATCAATTTGGTACCAGTTTTGGGCATGCAAGGGTGCTAATCCTTCCTCGTGTGTAATCGACTCCCGAACCTGTTTTTTTTATTTCGTAGACCAAAATTATTTTTTTTAGGTGATCCAATCCCACCCAAACAAAAGGGTTGGTGGCGACTCCATATTTTTAAAGTCGATCCCCTTTTTTTTTCAAACCTAAAACAAAAAATGGTTTTGACAGCCCCATTTTAGCCCGTTTCTCGTTCTTTTTGACTCCCTAGGCTCTCCTGTGTGTAAAACATGAAATTAAGGGATTAGGAGCATCGAATTCATCAAATCTAATGAAAATTCTTCCAAAAATAAGCCAAGAATGGGGTCAAAATATGTATAAATTATGGTTTATCAAATTACTCGAAGAACGCCGTCAGAATCAACTCAGAAGCAGATCTCCTTCAAGATTGAAGATCTCCATTCAAATTTCCTTCAAAGTTTTATTGGGTTTCTTATGTCTTGTTGTTATTCTAACTTTGAGATGTTTCCCTCCAAGGTTATGAACTAAATTCCCTAGATACCTTGGGAAGATGAAACCTATGATGGATCTTATTATTTGATTTTCTGAATTATATGATAAATACTTGATTCTTGTTCTCAATTATGTATGCTTATTTCTTGCTTTAATATTTTCAGGATATTAATTCAAGTGTGATGTGTTTATTTCAGTGGAGCAAAAGTCCATGTTTAAGAGTAGATCTGGCATAATTGAGTGGAGTTGCATGCAATCCTAGAAATAGGACGACATAAATCTACCAGATTAGAGTCAAATCTAATAGGGGAATCCATGGATCGAGTTAATGCGACAATAGGGGTTTTAATTAGAAAGAGATTTCAATTATTCAACCTAGAGTCAGTTGTTCTTACTCTCGAAAGAGATATTAACATAAATTAGGGATTTCTACTGATCAAGGCAAAAGTGGATAAATTGTTTAATTCAGATTCAGAATAATAAGTGAAGTCTAGGTGGATTCTTTCCTGGGTATTGTCTATCTCATTGGTTTTCTTCAAATATTTTCCCAATTCGCTCTCTGTTGCGTCCTTAGTAATTAGTTTAGTTAATTTTATATTAAAAACAATTCCTTCAATTTATCGGCTAGATAATAAAAAGATAGTAATTACTAGTACTTTTAGTCCTCGTGGATACGATATTCCTGACTGACCATAGCTATACTACTATTCGATAGGTGCGCTTGCCTTTATCGTGATTTTAGTTAGTTTAGTGACTCATCAATAATTGGGACTTTATAAGAGCCTATATTATTTGGCTATAAATTTTGAACTTGAGAAAATGGTTAATTTGATGATTTTTGGGTTAAAGGACTAAATGAAAAAGTTGTAAAAGTTAGGGGTAATTGTGTAATTTCAAAAAATAAAAGGGTATAAAATGCAGAATTAATTGGAATATAAATATAAGCTAATAAAGGGAAAATTTTACATTTTAGATCTTGACTTACGTGGAAAATAGAAAATTACAGAATAGTCCCTGAACTTCTACAACTATTACTATTTAGTCCAAGTAAGTTCATAATATTCAATATGTAAATATAATATTTTGATAATGATTTATATTTCTGATTCACTAGTTAATTTATATTTGTATATGGATTTATATTTATAATGGAAGTACTTTGAATATTTGCATAATAATAAAGGTTATAAGTGTTCTTGAATTTATGCAATAGACAAGGGAATATTAGTAACTTTTTATTGGAATCATGTTAAAGTTATATGGAATGAAGGAAATATCCCTGAATGCACATACATGCCCCTGTATGTACTTTGGTACCCCTAAATGCACATAAGTGCCCCTATTTGTACTCCGGTACCCCGGATTGCACATACGTGCACTTGTTCGTACCTTGATACCCTAACACAGATTCATACTCTGAATGCATTTCAGTGCTTTGGTATGGCAACATTGATGCCCCTGAAAATAGAGTATTGATCTATTGAATAATTTGAGTGAAATTAGTTTAAAGAAAAGTTATATTATGTCCTTACTAAGCTATGTAAGCTTACGGTATTCTTCTATGTTGTTTTGTGGATAATCGTTGCTGACTGTTTGGCAGGATCAACCACAAAGCTCACATTATCACATCTATCTTGGTAGCTTTTGCATCTTTCTTTGGGTAATGGCATGTATATAGGTTTTGTTGAAAGAATGTTGGTGTAAAAAATTATGGATGATATAGTAGGTTAAATAACACTTTTGAATGTGTCATGTAATGTTGAAATAAGGTATTTATAATTATAAATGTTGATGATTATCATAATGAGTTTGTGGATTAGAAATGGTTATAAGTGTGGTTAATATGGTTGCGTTAGATATGGTTGTTTTTATGAAAAATCTTTGATAAAGTATGGTATTGAATTGCTTATAAATTGAGGTACCTTTGAATGACATATTGGTTAGAAATTATAGGTTGTTTATTTGGTATATGGGTGAGTGTTTAAGGTGTGTTTTAAGTTATTGAATGAATGAACAAAAGAAGTGTCTTATTGAGCAACAATGAGTGATGATATGATTTGTTGTAGGGGCAAATTTTGGTTCACACGGGCTGTCACATGGCCGTGTACCTCACATGGCCTGACCTTACAGTCGTGTGTAATTTATAAATCAGGTGCAGGTTTCACACGATTTAGAACATAGGCTGAGACACGGCCGTGTGTCTCAAGTCAGTGAGTTACACGGGCTAGCACACGGCCTGCGAAAAGGCCGTGTGAGCCAAGTCAGTGGGTTACACGTTCTATAACATGGGCTGGTACACGGCTGTGTGCCCCTAATTTGAATGCTCACATGGTCTGAGCTGTGTCACACAGCCGTGTGACCCCTGTTTTCCAAAATTTCCAAGCTTTTCCTAAATTTTATGTTTTTATTCAATTTGATCCCTAATTACTTCCAAATAAATATTAGGGCCCGTAAACCAAAAATAAGGCCCATGTGAATAATTATTCTATGCATTACTATATGTTTATATTTTAATTGAGTATTTTTATGAATTAAGATAAATTGTTTTGTTTGTTTCTGTAACATTCCGATCCTTTATCCGGTAATCGGGATGGGATTTGGGTGTTTCAACATGGGATAAATACAACACCACTAACTTACATTCTCTCTCCTACACTCTCTCTTCCTCCACTCCAACTTACTACAATATCCGCTTTTCCTCCATCTCAAACATCACTTGTTGTTCTTTATCCTCCAAGTGAACCACCATCTTGGCTCCTACATCCACCCCTCAACAAAGTAGTTTATTTAAAAATTATTAAATGAGTTACAAACATGGGGTTCGAATCCTGAATTTAACATTAATAACTTGAACCCATACAAGTTTTGCCAATAGACCAGTGGTTTAATGATATTTATATATGCAAGTTGGTGACCTAATGATTTTCTTATATATAGTTTAATTTTTTATACAATATCTAAATTATCCATAATCTTTCAACACCTAAAGTGGAAGACATTACTCGTTTAAGTGCATTTATATCCACATTTTCCATATTTTTGCAATAACAATAATATCAACAAAACTAAAATTCAATTGACTTATGTATAATTTAAATTAGTATAAATTATTTACTGTATATGCACATAGAAACATATATACACTATAAATATTTTGTTGATATCTTTTAAGGTTTTGAAAATAAAAGAAAGACAGAGATACCAAGATGAATTTAATAATTGTGATCTTTAGGTTACTTGCATCATATGCATCTGGCAATCATTTAGAATTTTCTTTTCTAAGACCCATCTCACTGATATGTTTGATAACTATACTTTATTTTCAATTTATTGGGCATAACATATGCAATATTAGGGGTGAGTAAAACTCAATTTGACTCGAAAAAATAAAATAAAAATTTAAATTTCGAGTTAAACGAATTGAGTTGTTCAAGTTAATCGAGTTATTCGAGTCAACTCGAATTTTTTTTCGAATTTCGAGTTCGAATCAAGTTGAGTTTTCGAATTCGAATAACTCGAATAATTCGAATATCAAACTATAATATTTTACATTTTTACCCCAAACTCCCAAACCTTTTTACTTTTCCCTCAAAACTTTTACTCCTTCTCACTTTCCCCCCAAAACTTTTACTCCCCTCCCATCCCAACCCCCCAATCTACCCAAAATCCATTTCCCACCAAAATTTTACTCTCCCATTTACTTTTTTCTCAAAATTTTACTCTCAAAAACCCTCAAAACTTTTTATTTTCCCCCAAAATTTTTACTCTCTCCCACTTTCCCCTAAAACTTTTACTCCCTTCCCATCCCACCTCCCATCTACCCCCAAACCCATCCCCAAATTTTTTTAATATTTTCCCTCCAAAATTTTACTCCCCCTATTTACTTTCCCTCAAACTTTTATTCCCCAAAACTTTTTATTTTTCTCCTAAACTTTTACTTCTCACCATTTACTCTCAAATAAAAAATCAAAATTATCCAAAAAAAATCACTAAACATAAATAGTAAATAATTTTATTTATATCTACTATTTATATTATTAAATTAAATTTTACATTTTATATTATTTATATTATTGAACTGTTTAGTCATATTGAATATTTATATTAAAATTGAATTATTAATTATGCCATAAAATATTCGTGTTAAAATTTTATATTGGCATCAATTTCACATTTTATCTTTAAAATAACTTTTATTAAAAAAATCACATTTTTACATTTAATATATTTTTTAATTTCAAAATACATAGTGACAAGAATCTGAAGATAATTGAAACAACTAAGCAAGCAAAGAAGCTAACCCGTATATAAAAGATTAATAAATAAATTATGAGGTGATGAAAGTTAATAAAAAAATGATTAAGGTGGACAAATTTTATTATGATGGGTGACAGCGGTTACAAGGACTCAAAATTATTTTTTAAAATTTAACTCGAACAAATATATTCGATTCGATTCGATTCGAATTCCATCTCACTCGACTCGATTCGAGAAAATTTCAAATCAAATTAGGATGATAAAAAATGATTCGTCAACTCAAAATTTTTTCATTCAATTCGATCGAACGCTCACCTCTATGCAATATATATAATCACCATCAAAGCATGCATAAACAAATTTAATGTAAACTTCAATCAAAACATAACAACCCAATCAAATCCCCACACAATAAAATTTCGAGTTTAAACAAGGTTCCAAGATTGATTTTATTTTTGGTAACTAGACAAAGGAACACATAGGGATAGTGTTTTGTTTTATAAAGCATACTAATTAAGGAGACAAAAGTGAAAAAGAAGAGATGATATAATAATTAGTAGCCATGTGCCATGGTTTTGTAGTATCAGTCACGTTATCCTTTCTTTAAAAGGAAAAATTATGGTAATTTTCTTTTTTACCTTTAATCAACGATGTTGGATCTATATATATATATATATATAAAAGATATACATAAAGGTGAAAAAAGGTCAGACTTCCACCATGATTATTGCAAGGAGTAATCATTTTGTTTTATTTTTCTCCATGGCTTTATAAGTTTTGCAAAGAATTGACACCTGTGATTCTCTTGACTTTGGAAGTAAATAATGAGATAATCAAAATGTCCAAGTTTATTATATTAAATTAATTCATATTACTTTTTAAAGAATTTAATGGATTTATAAATAACATAAGTAATCGGGTAAATTACTCAAATATACCAAAAAAATTAAAAATTTACGGAATTGGGCCGATTTTTAGAAAATTTACGGAAAAGGGCCATTTTCCCTTAAAACGCTGCGTCAACGCCGGTAGCGCTTTGAGGAAATGTTAGCAAAGCGCGACCCCTGTGGGCGCTTTGACCCGCGCAACGGTCAATTTTTTGACCGTTGGTGCCACATCGCAAAAAAGCGCTTACGTGGACGCCGCTTTGTGAGAGGTGGCACAAAGCCGCCCCTGTGGCGCTTTAGGCCGAACGGTCCAAATTTTTTTTGACCGTTAAAAAACCTATAAAAACCTCCCAACCCTTTTATTTTTTTCACACTTTAATCCTTACTCATTCTTCTCTCAAATTCCTCTAAAATTCCTCTCAAATTTCTCTCAAATTTCTCTTAAAGTCCTTCAAACTTCCTTTGAAATTTTGAAATAGTCCTTTACTATTTACAAAAAAGCCCTTTTTAATTTTTTTAATATATTTTTTTTTGGAAAATTTTAAAATTTTCGATCCTATTATAATGGCCGGGGAATTACTTCGTCTAGACGATAAGCACATCCCCGTCGATCAAATGAAAATGGTAAGTTTTAATCTTAATTTTTCAATATTATTTAATATTTTTTACAATTATGCAATTTTAATTAATTTTTATTTTATAATTTTCTAAACAGTCTGTAGATCGGGTGTTGTAATGTTATATTCGCAATATGCATGGTCCCCCATCGCCGTTGATCGAGAATTACCTGCGGGAAGCGGGTTTTTGGCACGTGGCCACTATAGGCCGGGGGTTCAAGTTGGAGCCGCCTTTGATCAGTGCATTGATAGAGAGGTGGAGACCCGAGACGCACACTTTCCATCTTCCATGCGGAGAGTGTACCATCTCTCTGGAAGATGTGCGATTCAGATTGGGATTGCTGGTGGGCGGTTGGTAGTCACGGGTCCGCAACTTCGTGATTGGGGAGCCGTATGCTACGAGCTTCTGGGTGCCACTCCGGATAACATTCAAGGAGCTCGGATCGAGATGGCCTGGTTACGAGACACATTCCCGGAGCCGAATGAGGGTTCGACCGAAATAGAAAGAATACGGTATGCTCGGGCATACATTCTTCAGATAATTGGAGGCTATCTGATGCCGGACCTTTCTAGAAACCTCGTACACTTGAGATGGTCATTAAACTTGTTGATTTCAGAGCAATGGTGAATTGAGTTGGGGGTCTGCCGTGCTATCGAGGTTGTATCGGGAGATGTGCGGGGCGACGCGGCCGAGTAAAGCGAAAATCGGAGGTTGCTTATCACTACTGCAGTCATGGGCACGGTTTCGATTTCCATTTTTACGTCCTCGACTCGACCAACCATATTCATTCCCACTGATAACGAGGTAAATTTAATGTTATATTTTACAATTATTACGTAGATTTATAGTATAATTGTATGCTAAAAATTTATTTAATAAGGTGGAACCATTCGGCGAGTTATGCTGGAATATCTACCTCGCTTGAAGATATACGGCTTCTATTGGACCAACGGTCGGAATCACAAGTAAGTTTCGAATTTCGTATTTATAATTTAGTATTTCGTATTTAGTGTTTAGTATTATGTATATAACTAATACTTTTGTAATGTTAATATAGTTTCAATGGACACCGTACGAGGATCCGGCAATTCGAGCAGTAATTCCAGAGGAGTTCTTGCAAAATCCAAACTGTTGGCACGTGAAGGTCCCATTGATCACCTATGCGACCGTGGAGATGCACCAGTCAGATCGGGTTCTGCGGCAATTTGGATTCCGGCAACCGATTCCCGTGCCACCTGAGGTGCTCGATGATGAGCACAGAGTGGACTTACGGCAGTTGCACATGGATTGGCCAAGATTTTGGTCAGCACATATCGAGACGTGGGAGAACCGGTATGACTATTTACCTGACCGGGAACCGATCGTCGTTCCGGAGTTAGCGTGCCTGCCGGAATACATGCCATGGTTTAGGATCCATAGTAAGCCGTATTTGTTGTCGGAAGAAGAGAGGCGACGACAACTTCGTCAACAAAGGGAACGTCGGGTCCCCTTAAATCCAAGGAGAAGGGGTGATGAGACGGGGCCATCAACAGCGCCAACACAGTCACCGGGCCCATCAATAGCGCCCACACAATCACCGGGCCCATCAGTTCAGCCGACGACACCGACATCACAACCTTTACCCTTTATGCTAGGTTCGTACCCTACCCCTTATATGTATCCTAACCCATATATGTTTCCTTTTCCCAGTCCCACCCCAGGTTGGAATGCATGGCCGGGTTCGAGTCCGTTCCCGACTACTCCGACTGGCCAGCCGATCTTGAGGTCGTCGTCGCGTGAGGGATCACAGAAGGCGCCGTCGGGGAGCACTTCTTTTTATCAGCCTCCTTCGCCATACGGGATTCAGACACCCCCGCCGCGGTTTATGCAAACACCTCCGGGGTCGTTATTTTATCAAGGTGGGTCATCCTCGCAACACCCACAACCAGACCCACTGCCGGAAGAACCGGAATCTCCGCCCGAGGTTCCACGACCCTCGCCGGAAGCTAGAAAAAGGAGGAATCCAGCGCGTAACCGCCGACCGCCCCGTGTGGCACTGATTCCGACCTGCATCAACATTGATTCGGATGGGTTTTTTATTTTTTAAATTGTAATAATTTTTTTTAATAAAAAAAGTTATTTTTTATTTGTGTTTGTAATTTAATTTTAATATCTTCACTAAAATAGAAGTTGTTTATTTTTTTGTATGTAATTTAATTTGAATTTTTTAATAAAATAAAAGTTTTTTTATTTTTTATTTTTGTAAGTTAGTTTTAATATATTTAATAAAATAATAGTTGTTTAATTTTTATTGTAATTTAATTTTAATATCTTTAATAAATTAGAAATTGTTTAATTTTTAATTGTAATTTAATTTTAATATATGTAATAAAATAAGAAGTTTTTTATTTTTTATTTTTTTGTAATTTAGTTTTAATATATGTAATAAAATAAGAAGTTTTTTTATTTTTTATTTTATTGTAATTTAGTTTTAACATATTTAAGAAATAAGAAGTTTTCTTTATTTTTTATTTTTCGTAATTTAGTTTTAATATATTTAATAAATAATAATTTTTTTATTTTTTATTTTTTTATTTCATAAAATAATAGTTGCTTATATGTTTTTGTAATTTAATTTTAATATCTTTTATAAAATAGAATTTGTTTAATTTTTTTTAAATTTAATTTTAAAAAGGAGAAAGCGCGTCCCCAGGGGCGCGATTTGCTAGCATTTCCCCTCAAAACGCGCTGACGTGGACGCGTTTTGAGGGAAAATGGCCCTTTTCTGTAAATTTTCTAAAAATCGGCCCAATTCCGTAAATTTTTTATTTTTTTAGTATATTTGGGTATTTTACCCTAAGTAATCAATCTTCAAAAATAAATAATTTTTACACTACGTATTTATTTTTTCAAAAAAATATTTTTACAGCATCTAATTTTTTAATTTTTCCTAATTAAAAAAATTAATTATAATATTATTTTAAATGTTGTTAAATTACTAACAAGTGTTGAGTGTGATGGTAATGTATATTTCATTTTCTAAGAGGAGACTCGTTCAAACCTTGAAATCGACATTGTTGGGAGGGATAATCATGAACCCTAAATATAAATCATAAAATAGACATAAAAATTCAAAATTGTTAAATTTCATACATTTTTCAAAAAAATGTTAAATTTATTTTTGAATTTAATGTAATTCAAAATTTGAATGTTTATAATTAAAAAAGTAATAGCAATTGACATTTTATTTCCTTTGATATAGTTTTAATTGAAATATATTTAAGGTGAATTATAAGAAATTTAAAACTTCTTTTTGAATAAACTGAATCCCATTGAAATATGGATAATAAAGATGATAAAAGCATACAGGTGTGACCCATAAAAGCAAACAAATTCACAGCCGAAATAACCCCTCCTTTCGAGAGACAATGAAACTGCCAAACCCCTTTCTCTTAAAAACAAAAACAATACTTATGCAAGGGTTTCCAATGAAGGAATTTGACCGGCAAGGAAAAAACCTTTCCCAATGCTACTCTTGCCCCTCCGTTGACAGTAAAAACAGCACCAGGTAAGCTCGCAAAGACGAACCAGCCATCGATCCCTGTACTTGTCACCTCCATCGCCCAATTTAATCCGGAGGATCGATCCACCAACATTGCATGCATTATTAAAATAGGCGCCTCTGATGAATTTGGTGCCTTAAGTGTAGTATATTCATATATATATATATTTATATTGTTTCAAACAAATTGGTTTAATGAAATTATTCATGAATTACATTAATACATTTTGTATATTTTACTCAATGGTTTTTACACGCAAAGCAAAATGAAAATAAATATTAATTCATTGGTTATCTAATACTTAACTAATACTAAGCGGTATTACATCGTTGGATAGTAATATAAAAAGACAACTTATATTAGTAGATTAACCTAAACAAGTCCTTAGTCTAATTGAGAACAAACCGATTGAAATGCTAATATGTCGTCTATCAAGTCCAATTGTAGAGATACTTTGTCTTGGGTATCAGAGTGTATGACTCCTAGAAGATAGAGACATAAATATGACTGATTGGGCTGACAATATATTGAACAAGACCCAAGTAAAATAGATCCTGAATCTGTTTATTGATTTATTCACTTGTGACGTTCATAATGTGACAAATCTTAATCCTAAGTGGATGATGATTATGTATGTGTGACTCGTATACTTTGATGTAAGTAAAAGCCTAAGTTCAAATAGATAAGGAACCGAAAGTTGATACGTTGGGTATATGGTTTCTGCATTATGTAACATCATTTACAATAGTGGAATTCATAGTCCAAGACATGGGTAAATGATATCCTCTCATTAGCATTACATGATAGATAAAAAGTAAATATGGTCACGAGTCGTTTGTCTCTGTGATGAATGACTTAATTACTATTTGATAGTAATTGATTTTTCATGAAGGAAGATTTATTAGTTAACATGAGATAAAATAGGATCATATTGGGAGAGCAAATTTATTCCAAATAGATTAATGATATCCTATGAGGGTAACACACTTATGGCAAGGCCATTGAATGAGCACGGATCGAGTAGCTTTCGTAATGATATGTAATTGGGGAGAGCTCAGTCACGATACTATAATGGAATGGCTTCGAAAATAAATGAGTTTATAATTAATAAGCGAAAAGCTAAAACTTAATTATAATCATTTGAGCCCTAATTATATATGTCAAACCGCTCACTCCACTAATTTGTTGAAACCATAAATGAATTGCATGTAGAATCAAATGAACAGAAATAGATAGAAAAAAAAAGTTAGAGAAATGGGTTACAATCGGAAATGAATGTGGTTTCTTACTAAGTATGGAAATGATCTGAGAATTAATTTAAATTTTTCAAATTATTGTTTAATTAAATAATTGAAATTTGAAAATGATATTAAATTAAACACATACTTTCACAGCCCGGTGAACTATAGCAACATGACTCAGTTACTCAGGTAAATAAACCACACCAAAGGCATCAAAGATGCGTAACAGAGGCACCGAAGTGCAGACCGAGGCACAAATGTGCAATTAGAGGCACCGAAGTGCAAACAGAGGCACCGAAATGCAATCTCATACAAGCGCGCATACTAACCCTATTGGCATGCCAATTGTATCCTAATCGTTTACTACGTTCAATCGGGCATTATAACTTAATCCAAGCATTTACATATAGAAGCACTTCGTAATTTCAAACACATATTATAAATTTGATACATTCATTTCAACATTGTGAAATCACAAGATTTCCCATTAGCAAATATTCTATTTGTACTTAATTGCAATATTTACTAATTTATTGGTAAATAATGAAATTTCACTTTAAATACAGTTATCCAACAATATTAATACAAATTTAAAATAATGTTAATGTAAACATACTTACTCTATGAACTTACCTCGACAAATACAGTTATAAAAATGAAGCCGACTACTAATCTGACACGTTAGCTTTTCTTCGGTTCAGATTCGTTTGATTCGTTTCGTGATTTAAATAATAATTTTTCATTCAATTAAATCATTCAAATAAATTAATATTATTAACTCAACTTATAACCCTTACCAATAGGAAATTTAAAAAATTATCCAAAATGTTTTACTTTTTATGCAATTTAGTCCCTAAACCCGAAACTTGCAAATTTACCATTTTAACTAAAATTCATGTTAGCCAATTTTCATAGGATTCCTAAAAAGCTTATATTCATCAAAATTTCACAGTAAATCCAATGAATTTTACTCTTTTTATAAACTAATCCTTTAATATTAAAATTACTAAAAATCACTTAACAAAAATACTTATATCTAGCTATAGAACTAAAAAATCCATCAATTAAATTCACAAACACACCTAAATCATTCATGGTAAGTCCCTAAATTTTTAAAAGTTTCACAAATTAATCCTCGGATTAACTAGATTAAGCTATAACGATGTCAAAAACATAAAAATTATCAAAAACGGGCTTAAAACACATACCTTGCAAGATGAGACAAGCTTGGCCGAAAGCTTATTTCAAGCTCCCATGGAGTTTCGGTTCTCCAACTAAAAATATGATGAAATTGTCTTTCCATCTTTTGTTTTATGTTTTAATTTAATTTATTTATATACAAGTTTTCCCTTTAATTATACTTAAAAATTCATTAAAAACAATGCAACTACCGTCCATTACAAAATAATTTAGTATATTTACCACTTTAATCCATTAAAACATGATTCATTAGTCATTTAGTACAATTGAATTAATAGCGATTGACTTTTGTAACTTTTACGATTTAGTCCTTTTTTCTTAATTAACTATCTAAACGTTAAAATTTCTTAACCAAATTTAAAATGACCCTAATAACACTCCGTAAATATTTTATTAAATATTTACAGGTTCGATTTATAGAAACGAGGTCCTGATATCTCCTTTTTTTTAAAATCCACTCAACTTTTGGAATATACCACTTGAACCTAATTATTTGTTCAAATAACAAAAATCATTAAATCAAATTTCAAAGAAATTATATACTTAACTCATAAATATTAAATAATACTATTTACGAACTCACACGTCGAATTTGTGGCCCTAAAACCACCGTTTCTGACACCACTGAAAAATGGGCTGTTACAAGAAATTTTAAGCAAAACAAAATCCCCAATCCTAAGCCCCCTAACAAGAAGTGTAGTACGAGGAAACAACTCAATCGTGTCCTCATGAATTACATTAATACCCTTTGTATATTTTTTCTCAATGGTTTTTGCACACAAAGTAAAATGGAAGTAAATATTAATTCATTGGTTATCTAATATTTAACTAATACTAAGCGGTATTACGTCATTGGATAGTAATATAGAAAGACAACTTATATTAGTAGATTAGCCTAAACAAGTCCTTCATCTAATTGGGAATGAGCAAACCAATTGAAATGCTAATATGTCGTCTATCAAGTCTAATTGGGGAGATGCTTTGTCTTGGGTATAAGAGCGGATGACTCCTAGAAGATAGAGACATAGATGTGACTGATTGAACTAATAATATGTTGAACAAGACCCAAGAAGAATAGATCCTGAATATGTTTATTGATTTATTTACATATGCTTTGTCTCTGTGATGAATGACTTAATTACTATTTGATAGTAATCGACTTTTCATGAAGAAAGATGTAATGGTTAACATGAGACAAAATAGGATCATATTAGGAGAACGAATTTATTCCAAAGAGATTAATGATATCATATTAGGGTAACACGCTTATGAAAATGTCATTGAACGAGCACAAATCGAGTAGCTTTCGTAATGATATGTAATTGGGGAGAGCTCAGTCACGATACTATAGTGGAATGACTTCGTGACTAAATGAGTTTATAACTAATAGGCGAAAAGCTGGAACTTAATTATAAATCATTTGAGCCCTAATTACATATGTCAAATTAGTCACTCTACTAGTTTGTTGAAACTATAAATGAATTGCATGTAGAATCAAATGAACAGAAGTGGATAGAAATAATAAAGTTAGAGAAATGAGCTGCATTCGAAAATGAATGTGGTTTCTCACTAAGTATGGAAATGATCTGAGAGTTAATTTAAGTTTTTCAAATTATTATTTAATTAAATAATTGAAGTTTGAAAATGATATTAAATTAATTGGTCATTTTGAATCCGTTGAATATGGAAATTAAATATATTTCTCATAAACTCTTTTATAGTAAAATTGTCATAACTTTAACGAAATTAGAACTGGATTGAGAAAATTAATTAATTAAAATTAATTTAATAAATAATATTTATTTTGGGAAATAGAAAAACATTTATTTGGTTGGATTAAATTATTAAGTGATGGATTAAAAGTCTAGAAAGTACATATAATTGAACCCAATATATGAGAGACACAATACTTCCCCCATTTCCTATAATAATTAGGATTAGATGTTGAGAAAAATGATGGGAGTTGAGGGATGTAAGAAAGAGCATAAATAGGTGATTAGGGAATACAAACCGTCAATTCCATATCCGACAAAAGTGAAGAAAAACCACATGATCGAACAATATGGTAAATTTCTTGAAATTTTAAGAAAATTGCATATTAACTTACTTTTTGTTGAAGCCCTGTAACGCCCCGATTTTCTTTAGTTCCGGCTTTTGTAAATTTGTGACCCAATGTCTATCTGCTTCAGTGGTTATGTGTTCTGGGAGTGCCTGAGAAGTCTTGGGTTCAAGCCTTGACCTGGGTAAATTTTGGGTTTTTCTAAGTAAAGCCTTGACCTTGATCAGTAGGCTTTTAAGTTGTTATTGGTAATATTATATCAGAATGGACCTGCTGGTCTGGTGGTTGAGAAGAGTGTTAGTCTGCTAGAGGTCCTATGTTCGAGATCTGGCGTAAGCATGGGGGTATATTTTTTCTTGAATGATGGACAGAGTTTTGGTGGAGTTAAAATACCGAAGAAGTTGTGAGTTAGTAGGATTGTGAGAGTAAAGTTAGGGGGTAATCAGAATTCTAATTTGGTAGTTTTTGTTTCCCCAAAAATTCGCTCTTGCCATCTTTTATTTTCCTCTCTTCCTCCTCCCACGCCGTTCTCCTTTTGCTACAGTGTAACACCCCTAACCCGTATCCGTCGCCGGACTAGGGTTAACGGCGTTACCGAACAGATCGAAAACATTTACAGAAATGTCATACAATTGTATATAAACCTCAAACATAGTGTCCCCTTAGTAGGTCATCGAGACCTAAAACATGTTTATAAACCGGGTCGGGACTAAACCGGAACACATACAAAATTTCACGGAAATTTAAAAATTTTCTAAGTTTCAAGGGTTACACGCCCGTGTAGGCAGGCCGTGTGCCTCCCACGGCTGCTGGACACACCCGTGTGTCCTCCCCGTGGTCGAATCTGACTTAACTCCATGGCCACCAAGCACGCCCGTGTACCTTGGCCGTGGTCGAATCTGACTTTACATCCACGGCAACCAAGCACGCCCGTGTACCTTGGCGTGGTCAAATCTGACTTTACACCCACGGTCACCCAGCACCCCGTGTGCTAAGGCCGTGTACTCTTAGGTCATATACTGACTTTTTCACATTGCTACTAGACACGCCCGTGTGTCTTGGCCGTGTGCTCCTAGGCTAGCTACTGACTTAGCCCCACGGTCACTAGGCACGCCTGTGTGCCAACAGAGTGTGACATTATAGGCCATTTGCAAGGCCAAAATGCCACCCAATGGGTCTTACCTACAAGCAAAATCATCAATACATCTCATGCCTATTTGGCAACCAAGAACATACCAAAATAACCATCCAAATTACAAGACTAAAACTCATCTCATCACAAGCATAATTCATTCATTTGCTTAATCAAAACTTGACCATTTCATGTATCAAATAACTATGCCAAAAACATACTTCACATATCACATTCATTCAAGCAAATTCTCAACTCATAACTAGCCAAATCACATGGCTAAGTTCATATAACAAACTCATATCAAATACTAGCCTATACATGCCATATCTAGCTATATACATTTCCAAAGTGTACCAAAAATGAGTTTAGTAGTGTGATGACGATCCTTGATGGTCCCGAGCCTTCAGTAGCTTTAATGACCTATAAAATAGAGAAAACACACACACAGAGTAAGCTTTCCAAAAGCTTAGTAAGTCATAATACAAACAAACTTAGCATGAAAGGCATATATGCACATAGGTACATTGGCACAACTTAATGACTTAGCAAACTATCACATATATGCTTTGATCCATGTACTTGGCCATAATTGTCACATTCATCAATTCTAAAGTCTTATATAAACATAGCTCATTCATGCTTACTTTCACATATCATATTGTTATTCCAATATACGTAATCATCGTAGTGAGATCACATAGGTACTTACCTTATATACACTCTTAGTGTATAAATCAACGTACCTGAAACGGATATACAAATCACTTAACCATTCTTATCACAGACTTGCCCGTTGAACCGATAGGAACCTAATAGGATACTTAGAAAGCTCGGAATAGTTATACAATGCCAACGTCCCAGACGAGGTCTTACATGCACACAGATATTGATGCCACTATCCCAGACAGGGTCTTACACAAATCAATACAATGCCGATGTCCCAGACATGGTCTTACACATAAAGATAATATCGATGCCAACGTCCCAGACGTGGTCTTACACGTAAAGGTAATATCGATGCCAACGTCCCAGACGTGGTCTTACACGTAAAGATAATATCGATGCCAACGTCCCAGACGTGGTCTTACACAAAGTCTCAAATCAACGCCAACGCGTCCCGCACGTGGTCTTACATGATAAAATGAGCAGATACCTATGTATTCCTAGGTTCGTGCACGACTTCTCGGACATTGTCGCTAAGTCGATCTTATCTCAAAATTCATTTGCATAACACTTCATAAGCATTCATTATCAACGATAGGCATATGAATATGCTCAACTCAATACAATTACATTTATTTGCAATATGACTTACCTCGGATTCGATTTATCGGAAATAGAAACGGCTACTCGGTTACTTTCACTTTCCTGTGATCTAAGTCCGTTTTCCTCGGTTCTTAATCTATACATATTCAGAATTAACTCTTTTATTCACTAATTCATTCAATTCAGTCCAAGGACACACAATTTAGGGCTATTTGCAAATTAACCCTCACATTTGCATAATTTATCAATTTAGTCCATATTTCTCAAAACAACAAATTCACAAAATCATCTTTTAACCATGCTTAGCCGAATGTTCATACATCTCATACAAGCCCACAATTTCCATCAAATTTACAATTTAGTACTTTAAATTACTATTTTCTTAATTTAGCCCTAATTAGCTAAATTCATCAAAATTTCAAGAACAAAGTATGTTCATCTAGCTCAAATCTTTCATTTAACACCTTAAATCATCTCAAAGCTCAACATATCAACAATGACATATCTCATGAACATCACCAATGCACAAAATTAATACATGGGCTTGATAGTAGACTAAGCAACAATCTCAAAAACATAAAAATCATCAAAATCTAAAACCAAAATATACCTTAATTTTGCTTGTATATGGCCGAAACCTAGCTTGTGTCTTCTTTTCTTCTTCTTTTATATTTTCGGTCAAAAAATGAATGAATATGGCTATTTTTCATGTTTTATCATATTATAACATACATATTAATCTATTTACCTTATTAACCTTTCAATTAATAACTAAAACAAACATACATTAAGGGCATTTTTGTCCTTTGTCCATCCACTATCTAAATTGGCACAATTGCCTCATAAGGCCTCCTTATTAAAAAGCCACATCAAATAGGTATATTTTCATAAAGCATGCAAATTTTGCCTTCAATGCAATTTAATCCTTTTATCAAATTAAGCATACAAACGGACAAATTATCTTACGGAACTTTAGCACATGCATAATCACTTATCAGAGACACAGAAAATACTATTAAAATATTATTCAGACTCGGATTCGTGGTCCCAAAACCACTGTTTTGACTAGGGTATAAATCGGACTGTTACATGCAGTCCCATCTTTTATTTTTTTTCTGTTACCAATCTCTAGTCTCTGTCGTCTCTGTTTTCCCTTTCGAGCATTGCTGGTAAGTGTAGATTATTACGGTTTGGGCTTGGATAATGGTTCTTTGTCTAACGTGAAATTAATGGTACTTAGGAGGAGCACGAGGGGCTGTTGGTCGTGATTTGGCATCCTAAGTGTATTGAGAGAATCATCGCTGTTGAAAGGTAACGATTTTTGGTAGTTTAGTAGTTGGCTGTCTCTTTGTGTTGGCGTTTAAGAATGGATTTAAGTGACTGAATTGGTATTATATTACGCAATTTTAGGTTCTGGCAACTTTAGAGTTGCGCTTGCTGCGAAAACGAACCAGGTGTGTACCCGGAAACGCAGAAAGCGAGGTTTCAGCGAAAGCTGAAAACCTCACTGTCGACGCCACACGGGCGTGTGGTCGCCCGTGTGGTAGGCCATGTGCAAGACTGTAAGTCACTACACAACCGTGTGATCGACGAGCAAGGTCGTGTGCAGTTGACACGGCCGTGTGATAGCCGAACGAGGCCGTGTGCGAGACACAGGCTCGACCAATTGGGTCGTGTAGGCCACACAAGCGTGTGGGCCCACACGGGTGAACCACACGGGCGTGTAGAATTCTGGGCCAGGCCGTGTGAACCACACGGGTGAACTACACGGGCATGTGGGCCCACACGGGCAGGCCATATGGGCGTGTGAGCCCATTTTCATGAAATGTTCTAAAAGGTTGCACAGGTCGCCCACGTCGACTGTGAACCTAATGAAGGGTCGGTAAGCAGTACTTAGACCCGTAGCTATGTGATTTGGTTATGTGAAATCTGTACTGAACATGTTACTCTTAGCATGTATATTGATTTGAATGTATGGACTATTATTTGCATAAAAGCATGTCATATTATGTATGTTGCATTGCATCGGGGTGGGTTGATGATATTTGGAGGAAGTATCTGAAAGGCTCTTAAGCCTGTTATCTGGTAGCTCAGCTGCAACTTTCTGATTATGTGCCGCATTCGATACAGCATGGTGTATGGGGATGGGTGGGTTGATTTTATCCCCACATGGTGTGTAGGGTTGGACGGAGTTGGTGTGTAGAGGCTGGTGGGTAGGATTTTGCTATTCTGTTCTGATCTGCATATTATGTCTGAAATGGGCTAAGGCCCTAGATTATATCGGATTCTGTATCTGAGTGGGTTAAGGTCCACACCGTTTCTGTAATGGGCTCAGGCCCGAACTGTGAAATTATGTCCGTTTTCTGATAGTACTGCGTGCATGTTTTCTGTGGGGATTACACACTGAGTTTGCGAAAACTCACCCTTTTCTCGCTTAATCTGCTCGTAATCCCAAAGATGAGAGTGCCAGGTCGGTGCAAATGGAAGACTTCGGCGGTGACCACGGTTCTGAACCTTTATGGTTTTATTTTATTTATGTCATTTACGGTTTTGATTATATCTGGGTATACCTTATGTAATATGGCCATTACGGATTTTTTTTTTGCATTTTTGTTTAATTTGGGATTTTTGACGTTTATGGCATTACGATTAGAAGTAGGAAAACTCGAGTTTTCAAAATAAACAAATGTTTTATCAAATACACATGAATCCGCGAATTATTTTAAAAGCTTCCGCAACGTATAAGGTCTTGAAAATGGATAATGAATGAATAAACGACACGTTTTTTACGGTAACATAAGATATCGAAAATGGCTTTTTTGTAATTACGTTTTCTAAAGCACTATCATGTGACATTGCCAGATTCGGCCATAACGTCTAGGCCGGGTTTGAGGTGTTACAAGCCCTTTCGCAAATGCCCAAGTATACAAAATTTTTAAAGGAACTGTTAACAAATAAAAGGAAGTTTGTTTGTAGCGTTTCTAAGTAAATATGTTCAATGATTGAATTAAGAGGAGATGCTAGAAGAGCTAGTGGTGGACTTGGCTCTAAGGATGACAATAGAGCGGGGCAGGGGCGAGGCAGATATTGCTAAATGCACCCCCACTCCACAGTTGGCATGCTTTGCTCTTCCACTCGCCTCGCTCCACAATGAATGTATAATCTTGAAAATCACTATCACTTTCATGGATGTTGGATGCATTCATTCTGCCTCACCCCACCCCACTTCGTTCCACTTCAATTTAATTTTTGCTATTTATCTTTAAAGTTTTCAATCTTTTTAAAGTCAAGTAAACATTTAAATATAATTCTTCAAAAAAATATTTAAACATAAAATATATGATTTTTTTTTTTTGGTATTACATTGTTACATTTTTACTCATTTAATAGTTTATATATACAAGGATAAAATGAGAATTTGATATAATGGAGCGATTCGGGGCGGGGCAAGCAATTAACATAACCGCTCTATACCCACTATCTAGAAGGAAAAATTCACCTCGCCCTGCCCCACTCCACCCCACGTCTACTTGTCAAAATAAAAAAATTTGCTCCAAATGGAGTGGATCGATTCGTAACCCATCGGGTGGTTCGAGTTTTCCCATCACTTCTTCGCTCCTCTAAAAATGAAAATTTCGAATTAAGTTCCTCTAGAAATAATAAAATTACAAATTAAAAATGGAAAAATTTCACTTTGGCCCCCTAAATATTAAAAAAATATATATTTAATCCCTTAAAATAATGGAATTATAAATTAATACATGGTAAAGTTATGTTTTTTCATCTCTCAAAAATATAATTTAGCTCTGGCCCCTAAACAAATTTCTAGCTTCGCCCCTAGCCGAGTTATCTGACCAAGCCCAAAGGTATGCCCGAAATATTAAGTTTGAAAAATGGTGTTGTACAAAAAAGTTAGACTTGCTTAAGATATGAGCCAAACTCAGGCTTCAATAATCAAAACTTGAGCCTAGCTTGGCCAGACCCATTTTCAAGTTTATAATACGATATCTTTGTTTTAATTTATATATGATATAATTTATATTATATTAAATTAACTATACTATATTATAACGTAAATATTGAAAAATATGTTTAAGTTATATGTTTAGAATTTAATAATAAAATGTTAGTAAAAACATATATAATTATTAAATACTAAATAAAAATAATTATATTTTTTTTAAAATAATATGGATTGTCCTAAATGTATTTAGTTTAACCGTTTATAAACAAGGGTGAACTTGAATAAATTTTGAGGCTCATATTTTAGACCGGACCCAATTTAAATAACTATATAAAATGCATGGACGTAACTTGAATTGGGTTTAGGGTTGATGAAAATCTCTACTTCCAGCTTCTTTTGAAAAATATTTATGGATATATTATCATGTAACCAAATGTTACTACCTAGTACCTATAATCCTCCATAATTCTCACTTATCCCATTGAGCTATTGGAAATTTATTTATTTTTATCTCAACCATCATTCTCACCTCACTCCTCCTCATTCTCATCTCCGGCCACTCTATTCAGTGGCTCTTCACCTTATTCAAAACAAGATGAACCGCACATCTTTGCCACTTAACACCCTCCTAATTTTGTCTACTTAAGTTTGAAAGCATCAAAGTAGATGTGACTTTGTAAAGAAGTGAGGTGGGGTAATCAGAAAAGTTGATGGAAAGTAAGCGAAGGCCCAAAACCCAAGTACCCAAAAACTTAAATTTTCCATTTTATAAACATAATCTGATCAACAAAATCAACCTAGCCATCCAAACCCTCATTGATTTTTACTTTAAAATCTTGAAAAAAATACAATGATAATTCCCATACTAGTCCATCCTATTAATGTCTGAGTCCATAATCCTTCAAAATACTACACATTAATAATCATTTTATTTTTCGCCACCATTTTAACTTAGTACAACTTTGTGGTAGTTACTAATTAAGTTAGTTTTGTTTGTATAGTCATTAACATCAACAATTAACAATTTATATTCTACACGAGTCATTCCAGGAGTAATCTCTTATAAAAATATACATAAATTCATTTTCCTATCCAATAAATCCCACTTAGTGTATCGTCAGGTGTCTTATTTTAATAATGACATTAGTTAGTCCAAATAGTTAACATCCTATAACTAGTTTAATAAAAATGGTGACATGAATTTATCTTCAAAGACATCTTCCTAACACACTCGCGCAAAAGTCAATGGTTGAAAAACAAAATTAATTGATATAAATAATTATTTGTTTATCCGACGGGAAGCAAGCTTGCTAGTTAAGTCAATGGTTGCATTTCATCTTTGTTTTAGTTGCAAGAAGTTGGACTCAGCCCATTCTGCTATGGACTGGGTTAAATCAGATTAATGTCCCCTTTTAATTGAATGTTTATTTTTGGTGGGTACATTTAGATTTCTTTTTGGCTCATGCTATAGTATTGCTATAGTACCTAATTTCTCTGCCACCGTTATTTTTACACTAACTTAAGATATTGAGTAAAAAATATTTATAAATTAAATACACTATAATAATCCTATTTTCATATTGTAATGAGTTAATTGTATCACATATCCCCAAGCTATGACTCTCATTTTAAATTGATCCTTAAACTTTAAAGCATTCTAATTGCATCCTTAAACTATAGATGTTATATCAATAACATCGACTTTAAATGAGAAGCTAGATCTTATGTGACATAATTTACAATGAAAAATTTAAAGAAAAATGAATATTGTAAAAAATGGTTATTATAAAAATCTTGATTTTGAGGTTTTCAAAACTTTTCCAGAAATTATTGTCCACTCTCTTTGTTTTTCAGTTTTTACTTTATTTTTATTTTTTAATTTTAAAATTTATGCAGCAACATTTTACTTTTTTTTTAAGTTTTCATTTTAAATTACGTTACATAATATTTTACGTGTTATTCAATGGTCAAATTAACGGTTTCAATAATGAAAGGACTTGATTGATATGACACCGATAGTTTAAGGATATAATTAAAATGTTTTGAAGTTTGAGAACTAATTTAGAATGAGGATCATAATTTAGAGATATCTAGTGCAATTAAATCTATTGTAATTAAAGTTCATTTTTTTATAAAATATGAAAATTAGACAACTAATCCTATTTTCAGAAATTTATTAGAAAAACTATAGCAGAGATATTAAAATAGTTAATTAGAACCTTTTCAATTGCTTACATATTATAATAAATTAAATATGAAATATAAAAATATTTATAATTGAGAAATTATAAAGAAAGTAATTTAGAATATATGCTGCAAATGTTGATAGTTCTATGTTTTAATCTCTTTCTGCCTTCTTTGTTTCTAATGAGTATATAATTCTAGAATTATAGAAAATGAAAAAAGATTTATGGGATTTAATTTATTGAATTTTTTAGAATTTGAATTAAAATGATAAATTTTGTAAATATTAGAGGGCCAAATTTGTTATTGAACAAATAAAAAAGCTCACGTCAACACTTCTGTCAAATTTCAAATGGCTATTAACTTTCAGTGGCAAAAAGAATTTAATTTCGAATAGTTTAGTGACCAAAATGGAAAAAATTAAAAGTTAAGTGATCGTAAGAGAACACGGGCAATAGTTTAGTGACCATTTCTGTACTTTATCTAAAATTTAATTAGAATATATCTTATTCATATAAATTGATGACATAATAACTTTTTTGGCCTTCCAACTTTATAAAAAAAAATTATTTTAGCCCTCCATTTAAACTTTCACCTTTTTTAGCCCTTGAACTTGTATTTTTTTTTTTTTAAATTACCCCAAAATGAATGGAAAAGTTAATGTTTGTTGTGGCATACATGTGGTTTGCTACATAGATGATACACCAACATTTAATTAATTTTTTTAAACTTTAAAAACATTTTTTTTATATTTTTCAATGATTTTTTTGTTTTTAAAAATAGTTTTTATAATTTTTTTTAGAACTTTTAAATTTTAAAAATTAAATAAAATGCTAACATGTTATCCATGTGGCAATTTACGTGTATGCAACATCAGCAAAATTAAAAAACGTTAATATTTTTATTAATTTTAGAGAGATTTGACAACAAAAAAACAAATTTAGGAACTAAAAAGTAAAAAAAAAAAAAAATAGAGCTCTAAAAAATGATTTGTTTTTGCAAAGTTAGATAGCAAAAGAAGTGAATATGCGTAAATAGATTGATATGTATGTTTAACTAATCCATACTTAATTGGCCACCTAATTTTAGAATTAATTAATAGCATGCCTAATGTGAATTCATATAATTATATCTTGCTTTTGTCTTAAAAACTATATTATTTAATTGACAACTTTTTTAAAAACTTAAATATAAAATATTTAAACACTAACACGTTTATTCTATAAGATTGGAATATGATATTTTAATTAAAGAAAATATTAACAAATTAGTAAAAATGCTTTCTTAATAAATTTGGCTTTATATTATAAAATTAGAATTTCTTATATTAGGCGGCATTTATGCATTTAAATATGTTGTATTAATTCGTTTTGTATTTCTTTAAATATGGTGAATTTATCTATATATGAAGGTTTTCTATTTATTTAAATAAAATGCTTATGTAAAATTATGCTAAATTAAATATATTATTACTTTAGGGTTCATGATTATTAATGTTATACCTCCTTTAGGTGTGGACACATGTCAGCATGATAAACCACCTGAAAAACGCCCATACACACTTCTCCTCTCTCTATTATTCGAACATCTAGGTGATCAACCCACCTGGCTTCCCAGGCATTTTATCTCCATCCAACCTTCTGATCTCAACAGAAGTGTCTTAACCACCCGCTTCCTTCAAGAGAGTCTTATTTGTATGCCTTTCTGAGCAAACTATCTATTTGATAGACACCCGCTTTTTAGGTACGAACACTCCTCTAAAAGTGAATACGCTCTTGAAAGCCATTGAGTTCCCACTTGAGCATAACAACCTCGAACATCCTCCCACTATGCTTATCTTTATGTAATTCATGATGACAACCATCCTAACATGTCATCACTACTAGGCAAAAAGCCTCCATTACATATACCTTTAAACATGAGGAAGAAGAGTGGATCAACTCTAAAGCATTTTTAGCAACTTTGAAGCCCTTCACCTTCTTTTTAAGCTCTCAACCTTTTTCCTTGTTCTTTACCTATATTTTTCGGCTCTCTACCATATTAGGGTGAATTGACCTTCCTCAATACTATCATTAACTCTACATTTATTGATATCTTCATCAACAATTACATTATATTTACAAATAAATAAAAAACAGTTTGGAATGATTTGAATAAATTGAGTTGAATTTGTACATAATTAAAAGAATGAAACTTAAATAAATACAATGAAAACAAAAACACATTTCTGCATTATTGTTGTGCTTTTATTATTTACTATACCATTTTAATTTTGTTTTGTCTACATATAAAGACAAAGGAAAACAAGATGGTGAGGGAAAATTGCATTGAAAATCTGAAAACAAGAAAACTAGTACCTAATCATCTTCAAAGGATAATAATAATGATAATAAACTACTAGCTGACACACATTATTGAATTTGAAGATGGTTAAGGCACGCCACCGCCTCTCAATACAACTGCCTAACAGCTTATGGGCAAATTAAGCTAATTTCATTTCATTTCCTTGCTTTAATTTAATTGAATAAAAGTAAAAATAAAAAATTAATTCAACTAATTGATTTGATCTTGTTGTGAAAATAGTGGCAAACATGTCGCTAACTAAACATGTGATTATGTGTTGGATTTGGTATGTTTTTTTATTTTATAAAAAAGATATTTTGATTTTTATTTATTAATAATATATTTTAAAATTGAAAAAAGAATAGTTTGAAGTCCAAACCTGAGTTATAAATAATAATAATAATAATAATAATAATAATAATGATAGTGTTCCAAATTAGAATAAAAAAGAGGTATGTTGAACCAATGGATGATTAAAATTGGAATGAAAAAAAAGAGAGGGTAGAGGGAGTGGTTGTCGGAAAATGAGTTGGTAATAGAAACAGAAGAGACGAGGGGGTTTCGCTCATGTTCTAACGTACAAGTGATGGGTGACCTTCATCTCACGCTACTACCAATTTCCCCAATCCAAGCAAAAATGCCTTTTACACACCCCATCTGTCTCTTTCTTTTTTATTCCTTCCCTACTACCTTTCACTCATCCTCGTCTCAATCACTGTTTCAAATATATGAGGTTTTACTTAAAATATGAGTTTGAGTAAATTTTAAGTCTTGTTTTTTTGTATGGGTCGGATTTTATGTAAGTTTTTTTGATCCGAGTCCGAATATATTATGTTATAAAAAATATTATATTAATTATATATGTTAAATAATATATCACTAACCCAATAACAATTAAATCCATTACCCAAAATCTAAAAAAAACTTACCCATAACCCAACCTAAAATATAAAATTTTAAAATTATATTTAATACAATAAAATATTTATTGTTTTTGTTTTTAAATGTAAATACTTTTAAAATGTGTAAGAAAACTTTTATTTTTGTATTTTTAGTACATTATATTTTTTAAAATTTATTTTTAAATAAAAACTAATCTAAAAAAATCAAATACGATCGGGTTAGGTCGGGTCTTAGTTTATTAAATTGAGTCGAATTTAGTAAAAATTAAATTCATTTTTTAAATTAAACTTAAACTTAAAAAATTAATCTAAATACTTTACATGAACCCGACCCGAATTCTACCTGATTCGAAATATCAACACCTTTATTCTGAAGTCTCGTTAGGGGCAAAATTAATGGTATATATCACTTAAAAAAGTCATGGGATTAGCGCTTTTCTAGATTATTTAATCAAATAGGTCATTTTTATTGATAGGGCAACTCACATAGTAAAAGTGCACACTATAGGACAATCTTTCTTTTTTTCTTTTTAAAGCATTTTATATAAAACACAGTTTTTTCATGACATTTTACTTTTTCTTTGTTTTTTCAATCAATATTGTAAGTATCATAAAATTTAATATTATAAAATTAAATAATTATTTGATAATATTAAAAGATTTTATAATATTAGAATTTATCATTCTCATAATATAGGTGAAAAAACATAAATATTTGATACATAAAGAAATATATATAATTAATTATATTGTTTTAAAAAAATAAAATATATTTAACATAATGATATATATAATATTTTCATTATATAAATATATATTTATTATTTTGTCTTTATAAATAAAGAAATTATCAATTAAAAAGAAACTTGAAAGCAACATGAATTGAAAAGAACAACAAAGAAGCTTGGAAAAACATTTAACTATCTGGTTAGATAAAACATTGTACGAAGAAAAAACGTATTGTATAAAGTGATTTTCAAAAGCACTTGGGTGAGCTTTTACCTTTGGGCAACAAAAATGACCTATTTACCCCAATAATTCTGGAAAAGAACTAAGCTCCTAATTTATTTTTTAAAAGTCACATATATCACTAATTTTATCTCAATTATTTGTCTCTTCCCATATAACTTTTGAGTTATTTTATAGAGTAGTTTTAGTTAATGGATTTAACGGATATTGTTTGGATGAGGTTGAAATTTGAGGGCAAAATACCCAAATATACCAAAAAAAATTATTTACGGAAAATAGCCGGTTTTTTTTAAAATTTACGGAAAATGACCATTTCTCCATAAAACGCGTCCATGTCAGCGCATTTTGTGGGGATGCGCAGAAAGCGCGCCAGGGGGCGCTTTTGCCACATCAAAGCACAAAGCGCTACAACAAGGACGCGCTTTCTGATGTAAAAAGCGCTCCCCAAGGCGCGCTTTTGCCTATTAAAACTAAATTACAAAAATAAAAATAAAAATAACTTTTATTTTATTATATTACATATATTAAAATTAAATTACAATAAAAAAATTAAACAATTTCTATATTATTAAAGATATTAAAATTAAATTACAATAAAAAAATAAACAACTTCTATTTTATTAAATATATTAAAATTAAATTACAAAAAAAATTAAACAACTATTAATTTATTAAATATATTAAAACTAAATTACAAAAAATAAAAAATAAAAAATAACATTTATTTTTTTAAAAAAATTAAAATTAAATTACATATAAAAAAATAAACAACTTCTATTTTATTGAAGATATTAAAATTAAATTACAAACACAAATAAAAAACAACTTTTATTTTATTAAAAAAATAAAAAAATTTATTACAATTAAACAATAAAAAAGCTCGTCCGAATCAATGTTGATGCCGGTCGGAATCAGTGCCACACGGGGGTGGTCGGCGGTTACGCGCTGGATTCCTCCTTCTTCTAGCTTCTGGCGTGGGTTGTGGAACCTCGGGCGGGGATTCTGGTTCCTCCAGCAGTGGGTCTGGTTGTGGGTGTTGGGAGGATGACCCACCTTGATAAAATAACGACTGCGGAGGTGTTTGCATAAACCACGGCGGGGGTGTCTGAATCCCGTACGGCGAAGGAGACTGGTAAAAACAAGTGCTCCCCGACGGCGCCTCCTGTGATCCCTCACGCGACGGCGGCCTCAAGATCGGCTGGCCAGTCGGAGTAGTAGGGAACGGACTCGAACCGGGCCATGCATTCCAACTGGTGGGGCTGGGGAAAAGGAAACATATATGGGTTAGGATACATATAAGGGCTAGGTGCGCACCCGCATAAAGGCCAAAGGCTGTGATGTCGGTGTCGTCGGCTGAAGTGATGGGCCCGGTGACTGTGTGGGTGCTATTGATGGGCCCGGTGACTATGTCGACGCTGTTGATGGTCCCGTCTCATCACCCCTTCTCCTTGGATTTAAAGGGCCCCGTCGTTCCCTTTGTTCACGAAGTTGCCGTCGCCTCTCTTCTTCCGACAACAAATACGGCTTACCATGGATCCTAAACCATGGCATGTATTCCGGCACGCACACTAACTCAGGAACGACGATCGGTTCCCGGATAGGTAAATAGTCATACCAGTTCTCCCACATCTCGATATATGCTGACCAAAATCTTGGCCAATCCGTGTGCAACTGCCGTAAGTCGACTTTGTGCTCATCATTGAGCACCTCAGGTGGCACGAGAATCGGTTGTCGGAATCCAAATTGTCGCAGAACCCGATCTGACTGGTGCATCTCCACGGTCGCATAGTTGATCAATGAGACCTTCACGTGCCAAATGTTTGGATTTTGCAAGAACTCCGCTGGAATTACTGCCCGAATTGCCGGATCCTCGTACGGTGTCCATTGAAACTATATTAACATGACCAAAATATTAGTTATATACATAATACTAAACACTAAATACGAAATACTAAATTATAAATACGAAATTCGAAACTTACTTGTGATTCCGACCGTTGGTCTAATAGAAGCCGTATATCTTCAAGCGATGTAGGTATTCCAACATAACTCGCCGAATGGTTCCACCTAATTAAATAAATTTTTAGCATACAATTATACTATAAATCTACATAATAATTGTAAAATATAACATTAAATTTACCTCGTTATCAGTGGGAATGTATATGGGTGGTCGAGTCGATGACGTAAAAATGGAAATCGAAACCGTGCCCATGACTACAGTAGTATAGGCAACCTCCGATTTTCGCTTTGCTCAGCCGCGTCGCTCTGCACATCTCCCGATACAACTTTGATAGCACGTTATTGCACTCCCAACTCGGTTCACTCACGCTCTCTAAAATCAACAAGTTTCAGTAGCCATCTCAAGTGTACGAGGTTTCTAGACAGGTCCGGCATCAGATAGCCTCCAATTATCTCAAGAATGTATGCCCGAGCATACCGTATTCTTTCTATTTCAGTCGAACCATCATTCGGCTCCGGGAATGTGTCTCGTAACCAGGCCATCTCGATCCAACCTCCATGAATGTTATCTGGAATGGTACCCAGAAGCTCGTAGCATACGGCCATCCAATCGGTAAAAGTTGCAGACCCGGTGACTACGGACCCGTCCACCGGTAATCCCAATTGCAACTGCACATCTTCCAGAGTGATAGTACACTCTCCGCATGGAAGGTGAAAAGTGTGCGTCTCGGGTCTCCACCTCTCTATCAACGCACTGATCAAGATTGGCTCCAACTTGAACCCCCGTCCTATCGTGGCCACGTGCCAAAAACCCGTTTTTCGCAGGTAATTCTCGATCAACGGCGATGGGGGACCATGCATATTGCGAATATAGCATTGCAATACCTGATCTACAGACTATTTAAAAAATTATAAAATAAAAATTAATTAAAATTGCATAAACATAAAAAATATTAAATAGTATTGAAAAATTAAAATTAAAACTTACCATTTGCATTTGATCGACGGAGATGTGCTTATCGTCCAGACGAATTAATTCCCCGGCCATTGGTAATACGATCAAAAATTTTCTAATTTATCAAAAAAATATATTAAAAAAATTAAAAAAGGGCTTTTTTGTAAATAGTAAAGGACTATTTTGAAATTTGAGAGTAAGTTTCAAGGACTTCAAGAGAAATTTGAGAGAAAGATGATAGAGGACTAATGTGTGAATAAAATAAAAGGGTTGGGGATATTTATAGGGTTTTATTTTTTGACCGTTGGCCCCCAACGGTTAAAATTTTTTTGACCGTTGCAGGGCAAAAGCGCGCCCCTGGAGACGCGTTTTGTGCCACATCAGCAAAGCGCGTCCCCGTCAGCGCGCTTTGCTGATGTGGTAAAAAACGCGTCTCCAAGGGCGCGCTTTCCTGCTGCATCCCCACAAAACGCGCTGACGTGGACGCGTTTTATGGGGAAATGGCCCTTTTCCGTAAATTTTAAAAAAAACCGGCCCTTTTTCCGTAAATTTTTTTTTTTTGGTATATATGGGTATATTGCCCGAAATTTGAATGAAAAAAAATATAGGGAATGGATAGAAAACAAGAATTAAATCATTTCCATCTAATCAGAACAGGAAGTGAATGGAGAGATTTGGGCATCATGTGTCCAATCAAATATAAACTTGGTTTTAATGATTTTATGATTAGGCATTTTGTTTCCACTTATGTAATTAAAAAAGAGTGGTTTACATAAATAAATAACTTCCGTCTAAAACTTGAAAGACAAAGCAACAGTTATGAAGTGCACACAAAAAGCAGCGGTTAAAGGTTGCAATCAACTTTTCTCTTTTAACTAATGCTATGTTATACAGACTACTAGTATTATATTTTTCTTAATATTTCACCAAAAAATGGTTTTATTAAATAAAAAAAGATTGCACCGCCATGAATGTCTGGAAATGGAACCTTAAAGCCAAGGTTGTTTCAGTTAAAGTTTTGTCAGAAAAGCCAAATCATGCAGTTATATCGTGTCTCCACTTGCAAACATATCGTGTCTCCAAGCAGTTATATCTACGTAATAGTATCCCCTCATTCAACTAAAATTAATGTTTGAATCAGATATACATACCCCCATTATTTTTTAATTCAATCACTTAATTGCTTAATCAAATACACTTATTCTTGGTTGTTGATATCAAATAAAAAACTTGATATTTCTTGTCCACCATTATCTTCCATGATCACAGATTGTTAATGTCCCTAAGTAACATCTTCATTTATTATTCTCTTTGTTTTCTTCTCATCCTTTCCCTCTATATAAACCCATTCTCAACCTCTCTCCATTCCCATAACTTTTTCTCTCTTCTTATCACATCACAAAATCATGAGGAGCATTTGTGTTGTGCTTGTTATCTCTTTGCCTTTCCTTCTCGGCATTGCCCAGGGTTTCGATTTCCACGACAAGGATTTAGCGTCGGAGGATAGTTTGTGGGATCTATACGAGCGCTGGCGGAGCCATCACACGGTTTCCAGGAGCCTCGACGAGAAACATCGGAGGTTCAATGTGTTCAAGCAGAATGTTTTGCATGTTCACAACACCAACAACAAGGACAAACCTTATAAGTTGAAGATCAACAAGTTTGCTGATATGACCAACCACGAGTTTAGGAATGCTTACGCTAGTTCCAAGATTAAACATCATAAGATGTTCCAAGGAAAGTCCCGTGGCGCCGGGAGTTTCATGTACGAGAACGTCGACCGTGTCCCGCCGTCCGTTGATTGGCGACAGAAAGGTGCCGTCACTGCTGTTAAGGATCAAGGCCAGTGTGGTAAGTAAACATTTGCTATCATGTATATATTTGTAAATATTTGCATCCGACACTCACACGGTTTAAGTTCAAATTCAACAGGTAGTTGCTGGGCATTTTCAACAGTTGTAGCGGTTGAGGGAATCAATCAAATTAAAACCAATAAATTAGTATCATTATCGGAGCAAGAATTGATAGATTGCGACACTGAAGAAAACCAAGGTTGCAATGGTGGTTTAATGGACATTGCATTCGATTTCATTAAGAAGAAAGGTGGGATCACTACTGAGTCCAATTACCCTTACCAAGCTAATGATGGAAGTTGCGATTCTGCCAAGGTGAATTCTCCGGCAGTGGCTATCGATGGGCACGAGAATGTGCCGGCTAACGACGAGGATGCTCTGCTTAAAGCTGTTGCAAACCAGCCGGTTTCAGTGGCTATTGATGCTGGGAGTATGGATTTCCAGTTCTACTCCGAGGGGGTATTCACGGGAGAATGTGGGACAGAGCTGAACCATGGGGTAGCAGCAGTGGGGTATGGAACAACCTTGGATGGAACCAAGTACTGGATAGTGAAGAACTCATGGGGAGCGGAATGGGGTGAGAAAGGTTACATAAGGATGGAACGTGGGATCAGAGACAAGCAAGGACTGTGTGGTATAGCAATGGAGGCTTCATATCCCATCAAGAGCTCATCCTCTAATCCTACTGGACCTTCATATTCTCCCAAGGATGAACTCTAAACATAAATTATAGCTTTCCTTTCAAATGTGTTGTTTTTTCTGTGTTTCCAGAAATTGTATCACGCAACATATGATCATGATTGAATAATCAATAGTATACTTCAATTTGGTTTCAATTTTATGTGTTGGTTGGTTTGGAATTCGAGTTTGACCTCAACAGAAAGACGGAAATGTATGGTACCAAAGTAATAAACTAACAAGTTATGGATGAAAGAGTGAAATGCCCCTTCAAAGCCAATAGAGAATAGCCTAATGATGAGAACATGGAAACAGAGTGGGAAGAAGAAACCACCGAACGTGGTTGGACTGGCCCGGCCCCTATGGAGAGTTTAGAACCTGATGGAAAATTTGCAAATTATCAATACCTGCTTCTCTACCTGAAATAACACTAATTGTAATGGGGTACTAGCTGTCAAAAGTTGAAAGAGCCGAGGACTACAAGGTTGGTGTCACAAATCGAATTCGAATTTGAGAGCATCCTTTAGCTCTGTGGCAGTTTGGACCGTCTCCCATAACTTCCCATCGAGTACTACCACCCTAGCCAAAATCGAAAGCAGTCTTGGTAGCCTCCTGCAGAGGAGCGAGAATTGCTACCCTTTGTATTTATATTAATTTAGATTAATTATCACTTAATTAATTTTATAATAAGATACCAATTAAAATTTTAATTTAGCACTATAAATAGATGTATTAACATTATACAATTATGCATTTCATTCAAGTAATATATAAAGAAAATCACTAAAAAACTTAGTTATTACAAGAAAAAAATATTTGAGGGAGAGGAAGGTTGAAAATTACTACCCAAACGAGCTAAGCATATGTCCATATGTTCTCTTCATGAAAAACATGCTTCAAAGAGCTAGAATTCATAGAACGGAGGAGCAACTTACACTCATCAATCAATGGAGATGTTGGGGATAAACTCGGTTAAGCAACGAACAAGTAAAATAACGAAGAAATTAAAAAGATCGAACATAAATATTTTACGTAGAAAAATCGCTCCAAAAAGGATAAAAAATCACAGAAAAAGATAATTTTACTAAAACGACAAAAACAAAGAGTACAAAAGATAGAGATAAAATTAAACTCCGAAACCCGAAATAAGAACCCTCAAAACATAAACACAATTCTTTGAAAGCTTGTAAAAGTGTAATGGAAAAATAATATTAAACGTAAACATAAATCAAACGTAAACACATTTAGAAAAATAATATTAAACGTAAACACAATTATTTTTCTATTGGTGGAAAAATGACCTATTTATAGGCTAGATTTGTAGGTCAAATAATATTAAAATAACCTACACTAATCAGAGTTTAAGTGGAAAACTAATATTAAAATAACCTACACTAATCAGAGTTTAAGTGGGAGAAAAAAACCCGAAAAATAAGTGGCGTAACTCCACAAATCTCCACCTTGACTCGTATTTCCACAATGCCTTCTTTGCCAAAGCCCACCATAGGCTTATCTCGAATTATGCAGGATATTAACTGAGTCGAAGTTGTGCTTAGAAGCTGGAAGACTTCTAGTCTTCGACTTGTGCACTGGCAAATCAAAACTAACCCGGATCTGATTTCCACGAACACAATGTCCTATCATTTCAAAATCAACACCCAAAAGAGAACCTCTCTTATACGAAACGGTCATTCCTTTTTCCCTCATATGACCAAGTTGTCTCGGCTTCAAACAAGTTAACTTCAACTCATTAACAAATGAGGGTCGTCCTGTTTCACCGGTCACTATTGATCCTTCCAAAACATAAAGACTACCAACCATTTTACCTTTCATCAAAATGAGAGCCCCACGGGATGCCTTAATTCTGCTTGACTCGATGTTAATTCTACAACCCTTCGAGTCCAAAATTCCAAAGGAGATGGGACTTTTCTTTAAGTCAGGCACATGCTTGACATCTAACATTATCCTAATTGTCTCGTCGTGCATCCTGATCTGAATAGTACCAATATCAGTTAAATTACTAGGTGAACCATTCCCCATGCGCACAACTCCATTGTCAACTGAACTATATGTGGAGAACCAGTACTTATTGGGACACATGTGGAAAGAACAACCCGAATCCAGGATCCACTCGGACATAAGCTTGGAGCTTTTGTAGCACCCCTAACCCGTATCCGTCGCCGGAACAGGGTTACGGAGCATTACCGGAGCTTTCAGAACATTTACGAATAATTCACATTAAATACTATTCATTTACCGAAATTATTCATAACGTCCCTTAAATGGACCCTCGAGGCCCAAAACGAGTATTAAAATCGAGTCGGGTCTAAATCGAGAACTCATAGAATTTTTCGAGAAATTTCAAAAAAAATTCAAGATACAGGGCACACACGCCTGTGTGGTCTAGGGACACACCCGTGTGACCCTAAAACATGCCCGTGCTGCAGGCCGTGTTCGACCCCGTGTAACTCTCTGACTTGTACCACACGGCCAGCCACACGCCCTTGTGAGTAGGCCGTGTGATCAATTTAATTTTCAAAAATTTGGTGCAGGGTTCACACGGCCAAGACACGCGCCCGTGTTCTAGGCCATGTTGTTCATACGACTGAGACTCATGCCCGTGTCTCTGCCCGTGTGCTCAATTCTGAGTATTCTGTTTCTCGAATTTAAGATGCAGGAGACACATGGCCTAAACACACGCCCATGTACCAGGCCGTGTGTCACACACGGTCTAGACACACGCCCGTGTAGACAAAATAAAGCCATTTCTAGCTTCATTTCTCACCCAAAACTTTACCAATATCCTGCACCAACACTTACATCCAAATACCAACCAATTCAAGCATTGATTTCAAGTAAATTCTAACATCTAGTATGATATATTATTGTATATATATAATTATGTTTATAATCTTACCTTAGTTTAACCTAAACATTAAACATCACTTGATCATTTATACTTAACATATATGTATATATCATGATATAATGCCTTATAAATACACCAAAATAAACCATTACTAGCCATTCCAATTGCTAGATTACAAACAACATATTCAAGCCAACAATGGCCAAGTTAGCTTATACATGCCATTATACCAAAATAAATTTACTATTTATACCAAAATAAGATTGTAGATAGTGTGATGATGCTCCAACCGTTCACCAACCTTCGCGAGCTTCCGAGCACTCGACACTTGTTCGCGTATATAGATCTACTAATCCGAAACTTTCTCCTTTACTCGATCTAACTTTGAATTTGAGTTATACGGATCTATATAAATAAATTTAACCATCAATTTATCACATTTCATATTCCACTGGACTCAATTTACATCTTAGGCAAAATTACCATTTTGCCCCTAAACTTTTCATAAATTCCAATTTCGTCCTTAGGCTCGGAAAATGAAATTCATGCAATTTAATCCCTATTCCAAGCCTAACCGAAATTTCAATATACAATTTACAGCACATGTATTCCATAAATTTCAGATTTTTTCTTCAACTTTCACAACTTTACAAATTAGTCCCTAAATCATGTTTTTATTAAAAATCACTTTGTAAAATATGTTTATCTATCAACAACCTTTCATATTCTACCATAAATTTCAAATTTTCAGCCTATTCATCCATGAAAAATTTTCTATACCTTGATAACTTTTCAAATTAATCCCTCAAATAGGTAGATTAAACTATCCCGGTTTCAAAAATATAAAAATTACTAAATACAGGACAAGAAAACTTACCCAATTAAGCCAAGAAAGCTTGTTTTCTCTTTCCTAGGGTTTCCATGGCTTATTTGGGGAAGAAGATGATATAAAATTATTTTTATTTCTATTTTAATTATTTATCATCTTTTAATTATTTCTATTTCCAATTTAGTCCTTAACCTTTTCTAATTTTTCCATGGATGATTCATTAAAAATATCTACTAACTTTTAATTAATGGCTAATTACTATATAAGGACCTCAAGTTTTGAATTCCATAGCTATTTGATCCTTCTAGCTACTAGAATCCAACTTTTGCATTTTATGCAATTTGGTCATTTTCGTAATTAAGCACTTAATCGATAAAATTTTCTTATCAGAATTTTCACATGATATTCCTATCTAAATGAAAATCATGCAAAAATATAAAAATAATTTTTTCTTTTCGACTCGAATTTGTGGTCCCGAAACCACTGTTCTAATTTCATCGAAAATGAGCTGTTACAGCTTTCACTTGTTGACACCAACAAGAACTTATCACCGTTGTCATTGGCCAAATTAGCAACAGCTAAATCTTCTTCGTTGCTCTCAGAAGCCCTTTTATTTCGCAGTATTTAACAATTTGTTTTAACGTTACCTAACTTCTTACAATAACATCTCTTGTCTCGTTTACTTGATGCTACCAAAACCAATGCTTGCCTATCTGAGTTGCTATCCGAACCAAACTCATTGTCGAGTTTGTCTTTGCTCAATAGATGACCCTTCATATCCTCGAATGAGAGATTATCTCCACCATAAATCAGGGTTTCCCTGAAAGACTTGTATGAAGGGGTAAAGAGCACAATAATAGCATAACCTGATCATCATCGTCAATCAAAACATCAACATTTTTTAAATCATTCAAAAAGTAATAAATTGACTAATGTGACCTCTAAGGTGCTCACCTTCGTTCATGCGGAATGTGTATAGCCGTTGTTTTAGCACTAATCGGTTAGCCAGAGGCTTAGTCGCGTAGAGGGTTTCTAATCTTTTCCATAAGGTGAATGTCGTTTTCTCTATCAAAACCTCCTGTAACAAATTATTTGTTAGACATAATTGAATCGTAGATAGAGCCTTTTTATCTAACATATCCCATTCTGATTTATTCATGTTTGTAGGCCTTTTCTCTGTAAGGACCTTCTCAAGATCGCCCTGAATCAGAATTACTGTCAATCGAACTTACCACACATTAAAATTTGCGTCATTCAAACTTGCCACAGATTGAATTTTTTTATGCCATCGAACTTATCAATATCAAACCTTGTTGCTGTCATCTCTGAACGGGTTGATTGCAAGAATCGATCTAGCTCTAATATTAGTTTGTTGGGGATAAACTCGGTTAAGCAACGAACAAGTAAAATAACGAAAAAAATTAAAAAGATCGAACATAAATAATTTACATGGAAAAACTTGTAACAGCCCACCCGACGAAGTCCCTATATCGGTTATTATTTATTGTACTAAGTGTAGTTCTGTGTAAGTAAAGTATTAGTTGTGGCTAAGTAGGGGATTCTGTGTATGCGCCGATTGGCGAAATCTAGTTTTTGGTGAGATTTGTGTTTTGGCGAGATCTGTGGTTTGACGAATTCTTTTGTTAGGTATACGCCACCCTAGATGTTTTGGCGAAGTCATCAAATTTGTAGTTTCATGGATTTGTTTATTATTTTTTATAAGACTATTTAGTTAGTCCAATGAGAATTGGTTAGAATGGAACTAAGATACTGTAATTAATAAGACTTAAACTATGATAAGCGCACTTATTCAAGAAAATCAAGAATGTGAGTGGAATAGTCTGATCCTTCCACTAACCCTTGTCTCTGTGCTTAAGTATATAAGGATATCAGTGTCTTTACTGATAAACTTTTGCATTTTCTTTGTATTCATCTTTTTCTTGATTTTATCTACATTCTCTCTCAAAGCTTAAGTACAGAAACCTCACAAAAGTTGGGTTCGCTGTAACAGCTCAATTTTCAGTGTTGTCGAAAATAATGGTTCGAGACCACTACATTCGACGAGTGAATTTGAAAATTTTAATATTTAATTACTATTTATGAGTCAAGTATGATTTTAGGAAGACTTTTGAATTAGTGATTTGTGTTTTAGAAGGAATTATTAGGTTAAGAGATTTCGAAAACAAGGTATCAAGACCTTGATTTTATAAATCGAGCCGTAAATATTTTAATAAATATTTACGAAGTATTATTGAGTTAGTATTAAAATTTCGTTAGGAAATTTTAACGTTTTGATAGTTAATTAATTAAAAAGGACTAAATTGAAAAAAATGCAAAATACGCTAAAGTAATTAGATAGCTCAAATAATAAATAAGAAGGATTTAAAGAGCAATTTGGCCCAAATTTCAAAGGCTAGACGGCAGGGATATAGAAATATTAAGGATATAATGTGAACTAAGGGCAAAATTGGAAATTTTACAAATTAACCAAATAAAATAATGACCAAATTGAAATTCTAGACAAATCTTCACATTTCTCCAGCCAAAAACAGCCATTGAAGAGTCCTTCTAAGCTGGTTTTTCATATTTTTTCTACAAGTGAGTTCAATTCTTGCATTTTTTTTATAATTTTTGTGTTTTTGAGACTTTTACAACTAAGTCCAACTATTGATTTCATTAGTTTTTGATTTCATGAATGATTTTGAAAGTTACCATTGATGAGTGCTGGAAGTTTGTGATGAATCAACATGGAATTGAAGCTTTAATTTTAGTATATGATGATTTTATTAAATAATTTCAATAGGAATTGATTTTAGGACCTAATTATGAAAAAGGTTAGAATTAGGGTTTGATCTTGAAATTTTGAATATAAAAGGCTGTATAATAGCCTAAAATAATTAGATAAAGTGTTAATTGATAAAAATTAGCTCAATTGATGGGTTAATTGATCAGGGACTAAATTGTAAAAATTGTAAAAGTTGGGGTCAATGTGTAATTTCAAAAATTGAAGGGAATAAATTGTTAAGTGAATTAGAATTAAATTTGATGCTGATGAATGGAAAATTTTATATTATAGATCAAGAACCCGAAGATAAACGTGGAAAAGAGAATTAACAGATTAGTCCCTAAATTTTTACGACTTCTACAAACTACCCCAGGTAAGTTCATATGGTTGAACTTTCATGATTAATTGTTAATTTAGGAATTATATAATGTATTATTTCATAATTTTTGTTATTGAATTATGATTATTGTAAAAATATGGAAATTGAATCGAAAGTACAAATTAAGTGGAACGCAGGATTGATTACGATTATTCCGCGATAAAAGATGAATTGATAGATAAGACCATGGTTGGACCATGGCAATGTTTAAATGTAAGACCATAGCTGGGCTATGGCATTTTAGTGAAAAGACCATAACTGGGTTATGGCATCATGTACGTAAAACCATGGTTGGACCATGGCAGTAAATATACGTGTAAGACCATAGCTGGGCTATGGCATCCTGATGATAAGACCATAATTGGGTTATGGCACTACGAGTGTAAGACCATAGCAGGGTTATGGCAATATTCGTGTAAGACCATAGTTGGACTATAGCATCAAGAAAACGATGTACTCAAAATCCGTAAGACGTTTCTCTAATTTGACAAGTATTGGTAAGTGTCATATGGATTTATGGTGGAATAATCTAAGAAATTATTGATATTGAGCTCAATCAAGTGAATTTTATTAATTGAAGTTGTGATTGGCAGGCAAAGTTAGTGAAATGCTCTGTTTAATGTTTTATTATAGTATGTTCGGTAAGATTTATTTTTTAAAAGCCTATGAACTTACTAAGCTTCTATAAGCTTACTCTTGTGTGTTTAATGTTCCATGTAGATTGACGTGAGTTCAGAGGATTGGATCAACACATCGAGTCACACTATCCAGATTACTCCAGTAGATTTTGTTTTTTATCCTATGGTTTATATGACATGTATAGGGTTGGATTAGAAAAGACTTAAACTTGAAATATGGTTGTGAATGATACATATGTATATGTTTGTATGCATATGTTTAGTAGTAGTCTTTAGTAATTAATGAATGACGTTATTATGGTAATTTTATGCAAATGAGTCTTGTGATGATATATTTTGTGTAAAACAAGATTTTTGGCTTGTATTGGTTGATTGGTTGGGATATATTGGTATATGAGAGTGTTGTGTGCAGGTGGATTGTATAAAGGGCGAGAAAAGTGGCCTTAAAATGACCTATTTTCGTCCACACAGGCAGAGACACGAGCGTGTGTCTCAACCGTGTGTGACACATAGCCTGGCACATTGGCATGTGGCCTGGCCGTGTGTCCCCTGCACCTTGAAATTTCAAAACATAATGCTCAGGTTTTTGCACACGGCCTGGCACATGGGCGTGTGACTTGGCCGTGTGACCCCTGCACTTTGCACACGGCCTAGCACACGGGCGTGTGGTTAGCCGTGTGACACAAGTCAGAGAGTTACACAGGTAAGGACACAGGCTGAGACACGATCGTGTGTCTCACTTCGAAAGCCTACACGACCTAAGACACGGGCGTGTGCCGGCCACACGGGCGTGTGTCCCCTACTCCTAAGAAAAATTTTTAGATTTTTAGGAAAAAATTATTGAATGTTTGGTTTAGTCCCGATTCACTTCTAAGATGTATATTGGGCCTCGAGGGCCAATCTAAGGGACAATATGAGTGTTATATGAATGTTTCTTGATATGTATATTAAAGGTTGTGAATTGTCCGGATATAGTCTGTAAAGTTCGGTAATGCTCTGAAACCCTATTCAGACGATAGATAAAGGTTAGGGATGTTACATTTATTGGTATCAGAGCTAGGTTTAGCCGATTCTAGGAACGAATGTAACGTGTAAAGTGTCTAGAAATACATGCCATATAAATCTATGATAGTGTTATGTGTATGATCCAATCTAACCCTTGTTTTTCTTATAGATTGTAAAGATTTCAGATAGACGTGAACATGCTAAAAATGATGAAGCTAATAGTAGAGTACAGACATCTGAACAATGGACAAGTAGTAACGTCCCAATTTCTTTGATGTAAGAGAAAGAACTTAAAAATATGTTTTATGGGTTTATGAATCAGTGGTTTAATGACTTTACGAAAGAAAGAAATCAGGCTCAACAACCTCTTCCCTCTACTGCACCATCTGTAGTGCTTCCAACTGTACCTCCACCTCCTCTAGTAACTGAATCTACTAAGCGTACTCCGATAGAAAAGCTCAGAAAGTTTAGGGCTGAAGAATTTCGGGGTAGATCAGATGATGACCCTGTCAAAGCTGAGTATTGGCTCCAAAATACAGTGAGAGTTTTTGAAGAAATGGCTTTTTCTGTAGAGGATTATTTGAGGTGTGCTGTTTCCTTACTAAAAGAGGAAGCATATAATTGGTGGATGACCATTGTGGCTGTGGCGCCAAAAGAGAAAATCACTTGGGAATTTTTCCAGAGCGAATTTAAAAAGAAAAATGTCGATAAGAGGTATCTGGATAAAAAGAAGAGGGAATTTCTTAACTTACGACAAGGAAATCGAACAGTAGCTGAATACGAGAGGGAATTCATATACCTTAGTAGATATGCCTGAGAAATTGTATCACCTGAATAAGAAATGTGTATTCGGTTTGAGAAAAGGTTAAATGATGAAATCATAATGATGATTGGGGGCACAGAGATACGGGAATTTGTTACTCTGTCAGATCGTGCTCAGAAAATGGAAGAAGTGTACAATAAAAAAATGTAACGGGAGAGAAGGAATAAAGAATCTTACAAGAGAAGCTCCTCTAAATCATTTTCAGCGTTTCCGGCTAAAAAGCTTAGAGATGATTCCAGTCGACCTACTTCAATGCTGGAACGATCAAGTAAGAATAAGATGACTCAATAGGATTTTGAGGTAACTATTAAACCTACAGCTAGTGTTGGCAGTGTACAGAATGCTCCCAGGCCTAGATGCAAATATTGTGGGAAACCTTACTCCGGTGAATATAAAGGAAAGACATGAGTTTGTTATAAATGTGGGGTCACTGATCATTTTATTCGAGATTATCCTCAACTGCTAAAAGAGGAGGGAGAACAAAAAGAAAAGCAATTAGCCACTTCTCAAAGAAGTAGACGTTCAGGTCAAAGCAGTGCTACTGGACTATTCGTTCATGTATGAGAGATTCGACTGCCCGATCAGAAGCTAGGGCACCTGCACGTACTTATGCTATCCGAGCGAGAGAGGAAGCTTCAGCTCCAGATGTAATTGCTGGTACTTTATATCTTTTTTATGTTACTGTGTATGCATTGATTGATCCTAGATTTACACATTCTTATGTTTGCACTTCATTAGCATCAGGAAAGAAATTGTTTGTTGAACCTACTGAATATGATGTTCAAGTCACTAATCCATTAGGCCAAAGTATGATAGTAAATTTAGTGTGTCGTGACTGTCCACTAAAAATAAAAGGCTGTGAATTCCCTACTGATTTGATGTTGCTACCCTTTCGGGAATTTGATGTTATTTTGGGAATGGATTGGTTGATGAAGCATGATGCTGTAGTAAATTGTAGAGAAAAACGGATTGATCTAAAATGTCAGGCAGGTGAAATGATTACTGTCGAGTCTGCAAATCCAAAAGAAATAGTTAGAATTATTTCAGCTTTTTCAGCTCAGAAATTGTTGTGTAAAGGTAACAAGGCCTTTCTAGCCTATATTCTTGATACTCGGGGTTCTGAATCGAAATTAGAACAATTACCAGTTGTTAATGAATTTACTAATGTTTTTCTGAGGAATTGCTGGGTTTACCACCTGATCGTGAAGTTGAATTTGTGATTGATGTGATTCCGAGAATAGCTCCGATATCAATAACACCGTACAGAATGGCTCCAGCTGAGTTAAAGGAATTAAAGACACAGTTGCAAGAGTTTCTAGACAAAGGGTTCATCAGACCGAGTATGTCTCCTTGGGGTGCACCTGTCTTATTTGTGAAAAAGAAAGACAGATCTTTAAGGCTGTGTATAGACTACAGACAGTTGAATAAGGTCACAATTAAGAATAAATATCCTTTTCCATGTATTGATGATTTGTTTGATCAACTGAAAGGTGCTGCAGTAATTTCGAAGATAGACCTCAGATCCGAGTATTACCAGTTGAAATTTAAAGATTATGATGTGCCGAAAACTACTTTCAAAACTCGGTATGGTCATTGTGAGTTTTTAGTAATGCCTTTCGGTTTAACTAATGCTTCTGCTGCTTTTATGGATTTGATGAACCGGATTTTCCAACCATATTTGGATAGATTTGTGGTTGTGTTTATTGATGATATACTGATTTATTCCAAGACAGAATCCGAGCATGCACAACACTTAAAGATTGTGTTACAGACTTTGAGAGAAAAGCAGTTGTATGCAAAGTTCAGTAAATGTGAATTCTGGCTGCATGAGGTTGGATTTCTTGGTCATATTATGTCAGCTGAAGGGATTCGAGTAGATCCGAGCAAAGTATCTGAAGTGGTGAATTGGAAAACTCCAAAGAATATAACAGAAGTAGAAGTTTTCTGGGATTAGCAGAATACTATCGTCGTTTTGTCAAGAATTTTTCGATAATTGCTTTGCCGATAACTCGACTACTATAGAAAAATGTTGAATTTGTTTGGTCTAATGAGTGCCAGCAAAGTTTTGATCAGTTGAAGAAAATGTTAACAGAAGCTCCAGTTTTGACTCAACTAGAATCGGGTGTGCCGTATGTTGTATATAGTGATGCGTCTCTGAATGGTTTGGGTTGTGTCCTAATGCAGTCAAAAAAAGTAGTGGCTTAAGCTTTTCGACAGTTAAAACCACATGAGAGGAATTATCCTACACATTATCTTGAGTTGGCTGCAATCGTTTTTGCTTTGAAAATTTTGAGACATTACTTATACGGTGAGAAATGCTATGTGTACATAGATCATAAAAGTCTGAAATATTTGATGACTCAGAAGGAACTGAATTTGAGACAGAGACGGTGGCTAGAGCTATTGAAAGATTATTGTAGCAGGCTCAATCTGCCTGGGCCCATTATTAAACCCAAAAAATTATTATTAATAAAGTCCAATAACAGTCTGTTTTACAGAGCCAATAACAGATTAAACCACTTATCCTAGCCCAAAAACCTGACAGACCCACTTACAGCCCAAACAAATTGCCCAAGCCCAATTCTAAAACCGGCCCGATTAGCCTAAAAATTAAAGCAAAGCAAAAAAGAAAACCCTAGGCAGAAACCCTTGCGCCGCAACAGCCGCTCGGGCTTCCCTGTCCACACGCACGCCACGTCCACCGCCGTACGGCCTCCGTACGCCCCCTCATACCTCCACGTCGACTCGTACCTGCGCAAGAGAACAAACCACCAGCACAGCAGAGAGAAACAAGAAAACAAAAAATAATATAGCTGTATTTTTATTTTTTATTTTCCGATTTCAGCTTTAAAAAGCCCGAAATCAACCACTGCAAGGGGGGCTTTTTCTTTTTTTCACGGATATATCAGATAACGTGAGATCAAATACAAAAATCCAAAAGAAATCAAAATACGAGGTGATTATTTTTCTTCAGTCCGGAATCTTCTGTTTTCTGCTTTTTTTTTAAATATTTCGTTTCATCCGTTTGCAAAATAACCAAAAAAGGGAAAAGGGAGGCATTACTTGAACCCACAGGCGCGTCGCCGGAGATCCTATTCCGTCGTCATAGTCGGGTTCGAAAACAGAGCATCAAAGGCTCCTCTCTGCGCGACCTCGACCACCGAATACGATGGTGGTCCGACGGAGCGTCAGGGAGTGTAACCGTCGGGCTAGCAGAGAGTCTCGACGGCGGCTGAGCGAGGGGACCTGGTTTCGGCTAAAGAAAATGAAAATAGGGCTAGGTTTTCAGAGTGTTCTTTTTATATTTTTTAAAACAATGTAAAAATGTTTTTTTTAGACTGATTTCGCTATTTAAAGTCGATTCGTACGACGTCGTTTCGGCGTGGGTCATTTAAACCCGAAACGTCGTCGCTTCGTAGCCACCCGCACGCGACCCGACCCGTTAGCTGAAGGATCCGCGTGTTTTGTATTTTGGGGTTATTTGCGCGAAAAGCCCCTCCGCATTTATATTCTTTTTAATTAAGTTTTATTTTATTTCGATTTGGCCCTAATGTTTTGTTCTGTTTTTATTTTAGTCCTATCCAAACGCAGCGTTCTGGCTAATTGGATTATTTTCTGATCTGGTCCTTATTAATTTGCGCGCATTGTATTTCAATCCTTAAAATTATTTAGTTAATTATTTGTTTATTGAATTCTTTAATTATTCTTTCAATTAATATTTAATACTAAATATTTTATTGTTTTAGCTATTATTTATTTTTATTATATGATATTTTATTAATTCTATATATATATATATATTTTTTATATATACTTATTATTTATATTGAATTATTCTTATGTATATATATTATTGATTTATATATATATATTCATTATGTATATTATTGGTTTTCACATTATTTCTTCTTAAACCTACCTATATGTATATTTAGTTTCATTCAAAATTGTATATATATATATATATATATATATATGTTGTTCCATTTTAAATCCATTGTATTTAATTTATTAATATATAAAAAAAAACCATATCTTATTTCATTATAAACACTTTTATATGTTGCTATCTATATATATACACATTTTTATAATAAACTTTTCACCTCATGAATATCATATCCTTTTTATAATATTTTGCTACATTTCCTTTAATTGTTAATTTCATTATATGATTATTGCTAGCACATGAATCGTAATTTGTTAATTTGTAACTATTAATTATTTGTGATTTATCGTTGTAAAGTTTGATGTATGGATTATTACATTGCTTTGTGTATTAGTATTACATTATATCTCACGGAAAATGTAGTGTTTTAATGACATTTTGGTTTTAAAATCGTAAGGCAGCGCTCATGTTTAGAGGTTTCGAGAAAATCGTGCTCTAACTTACTGAGTTCGGATTCTCCTCGTTTAAAACCTAATAACCGAGTATCCTTTCTCTCTTAAATCGAAATGCATGATATTTTAAATAAAAACTTATTCACGGGAATTTGAGATATTGCGCCCTAACTTACTGGGTGTGATATTTTATCATCTCGAGATAAGAATTTCAAAAGAACAAAGGCAATATTCCGTATTCGGGAATTTTGAGAAATAGTGCCCTAACTTACTGGGTTTCGATTTTTCATTTGACCCAAATAATTGAATATCCTTCTTATTTTTAAATGTATGAGTATTGAATGTCGAAGGATAAATCTAATTTTGAGAACATAAGATGTTATGCCCTAACTTCATCGAGTACGACATTTTATTTTCTTGAAATAAGAAGTTTTGGAATACAATATGATTCTGTCCAAAGGTGTCTTAAGTAAATGGATCGTAATCTAGAATCTTTTCAAATTTTCGGCATTAAGACATTAATTAATCAATCTGGTACCAATTTTGGGCGTTGCGAGGGTGCTAATCCTTCTTCGTGCGTAACCGACTCCCGAACCTGTTTTCTCGAATTTCGTAGACCAAAATATTTTTATAGGTGATCCGATCACACCTAAACAAAAAAGGATTGGTGGCGACTCCATTTCCATATTTTTAAAGTCGATTCCCGTTTTTTCAACTCATTAAAAAATGGTTTCGACAATTATGATTTGATTATTGATAACTGAAAACACAAAAATATACACACTTTTTCATGCCCTTTTTAACTCAAATTCATGCAGTTTCGGCAAAATTATTGTTTAAAAATAATTATTTTTTATAAAATAATTAAATTGCACTTAAATTATGAACATGTTGAATTTTAATTAATTTTATAATTAACTTTGATCATTTTTCGACAGATTTGCACAAAGGGCAAATAACGACTTGACAGACACTGCTAGAAGTTCAAAACCGAGAAGCAATTTGAAGTATCAAGGCGAATTAATTTTCAGCCTAATTCGGTCCAATTATGTGTATTAATTCATGATATAATTAATTTTAATTTATATCCAATTTAATTTGGATTAAATAAATTATTATTAATTAATTATGAAAAAGTGGTCCAGTTGAGCCGAACCAAGTGAATCGAACCGACCAAGAAGTGGACAGCCCAAAACTGTCCAGATGCTGACCCAAATCAGCTTATTGGCTGATTATTTAGCTTGCACAGAGGCCCTTGAAGACTTGTTCAAGCTGCAAACAAACCCCTCCACAATTGGTGGCTTTATAGATTCAAGCCTAAATTAGCAAAGTTGAAACTATCAACCTTGCCACATGTGTGGCCGGCCAAGGGAGGGATCTTTGGCTAATAATTTTAGCTATTTTTAGCAGCCCTCTTCAGCTATAAAAACCCCCTTAGGCTGGTCATTTAAAAAACATCTCAAGCAATCACATCTTTTCTCTCTTCTCTCCACTTTCTCTCTTCTTTTCCATTCCAAATTCCCTTGCTCTCTTGCCGATTTCTCCTCTTGGAAAAGGGGAATTCTTCAGCCATTTGGAGCAAAAATTAAGTGTTCATAGCAGCCTTGGTCGACAAGGACAACGGAGAAGGAAGAACGGAGCAAACTAGTCAAGCCACGGAAAAACACCGGATTTGATTCTTGTTCCCTATCTCTTTAATTTTTGTTGTTTTTATTATGAACATATCTATGAATATTTATGTTGTTGGAATGGTTAATTTAATCAATTTAGCTTGAATTTAATTCGTGTTAGGTTGATTGCATTTCGTTTGCTAAAATTGTTAAAATTGTGTTTATGTTGTTATAGGCCTCGGTAAGATGCTTGATTAAGTAAAATCGTGACTAGTTATTCTTGCATTACAATTGTGAGGTAGCTAATGAATTAATTATTTAAACGGATTGAAATTGTAATTAATGGACACAATACTTAATCAGTGCATGTTTAATCATCTAAGGTAGCTGAGGGTTAAATTAGCAACGGTATCTGATGATACAATTGCCTTGCATAACTTGCAAGATTATTGTGATTAAATTGTTTCAAGGTAGGGATACTTTGTTACCTCACGTAGTCTTCTATGTGCTTATTAGATTTAATTAATCATTTGAATTGACATAGGGATATGTACAAGAGATTATTTCGATTTAATAAGTATGTATGTGCAATAACATATTTGCCTATTTAGATTTGTTTAATCGGTTGAATTGACATAGGGATATAGTCAAGAGATGAATGGATTTTGGTAGGTGAGTATGTTCATAAGTTAGCAAATTACCGAGTTGCCGTGAATTTATTCGTAACAATATAAACATGAGTTTAATAATTCTAAGTTAAGAAATGCAATTAATCTAACACAATTATGTCATCTTGATTAAAATCGTATTTTGAAATCGTGCATTTGAGATTTATTTATTTAGTTTACTTAGTTTAAAATCTTAGTTTTTAATCACACTCTTCAAACAAAATATTTTTCTTCACCAAAGTGTTTTAAATATTATTCATAAATAATTCTTTTCACAGTCCCTGTGGGTACGAGAACTCGACATTTACTTGTCACTTTATTACTTGTTGCGGTTGTGTACACTTGTACATTTCCGTTGTTCCAAGTTTTTGGCGCCGTTGCTGGGGACTGTTTTAAAAAGTCATTATTTGTGATTTTGTTAGTTTTGCATTTTGGTTTAATTTTCTGTTTAAATTTTAACTTGATTAATTTTTCTATGATTATTTCAGGTGTTTATGAGTATTGACCAGATTATTGACTTACTTCCTGTAGACCTTTAGATAGAAAGAACTTTCGACAGCGAAGAAGACAAGCGAATCAAAGAAGGACCGAAAAGATGAACCTTGAAAATTTGAATCAATGAAACGAAGCAAACCCTGCTCAAAATCCTATCATTATTGCTGATGATAGGGATAGAGCTTTAAGATAGTATGCCGTGCCAGTGTTTCATGATCTTAATCCGGGTATTAGGAGACCCAAAATTGAGGCACAACAATTCGAGCTGAAGCCAGTTATGTTCCAAATGCTTCAAACTGTGGGCCAATTCAGTGGAATGCCTACCGAAGATCCTCATCTTCACTTAAGACTGTTATGGAGGTGAGTGACTCTTTCAAGTTAGTCGGAGTACCCGAAGACGCATTACGATTAAAGCTGTTCTCGTATTCGCTAAGGGACAGAGCTCGAGCCTGGTTGAACTCATTGCCACCAAATTCAATTTCCACATGACAAGAGTTAGCAGAAAGATTTCTCATGAAGTATTTCCCGCCTAGCAAGAATGCTAAGTTGAGGAATGAGATCACTGCCTTCCAACAAATGGATGATGAGTCCCTGTATCAGGCATGGGAAAGGTACAAAGAATTATTACGAAAGTTCCCTCATCATGGAATCCCACATTGCATCCAACTTGAGACGTTTTATAATGGTCTCAATGCTCACATGAGGATAGTAGTGGACGCTTCTGCTAACGGTGCTCTCCTTTCTAAAGTCTTATAATGAGGCTTATGAAATCATTGAGAGGATTGCCAGCAACAATTATCAATGGCCAACCAGTCGAGCAACGCCAGGAAGACGAGTTGCTGGAATACATGAAGTAGACGCTCTTACTTCACTCGCATCTCAGGTATCATCAATATCCTCAATGTTAAAAAATCTTACTACTAATGGGTCTAATAATTTTGCAGCATAGCCACCAAATCAATTTGAAAATATAGCCTGTGTCTATTGTGGGGAAGGACATTTGTTTGAAGAATGTCTATCGAACCCAGAATCCGTATATTACATGGGTAACCAGAACCAAAATCGAGGAAGGCAAGGACTGCAATCCAATTTCTATAACCCATCATGGCAAAACCACCCGAATTTTTCCTGGAGTAACCAAGGGGCCGGAACCAATAACACTTACGTCCAACCTAGATCGACCCACCCACCTAGTTTTCCCCAACAAGTTCAGAAACCAACCCAAGCTGGACCATCCAATGGCTTAGAAAATTTGTTAAAGGCATACATGGCAAAGAATGATGCCTTAATTCAAAGCCAAATAGCTATATTGAAAAATATAGAAAACCAAATGGGTCAACTTGCTACTGAACTCAGGAACCGACCACAAGGTGCTTTACCTAGTGATACGGAGAATCCGAGAAATACAAGGAAGGAGCATTGTAAAGCGTTGACATTGAAAAGCGGAAAGACTTTACAGCCTAATTCTGTCGAAGTTGAGAAGGAGCCAGCTGATGCTCAAGACTCAGAGGAAGTTCAACCGAGTGTTGAAATTCCAGTTTCACAAGAACCAGAATCTGTAAAATCTGACAAGGTAGCTTCAGAACCAGCTAATTCTAATCAACTAACAACTCCGTTAGATGCAGGATTACCACAGAAGATAAATCAACCAGTCCTAGTAAAGAAACCTCCACCACCCTACCCTCAAAGACTTCAGAAGCAGAAGCAGGAAATTCAATTCAAGAAGTTCCTAGACATACTCAAGCAACTTCATATCAACATCCCGTCGGTTGAAGCACTTGAACAAATGCCGAACTACTTCAAATTCATGAAGAATATCCTGTCTAAAAAACGAAGACTTGGAGAATTTGAGACGATAGCCTTGACAAAGGAATGCGGTACATATCTTTAAAAAAAAACTACCCCCAAAGCTGAAGGATCCTGGATATTTTACCATACCTTGCAACATTGGAGCAACATATTGTGGTAAAGCACTATGTGATTTGGGTGCGAGTATCAACTTGATGCCTATGTCAATATTTAGGAAGTTAGGGATAGGTGAAGTTAGACCGACTACGGTTACACTTCAATTAGCATATCGATCCTTAGCACATCTAGAAGGAAAAATCAAGGACGTATTGGTACGTGTAGATAAATTTATCTTTCCTGCTGACTTTGTGATTCTAGAATTTGAAGCAGACAAAAAGGTGCCAATCATCCTAGGAAGACCATTCTTAGCAACCGAAAGGACCCTTATTGATGTGCAGAAGGGCGAGCTTACTATGCGTGATCAGGATGATCAGGTAACATTTAACGTTTTTAAGTCTATGTGATTTCCTGATACAATTGATGATTGTTCTGCAGTGTCTGATTTAGAGGATTTAATTATGGAGAAGGAACTCAACTATGTTGAGGATCCATTAGAACAAATTTTGACATCAGACCCTCAAAATGATGAAGTGGAGGATGAATACTTAGCTTTGCTAGAAGCTAATCAAAGGGGATTTAATCCGCAATCTCATTTTGAATCTTTGGAGTTAGAGAATAGGGATTATGCCCAACCAAAAGCGTCAATCGAGGAGCCACCTAAATTAGAACTCAAGGTACTTCATTCACATTTAAAATATGTTTATTTAGGTAACACTTCTACTTTGCCTGTGATTGTTTCAGCAGAATTAACCAATGAGCAAGAAGAAAAACTCATCCTTGTATTGAAACAATTCAAGAAGGCTATCGGATGGACCATAGCCGATATTCGCGGTATTAGTCCATCTGTATGCATGCACAAGATCATACTAGAAGATGGCAAGAAAGTGACGATTGATGGACAACGAAGACTGAACCCCATCAAGAAGGACGTAGTAAAGAAAGAAATCATCAAGTGGTTTGTAACACCCTGGTTTAGGGGCTATGCATGTTGGGTATAATTCATGTTCTAGTAGGTTTTAGGTAGGCTTGGATGTATTTGAGAGGTGTTAAGAATGTTTGGACTCAAGGGGAAGACTTTAGAAAATTTTGGATTTTAGTGGAAAAGAGAATCGGGCCAAGGGAGGCCTTAAGAATAATTTTGGTGGAGTTTGGGACACAAGAATGCCTTTGGCAAAGTGGCATGGAGGCGCTGCTTGGGGCTTGGGAAGGTGACGCCTTAAAGTCTCAGGTTCGATCCAAGAAGGCAGCAATCTGGTTTTAATTTTTGGGTGTGGCGTTACAAAAGAAAGATGGGCTGGTAAAGAGCTGGGGCGACTTTAAGACACAAAGAACTCGTTGGTCAAGTGGCTAGCGTGCGTCACTTAGGCGCTGGAGAGAGGAGAGAGCGCGGTTCGAGTGGGCGGCAGCAGCTTTGGGCGTTTTATATTTTGCTTGTGATGGGCTGAAGTAGGAAGGGTTTAAAAATAAATTTGGGGCTTTATGTCATAAAAATCAAAGTGGCCGAGTGGCACAGGCGTTGGGGTAAGGTGTGCGAAGAAGATGGTTCCGTTTCGAACCATGTGAGTGGCATTTGGGGTTTTATTTTATTTTATTCTTTTTGGCAACAAATTTGAAGGTGGGACGGCACATGGAGTTTAAATTAGAAGATAAGGATGAGTTTTGTTTTTATTTTCTTTTGGATTCGTGGGATAATGGTTTGATATTAGTTTATTTTATTTTTTTTAAATTGAAGGGAGGTAGTGGATAAAAGGTGGGATATTGTTTTTAATTTGAATTAGTAGTTGATGGCCGAATGATGGATTCTTCATGTGGGAAGGTGCCGAATGCTATAAATAGGGGAAGTGCTCACCTTTTGGTTCCTTTCACCATTTGCTCTCTTTGCCGAATTGCTAGTATTTTTGCTCTCCACCACCTTGGTAGCCGAAACCTTGTCTTCCAAAACATTTCTTTTTCATCTCAAGTTTGCTAGGTGGCCGAACCTCCCACTCTTCCTTCTCCTATTCTTTTAACCTTCGTTTTAACCGAAACCACCTCCAAAACTTGCCATTGCCGAATACCCCAACACCATTTAAAGAGCCTTGTCGAACCTTTTGGTTTTCCCGATTAGCCAAAGGGGATCTATTGTTAAGCCGGTGTGAGGGAGCACGTGAGGGTCGCTTGAATTCGGCTACTCCTCGGGGTTTCGACAAGCTTTTAGGGCGCTGTGTGACTTCGAGGTTTGTTGATCAGTATCAAGCGGTGCGTAATCATCGCACTATTTCTGTGGTTTGGTTTGCTAACATGTTTATATGTGTATTATGTGTAATAGCCGTTTATAATGGCATAAGTGATGAGTAACTGGTGTGTGGTTAGACCATTGTTTCCGGGATTTGTATGATATCTGTTGTGTTATATGTTTACTAATGAATGCAGTGCCATATGTGTAATGGATACCCTAAAGGGGTATGATGACGACCAGGTTAGTAGCAAATTGGCTAATATGTGATAATTGATTTTAACTATGTGAGCATGCCTATGGTTGTGAATATCATGTACATGCATCATCTCAGCATCATATTATGTTACATGTGCATGGGCGGGTTTTTGAAAGAAGGTGCGGGTGTACTTCGAGTGCGTGGTTGATGTCGACTTTGTGCTACATCGTGGATTGGCGCTGATCGAGGTCGCGTTGTGGATCTTTGCGATTTAGTTCGCGTGGTTACCTTGATTGATATGGGCTTTATGCCATATCGTGGCTTGATGGATTGCTTTGTGTGCTCCATCGTGGTTTGATGTTAGCTATACGCTACATCGTGGATGGCATTGGTTGCCTTTATGGAGGGAAAAGGAGAGGGTGACTCGATAGTCCCCGTGTGTGGTAGGTCGGATAAGGGGGTGTGTAGCGGATGGACCTTAGGATTGGGTTGGGTTTCATGTTGCATTGTTCTGATATGAAATGATATGGAAATGGGCCAAGCCCAATATGACTTGTGGATTTGTATGTTTTGAGAACATACGTGGAAATGGGCCAAGCCCGATGTCGCGGATTGATGAGAAAAGGGCCTAGCCCAAGATTTGATATGATTTGATTGTGGGCCAAGCCCGTTGTGGTAATGTTTAAATGATTATATTTATGCATTTTATAATTGGGTTGATTTGTGGCTAACATGTGGTGGATATCGGTGGTTTAATTACACACTCGAGCTGTATGACTCACCCAATTATTTATCCAACATCGCAGTGAGTCGTGAGTAATGGACCGGGTTGGAGTAGATACAAAGGTGGCCATGCAGAAGCAGATTTTCATGCAGAAGCAGATTTTCATGCAGAAGTAGATGTTTTACTTGTTTAGTTAATTAATAGTGATTTTTATATTATCCGTATTTTGGGAATTTATTTGATGTAATAAGGGTCACTTTTGATTAAAGTACTCTATTTATAGTTGATAAAGGTTATATCGTATTTAGTAATATTTTTACAAAGGATTTATATTATAATAAATTATAATAAAGTTTTAATTCAAACCAAGCTTATATTATTTAATAATTTTTAATGGACTTACTTCCCGAAAGTTAACAAAATTTTCAAGTTTTATTCTGAAGTCAAAGATTTTGCAAACGGTTTCCGCAGTGACATAACCAGATCCGGTCAGGACTTGTGGGCCGGGTTTGGGGGTGTTACATGGTTAGATGTGGGTATAATTTACCTATCTCAAACAGTTCATGGGTAAGCCCGGTCCAGTGCGTAACGAAGAAAGGAGGTATCACGGTCATTGAAAATGAGAATAACGAGTTGATACCGACTAGAACGGTTACGGGATAGAAAATTTGCATCGATTACCGGAAGCTAAACAAGGCGACAAGGAAAGATCACTTTCCTTTGTCGTTTTTGGATCAGATGCTGGATAGACTCGCGGGGCGAGACTATTACTGTTTTCTTTATGGATACTCGAGGTATAATCAGATTACAGTAGCACCAGAAGATCAACTCAAGACAACATTCACCTGCCCGTACGGTACATTTGCATTTAGGCGCATGCCATTTGGTTTATGTAATGCACCTGCTACATTTCAAAGATGTATGATGACTATTTTTACTGACATGGTTGAGAAATATTTTGAAGTTTTTATGGATGATTTTTCAGTATTCGGAGATACATATAATGATTGCCTAGCAAATCTAGCCAAGGTACTAAGACGATGCGAAGAAACAAACCTTGTACTTAACTGGGAAAAGTGCCATTTCATGGTACGATAAGGTATTGTTCTAGGGCATCGGATAACAAGACATGGAATCGAGGTAGATAAAGCAAAGGTAGATGTTATTGAAAAACTCCCACCTCCGACCTCTGTAAAGGGTGTTAGGAGCTTTTTGGGCCACGCCAGTTTCTATCGAATATTTAGCAAAGACTTCTCCAAAATTGCTAAACCCTTATGCAAATTATTGGAGGAGACAGCATTTAAATTTGATGAGGAGTGCTTAAGAGGTTTCAACTATTTGAAGAGTCGGTTAGTCTCGGCACCCATAATAGTCACACCAGACTGGGATTTGCCATTTGAATTGATGTGTGACGCAAGTGACTTCGCGATCGGAGCTGTCATGGGTCAGCGAAGGAACAAATTTTTCATCCCATCTACTATGCGAGTCGACTCGCCAGAGCTCAATCAATTACACAATGAATGAAAAAGAGTTACTTGCTATTGTGTTTGCTTTTGACAAGTTTCGATCTTATCTTGTAGGTACCAAAGTGACTATCTATACGGACCACTCAGTAATTAAGTATTTACTTGCCAAGAAAGATGCTAAGCCGAGACTGATTCGGTGGGTACTTCTACTTCAAGAGTTCGATCTAAAAATCCAAGATCGAAAGGGAGTAGAAAATCAAGTAGCAGATCACTTGTCCAAATTGGAGCCGCAAGAAGGGAATTCTCCACTTATACCAATTCAGGAGACATTTCTAGATGAACACATACTGAAGGTAAATCATGTCCATAATACCCCTTGGTTTGCTGATATTACTAACTATTTAGCTTGTGGTTTGATACCGATTGATAAGACATATCATCAAAAGAAAAAGTTTCTTCACGATGTGAAGTACTATTTCTGGGAAGAACCATATTTTTTTAAAAAGTGTGCAGATCAAATGATCAGGAGATGGGTGGCAGAAGATAAAGTACATAAGATTTTATACCACTGTCACTCAGCTCCGAGTGGGGAATACTTCAGAGGAACACGTACTGCAGCCAAAGTATTACAAGCCGGATTCTTTTGGCCAACACTATTTAAAGACGCATATGCTTACGTAAAGAGTGGTGATCGATGTTAAAGGGTCGAAAATGTCACCAACAGGAACGAGATGCCTCGAACAAACATCATTGAGGTAAAATTGTTCGATGTTAGGGGTATTGACTTTCTCGGTCCTTTTCCTCTATCTTTTGGTCACAAGTACATCTTGGTAGCTGTAGACTACGTGTCTAAGTGGATTGAGGCTGAAGCACATTCGACAAACGATGCTAAAGTTGTGATGAAGTTTTTTCAGAAGCATGTGTTCACAAGGTTCGGAACCCTAAGAGCCATCATCAGTGATGAAGGGTCTCTTTTTGTGAACAAGTTGTTGAAATGGTTACTTGACAAACATGGGGTGAAGCACAAGGTTGCCACAGCTTACCATCCGCATACGAATGGTCAAGCTGAACTGGCAAACAAAGAGATCAAAGGCATACTTGCGAAGGTAGTTTGCTTGAACCGATGAGATTTGTCCAAAAGACTGGATGATGCTTTATGGGCTTACAGGACAACATACAAGACACCTTTAGGGATGTCACCCTATAGGTTGGTCTTTGGGAAAGCCTGACATCTGCCTTTGGAGTTAGAGCACAAAGCTTACTGGGCTCTCCAACGACTCAACTTAGATATTAAAATTGCTAAAAAGAAATGGATGCTTCAACTTAACAAGTTAGAAGAATTCTGAATGTCTTCATACGAGAATGCTAAATTACTTAAGGAGAGACTTAAGAAATGGCATGGCAAGCACATTCGAGTTCGAGAATTTGAAGCAGGTCAATAAGTCTTGTTATTCAATTCCAGATTAAGGTTCTTTCCAGGTAAGTTAAAATCACGTTGGTCCGGTCCATTTATGATTCATCGAGTCTATCCATACGGAGTTGTTGAACTTCAAGGTAAGGGAGGTAATTTTCGAGTTAATGCTCAACGCTTGAAACATTACTGGGGAGATTAAATTGAACGGGATCAAATCTCGTTCATTTTATCAAATGATTAAATTTTCTTGTTTTCTTTTTAAATAAATGATTTAGGATGTATTTTCGGGATTAGTATGTTTAAATAAATTCTGTCTAGGAGATTGAAACTTAAGCGGGACCGCTTGTGACCCCTCCAATCTTTCCTGGGAATTGATTTTGACATAATTTTCCGAGAAATTATTCCCTAAATGGCAAAATAAATTTTTAAATTTTCAAATAAAAGGGTCAATTTTGATCCAAGTTTTAAAATTGCAATTCAATTTCAAATTTTCATTAAGTCTAGGGACTTAATTGAACTATTTTTTAAAACTTGGTTGCTCTTTTTGTAAATATTAAAAATTAGATGCCTCTTTTTGTAAATATTTTCAAAAGGCTTCTAGAATAAATATTTTTAATAATAAAAAAGATGATAATTATTAATATATAATTATATCTATTATAATATATATTAATTATTATCAACTTTACATAGAGTTAGGATTAGTTTTAATTTAATCATATTTTATTTTAATCAGTTTTTATCTTTAATAAATTAATAAATAATAATAATTTAATATGCCTTATATTAATTATTAAATGTTGTTAACTTTGTATAGGATTAGAACTTAGAATAATTTAATTATTAAATTGCTCTAAAAATTCTACTTTAATTCCTACTTCTCTCATTATAAATACCACCGTCCTTCTCCATCATTCATCACTCCAAATCCATTCCCACCAAATACCGAATCATCTAGTGCCGCAAGTTTCCAATACTGCCTAGCTACTCGACACCCTCACCCAATCGGCCAGCAGCCCTACACCCACCGTGCGCACCCAGCAGCTGCTCCTTGGCGCCACACCTGCGCACGTCCAGCTCAACACTCGTCAGGCCTGCTCGACATGCCCGCAAGGATCCGCGCGCCTAGTGCTGCTTGCTCCTACGCTGCTGCCTCCTCCCACGCACATCCGTGCGGCACATCAGCCCCGCACCAACATCCTTAGCTGACAACCCTCCAACCTACCCTAAATCGACCTCTTTTGTTTTCTAATCATTTTTTAGGAGTTCTTAATTTTTATAAAAAGGTGCTAAGACAAATTTTTCTCTTAAATTTTAAATTTTATTTAATCAATTAATTTTTCAATTTATTGAATTATTAATATTTTATATTAATTAAATTTTTGAGAAATTGTTTTCCATCTTATGCTTAGGTTAATCATGCCTCGCAAAAGAACTCGTACCTCTGCCCAAATTGACGAATCACAACGCAAAGTCCACTGTGAAGAAGCCAAAGCGAGATACGAAAGTGTTTTCAAGAATCAACAAATGCATCCAGAGAAAGGCTTCAAATTGAAAGAAATCAACTATATTGATTTTATGGCGCGTATTCGTCAGGTTGCTGAAACTCTCAATTGGGAGTTGTTTTGTGAGAAGAGACCTAGTGTGGATGAAGAGTTAGTACGTGAATTCTATGCGAATTTAACCTCAAGTGAGTTGACGGAAGTTCCAGTTCACGGAATCAAGGTACCAATAACTTCAAATGCTATTAATGAGTTCTTTGAATTACCTAATTTCGAAAAATGATGAATATTCTTCCTTAATGAGCAATATCTAGCCTGAAAATTTGCAAGAAATAATCGAGGAACTTACAATTCCAGGTTCTAAGTGGACTGTGTCAAAGCAAGGAATCCACACTTGCAGAAGAGAACATTAGACACCACTCGCAAAGGTATGGTTCTATTTTATCCGTTTCAGCCTTATGCCTAGTTCGCATGGGACTACAATCTCATTAGAGCGAATGGTCTTATTATACTCGATTTTAACTGGAAAGACCATTGATGTGGGAAAAATCATCCTGAGAGAAATGCGGAATTGTACCGTTAGACGTTCTGGCCCAGCTTACTTTCCTTTTACAATAACAATTTTGTGCTTGAAAGCTAAAATTCTTGCGAACGTAAAGAAGACAGGATATAGCCAAGGCACAATCACAGATTGGGACCTCTATCGAATAGCTGGAGACTCTGTTCTACAGCAATGAGTTGAAAAAAGTAAGGATCCCAAAGAAGAAGAAGAAGAAGATCCCACAGAGATCGAGCCAGTGCAATCGGCTGAAGTCCCTGATAAGGTGGAACCAATGGAACCAGAAGCTGAACCTAATGTCGAGACTTCAATGTTCAGAGCTCAACTGCCTCGCCCAGATCTTCGAGATGAGTCACAAAAGTTGATGGACATAATGCAACATATGCAAAGGCAAAGAACAAGCTTACTCGGAGATACTCAAAAATAAGGGATGACTCGATGAGAAGTGCTCTTACGAAAATTTACAATGACCCATTTATTTTTGTGCCTGAGTTTCCAGATTACATATTTGAACCATGGGGCCCATTATCGAAGAATGAGCGAAGCGATTCATGTAAAGACAATAATGATGGAGCAAAAAATGAGTCGAATTTGGAAGGATCTGCAAATAAATAAAGGGGGGATCTCGACTTTATTTTATTTATGTTCTTAGGTTATTTTAGGATTAAGTTAATTAGGAATTTTTATTCTCGCATAATAAAACAAGAGATGAAAATCATTAATAAAATCGAACAAGTCGCGAAGTATAAAGTGTGGCAATAGATATATACATGTCTAGGATTGGATTTAGAAAGAGTTTGGTACTTAAGAAGTCAAATTGACTCACCTTCTCTTTTCTAGAATCCTACCTGGTGTATAGTATCTATTCACTTTAAACAATGAGGACATTGTTCATTTTAAGCAGGGGGACCGAAAATTTGAAATTATTTCCACTCAGAATAAATAGTTCTTTTAATTATGATTAGGATATATTTTGTTCAATAATTTGAAATTTTGTTAAGTATGCTAAACTTCAGTATAAATAAAGTTCTATTATTTTAATAAACTGTTATGTTAGCTTAATAATGATATAAATGTATTTTTAATAAAGCATGCAAATCCTACCATAAAATTTTTAGTTCCTTAAGAAAGTTAGGCATGCCTGAAAGTTTAAGTCTCTAGAATTGACTTAGTAGTTTCTTGAGGCGAAATCCTAGGAAGCATGGAATGTTGAAAATGATTTAGGCAACTCTTGTTTGGACCGTTTGAGCCTTTCAAGCCAACCTTGATGAAATTTTATCCTTTGAAACCCAACTTTGAGACTATACGGCCTAATTTTATTTGAACCCTTGCAATATTTAGCCATCACTTCTCTCTTAATTATCTTTTAATTGTCCCAAACACTAGACTCAGTACTATTCAGAATATTCTTTGAAAATAAGTTTGGGGGAGCTGAAAAGAAGTATCAAGTGCTCAAAAATTTTGTAGTACATAAGCAAAATGCTCAAGAAAAAAAAAGAGCATACGTACTTAAAAGAAAATAGATGTACAAAAAGAGCATATGAAAGCAAAGTAGGTTGGCGTATTGAAGGTAATTATTTCGAAGGTCCGATTGAAGCTAAGTCTAGGGGTTTTTAGCCTAAATTTATCTATCTTTTGCCTACCCCTAGCCTAGCCACGTTACAACCTTTTTAAAGACCTATTGATTCAAGTTTTTTATGCTACCTACATTAGTGGAGAGAAATTGCTATGTTCAATATATGAAGGCATAAGTTAAGCTTAATGATTGCAGCTTAATCTTGAATAAGGAAATAAAATCAAATTGGTAAGGGTTAACATGTCTTTGTTAAGGAAGCATTTAGTCTAATTTTGCTATCATAATAGTTGTTGAGATTAATTTGAACGATATGTATACTTAAGTAGCATAAATATAAAATTTCTTGTTTTTGAGCATAAGTATACCAAATTCATAATTTTGGGAAGGATGTTGTTCTGAAGGAATTTTCCAAAGGTGTTTCCGAGAAATTCTTTTCAATTTGTGCATTACTCGGGATGAGCAATGAATTAAGTTTGGGGGTGTGGAAACACAAAAATATACACACTTTTTCATGCCCTTTTTAACTCAAATTCATGCAGTTTCGGCAAAATTATTATCGAATAATAATTAATTTTTATAAAATAATTAAATTGCACTTAAATTATGAACATGTTGAATTTTAATTAATTTTATAATTAATTTTGATCATTTTTCGACAGATTTGCACAAAGGGCAAATAACGACTCGGCAGACACTACTAGAAGTTCAAAACCGAGAAGCAATTTGAAGTTTCAAGGCGAATTAATTTTCAGCCTAAGTTGGTCCAGTTATGTGTATTAATTCATGATATAATTAATTTTAATTTATATCCAATTTAATTTGGATTAAATAAATTATTAATAATTAATTATGAAAAAGTGGTCCAGTTGAGCCGAACCGAGTGAATCGAACTGACCAAGAAGTGGACAGCCCAAAACCGTCCATATGCTGACCCAAATCAGCTCGGTTGTTGGACTTGCCCCAACATTCACCAAAATGTCGCCTACCACACTGCTGACACTCGGGTTTATTAGGTCGAGTATTGCCAACACTAGCTATTGAGGTGGCTCGTGAACTCACTGGTGGTCGCTCTCGTATAGAAAACCCAGCATTAGTCTTGGATCGGCTACTGTCATTTCTGAACTTCTTCGATGCTGATTGAGAAGTTTTACCCGCTGATCTCTTACGGAAGTCTCTAGCTTCGAACTCAGCTTTTCATTTCTCTTTCCTAGCTCTTCGGCTTTGCAGGCTCGCTCAACGAGTACCACGAACTCATTTATTTCAAGTATACCAACGAGCAATTTTATGTCTTCGTTCAACCCTTCTTCAAATCTTTTACACATAGCAGCCTCAGATGAAACACACTCGCGGGCATATCGACTGAGTCTCACAAACTCGCGTTCATACTCAGATACGGTCATACGACCCTGTTTAAGCTTAAGGAATTCCTTGCGTTTTTGATCGATGAATCGTTGGCTAATATATTTCTTAAGGAACTCTGTCTGAAAGAAATCCCAATTGACCCGCTCCTTCGGAACAACCGAAACCAGAGTGTTCCACCAATAATAGGCAGAATCTCGTAATAAAGATATAGCACATTTCAGGCACTCATCAGGCGTACAAGATAGTTCATCGAAAACACGAATTGTATTATCGAGCCAAAATTCAGCTCGCTCAGCATCATCATCCGCTACGGCTCTAAACTCTTGAGCTCCGTGTTTTCTGATTCTATCAACAGGAGGCTTATTTAATCTCTCAGGATTAATGATCAAAGGTACCACAGGTACTACAAGTGGATTATTAGGGTTCGGGGGTTGTTGAACAGTCGGATTTGTCTGGATATACTGATTAAACCAATCATTCATTATACTAAAAAAGGCTTGCTTGGCCCCCTCATCTTGGTTACTCGTAGCTGGTCGAGATTCAACCGTCGCGGTCCCTTGCGCGGGAGCAGGCGCCACACTCTCGACATCATCAGCCATTGCTCGTTCGGGATCAGGATCCATTTACTATTACGAAAGAGAGAAAACATATTGCATTGTCAGAAGTCATCACACTATCATAGCAAAGAGGTTATGGCATGTATAGCTAGACTCATACGCGCTACATTAGTCCAAGAACCGACTAAACCGTAGCTCTGATACCAATCAAATATAACACCCTTAACCTGTATCCGTCACCGGATTAAGGTTACAAGGCATTACTAGACATAGCACAGGTCATAACAAATATTTACTATTCATATGAATATAACCGAATCCATTATAAGTAATGATGTACTATCATAATATGCTTTAAACATTAACGTAAATATCTTAAATCCATATAGCCAAAGTCACATATAAGCATTTTTCATCAAATCGTAAAAGTTACTATTCATTTGGTCAATTAAGTTACAATAGCCGAATATGCACATGCTTATAATCATTTTTCTAAAACAAATTATCAATTATCAAAACCAATATACATATATACTAAAACCTTACTTAACCGAATCTAGGATATACCAAATTCAATACAAATTTTCGAAAGCATCCAACCATATTATAGATCACAACTCTTATAATTAACATAGCCAAATTATCAAAAACCATATATATATCTTACAAATAACCTAAAACATATAAAACCAAACTCATTACACACACATATGTGTATCATGAGCAATTTTGTACAACCAAAATATATAACCTTTAACACTATTCATACCTATCATGAAAATTATTTACTACATCATACAAACACCATGGTCGAAATTACACAACTATGATTCAACTCAATGATCAATCAAGCCACATATTCAAATACCAAGTATAAACATAACAGGATTTGTACTTTCATAATAAGTTAACACCATGGCCGAATTCACATAAGAACAAAATACCACAATTTAGCCATTTTCGCATGGCATATAAATATATACACACACCATTCGAAATGAACTCAAAAAGTAACATAGCCTATACATGCCATAAACTTTAAGTTTATCATCAAAAAGGTACCAAAATATTGATGATAGTGTGACGAGCTTTAACGACGATCCCCGAGCACGCAACGATCACCCAAAGGAAATCTAAAAGACGAGAGCAACCAAGAACCAAGTAAGCTTTAACAGCTTAGTAAGTTATAAGTAATTACAAAACTACAATACATTATACCATTATAATAGTATTTTTTTTACATTTTAACCTTAAGATCGAACATACACATATTCAAAAATAGATTTCATATCGATTTATATATCACTTTCTCATCCCAAAACAAATACATATACATTTTTCTTAATTATATATGCATCTATCATTTACTGAATTTCTACTTACATTTCAAACCCTCATTAATCACATATTGATATGCAAAATACATAATTTCATTTCAACCGCCAATACTTACTTTACTATCCTTATAATATCTATCATCGCATACCTAATCATTTTATTTTGCTTAACACTTTCAATAACCGACATCCTTGAAGTATCAATATATCCGCACACTCAGTACCAAAACCCTGTAACGTATCGCACACTTAGTGCCGTCACATTAACATCTCGCACAATTAGTGTCAAATTCTCGTAACGTATCGCACACTTAGTGCAGTCACATTTAACATTTCGCACACTTAGTGCTAAGTGGCCGATTTCGCACACTTAGTGCTCGGTATTTAAATTCGCACACTTAGTGCATTACTTGAACTTGTTATTCGTTTAAATAAATACATATATAAAACTTAAACCTCAATTATATATATATATATATACATATTAGCTCATTTCATTTCCATATCAACATCACATTCGGCTATATCATTGACATATAAGTATACATCACATTCGACTGTATTCATCTCCCAAATCAATATCACACATAGCTATATCATTAACATTTATGTATACATCACATTCGACTATATTCATCTCCCAACCAATATCACATTCGGCAATATCAACATTGTACATATTTACCTCTATTAAAAACATGTGCATCATTATAGATAAATTCAACTCAACTCAATTGCTTAAAACTTACCTCGGATATCGACGGACTATGTTTTCCGACTATTCGCTTAACTTTGCCTTTCCCCGATCCAATCCCGATCCTTTTTGTTCTTGATCTAATAAATTTCAAATTTAGCTAAATCAATTATAATTCCATTGAATTTAGTCCAATTAAACATAAATGGGCTAATTACCATTTTGCCCCTGATATTTTACTCTTTTTACAAATTAGTCCTTTTTGCACAAAACACAAATTACACAAAATTTGACCACACTTCTTTAGGGCCGAATATTCATAGTCCTATTACAAGCTCATACATTTCATTTATTTCACATTTTGACCCCTCAATTTATAAATTTCACAATTTAATCCTATTTAGGCATTTCTACCAAAAATGCCTTAATTAAACTTAACAATCTAACAACCTATATTTATTTTCCATCACTAAACACAAATTTCATCAAGCTATCAACAATGGCATTTCATGAATACATCATCAAATTAGAAAATTCTAACTTGGGCTAGCTAGTATTCAAAGCAACGATCTCAAAAACGTAAAAATTATCAAAAATCGGACTCAAATCACTTACCTATTTGAGCTTGCAAGGGCCGAATGTTTCCAAGCTTCTTTTCTCTCTTTTTCTCTCTTAGTTTCGGTCACTTGAGAAACATGAACACTTTCTCTTTCATTTTTAATTTTTTATTCAATTATAATACATTAACATATATTAAAATTATAACAAAATATCATAAAAATATAATAGACAATTCATGTTACTATTACATGCATTTTGGCCCGCCACTTATGTTAATTTATGGCCAAATTACCTTATCAACTCTTCAATTTATAAAACCATTATCAATTCGGTACTTACACCTTTATCCACCAAACTTTCTTTTTATGCAATTAAGTCCCCTTTTTCAATTAAGCATCAAAACAATCAAATTTTAAAACGAAATTTTCACACCAATAAATTCACACATTTAGAACACAGAAACTAATATTTAAAAATCTTTCTGACTCGGATTCATGGTCTCGAAACCACCGTTCCGATTAGGGTCAAAATCGGACTGTTACAAAAACTATCAACCTTGCCACATGTGTGGCCAGCCAAGGGAGGGCTTTTTGGCTGATAATTTTATCTATTTTTAGTAGCCCTCTTCAGTTATAAAAACCCCCTTAGGCTGGTCATTTAAAAAACATCTCAAGCATTCACATCTTTTCTCACTTCTCTCCACTTTCTCTCTTCTTTTCCATTCCAAATTCCCTTGCTCTCTTGCCGATTTCTCCTCTTGGAAAAGGGGCATTCATCAGCCATTTGGAGCAAAAATTAAGTGTTCATAGCAGCCTTGGTCGACGAGGACAATAGAGAAGGAAGAACGGAGCAAACTAGTCAAGCCACGGAAAAACATCAGATTTGATTCTTGTTCCCTATCTCTTTAATTTTTGTTGTTGTTATGATGAACATATCTATGAATATTTATGTTCTTGGAATGGTTAATTTAATCAATTTAGCTTGAATTTAATTCGTGTTAGGTTGATTGCATTTCGTTTGCTAAAATTGTTAAAATTGTGTTTATGTTGTTATAGGCCTCGGTAAGATGCTTGATTAAGTAAAATCATGACTAAGTTATTCTTGCATTACAATTGTGAGGTAGCTAATGAATTAATCATTTAAACGGATTGAAATTGTAATTAATGGACACAGTACTTAATTAGTGCATGTTTAATCATCTAAGGTAGCTGAGGGTTAAATTATCTACGGTATCTGACGATACAATTGCCTTGCATAACTTGCAAGATTATTGTGATTAAATTGTTTCAAGGTAGGGATACTTTGTCACCTCACGTAGTCTTCTATGTGCTTATTAGATTTAATTAATCATTTGAATTGACATAGGGATATGTACAAGAGATTATTTCGATTTCATAAGTATGTATGTGCAATAACATATTTGCCTATTAAGATTTGTTTAATCGGTTGAATTGACATAGGGATATAGTCAAGAGATGAATGGATTTTGGTAGGTGAGTATGTTCATAAGTTAGCAAATTACCGAGTTGCCGTGAATTTATTTGTAACAATATAAACATGAGTTTAATAATTCTAAGTTAAGAAATGTAATTAATCTAACACAATTATGTCATCTTGATTAAAATCGTATTTTGAAATCGTGCATTTGAGATTTATTTATTTAGTTTACTTAGTTTAAAATCTTAGTTTTTAATCACACTCTTCAAACAAAATATTTTTCTTCACCAAAGTGTTTTAAAATTTATTCATAAATAATTCTTTTCACAGTCCCTGTGGGTACGAGAACTTGACATTTACTTGTCACTTTATTTTTTGTTGCGGTTGTGTACACTTGCACATTTTTTTCGTTCCAACTACCACCTGGGGAAAGCTAATGTGGTTGCAAATGCATTGAGTTGAAAGTCATCGTTGTTTGCACTTCGAACAATGAATGCTCATTTGTCCCTTAATGAAGATGGTTCTGTAATAGCAGAATTGAGAACTAAACCTGTGTTCCTTCAGCGGATTCGAGAATTGCAAGATAATGATCTGAAATTAGTGTTGAAAAGACAGATGGTTCGGGATAATCTGAGTTCAGAGTTTAGTATTCATGATGATGGTACGTTACGTTATCGCAATAGAATTTGTATTCCAAATAATCTAGATCTGAAAAATGATATTTTATTTGAAGCTCATAATAGCATGTATTCTATTCATCCGGGCAGTACGAAAATGTATTGTGATTTAAAAAGGATGTATTGGTGACCAGGTATGAAACGGGAAATCTGTGAATTTGTAGCAAAGTGTTTGATTTGTCAGCAAGTGAAAGTAGAACATCAGGTACCAATGGGTTTGTTACAACCTGTCATGATTCCTAATTGGAAATGAGAACATGTCACAATGGATTTTGTATCCAGAATGCCTGTGACCCTGAGGAAGAAAGATTTGATCTTGGTGATTGTAGATAGATTGACTAAGTCAGCACATTTTATCCCGGTTAGAACAGACTTTTGACTTGAGAAGTTAGCAGAATTATATATGTCTGAGATTGTAAAACTACATAGGGTTCCAACATCTATTATTTTGGATCAAGATCCGAGGTTTACATCGAGGTTTTGGAATAAACTACAAGAAGCCTTGGGTACTAAGCTAAATTTCAGCACACCATTTCATCCTCAGTCTGACGGGCAATCAGAACGAGTGATTCAGATTCTAGAAGACATGTTGAGATGTTGTATACACGAGTTTGGAGATAGTTGGGAAAGGTACTTACCATTGGCCGAATTTGCCTATAATAATAGTTATCAGTCCAGCATCGAAATGGCATTGTTTGAAGCTCTTTATGCTAGAAAATGTAAGACTCCATTGTATTGGTCTGAATTGAGTGAATCCAAGTTAGTTGGAGTTGACTTGATTCGAGAAACTGAAGAAAAAGTTAGAATCATCCGAGACAGTTTGAAAGCTGCTTCAGACCGTCAGAAATCATACGCAGATTTGAAAAGAAGAGATATAGAATTTGCGGTTGGCGATTGAGTGTTCTTAAAAGTGTCATCGTGGAAGAAATTATTACGGTTTGGTAGAAAAGGGAAACTGAGTCCAAGATTTATTGGACCGTATGAAATTGTAGAAAGAGTTGGCCCTGTGGCGTATCGGTTAGCTCTGCCTCCAGAATTTGAGAAGATTCATAATGTGTTTCATGTGTCTATGCTAAGACGGTACAGATCAGATCCTTCACATATGATTTCTCATAATGAAATTGAGCTTCAACCAGATATGACTTACTCAGAAGAACCGATGAAAATTTTAGCTCGAGAAGTTAAGGAATTACGAAATAAACGAGTACCGTTAGTTAAAGTATTGTGGCATCGTCATGGTTCGGATGAGGCTACTTGGGAAACAAAGGAAACAATGAGATTGCAATATCCGAATTTATTTCCAAGTAATAAATTTCGAGAACGAAATTTCTTAAAAGGGGAAGAGTTGTAACAGCCCAATTTTCAGTGGTTTCAAAAATAGTGGTTCGAGACCACTAAACCCGATGAGTGAAGTTGAAAATTTTAATATTTAATTACTATTTATGAGTCAAGTATGATTTTAGGAAGACTTTTGAATTAGCGATTTGTGTTTTAGAAGGAATTATTAGGTCAAGAGATTTTGAAAATGAGGTATCGAGACCTCAATTTCATAAATCGAGCCATAAATATTTTTTTTAAATCTTTACAGAGTATTATTGAGTTAGTATTAAAATTTCGTTAGGAAATTTTAACGTTTTGATAGTTAATTAATTAAAAAGCACTAAGTTGAAAAAAAATGTAAAATATGCTAAAGTGATTAGATAGCTCAAATAATAAATAAGAAGGATTTAAAGAGCAATTTGGCCCAAATTTCAAAGGCTGGATGGCAGGGATATAGAAATTATTAAGGATATAATGTGAACAAAGGGCAAAATTGGAAATTTTACAAATTAACCAAATAAAATAATGACCAAATTGAAATTCTAGACAAATCTTCACATTTCTCCAGCCAAAAACAGGTTTTCATATTTTTGCTACAAGTGAGTTCAATTCTTGCCTTTTTCTTATAATTTTTATGTTTTTGAGACTTTTACAACTAGGTCCAATTTTTGATTTCATTAGTTTTTGATTTCATGAATGATTTTGAAAGTTACTATTGATGAGTTCTGGAAGTTTATGATGAATTAACATGGAATTGAAGGTTTAATTTTATTATATGATGATTTTATCAAATAATTTCAATAGAAATTGATTTTAGGACCTAATTGTGAAAAAGTTTAAAATTAGGGTTTGGTGTTGAAATTATGAATATAAAAAGGCTGTATAATAGCCTAAAATAATTAGATAAAGTGTTAATTGAGAAAAATTAGCTCAATTGATGGGTTAATTGATTACGGACTAAATTGTAAAAACTGTAAAAGTTAGGGTCAATGTGTAATTTCAAAAATTTAAGGGTACAAATTGTTAAGTGAATTAGAATTAAATTTGATGCTGATGAATGGAAAATTTTATATTATAGATCAAGAACCCGAAGATAAACGTGGAAAAGAGAAATTAACAGATTAGTCCCTGAATTTTTACGACTTCTACAAACTACCCCAGGTAAGTTCATATGGTTGAACTTTCATGATTAATTGTTAATTTAGGAATGATATAATGTATTATTTCATAATTTTTGTTATTGAATTATGATTATTGTAAAAATATGGACATTGAATCGAAAGTTTAAATTAAGGGTCTGTTTGTTTGCCAGTAAAATATTTTCCGGAAAATGATTTCTGGAAAATGATTTACTTTTCTGGAAAAATATTTACTGAAAATATTTTCTGGTGTTTGGATGAATCTGTGTAAATTTTTTTCTGTTGTTTGGCAGATTTCCTGAAAATATTTTCTAGAAAAGTTGTTTTTACATATATTAATAAATTTATATACATATTAATAAATTTTTATATTTTAAATTATTTCTACATATATTGTAATGATTTATTTATAAATAAATAAATAAAATTAAATATATAATAATACTCAATTATTAAGCTACAATATTAACAGTCATAAATTAAAAACAATCAAAGTCAAATAAATTATTTGTAATTGTGTTAAAAAAAATAAAAAACAAGGACACCACCCCAACAATTGCAATGGATAAAAAACATAAAGCTAGGAGAGAGGGACTCTGTTTATGTTTCCAATGAAGTGGTACACAGAAAGAGTCCATGTGCAAGTCCAAAAAATAGGAAAAAAACTATAGAGTATACAAGCAAACTGCTGATTAAGTACACCAACACTCAACATATAGCAAAACCAGATCAAGAAGCAACTGACAATTTACTCGTATGCTTAATGAAATACTTGCTCTCACATCATTAGATTCATAACCGAAACAAGAACCCACCCAAGAAGTCCATGATATTTGGGCATTCTACAAATTTTATACACAACAAGGAGAAAAGAAATACTCCACTTGGAGAAAAAAGGTACATCACCAAGTATCGGTGGAGAGGAGAGTCCAACACTACCAAAACTCTCGCATTGATATGATAATTTGATGACACAATAAGCTTGAAGTCATCTTTGGGTGGCAACTTTAACACGTAATTAAGCCAAGTACAGCTATAAGTGTAACAAGAAAACAAAAGTTGACATTAGAAATTAGTGTTACGACTTTATGCAAAAAAACAGATCCAGAACACTTTTCTCGGAGAGAGATTCTCTACAACTCATTAATTTATACAAAGAAAATAAATAACTACATTTAACTTCAAAAATAAGTCGCATGTCCTGCTTTTTAGTATAGTCCAAAGAGAGTACCTAATAGAAAATCAATAAGAACAAAGTGATATCAACCAAGAAAAAATAAACTTCCAAGTAGAGGAGATGCAAAGCAACAACCACGGATACCGCAAGAATAGGCAAAAATCGTCACTACTTGTATTATTAAAAACATATACTAATAACTAAAAGGTACCATCGGAACAAGAGTTCCTAACAGAACACACGAAAAACTAGTCTAGATCACATGTTTTGCCAACCAAAGACTCGAAACAAACATCTTAAAGGAGCAAATCAAGAGAAGTGGTCATAAGAGCCCAATAATGCATTCATCAAGCCGTAGTATATATAGTCCGTATTCGTGCAATCACCGTAACCACAAAAGCATCTCGCCCAACAAGTCATCATAAACTGAATTAAACACCCATTTATAAATTCATCATTTCACATCATCAAGCAAAAAATGAAATGTCAAAAACTAATTGAAAATAATGTATTAAAGCAACACTAGCGAAAGAAAAACACATGCATACCCGCTGTACTTACATGTAGGGATAAGCTCAAACATAAACACAAGGCAATTGCAATAATCATAGTGAGAATATATATAGACATATGTCCATCTAAATTGCACAAAAAACATTTAAAAATAAGAAAGCAAAGAAGACTTTAGTATTCTATAAATAAAATAGGTGCATGGAAATATAAAGACAAACTCGCTCGATTTGAAAACAAACAGATATTCAAAAGTTATAAAAATTAATACCAAAAGGACCACAAGCATGAGAGAAGCAACGTACCGCCTCATCAACATCCATTGAAAAATATTTAAGGGAAATGAAACTTCACTTTAACAATTATGTAATGGAAACCTAGAAGATAGGCAACAAAACTAACCCCCTGTTATCAAACTAGAGTAGCTATCCATAAAGCAACTGCAATGTAACTGCCAAATTGCAAAGCCTATTTTTAGACCTTATTAGTCCTCATACTTGGTCTGGTTTACTATTTGTTACTAAACCCCATATGATCTACAAATTCATAACCTTCAAGTTTCTACATCTGTGTTTAAGCTCAAGGATATGGTCTGTATTAGAAGCATGGTCTATATTAAGAAAATTCAAGGTTCTCTGATTAGGGAAGGCGGGTGCAAGTGTAAAGATTATAGACAAACTATCACCTTTTGTGCTTGTGCTACAGTCTTGAAAAACCCATCAAGAATGAAACCTTTTTTACATGAAGGTTTCTTCATCGCTTCATCGATAATGCCAACAACCAGGTCATCAGAAACAAGTTCTCCCTGAGAAACAATAGCTAAGCAATGAGGATCTGAAAAAAATATGACATGAACAAACTTCAACAAACTCCAGGATCTGAAAATTCCATTTTCCATGTTATTACTAGAAAAAAATTCAGAGAAAGAATTGAAAAAATAAAAAGAATCAATCCAAATTGCAAAAATAAAAATAAAGCGAGAGTAAAAAAAAAGGGAAAAAAAGAGAACCAATGAGGATGAGGCGTTTCTCGGGTTTGGGGGTGCACTTCATACGGCTGAGAAGCTCATTCATCAGAGATTCGGAGGGTATTTCTTCCAAATTCACCGAAGTGCTCGCCATTTCTTTGCTTTCTAAGAGTTTTTGGTTAAAGGGAAAGGGAAAGGGAAAGGGAAAGGGAAGATCGGCTGCTAATTTTCCTGAAAATGTCTTACCGAATTAGAAACGGTAAGACATTTTCCAAAATTAAAGAGCTCCTTTTCCCGTGTTTTGTAATTGGTTTTACTTTAGGAAAATATTTTCAGCCAAACAAACACTGGAAAAGGCTGAAAATCTTTTCCAGAAAATGTTTTACCCCAAACAAACGCACCCTAAGTGAAACGCAGGATTGAGTACGATCGTTCCGCGATAAAAGATGAATTGACGGATAAGACCATGGTTGGACCATGGCAATGTTTAAATGTAAGACCATAGCTGGGCTATGGCATTTTAGTGAAAAGACCATAACTGGGTTATGGCATCCTGTACGTAAAACCATGGTTGGACCATGGCAGTAAATATACGTGTAAGACTATAGCTGGGCTATGGCATCCTGATGATAAGACCATAACTGGGTTATGGCACTACGAGTGTAAGACCATGGCAGGGCCATGGCAATATTCACAAAGACCATAGTTGGACTATGGAATCAAGAAAACGACGCACTCAAAATCCATAAGACGTTTCTCTAATTTGACAAGTATTGGTAAGTGTCATATGGATTTATGGTGGAAGAATCTAAGAAATTATTGATATTGAGCTCAATCAAGTGAATTTTATTAATTGAAATTGTGATTGGCAGGCAAAGTTAGTGAAATACTCTGTTTAATGTTTTATTATAGTATGTTTGGTAAGATTTATTTTCTTAAAGCCTATGAACTTACTAAGCTTCTATAAGCCTACTCTTGTGTGTTTAATGTTCCACGTAGATTGACGTGAGTTCGGAGGATCGGATCAACACATCGAGTCACACTATCCAGATTACTCCAGTAGATTTTGTTTTTCATCCTATGGTTTATATGGCATGTATAGGGTTGGATTAGAAAAGACTTAAACTTGAAATATGGTTGTGAATGATACATGTCTATGTTTGTATGCATATGTTTAGTAGTAGTCTTTAGTAATCAATGAATGAAGTTATTATGGTAATTTTATGCAAATGAGTCTTGTGATGATATATTTTGTGTAAAACATGATTTTTGGCTTGTATTGGTTGCTTGGTTGGGATATATTGGTATATGAGAGTGTTGTGTGCAGGTGGATTGTATAAAGGGTGAGAAAAGTGGCCTTAAAATGGCCTATTTTCGTCCACACGGGCAGAGACACGGGCGTGTGTCTCATCCGTGTGTCCCCTGCACCTTGAAATTTCAAAACAGAATGCCCAGGTTTTTGCACACGGCCGTGTGACTTGGCCATGTGACCCTTGAACTTTTCACACGGCCTAGCACACGGTCGTGTGGATGGCCGTGTGGCACAAGTCAGAGAGTTACATGGGTAAGGACACGGGCTGGGACACGACTGTGTGTCTCTTTTCGAATGCCTACACGACCTAAGACACGGGCGTGTCTCCCGGTCGTGTGAGCCACACGGGCGTGTGTCCCCTGCTCCTAAGAAAAAATTTGAGATTTTTAGGAAAAGTTTCTTAAGTGTTCGGTTTAGTCCCGATTCACTTCTAAAATGTATATTGGGCCTCGAGGGCCCATCTAATGGACAATATGAGTGTTATATGAATGTTTCATGATATGTATAATAAAGGTTGTGAATTGTCCGGATATAGTCTGTAAAGTTCGGTAATGCTTTGAAACCCTATTTCGACGATAGATAAGAGTTTGAGGTGTTACATTCGCTGTATTCAGCCAACTCCCACGTCTGTTTTAACTCCCTGGTAAATATTGATGAACCCTAGGTTATTTTTATAGTTATATTCGTATTGTTAGTTTTCCATGCATAAGAGTTAGATTTATATGTAAGGAAGGAATCTACCTGGTTCTAGGTTATGGGTTAATGTTTCTTGCATGCATGTTTGGATTCAATAGTGTAATGATCTGATAAGTTTAATTATCCATATTTTAGCTTCTATAAGCTTACTCTTGTGTGTTTAATGTTCCATGTAGATTGACGTGAGTTCGGAGGATTGGATCAACACATCGAGTCACACTATCCAGATTACTCCGATAGATTTTGTTTTTCATCCTATGGTTTATATGGCATGTATAGGGTTGGATTAGAAAAGACTTAAACTTGAAATATGGTTGTGAATGATACATGTATATGTTTGTATGCATATGTTTAGTAGTAGTCTTTAGTAATCAATGAATGAAGTTATTATGGTAATTTTATGCAAATGAGTCTTGTGATGATATATTTTGTGTAAAACATAATTTTTGGCTTGCATTGGTTGCTTGGTTGGGATATATTGGTATATGAGAGTGTTGTGTGTAGGTGGATTGTATAAAGGGTGAGAAAAGTGGCCTTAAAATGGCCTATTTTCGTCCACATGGGCAGAGACATGGGCATGTGTCTCAACTGTGTGCCCCCTGCAGCTTGAAATTTCAAAACAAAATGCCCAGGTTTTTGCACACGGCCTGGCACACGGGTGTGTGACTTGGTCGTGTGACCCCTGAACTTTGCACACGGCCTAACACACGGGCGTGTGGTTGGCCGTGTGGTACAAGTCAGAGAGTTAAATGGTTAAGGACACGGGCTGGGACACGGCCGTGTGCCTCACTTTGAATGCCTACATGACCTAAGACACGAGTGTGTCTCCTGGCCATGTGAGCCACACAGGCCTGTGACCCCTGCTCCTAAGAAAAATTGAGATTTTGAGGAAAAATTTCTTAAGTGTTCGGTTTAGTCCCGATTCACTTCTAAAATGTATATTGGGCCTCGAGGGCCCATCTAAGAGACAATATTAGTGTTATATGAATGTTTCTTTATATGTATAATAAAGGTTGTGAATTGTCAGGATATAGTTTGTAAAGTCTGGTAATACTTTGAAACCCTGTTCCGACGACAGATAAGGGATTGGGGTGTTACATTCGCTGTATTCAGCCAACTCCCATGTTTGTTTTAACTCCCTGGTAAATATTGATAAACCCTAGGTTATTTTTATTGTTATATACGTATTGTTAGTTTTGCATGCATAAGAGTTAGATTTTTATGTAAGGAAGGAAACTTCCTGATTCTAGGTTATGGGTTAATGTTTCTTGCATGCATGTTTGGATTCAATAGTGTAATGATCATATAAGTTTAATTATCCATATTTTAGCTTCTATAAGCCTACTCTTGTGTGTTTAATGTTCCACGTAGATTGACGTGAGTTCAGAGGATCGGATCAACACATCGAGTCACACTATCCAGATTACTCCGGTAGATTTTGTTTTTCATCCTATGGTTTATATGGCATGTATAGGGTTGGATTAGAAAAGACTTAAACTTGAAATATGGTTGTGAATGATACATATGTATATGTTTGTATGCATATGTTTGGTAGTAGTCTTTAGTAATTAATGAATGAAGTTATTATGGTAATTTTATGCAAATGAGTCTTGTGATGATATATTTTGTGTAAAACGTGATTTTTAGCTTGTATTGGTTGCTTGGTTGGGATATATTGGTATATGAGAGTGTTGTGTGCAGGTGGATTGTATAAAGGGTGAGAAAAGTGGCCTTAAAATGGCCTATTTTCGTCCACACGGGCAGAGACACGGGCGTGTGTCTCAGCCGTGTGTACCCTACACCTTGAAATTTCAAAACAGAATGCCCAGGTTTTTGCACACGGCCGTGTGACTTGGCCGTGTGACCCCTGAACTTTGCACACGGCCTAGTACACAGGCGTGTGGTTGGCCGTGTGGCACAAGTCAGAGAGTTACATGGGTAAGGACACGGGCTGGGACACGACTGTGTGTCTCTTTTCGAATGCCTACACGACCTAAGACACGGGCGTGTCTCCCGGCCGTGTGAGCCACACGGGCGTGTGTCCCCTGCTCCTAAGAAAAAATTTGAGATTTTTAGGAAAAGTTTCTTAAGTGTTCGGTTTAGTCCCGATTCACTTCTAAGATGTATATTGGGCCTCGAGGGCCCATCTAATGGACAATATGAGTGTTATATGAATGTTTCATGATATGTATAATAAAGGTTGTGAATTGTCCAGATATAGTCTGTAAAGTCCGGTAATGCTTCGAAACCCTGTTTCGACGACAGATAAGGGTTTGAGGTGTTACATTCGCTGTATTCAGCCAACTCCCACGTCTGTTTTAACTCCCTGGTAAATATTGATGAGCCCTAGGTTATTTTTATAGTTATATACGTATTGTTAGTTTTGCATGCATAAGAGTTAGATTTATATGTAAGGAAGGAATCTTCCTGATTATAGGTTATGGGTTAATGTTTCTTGCATGCATGTTTGGATTCAATAGTGTAATGATCTGATAAGTTTAATTATCCATATTTTAGCTCAAGACATTATAGAAGGTCTGAGTGACAAAGGGAAAGGTCTTGTTATTTAGACTTTGTTGTATTTCTGGTGAGTTCCTTCTTGCTTCCATGTGTGTAGTACTCTTATTTTATATTTCATGTAAGGTAAGTACTTATACTCTACAAATGTGAAATGTGTGTACATGAAATGTGGTTATTTAGAGTTGTCAGTCTGGGTCTGTAAGATCTATGTTAAAGTGTAAGAACCATTATTCATGTTTAAGCCACATGTAACACCCCTAACCCGTATCCATTGCCGGAACAGGGTTACAGAGCATTACCGAATATACAGATCAGACAGACACAAATTTCAAACATTTCATAACATATAGCATTCATGACAGAAACCAATCATAATCATGCATATTGTTCCTAATACAAGCCATCGAGGCCAAAAATACACCTTAGAAACAAATCGGGACTAAATTGGAAACTCAAAAAATATTTCGGAAACATTTAAAATTTTCAAAGCTTTAGGGGTCACACGGCCAAGAGACACGCCCGTGTCTTAGGCCGTGTGGGCACTCGAAATAGGAACACACGGTCGTGTCCCAGCCCGTGTCTGTGCCCGTGTAACTCATTGACTTGTGCCACACGGCCAAGCCACACACCCGTGTGCTATGCCGTGTAAGCATACTGACTTGTGCTCTTTAAAAGATACAGGGGACACACGACCGTGTCACCTGGCCGTGTGTCACACACGCCTGTGTCTCTGCCCGTGTGGATGAAAATAGGTCATTTTCCAAGCCATATTTCTCACCCAAAAATGACATCAACCTACTCCCAAAAATGCACATATATGCTAGCTCTAATCAAGCATCCCAAAACAAACATAAGCAAGCTTTAAACATGTACTATAATCACATACTACCAATATGTCCTTAGGCACCTCAAATGACAATTTAAAAACATGTCAACCATGTATCCAAACTTACCTAAATGACCAAATACATATATACATAATTTTAGCAAAACCTATCATGTAGGTCACTTATCAAGCTCACCCATTTGGTACCAAATATACCGTTCTAAACCAATCATCAATATACCTATAAGTTTTTCATAACAAAGCACTAAATCACACCAAGATATATAACATATCTTATATGCATATTCAACCCACATTTTACTTTCCATCATTCAACCATATCAAACACGTATTAAATATGATAAGTCCACATATATATATACATCAAAATATACCAAACACAAGCCAAATAAGTGGCTAATCTCAACAAAACACTTATATGCCAACATTGGCCAAATTAACCTATACATGCCATTATAATCAAAATTAAATAACCAAAAGTACCAAAAGAGCAGATGGATAGTGTGATATAGCTTCGACAAGCTTCCAACCCGAACGAGCTTCCGAATCACTATAAAACACGAAAAATAACACATAGTAAGCTTTTAAGCTTAGTAAGTTCGTATAATAGAGAATTTAACTTACCATTTTAATCACATTTAAGGTAAGTAAACCAAAGCATATCTCAACTCAATTTGGCCAAAAGCCTAACACATATTCATCAACCATGTTAGCCATGTATTTCATATAAAAACCGAGAATCATGTATGAGTTTAACAACTATTCAAACTACATATACATGTAACATCTATACCATGTATCCATATATCAAATACAAACCATTTTCATGTAATTCATGTAAATACCTGTACTAGTTCGTATTGAACTCGTATAAACTTGTAATAGAATTGTGCCCATCGAACCATTTAGAATATCGTTGGATACGCGGGTAGTACACACGAGATGTACTGAACTGTAATCTGTCAATTGATGTACATGTATGCTCATATGAGCTGTAAACAGTAAGCTCCTCCGAGCTGAATAACGGTAAGCTCCTCCAAGCTGAATAACAGTAAGCTCATACGAGCTGAGTAACGGTAACCCTAATGACATGTCATTTATATCCTACGAATTCCTAAGGTTCAAACAGGGCTCAGTAATCGTCGTACGTCGTCGGATATGGGATCGATATTCATATATGATGATAATGCAAATAACATACATCTAATTCAAATAAAGCATATAATTACACAATTTAATTACACGAACTTACCTCGACAAGTGTACGTAGATACGAAGGCGACTAATCTGATATTTTTCCTTTGCCCCAATCTAACTCCGTACGAGGTTTAACCGGATCTATACGAATGAATTTAACTCAATTCAACATAATTTATATTCAATTTAATCCAACACACATTTTTGGAAAAATTAACATTTTACCCCTATACTTTTAATTCTTTACAATTTAGTCCTTATCTCATAAAAATGGAAATTTGCATAATTTCATTAAAACCCATCATATCCAAATTATAAACATGCTTATAACAGCCCAAATTATTCACAAATTCAAAATTTTACCACACAATTTATCACATTTTTCAATTTAATCCCTAATTGATAATTTCATCAAAAATTCCTTTACAAAAGTTGTTTATCTAACAATAATCATTCATTTTCTACCATTAAACTTTAAAATCCTAACATGTTCATCAATGGAAAAACTCAAATGCTTTAACAGTTTCACAAATTAGTCCTCGGGCTAGCTAGATTAAGCTACAACGATCCCAGAAACATAGAAATCATTAAAAACGGGACAAAATACATACCTAATTGGACAAAATAGCTTTGGCCGAACCTAGCTCTCAAAAATGGCTTTCTTCACATGTGAAAATTGGTTGAAAGAGATGAAGAAAGATGATGGCATTTTTTGTTTTATTTTAATTAACCTTTATTTACTAATTTCCAAAATTAACCTTTAAAACATTTAATAATTACACAAAATACCAAGCCATTATCATCCAATAACTCATTAATGGTCTAATTACCATATAAATACATCTATTTTAAAGTTCTATAGCTATTTAATACCTTTAGCTAATAGAACTCAACTTTTGCACTTTACGCGATTTAGTCCTTTTTATCAAATTGAACATGTAAACGGTAAAATTTCTTAACGAAATTTTTATACGATAATACTATCATGTTTTAGATCATAAAATAATAATAAAATAAATTTTTTGACTTCGGATTTATGGTCCCAAAACTACTGTTCCAATTCCATTGAAAACGAGATGTTACACCGCAACCTTCTGCTTTTGACAAGAATGATAAGAACTGATTTATGTGAATGATATTAAGGAAGTATATTTATGGCGTTGCCTTTGATGGAATGTACATTGAACTAGCAGATCACGATTCATGAAAATGGTTGTGTATCCTCTAGTAGGGCAAATGTATGTTGCAAACCAGATTGGCAAATCACGACAAAGGATACAAACCAAATGAATATGAATAGAATGAATGATATGGATTTGACTATGGATCTAGGTATGTGGCTAACATGAAGAAGTTTTTTCTGAATGGTCATATGGTCGTATTGTATACGCCAAAGGAATAGTAAACTAACATATCGACTGTCTGTGAATGGTACTCGTCATCTGGCAAATTGTGTAATTGTGTGTGACACACGATCGCGTGTTAAACCGTGTATTACAACAAGCCACTAAATGCATAACACATCTCAACCATTACAAAAGGGACCTAAAATGTCCATTTTCCACCAACCTACACCTGTTCAAAACATGCACATTTCATACCAAATTACAACTTAAAACATATTCCTAATACCCTAACCAATATGCCACAATTGGCACCACATTTCAACAAAGCTAAATCAAACATTCACTTCCAAACATATCCTAACATCAATACTTATAACTTCATTATCATTCCAAAGTTTCAAAACTCATCAAATAAGATACACAATATTATCCCAAACATATATGCAACTTCATGAAGCAAACCAACCAAAACAACATCACCGCCTTCATACATTACGCTTATTTCCACATCAAATTGAACCAAAACATAAGTTTCAATCTCAGACATATATATAACCATTCAATACCATTTTCATATACCAAAAATTATACTACCATTTCACATTCAAAGCCAAACAAGCCCATCAATCTAAACATGTTATGTCAACCTACGAAACATTAAAACTTAGCCATTTACTTAACTTTAACATGGTTTACAACAATGCCAATTTTTTTATGCCCCTCGTAACATTTTAGCACATACAAACCATAATCAAAATTGGCTGTTATGCATTCATTAGCTCAAGTAAGTTACATTTCAAGTTGGCTATTCACTCACTTGCCATATACGTATCTCATAATAATACCAAAATGTCCAACATCAACACCATCATTATATCAAGATCATGAAATTCCAAGATAGCTTAAACACAAATACAACCCTATATACATGCCACATATCTGAGTCTGGAACAAATAAAAGACTACCGAATTAGAGGCTAGATAGTGTAAGCTCCGAGTTAATCCGATTGACGCGTTCCACAAAATGCCAACTACAGAAATAAAAATAGAAAATGAAACGAGTAAGCATTATATATGCTTAGTAAGCCATATAAAATTTACACAACATACCTTGACCTTAAAATAATTTAAGCAATTAAATCAATTCGATAATCAATATGGTATCCTTGGTGTCTTTGTACTTTCATATTCATTTCCATAAAAAGGACCAAATTGTTAGCTTACTCAAACATTTAGTTTACTCAAACATCAAACCTTTATAAAGTAACACACATATTCAATATAGCATAACATATGAAATCCAATTTGTACTCAATTAATAAATGTATAAAACTTAAGTTCTTATTCATATCACATACCAACCATACTCATTTGGCAATATAATAATTTAATCCATGTTCTATCTTTTCAACCATACTCAACTCATCCATATAACAATCTATTTCACATTTAATCTTTCTACTCATATCATATTCATTTAATTATTGTTTACGCCCAGAGAACTATAGCAAATTTACTTTGGATACATGGGATAAGATTGCTCACATGAGCTGTAAATAGGACATTATACTATACTCGATGTTGCTCAGTCATTGGTAAGGTATCCATCAACGGTACTGTAACCTCCCTAACCTGGCCTAGACGTTATGACTAGATTGAGAAATGCTACATTAGCCACCGAAATTGCTAAGCTAACTTACGTTACTTTTGAAGACCTTAAATAAAATCATTATAGAGAAAACCATAGTTGAACTTTGAGTTAGCTTAAAAGCATTCATTTATTAGGTCGTGTATACTTAGGATTCATTTTATTGTTGATAGTGTTGTTTTAGAAAAACTGTTTGCTTGTCGCTCTTCTTTAAAAAAACTCGATGCTAAACTAATGCAGTGGAAAAACTATTTTTCAAGTCATTTTGAAAACTTAGTTACCTTATCGATTTATTTTTCAAAAACGGTTCCTTTGCATGCAGCGAAAACTAGGGAACAATATCAAATTTTACTTAAGCCTGATATCATGCATTATCCGGTTATTATGCTTGAGTAATCCATGCATGCAAAAATCCCCAAAAGAAAAGTTATCAAGCCATAGACCGGAAATAATTAAAAATTACAAACCAAAATGAATAAAAACTTAATAATACTTATTAAGAATAGTCTGAGGTCTAAGGTGATTCTTCGAATGCCTAGTTTGGTCCTAATTTCAAGGTTTACCTAAAAAGTTAAACACTATTGGGGGGTGAGCTTATGAAAGCTCAGTGTGAGTGGAACCGTTATTTAAACAGACATAAATATCAAATACAGTGAAACATATTAGAATTAAGAGAATAACACAGAACCATCATAGGAATTTCATATCATTACATAGTTATTATCTATATATACCTCAAACGGTGTATGAGCATGGGTCATCATTCATTCGAGTAACAATCATTAATTTCGATACCATTCAATACAATAAAATACAATACGTAGCATAAATCAATAACATTTGAATATGTCGTGTACATGATACAATGCAAAAAGGTTCCTACCCATACCATCCGCTACACACCATGAGTTCCCCAGAACCCGTCATTCGAACTCCAAAACATTATGGGCTTAAGCCTGTTGTGGTTAAAATCACCGATAACAATATGCAGAAAATCCTGCTAGTAAAAATGCAGACAAGTTGCCAATAAAAATGTGATAAATCGTCATTCTCCTCGGTACTCCAGGTGCAGTGCACTAACGACGAATAATGCGGACTTAATATGCCGCCGGTACTCCACGGAACTCCTCTATCAACCACAAAATCCCAACCCAATGAATATGCAATATGTCACACAATCTCATACATAATCATATCTTAATACTTTTCACATTCATTTGACATGCTCAGAATGTCTTCAATAATCACATACTTTCAGTAAATGGAAACAGTGTTCCAATCTTTCAAATTACTCATACTTTACGAATTTTCATTGTGCATAAATAGCACCCTTTTCAGTACACAATATAACAAATGTATCATTCGTTTAAATCATACATAAGCTTAATATATCAACACATTATATCATTCAGTCAAACATTCTCATATCTCATAACTCAAATATGTAATTACAAACTCATCAAACATTCATACTATCAAACTAGTAATTTTGCCAACATGTCAATCTTTTAAGGCTTGAAACATACCTGGTTCGGCCACTTACAAAATCAATAATTTGGATATTAATTCAATCCAATAAGCAAGCTAATTTATCAAATATAACATGATATTTAACATTTTCAAACAATTTTATGAGTTTAAGACCCACACCTTATTTTTAGCTTCCTCACAGCACACTAGCGAATCTTCCAATTTTCCTTAATAATTCCTTAAACGAAACTAAACCAAAATTCAGTATGAATTCAATCAATTTACCATTAAACTAGCCCCCAAACACCCACTTATGAGTTCAAACCTATCATTGAAATTATAACTATTTTATGAATCCAAACTAGTTAGATTCTTTACACTGTATCGATGCGAACCGTATGTACAATCGTTCTTCACCTTAACGGATGATTTGGGGTATTTGGGTTAACACCTAATTCAATAATATACTGGAAAATCACTAGCTAATTAATGATTAAATTGCTTCATTTAATCAATTCATAAACTTTACCCAACAACTATGTCGAAATAACAAACTAGTTATCCTTAATTGTACTTACGCTTCACGATTTGTGGGATCCAATTGGCTAATTGATCAAGAACATCTCTCCCTAATTAACATGTGATTAACGAATAATTAGGAGGATTCAAGAGCACAATTTAATGCTGGAAAAATATGGGCAAGACCCAAGAAACAAAACAACCCACTTTCTTGCACATAGGCGCACGCACCACCACCCATGGTGGCCAAAATTGGGGTTGAATTTTAAAACGGTTTGAGATTTCATTAAAATATGAAAAAAAATACCTTTGAAATCATTTAAAATCACCCAAATTCCAGGTATGAATTTTTTTTTTTAATTGACAAGATTAATCAAGAAATTGAAGAGAAAAGAGATCTTCGCCAAGCTAGTTGAGAGAAACGACAATGACACTTTCTTGGCAATATTTGGGATCGATCTTAGGGTTCAATATTTCATATTTGGGGCTGATTTAGATGAGGATAAATGGCAGAAATAGAGTAAAGGATATGGTGCACAATCTTGATACAAAAAGAAGAAAAAAGAGATAGTAAACTGGGAGGTGTAGGCGACGACAACTATAGAAGAAAGAAACAAAATTAAAGAGAAAATAGGAGAGGAAGAGGGTGAATGGCTAGGGTAGGGAAAAATTGAATTGAAGGCTTAAAAATAAAATAAAAATTTATATTTATACTTAGAGTTCAAGGGTATGAATGGCACACACATTAAAAAACAAGAGATTTTGCACATTTTAATTATTTCACAAGGGAAATGATTCAAACTTGGGACCTCATTTAATTTTCATGCTTTTGCATTTATCAATTAACCACTAGGATATTTCCTTTTTTTGAAATAATTTTGCAAAATTTATTTTAAAAACAAGGCGTGTCACATACTAGGGTTTGAGGAAAAATTAGCAAAATAATAAAAATAGTGAGAGAGAAGGGATTTGAACTTAGGTTTCAAGAAATGTTTTACTAATACTTAACCAACGAGCCAATACCTCATTCATTCCTAAGAACGCATAGACAATCTCAAGAATTAGGGCATGACCACACTCTCTCGATTCCTAAACTCGATTCTACTAACTCTCGATTTTAGGGATGTTACAGGTACAAAGTACTTGCTATATAAAAACGACATAATAGTCAACACTGATATATAGTACTTGCTGAATACTAATGGCACATAGCCAAAACCGATACATAGTACCTATTGAATATAAACCTTAATGAAGTGTCATTTGTATACTAGCCATTCACTAAGTTCACACGGGCCTTAACACTGTCTTAATAACATTTTAATCTTTGTATCATCATTCTATACATATCATCGTTTCACATAAACATTTCATTTCATACCATACTATTATCGTATTCATACTAATTCAATCTTTGTAGCCGTATACACATTTTTCATATTTCAAAATGCAATCCAAATACATTTTAAACCCTATAATATTATCATATACTCATCATTCAATTATATAACAATTTTACATTCATTCAATACTACACATCTATTCATGTTTATCATATATTTCATATTTTACGATTTAATCTATTTGATGCAAAAAAAAATTATATTTATAACATTTCTAAGTAACGGTAAAACAAAATAAGACAAACATAACAATAATTAATAAAGTAAGTCCATACTAACTTACCTGTCTACAACAACAACCAACGAGAAGTTTCTAATTGATTTAAATCCCGATCTATAATAATTCATTACCAATTATTAGTGTCAATTACCTTATAACATCCTATTCAAGGTATATGACAACTTAATTCTATTTTACACAATTTTCCTAAAATTTTACATTTTATTCAATTTAGTTCTTAAAATCGAAATAGCTATATTTTTCAAATTCAAGCTTTGTTTTACAATCCGATTTCAATTACATCCTTGTACAATCCTCTAAATTCAATAATTACAGAAATTTTTACCAATTTTGAAATATTTTCGTTTTAGTCTCTATACTCAAAATTAACAATTTTTACTTTACAAATTAATCTTTTTTCATACCTAAGCATCAAATCTAACCCAATAATACCAATTTTATCAAGTATTCATCAATGGTAACATTTAGAAGTTTTAACAATTTTAAAAATTAATACTCGAGTTAGCTAAACTGAATTACGACGATATCAAAAATATAAAATTTACGAAGAACGAACTAAAATAACATACCCATGCAAAGCTTGGAAGCTTGGACGAATGGTTGAAGGTTAACCATGGCTTCCCTAATTCTTTTTGACACCCACGGTTGAAGAAGAAAGAAAATATAACGGGTGTCCACTTTTGGTTTTGTTTTATTATTTGCTAATTAACCTTTAACTTAATTTTAACATTAAAATTTAACTTATAAATTATTAATTATAAGCATTAACCGTCCCACCTATATAAAAGTGGCTAAATTGCCACTTAAATCCCTATATATTCATTAATTAAACCTTTTATAAATTAAAATTTAATAGTGATCAACATTTACGATTTTTATGATTTAATCTTTATACTTTAATTAATTACTATTTCAATAAAATTATCTATCCAAAACTCAATTCACCTATATAATAACTCCACAAACATTTACGGGTTTGGTTTACAGAAACGAGGTCCTGATACATCATTTTTCAAAACCACTATTTTTAGGGTCAAACCACTTGTACTTTAACTAACTGTCTAATTAGCAAATTTATCAGATCAAAATTCAATATATCACTATATTTGACTTGTGAATATTAAATAATAATATTTACAGACTCACTCGTTAGAATTGTGATCTCGAAATCACTGTTTCCGATATTATTGAAAAAATGAATTGTTTCAATTCCCCTTAATAACAATACCACTACAATGAAGATCAGATTTGCTAATATTAGCATCCTAGTTAGGCCTCCACAGTTTCTCCTTACTGTGATGCAGACTGGTCTTATCAGAATGCCTAAACAAATGACAAGAATTACACTTAGGAGGCATCTTTGGTACTTCAACACCAATTGAAACCATAGTGCCATAAATCTTCAACATTAACAAACTGGGGCAACACTAAATTCACATAAACTTCAACACATACATTTGCATAGGAAAGCCTTTTGTAGGATGGCACAATACTATTCATATAAAATGGTGAGCCGATGGCACTTGCAATGTAGCTCAATCCTTTTCAAGAAAAAAGCTCCAAAGAAACCCAACTGAATTGAATCCAAAGAGGCATCTTATCAAGGTTGAACTCCAGCTTTTGCAAATTTGGTTCCCATTTACGCAACATCACATCATTGGCTTATTTTGAATGTGCCAAGGATCATACTCTAAAACCCAATCCCTAGCATCAGAATTAGAAAACTGAAAAACAAACAGTGCTTACTCTAGAGCATATCTACAAGCCGCTGCATTGACCTAAAAACTGCGCCACCAAATAATACTGGCATTTGCAAATCCCCTCATCACTGGAAGGCTTAACAATAATGGATGTATCATGAATCAGCGGAAAATACTCCAAGGTTTTATCTAAACTTAAATCAAACAACTTCCTCCAAACAGATTGCTAGATTGAGCCATAACAAAGAGAAAAGATGAAATCCAACAGAAAAAGTGAGACCGAGAAGAGAAGCATGAAATTTCTCAAATGCCTAGGTGCACAAACATTTTGAAGTGATGTAGAAAAATGATTAAAATGTATTTAATATCGTTACTTATTTAAATTTTTTATTCGTAATTTAAATTATTTTTCATTTCATTGTATCGTGTTATTATTTATTAGATATAATAGAATTATTGATATTCATTAACATATTTTGTATTTGGAAGTCATGTGCAGAATTCATGAACATGTGCTTTGTAGCTCCATAAACTAAAAAATGGCACACTTTTTAAGAAACCCCAATGCCCCATTTTCTTTACAAATTGGAATAGTGGAACCAAATAGCAACACGTCTCAGTTCTAAGGGAGAGCTAATCAAAACCTATAGCATCCTGTCCTATGGTGTCTCTATCACATTTGATTGCACTAACTAGTTAATTTATTAACGCAACCCATTTGATTAAGCGTCTTTAACCCCTTTTTGAGATTAAAAACTTAACAAACCAAACAGTATTTTCCCCCCCCTTTTTTATTGGTTAAAAAATTCTTTAATCATTGCTTCCAATTTCATTCTCTATAGGTTGAATTATTCGTTTAATTTGATTGGTTGGAGATAAATTTAGATAATTTATATATTTTTTAAATATTGAAATGCAGTCCACCTCAAAAAAAAAATTTTAAAAATTCAAAATTAAACCATAAATGGAACACATCTACTCACTATGTTTTGGATGGCTAGTCCATGTTCCTTTTAGGGGATGAAAACACAACCGTTGAAATGGAAGGTGTGATAAAAGAGACAAGTTCGAGATGCCAAACCAAATTGAAACTTTGTCACCAATTTACACTTCCCTACTTTAACTATATTTATATTCAAACTTTGTCACCAATTTACACTTAAACAATATTTAAAAGGTTAATTTTTTTTTTTTTTAATTTTGGAATTATAGTCTTGATGAAATGGTAGCTTTAAAGTTATTAAGTTAAATTATGGTATTTTTTAAATGTTATGTGGCAAATATATTATCATATGTGTAATGTAATGTCATGCCATGTTGTTATTTACACATAATATTCACAAAAAAGCTATGTCATTTTAGTTAATAGTTTAATGATCACTATTATTTGAATCATGATTAAAAAAGTATAAGAATTAAAAGTGATCAATCTAATCTCCAAAGAAAAGTGATCAAATTGAAGAACATGAATTAAATCCACGACTAATAACAAATTTTGAACTAAATGATTTAACGACTACTATTTGAATAAGACTGATATTTCAAAATTCAGAAAGAACTAAATTAGAGTATAAAAATTAAATGCGTTGATTAGAGATTTTCCAAAATAAGTACACAATATTTTTTAACATTATCGAATTATCTCATATACCACAATATACTCAACATATTACACAATTAAACAAATTATTATAAATCTCAGTAATATTTTTTATGATAAAAAGAATTGAACTCATGTGATGTAAGTGGGACCAATTTTATAATGTTTTGTAAAACATTATTTATATTTAATTACATAAAACATTGCACCTTTTATAATTATTTTATATAATGGAAGATGACGCTTTTTACAAAAATTTCCTGGTTCATTGCATGTACGGTGAAACAAACCCTAAGAAATTAAAATACAAAACTCCCATTAAGAAGATGGTTGTTATGGAGTTAGAACTTAGAAGGTGACCTCTATGATTACCAACTTCAGGGTCCACTGAAAGATATGTAGACCTCCGCAAATCAAAGTTTATTGGGACCCACCATTTCAAATCAACACTTCCCACGTGTCTAGCCATCCCACTCTGCCATTTTATATACCCAATCATACACCATTTTTGCTGCTCCATCTGCACAGAAACATGTCTTCACAATTGCCTAATATTTTCTCATTTCAAACACTGAAACATCGTCGCATCGCCACTCTCAAAACCCCGAGCCCCCATATCAACTGCCTGGCCGTCCACGCTAACCTCCTCTACGCCTCCTCTGCCAACGAAATCAGCGTCTATAGTTTATCCGATCACTCCTTTGTCGATTCTTTTAACCACGATCCCACCACCGGGTTCGTCAAGTCCATTGCATTCAACCAAACCAAAATCTTCACCGCTCATCAAGACGGCAAGATCAGGATCTGGAAAATCGATACCCTTTACAAAAACCACCAGCTTATCTCTACCCTCCCCACCGTTAAAGACAAGTTCCTCAATTTCATGTTGCCGAAGAACTACGTTAACGTACGGCGTCATAAGAAGAAGCTTTGGATCCAACACTGGGATACAGTTTCGGGGTTGATGGTAAATGACGCCAAGGGGTTAATGTACTCGGTTTCGTGGGACAAAAGTTTCAAGATATGGAACGTAAAGAACCAACGTTGTTTAGAGTCTGTTAAAGCTCATGAAGACGCCGTTAACACATTGGCTGTTTCCGGTAATGGAACTGTTTACACCGGCTCCGCCGATGGGTTGATTAGAATCTGGGAAATGGCGGAGAGACGGCATAGTTTAGTGGGAACCTTGGACAAGCATAAATCGACGGTGAATGCGCTTGCTTTAAACGACGAGGGATCGGTGTTGTTTTCAGGAGGGAGTGATGGTAGAATCCTGGTGTGGGAGAAACGAGATGATGAGAATGAGGTGGGATATGTGGAATCATTGTGGGATCACAAAAGGGCGATATTATGCTTGATCAACGTAGGGGAATGGTTTGTGAGCGGATCATCAGATCGGACGGTGAGGGTTTGGCAACGTGGTGGGAAAGAAGGTGGTGGGTTCCATTGTAGCATAGTTCTGGAGGGACATGAAAAACCTGTGAAGTCGTTGGTAGCAGTTGAAACAAGTGTGTTGGAGGGTGTGTTTTCCATATGCAGTGGAAGTTTAGATGGAGAAATTAGGGTTTGGGAGATCTCAATATGTTCAAACTTTAAAATTCCCATGAATTCAATAAAACTTGCTTGATTTTTCTGTATACTTTTGGTTGTATACTTACATATTATATGTATATCAAATCTTCTACTTTTTACTCATGATTTCATAGCTGAGTTAATAAATATCCCAACCTTAATTCAACTAATTTGGATCAATTAATTTTAAGGTTAAAAATACCAAAAACGTGTGGAGTGTAGGCACCATTGTTGTTGTAATAATTAAAAAAATTGTGGGTTTGAACACGATTAATAAAAACTTAGAATAAAATATTATTTAAAAAATTTTAAATTATTTTAGTAATTCTAAAGTAGAGTTATAACTTGAATAAAAATTTAAACATACTCACCACCAATAACTAATAATTAAGGTTAAAATCTCTTTTTTTCTCCAAGCTGTTTGCTTCTTATATTTTATTTTGCTTAACGGCAGTGTCAGCCTCCGAGTTGGCTATCAACTGCCTTTTTCCTCTCCCATCAACTCTTTATTTCTTTCTTCTTCTCATTCACTATATACGTCTTCTCTCTTTTTAGTTTGCAGATCTATTTTGTGAGTATCTTTGTTGTCTTCACAAGTTGTGATGGACAGATGACGATGCATGTCCTTCGCTAAAACTCCACCAACCACTAGTAGTTTTTCGTGGAAAGTGGGTGACTTTTCGTCAACTTCTTAATTTGTTTCTGTTTTGAGAGTATTTCAGAATAATAAATCATTTCACGTGTCGATTTGGACCCGTGTTGTCTTAAGTTTTATTTTTTTTTGTTTGTTTTTCCATTATTTAATAAGTGTTCAGTTTTAGAAGCTTTTATATGCTTTTGTAGCACGTTTTTTAGTCTTACTTATGCATGTAATCTTAGTTTTACAAGTGATTTTAGGGATGATTTTGTTGTTGTCCTCTCTAGTTTTGTGAATGCTCAATTCTTTTGTCGATTTTTTGCTCATCGCTCTGGACCATTCAGGGTTGATTTTCTTATCGTATTAAGTGCTTGCAATCACTCCAGATATGTCATGCTTAAGTTGTGACAAAACTAATTGTCAACGTGTCATAATTTTCTATTGATGCTAATTGCTAAAGCCTTTGTCATGTTGATGGAACTCGTCATTCACCATTTACAACGAGTGTTTGCTATTATTTCCTCTCTGAATTGTATGTTTCTATTCATTGAATGAATTAATGAATTTACCTTTAAAAAAATTAAGGTTAAAGTATTATTTTAAAATTTTTTGAATTATTTTTATTTTTATAAGTAAACTTTTTTTATTTATTAACGTAATAAAATAAAGTTATCACATGAATAGAAGTCTAAGTATATAAATAGAGATTGATTTTATCTTTTAATTATCACTTAGTTAGTGTTAGACTTATGTATCAATTAAAATTTAAGTTTAAATCTATAAATAGCATCCATTAGTAACATTTAAGAAAAATCGTCGATAAAAAGAACGGAAATTGTTAGCATTAAAAAGTTAAAAATATTCCAAAAAGAAATATTCAAATGACAATGGCACATATGTAAGATCATCTTAATTGATGATGACATTACATAATATTATGTTTTTTTAAAAAAAATTATAAGTTGTTTATTCGTTTATTCTGTGCTAAACAAGTATTCTTTTTTACCATATAAGATTTTAATAATTATTTTTAATCATCATTATTAAATGTGTTAATTAATTTAATGTAAATATCTTTCATATTTAATCAATTTAATTTCCTACTTATCATGAATCATTATTATAATTGCTTACATTTTTTATTTTAATTTAATATTATTCTAAATTTTTATATTATTTTCAACTCCTTTTTATTTATAAAATATAATTTATTTTAAATATTACTTTTATATATATATATATATATAAATTTATACCAAAAATAAATGCATATATTGAATACATATAATTTTGGGAAAATAGAAATCATGTGATTTAAGTAAATAATAGTGCAACATTTCTTTTTAACAATAAATAATACCAAAATAATGATTTTGGTTCCTTAAGAATGGTGTATTCAAAAGTTGATCCTCATGAAATATGTGTTGTTGCAAATAATATAATATGGTGTTGAAATGATTATGTCCAGTTAATTTGCACCGTCCAAAAGTGGTTAGCTGAGTTCATTATTCTAACTTATTTAATGGAAAGAGCTAAAGTGTAGCTTTGAATCCCCCCAATGTATACCCAAACATTCTTCACCTTTGCCATTATATTACTCTAATTTTTGATTTTCTAAACCATAGTCATTTTTTTAATTAAGGTTAAAATATGACTTAATCTTTCTACTTAAAAACTTTAAACTTATATTCTATTTTTTTATTTAAAAATCCCCAGTTCAGTCATTAAAATCGTGTGTATTTTTTGTTAATTTTTTTTTTACTTGGAATTTTTATTAGGTTATATCCTCATATAACGTGACATATTATTAGTAGAAAATAAACCTGTTAAATTGACAAATTTTGATAGAAACTACCGACGATGATAATAGTTGGGTTAGGATTTTTATATTGAAGAAATAGAAAGATTGAATTTTTAACTTTTAAAGTACAGAGACTGTTGATACTAGGTATCAACAAGGATAAAACAAGGAGAAGATGGTGATGGCGAAAAGGAGGCCGGTTCACCTATGACAATTGGAGAGTCGAAGTAACCAAGGAGGATGAGGGAGGAAGGAGAAGAGAAGGGAATTGTGTGTTTGTTTGCTAGGCATTCTATTATGGTTGTTGAAAGGGGAGAGGGCCTCATTCATTGTGCCTTGGGGTATTTATAAATGGAAGGTTTCTGTCCAATTATGTTACGTCATCAACAATCTCGAGATAAGGTGAACTTGTGGGGTTGTTGCATACTGGTTATCATGTACAACTCTGACATTTCCTTTCTTGAGGTAATACGAGGTTGTTAGGTCTTAGTGGTTTTCTCTTGGTGAATGTGATTCTGCTAATAGCGGGTGGCTAAGGACAAGTGCTTATGTGAAGCATGAAAGTGGTTGGTTACCCAGTGGCTAGCCAAGCGATATGAGTAGGACGATCATTCGTGAGTGTTTCCCGGTAACTTCTTGTGATGTCACATGTCCACATGTCCGGTAGAGGTATAATATAGACCAAAGCTCAAATTATATACAAGTAGAGGGAGTAATAGCACATTTTAACCTATGACTAAATATTCCAACCCAAATTAAATAATTTTAAATTAAACATATTTTGGACACTTCCTTTGGTCCACTAAACATACATAATATTGATGTTTGATTGCTTAACAGATTTTTTAATTAAACCCACTACTGAGAAACTTCACGTGGTGTAGCTTCTCTGGAATTTTTAATGGCTGACATGTGTTTTTCCAACAAATCTTTGTCGCTAGAGTGCTTTCAACCTGTCTTGGTACGAGGAAATCAAGACAAAATTGGTCATACACACACCTTTAATATTCTTACAATCAAAGCAAGTATATGTGCAATATATACAATGCTTCCTAGCTTTTCTTTTTCTTTTTAACGTATTAGTAGTGTTTAGTATGTGTTTCTTACGTTTTAGATCATTCAAAAATATAACTTTCTAAATATATATATATATATCACTCACTCACTAAATTAGAATTTAACATGTATTTTTTGGTGTTTAGAAGAAGAAGAAGAATTACCAGATCAATCTTTATTTTTTGAATTACAAATATTTAATTATATTTTTTTTGGATTTTCGAAATTTATATATATATATATTTAAGTTTATGTATATATTTAATAAAAAATTATATATATTTATGATAGAAAAACAGGTGGTGCAATCTGATTGGGTTTCTATTTTTTTAACAACCTTTGACATTTTGGATTGAGCAAAATTGACGAATCTGGGACAAAAATGTTTAGGTACTAATATGAGAAAATGGGTATAATTTCGGGGCTTAAACATGAATAAAGCCAATTATGAACAACAAAAGCTGACCAACAATGACAGCTTTCCGTCACCTTTTCGTAGCATAATATTGCATTCCAGTTAAGTGGGAACATGTGGGAGACCATTAGGCAATTGCATAGCCATATATAGGTACTATATGTATATAGGTACTTTATAGTAATTATTTGTTTAAGATTTTTGATAAAAATAATAATACTTATAACTTAAATTATTAATTTGCTTACATTTATAATTTATAAATTGTAATTATTGTTTCTGTCATAAAATATACAATTTCAGTTTACTATACGTCACTATTTTATACAATCTTTTCTCTATTCTTAAGTGTTTATTGAAATTGTATATTTTATGACAGAAACAATAATTACAATCCTGAAAAAAATCAAAATCAAATTAAAATTTTGAAATTCAGGATAAAAATACTGATGTGGCATAAAACTATTGGAAAGGGATACAGATGACATAGCGTCACTGTTTCATACGATCCTTTCCCCTTACGAATATATATATATATATTCTTTCTCTTTAGTTGCAAGTAAAATTAATAAGACAATTGATCAAAATACACTGCAAAATCAAAAAAAAGAAAAAATGGAAAGATAAATTTCTATTTCTTAAAAGCTTTTGGTTTTGGTCTCTCCGACTGGCACCAATGATGCACCACCGCTAGGGGGTATTGGAAGGTTCGGAAACTTTGATCAGCCCACCTTATGAATCCTTAAGCTCAATGGGATTGGTTAATAGCATCAAGGAATTGTGTAATCAGCATTGGACGGTGTTGGTTCAGAATGTGTGCCGCCAGGCAAATCGGGCTGCTGATTCCATGGCTAAGTTCGCGGTGGTTGGCATGATGTCCATCGGTTTGATGAACCACCGAGGAAGGTGGTTCAGGTTGTTCGAGATGAATTTTTTGGCTTCCTTTTGTAGCCCTTGTTGATGTTTCCTTGTACCTAGGGCGTTGTCCTCTTCATGTTACCAAATATATATATTTTTTATTTCAAAAATAATTTCGGGTTATTATTAAATGGATTAAATAATTTATTTTATTTTGATTTTATTTTATTTTAAAATTAAGAAATTGGACTTTATTGATTTTAATGGTTTAATTGAAAAATATGAGTAAAAATACAAATAATTTGAGGGTAATTATTTGATACAAAGTAGGAAGTTTTTATTTTATAAGTGAAATGTGATTTTTGCCACATGTCTTATTTATTAAATACAATTTAAGGACACAGAGAAAAAATCTTAATCTTGTTTGTGGAGTTAAAACTTTTCATTTCTAAAAAGAATTGTCATGTGTTAAAGAAAAACCTTTAAAAAATTTCTCTTTTTTTCTCCAAGCCGTTTACTTCTTATCTTTTGTTTTGCTCAATGACAGTACTAGCCTCCAAGTTGGCTATCGCCCGCCTTTTTTCTCTCCCATCAACCCTTTCTTTCTTTCTTTATCAACCCTTTCTTTCTTTCTTTCTTCTTCTCATTTACCACATGTCTTCTCTCTTTTCATTTTGCAGATCTATTTTGTGAGTATCTTTGTTGTTTTCACAAGTTGTGATGGACAAATGACGGTGCTTGTCGTTCGCTAAAACTCCACCGACCACCAGTAGTTTTTCTTGGAAAGTGTATGACTCTTCGTCAACTTCTTAATTTGTTTTTGTTTTGAGAGTATTTCAGAATAATAAATGATTTCACGTGTCGATTTGGACCAGTGTTGTCTTAAGTTTTATATGTTTTTTGTTTGTTTTTCTATTGTTAAATAAGTCTTCAGTTTTAGAAGTTTTTTTTTTGTTCTTGTAGCACGTTTTTTAGTCTTACTTATGCATGTAATCTTAGTTTTACAAGTGATTTTAGGGATGATTTTGTTGCCATCATCTCTAGTTTGGTGAATGCTCAATTCTTTTGTCAATTTTTGCTCACTGCTTTGGACCATCCAAGACTGATTTTCTTATCATATTAAGTGCTTGTAATCATTCCAGATATTTTAATATGAATATAAAAAATTATTTATTATAATTTGTTGTTAATATTTTAATATATAAAAAATAAATTTTAAATATTTTTAAGCATTTAACCAGAGAAGGGAAAGTATCATGTGTTGAAGGGTGAAAACGTAATTAAGTTGTTAAAAGTACTTTTGGAAGAGAAAAATTAAAAAAATTTAACTTCTCCGTTTAAGAAAAAATGCTTTTGAAAATTCAAAAATTTAATTCAAAAATTTCTTGTTTACATTTCTTTTACTTCAAAAATACTTTCATGTCAAAAGTGCTTCTAAATAACACTACAAACATAGCCTAAATGTAACTCAATCCATCCAATTGATAGGTCTAACTTTGCGCGCTATAATACATGACTTATGGTATTTCTACCCAAATATTATAAAGGTAAAATTCAGGTATTAGACCCTGTAGTTTGTATAAATTGTGAATTTAGTATATGTATATTAATTTAGTCATTTTCAGTCCCTATACTTTTAGAATTTAAAAATTTTAGTTCTAACCAAATGATAACTATTAAATTCATTAAATTAAGTTTTGTTATTTTTAAAGTTTGATATGTCAAACATATTATCAAATGTGTAATGCTATGTCTGTTTGTAATTTTTCACATATTACTCACAAAAATCAATTAATAGATTCAACAATTGTTGTTTGCATTAAGACAAAAATTTTGAAATCCAAAAAATATAGCCACCGAGAATGATCCAATTGGTGGACGTGAACTAAACCTATAACTTTGCGCATAATATTGGACTAATAACATAATTTAACTAAACATATTTAATTGTTACCATTGGGTTAGGATTAAACTTTTCAAATTCTAAAAGTAAAGGGACCAAAACACTCCTATTCTATCACTCAATTCATATAATTAATCTCATTATATGTTCTTATCATATCGACTCATTTTTTATATAATACCTAAAACTATCCATAATCCCTCCCCAATCTTTAAATAGGAAGATAATTCGCTTTATTGCACTCGAACTCACGTACTCCTGCACTAGTAACAATGCCAATCAAGCTAAGACTCAATCCGCTTGCTTTGAATTAGTATGGAAGATTTGATTGATGATTGAATGGCCATTGGCCAGTTTTGAGTTTTACAAACAAAAACTGTCCCTTCCTTTTACAATTATAAGCATGAAATTAAGGAGATTAAAGGCTTAATTTTCTGGAAACTGGCCGGCTTTGTGGCGACATAAAACTGTGTTAAAGTCACAAATTCTCTTTAACTATATGTTTTATAAAGGTCAAATCTTGCTATTAGACCTTGTACTTTGCGTAAGTTATAGATTTAGTACCTCTACTTTAATTTGGTCATTTTCGGTCCTTTTAAAATTTGAAAAGTTTAATCCTAACCCAATAGTAACAATTAAATATGTTTAGTTTAATTATGTCATTAGTCCTATATTATATGTGTAAGGATACTGAATTTTCTTAATTCATTATTTTTTTTTTTGAAGATTTCGATAAATAAATAAATTTGGGTAGGATAACATAGATATTAGGAAATGTAAAGCAAGAAACAGGATCATGTGGCAATGATCCATTGGGTGAGTGTAAGGACTAAAGCAACCAATAATTAGTCCCAATTTTAAAAGCTATCTCTCTATTTATGAAATGTTACATTAATTAAATATTTTATTTTACGCTATTTTCAATGGTCAATTACTTGTTATAATATTTATTTATTTATTTGTCTGGATTGTTGACTTTTGTGTTCTCCCTAAATATTCCTCTCTCCGGTTGACCCGACCTCATCCTTATCATACAACATCCTCATTGCATGCATTTGGATTTTTTATTTTACAAAACTTAACTTTCTTATTTGATTCTCTGTTTTATTTATACAACACAGGAACTCTGTGCAACACCTAGATCAAATTTTATAATCATTTTAAAATATATTTTTTTACCAAAATATTTATATATTTTTATATTTTTCTTTGAATTTTTAGAATTAAGATAAAATTGAGATTATTTGAAAATTTTGAGGGTTAATTTTTTTTATAAAAGGACTAAATCGATATAATATTGAAAAGTTGATGACTAAATTTATTATTATACCGATTTTTAACTGTCACGTTGTTTTAATGGGTGACCAATTTGAAAAAAAAAAATTATAATTGGGTGAAATTTATGTAGGCTCTCCAGTTATTGAAGCTGAAACTTTTTCTAGGAGAGGATGAAATTTCATGCTGATGGCAATGAAAATAATCGAGTTTTTGTGTAAGGGTGAGGATGACGGGAAAATTAGGAAAAAAAAAATTTGGGCGAAACTAAATTATATATTTTTAATCTTTATAATTTTTAAAAGAGTAAATTAAAATTTTATTATTTTTTAAAGGTCAAAGTATAATTTTATAATAAAATGTTATAAATTTTAAAGGATCAAAAGTGAGATTTTTTTATTTAAGGAGGTCAAGGCCCTTGCCATGTCTTCGATACCACTCCTGATCCATTTGTAGGCGGGATTAATTTGATTGAATCATCAATAACATAAGGACATAAAACATGTACTAGATCTATATTATATATCAAGCATTTGGGTGAGTTGATGTCACAGATTAATCGAGTACAAATTTAATTAAATAATGATAAAAAAATACTCATACTTTATAAGATAAATTGTATTATTTCAAAAGTTGTTTTTGTCCTTCTATATTTTTATATTAAAAAAAAAAAAAAAAAAACACATATAATAAAATTTAAACACAAATCTATATAATATTAAACATCTTTATTTTACCGTTGAATCAAAATCCATTTATTATTTATATCAATTTTTTAAATATTTATTATATAATTTTATTGTTCACCCTGTGTCCTAAATAACATTGTTGGTTTAGAGGCATGAAAGAGAAAGTGGGTCCAAAGGCAACCATTTAACGTAGGCCTGCAATGCTCAAACGGAGCACAATGGGATATCCACTACCGACTCATCAATGAGCCTTTTTGCAAACTACAAATCCACAAATGCTTCAAATTTGGGCTCAAACCAAATTTACTTGCATGTACGATGTAGAATTGCTATATATATAACATAAACAACCGAGTCGGGTTGCATTTGATCCATCTATTTAAATTGGGTTATTTTGATTTTGAGTTACTTTGGATTGAGTTTATTTTAAGGTTCAATCATTTTAAATTTGGAATTTTTTTTTAAAAAGATAACTTTATCCTTTATTAATTAATTATTATTCTATTTTTTATCTTCAATATTTATTTTTAATAATTTTTATTAAAAATAACAAAAACTTAATTAGGCATAAAAATATTTTTAATTATTATTAAATTATATTATAAATTGTATTTGTCGAAACCATTTTTTTCGGTTTGGAAAACGGGGTCGACTTTAGAAATGAAAATAGAGTCGCCACCGACCTTTTTCGAGGTGTGATCGGATCACCTTGAAATTGATCATTTTAATAAAACTTTGATTTATTAAAACAAATTTTGGTCTACGAAACTCGAGAAAACGGGTTCGGGAGTCGGTTACGTACGAGGAAGGGTTAGCACTCTCGTAGCGCCCAAATTTGGTACCTAATTGATTATTTAATGTCTTAATGCCGAAAATTTGAAAAGATTCTAGATTACAATCCGTTTGCTTTAAAAAAAACTTGAATAGATTAAAAAAGGATGCTGAGACCCACTTATTTCGAAGGAGTAAAATATCATACCCAGTGAGTTAGGATACAACATTCTGGATCCTCGAAATTAAGCTTGTCTTTTGACCTTTAAAACCCGTACATTTAAAATTAAGAGGGATATTCGGCTATTTGGGTCAAACGAAAAATCGGAACCCGGTAAGTTAGGCCACAATTTCTCAAAATTCTCGAATACGGAATGTAGAGGCCCATTTTTGCCCGGGCTGGAATAAACCAAAATAAAAAAAACAAAGCTTTTAAACAGTCTAAATACAAGCCCATTAACAGCAACCCAATACCTTAAAACTCACTTAGCCCAACAGACAAACTAAACCCAATTACACATTTAGCCCAAATACTAAAAACTGACCCAACAAATTCTACACCTAAAAGGCCCACCGCCTAGGCAAGTTTGATAAATCCTAGGGTTCTTTGAAACCCTAGGCGCCTACAAAACCCTTCTCCATCACGCCATGCAAGCCCCAAAAACAATGCCTCTTCTTCGCGCTTGCGCGCGCAAATCAGCTCTCATCCAAATTTCAATCATGCGCTTGAATGTCGTCCCATCGCGGATCCGCGTCAATCACTGCAAAAAGGAAGGAAAATCGACAACAAATATAGCAATATTTTTGTTTCCTTTTTCATTTTGATTCAAAGGCTATAAAAGCCTAACAAAGAATCTATAATGGGGGAGACAGAGATACAGAGATACAGAGATACAAAAAACAAGAAGAACAAAAAATTTACAGAATACAAAATATATTTTTTAGAGGTGATTCTGATTCGGTTTTTATCTTCTTATTTTTTCTCTTTCAATGCGTGCATGTTCTACGAATAAACAAAAAATATAAAAAGAGTAAGGAGTTTTACCTTCGCACCAGTGAGAGACAAGCGTACGTGCGTGCACGTGCTCACACGATCAGACGGCGAGGTCAAACGAGAGAGCGAGAGGATTTCAGAGTTTTTTTTCAAAGTTTTTTTTAAAATAGATTTTAGAATGATTTTTTTTATTAAAACTGATTTATATAATAAGTATGGAACGACGCCGTTTGAGGGGTATAGGGTCTGCGTGTCAACCCGGTTTGTGACCCGGATCCGCGCTTTTCTACTTTAAATGGTTTTATTACGATTTTAGTCCCCCAGCATTTTCTGTTTTTCTAATACAGCTTATTTTTGTTTTCAATTTCGCCCCATATTTTTACTTTCGTTCCAATTTAATCCCTATTTTTTTTAAAATCTTTTTATTTTTTATTCCATTTTAAATTATTTTAATATTGTAATAAAATTATTTTGTTATATTAAATATTCTGTATTATTTCCATTATTATTTATATTAATTTGTATATAGTATAAAATTCATATATATATAGTTTTTATAAATATTAATTTCATATATATGTAATTATTATTATTTATACCTATATTATATAAATTAGCGTATTATTATTTATATTATATATTTCTAATTATTATTATTTTATTATTTTATTTTAATTATTTTTATTTTTACAAAGTTATTTTAGTATTTATATATATTAGTTATTATATTATATTTTAAAATTTTATACATTATATATATATAATTTTATTTATTTATTTATTATTTAATCTTGCATAAAAATTTTCGTATTTATTTAGTAATTTTCTTTTTATTTTGATATTTATTGTCTATGTATACATCTTATTTGTCCATACTCTCTTATTTATTTATTTATGCTTGCCATTATGTAGTTATTTTTATTAGTTATTTTTCTACATTATTATAAATATGAAATGTTAGTATGCCTTAATTGCTTTTGATATTTATGTTTGATTGTATAAATTTGATATTGTCACATAAATCGTTGTTTAAAATAAAAAATACATTTTTACAAAATTAATATTTTATTTAAAGGTTTTTAAAATAAGGCAATGTTTTGGTATTTAGAAATTCGGGAAATAATGCATAATCGTGCTGGGTGTCGATTTTTCGTTTGGCTAAATAACTAAATATCCTTTTAACATGTTTTATAAAATTATGAGATGATCTTAGTGACGAGGGTTTAAAAATGTCATGTCCAATCGTGCTGGGTGTGATGTTTATATTCTTTCGGATCGAAGAAATCTCAAATTTTAAATCAAAATTGCTCAAAGTTTTATAAAATTATGAGATGATTTTAGTGACGAGGGTTTAAAAATGTCATGTCCAATCGTGCTGGATGTGATGTTTATATTCTTTCGGATCGAATAAATCTCAAATTTTAAATCAAAATTTCTCAAAGTTTTATAAATTATGAGACTATCTTAGTTACGAGGGTTTAAAAAACATCGTGTCCAATCGTGCTGGATATGATGTTTATAATCTTTCGTATCGAGGAACTCTCATATTTAAAATCAAATTGTTCGAAGTCTTTTGGAAATCATATTTTTAAATGCTTTTAAATTTCAAATATTTGGACATAATTTTATCGATTAGGTACCAATTTTTGGGTGTTATGAGGGTGCTAACCCTTCCTCATACGTAACCGACTCCCGAACCCATTTTCTTATTTTTCGTGGACTAAAAAAATCAAATGTTTTAAAATAAAACGTTTTACAAGGTGATCCAATCACACCTAAGTAAAAAGGGATTGGTGGCGACTCCCATTTTGTTTTTAAAGTCGATCCCCGTTTTTAAACCCGATTTTAAAAAATGGTTTCGACAGCTTGGCGACTCCGCTGGGGAAAATAAGAGAGTCAAGCCGTAAAATTGATAGTTTTAAAAAATCTGGTTTAAAAATTATGATCCTTATGTCTGAGTTTAAAAAATCTGGTTTAAAAATTATGATCCTTTTTATTTGCATGCGGTTCTATTTGAATAAAATATATCTGCATTGCATTGCATGACCGTTGTGGTCACACCCTTAAGTGGGAGCGAGAAGCTACTCCTTCGTGAGGTTTTCACCTCCGTGCAGGATAGTGAACCGCTTTCGGAATACATCCGTACCTATGTCTTCGTGAGGTTTTCATCTCCGTGCAGCCATAGAGAAATGTATTCCCCTGAACTGAACTCGGTCCGTATGAGCCTATAATGGGTGAGGATCGAAGAATCTGCTGGTTCAGGTACCTCAACTTTAGATCGAAACCGCATATAGTAAACCCTAAGAACCCACCTTAGGTAGATCTATGCCGAACTTTAGTAGTTACCCAGATAGGTGTGCGTTATTTCATTTGCCTTGTATTTTATTCTGTGGTACTAACTCGTTGTATTTCATTTTTTGTGCATATCATACTTTAAGAGGTATCGATTCACGGTCAGTTTCTAAGTTAGAAAGCTGGTTATGGAGAACGAATTCCTTGATAAAGTGGAAGACAATGCAATCGTTCATATGTAGCAAAGGCAGTTAAAGAAAGAGGGCTATGGATTCGTTTGAGCAAGAGGGAAATAGGGCAGCACTAGAATCCCTGTCTCCTCAGCCACTTGTGCCTCTTGATGTTGTTCCGATCAAAACAGAATCGAATGCGAAGAAGATTGTACGACACTCTATGGCAAGGCGTGGTGTTGGAACTAATAAGTAGAAGGTAACTATACTCACCAATCACTTCAAAGAGAGTATGAGAAGTACAGATGGGCACTTCTACCATTACAGCATTTCTCTTTCATATGAAGATGGTCGTCCAGTTGATAGCAAGGGTGTTGGAAGAAAAGTGATAGAGAGGGTGCAAGAAGACCTATGGCAATGAATTGGTTGGAAAAGACTTTGCTTATGATGGGGAGAAAAGTTTGTTTACTGTTGGTGCTCTTCCAAATAATAAGCATGAATTTAAAGTCAAATCGGAACAAGATCGAGGACAGGATTGAAGAGTTAGAATCGGTATTGCATAACTGTGAGTTCCGGATCGAGTTTCTTGAAACAAATAAAGGGCATTGGAAGGAAGAACTTCACCATTCTCACGATCGAGTCAGAAGTCAGAATTATCTCACGGGTGAAGCAATAGTCCAGATTCGACTTGGGTAATATAGGCGGATACATTGAGCACGAAGTATGAGCTACGGTCAGATCGTGGTCAAGAGTTGGCTTTGTTGTAGGAAAGTCAGAACACTGGGACTTAGGGCGAAAGCATAAAGTAGTCCGTTTTATGTGAAGGATTTTATTTTCTAATAAAGTTTTCTAAAATGAAGTTGATCAGAATCGATACCTCTTTGCATTCATGCATTCACATTACATGGCATCATTTGCATTAGACTTTTATAAAAGGACCCTAATTAGGTAAAAATATTTCAGTTAACCTGGAAAACATGGAGCAAAGGTTGGAAAGAATAGAGCAAATGCAAATACAGATGCAGGGGCAATTGACCGAGATCCAACAAGAACTGCGGGAATTCTAAAGGAATATGATAGGCCAGCTAGCCCAGTTACTAGCCAAAGGATTTGGAAAAAGAAGTGGCTCAGTGGACAATAGTGAGGATGATGAGGAAGACATCGTTTATTCTCCAATAGGTATCCCGACTCAACCAGACACGCATCTGCATAGGGAACCCGTCATTATTGGACCCCGAGGTCATACTTCGGCCCTATTGAATTCTCCAATGGGTTCAGGTTTTAACCCGAGTGATGATCAAGCCAAACCGGTTGCTTTGGTAGAAACAAAGGAATGAGGAGAATGGACCTCAAAAGCCCTGAAGAAGAAGGAAAAGAAAACGAATAATACCGGTAGGTATAACAAGAGCCATTCAGAACCGATTACAGTAAACCAACCAAGGATGGTAGTTACCAGCAATCAGGTTTCCCCAAGGCAAAGCTCTGAAAGGCTCCAATTTACGCCAATCCCCATGACGTATAAGGAGCTATATCAAAGTTTGTTTGACGCACACATGGTGTCTCCATTTTATCTAAAACCGTTGCAGCCTCCATTCCCAAAATGGTATAATAAGAACGCTCAGTGTGACTACCATGCGGGAATAATGAATGGGACATTCGATTGAAAATTGTACTACGTTTAAAAAGTTGGTCGAAAGGTTTCTTAAAATGGGAGTTGTGAAGTTCGACGATCCATCAAAACCTGATCACTTTAATGAGGTAGTTAATACGGTAATTGAAGGAGGAGACAAGAAAGTTGCTATTCCTTGAAGAAATCAAAGAGGGAATCAGAGAACAAAGTTTCCAAACCCTTGTGTTCTTGGGAGTGTTTTGAATAATGAGATTGTGGAAGAAATCCCTGTACTTTTAGGGCTAATTTAGAGTAATGTCCAAAACATGCTTGTTGTCTTGAGCCTAGAGGCAACAAGAACCTTTTTATGAAATAGGCTTATGTTCAAAATTTTATTTTAATAAAATGCATCTTTTTTAGTACATATTATTTTATTCTTTCTATTTTATACTGTACATTCTTTTGTTTTTAAGAATATTCTTTCATTCTTTACTCATGATTATACCAATAATCATCCTTAGAGTCATGTATTCTTTGGATTTCTTGCCTTCGTACCTAGGTACCCAGATATCAACGACGTGAGCGACGTTGTTATTGACTCTCTTTTTAAATGAGATATGGGTCTAGGGGATCTAAGGACTTCGAAGATGATAGAGATTGTAACCTACCTTTTGATTTGTTAAAGATGGTAGAACAAGATGAAAAGACAGACCTTACTCTACAAAGGGTCATTGGATATTATGAGCCTAGGGAAAAGGTGAAGATCGAAGCCTAGCTCACCACAAAAATAAGGCAAGACATCATTGAGTTGTTTTCGCACAATTATATCAGGACATGCCTTGCCTAATAAGAAGCAGGCTAAACAAAGAGGATCGGGCACTGTTGATTCACCATGGAAGGGGATTGCATCAGTCATACTGCAAATACAAAATTAAAGAAGACAAGATTCATATGCCTACTCCAGTTCTTCACAAATTTTCCATAAGTGGGGCATGGATGTGATGGGGCCAAAAGCTTTTAGTCAATATTGACTCATCAGGCATAGTTATCGTTTACTTCACTAAGAGGGTGGAAGTAGCTTCATATGCCAACATTGTAAAGTCGACAGTCATCAAATTTTAAAAAAAAAAGAAGAAGAAGAATAAAGGAAAGGATCAAATGCCAGCACAGAATGCATAACTGTACAAAGTCAAAGTTTACAGTTTGTCCAAAGATCAGGTAGTATATCACTGTACAGCAAAAGTTGCCAAAAGAAAAAGAAAAAGAAAAAAAACAACAAAAACTATGAAATGTGACTTAGACTTGTAAGGATTGGCATAAGGGGCTACTATTTACCCTCTGTCTTATTGAACGTGGGCCAAAACCCTCGCTGGGGCAACATCTTACCCATTGGTTTATGGAATTGAAGCATTTTGCCAATGGAACCTAGTTGAAGAAAATCCATCATGATCAGATGATGCAAGCTTATGACATAGAGGTTCATCCTAGAGAACTCCACGAGGGAACCTGATGTTGAAAAGACCTTTCTTCTATAAAACAATTTTAAAGGAAAGCAAATGCCAAACTAGAAAGGACTTTATGTTGTAAAGAAGACCTGTTCTAGAGGAACTTTAATATTGACCGAGATAGATGGCGAAAACTTGCCCAATCTGACGAATTCAGGTTCAGTCAAGAAGGATTTTACCTGAAAGGGAAAAAGGCCAAGGTGAAAACCCGCAAAGGGCGCATTGAGTCCAAATTCAAATTCAAATTAAAAAAAAAAACAAAACAAAACAAAAAAAAAGTAAAATAAAAAGAAAAAGGAGAGGCTAAGGCGAAAACCCGCAAAGGGCGCTTTGAGACCAAAGGGGATTTGAGTTGAAAACCCGAAAAGGGCGGCTCAAATTTTGACCAAAAAGTGGGGAATACAGTAGTCTTGCTACATCTGAAGTAACAAAGAGGAAGTATGCTACGTCTTAGGGCATCGACAAAGTACTCCGGATCCCCTAAACACATATTGAGTTTAAAATGGTCCTCAAGAAATCGGAACAGAGAAGCTCAGACTGCGATATCTGGGGCACCTAGTTTCCTATCTTACCCATTTTAAATTTTCTATCTTTGATTACTTTATTCTTTTCAGAGAAACACCCAAATCAATGTTCTTTTATAGCCTTCGCTATCTTTGTTTACTTTAATCTTTTTAAGATATACCAATCAATTTTCATTTATTGCCTTGGTTATATTTGATTAGCTTATTTGCTTCGAGCTATACTCCTGATTAATTTCTTTCATGTTCATTATTGTGATCTTTTTCAAGCATTTTATTGAAATAACAATTTATGGACTAATAACACTTTCATAAAAGGAGTTTCGCATATTACTCTAGAAGCTTCTAAATAATATGAGGAATCTGAAGCATGACTATTGTTCAAGAACTCACTAAGCCTAAGGGCTGGAAACATTGAAGAATGATTATCTCTTCAAATTTTTATTGGATAAGACAATTTCGTTGGTGATACCACATCGGCAAATAACGAACAAAGACAATCCAAGTGTAAAGGGGATTATTGTCGGGATACCCTGCATTCATATAACTGATTGTTACACTCAGGGAATAGTGTAACAAATCAAATTGATTGAAAGTGATACAAGTTCTGTACCTCTGAGTGGTAACAGAAAAATGGAAGAAACTAAATGTAACACCCCAAACCCGGTCTATGCGTATAGACAAGATTTGGTTTGTCACACCAATCATTCATTCGTTTATTTTCATAGGGTTAAGATAAAATAGTGCTACAAAACTTTTTGTTATAAAACCAATGTTCTTAAGAAAACTTAACAAATTTGAGATAAAACCATATTAAGAGTTTAGAAATAAAATTTAAATCATCCACACAATAAAACCATAAAACATAATAAGAGGCCTTATTACATCAACCCAATAATAGCAATTAAAATAAAAACTTAAATAAAGTCATAGTTTATTAAAAACCCAAGTTTGTAGTATGGCCTCCACCAAGTCATCTCCGGCCCAAGTCCACGTCAATTTCCATTACCTGAAATGGTTAATAAAATTTGGGTGAGTTACAAAGAACTCAGTGTGCAACTCACTTACCACCATTTTTAGGCCGGATCGTCAAGATATCATCTTTGGGCTTGAGCCCATTAACGATTTCAACCATACATTGTAAAGTAACATAATTTAAAGAAAAGAATGCATGAAATATGAATTTCCCAAACCAACCTAGTATCCATCCGCTAACACCCCGTACCAACCAACACACTGTGGGGATCAAGTCAACCCACCCCGCCAAACACACCAATCATGGGCTTAAAGCCCTTAAATAATTTTGTAGTGCACTCATCAACTAGATTGTGACATTGTCACCGAACTAGAGGCATTTAGCCGAATTTGTGGCAGAGCCACCGAACTAGAGGCAAAGAGCCATATTGTGGCAGAGCCACCGAACTAGAGGCAATGAGCCATATTTGTGGCAACTGGCCATTCTTCTCTTCATATAACCCACCCCATGCAATCATGCGTATTAACAAATATAATCATATAACATTTCCATTAATCCATATCATCGGTGGGCTTATCAATTAACCCTTCATTAGGCTCATATATAAACAATTTATCAACTAGCCCATTTAGTAGTTTAGTGACTTTGGCCCATTTTAGCCCAATTTATCGAAACAAAGTATTTTCACCCATTTTATCGAACTAGAGTTTTATCGGCCCATTTTATCGAACTAGAGTTTTATCGCCCATTTTATCGAACTAGAGTTTTATCGCCCATTTTATCGAACTAGAGTATTATCGCCCATTTTATCGAACTAGAGTATTATCGGCCCATTTTATCGAACTAGAGTTTTATCGCCCATTTTATCGAACTAGAGTATTATCGGATTTTATTCTCTCGGTTTTAACTGTTTTCATGCATTCACTCAAAAATATGAGTTACTACGTATTTTTTCCCGTTTTTACTATTTTACGATTTTATCACGTAACTTACAACTTGATGTCCAACCCAAAAATGAGTGTGAAGTTACACACTGGTTATGGAGAGAACTAAACTTTCCCGCTCTTCAACACCTATACGTATTGTGTTAATTAAAACACTATAATCTATAATAAAACCGATCTAACTATAGCGATCTAGAAATTTACCCTCGGATTTTCGTAAGACTTCTACTTGCGATTTCTCTCCGATTGATGGTTTGCTAACCGAATCGAATCCACGAACAAATAATGGTTCGGAGTACGAACGACTTCGAGCAGTTGATTTTCCTCGGTTGAACGTCCACAACCCGGTGGGAAATCCTTGATTGCTTAAACGGTCCTTTGCTTGTACTTAGGGGAATAATGAACCTCCCTTCTTCCGAAGGCTAAACACCGCCTCTTTTCTTCCCTATTTTGAATGTCTTCAAAGACAAGGATCGTTAATCCAATCTAAGATAAATTTTCAAATAATACCAAGGTTTAAAGATATGATTTCCTTACCACAAAAATCGATTCCAACGATTTGTGTCACCCACGACTTCTTGATTCCAACTTCCGTTATCGCACTAAAGTTTAACAAAATAAACGTTAATAAAATGAACGTTTATTTTGATCTAATAAAGCCTTCAAACCAACATTAATATTCGCACTAACCACTAATAACTAATCAAAACGAAAAGAACTCTTACCTATAATCCACGTCGAAAGAAAAGATTCGAGAATAGAATGGATTTAAGAAGGATTCGGCTATATGAGATTAAGAAGAGAAGAAAATAATTTGACTTAAGAACACCTTAATATTCGCCATGAGAGTGTAGGTAAGGAGAATTTCGATTGAAAAGAATAAAATTAGAGAAAGATGGTGATGATGTTGCTTGATTTCAAAGTGAATAGAAGGAAAAGAATGAAAGAGATGAGCTTTAAGATAGGTGCATATTCGGCTATGGTAGAGAGAAAAGAAAAAAGAATAAAATGGTCTCTTTAGGTTTTGGTAAAATCGGCACAAAGAGAAAACACAAAATTGGCACAAAGTGTAAAACAAAATGACCAAATGGTCATAAGAAACTAGGCTTACCAAGTGCACAAATTCGGCCAAAGGGAGAGAGTTTGAGAAAATTTGCAAAACTTGCACAAAACAAAAATGACCAAAAACTAAAACTAAAACTCTAGCCAAAACTATCACCAAAATTTGGCTCCCCCCTATAGCCATATTGCCGTCCAAGTACATGGTCTAATGACCAAGATATTGTTTCCAAAAATTCTTCCTTGATTCATGCCTCATATCTTCTCACCTTTCCTTATTTTCTTGATACCCTTCCTTAAATTCAAATTTTCCTTATTCCTTTGATATTCTAACCAAAAATAACAAGTCAACACCTTCCATATATGCTCTTGGCCGACACTTGCTATATTGGTGCATAAAAATTCAAAATAAAATTCACCTAGATGCTAAACATGGGATTCGAACCTTCAACCTCATGCACAAGCTCATGCGCCATCACCACTTGTCCAATAATTCATCTTATGCCTCACTTTGACACTTAAATTAATTTATGTGTCAAAGTCACTTAATCCACTTCCATAAACAATTACTTAAAATTAATAATATTCCTTCTAAAAAAAAATTTTAAAACCTTCTTCAGGACTATACTAACCACGAAAATAAATCGAGAAATTTTACTTTCTAGAATAATTACTCAAAGCACACATAGAAAATAAATTACTCAAATTTTCAGGGGTGTTACAACTCTACCCCTAAAAGAAAATTTCGTCCTCGAAATTTACTCCGGGCTGAAAAAGGTGAGGGTATTGTTGCCGAATTGCATCCTCGAGCTCCCACGTAGCTTCCTCCACTCCGTGGTTACGCCACAACACTTTGACCAACGGCACAGTCTTCTTTCTTAGCACCTTCACGTCTCGGTCTAAGATTTCCACCGGTTCCTCCTCAAAAGACAAATCCAAATTCAACTCCACTTCTTCTACCGCACTATGTGCGAAGGATCCGATCTATAGCGCCTCAACATGGACACATGAAAAACATTATGAATTTGACTCAATTCCGAGGTAACTCAATTTGATAGGCCACTGGACCAACTCGTTTCACCACACGATATGGTCCAATGTATCTAGGACTCAACTTGCCCTTCTTCCCGAATCAATATCTTCTTCCAAGGTGAGACCTTCAGAAGACTTGATCTCCTACGGCATACTCGATATCCTTACGCTTGGATCCGCATACGACTTCTCGTCTATCCGGCTTCCTTTAACCGTGCCCGAATAACTTTCACTTTTTCTTCCGCTTTGTAAATCATCTCGTGTCCTAACAATCGCCGATCACCCAACTCACCAACAAATAGGAGAACGACACCTACGACCATACAATGCCTCGTAGGGTGCCATCTGAATGCTAGACTCGTAGTCGTTTGTTGTACGCAAATTCCGCTTAACGGTAGAAAATCCTCCCAACTACCTTTGAAGTCGATTACACATCCCCTTAACATGTCTTCCAGAATCTGAATCACTCTCTCCGATCGACCATCGATCGAGGATGAAAAGCCGTACTAAAATTAAGCTTTGTACCCAAGGCTTCATGCAAAGCTTTCCAAAATCGAGATGTAAACCTAGGATCCCTATCCGATATAATCGATACAGTACCCCATGCAACCTCACGATTTCGGATACATACAACCGCCAACTTCGCAACGAGTAGTCCGTGCGCGACTTTGGTAGAAAATGAGCGATCTTCGTCGACGATCAACAATTACCCAAATGAATTTTTCTTAGTAGGTGTTAAAGGTAACCCACTAACAAAATCCATTGATATCCGCTCCCATTTCCAAAGAGGAATCTTAATCGGTTGCAAAAGACTGACGGCAATTGATGCTCCGCTTTCACTTGGCGACAAGTTAAGCATTTTCCCACAAATTCTAAAATCTCACGTTTCAACCTGTGCCACCAATACTTCTCACGAAGATCCCGATACATCTTATTTCCTCCGGGTGCATAGCATAAGGGCTACTATGCGCCTCCTCAAAATCATTTGCCTCGGATCTGAATCCTTAGGCATACATACCCTTCCACGAAAACACAATACACCTTCGAATTTATTCCAAAATCCTCAATTTCACCATTTTCCACTTGTTTGAAATAAAAGTCTCAACTTCTCATCTAAAATCTGTTTTTCCTTGATTTGATCCAACCACGAGGTTTCACTTGAAGTTCCGCTACCAAACTACCATCCTCATACAAACTCAAATGGGCAACCATAGCTCTCAAATCGAGATACCACCTTACGACTTAATGCATCCGCCACCACATTAGCCTTTCGAGATGATACTCAATTGAGAAATCATAGTCCTTTAACAGCTCCACCCATCTTCGTTGTCTCAAGTTTAACTCCTTCGAGTAAGAAGATACTTAAGGCTCTTGTGGTCCGTATAGATGATAGACTTTTCACCATAGAGGTAATGCCTCCAAATCTTTAAGGCAAACACCACTGCTTTGCTAACTCCAAATCATGAGTAGGGTAGTTCACTTCGTGCGGTCTCAATTGACGAGAGCGTAAGCTACAACTTTCCCACTTTGCATCAATACGCAGCCTAAAACCCGTATGTGACGCATCACAATAAATCGTAAACTCCTTCCCACCTCGGGTTGAATCAATACCGCGCTTCAGTTAAAACCTTCTTCACCGCTCGAAACTTTCTTGCTTTGCTTATCACCCATAAAAACGACACTCCCTTCCGCAAAAAGCTTAGTTAGAGGTGCGACAATCAATGAGAACCCCTCAACAAAGCGTCTATAATAACCACCAAACCCAAGAAACTCCGAATCTCGACTACCGATTTCGTGGTTTCCAATCCAATACCGCCTCAATCTTTCGAGGATCCACCCTTATTCCTTCCGTGATACCACATGACCCAAGAAAGTCACTTCTTAAACCAAAAAATTCACATTTACCGAATTTGGCATACAATCGATTATCTCAAGCACTTGCAATACAATCCGCAAATGCGAGTCATGTTCTTCTTCGCTCCTCGAATAAACCAGAATGTCATCTATGAATACCACCACAAACCGATCTAAGAATGGTTGAAAGACCCGGTTCATCATATCCATAAATGCACTGGTGCATTGGTCAACCCAAACGGCATCACTAAAAACTCATAGTGTCCGTGAAGCGGGTTCGAACGCATTTGTCTTGTGAATATCCGCTTCTTTCACCTTAAGCCGGTGGTAACCCGACCTTAAATCAATCTTGGAGAAAAGAAGCTCCCTTCAATTGATCAAACAGTCGTCAATCCTCGGCAGAGGTACCGATTCTTGATCGTCGACTTATTCAATTGCCTATAGTCAATACACATACGCATTGACCCATCCTTCTTCTTAACAAACAAAACCTGGTGCTCCCCACGGACACACACTCGGTCGAATAAAACCCCGATCTAGCGGTTCTTGAATTTGGGCTTTAAGCTCAGACAACTCCTTCGGTGCCATTCTATAAGGAGCAATGGACACTGGAGCGATTCCGAGCAAAAGCTCAATACCAAATTCCACTTCCGATCTGAGGTACACCAGGAAGTTCTTCAGAAAAACATCCGAAAATTCCTTCACCGTTCTCACATCTTCCATCGCGACTCTTTGGCATCTAAAGCACTAATAAATGCTAAAAATGCTCCATATCCTTTTCGTACCAACTTCTCCGCTTTTAACGCAGAAATCACGTTTGTCAAGAAATTTCTCCGCTCGCCTATCATAACTATCTCCTTATCCTCCGCAGATTCTTATCAACATCCGCTTTTGGCCACATACCCAATTGCGCCCGGTCTTTGAACCAACCAATCCATGCCCGAATGATATCGAATTCGCCAAAAGCGCTTCCATCAAATTTGCCAGAATGTTTCTCCTTGAATTACTAAGGGCACGCGTCTCTAAACAATTTATTAACCAACACCGACCGTCTAAAGGGACTAATCACCCTCATCTCTTTATCGGAAATTTGAGTCTAATTTCAAGTTTCCGATTATGGTGCTAGCAATGTACGAATGAGTAGAACCAATATCTATCAAGGCAATAACGGGTACATCGAAATGAAGAAGAAGTGCGCAGTTATCACATCGTGCATTGCCATCCTCACGACGTCCGACCGCATACACCAATCCCGGTGTCTTGCATCCGCGTTGCCCCTAGGACCATTGCCTCGACCATTTGCACCTTGACCACGCCCACCCATTACCACCACGACCTGGTCCCCGACCTCTCGGTGGTTGCTGAACTCCTCTTGCCGGTGGTACATCAGTAGCACGAACTTCTTGAGTTGTATCCATACGTCGAGGGCAACTCCTATATTGATGCTCCGTCGATCCACATTTATAGCAAGCACCCGTTTCCTCCAACATTCTCCGAATGTCTTTTTCCACATTCAAAGACAATCCCGACTACGATTAACAGCTCATCGGTGCTCTTCCTTGAGCTGGTTCCTCATTCCGGGGCCTCTTCAGGAATCTTCTCGAAGAACCCGAATGCTTCAGATCTTTCTTGCCTCGAATTTGCTCCCGATTTTGACGTTCCGAGTTCTTAGCCTCTTCGGCTATCTTGGCCTTCTCCACAAGAGTGGCAAAAGTTCTAACTTGTTGTGGGGCTATCGTAACCCGCAACTCGTCTTTCAAACCGTCCTCGAGCGCACACAACGCTCATGATCCGTTGCCACTATCGTTCGAGCATAGCGACTCAAACGTAAGAACTCGGCCTCATATGTCTTGCCACCGTCTTATTTCCTTGCACCAGTTCAAGAATTCCTTCCTTCGGGCATCCACATAGCTTGTTCCCACATATTTCCCTTGAAAGGAAGCCTTAAAGAACTCCCAATTAACCAAAGCGACATCGGTGCCATCTCGGATAGTAAGCCACCATTGGTAAGCTTCGTCTCTCAACAAAGATACCGCTCCTCTTAACTTTTGTTCCACAAAGGCACTCAAGATCGTCCATAATTCGCTCTCTCGCCTCAAGCCAATATTCAGCGACATTGGGAGCTACACGAGACACCTCTCGAAAACCTCGGCTCCACTTTGGATTTCGATCGCTCCGATATCGAACCACGGCGGTTGGTCGAGCCGATCCAAATGACCTTTTCAAGTACTCGCGGCATTGCTCGTGTCACGGCATTATCCTCTTCCATATGGTCGTGCGATCCGTCTCACTCTCGAGTGGCGCAGTGCATCCATTTCCGACATATGACCCGGCACATCAGTTGCGCCCCTAACACCTCGTCCTCTACCACGGCCACGCCTACCGCGTCCACGACCACGTCCTCTAGTGCTCATGGCGACTAATTCGATTTAATCTGATTAAGAGTTTTATAAATCAGAATAATATTTCAGTTGTTTATTAACGATGTCTTATGATATGAAAGAGATAGAGTATTTTCGCATCAATATCCTATTGTCTCAATCTCTACGGTTTTAACACCTAAAACTAGAAGTTCTAGAGTGTTTCTTATAATCATATCACAATGATAATAAACATACAGTATACAGATACTTACTTGACTTGGCGCGGGATGCTCATGGTGCCATACTACCTTTAATCAAAACTCTAGAAATTATTTTCTAACAAATTTCTTTATTGAACCCAAACCACACCGAGTTTTTTGAAACACGGCTCACGATACCACTAAATGTAACACCCCAAACCCGGTCTATGCGTATAGACAAGATTTGGTTTGTCACACCAATCATTCATTCGTTTATTTTCATAGGGTTAAGATAAAATAGTGCTACAAAACTTTTTGTTATAAAACCAATGTTCTTAAGAAAACTTAACAAATTTGAGATAAAACCATATTAAGAGTTTAGAAATAAAATTTAAATCATCCACACAATAAAACCATAAAACATAATAAGAGGCCTTATTACATCAACCCAATAATAGCAATTAAAATAAAAACTTAAATAAAGTCATAGTTTATTAAAAACCCAAGTTTGTAGTATGGCCTCCACCAAGTCATCTCCTACCCAAGTCCACGTCAATTTCCATTACCCAAAATGGTTAATAAAATTTGGGTGAGTTACAAAGAACTCAGATGTGCAACTCACTTACCACCATTTTTAGGCCGGATCGTCAAGATATCATCTTTGGGCTTGAGCCCATTAACAGATTTTCAACCATACATTGTAAAGTAACATAATTTAAAGAAAAGAATGCATGAAATATGAATTTCCCAAACCAACCTAGTATCCATCCGCTAACACCCCCGTACCAACCAACACACCTGTGGGGATCAAGTCAACCCACCCCGCCAAACACACCAATCATGGGCTTAAAGCCCTTAAATAATTTTGTAGTGCACTACCGAACTAGATTGTGACATTGTCACCGAACTAGAGGCATTTAGCCGAATTTGTGGCAGAGCCACCGAACTAGAGGCAAAGAGCCATATTGTGGCAAGAGCCACCGAACTAGAGGCAATGAGCCATATTTGTGGCAACTGGCCATTCTTCTCTTCATATAACCCACCCCATGCAATCATGCGTATTAACAAATATAATCATATAACAGATTTCCATTAATCCATATCATCGGTGGGCTTATCAATTAACCCTTCATTAGGCTCATATATAAACAATTTATCAACTAGCCCATTTAGTAGTTTAGTGACTTTGGCCCATTTTAGCCCAATTTATCGAAACAAAGTATTTTCAGCCCATTTTATCGAACTAGAGTTTTATCGGCCCATTTTATCGAACTAGAGTTTTATCGGCCCATTTTATCGAACTAGAGTTTTATCGGCCCATTTTATCGAACTAGAGTATTATCGGCCCATTTTATCGAACTAGAGTATTATCGGCCCATTTTATCGAACTAGAGTTTTATCGGCCCATTTTATCGAACTAGAGTATTATCGGATTTTATTCTCTCGGTTTTAACCGTTTTCATGCATTCACTCAAAAATATGAGTTACTACGTATTTTTTTCCCGTTTTTACTATTTTACGATTTTATCACAGAACTTACAACTTGATGTCCAACCCAAAATGAGTGTGAAGTTACACACACGGTTATGGAGAGAACTAAACTTTCCCGCTCTTCAACACCTATACGTATTGTGTTAATTAAAACACTATAATCTATAATAAAACCGATCTAACTATAGCGATCTAGAAATTTACCCTCGGATTTTCGTAAGACTTCTACTTGCGATTTCTCTCCGATTGATGGTTTGCTAACCGAATCGAATCCACGAACAAATAATGGTTCGAGTACGAAACGACTTGAACAGTTGATTTTCCTCGGTTGAACGTCCACAACCCGGTGGGAAATCCCGGATTCTTGAAACGGTCCTTTGCTTGTACTTAGGGGAATAATGAGACCTCCCTTCTTCCGAAGGCTAAACACCGCCCTTTTCTTCCCTATTTTGAATGTCTTCAAAGACAAGGATCGTTAATCCAATCTAAGATAAATTTTCGAAATAATACCAAGGTTTAAAGATATGATTTCCTTACCACAAAAATCGATTCCAACGATTTGTGTCACCCACGACTTCTTGATTCCAACTTCCGTTATCGCACTAAAGTTTAACAAAATAAACGTTAATAAAATGAACGTTTATTTTGATCTAATAAAGCCTTCAAACCAACATTAATATTCGGCACTAACCACTAATAACTAATCAAAACGAAAAGAACTCTTACCTATAATCCACGTCGAAAAGAAAAGATTCGAGAATAGAATGGATTTAAGAAGGATTCGGCTATATGAGATTAAGAAGAGAAGAAAATAATTTGACTTAAGAACACCTTAATATTCGGCCATGAGAGTGTAGGTAAGGAGAATTTCGATTGAAAAGAATAAAATTAGAGAAAGATGGTGATGATGTTGCTTGATTTCAAAGTGAATAGAAGGAAAAGAATGAAAGAGATGAGCTTTAAGATAGGTGCATATTCGGCTATGGTAGAGAGAAAAGAAAAAAGAATAAAATGGTCTCTTTAGGTTTTGGTAAAATCGGCACAAAGAGAAAACACAAAATTGGCACAAAGTGTAAAACAAAATGACCAAATGGTCATAAGAAACTAGGCTTACCAAGTGCACAAATTCGCCAAAGGGAGAGAGTTTGAGAAAATTTGCAAAACTTGCACAAAACAAAAATGACCAAAAACTAAAACTAAAACTCTAGCCAAAACTATCACCAAAATTTGGCTCCCCCCTATAGCCATATTGCCGTCCAAGTACATGGTCTAATGACCAAGATATTGTTTCCAAAAATTCTTCCTTGATTCATGCCTCATATCTTCTCACCTTTCCTTATTTTCTTGATACCCTTCCTTAAATTCAAATTTTCCTTATTCCTTTGATATTCTAACCAAAAATAACAAGTCAACACCTTCCATATATGCTCTTGGCCGACACTTGCTATATTGGTGCATAAAAATTCAAAATAAAATTCACCTAGATGCTAAACATGGGATTCGAACCTTCAACCTCATGCACAAGCTCATGCGCCATCACCACTTGTCCAATAATTCATCTTATGCCTCACTTTGACACTTAAATTAATTTATGTGTCAAAGTCACTTAATCCACTTCCATAAACAATTACTTAAAATTAATAATATTCCTTCTAAAAAAAAATTTTAAAACCTTCTTCAGGACTATACTAACCACGAAAATAAATCAGAAAATTTTACTTTCTAGAATAATTACTCAAAGCACACATAGAAAATAAATTACTCAAATTTTCAGGGTGTTACACTAAATGTTATTCCCCTGAAGTTGCAGTGGGAGATACCAACTTCATGTCCCAAGGTTCAAGTAGAGAGGACTCGGAATTACCATGGGACAACTTATTTGAGCAGAGCATGGACAAGAATGAAAAACAAATGAGTGGTAACACCTAGAATAGGAATCATACTCATAACATTTTTGTATCATAGCAAATTTCATTAGGATCATTTGATTCATTTCGGCCATCGCATCCTAATCCTTGAAATAAAGAATCATCTTCATAACATTTTGCATTCATCATTGCATGTCTAATTAGGAACATTAGATACATTTCGATCAAGGCATCCTAATTATTAGACATAAGCATATACCCATTCTACAAGTTATGTCCTCTAGAGGACAATGTAGCAAGGGAGAAGACACCAGTCTGGCGATCCTTGAGTTTGCAAGGAGCAGATTGAAGATAGCAGTCTGGTGATCCCTGAGTTTGCAGGGATCAGATTGAAGATAGTAGATCTGGCAATTCCTGAGTTTGCGAAGCGGTCGAAGACATCGACCGTGATCCCGAGTTTGCGGGGATCAGATTGAAGATAGCAGATCTGGCAATTCCTGAGTTTGCAGGAAGCAGATCGAGGACATCAGTATGGTGATCCCTGAGTTTGCAGGGATCAGATTGAAGATAGTAGATCTGGCGATTCCCGAGTTTGCGGGAAGCGGTCGAAGACATCGATCCGCGTGATCCCCGAGTTTGCGGGGATCAGATTGAAGATAGCGAGATCCGCAATTCCTAAGTTTGCGAGAAGCGGTCGAAGACATCGATCCCGGTGATCCCCGAGTTTGCGGATATCAGTTGAAGATAGCGGATCCGGCGCCTCCCGAGTTTGCAAGAAGTAGATCGAAGACATCGATCTGGTGATCCCCGAGTTTGCGTGGATCGATTGAAGATAGCGATCCGGCAATTCCCGAGTTTGCGGAAGCGGTCGAAGACACGATCCGGTGATCCCCGAGTTTGCGGGATCGATTGAAGATAATAGATCCGCAATTCCGAGTTTGCAGGAAGCAGATCGAAGACATCAGTCTGATGATCCCTGAGTTTGCAGGGATCAGATTGAAGATAGCAGATCTAGCAATTCCTGAGTTTGCAGGAAGCAGATCGAAGACATTAGTCTGATCTCCCTGAAGTTGCAGTGGAGCAGATTAAAAGATAGCGGATATTGCCTTCTTGAAGTTGCAGTGAAGCAGTTTGAAGCTATCAAACTTATTGAAACCTAGATGAAATTCCAATACCCCTGAAGATGCAGTTGAGATTGGAAGCCGTTTGAAGAAGGCGAGGATCAAGAAGTTGAAGCTCGGCCAAAATCGGGCAAAATTGGTCCTTTTATAGTCTTTGCTCTATTCTCGTTACACGACAATGAGCAAAGAGGGGCAGCTGTAGAGGCTCATTTTTGCCCGGGCTGGAATAAACCAAAATAAAAAAAAACAAAATTTTTAAACAGTCCAAATACAAGCCCATTAACAGCAACCCAATACCTTAAAACTCACTTAGCCCAACAGACAAACTAAACCCGATTACACATTTAGCCCAAATACTAAAAACTGACCCAACAAATTCTACAGCCCAAAAGGCCCACTACCTAGGCAAGTTTCAGTAATCCTAGGGTTCTTTGAAACCCTAGGCGCCGCAAAACCCTTCTCCATCGCGCCGCAAGCCCCAGCAAACAGCCCCTCTTTGCGCCTTGCGCTGCAAATCAGGCTCTCATCCAGCCTCAATCTGCGCCCGGATGTCGCCCCATCGCCAGATCCGCGTCAATCACTTGCAAAAGGAAGGAAAATCGACAACAAATATAGCAATATTTTTGTTTCCTTTTTCATTTTGTTTCAAAGGCTATAAAAGCCTAACAAAGAATCTGTAATGGGGGAGACAGAGATACAGAGATACAGAGATACAGAAAACAAGAAGAACAAAAAATTTACAGAATACAAAATATATTTTTTAGAGGTGATTCCGATTCGGTTTTTATCTTCTTATTTTTTCTCTTTCAATGCGTGCATGTTCTACGAATAAACAAAAAATATAAAAAGAGTAAGGAGTTTTACCTTCGCACCGCCGTAGACGACGGCGCGTGCGGCGCGTGCCCACAGTTAGACGACCGAGGTCAAACGAGAGAGCGAGAGGATTTCAGAGTTTTTTTTCAAAGTTTTTTCTAAAACAGATTTTAGAATGATTTTTTTTATTAAAACTGATTTATATAATAAGTATGGAACGGTGCCGTTTGAGGGGTATAGGGTCCGCGCGTCAACCCGGTTTGTGACCCGGATCGGCGCTTTTCTACTTTAAATGGTTTTATTACGATTTTAGTCCCCCCGCATTTTCTATTTTTCTAATACAGCTTATTTTTGTTTTCAAATTCACCCCAAATTTTTACTTTCGTTCTAATTTAATCCCTATTTTTTAAAAAATCTTTTTATTTTTTATTCCATTTTAAATTATTTTAATATTGTAATAAAATTATTTTGTTATATTAAATATTCTGTATTATTTCCATTATTATTTATATTAATTTGTATATAGTATAAAATTCATATATATATAGTTTTTATAAATATTAATTTCATATATATGTAATTATTATTATTTATACCTATATTATATAAATTAGCGTATTATTATTTATATTATATATTTCTAATTATTATTATTTTATTTTAATTTTTTTTATTTTTACAAATTTATTTTAGTATTTATATATATTAGTTATTATATTATATTTTAAAATTTTATACATTATATATATATAATTTTATTTATTTATTAATTATTTAATCTTGCATAAAAAATTTCGTATTTATTTAGTAATTTTCTTTTTATTTTGATATTTATTGTCTATGTATACATCTTATTTGTCCATACTCTCTTATTTATTTATTTATGTTTGCCATTATGTAGTTATTTTTATTAGTTATTTTTCTACATGATTATAAATATGAAATGTTAGTATGCCTTAATTGCTTTTGATATTTATGTTTGATTGTATAAATTTGATATTGTCACATAAATCGTTGTTTAAAATAAAAAATACATTTTTACAAAATTAATATTTTATTTAAAGGTTTTTAAAATAAGGCAATGTTTTGATATTTAAAAATTCGGGAAATAATGCCCAATCGTGCTGGGTGTCGATTTTCCGTTTGGCTAAATAACTAAATATCCTTTTAACATGTTTTATAAAATTATGAGATGATCTTAGTGACGAGGGTTTAAAAATGTCATGTCCAATCGTGCTGGGTGTGATGTTTATATTCTTCCGGATCGAAGAAATCTCAAATTTTAAATCAAAATTGCTCGAAGTTTTATAAAATTATGAGATGATTTTAGTGACGAGGGTTTAAAAATGTCATGTCCAATCGTGCTGGATGTGATGTTTATATTCTTTCGGATCGAAGAAATCTCAAATTTTAAATCAAAATTTCTCAAAGTTTTATAAATTATGAGACTATCTTAGTTACGGGGGTTTAAAAAACATCGTGTCCAATCGTACTGGATGTGATGTTTATAATCTTTCGTATCGAGGAACTCTCATATTTAAAATCAAATTGTTCGAAGTCTTCTGGAAATCATATTTTTAAATGCTTTTAAATTTCAAACATTTGAACATAATTTTATCGATTAGGTACCAATTTTTGGGCGTTATGAGGGTGCTAACCCTTCCTCATACGTAACCGACTCCCGAACCCATTTTCTTATTTTTCATGGACTAAAAAAATCAAATGTTTTAAAATAAAACGTTTTACAAGGTGATCCAATCACACCTAAGTAAAAAGGGATTGGTGGCAACTCCCATTTTGTTTTTAAAGTCGATCCCCGTTTTTAAACCCGATTTTAAAAAATGGTTTCGACACGGAATATTGCCCCTTTTTTTTAGAAATTCTTACCCCGAGATGTTAAAACGTCACATCCAGTGAGTTAGGACGCAACATCTCAAATTCTCGAGAATAAGTTTTTATTCAAAATGTTTTGATTCAAAAATGAAAAGGAGACTCGGTTGCTAGGATTTAACGAGAAAAATCGGAACCCAGTGAGTTAGGGCACGACTTTCTCGAAACCTCCAAACACGAGCATTGCTTTATTTAAAAAACTTTGAATGGCACGATTTTTTTTTTAAAACCTAAATGATATTAAAACATGATCTTTAAACAAATAGAATGCAATGGAATGATAGCACACAAAGCAAGGTAACAATACCTACACGAAGTCTTACACTAATGGATCATAAATAATTAATAGTTACAAATTAAGAATTACAATTCATACAATAGCCATAATCGCATAATACAATTTCAACATTAACTATTGAAGAAAATGGAGCAAAATAATATACAAGAACAAATGTAAAACGAAAAGTAATTAAAACCAATATTATGCAAAATTATTTAAAAGGTAAAATATGTGTGAAATGATCAAAATAATTAATTTGAAAACAACCCTATCAAACATACAAAGATTTAAGTTTATTAATGTAGGTAAAAGATGTTTGAAATGAATGATATATATAGAAGTGTGAAACAGTTTAATAAAAATACTATACAAAATTTTAAATTAAGTAATCATAAAACAAAATTTTTTTAAAAAATGACAAATAAAAAATGATAAATACAATAGATAAAATAAAAAATATGAAATAATTTAAACCATATAACATATAAGAATATTTAAAATAGATAATATGGAAACTTAATATAAATAATATGTATTTTGAAATAATAAACGATTTAAAAATACGTAATAATAATAATGAAACAGAAAAGTAAAAATAAATAAATAAATTAAAACAGGTTAAGGACGAAATTAAAATTAAAACAAAATTAAAGGTCTAAAGGCTAAACATTAAATCAACAGGAGGACCCAGATTGAATGCGCGCGCGAAGAATAGGGATTGAATGAGCAATTAGCCCAAACCCTTAAAACGCATCGTTTCAGCGCAGACCAAAACGAATCAGAAACAAATGACCTGGGGGAAAAAAAAAAGAGAGAAGAAGAACGACGCAGGACCACATTGCACCACGCCACAAAAGCAGAAGGGCTTGCTGCGCGAATACCCCCTTTCACCGCAGAAACACGCGGATCCTAAAGGTTCAAGTCGGGTAAACCCGATCCAGCTTAAAACGACACCGTTTTGAGGCTATTGAAAGCAGCCTAAACGACGTCGTATGAGAGCGCTTATAAAAGGCTGAAAATAAAAGAAAAAATCATTTTAATCTGCTTAAAAAAAAATGAAAAGATTCTCTAAAGGCTCTCCGAGCTCCGACCTGAGATCGGCCTAGCTCCGGTCATCGAGCCACCGGGCTCCTCCGTTTCCGCCACCGCATATGGCGGTCAGAGAGACTTAGAAAGGCTATTTTAGCCTTTTGAAGTCCTCTAAGCCCGAATCCTGGTTCCAAACCACCAAAAGACCCACTGAAATCCTAATAACGGACAAAGACGCTTCAGATTCAGGCTCCGATCGTCACAAAAGGTAAAAGAAATTGTATTTTTATTATTTCTCTTATATACGCAATATATTCGAAGAAAAAAATAGATTGAAGAATCTGTAAATACCTCTGCTTTGATATATCTATATTCGAAAATCGTAACCTTTTACAGTGTTTTTTCGGCTCTTTTTATAGCCGATTCAAAAAAATAAAAATGAAAATACAAAGTTTTTTTTTCTTTTTGTTCTTTTTTCTTTTCTGTATTTGTTGTTGTCGTGGTCTGATTTGCAGGTACGGAGGCGACGTGGCATTTTACGTGAGGCGTACGAAGGCTCGCTGGAGGTACGAAGGCGCGTGGTGGCATGCGTGGTGGCGCGCGTGGTGACGTGCGTGGAGGCACGCGCGCGGCGCGAAATTGCTTCTGGAACCCTTAGGGTTTCTGTTTGCCAAAATTATTTGGGCCATTCGGGCTGGTTTCAGAATTGGGTTTAGGCGGTTTGTTGGGTTGTAAGTGGGTTAAGGGTTAGGTTTTGGGTTGATTGGGCTTTTGTATTTGGGTTTGTAATGGACTGGACATTTAATTTTGGGATTTTTATATTTTATTTATTTTGTTTTAATTGGTATGGACCCGGGCATAAATGAGTTCTTACAGTATTATATTCTAATATAATTGTCCAAACCATTTTTCCTTTTTTGTTGAAAAACGGGGTCGACTTTAAAAACGAAAATAGAGTCGCCACCAATCTTTTTTTGAGGTGTGATCGGGTCACCTTGAGATTGATCGTTAAAATATTTTGATTTATTAAAACTATGATTTTGGCCTACAAAATTCGAGAAAATAGGTTCAGGAGTCGGTTACGCACGAGGAAGGATTAGCACCCTCGTAACGCCCAAAATTGGTACCGAATTGATTAATTAACGTCTTAATGTCGAAAATTTGAAAAGATTTTAAAATACGATCCTCTTTGTTTAAAGAAAAACTTGAATAAATTAAATTGGATGCTGAGACCCGCTTATTTCGAAGAAGTAAAATGTCATGCCCAGTGAGTTAGGATACGACGTTTCGAATCCTCGAAACTAAGCTTGTCTTTTGACTTTTAAAACTAGGGCATTTAAATTTAAGAAGGATATTCGGTTATTTGGGTCAAATGAAAAATCGGAACCCAGTAAGTTAGGGCACAACTTCTCAAAATTTCAAATACAGAATATTGCCTTTGTTTTTAGAAATCCTTACCTCGAGATAACAAAATGTCACATCCAGTGAGTTAGGACACAACATTTTTGAATTCCCGCGAATAAGTTTTTATTTAACTTATATGCTTTGATTTTTAAAAAAAGATAATCGGTTCTTTAGGCTCGACGAGAAAAAATCGAAACCCAGTAAGTTAGGGTACGATTTCTCGAATCTCGAATTACAAAAATTGCTTAATAAAAAAAATTTTGTATCGGACAAAAATTAATATAACACGATTTTATAAAAAATGTAAAAAGGATGAATTACGGTACTAATATGCATAACATGCTAATAATAAATGTATTAATGCATGACAATATAAAGGACGAGGATAAAATAACAAGCCAAAATACACGTAAAATATTAATTAAAAAAAAGAACTAAAAAATTTAGAACTAAAGGATTAATATTAAACAAATAAATAAACAAGTATAGCGTAACACAAATTAAAATTCATAATGTTAATAATAATGATGGTGGCATTAAAAAAAAAATTTGAGGTTTTAAAAAATATATAGAAAGATGTAAATAAATAAGTAATAAAATGATAAATGAATAAGTGTATTTAAAAATATTAAGCAAATAAATATTACGAAAATAATAGTAATAATAACAAAGTTAATTAAGTATATTAATAATAATAATATGTTAATAGTGAGGAAAGTAATAATAAGAATGAATATAATAATAGTAATAATAATATTAAAAATAATAATAATAATACTAGTAACAATAAAAGTAGTAATAATAATAATAGTAATAATAATAATAATAATAATAATAATAATAATAATAAAACAGGAATGAAGTAAAATACAAAAAAAATATGAATAAACAAAGAAGTAAAAAAAAATACATAATAATGATAAAAAAAGGGAATATGTGTACATGCAAACAATTAAATAAATAGATAAAAATGATACACATAAATATAAATAAATTGATAATAAATAAATATTGTATTAAATTGAAATTAAAATAAAATTGAGAGCCCAAATTATAAATAAAACGTTAAAGGGACTAAATTAAGAGAGAAATAAAATTAAAGATCCAAATTTAAAAAGAAAAAAACGAATTAGGACCCCAATGTAACGCGCGTAAAAAGGGAGGGACCAAAATGGGAAAATTCCCAATCCCTAGACACGTGTCCACTTCCAGAGCATCAATGGGCCAGGGACTAAATTGAAACATGAAACAAATTATGTGGACAAATTTAAAAATAAGAAAAAGAATAGCCAAAGGACTAAATTAAAACAAATAAAAAAGGCAGAAGGACTGAAAGGGTAAATAACCCAATTGTTAAAAACACGCGGATCCCCTAAGCGGGTTGGGTGGTGGCGCGTGGTCGGAGGCTAAACGACGCTGTTTTGATGTCCGGGAAATAGGCCAAAACGACGCTGCTTTGGAACCCCTATTTAAGTCAATTTTTTCAAAAAAATCATTTCACCCTTGCTTTTTTAAAAAAATCAAAAAAAGCTCTCCCTATTCTCTCAAACAAAACCCCTCATGGTCGGCCATGCTCCGATCACGAAAAATCTAAATGGGACCCCTTTTAGTATTTCGGCCTCCCGAGCCCAAATCCGACTCCAAAACCCCCAAAATGTTAATGAAAACGCCCGAAAACCCAAGAAACCTTTCGGTTTTCGACCACCTATCCTCGGAGGTGACTTCCTCGGTTTCACGGTGTCGAAATCCCGAACCCGGTAAGTTTTCTTCTCCCCTTTTCCTCTTTATTACTCGTATAAAAATTAAAAAAGAAAAATAAGAACTTGAAAAAAAATAAAATCACCTTTAAACCTTTAATATGTTTTTTTGTATTGATTCTCTCCAAAAAAAATACAATGGTTTATCTTTCGGTTTTATAGCCAAATTTTTGAAGAAAAATAAAAAAAAATATAATATTTTTGTGCTGTTCATTTGTCCTTTTGCAGGTACGGAGGTGCTGATGTGGAGGTACGGAAGCCAACGGTGGTGGCGCGCAAGTGGAGGAGCGGCGACGGTGGCTAGGGCTGACCTAGCTAGGGTTTTTCTTTTTTTTTTTCTGATTTGTTTTAATTTTTTTGGGCTGATTTGGGCTAGGGTTTTGTTGGGTTGTGTATTGGGTCTATTTTTTTGGGCTTTAAAAAAAACTTGTTAATTTTGGACTATTTTTTATTTATTGTTTATTGGGTTTATTTACTGGTTTTGGCACTGGGCCCGGGTAAAATTGGGCTATTACAGCTGCCCCTATTTGCTCATTGTCGTGACGAGAATAGAGCAAAGACTTTAAAAGGACCAATTTTGCCCGGTCTTGCTGAATCTTGACTTATTGATACTTCTTTTCTTCAAGTAGCCTCCTTCCATTCCACCGCATCTTCAGGGGGTGTAGGAATTGGTGTTTCGATCCGATCGAATGTAATTTCAGGGAGAAAAGATTTGTAGCTTCGATCTACTCCGCTGGAACTTCAAAGAGATAAGAATTGGTAATTTCAACCTGCTCCACTGCAACTTCAGGGAGATAAGGTCTGGTGGTTTCAATCTGCTCCACCACAACTTCAGGGAGATAAGATTCGCTGTCTGTAGCTTTAATCTGTTCCACTGCAACGCTAGGGAAATAAGATTCGCTCTCTTCAGTTTGCTTCGCTCACGCAACTTCAGGGAGATAAGGCTGGTGGCTTCAATCTGCACCACTGCAACTTCAGGAAAATAAGATCCGCCGTAGCTTCAATCTGTTCCACTGCATCGCTAGGGAAATAAGATTCGCTGTCTTCAGTCTGCTCTGCTACAACTTCAGGGAGATAAGGCTGGTAGCTTCAATCTGCTCCACTACAACGCCAGGGAAATAAGATCTGCTGTCTTCAGTCTGCTCCGCTGCAACTTTAGGGAGATAAGGCTGATGGCTTCAATCTGCTCCACTGCAACTTCAGGAAGATAAGATCCGCCAATTTGTAGCTTCAATCTATTCCACTGCAACGCCAGGGAAATAAGATCCGCTGTCTTCAGTCTGCTCCACTGTAACTTCAGGGAGATAAGGCTGGTGGCTTCAATCTGCTCCACTGCAACTTCAGGTAGATAAGATCCATCAATTTGTAGCTTCAATCTATTCTACTGCAACGCCAGGGAAATAAGATCCGCTGTCTTCGATCTACTCCACTACAACTTCAAGGAGGTAAGATCTACAACTTCAATCTGCTCCACTGCTACTTCAGGGAGATGAGATTTGTGGATTCACCGATCTTGTTACACTATCCTCTGGGGGACATGACGTGTAGAATCGATTTCATGGGCCTATACTTATGCATTATGATTAGGATGCAATGATCAGAATGAATCGAATGCTCCTAACTAGATGTGTTATGGATGATATTTGCATGAATGTAGAATGTCATGAGAATGATCCCTTTTTTAATGTCTGGGTTGTCATTGCTCGTTGTTCTTCAAAGTTGTATCACTGACGTAATATCCTGTCTTCTTGTTCAACCGATATTTTTGACAAAAAATCTGAAGAAATAGTCACTATTTAGAGTTTCTTTCTCAAATATTTCCAACCCTTAGGCTTGGTGAGTTCTAAATAATAATCCTATTTCAGGTTCTCGTACTATTTAGAAGGTTCCAGAGTAATATGCAAAACTCCTTTTGTGAAAGTATTATTAGTCCATTAATCGTTATTTCAATGCAAAACGCTTGAAAAGGATCATAATGATGGATGAAATTGAAATTTATCAGGAACAAAATTTGAAAAGAATGAATTAATCAAAGAAAGCAAACATTGCTGGAATACAAAATAGGTGAGAGGCAAAAATAGGTGCCTTAGATATCGCAGCATGAGCTTCTCTGTACGAACTTCTTATGGACCATTTCGAGCTCAACATGTGTTTAGGAGATCAAGAGTACTCTGTTGATGCCCCAAGACGTAACATATCTCCTTTTTGTTGATTCAGGTATAGCAAGATCCCTGCATGCCCCATCTTTGATCACAATTTGAGCCGCCCTTTTTGGGTTTTCGACTCAAAACCCCTTTGGTCTCAAGGCGCCCTTTGCGGGTTTTCACCTTGGCCTCTTTGTTTTTTTTAAGAAGATCTCAAAGCGCCCTTTGCGGCTTTTCACTTTGGCCTCTTTTCCTCTTTAAGTATAGTACTTTTTGACTGAATCTGAATTTACAGGATTGGGCAAGTTTTTTGCCATCCATTTCGGCCAAAATTAGTGCTTCTCCGGAGAAAGCCTTTTTTACCACATAAGGTCCTTCCCAATTTGGCATCAATTTCCCTCTGAAATCCTTTTGCATGGGGAGGATCTTTTTCAATACCAAGTCCCCCTCGTGAAATTCTCTTGGGCGAACTTTTTTGTCATAAGCTCGCATCATTCGTTTTTGGTACATCTGACCCTGACGAATAGCCCTTAGCCTCTTTTCCTAAATCAAGTTCAAATGATCATATCGAGACTGGATCCATTCTGCTTCATCCAACTTCAGCTCTGACAAGACTCGAAGGGAAGGAATTTCAACTTCGATGGGTAACACTGCCTCCATTCCATAGACCAATGAGAAATGAGTTGCCCCGGTAGAGGTTCTAACTGACGTTCGATAAGCATAAAGAGCAAATAGTAATTTCTTCTGCCAATTTTTATAAGTCTCAGTCATCTTTCCCACAATCTTCTTGATATTCTTATTAGCTGCCTCAACTGCACCATTCATTTTTGGGCGATATGGTGACGAGTTGTGGTGCTTAATTTTGAACTGACTGCAGACCTTTGCTATCGTGCTGTTGTTCAAATTTAGTGCATTGTCCGATATGATCATTTCTGGCATTCTATATCGGTAGATGATCTCCCTCTTTAGGAACTTGCTGACTGCCGACTTGGTGACATTGGCATATGAAGTAGCCTCTACCCACTTGGTGAAGTAATCGATGACAACAAAGATGAATCAATGCCCATTTGAAGCTTTCGGCGAGATCGGCCCGATGACATCCATGCCCCATATAGAGAAAGGCCTTGGGGAAGTCATAAATGCAAAGGCGAATGAGGTACATGAATTTTGTCTCCATAAATTTGGCATTTGTGACATCTCTTAGCATAATTGATGCAGTCTCCCTCCATGGTAGGCCAATAGTACCCGAATCTCATAATTTGTCAAGCCATTGTGAAATCATTAGCATGTGTTCCATAAACACCCTCGTGGACTTCTTCCAGAATTTTCTTAGCTTCAACAGCGTCCACACATCTCAATAGTACCTGATCCTTTCTTCTTTTGTATAGGATCTCCCCGTCTAAGACATAGTCACAGGTTGGTCTTCTCAACATCCTTTTATCATTCTCGGTTGCCTGATCAAGGTATTCACGATTTCTCACGTATTGTAATATATCATGGTACCAGGGGTGATCATCTCTTTCTTCTTCCTCCACCTTGTAACAATGAGCTGGGGCCTCGTAAATACTCATTTGAATGGGTTTTACATCCTCTTGTTTGCTCACTTTGATCATGGAAGCCAAAGTACCCAAATCATCTGCCATCTAGTTTTCGTCTCGCGTGAGATAATTGAAAGTAATATCATCAAACTCCTCAATTAACCCCAGAACTATCCTTCGATAATTGATCAATTTGAGGTCTCTTGTCTCCCATTCACCTTTCAATTGGTAGATCACCAGTGCAAAATCTCCATATACTTCCAGCACTCTAATTTTGTGTTCTATGGCTGCACGGAGTCCCATGATACATGCTTCATACTCTGCCATATTATTTGTACAATCAAAATCCAATTTGCATGTGAATGGATAATGATCTCCATTTGGGGATCAATTCCATTACCTACAGCATTTGATGCTTTGTCGAAATTCAATTTCCAAAGTTGTTCTTTTGTAGCGTCTTCTTCAGTAGCTACCACATACATTAGTTCTTCATTGGGGAAGTCAAAGTTCAGAGGCTCATAATCTTCTAGAGCTCTGCTGGCCAGAAAATCTGCTATTGCACTCCCTTTTATAGCCTTCTGGTTCACATAGACTATGTCAAATTCGGAAAGCAACATTTGCCATCTGGCCATCTTTCCATTCAAAGCAGTCGACTCCATCATATACTTCAGAGGGTTCAGCTTCGAGATGAGCCAAGTCGTATGATACAACATGTATTGCATCAACCTCTGAGTTGTCCAAATCAAGGCACAACACAATTTCTCAATTGGCGAATATCTCATTTCACACTCAGTGAATTTCTTACTGAGGTAGTATATCACATTTTCTCCTCTTCCCAAATCATCGTTTTGACCCAGCATACATCCCATAGAGTTATTAAACACTGCCAAGTATAGTATTAATGGCCTATCCGGGCATAGAGGTGACAATACTGGAGGACTTGACAAGTACTGTTTAACCTTATCAAAAGCTTTCTGGCATTCATCATCCAAAACGCCTGGATTGTGTTTCTTAAGAAGACGAAATATGGGATCACATTTCTTAGTTAATTGTGAAATGAACCAAGTAATGTAATTTAACCTTCCAAGGAAACCTCGAACTTCTTTTTGAGTGCGCGGTGAAGGCAATTCTTGTATAGCCTGGACTTTATCTGAGTCAATCTCAATTCCCTTCTTTCTAACTACGAAGCCCAACAATTTTCCCGATCTAGCTCCAAAAGTACATTTTGTTGGATTGAGCTTTAATTGAAATTTCCTCAGTCTCAAGAATAACTTCCTCAAAACTTGGATATGTTCCATTTCTATTCGGGACTTTGCGATCATATCATCGACATAAACGTCAATTTCTTTATGCATTATATCATGGAACAAGGTCACCATGGCCCTTTGATATGTCGCTCTTGCATTTTTCAGCCCAAATGACATCACCTTATAACAAAATGTACCCCACAAGGTTATGAAGGTAGTCTTTTCCATGTCTTCAGGATGCATTTTTATCTGATTGTATCCCGAAAAGCCATCGATGAAGGAAAACAACGAATAGCCTGCCGTATTGTCTACTAGAGTATCAATGTGAGGCAGGGGAAATTATCTTTTGGGCTGGCCTTATTTAAGTTTCTATAATCTACACACATTCGCACCTTCCCATCTTTCTTAGGGACAGGCACAATGTTGGCTACACCTTCTGAGTATTTGACCTCCTGCAAGAATCCGGCATCGAACTGCTTTTTGACTTCCTCTTTTATTTTTAGCACAATGTCAGGCCTCATTCTCCGGAGCTTCTACTGAACCGGGCGATGTACAACAATGTCAGTGCTTAACCCGGGCATATCTTGGTATGACCACGCGAAAACATCTTTGAATTTTTGAAGTAGCTCTACGAGGTCTCGCTTCGTTTCTTCGGTTATGCACGTTCCAATTTTCACTACCTTTCCCTCCTCCTAGGCTCACAATGTCCACTGGCTCTTTGTAAGATAGGATCTTGTTCTACCATCCTTAACAAATCCGGAGATAAGTCATAGGCTCTGTCATCTTCAAAGTCTTGAGATCCCTCTAGACACATGTCTCGTTCAAAAGGAGATTCTAGGTCAGTAGCAATGTTGCTCATGTCGTTGATATCTGAAGACCTGTTGTGGGCACGAAGGAATATCCAAAGAATAAATTAATCTAAGAACAATTATTTATGTGGTATGAATATGAATAAAATGAAGGAATAAAAGAATATTTGCTCATAGTGAGACACAAAAATGTATTTTTTATTGAAATAAAGATTTTGGACATGAGCCTATTTCACAAAAGGATTCTTATTGCTTCTAGGCTTAAAGCAACAAGCGTGTTTTAAATATTACTCTAAATTAGCTCTAAACAATACAGGGATCTCTTCTACAGTCCCATTGTTCAAAACACTCCCAAGTATGTAAGGGCAGACGCTTGGAAAATTCTATTCCGCGGTTCCCTCTTTATTTTCTAGTTCCTTATTATCTATCAGGCTTTGCACCAAGGCCCTGAATTCACTGCACTTTTGAATCTCGTGACCTTCTTCATCGTGGAACTTATAGTAGTTCATTGCTTCAGTTTTTCCTCGTGTACTGTAACGATATTCCAGGGTAAGAGTCTTTCGTGAATTTTATTGCATAAGATGCGATGTAATGCGAATGCATGAAATGAATGCAAAAAAAAAAACGTCAATTCTGATTCAATTTCATTTAGAAAACTTTACTAGAAAATAATTTTTTTTACATAAAACGGATACATATACGACCTTGCCCTCATACTCCAGGCGAAGACATCGATCCTCTTCTTCATATCCGGATGTTAAGATCAAATCTCGCGAATTTTCTAAGAGATGTCTCTATTATCTCCTTTTTGCTTGATCCGGGCTGCGACCCACTGTTCACTCATCATCGTAATGTTCATTAGCTTCTTTAAATAAGTCGGGACGTTGACGGCTCCCAAATAATCTTTGCTGGCTTGAATCCTGAAGCAAAGTCGTGTACTCTTCCGCGGACTCTCACTCTTCTCTTATTGTGTTTACTCAGACCATATTCGGACGGCCGTATTGTACTCTACTTTATTAAGAAATTCATTTTCCATGAAAAGCTCTCTAATTTAGTAATCGAACGTGAATCGACACTCTTTTAAATATGAAATGACATGCAAACATAACAAAAACACAATAAGTCAGTACGATATACAAAAAACAAAAATCAAAGCAAATGAAAGAGAATCAAGCACCTATCTGGGTAACCGCTAGGGTTTGGCGCGGTGCTATCTAGGGTGGGCTCCTAGGGTCTTCTACATTCGGTTTGGTTCTAGAGTTGAGGTACCCGAACCAGCAGATTCCTCGATCCTCACCCATTATAGGCTCATACGGACCGAGTTTAGTTCAGGGGAATACATTTCCCTATGGCTGCACGGAGATGAAAATCTCACGAATACATAGGTACGGATGTATCCCGAAAGCGATCCACTATCCTGCACGGAGGTGAAAACCTCACGAAGGAGTAGCTTCTCACTCCCACTTAAAAGAGGTAAAACCAAACGGTCCTTATGCAATGTGATGCGAAAATATTCTTCGAGACTCAAACCACAGCAATCATATGAAATAACACAAACAAATGCAATAAAAGGATCGTAATTTTTCAAATCTGATTTTTAATTTTCGACAACAAGACAGAAAATAATTAATTTTACGGCTTGACTCTCTTATTATCCCTAGTGGAGTCATCAAGCTGTCGAAACCATTTTTTTTGTTGAAAAACGGGGTCGACTTTAAAAACGAAAATGGAGTCGCCACCAATCTTTTTTTGAGGTGTGATCGGGTCACCTTGAGATTGATCGTTAAAACATTTTGATTTATTAAAACTATGATTTTGGCCTACAAAATTCGAGAAAACAGTTCGAGTCGATTCACGCATTTAGGAAGGATTAGCACCCTCGTAACGCCCAAAATTGGTACCGAATTGATTGATTAACGTCTTAATGTCGAAATTTTGAAAAGATTTTAAAATACGATCCTCTTTGTTTAAAGAAAAACTTGAATAAATTAAATTGGATGCTGAGACCCGCTTATTTCGAAGAAGTAAAATGTCATGCCCAGTGAGTTAGGATACGACGTTTCGAATCCTCGAAACTAAGCTTGTCTTTTGACTTTTAAAACTAGGGCATTTAAATTTAAGAAGGATATTCGATTATTTGGGTCAAATGAAAAATCGAAACCCAGTAAGTTAGGGCACAATTTCTCAAAATTTCAAATACAGAATATTGCCTTTGTTTTTAGAAATCCTTACCTCGAGATAACAAAATGTCACATCCAGTGAGTTAGGACACAACATTTTTGAATTGCCGAGAATAAGTTTTTACTTAACTTATATGCTTTGATTTTTAAAAAAAGATAATCGATTCTTTAGGCTCGACGAGAAAAAATCGAAACCCAGTAAGTTAGGGTACGATTTCTCGAATCTCAAATTACAAAAATTGCTTAATAAAAAAAAATTTGTATCGGATAAAGATTAATGTAACACGATTTTATAAAAAATGTAAAAAGGATGAATTACAGTACTAATATGCATAATAGGCTAATAATAAATGTATTAATGCATGACAATATAAAGGACGAGGATAAAATAAAAAGCCAAAATACACGTAAAATATTAATTAAAAAAAAGAACTAAAAAATTTAGAACTAAAGGATTAATATTAAACAAATAAATAAACAAGTATAGCGTAACACAAATTAAAATTCATAATGTTAATAATAATGATGGTGGCATTAAAAAAAATTTGAGGTTTTAAAAAATATATAGAAAGATGTAAATAAATAAGTAATAAAATGATAAATGAATAAGTGTATTTAAAAATATTAAGCAAATAAATATTACGAAAATAATAGTAATAATAACAAAGTTAATTAAGTATATTAATAATAATAATATGTTAATAGTGAGGAAAGTAATAATAAGAATGAATATAATAATAGTAATAATAATATTAAAAAAAATAATAATAATACTAGTAACAATAAAAGTAATAATAATAATAATAATAATAATAATAATAATAATAATAATAATAATAATAATAATAATAATAATAATAATAATAATAATAACAAGAATGAAGTAAAATACAAAAAAATATGAATAAACAAAGAAGTAAAAAAATATACATAATAATGATAAAAAAAGGGAATATGTGTACATGCAAACAATTAAATAAATAGATGAAAATGATACACATAAATATAAATAAATTGATAATAAATAAATACTGTATTAAATTGAAATTAAAATAAAATTGAGAGCCCAAATTATAAATAAAACGTTAAAGGGACTAAATTAAGAGAGAAATAAAATTAAAGATCCAAATTTAAAAAGAAAAAAAACGAATTAGGACCCCAATGTAACGCGCGTAAAAAGGGAGGAACCAAAATGGGAAAATTCCCAATCCCTGGACACATGTCCAGTTCCAGCGTATCAATGGGCCAGGGACTAAATTGAAACATGAAACAAATTGTGCAGACAAATTTAAAAATAAGAAAAAGAATAGCCAAAGGACTAAATTAAAACAAATAAAAAAGGCGGAAGGACTAAAAGGGTAAATAACCCAATTGTTAAAAACACGCGGATCCCCTAAGCGGGTCGGGTCGGCGCGCGGGTCAGAGACTAAACGACGCCGTTTTGATGTCTGGGGAAATAGGCCAAAACGACGTCGTTTTGAAACCCTTATTTAAGTCAATTTTTTCCCAAAAAATCATTTCACCCTTGCTTTTAAAAAAAAAAATCTGAAAAAGCTCTCCCCTATTCTCTCAAACAGCCCCTCATGGCCGGCCATGCTCCGGTCGCCGGACCACCTTGGCGGCCGCCGGTCGCCGGCGACGACGCTGCCGTCCACGTTGGCCGGAAAAATCTAAAAGGGACCCATTTTAGTATTTCAGCCTCCCGAGCCCAAATCCGACACCAAAACCCCCAAAATGTTAACGAAAACGCCCGAAAACCCAAGAAACCTTTCGGTTTCCGGCCACCTATCCTCGGAGGTGACTTCCTCAGTTTCACGGTGTCGAAATCCCGAACCCGGTAAGTTTTCTTCTCCCTTTTTCCTCTTTATTACTCGTATAAAAAAGAAAAAAGAAAAATAAGAACTTGAAAAAAAATAGAATCACCTTTAAACCTTTAATTTGTTTTTTGTATTGATTCTCTCCAAAAAAAATACAATGGTTTATCTTTCGGTTTTATAGCCAAATTTTTGAAGAAAAATAAAAAATATACAATATTTTTGTGCTGTTCGTTTGTCCTTTTGCAAGTACGGAGGTGCTGACGTGGAGGTACGGAAGCCAACGGTGGTGGCGCGCGTGTGGAGGAGTGGCGGCGGCGGCTAAGGCTGACCTAGCTAGGGTTTTTCTTTTTCTTTTTTTATTTGTTTTAATTCTTTTGGGCTGATTTGGGCTAGGGTTTAGTTGGGTTGTGTATTGGGTCTGTTTTTTGGGGGCCTTAAAAAAAAAACTTGTTAATTTTGGGCTGTTTTTTTATTTATTGTTTATTGGGTTTATTTATTGGTTTTGGCACTGGGCCCGGGTAAAATTGGGCTATTATAATAATCATATATTAAACATGATGTATTTTTCAATTAATACTAGATTAATTATGTCAGACCTACGATGTGGGTGAAAACCTTAGGTAACAAATTTATAAAAATAATTGATATAGCAATGGTTTTGATTGAAATAATGAAGTTGAATCTAAGTTGTGGCCTATTGGTCGAGTGTTCACCTTCTCTAGGCATAGTCTAGGTTTGAACCACAATTGTATCAAAAAAGAAATGGTGAAGTTAATAGAGTGAAGACTATAATATTTTGAGGTCCAATCCCGTTATGTCTAAGTATTTTTTTTTTCTAGATTTCATATGAAAAGACAAAAAAAAAAGAAAAAAAGAAAAAAAAAACCATCAAAATGATATTGTTGTTATAAAAATAAAGGAGTTTTTGACAAGTTTATTATTGAGCTAGGATCCATATATGAGTGACACCGAACTCAGTCAACCCCTTTATAAATAGTATATATATAAGACTTTGTTTTTGAAGTTACATTTACAATCACAATTATAATTACAAAGAATACATCTAAATAATTATAACAAGAATTACAATTACAAGCGTATAATGAATAGTTTTATACAAAGTCCACATATAACATGATATAAACTAACCATTAAGCTAATGTCTTGTTGAAAGAGATTGATTCAGAATCCAAATTTTAAAATCCAAATTCTAAAACAAGCATTAATGAATTTAAAGGCTACAATTTAAATCAAATACAAAAAATGAATTAAAATCTTGAAGCCACTTCAATGTAAAAATAAAAAATAAAAACTTCAAAAGACTATACCCCCTTCATCCCTAGTTGAACCTTTTTGTCTCTTTTATGAAGCTTCCTAAAGTTTGATTGAGTCAAACCTCTCCTAGTTTAGTTTTGATCCCACCAAAAATTCAGTGGTTATTAAATTTAGTATTATATTGCTGTCATGATGTTCCCTGGAAATAACATGTTTCACGATGTTAGTGGCCCTGTCCCCAATTCCCATTCCCAAACTACCAATCAAATTCCAAAGGAAATAAAGTGATAGCCCTAGTGCTACATTATCTAAATGTTCGGGTTTGCAAACAAAGGCCATTATAAATTTTGAGTATACAAACGAGTTAGACTGATTGTATTTCGATTGTAATAGTAAATATTGATATTTGAGCATGTTTGGAGATATATTAAATTAGTTGAATGTTGTATGTTAAGGTGAATGTCCTTCATACTACTTTAGAGGCATGCACTTTGACCAAGGAAAACTGCAGGATTTGTTTCTAAATTTAGCAGGGTACGTCCAAAACCCAGATTATATATATTTCTTACAATTTTACTACAACTGGTTACATATAAAGATGATATGCAGCAAACAAAAAAAAAAAAAAAAAAAACCTAACAATCTGACAACATTCTTTGTCAGTTGCAACATTATTCTAAACATTCCCCGACTTCAACTTAACTCTTGATTTGAGACAACATGCATCTGACATCTTTGCTGTTTGGTCTCCCCTTTGGATCATCCAAAGTGCAGAAATACGCAATCTTCAAAACCAGAATCATTTGATCTTCAAACCCTTTTCCAATCAGTTTAGGATCTATGGCTGTTGTGGGGTTGTCTGAAATCATGATGTTTCTCATCCATTTCACTAAACTCATCTCATCAGTGTGTTGAAAGAACGTATCAGATGGTAGCTTCCCCATCACCAAAACACAAAGTATAACCCCAAAGCTATAAATATCACACTTATCAGTAAACTTAAGTGTTTGATGATATTCAGGTGCTATATACCCCACAGTTCCAGCCAAATTGGAAGTGGTAATATGAGTTTGTGCATCAGGCATTGCTTTTGCAAGCCCGAAATCTGCAATCCTGGCTTCCATTTCATCATCAAGAAGGATGTTCCCTGGTTTCAAATCTCTATGAATGATTCGAGGGCTACGGTGCATGTGAAGATATTCAAGCCCAGCAGCCACTCCTTTTGCTATCCTCTGCCGCGCAAGCCAATCTAGCTCCCTTGTGCCTTCTGATACTTGTTGTAAGATGTCTTGCAAGCTTCCATTCTTCATGAATTCATACACAAGGTAGTGACAGTCGGGTCGAGAAATATGAGCCAACAACGGAAGAAGATTCCTATGTCGAATTTGGCCTACTGTGGTGATCTCTGATTTGATTTGACGCATTTTCTTGTTGAGAAGCTTGCTATCTTCATCAGTTAACTCAGCTGCATCTTTTGGGGGTTGAATAATTTTCTTAATAGCAATCATTTTGCCATCACTTCCTGGTAATTCAGCTTTATATACTTCTCCACACCCCCCTTTCCCTATGATCTCCAATGAAGCCAACCCATCTTCTTTCTCTAAAAACGATAAATCCTCAGCTTTCTTAATCAAAGGACTGAATATGGATGGACCAGGATCTTTAGCAGCTCCTAAAATGGTTGCTAACACCAGTTTAAACATAACAGAGAAGACGAACCCGGATATGCCCCCACCTACAGCTCCGGCAAAGAATCCCAACAGCCATTCCATTGCTTTTTTACTCTTATTTTTGTGTCGGTGTTGAGTTACTGGTGATGAGCTAGGACCTTCACCGGTTACTGATTTGCTTCCAATTGGTGATGGAGCTTGAGCTCTGCTTCTGCTATTGTTTGTTGATTTCCTCTCAGCAAAAGTGTACCGTTTGGGGTACTGAGATACTGTTGATTCATCAACTTGGCTCATCAATGGAGCTGAACCTTCAAGGAAACTGTTCCCTGAGAAATCAGAGAACCGAAGGTTTCGAAACGAACGTATAGATGATGGGATTTTCCCGGAAAACAGATTGTTGGCAAGGGAAAGATTTTCCAAGTTGGGAAAATACTTCAAGAAGGTCAAGTCACCGGTGAACTTATTGGAAGATAAATCGAGAACTCGGAGACGAACCAAAGAAGACAAATTCGACGGTATCTCGCCGGAAAACATGTTGTTTCGAAGGTCGAGGATTTCGAGTTTTTTACAGTGAAAAACTTCATGTGGAACTGGGTTACCAATCCTGTTGTGGGAAACGGAGAGCTCTTTCAGCTCCGACAGCTTCCCAATTGCAGGAGACAGAGACCCATCAAGCATTTGGGATTTAAATACAAGCCTGGTGACTTTAAGGACATAAGTGTTGTCGTCGGCGAGTCTTCTCTTGCAGAAAACGCCGGCGGCGCTGCAAGGATCGGTGGCGGGGAACCGTTGACTGGCGATGCCCAAGTCTTTGAGAAGTGTGGAAAGAGCTTTGGAGTCTGAACGGTCGAGAGTTAGCCTTGAATGGGAGATGAAGAAGAGAGAAAGGAGAGTGAGGAAGCGAAGGAAGTGAGGACGACGGTGGGGTATTCCGGGAGAGAATGCCATTTAGGGCGGATTAAGGCGGGGTTGGTGGAGGAGGAGAAAAGAAAGGTAGTGGAAGATTATTGGATGTTCATATTGCTGCTATTAAATAATTAAATAATTAATTCCTTGGTTTTATTATAAGCTGATTCCGTGTGGAAAAAATGTGTATGTGGAGCCCATTTGAGTTGATTTTTATTAAAAATATTGTGCATTTTTTATTATTCAAATTATGTATGGCACGTCAATTTAGTTCACGTTAACTTTTAATGGTAAAAATAAATAAAATTTTTAAAATTAAAATTTTTAATTTAACACTATTCAATTTTTAGTAAAACAGATTCTTGACCTATCATCCAAACCAATTATTTTATTTATGTTGTTATGTTATAAAAAAAAGTTTTTCTTCAGAATTATGTCATAATAAAAGTTACGTGCAATTATAATATTAAATTCAGATTTAGTTATGAATATGCTTTGTGATGTTAATTTGATTGTAGTTATTATTTAAAGTTTGAGTATCCCATCATGTAAATCATTAGTTCATTTTTTATATAAATTTATTTTGTTAAGTTTTATTTCATGTATATATATTTTTATATATTTTAATTTAGATTCAAATATATTCTAACCACTAATTTTATTTTATTTTATAATTTAAATTTAAATTATAATTATTTAGATGTATTATTTATATTATAATTATGTTTGTTATAATTTTTTCTTAAAAATAATTACAAAAACAATTATACTAATATAAAATAATTTGTAATGTTTTTATTATTTTTAGATGATAGATCGAGTTAACAGACTGAAATATCCAAATTAATGTTCGCTAAGTATGCCTTTCTAGGACTAAATTACCAAAAATGTCGAAATTTTTTAGAATTTACCAGATTAGGTCGATTTTTGGTAGAATTACAGGAATAGGCCAATTTTACTAAAATGCTTTCACGTAGGCGTGTTTTTAGGTGAAATGCAAAAATCCGTTTCTAGGTGGACATGTTTTCTGCATACTGCCAGTAATACGCTTCCAGCTGGACGCGCTTTTAGTATGTTGGTAGGAAAACACTCCCTGGTGTACGTGTTTTCTGACAGTTCAACTGAAAAAGTTTCCAACTGGAAGCGTTTTCCTCATGGGTATTTTGTGCTAGGGTTTTGTATTTTAGGGATAGGGTTTAGGGTTTTCGAAATGTTAAATAATTATTATTGTATTAGAAATTTAAAAACATCGTATTTTCATCGAAACTCGAAGTACTTGTTTGGGATGAAATATTAGTTTTTAAATTTTTTTCACATTTTTAATACTAGTTTGATCCAATATTTTAGTAAATTATTTATCACAGTGCATTAATATTGATGAGATGGGTTCTGAAAATATATCTCGAGATATATGGTGGGTTTTTTGTCCCAAGTGAGGGTTGAAATTTGTAGAAAGATAACGCTCCAAGTAGGACGCACAATAGTAGTTTTTAAAATTTTGCACATTTTTAATACTAGATTGATCCAATATTTTAGTAAATTATTTATCACAGTGCATTAATATTGACGAGATGAGTTTTGAAAATTTGTCTCGGGATATATATGATGGGTTTTTTTGTCCCAAATGGGGGTTGAAATTTGTAGAGAGAGAACGCTCCAAGCAGGACGCACTATCAGCAAAAGTACTGAAAGCGCATCCAGTTGGACACACTTTCTATACTTTTGCTGACAGTGCGTCCTGCTTGGAGCGTTATCTTTCTACAAATTTCAACCCCCACTAGCCGGTAGGAATTTTCAGAATCAACTTGGAGCTCGTCCCCTGATCTATAAATGAAACATATTTCAGCCTAAAGTGACATAAGCCATTTAAGAGCAAATAACCAGTTGTCAGGGAGATCAGAAGAAGAGAAGTTCATAGAGAAGGTATAAGTTGGAGCAACGACGCAATTTGCATAAAAGTAAACATTGATTTTTGTTGTTCATATTTAGTTGTAACATTAATTTTTTGCATAATATTTTTGTTTTGAACGACTCTTGACAGATTATTTGGTTGAAAATGAGTGGATGGATTAATGCTATTGTTTATTACGACGGTGAAATGCGTGACACTAAGAACGAGGTCATTTTTTTATTAGAGAACACAGTGCGACTGACTTTTAACCAGAACATACAATTGTCAGAATTACGAATAAGAATTAGGTGGAAAATCATTGGATCCAACTAACTGAGAGTATCATCCCTTTAATATCATTTTGGTGCTTCAGACAACCCTATTAGATATGACGCTTTAGATATTAGAGGTGCAAGAGGGTTGGAGGCGATGGTGCAGACGCATCTGAACAGTGAATCACTGTTTCTTGAGTTATATGACGAGTTCTCAAGGGGAGACCAAGGCCCTCAGACGTCAACATATGTTTTTGTTCGAGATGACAAAATGTGTAACAGCCCGATTTTGGGTCTAGTAGGAACAGTGGTTTCGGGACCACAAATCCAACGCATAAATGTCGAAACCATTTTTTTATGTTTTGGAAAAAACGGGGATCGACTTTAAAAATATGGAGTTGCAACCGATCTTTTATTCGAGGTGTGATCGGATCACCTTGAGATGGATTATTTTAATAAAACATTTTGATTTATTAAAACAATAATTTTGGTCTATGAAATCTAAGAAAACAGGTTCGGGAGTCGGTTACGTACGAGGAAGGATTAGCACCCTCGCAACGCCCAAAATTGGTACCAAATTGATTAATTAATGTCCTAACGTCGAGAATTTGAAAGATTCTAAAATTACGACCTTTTTCAACCCATTTGGAGATACTCGAGTTTGAATATTAAGATTCTCTGGTTCCGAAGGAATAAAATATCACATCCAGCACGTTAGGATGCAACAATTTAAGTCTTTGAATTCCAGATCATCCCAAAATTCTCAAAACTCATGCATTGAGATTTTGAAAGGGTATTTCATTATTTGGGATCAAACGGAAAATTGAAACCTAGCACGTTAGGGCACGATCTCTCAAATTTCCAAACACGAAATATTGCATTGTTTTTAATTTAAGAAAATATGGATGAAATTTCGAAAGGATATTTAATTATTTGGTCAAACGAAAAATCGAAACCCAGCACGTTAGGACACGATTTCTCGGATTTCCAAACACAAACATTGCCTTATTTTAGAACTAAGAAAACACGAATGAAATCTTGAAAGGATATTTGGTTATTTGGTCAAACGAAAAACCGAAACCCAGCACGTTAGGGCACGATCTCTCGGATTTCCAAACACGAAACATTGCCTTATTTTAAAAACATTTGGATGGAATGATTTTAAAACTCGAATGATATTAAAACATGGTTTCTTTTTTGACAAATAAAATCGCAATGGAATGATAGTATACAAAGCAAAGTAGCAATACGTACACAAAACATTACATTAATGAATCACAAATAATCAATAAACACAAATTAAGAGAGGTAATACACATTATGGCATGAAAGGGTTTTAAATAATGAAAATAAGCATGAAATATATACATAATAGATTCAAAAGAAGAGAAAATATATATAAAAAAACAATATGAAATCAATAGTATATACATAAGAATAATTTAATAACAGACAAATAAATAGAAATTAATAGTAAATTAATAAATGAATAAAATACTATAGACAATAGTTTGAAAATAATGAAGCAACAACAATAATAATGATAACAAAAATACAATGATATAATGAAAATATATTATCAAAATAATAACAACAATAAAAATAATACTAATGATACTAAAATTAATTATTAGTAATAATAAAAATAATAGTAAAAATAATATTCATAATAATATTAAAAATGACAATAGTAATATCAATAATAATAATATTTAAATAATGAAAATATAGCAAAAATAATTAAAGAAAATAAACAATAGAAAAAAAGACTAAATTAAAAAAGCATTCGAATAATCAGGGGTTAAAATAGAAAATATTTAAACAATCGAAACGCAGTGTATAGACTGGACTAAATTAAAAGCGCACAACATTTAAGGGAAAAAATAAAGAACGAAAGAAATATAATCTGGGCTCAATCGGATATCAACAAAAAACGAGGGGACCGAATGCGCAATAAAACCACTTTTAATAAAACACGCGGATCCTCCGGGTTTTTGGGTCGGATCGGGTCGATTAATAAGGCCTATACGGTGCCGTTTCGCATGGTTTAAATAGGTTAATAAACCCTAAAAATCGATCAAAAATTCGGCGCCTCTCCTCCATTGAAATCAGAATACCCTAGCCCCCATTTTGCTCTCCTTTCGGCCGAACTCAAAATCCCCTTCTCCACCGAACCACCACCTCAACCGGTGGTCGGTGGTGAACCATCACCCTTTGGTGCTAGAAGGAGGGCCTCGATTTCCCCTTTGGGTGCGATTCCGACGAATGAGACGGAGCTCCGACGATGCTACCCCAATACAGGTACTTTCTTGTTCCCCTCTTTAATCTCAAGTACATAGAAAAAAAAACAATCGAAAGCTAACAGATAGTATTCGGAAATTGAAAGAAACTGGAATTAGAAATCACCTTGAATTTTTTTTGAATTCTATATTTCTCTGTATTCTGTAAAAACAGTGTTCGTAACCTCTTACATTCATTTGCATTTGGCTCTATAAAGCCGAAAAATCCAAAAATAAAATCCCAAAAATACATTATCATTTTCTCTTTTCTGTTATTCTCCTATTTGCTGTCATTATTTTTCAATCTGTTGCAGGTACGGAGGCGTGCGTGGCTGTACGGAGGTGGGCCGACGTGGGCACGTGGTGTGCGCATGGGGTTTGCGGCGCGTGAGAGGGCTTGGCCGTTGAGGCATGCGGCGCTTGAAACTTCCGAGAAACCCTAGGGTTTCGCCGCCGAAAAAATGTTTGGGCCACTCGGGCCGTGAAATTGGGTCCATAATTGGGTTAGGGTTTATTTAATTGTAAGTGGGCTAGGTGTTTGGTATTTGGGCTCATTGTTTAGTTTGTGGGTTTGTAAAAAAAGCGTAAAAGGGACCGCTTTTGGACTTTTATTATTGGTTTTTTAATTATTATGGTTTTTTTGTTGGTTTTTTGTTTGGTACGGGCCCGACCGAAAATGGGCTCCTACAATAAAAATTTATTTTTATTATATTTTTATGGTCTACAATTTTATGGAATGATTTCGTGAAAATTTCATTCGAAAATTTTGACGTTTGGGCACTCAATTTAGTCAAGAGGACTAAATTGTAAAAAGTGCAAAATTTGAGTTCTATAGGTTAAAGGTGTCTAATTGTTATGAAATTTTAAATTGGAGGTCCTTAAATTGTAATTAGACCATTGGTTAAGTTGGTGGACAAAAATGGACATGGTTAGGTATGTTTTCAAAGTTTTCTATTAAGGGCATTTTAGTAATTTGGTAATTAAATGAATTAAAAAGCCAAATTAAAAGCCAATTTTTGTCCATCTTCTTCATCATGGCCGAAACTTGCATGGAGAAGACATAGCTAGGGTTTTTCAAGCTTCCAAGCTCGATTGTAAGTCCGTTCTAGCCCCGTTTTTAATGATTTTTACGTTTTTGAAATCCTCGTAACATGATCTATCTATTTCTACCACTAATTTAAGACATAATAAAAGTCTAAAATTTTAAAATTGATGGATATTTGTGTATTTTGATGTTTGATGGTAGAAAATGCATGTTTATGGCTTGTTAAACGACTTTTGCTAAGTGATTTTCGGTGAAAATGCCTAAAAGGACTTGTTTGTAAAAGTTGTAAAATATGTAGTAAAAGTGTGTTTTAATGGAAATTGTGGGCTGTTATAGTTATGAAAATGGTTCGGCTAGGCTTGTATATTAAAGAAATTGAATAGATTTCATTTTACGAACCTAGGGACTAAATTATAAAAATGTGAAACTTTAGGGGCAAAAATGTAATTTTTCCATAACATGATTTTGGGCTGATTTGAATAGTATAATGATTAAATTAGATGAATGTGATATTATAGATCAAGAAAAATGAGGTTCGGACCTAGAACGGAGGAAAACCAAGTATTTGATGATTTAGTCCTTTTTGCCGTTTCTATGCCGAGGTAAGTTTGTATGTAAATAATGCATTATTATTTATGCTTTAATTGTGTTATTATTGTATGAATTGTGATTTAATCTTTGAATGAATTTGACAAAGTTCGACAAGCGAGAAAAAAAATCCCGGTTGAACCTTAGGAATAGTTAGGATACAAATGTCATGACACTAGGGTTAGTTGAGATTATGTTTAAGACCATATCTGGGATATGATATCGATATGAGATTCCGTGTAAGACCATAGCTGGGCTATTGGCATCGATATGAGATTTCGTGTAAGACCATAACTGGGCTATTGGCATCGATATGAGATTTCGTGTAAGACCATAGCTGGGCTATTGGCATCGATATGAGATTACATGTAAGACCATATCTGAGATATGGCATTGGTACGGTACTGTATGTACGAGATTCCCGAGTACCATTTAGTATTCCAAATGGTTCAACGGGAAATTCAACGGGTATGTCAAAGAAGAGAAAAAGTATGTGAGTATTACGAATTGGTACAGGTATGTACGTAAAGTTTATAAGCATTGACTTCATGAAATTGTGACTTCATGATTTCCACGAGAATGATTTTATGAAAACCTTGTAATTATGGGTCTATACTTGTGATGTATGAAATACATAGTAAATTCGATTGACAATTTTGTGATGGCCTTTCGGGCTAGATTGAGTTATGACATAGCATGTTGTACTCATGCAAATTGTGATTTATCAGATATGAGATAAAGGAAAGATTGGCAAAATTGCCTATTAAAATGATTATGGAAGCATGAAAAGATAAGAGTTTAGGCAATTGAAAGATGTAAGAGTATATGCTTGAAATGTAAATGCTCATAAATAAATGTGTATGTCTTATGTGAGGTTTGAAATGGTTTGTTGATTGTGGTAAATGATATGTTATTCTTATGACTGAGCAAGATGTGCTCATTAAGTTTAATGTCATTTATGTTGGTATAAGTTATGTTATTCATATGATTGAGTAAGTTATGCTCATGAAGTTTAATGACATTTATGTTAATATATGTCATGTTATTCATATGACAATGTATAATTAATGTTGTTTATTATTTGCATATGAACTTACTAAGCTATATAACTTACCCCCTTCATTTCCCATGTCTTATAGGGTTAATAAACTAGCTCGAGTTGGAGATCACCGGAGATCCTATCACACTATCAAGCTACCACTTGGGGTATATATAAATTTAAGTATTTTGAGTTATGGCATGTATAGGGACTAAGTAAATTGGTTATATGTGTCTTTATGATTGTAGCCAATATGTTGGCTTGTAATCGTCAAATGCTTGTTTGCTATTTGGCCATGTAAGTTGGCTTATGTTGGAAACATGGTTGTAAGCCTAAGTATATTCATATATGTGTCAATGTCTATGGTGATATGATCATGGTATGCTTAGTGAATGTGAAATATTTGGAAATGTGATTTATGGCATGATTGTGTGATGTTGGAATTGTGACCTATTAATGAGATGATGAATTTGAGTATAATTTGGTAACTAGATAGTAATTGAATGAAGCCTAATGAATGTGGGATTTGTATGTTTGATTTAGGGCTTAATAAATGTAGTGAATATGTTAGATAAACATATAAAGTTGATATGTTTTAACCATGAATGTGGATGCTTTGGTTGCCTAAGTATGTAATGTTATGTGCCTTTGAATTGATGTGAGTGTATGTGTGAATAAGAGTGGAAAATGGCTTGGTAAATAGCCTTTTTATTGTTCACACGGGTAGACACACGGGTGTGTGTCTAGGCTGTAACACCCCTAGCCCGTAACCATCGCTGGTTTAGGGTTAAGAGGCATTACCAGACAATCGAAAACTTTTACAGACATTTCATAACATAATTAGACAAATCACATCAAAGTGTCCCTTAAATAGGTCAACGAGACCTTAATCATGCTTAAGAATAGGGCCGGGACTAAACCGAACACATATGGAAATTTTTAGAAATTTAAAAATTTTTCAAAGGTGCAGAGGTCACACGCCCGTGTGGGCAGGCCGTGTGCCTTCCACGGCCTCAGACACGCCTGTGTGTCTAAGCCGTGTCAAAACAGGGCATACATACTGACTTGTCCACACGGCCGTGGACACGCTCGTGTGCCTCACCCGTGGTCGAGCCTGACTTGCACCACATGGCCAGTCACACGCCCGTGTGTCCAGGCCGTGGTCGAGTCTGACTTGTTTTGAAATTTAACCACGAAGGACACGGTCGAGACACACGCCCGTGTGCTCAACCGTGTGGGAAATTATAGGCCATCTACAAGGCCAAATTGCCACCCACAAAATAGGCAATCCCTACAAGCACAATTAAGCATCAATCCAAACATAATTAGCAACCAAAAGCATACCACATAATCATCATATCATCCCATTCAATTTTATTTCCATACATATCAACTTATAAGCTAATTAGCTCAACTAATTCACAATTAAACCAAGCATGATTCACCCACATCTTACCACATTAATAAGCTAGATTTGCATCAATAACTTACCATTACCTTGATCTTTTCATAATCATGAAATCATACCTAAACCAAACATCATACAGCATAGCATCTCATTCATAACACAACCACTTATCTAGCCATATCACATGACTATGTGTAACAACCCTAACCCGTATCCGTTACCGGACTAGGGTTACGGGCATTACTTTACCAACCACAAGTCAAAGCACCTTGTAAAAACTGCTTCATTAATAGATGCGTACCAATCCATACTAACACGATTAAACATGTATAATCCTTCTAATATCAAGACATTAACGAACATATCACAAATCATATCATTAACATCTACCAAAACTAATTACATTCAATTAGCAAACACTATTCATTTGGTCATTTTACATCTTATGGCCGAATAAGTATATTGCCCCTATTCAACTTATACAAATCAAATAACTATAATAAATCAATCATATGCATACCATATCTAGTTGTTCACAACATTAGCTTATCCTTTTTAAACCTCTTAACCGAATGTAAGTAACATCCAAAGAATAATATGAATTTCAAATTAAGTCAATATCATGGCCGAATGTTTGCAAGTGAGCATACTTTAACTTGTTCACAAATATAACGCACATAACAAAATTTGAAATAACTTCTAAATTAAGTTTATAATGTATCCGAACATACCCAAATATTAAACCAAAATCAAACATGATTAAGCCATATTCAAGTAAATAAAATAATATCAATTTGCATTTACATCAGTCATGAGGCATTCATTCGAAATGTAAAGATAAAATACCCTTTTAGAAATTCACAAAGCATACATACCAAAACATGCTTTTATCAAGATTGAAAAATGCACAAACATATATATATATATCACCTCAAGCATAAACTAGTCAACCCAAGCATAGTAGTGAAGCCATATTCGCATGGCCTTTATGTACATTATGTACAAAATAAACTCCAAAGAGAAAATAGCCTATACATGCCATAGTTTCCAAATGTTCAACTTAACAAAAAGGTACCAAAGATAGATGATAGTGTGATTGACTTTGACAATGATCCCCGAGCTCGAGCTTCGACTTCAAGATCTATAAAATAGTTAAATAAACACATACAGTAAGCTAACATAGCTTAGTAAGTTTTAAGCATTGGTTAAAATATACAACTAATAAATATACAATTTAATCAACCCAACATGATCATTAACTAATCCACAAACACAAATAAGCATAACTTGTCACCATTCAACAATCACCATTTCTAATAGATCTCAAAACCTAACATTCACATGCCATTTATCCATTTCGAATCAAGCTCAAAATAAATGATTATATCACATTTCTATAATTTCATATACAAGAATAACTTACCTCAATAGTACTAAGTTATTCAATTATCATGCATTACTTACCTACGTGTCACTTCTCGGTTATCTCCATACTTTAATTTATGTCCTTGAAATGTTCAAAAATCCGCACACACAGTGCAACCCATGTAACGTATCGCACACTTAGTGCCGTTACTTGAAAAAGAGCACACATAGTGCCATATACTAGTAATGTATCGCACACTTAGTGCCATTACTTATTTTTCCGCACACAAAGTGCCATTCGATCGATTTCGCACACACAGTGCTCAGTTTTTCAAACTCGCACACATAGTGCCCCTTGACCGATCCTTCCTTTATTCATAAGAACACTTATAATTCCATTTTCATTCATATATACACATACTTAAATGGTCACCACCACTCAATTTTCCTATCACATACCATCACATTCGACACACCCATTATACATGTAAACTTATATCCACCAATTTAAAACAATCATCTCTCTCATTTCATTCTCACATTTAACTATCTCTTAATCCATACATATATATTCAAACAATTCAATTAATCAAGGTTTACTTATACATGTACCAAATCTTACATTCGGCCAACTCATACTAATTCATTAACACATTCGGCACTATGATATTTAACATACCTACCATCATTTAACATATGCATATAATATGAAACAAAATTCAATTTAATCCAATTGCTTAAAAACTTACCTAGGAAATCGACGGATTTGATTTTCCCGACTATTCATTCAACTTTGCTTTTCCCCGATCCAATCCCGATTCTTTTTGTCCTTGATCTATATAATTTCAATTTAAGCTCATTCAAATATATTTTCATTCAATTTAATCCAAAACACATAATTATACAAATTACCATTTTACCCCTAGCATTTACAATTTTTACAATTTAGTCCCTATTACACAACTCACAATATACTCAAAATTTGGCCACCATTCTTTAGAGCCGAATTTCCATCCTCCCATTACAAGTCTATACAACTCATTTATTTCACATTCCAACCTCTAAAAATTTTATTTTTTAATTAAATCCAAATTACCTAATTTCATAAAAAAAATTCAAGAGCAACATTTGTTAATCTAACACATACAACCAATATTTTACCATTAATCAACAAAAACATCAAACTCCCTTCAATGGCATCACACGAAAACACAACCATTTCAAAAATTTACACATGGGCTAACTAAAACTCAAAGCAACGATCTCAAAAACGTAAAAATTATCAAAAACTAAAACTAAATCATACCTTAATCAAGCTTAAGAAATGCCGAAACCCTTTGAAGCTTTTTCTGTTCTTTTCTCTTTTTAGTTTCGGTCAAATGTGTAGAAAGATGAACATGCAATTCTTTTCTCTTTTTGTTTTATTATAATATGTTTATAATATACATTTTATCATTATTATAAATTTAACATATAAAACAAACATATAATATATAATATAAAGGCATATTGTCGTCCACTATACTTGTAAAAGGTCAATTTGAAACTTAAATACTCATACAAAAGAAGACAAAACAATTTAGCCACTTAATTTAATAAATGGCTACTTTTATCACTAACACGATTTAGTCCTTTTCTTTAAATTAAACACACAAACGATCAAATTAATTCACGAAAATTTTTACACAAGCACACTTATAAATCATAGACACCATATATAATATATAATTATTCTATCGACTCGGATTTGTGGTCCCGAAACCACTGTTTCCGATTAGGGTCAAAATCGGACTGTTACAACTCTCCCCTCCTTAAGGGATTTTCGTCCCCGAAAATCTTACCGATGAATAATTGTGGGTAGCGTTCTTTCATTGAATCTTCAAGTTCCCAGGTTGCTTCCTCAACCCCGTGCTTATGCCACATAACTTTAACCAACGAAATTTTCTTATTTCGTAACTCTTTCACTTCACGAGCTAAGATACGAATCGGTTCTTCCTCATACGTCAAGTCAGGCTAAATCTCAATCTTTGCCGGGCTAATCACATGAGAAGGATCGGATCTGTATCGTCGAAGCATCAATACATGAAAAACATTGTGAATCTTGTCTAGCTCAGATGGCAACATAAGTCTGTACGCAACCGGCCCAATACGCTTAATAACTTCGTACGGCCCAATAAATCTCGGACTCAGCTTTCCTTTACAACCAAATCTAAGTATCTTTTTCCATGGCGAGGCTTTCAAAAATACTCGGTCACCCACTTGAAATTCTATATCTTTACGTTTCAAGTCCGCATATGACTTCTGACGATCTGACGCGGCTTTCAAACTTTCTCGGATTACTTTTACTTTCTGCTCAGTCTCTCTAATTAAATCAACCCTGTGTATCTTGCTTTCACTTAGCTCGGTCCAATATAGAGGTGTACAACATTTACGACCGTACAAAGCTTCATAAGGTGCCATTTTGATACTCGATTGAAAACTGTTATTGTACGAAAATTCAATCAAAGGCAAGTATCGTTCCCACGTACCCTCAAACTCAAGAATGCAACATCTCAACATATCCTCGAGTATTTGAATAACACGCTCGGATTGACCATCCGACTGAAGGTGAAAAGTAGTACTAAAGTGCAATTTGGTACCTAAAGCATCTTGCAGTTTCTTCCAAAACCGCGATGTAAACATCGGATCTCTATCTGAAACAATAGAAATAGGTACTCCATGCAATCGTACAATCTGAGATATGTACAACTCAGCTAACTTATCAAGCGAGAAATCCGTACGTACCGGAACAAAATGGGCCGATCCCATTTCCACTTAGGTATCATGATCGGTTGAAGTAATCCCGATGGTACCTGATGCTCAGCTTTTACTTGTTGACATATTAAACACTTCGACACATAGTCTGAAATATCTCGCTTCATACCATGCCACCAGTAATGCTGTTTCAGGTCGTTATACATCTTCGTACTACCCAGGTGAATTGACAACCTACTATTATGAGCTTCATCACAGATCATTCGAATCAACTCAGGGTTCTTAGGCACACATATTCGGTTTCTAAACCGTAAGCATCCTTCAAGATCTAACCAAAAATCAAATCATCACTCGAGCCACATTGACCCCTCTTTGTTATTAAGTCATTATCAACCTCTTGAACTTCGCTAATCTGTTGAACGAACAATGGTCTCGCTTTCAACTCTGCAATAATCGCACCATCATCAATCATAGCTACATCCGCATTCATTGCACGAAGAACAAATAATGATTTCTGGCTAAGTGCATCAGCAACCACATTAGCCTTCCCCGAGTGATAATAAATCACAAGCTCGTAGTCTTTTAACAGTTCCAACCATCGTCGCTGTCTCAAATTCAGATCCTTCTGAGTTATTAAATACTTTAGACTCTTGTGATCCGAATAGACATGGCATTTTTCACCGAATAGATAGTGACGCCATATTTTCAAAGCGAAAACTATAGCAGCCAATTCAAGATCGTGATTCGGATAATTCTTTTCGTGCGGCTTTAACTGTCTCGAGGCGTAAGCTACAACTTTACCCTCCTGCATCAAAACACAGCCTAAACCATTTAAGGATGCATCGCTGAAGACAACGAACTCCTTACTCGACTCTGGCTGAACTAGCACTGGAGCTTCCGCTAACAAAGTTTTTAACTGATCAAAACTCTTCTGGTACCTTTTTGACCACTCGAATTTAATGTCTTTCTGCAAAAACTTTTTCATCGGAGTTGCAATCATAGAAAACCCTTTCATGGAGCGTCTATAGTACCCGGCAAGTCCCAGAAAACTACGAACTTCAGAAACATTCCGCGGAGGTTTCCAATCAAGTATAGCCGAAACTTTACTCGGGTCAACCCGAATGCCCGATGCTGAAACGACATGCCCCAGAAAACTAACTTCATTCAACCAAAACTCACATTTGCTGAATTTCGCGTACAACTGCTTATCACGCAAATTCTGTAACACAAGTCTCAAGTGTTCGGCATGTTCGGTTTCGTCACGCGAATAGATTAAAATGTCATCTGTAAATACAACCACAAACCGATCTAGATACGGTCTGAATACCCGATTCATCAGATCCATGAAAACAGCAGGGGCATTAATGAGTCCAAATGGCATCACTAAAAACTCGAAATGGCCGTATCTCGTCCGAAAAGTAGTCTTAGGTACATCCGAGTCTCTAACTCGCAGCTGATAATAACCTGACCTCAGATCGATTTTCGAAAATACCGAAGCTCCCTTAAGCTGATCAAATAAATCATCAATACGTGGCAATGGATATTTATTCTTTACGGTCACTTTATTGAGTTATGGTAATCAATGCGCATTCTCAAAGTTCCGTCTTTCTTTTTCACAAATAGGACTGGCGCACCCCAAGGAGAGAAACTCGGTCGAGCAAAACCTCTATCTGTCAATTCTTGCAATTGAGCTTTCAGCTCTTTTAATTCGGTCGGTGCCATTCTATACGGAGCTATCTAAATCGGAGTCGTCCCAGGCACTAGCTCAATACCAAACTCTATCTCCCGAACAGGTGGCAATCCCGGCAATTCCTCCGGGAATACATCCAGATATTCACAAACAACCGTTACAGATTCAATCTTCTTTTCGGTTACTTTACTATCAATCACATAAGCAAAGCAGGCTTCGCAACCCTTTCTCAAATACTGTCGAGCCAATATCGAAGATATCACCGCTGGTAGTCCATTCAAATCCGCAGATTCTATTCGAATTATTTCATTATTCTGACATCGTAAATCAATAGTCTTTCGTCTGCAATTCACTACTGCATCGTGCACAGTTGGCCAATCCATACCAAGAATAATATCGAACTCATCAAAAGGTAGCAACACCAGATCGGCCGAAAAACATGAATCTCGAATCATTAAAGGGCAATTCTTGCACACTCTATCAACTAACACACACCGGCCCAGGGGGTTCGAAACCCGTATCACAAACTCAGTAGACTCAACAGGTAGAGTCTTGCTGAATACTAATGTTTCACACACATAGGAATGAGTTGAACCAGGATCAATCAGAGCAATTGCACTAGTATCAAAGAGAGTGAATATACCGGTGATGACATCTGGAGATGAAGCCTCCTCTCTGGCACGAATGGCATAGGCTCTAGTTGGCACCCGGGCTTCTGATCGAATAGCCGTATCCAAAGTCCCTCTCTGAGTGCCACTCCTACCTCCCACATTACGAGATAGTCTACCTCTAGCTGTAGTACTGCTCGGTCTTGCACTCTGAACATTATTCTTTTCAGTTGTCTCCGGGCAATCCCGAATAAAATGATCCTGCGAACCACACTTGTAGCAAGTGCGATTATTAGATTTGCCCCAACATTCACCAAAATGTCGTCTGCCACACTGTTGACACTCGGGCTTATTAGGTCGAGTATTGCCAACACTAGTAATCGAGGTAGCCCGTGAACTCATTGGTGGTCGTTCTCGTATAGAGATCCCTGTGTTAGCTTTGGATCGGCTACTATCATTCTTGAACTTCTTTGATGACGTTTGAGGAAATTTACCCGCTGATCTCTTACGAAAGTCTCTAGCTTCAAACTCGGCTTTCCGTTTTTCTTTCCCCAGCTCTTCGTCTTTACAAGCTCGCTCAACAAGTACTACGAACTCATTTATTTCAAGTATGCCAACCAGTAGTTTTATATCTTCGCTTAACCCTTCTTCGAATCTCCTAGCACATAGCAAATTTCCTCGGATGAAACACACTCACGGGCATAGCGACTAAGTCTCACAAACTTGCGCTCGTACTCAGATATGGTCATACGACCCTGTTTAAGCTCGAGAAATTCCTTGCGTTTGGAGTCTATAAATTGCTGGCTGATGTATTTCTTACGAAACTCTGCCTGAAAGAAGTCCCAGGTAACTCGTTCCTTTGGAACATTCGATACAAGTGTGTTCCACCAATAGTAGGCAGAATCTCGTAATAAAGATATGGCGTACTTCAGGCAATCATCAGGTGTGCAAGATAGTTCATCGAAAACATGAATGGTATTATCGAGCCAAAATTCAGCTTGCTCAGCATCATCATCATCTTCGGCTCTAAACTCTTGAGCCCCGTGTTTTCTAATTCTGCCAACTGGAGGCTTGCTTACTCTTTCAGGATTAGTGATCGGGGATACCACCGGTACTACAGGGGGAGTATTCGGATTCAGGGGTTGTTGAACAGCCGGATTGGTCCGAATATATTGGTTGAACCAATCATTCATCATGCTATAGAAGGCTTGTTTAGCCCCCTCATCAGGATTACTCGTAGCTGGTCGAGATTCATCCGGCGCAGTCCCTTACGCGGGAACGGGCGCCACACTCTCGACATCCTCAGCTATAGCTCGCTTGGGATCAGGATCCATTTACTATACAAAAGGATACAACACATTTCACTGTCAGAAGTCATCACACTATCACATTATAAAATATGGCATGTATAGCTAGACCCGACACGCGCTACGTTAGTCCAAGAACCGACTAAACTTGGCTCTGATACCAATCAAATGTAACACCCCTAACCCGTATCCGTCACCGGACTAGGGTTCCAGGCATTACTTTACCAACCACAAGTCAAAGCACCTTGTAAAAACTACTTCATTAATAGATGCGTACCAATCCATACTAACACGATTAAACATGTATAATCCTTCTAATATCAAGACATTGACGAACATATCAAAAATCATATCATTAACATCTACCAAAACTAATTACATTCAATTAGCAAACATTATTCATTTGGTCATTTTACATCTTATGGCCGAATAAGTATATTACCCCTATTCAACTTATACAAATCAAATAACTATAATAAATCAATCATATGCATACCATATCTAGTTGTTCACAACATTAGCTTATCCTTTTTAAACCTCTTAACCGAATGTAAGTAACATCCAAAGAATAATATGAATTTCAAATTAAGTCAATATCATGGCCGAATGTTTGCAAGTGAGCATACTTTAACTTGTTCACAAATATAACGCACATAAAAAAAAATTTGAAATAACTTCTAAATTAAGTTTATAATGTATCCGAACATACCCAAATATTAAACCAAAATCAAACATGATTAAGCCATATTCAAGTAAATAAAATAATATCAATTTGCATTTACATCAGTCATGAGGCATTCATTCGAAATGTAAAGATAAAATACCCTTTTAGAAATTCACAAAGCATACATACCAAAACATGCTTTTATCAAGATTGAAAAATGCAGAAACATATATATATATATATATATCGCCTCAAGCATAAACTAGTCAACCCAAGCATAGTAGTGAAGCCATATTCGCATGGCCTTTATATACATTACGTACAAAATAAACTCCAAAGAGAAAATAGCCTATACATGCCATAGTTTCCAAATGTTCAACTTAACAAAAAGGTACCAAAGATAGATGATAGTGTGATTGACTTTGACGATGATCCCCGAGCTCGAGCTTCGACTTCAAGATCTATAAAATAGTTAAATAAACACATACAGTAAGCTAACATAGCTTAGTAAGTTTTAAGCATTGGTTAAAATATACAACTAATCAATATACAATTTAATCAACCCAACATGATCATTAACTAATCCACAAACACAAATAAGCATAACTTGTCACCATTCAACAATCACCATTTCTAATAGATCTCAAAACATAACATTCACATGCCATTTATCCATTTCGAATCAAGCTCAAAAATAAATGATTATATCACATTTCTATAATTTCATATACAAGAATAACTTACCTAAATAGTACTAAGTTATTCAATTATCATGCATTACTTACCTATGTGTCACTTTTCGGTTATCTCCATACTTTAATTTATGTCCTTGAAATGTCCGAAAATCCACACACACAGTGCAACCCATGTAACGTATCGCACACTTAGTGCCGTTACTTGAAAAAGAGCATAAATAGTGCCATATACTAGTAATGTATCGCAACTTAGTGCCATTACTTATTTTTCCGCACACAAAGTGTCATTCGATCGATTTCGCACACACAGTGCTCGGTTTTTCAAACTCGCACACATAGTGCCCCTTGACCAATCCTTCCTTTATTCATAAGAACACTTATAATTCCATTTTCATTCATATACACACATACTTAAATGGTCACCACCACTCAATTTTCCTATCACATACCATCACATTCGACACACCCATTATACATGTAAACTTATATCCACCAATTTAAAACAATCATCTCTCTCATTTCATTCTCACATTTAACTATCTCTTAATCCATACATATATATTCAAACAATTCAATTAATCAAGGTTTATTTATACATGTACCAAATCTTACATTCGGCCAACTCATACTAATTCATTAACACATTCGGCACTATGATATTTAACATACCTACCATCATTTAACATATGCATATAATATGAAATAAAATTCAATTTAATCCAATTGCTTAAAAACTTACCTAGGAAATCGACGGATTTGATTTTCCCGGCTATTCGTTCAACTTTGCTTTTCCCCGACCCAATCCCGATTCTTTTTGTTCTTGATCTATATAATTTCAATTTAAGCTCATTCAAATATATTTTCATTCAATTTAATCCAAAACACATAATTATACAAATTACCATTTTACCCCTAGCATTTACAATTTTTACAATTTAGTCCCTATTACACAACTCACAATATACTCAAAATTTGGCCACCATTCTTTAGAGCCGAATTTCCATCCTCCCATTACAAGTCTATACAACTCATTTATTTCACATTCCAACCTCTAAAAATTTTATTTTTACAATTAAATCCAAATTACCTAATTTCATAAAAAAATTCAAGAACAACATTTGTTAATCTAACACATACAACCAATATTTTACCATTAATCAACAAAAACATCAAACTCCCTTCAATGGCATCACACGAAAACACAACCATTTCAAAAATTTACACATGGGCTAACTAAAACTCAAAGCAACGATCTCAAAAATGTAAAAATTATCAAAAACTAAAACTAAATCATACCTTAATCAAGCTTAAGAAATTCCGAAACCCTTTGAAGCTTTTTCTCTTCTTTTCTCTTTTTAGTTTCGGTCAAATGTGTAGAAAGATGAACATGCAATTCTTTTCTCTTTTTGTTTTATTATAATATGTTTATAATATACATTTTATCATTATTATAAATTTAACATATAAAACAAACATATAATATATAATATAAAGGCATATTGCCGTCCACTATACTTGTAAAAGGTCAATTTGCAACTTAAATACTCATACAAAAGAAGACAAATCAATTTAGCCACTTAATTTAATAAATGGCTACTTTTATCACTAACGCGATTTAGTCCTTTTCTTTAAATTAAACACACAAACGATCAAATTAATTCACAAAAATTTTTACACAAGCACACTCATAAATCATAGACACCATATATAATATATAATTATTCTATCGACTCGGATTTGTGGTCCCAAAACCACTATTTTTGATTAGGGTCAAAATCGGACTGTTACACTATGTACACATATCACAAACATAACTCAAGGTAACTAGCCTATACATGCCATAATTTAGTATATACATTTTCAAAAGGTACCAAAATAAATTTGAGTATTGTGATAATGATTCTCGATGGTTCCCCGAGCCTTCAGGAGCTTTGACGATCTATATAACAGAGCAAACACACACAAAGTAAGCTTTCCAAAAGCTTAGTTAGCCATATATAAATAAACTTAACATAAATGCATATAACCATATTGATACAAGTCAATAATATTTCTTATTTGCAAATTCATGTCATCTTCTTTGGCTCATTTGCTTAGCCATTGCTTATCCACATTCCTTAACTCAAGTGTCACTTATACTCATTGCTCATTCAAACATATATTCACTTATTTCTCATCAAAATTATACACATATTCACTTTAGTAAGCTCATATAAACACTTACCTTTCATACACACATAGTGTACTTTTCACACGTACCTGAATCGTTTATACCTTTCACACAGACATTCATTTCTCAGACATGCCCGTTGAACCGTTCAGAATCTAATAGGATACTCGGAATGCTCAGAATAGTCGTACAATGCCAACGTCCCAGACGAGGTCTTACGTGTACTCAGATATCGATGCCACTATCCCAAACAGGGTCTTACACGAGTCAATTACAATGCCAATGTCCCAGACATGGTCTTACACATAAATCTCATATCGATGCCAACGTCCCAGACGTGGTCTTATACGAAATCTCAAATCAATGCCAAAGTCCCATATGTGGTCTTACATGATATCACTTATCAGACACCTATGTCATGACATATGTAATCCTATCTATTCCTAAGTTCGTACGGGACTTCTCAGACATTAATAACTTGTCGACACTTTCTCAGATTTCATACACATAACCTCTCGAGCATTATTCATAGCAATCTAAATTTCATAGATGCATAAATACTCAATTAAAATACATTTATTTGTATATCGACTTACCTCGGATTTGGATTAAACGAGCGATTTCAACTACTCGATCACTTTAGATTTCCCACGATCTAAGTCCGTTTTCTTTAGTTCTTGATCTATACATATCCAAATTTAACTCATTTATTTACTAATTCATTCAATTCAATCCAAAAACACATATTTAGGGCAATTTACAAATTAGCCCCCATACTTTTACATTTTAACATTTTAGTCCCTATTTCACAAAATCAAAAAATACACATAATTTCTTTATACCCATGCTTAGCCGAATGTTCATGTATCTCAAACAAATCCCTACATTTCATTTATTTCACAATTTAGTCCCTCAAAATATTATTTTCTCAATTAAGTCCAAATTACTCAAAATTATCAAAAATCCAAATACAAAACATGTTATTCCTTCACATATCATTAATATTTTATCATCAAACCACCAAAATCACAAGCTATCTTCAATGGCATAACACAAAATCATCATAAATTTTAGAAATTCAAGCATGGGTCCTGTAGATAACTTAGCAACGATCTCAAAAACGTAAAAATTATCAAAAACCGAAGCAAAACATAACTTAAATCAAGCTAAAAGAGTGCCGAAACCTAGCTTGTTCTTCTTCTTTTATTTTTCTATGATATTCGGCCAAAGATGATAGAAAATGGCCATTTATTTCACGCTTTGTTTTATTATAACCTTATATTATAATATTTATCATTTATTAAACCATTACTAAATAAAATAAGCTATATATATCATATCAATATGCCGTCCACTACTCACACTTATGGCCAAATTGCAACATAAATCCTCATATATAAGAAGACACACCAATTAAGCCACTCAATCAAATGGAAGGCTACTTTTACCTTTTATGCGATTTAGTCCTTTTCTCAAATTAAGCACACAAATGATAAAATTAATTCACAGAAATTTCACACATGCTTCATCATATACTACAGACACAGAAAGTAATATTAAAATATTTTTTTGACTCAGATTTGTGGTCCCGAAACCACTATTCCGACTAGGGTCTAAACCGGACTGTTACAATTCTCCCCCCTTAGAATTTTCGTCCCCGTAAATCTTACCATTAAACAGATTTAGATATTGTTGTTTCATTGTATCTTCAGGCTCCCACGTAGCCTCTTCAACCCCGTGTCGATGCCACAACACTTTTACTAATGAAATTTTCTTATTTCTCAATTCTTTCACTTCACGAGCTAAGATACGGATCGGTTCTTCTTCATAAGTTATATCAGATCGGATTTCAATCTCAAACGGAGTAATTACATGTGATGGATTGGATCTGTACCGACAAAGCATTGACACGTGAAATACATTATGAATCTTTTCTAGCTCAGGTGGCAACAATAATCTATATGCAACAGGTCCAATGAGCTCAATGATCTCATACGGCTCGATGAATCTCGGACTCAACTTGCCTCTACGTCCGAATCTGAGTACTTTCTTCCAGGAGATACTTTCAAGAACACTTTATCACCGATTTTAAATTCAATGTTTTTTCTTTTCAAGTCTGCATAGGACTTCTGACGATCAGACGCTGCTTTCAGACTATTACGGATTACTTTCACTTTCTGTTCAGTGTCTTTTATCAAATCAACCCTGTGTATCTTATTTTCACTGAGCTCAGTCCAATACAGAGGTGTCTAACATTTACGTCCGTACAAAGCTTCATAAGGTGCCATTTTGATGCTCAACTGAAAACTGTTATTGTACGCAAATTCAATTAATGACAAATTTTGTTCCCACGAACCATCAAACTCAAGAATGTAACATCTCAACATATCCTCCAATATCTGAATGATTCACTCGGATTGACCATCCGTCTGCAGGTGAAAAGCTATACTAAAATGCAATTTTGCACCTAAAGCTTCTTGCAATTTCTTCCAGAATCGTAATGTAAATCTCGGATCTCTATCAGACAGAATAGACAGTGGCACTCCGTGCAATCTCACAATATCAGAAATATAAAGCTCAGCTAACTTATCAAGCGGGTAATCAGATCTTACCGGAATAAAATGGGCAGATTTCGTCAATCGGTCTAACACGACCCAAATTGCATCTTTCTTTCTCGGAGTCAATGGCAATCTAGAAACAAAGTCCATCGTCACTCTATCCCATTTCCACTCGGGAATCAGAATCAGTTGTAAAAAACCAGACGGAACCTGATGTTCAGCTTTAAATTGCTGACAGAAAATCAGAGATAGCTCTTTTCATACCAGACCACCAATAATGTTGCTTTAAATCATGATACATCTTTGTACTAACCGGATGAACAAATAAGAGACTATTATGAGCTTCATTCAAAATTAACTGAATCAACTCTGGATTTTTCGGAACACAAATTCGATTTCAAAATCTTAAGCAATCATCATCTGCAACTCGAAATTCAGAGTCAGAGTTCGTATCACACTAAGTTCATTTCGCTATCATTTCATTATCAACTTTCTGAGCATCACATATTTACTGTTAAAACAACGGTTTCGCTTTTAACTCACCCAAAACTGAACCATCATCAGACAAATCCAAATGGGCATTCATCGTATGCAATGCGAACAACGACTTTTGACTTAATGCATCGGCAACAACATTTGTCTTTCCCGGATGATAATCTATCACAAGCTCGTAATCTTTCAACAGCTCTAACCAACTTCTCTGTCGCAGATTTAAGTCTTTCTGAGTCATTAAGTACTTCAAACTTTTATGATCTGAAAACACGTGACATTTCTTACCGAAAAGATAGTGGCGCCAGATCTTTAATGCGAACACAATCGCAGCTAGCTCAAGATCGTGTGTCGGATAGTTCTTTTCGTGCGGCTTCTATTGTCTCGAGGCATAGGCTATATAACTTTGCCTTCCTGCATCAGAACGCATCCCAGACCATTTAATGAAGCATCACTAAAAATCACGAACTCTTTACCCGATTCTGGCTGTACTAAAACTGGAGCTTGATAAACCGTAAAAGTAACATATTTTAATCCCACATTTAGTATGCTTTTGGATGAATTATCCCTTATTTTATGTAAAAAGGTGCTCTTAATCCTTTCTTTTCATGTTATATACTCAGGAAAGCACCGGAGGATGAAAAGAACGAGAAACGGGCTTAAAACGGGCCAAATGGGTTAAAGCACGAAATCGACACGGCCTGGGCCCAAGACCACACGGCCGTGCCTCCTCAATAATCTCGAACACGGCCTGGCCACGATTTACACGGCCGTGCCTCGTCAACGAAGTCCACACGGCCTGGCCACGACTTACACGGGCGTGTGCCAGAGGCCGTGCCCCTGCCGTGGCAAAGAGCAATTTCAATCGGATTTGGATACTTAGGGGCAAAGAAACACATTCCAAAAGCCTATAAATACACCCTAAGTATGACTGAAAGGGGGCCCAAAGCTATCGTTTAGGGGCATCTTGCTAGGCCGAGAGGGCGATTTGTGGGGATTCGCTCGAGGATAGCCAGTTGATCCATCTCAAGAAGCGGAATTATACTCAAGACGGAGGATCTCCTCTTCAATTCCTTCAGGGGTTTTAGGGATTTCTTATGTTTTGTTTTATCTTTTCTTCCGAGATGTTTTCTTTTATTGTTATGAACTAAACCCTCGAGATACACGAGGGGATGAAACTTAGATGAATCTTGTTATCGTTTTTTGAACTATATGATAAATATTTGATTTGTTCTTAATTATGTGTTCTTAATTCTTGTGTTGATATTTCACGGATATCGATTCAAGTTTGATGTGCTTAGGTGGAGGAGCAAAAGTCCCTGCCTAAGAGTAGATCTAGCATAGTTAAGCGGAGTTGATCACACGCCTAGAGATAGGGTGACGAGGCGTTGCCAGATTAGGGTGAAACCTAATATAGGAGTCCATAGATCGAGTTAATGCAATTCTAGGGGTTTTAATTAGAAAGAGATTTCAATTAATCAACCTAGGGTTAGACGTTATTCGCCTCGAGAGAGGGTTTAATATAAATTATGGAATCCTACGGATCAAGTCAAGTGAATACATCGTGCAGTTCGTAGTTAGATAACAAGTGAAGTCTAGGTGGATTCTTCCTTGGGTGTCGCCTTTAATTAATTGGTTTTTCCTCAAGTATTCTCCCAAATTCATTCTTCTTTGTCTTAGAGTCTTTAGTCTAGTAGTTAATTAATTTAGATTAAACAACCATTCGCTTAATTCTTAGGCTAAATAATAGAAAGAAAGTTAGTATTAGTACTTTTAGTTCCTTTGGGTTCGATAATTCGGTCTTGCCTAAGCTATACTACTGTTCGATAGGTGCACTTGCCTCAATCGTTGTCAGAGTTAGTTTCCAGGTTCGATCATTCTCTTTATAAATTTTAAAACTCGACAGACATACGATCAAGTTTTTGGGGCCGTTGCCGGGGAGCTAAAATATTAAGAACACTCTATTTTTATTACTTTAGCCATTTTTATTTTTTGCAATTTAATTTAATTTCTTATTTTATTTGCTAATTTTTCTTCTTTTATTACTTCTTCCTTCCAGGTACCTCTAGTTTATGACTAGAAGGAACCCGAGAGGACCTTTAGTATACGACAGTGATATTGAAGCTACCGTTCGTAGAAATCGCAGAGAAATTAGGCGAGCCCTAAATTACCAAGAAGAAGAACAACAAGACGAATCCAATCCTACTGAAGGGATGGATGAGAATAATCCACCACCACAAGATGTGGCAGAAAATAATGCTCCATGTACTATGTACGATTATGCTAAACCTCATTTAACAGGAGCCGAATCGAGTATTGTTAGGCCTGCTATAGCTGCTAATAATTTTGAATTAAAGCCTAACACTATATAAATGATTCAACAATTTGTTCAATTTGATGGTTTGCGGGATTTAAGACCCAAACACTCATATAGCTAATTTTTTAGAGTTCTGTGATACCTTCAAAATAAATGGCGTTTCTGATGATGCCATATGGCTTCGGTTATTTCCCTTTTCATTAAGGAATAAAGCCAAACAGTGGTTAAACTCGTTACCACGAGGGTCAATCACTACATGGGATCAAATGACCGAAAATTTTTTATTAAAATATTTCCCACCGGCCAAAACGGCTAAATTACGGAATGATATCTCTTCTTTTGTGCAGATGGATTTAGAGACATTATATGACGCATGGGAGAGATATAAGGATCTCTTGATGAGGTGTCCACACCATGGTTTACCCTTGTGGCTCCAAGTCCAAACTTTCTATAACGGTGTAAACCCCTCAACGAGGCAACTAATTGATTCAGCTGCCGGTGGAACCCTGAACAACGTAACTCCCAAGGCGACCTCTACGAATTCATAGAGGAGATGTCACTAAATAGCTATCAGTGGCAGGTTACAAGGACAAAACCAACAAAATCAGCCGGAGTTTTCAACATCAATGCAGTAACCATGTTATCAACATAGGTAGAGATGATGAATAAAAAGCTTGATAGTTTGTGTTCTTCGCAAGTACATCCAGTAATGCAGTGCGACGCAAGTGGAACTGTGGCGAATCTGAGTACCCACCCTACCAACCGAGCACAGAGAACAAACAGATGAACTATATAGGTAACAATTTGCATCTAATAATAACCCTTATAGTAATACTTATAATCCAAAGTTGGAGGAACCACCCAAATTTTTCATGGGGAGGACAAGGAAATCAAGGAAATCAAAGACAACAACCTCCTCAAAATTTCCAAAATCACCCTATCCACAGGAGAAGAAGTCAACCTTAAAGATATCTTGACAAAATTCATGGCGACTTGCACAGATAACCGTCTCAAAGACACTGAGACCACCCTTAAGAATCAACATGCATCAATTAAAGGGATCGAGAGCCAAGTTGGGGAACTCACTAAGACAGTTGGATAACTTACTAACACAGTTGGACAACTCGCAAAGATAATTTTCGAATGACCACAAAGGCGTCTACCGAGCAACACTGAGATTAACCCAAAGGAGCAAATCCAAGCCATATCAGCTCAAGAAAGTGAAGGGTTAGACGAGCCCAATTCAAAGCAAGATAATGTGGTCAAAGAAGGTAAGGTTGATGTAAGTAATAATAAGCCAAAACCGATAATCAAAGAGTACCAACCTCGCATACCATATCTCGAAGCATTAAGGAGAGACGACACAAAGGAACAGTTCGGTAAGTTTCTTAAAATTTTAAAGAAATTACATATTAACTTACCGTTACTTGAAGCTCTTTCACAGATGCCAGATTCTAGAAAATTTTTAAAAGAGCTTTTGACAAACAAACGAAGGATAGACGAGGCATCACACGTGGAACTAAACGCAATGTGCTCGGCAATCTTGCAAAATAAACTACCACGAAAATTAACAGATCCAGGGAGTTTTATGATTCCATGTTTAATTGGTAGTTTACCTATTGATAATGCGTTAGCTGATTTAGGGGCAAGCATAAATGTCATGCCTTATAAATTGTTTAAACAACTAGGTCTAGGGAAACCCAAACAAACTAGGATGAGCATTCAACTAGCTGATAAAACTGTTAGAATTCCTAGGGGTATTATCGAAGATGTTCTTGTAAAAATTGATAAATTCGTTTTCCCAGTAGATTTTATTGTCTTAGACATGGATGAGGATAATTCGATTCCCTTAATTTTAGAAAGACCATTCTTAGAAACTGCTAGAACTAAAATCGACATTGATGCAGGAGAACTAATACTTCATGTAGGTAATAAGACAGTCACTCTCCAAGCTCTCGACTCGGCTAGAACATCGAGTAATCCAGGTGAGGAAACAAATTCTATTAATTTCCATTCGGTTAACCCTTTTTTTCAGGAAACACCAGGAAAGAATACAACTAAACCCGATTCTATACCATGTGCCAACAAAGAAATAACACACGAAGAACATGGGATTCAGGTCGATGATCTAGATGAGTGGAAGACGATTTCAAGGAAAAATTAGGAATACACGGCGTAACTGCAGCCACTCACTCCACGAAGCAAACAAGTTCAAAATTGGAGATCAGGTATTGATAGAAAAAATAGACCCTCGAACATCTCCTCCTGACCCTAACACAAACAAAGAAATATCGTTTAGGGTAACCAGTGTTTTCCCATACAGAACAGTCGAGGTAAGTAATCCTATTTTTGGTACTTTCAATATAAACGCTTCTCGACTTAAACTTTGTCAAGGAAATAGAACTGATAGCATGAGGGAAGATATTCAAATTTTTAAACCACCCTGATTTGTTGCAAATACGAGGAAAGTCTAGCTTAAGACTTTAAACGAGCGCTTATCGGGAGGCAACCCAAGCACTAACCCTAATTACTTTCGTATTTGTTTTCATTTTACTTTCTTCGCTTATTTTAGTCTTAAACACCTAGTTTTAAACTAACCAAAAGTGCAGATTTCCAGCCCACAGGCCTTGCACATGGCCGTGGCCGTGGCTGTGTGGAGGTACAGAATCTCCGTACTGACAATGGCAGAAGAGGTATAAGTCAGAAAGAATCAAATCTTCAGAATCACGGACTCCAACCACCACCCCACGGGCACCAAAAAACACCACGGCCGTGCGACGCGATCGTGGACGACACTGACTTATCACCAACAGGCGTGGCGACCTGAGCATGGGCGTGGGAAAAACGAACAAAACCCACCACGGCCGTGCGATGCGGCCGTGTAAAACAAACACGCCCATGAGACACACAAGTGTGAATGTACCGACTTGAGAATTCTATTTAAACCAACCACCTCTCCTCTTCTCACCCATTCAAATTTCATTTAGTTTTTCTTTTCTTTCTCAACCCTCTCCCTACTTCTCTTCTCCAATACATCCCCAAAACCCTTGAGCTACACCAAATGCCAAGAAGCGGAAGGAATCAAGCATAGTCTCCCGCAGGGAGACCGATCTATATAAGTTCATGCCACGCTTCAATCATTCGACGAGCCAAGGATATTTGAGGCCATTTAGTTCTTATTTCGTTTTTCTCTTTTGCTTCAATTTTCGTATCTTTACTTCTCTTCTGCTTAATTTAACTCATTTTATTTTAGTTTCTTGGTTTTTAGTCTTCCAGGCTGCTTGGGAATCACACCACGACCACCACCATATCCACAGCCTTAGAAATCACACCCAACAATAAGGACCCTTCAGTCCATCCATCTTTTCTTTTAATTTTATTTTACTTTCTGTTTTCTTTCTCTTTATCTTTCTTGTCTTTGATTATATATTTAGTTTATTTTAAATGTGTCTTAATAATTCCTGGCTAATCCTCCATGAGCTACCCAATTTCTTCATCTAAGCGCAAAGAATAGTGGGAAACCACCACACCATGACCATCGCCAAATCCAAATTTCAAATTGAAATTCCAACGTATTTTTCACATCCTTCAAGGATTTCATCCATAATTCAGGAAGTTTCACTTCTTCCCATATCTTATGATTTTATAATGATATTATCTATCTTTGTACATTGAGGGAAATGTACATCTTAAGTGTGGGGGGTGAATCTTAAGGATGCCTAACTTTTGCATTATTCTCAAATCCACGAATTTAGTCTTGTTTTTAAGTAATTTTCTCATATTACTAATTAGGATGAAATTTCCATGATTTATGATTTTTATTGATATTTTTTAGATTAAGTCATTGATAATTGTGCATTGATGATTGAATTCTAAGAATACTAGAGAATCAAGCATGATAAGTCTATTTTTCAAGAAAATAAAAAATTTTCTAGGTTGTCTACCTAAATTTGAATATTACTTTGAAGTTTGAAATTTACGAGGTTGACATCAAAATACCCATAATTTTTGTGAGATTTTGAGCCTTATTGAGCATAAATTCTTTTTCTTGCTCACTTCATTGATTATGAGTGTGTCAACATTGATTTGTTATTCTAGAACTTGCATCGATTATACATGTCGAGACCACACCTTTGATTTGATATACAGAGATGATGAAGGCACTTAGGATTTAACCCACTTACTCCACTAAAAGCTTGCCTTCATAATTAACCACTACTGAACCCCGTTTAATCCTAACAACCTTTTTATTGACTTACCCACTAATACTAACCCAAAAACCCGTTTTATTTGTTATCACCATCCTTTTTAACTACCCTTATATCAAGATTTGAGTTGATTAATAGCCTAACTATGTTTTTTTATTTCAGTAATTTATCCTTTGTTATGTACTTATGATGTAAAAAAAAATCAAAAGTTTATTCATTTTTAGTTTTGTGATTAAAGAGCTTATACGTTTGAATTCCAAATATTAAAGAAGAAGCTCGTAGTATTAGTATTTTTTTCAAATTGATGTAATCACTTTTACTTTGTTCGTTGTTTTTGGTTAGGTAATTTGTCAATTCAATCTCGATTCTAACCCTCTAATTCAGCCTTTATCCACACCTTAACCCAAGCCCCATTACAACCCTGTTAAAGACCTTTTGATTTGTGTATCATCTCATTTTATAGTGGTGGAGATTTGATTTTCATACAAGCCTATGGGATTAACTCTTCATGTTTGACGTTTGAGTGCTTAATTCTGACCCTTAAACACCTCGAGTGATTTGAATGAATCTTTAGTGAGGATGTCAATTCTTGTCGGTTTTGAACCAGATGTAATTATTTAGATGAGGGAAAACACCTATATTTTGTGCTACAAATGTATGACTTAGACTATTTGAATCTTTAGAACTCTTTGAGTGTAATTATCCATGTATAAATTATCCTTGAATAATGATGAAACACTATTGATAAATATTATGAATTATGGAAAGTTCGTTTTAATTCTAAATTGAGAATTTTGCTTGAGGACAAGCAAAAGCTTAAGTGTGGGGGTATTTGATAAACCGTAAAAGTAACATATTTTAATCCCACATTTAGTATGCTTTTGGATGAATTATCCCTTATTTTATGTAAAAAGGTGCTCTTAATCCTTTCTTTTCATGTTATATACTCAGGAAAGCACCGGAGGATGAAAAGAATGAGAAACGGGCTTCAAACGGGCCAAATGGGCCAAAGCACAAAATCGACACGGCCTGGGCCCAAGACCACACGGTCGTGCCTCCTCAATAATCTCGAACACGGCCTGGCCACGATTTACACGGCCGTGCCTCATCAACAAAGTCCACACTGCCTGGCCACGACTTACACGGGCGTGTGCCAGAGGCCGTGCCCCTGCCGTGGCAAAGAGAAATTTCAATCGGATTTGGATACTTAGAGGCAAAGAAACACATTCCAAAAGCCTATAAATACACCCTAAGTATGACCTGAAAGGGGGGTGCAAAGCTATCGTTTAGGGGCGTCTTGCTAGGCCAGAGAGGGCAGATTTATGGGGATTCGCTCAGGGACAGCCAGTTGATCCATCTCAAGAAGCTGGAATTATACTCAAGACGGAGGATCTCCTCTTCAATTCCTTCAAGGGGTTTTAGGGATTTCTTATGTTTTGTTTTATCTTTTCTTCTGAGATGTTTTCTTTTATTGCTATGAACTAAACCCTCAGATACCTGAGGGGGATGAAACTTAGATGAATCTTGTTATCGTTTGCTGAACTATATGATAAATATTTGATTTGTTCTTAATTATGTGTTCTTAATTCTTGTGTTGATATTTCGTGGATATCGATTCAAGTTTGATGTGCTTAGGTGGATGAGCAAAAGTCCCTGCCTAAGAGTAGATCTAGCATAGTTAAGCGGAGTTGATCGCGCGCCTAGAGATAGGGTGACGAGGCATTGCCAGATTAGGGTGAAACCTAATATGGGAGTCCATAGATCGAGCTAATGCAATTCTAGGGGTTTTAATTAGAAAGAGATTTCAATTAATCAACCTAGGATTAGACGTTATTCGCCTCGAGAGAGGGTTTAATATAAATTAGGAAATCCTACGGATCAAGTCAAGTGAATACATCGTCTGGTTCAGAGTTAGATAACAAGTGAAGTCTAGGTGGATTCTTCCTTAGGTGTCGTCTTAATTAATTGGTTTTTCCTCAAGTATTTTCCCAAATTCATTCTTATTTTTCTTAGAGTCTTTAGTCTAGTAGTTAATTAATTTATATTAAACAACCATTCGCTTAATTCTTAGGCTAAATAATAGAAAGAAAGTTAGTATTAGTACTTTTAGTTCCTTTGGGTTCGATAATCCATCTTGCCTAAAGCTATACTACTGCGTTCGATAGGTGTACTTGCCTCAATCGTTGTCGAGTTAGTTTCGTGTTCGATCATTTTCTTTATAAATTTTAAAACTCGATGGACATATGATCGAGCTTCAGTTAAAAGGGCTTTCAACTGATCAAAGCTTTTCTGACACTTATCAGACCATTCAAACCTTACATCTTTCTGAAGCAATCTAGTCAACGGAGTAGCTATCATCGAAAATCCTTTTACAAACCGACGATAATAACCAGGCTAGTCCTGAAAAACTACGGACTTGATGCATTCTTCAGAGGTTTCCATTCCGCAATAGCGAAATCTTACTCGGATCAACTCGTATTCCAGAGGCTGATACAATATGTCCCAGAAAACCAACTTCACGCAACCAGAATTCACATTTACTGAACTTTGCATACAATTGCTTCTCTCGCAGAGTTTGCAAAACGATTCTCAGATGCTCAACATGCTCAATCTCATCACGTGAATAAATCAAGATGTCGTCAATGAATACAACAACAAATTGATCTAAGTACGGTCTGAAAATTCTGTTCATCAGATCCATAAAAATAGCAGGAGCATTTGTTAGTCCAAAAGGCATAACTAAAAACTCATAATGCCCGTACCTCGTCCTGAAAGCAGTTTTCAGAATGTCTGAACTGGTAGTATCCCGATCTCAAATTTATCTTCGAAAACACTATAGCTCATTTCAGCTGATCGAACAAATCATCAATTCTAGGCAGAGGATATTTGTTCTTTATAGTCACTTTGTTCAACTGCGGGTAATTAATACACATTCTCATCGTGCCATCTTTCTTTTTCACAAACAGAACAGGAGCACCCCAAGGTGAGAAACTCGGTCTTGCAAACCCTCTGTCAGTTAATTCTTGCAACTGTGACTTTAATTCCTTCAACTCTGTTGGTGCCATTCTATACAGAGCTATCGAAATAGGAGTTATTCCTGGTAACAATTCAATACCAAATTCAACTTCACGTATCGGAGGTAATCCCGGTAATTCTTCAGGAAATACATCAGGAAATTCACAAACCACTGGCACTGATTCAACTTTTTTTTCAATCACTTTTGAGTCAATTACATAAGCAAAATAAGCTTCATATCCCTTTTTCACATAACTCTGAGCTTTTAACACAGATATCACAGTTGGTAGTCCATTCATATCATTAGACTCAATCCGAACTATTTCATCATTCTGACATCTCAAATCAATAGTCTTTCTTTTGCAATTCACAACAGCATCATGTATTGTCAACCAGTCCATGCCCAAAATTATGTTAAACTCATCAAATGGTAATAGCATCAGATCAGCCGGAAAACAAACATCTCTAAATATCAACAGACAGTTCTTACATGCTTTATCAACCAGGACACTTTTACCTAAGGGGTTCGATACTCTAATAACAAATTCAGTATACTCTACAGGCAAAATCTTACTGGATACTAAGTTCATGCATATATACGAATGTGTAGAACCATGGTCTATCAATGCAATCACAGAAGTATCATAAAGAGTAAATGTACCCGTAATAACATCTGGTGATGAAGCTTCCTCACGAGCTCGGATAACATACGATCTGGCAGGCGCTTTAGATTCAGATCTTGCAACTGAATCTTTTGTAGTTCTCTGACTACCACTGACATTTCTTACATTTCGGAAAGGTCTACCTTTAACTGAAACATTATCAGATCTCGAATTCTGAACAATCTTTTGCTCAACAGACTCTGGGCAATCTCGGATGAAATGATCCAACGATCCACATCTGAAACAGGCTCGATCATTTAATCTACAACTTCCCGGATGTCTTTTACCACAGTGCTTACATTCAGGTCGCTCTGATCGGACATTTCCAACACTGGCCATTGAAGTTGTGGGAGCTTTGAAATTTGACTATGACCTAGCTCGATCTCTATTCGAATGTCCCACATTAGCCTTTGATCGGCTTTGTTCATCTCTGAATTTCTTTGAAGCAGACTGAAATGTTTTGCTCAAAAATCTCTTTCTCGCATCTCTAGTTTCAAAATCAGCTTTTCTGTTTTCTTTCTCGAGTGCCCCAGCCTTGCAAGCTCGTTCAACCAGTACTACGAACTCTTTTATCTCAAGTATGCCAACTAACAGTCTAACATTCTTGTTCAGACCATCTTCAAATCTTTTACACATTATAGCTTCAGTCGAAACACATTCTCGAGCATACTGACTTAATCTCACGAACTCTCTTTCATACTCAGTGACGGACAGACGACCCTGTTTCAATTCTAGAAATTCCTTTCGTTTCTGATCAATAAACCTCTGACTGATGTATTTCTTTCTGAACTCAGACTGAAAGAAATCTCATGTGACCCGTTCTTTCGGAACAACGGAAATCAAGGTCTTCCACCAATGATAGGCTACGTCTCGTAACAAGGAGACAACACATTTCATGCATTCTTTAGGACTCAACGACATCTCATCAAATACTCAGATAGTGTTCTCTAACCAAAACTCATCTTTCTCAGCATCATCATCATTATTGGCCCTGAACTCTTCAGCCCCATATTTACGGATTTTGTCGACCAGAGGTTTATTCAACAGATTTAAATTCATAGGCGGAGGCACAACTGAAGTCTGAGAAGGATTAGGCGTGGGCGGAGGTTGTGAAACAGCCAGATTAGTTCTCACATACTAAGTGAACCACTCGTTCATCATTTGGAAGAAAGCTTGTTTAGCCTCTCCCTCTTGACCGCTAGTAGCCGATCTCGAATCAGATGGCGCTGTCCCTTGAGCGGGAGCAGGCGCGTTACTTTCAACATCGTCAGCTAAGGCTCTTTCGGGATCCATTACTATACGAAAACAAATTTTACACGTCAGAATTCATCACACTATCACATTTCATAAATATGGCATGTATAGTTAGACTCTCACACGCTACGTTAGTCCGAGAATAGACTAAACCGTAGCCCTGATACCAATCAAATGTAACACCCCTAACCCGTAACCATCGTCGGTTTAGGGTTAAGACGCATTACCGGATAATCGAAAACATTTACAGACATTTCATAACATAATTAGACAAATCGCATCAAAGTGTCTTTTAAATAGGTCAACGAGACCTTAATCATGCTTAAGAATATGGCCGGGACTAAACCAAACACATATGGAAATTCTTAAAAATTTAAAAAATTTTCAAAGGTGCAGAGGTCACACGCCCGTGTGGGCAGGCCGTGTGCCTTCCACGGCCTCAGACACGCCCGTGTGTCTAAGCCGTGTCAAAATAGGGCATACATACTGACTTGTCCACACGGCCATGGACATGCCCGTGTGCCTCACCCGTGGTCGAGCCTGACTTGCACCATACGGCCAGTCACACGTCCGTGTGTCCAGCCCGTGGTCGAGTCTGACTTGTTTTGAAATTTAACCACGAAGGACACGGTCGAGCCACACGCTTGTGTGCTCGACCGTGTGGGAATTTATAGGCCATCTACAAGGCCAAATTTCCACCCACACAATGGGCAATCCCTACAAGCACAATTAAGCATCAATCCAAACATAATTAGCAACCAAAAGCATACCACATAATCATCATATCATCCCATTCAATTTTATTTCCATCGTATCAAATTATAAGCTAATTAGCTCAACTAATTCGCATTTAAACCAAGCATGATTCACCCACATCTTACCATATTAATAAGCTAGATTTGCATCAATAACTTACCATTACCTTGACCTTTTCATAATCATGAAATCATACCTAAACCAAACATCATATAGCATAGCATCTCATTCATAACACAACCACTTATCTAGCCATATCACATGACTATGTACACATATCACAAACATAACTCAAGGTAACTAGCCTATGCATGCCATAATTTAGTATATACATTTTCAAAAGGTACTAAAATAAATTTGAGTAGTGTGATGATGATTTTTGACGGTTCCCCGAGCCTTCAGTAGCTTTGACGATCTATATAACAGAGCAAACACACACAAAGTAAGCTTTCCAAAAGCTTAGTAAGCCATATACAAATAAAATTAACATAAATGCATATAACCATATTGATACAAGTCAATAATATTTCTTATTTGCAAATTCATGTCATCTTCTTTGGCTCATTTGCTTAGCCATTGCTTATCCACATTCCTTAACTCAAGTATCACTTATACTCATAGCTCATTCAAACATATATTCACATATTTCTCATCAGATTTATACACATATTCACTTTAGTAAGCTCATATAAACACTTACCTTTCATACACACATAGTGTACTTTTCACACGTACCTGAATCGTTTATACCTTTCACAAAGACATTCATTTCTCGGACATGCCCGTTGAACCGTTCGAAATCTAATAGGATACTCAGAATGCTTAGAGTAGTCGTACAATGCCAACGTCCCAGACGAGGACTTACGTGTACTCAGATATCGATGCCACTGTCCCAGACAGGGTCTTACAAGAATCAATTACGATGCCAATGTCCCAGACATGGTCTTACACGTAAATCTCATATCGATGCCAACATCCCAGACGTGGTCTTATACGAAATCTCGAATCAATGCCAACATCCCATACGTGGTCTTACATGATATCACATATCGGACACCTATGTCATGACATATGTAATCCTATCTATTCCTAGGTTCGTACGGGACTTCTCGGACATTAATAACTTGTCGACACTTTCTCGGATTTCATACACATAACCTCTCGAGCATTATTCATAGCAATCTAAATTTCATAGATGCATAAATACTCAATTAAAATATATTTATTTGTATATCGACTTACCTCGGATTCGGATTAAACGAGCGATTTTGACTACTCGATCACTTTAGATTTCCCACGATCTAAGTCCGTTTTCTTCGGTTCTTGATCTATACATATCCAAATTTAACTCATTTATTTACTAATTCATTCAATTCAATCCAAAAACACATATTTAGGGCAATTTAAAAATTAGCCTCCATACTTTTACATTTTGACATTTAGTCCCTATTTCACAAAATCAAAAAATACACATAATTTGTTTATACCCATGCTTAGCTAAATGTTCATGTATCTCATTCAAATCCCTATATTTCATTTATTTCATAATTTAGTCCCTCAAAATATTATTTTCTCAATTAAGTCCAAATTACTCAAAATTATCAAAAATCCAAATACAAAACATGTTATTCCTTCACATATCATTAATATTTTATCATCAAACCACCAAAATCACAAGCTATCTTCAATGGCATAACACAAAATCATCATAAATTTCAGAAATTCAAGCATGGGTCTTGTAGATAACTTAGCAACGATCTCAAAAACGTAAAAATTATCAAAAACCGAAGTAAAACATACCTTAAATCAAGCTAAAAGAGTGTCGAAACCTAGCTTGTTCTTCTTCTTTTCTTTTTCTATGATATTCGGCCAAAGATGATAGAAAATGGCCATTTATTTCATGCTTTGTTTTATTATAACCTTATATTATAATATTTATCATTTATTAAACCATTACTAAATAAAATAAGTTATATATATCTTATCAATATGCCGTCCATTACTCCCACTTATGGCCAAATTGTAACATAAATCCTCATATATAAGAAGGCACACCAATTAAGCCACTCAATCAAATGGAAGGCTACTTTTACTTTTTATGCGATTTAGTCCTTTTCTCAAATTAAGCACACAAATGATAAAATTAATTCACAGCAATTTCACACATGCTTCATCATATACTGCAGACACAGAAAATAATATTAAAATATTTTTTTGACTCAGATTTTTGGTTCCAAAACCACTGTTCCGACTAGGGTCTAAACCGAACTATTACAATTCTCCCCCCTTAGAATTTTCGTCCCCAAAAATCTTACCGTTAAACAGATTCGGATATGGTTGTCTCATTGTATCTTCAGGCTCCCACGTAGCCTCTTCAACCTCGTGTCGATGCCACAACACTTTTACTAACGAAATTTTCTTATTTCTCAATTATTTCACTTCACGAGCTAAGATACGGATCGGTTCTTCTTCATAAGTTATATCAGATCGGATTTCAATCTCAAACGGAGTAATTACATGTGATGGATCGGATCTGTACCGACGAAGCATTGACACGTGAAATACATTATGAATCTTTTCTAGCTCAGGTGGCAACCATAATCTATATGCAAGAGGTCCAATACGCTCAATGATCTCATACGACTCGATGATTCTCGGACTCAACTTGTCTTTACGTCCAAATCTGAGTACTTTCTTTCACGGAGATACTTTCAAGAACACTTTGTCACCGATTTTAAATTCAATGTCTTTTCTTTTCAAGTCTGCATAGGACTTCTGACGATCAGACGCTGCTTTCAGACTATTACGGATTACTTTCACTTTCTGTTCAGTGTCTTTTATCAAATCAACCCCGTGTATCTTATTTTCACTGAGCTCAGTCCAATACAGAGGTGTCCGACATTTACGTCCGTACAAAGCTTCATAAGGTGCCATTTTGATGCTCGAATGAAAATTGTTATTGTACGCAAATTCAATTAATGACAAATTTTGTTCCCACGAACCATCAAACTCAAGAATGCAACATCTCAACATATCCTCTAATATCTGAATGATTCGCTCGGATTGAGCATCCGTCTGCGGGTGAAAAGCCGTACTAAAATGTAATTTTGTACCTAAAGCTTCTTGCAATTTCTTCCAGAATCGTAATGTAAATATCGAATCTCTATCAGACACAATAGACAGTGGCACTCCGTGCAATCTCACAATATCAGAAATATAAAGCTCAGCTAACTTATCAAGCGAGTAATCAGATCTTACCGGAATAAAATGGGCAGATTTCGTCAATCGATCTACCACGACCCAAATTGCATCTTTCTTTCTCGGAGTCAATGGCAATCCAGAAACAAAGTCCATCGTCACTCTATCCCATTTCCACTCAGGAATCAGAATCGGTTGTAACAAACCAGACGGAACTTGATGTTCAGCTTTAACTTGCTGACAGACTAAACATTTAGACACAAAATCAGAGATATCTCTTTTCATACCAGACCACCAATAATGTTGCTTTAAATCATGATACATCTTTGTACTAACCGGATGAATAGATAATGACTATTAGGAGCTTCATTCAAAATTAACTGAATCAACTCTGGATTTCTCGGAACACAAATTCGATTTCAAAATATTAAGCAATCATCATCAGCAACTCGAAATTCAGAGTCAGAGTTCGTATCACACTAAGTTCGTTTCGCTATCATTTCATTATCAACTTTCTAAGCATCACATATTTGTTGTTAAAACAACAGTTTCGCTTTTAACTCACCCAAAACTAAACCATCATCAGACAAATCCAAATGGGCATTCATCCTATGCAATGCAAACAACAACTTTCGACTCAATGCATCGGCAATAACATTTGCCTTTCTCGGATGATAATCTATCACAAGCTCGTAATCTTTCAACAGCTCTAACCATCTTCTCTGTCGCAGATTTAAGTCTTTCTGAGTCATTAAGTACTTCAAACTTTTATGATCTGAAAACACGTGACATTTCTCACCGAAAAGATAGTGGCGCCAGATCTTTAATGCGAACACAATCACAGCTAGCTCAAGATCGTGTGTCGGATAGTTCTTTTCGTGCGGCTTCTATTATCTCGAGGCATAAGCTATAACTTTGCCTTCCTGCATCAGAACGCATCCTAGACCATTTAATGAAGTATCACTAAAAATCACGAACTCTTTACCCGATTCTGGCTGTACTAAAACTGGAGCTTCAGTTAAAAGGGCTTTCAACTGATCAAAGTTTTTCTGACACTTATCAGACCATTCAAACCTTACATCTTTCTGAACCAATCTAGTCAACGGAATAGCTATCATCGAAAATCCTTTTACAAACCGACGATAATAACCAGCTAGTCCCAAAAAACTACGGACTTCAGACATATTCTTCAGAGGTTTCCATTCCAAAATAGCAGAAATCTTACTCGGATCAACTCGTATTCCAGAGGCTGATACAATATGTCCCAGAAAACCAACTTCACGCAACCAGAATTCACATTTACTGAGCTTTGCATACAATTGCTTCTCTCGCAGAGTTTGCAAAACAATTCTCAGATGCTCAGCATGCTCAATCTCATCACGTGAATAAATCAAGATGTCATCAATGAATACAACAACAAATTGATCTAAGTACGGTCTGAAAATTCTGTTCATCAGATCCATAAAAACAGCAGGAGCATTTGTTAGTCCAAAAGGCATAACTAAAAACTCATAATGCCTGTACCTTGTCCTGAAAGCAGTTTTCAGAATGTCTGAACTGGTAGTTTTCCGATCTCAAATTTATCTTCGAAAACACTATAGCTCCTTTCAGCTGATCGAACAAATCATCAATTCTAGGCAGAGGATATTTGTTCTTTATAGTCACTTTTTTCAACTGACGGTAATCATTACACATTCTCATCGTGCCATCTTTCTTTTTCACAAACAGAACAGGAGCACCCCAAGGTGAGAAACTCGGTCTTGCAAACCCTCTGCCAGTTAATTCTTGCAACTGTGACTTTAATTCTTTCAACTCTGTTGATGCCATTCTATTCGGAGCTATCGAAATAGGAGTTATTCCTGGTAACAATTCAATACCAAATTCAACTTCACGTATCAGAGGTAATCCCGGTAATTCTTCAGGAAATACATCAGAAAATTCACAAACCACTGGCACTGATTCAACTTTCTTTTCAGTCACTTTTGAGTCAATTACATAAGCAAAATAAGCTTCATATCCCTTTTTCACATAACTCTGAGCTTTTAACATAGATATCACAGCTGGTAGTCCATTCATATCATTAGACTCAACCCGAACTATTTCAACATTCTGACATCTCAAATCAATAGTCTTTCTTTTGCAATTCACAACATCATCATGTATTGTCAACCAGTCCATGCCCAAAATTATGTCAAACTCATCAAATCGTAATAGCATCAGATCAGCCGAAAAACAAACATCTCTAAATATCAACAGACAGTTCTTACATACTTTATCAACCAGGACACTTTTACCTAAGGGCTTCGATACTCTAATAACAAATTCAGTAGACTCTACAGGTAAAATCTTACTAGATACTAAGTTCATGCATATATACGAATGTGTAGAACCAGGGTCTATCAATGCAATCACAGAAGTATCATAAAGAGTAAATGTACCTGTAACAACATCTGGTGATGAAGCTTTCTCACGAGCTCGGATAGCATACGCTCTGGCAGGCGCTCTAGATTCAGATCTTACAACTGAATCTTTCGTAGTTCTCTGACTACCACTGACATTTCTTACATTTCGGGAAGGTCTACCTCTCGCTGAAACATTATCAGATCTCAGATTCTGAACAATCTTTTGCTCAACAGACTCTGGGCAATCTCGGATGAAATGATCCAACGATCCACATCTGAAACAGGCTCGATCATTTAATCTACAACTTCCCGGATGTCTTTTACCATAGTGCTTACATTCAGGTCGCTCTGATCGGACATTTCCAACACTGGCCATTGAAGTTGCGGGAGCTTTGAAATTTGACTGTGACCTAGCTCGATCTCTGTTCGAATGTCCCACATTAGCCTTTGATCGGCTTTGTTCATCTCTGAATTTCTTTGAAGCAGACTGAAATGCTTTGCTCAAAAATCTCTTTTTCGCAACTCTAATTTCAAAATCAGCTTTTCTTTTCTCTTTCTCGAGTGCCTCAGCCTTGCAAGCTCGTTCAACCAGTACTACGAACTCTTTTATCTCAAGTATGCCAACTAACAGTCTAACATTCTCGTTCAAACCATCTTCAAATCTTTTACACATTATAGCTTCAGTCGAAACACATTCTCGAGCATACTGACTTAATCTCACGAACTCTCTTTCATACTCAGTGGCGGACAGACGACCCTGTTTTAATTCTAGAAATTCCTTTCGTTTCTGATCAATAAACCTCTGACTGATGTATTTCTTTCTGAACTCAGACTGAAAGAAATCCCATGTGACCCGTTCTTTCGGAACAACAGAAATCAAGGTCTTCCACCACTGATAGGCTGCGTCTCGTAACAAGGAGACAACACGTTTCATGCATTCTTCAGGACTCAACGACATCTCATCAAATACTCAGATAGTGTTCTCTAACCAAAATTCAGCTTTCTCAGCATCATCATCATTATTGGCCCTGAACTCTTCAGCCCCATATTTACGTATTTTTTCGACCAGAGGTTTATTCAACAGATTTAAATTCATAGCCGGAGGAACAACTGAAGTCTGAGGAGGATTAGGCGTGGGCGGAGGTTGTGAAACATCCATATTAGTTCTCACATACTGAGTGAACCACTCGTTCATCATTTGAAAGAAAGCTTGTTTAGCCTCTCTCTCTTGAACGTTAGTAGCCGATCTCGAATCAGATGGCGCTGTCCCTTGAGCGGGAGTAGGCGCGTTACTTTCAACATCGTCAGCTACGGCTCTTTTAGGATCCATTACTATACGAAAACAAATTTTACACGTCAGAATTCATCACACTCTCACATTTCATAAATATGGCATATATAGCTAGACTCTCACACGCTACATTAGTCCGAGAATCGACTAAATCATAGCTCTGATACCAATCAAATGTAACACCTCTAACTCGTAACCATCATCGGTTTAGGGTTAAGAGGCATTACCGGACAATTGGAAACTTTTACAGACATTTCATAACATAATTAGACAAATCGCATCAAAGTGTCCTTCAAATAGGTCAACGAGACCTTAATCATGCTTAAGAATAGGGCTGGGACTAAACCGAACACATATGAAAATTCTCAGAAATTTAAAAGTTTTTCAAAGGTGCAGAGGTCACACGCCCGTGTGGGCAGGCCGTGTGCCTTCCACGGCCTCAGACACGCCCGTGTGTCTAAGCCGTGTCAAAACAAGGCATACATACTGACTTGTCCACAAGTCAGTGGACACACCCATGTGCCTCACCCGTGGTCGAGCCTGACTTGCATCATACGGCCAGTCACACGCCCGTGTGTCCAGCCCGTGGTCGAGTCTGACTTGTTTTGAAATTTAACCACGAAGGACACGGTCGAGCCACACGCCCGTGTGCTCAACCGTGTGGGCAATTATAGGCCATCTACAAGGCCAAATTGCCACCCACACAATGGGCAATCCCTACAAGCACAATTAAGCATCAATCCAAACATAATTAGCACCCAAAAGCATACCACATAATCATCATATCATCCCATTCAATTTTATTTCCATACATATCAACTTATAAGCTAATTAGCTCAACTAATTCACAATTAAACCAAGCATGATTCACCCACATCTTACCATATTAATAAGCTAGATTTGCATCAATAACTTACCATTACCTTGACCTTTTCATAATCATGAAATCATACCTAAACCAAACATCATATAGCATAGCATCTCATTCATAACACAACCACTTATCTAGCCATATCACATGACTATGTACACATATCACAAACATAAGTCAAGGTAACTAGCCTATACATGCCATAATTTAGTATATAAATTTTCAAAAGGTACCAAAATAAATTTGAGTAGTGTGATAATGATTTTTTACGGTTCCCCGAGCCTTCAGTAGCTTTGACGATCTATATAACAGAGCAAACACACACAAAGTAAGCTTTCCAAAAGCTTAGGAAGCCATATATAAATAAACTTAACATAAATGCATATAACCATATTGATACAAGTCAATAATATTTCTTATTTGCAAATTCATGTCATCTTCTTTGGCTCATTTGCTTAGCCATTGCTTATCCACATTCCTTACTCATAGCTCATTCAAACATATATTCACATATTTCTCATCAAATTTATACACATATTCACTTTAGTAAGCTCATATAAACACTTACCTTTCATACACACATAGTGTACTTTTCACACGCACCTGAATCGTTTATACCTTTCAAAAAGACATTCATTTCTTGAACATGCCCGTTGAACCGATCGAAATCTAATAGGATACTCGGAATGCTTAGAGTAGTTGTACAATGCCAACGTCCCAGACGAGGACTTACGTGTACTCAGATATCGATGCCACTGTCCCAAACAGGGTCTTACACGAATCAATTACGATGCCAATGTCCCAGACATGGTCTTACACGTAAATCTCATATCGATGCCAATGCCCCATACGTGGTCTTACATGATATCACATATCAGACACCTATGTCATGACATATGTAATCCTATCTATTCCTAGGTTCGCATGCAGGACTTCTCGGACATTAATAACTTGTCGACACTTTCTGATTTCATACACATAACTCATCGAGCATTATTCATAGCAATCTAAATTTCATAGATGCATAAATACTCAATTAAAATACATTTATTTGTATATCGACTTACCTCGGATTCGGATTAAACGAGCGATTTCGACTACTCGATCACTTTAGATTTCCCACGATCTAAGTCCGTTTTCTTCGATTCTTGATCTATACATATCCAAATTTAACTTATTCGTTTACTAATTCATTCAATTCAATCCAAAAACACATATTTAGGGCAATTTACAAATTAGCCCCTATACTTTTACATTTTAACATTTTAGTCCCTATTTCACAAAATCAAAAAATACACATAATTTGTTTATACCCATGCTTAGCCGAATGTTCATGTGTCTCATAAAAATCCCTACATTTCATTTATTTCACAATTTAGTCCCTCAAAATATTATTTTCTCAATTAAGTCCAAATTACTCAAAATTATCAAAAATCCAAATACAAAACATGTTATTCCTTCACATATCATTAATATTTTATCATCAAACCACTAAAATAACAAGCTATCTTCAATGGCATAACACAAAATCATCATAAATTTTAGAAATTCAAGCATGGGTCTTGTAGATAACTTAGTAATGATCTCAAAAACGTAAAAATTATCAAAAACCGAAGCAAAACATACCTTAAATCAAGTTGAAAGAGTGCCGAAACCTAGCTTGTTCTTCTTCTTTTCTTTTTCTATGATATTCGGCCAAAGATGATAGAAAATGGCCATTTATTTCATGCTTTGTTTTATTATAACCTTATATTATAATATTTATCATTTATTAAACCATTACTAAATAAAATAAGCTATATATATCATATCAATATGCCGTCCACTACTCCCACTTATGGCCAAATTGAAACATAAATCCTCATATATAAGAAGACACACCAATTAAGCCACTCAATCAAATGGAAGGCTACTTTTACCTTTTATGCGATTTAGTCCTTTTCTCAAATTAAGCACACAAATGATAAAATTAATTCACAGAAATTTCACACATGCTTCATCATATACTGTAGACACAGAAAATAATATTAAAATATTTTTTGACTCAGATTTGTGGTCCCGAAACCACTGTTCCGACTAGGGTCTAAACCGGACTGTTTCATAGGCCGTGTGTGACACACGATCGGCCCCACGGGCATGTGTTCCGGCCGTGTGTCCCCTGCACCTTAATTTTGGAAAAATAGAATGTCCAGAATTGAGTACACGGGCAGGGACACGGGCGTGTGTCTCAACCGTGTGTGCTACACGGCCTAACACACGGGCGTGTGGCACAGCCGTGTGGCACATGTCAGACAACATCCTAATTTGAACACGGCCTGTAGTACGGGCGTGTCCCAGGGTCACACGGGCATGTCCCTTGGACCACACGAGTGTGTGAGCCCAGTAACATGAAAAATTTCTAAGTTTTATAAAATTTTCTAAAGTTCTCGGTTTAGTCCTGAACCACTTCCAAAGTATGTTTTGGGCATCGTAGACCCGTATTAGGGACTTTATAATTGAATGTGAATGATTTTAATTTGGACGCAAATTTATGACTCGGAAATATACGTTTGCTTGTGTTTATGTCCGGAATGCCTCGTACGGTATTGGTACGATACTGTATGTACGAGATTTCTGAGTATCCTTTATTATTCCAAATGGTTCAACGGGAAATTCAATGGGTATGTCAAAGAAGAGAAAAAGTATGTGAGTAATACGAATTGGTACAGGTATGTACGTAAACTTTATAAGCATTGACTTCATGAAATTGTGAGTTCATAATTTCCACGAGAATGATTTTATGAAAACCTTGTGATTATGGGTCTATACTTGTGATGTATGAAATACATAGTAAATTCGATTGACGATTTTGTGATGGGCTTTCGGGCTAGATTGAGTTATGACATAGCATGTTGTACTCATGCAAATGTGATTTATCGGATATGAGATAAAGGAAAGATTGGCAAAATTGCCTATTAAAATGATTATGGAAGCATGGAAATATAAGAGTTTAGGCAATTGAAAGATGTAAGAGTATATGCTTGAAATGTAAATGCTCATAAATAAATGTGTATGTCTTATGTGAGGTTTGAAATGGTTTGTTGATTGTGGTAAATGATATGTTATTCTTATGACTGAGCAAGATGTACTCATTAAGTTTAATGTCATTTATGTTGGTATAAGTTATGTTATTCATATGATTGAGTAAGTTATGCTCATGAAGTTTAATGACATTTATGTTAATATATGTCATGTTATTCATATGACAATGTATAATTAATGTTGTTTATTATTTGCATATGAACTTACTAAGCTATATAGCTTACCCCCTTCCTTTCCCATGTCTTATAGGGTTAATAAGCTAGCTCGAGTTGGAGATCGCCGGAGATCCTATCACACTATCAAGCTACCATTTTGGGTATATATAAATTCAAGTATTTTGAGTTATGGCATGTATAGGGACTAAGTAAATTTGTTATATGTGTCTTTATGATTGTAGTCAATATGTTGGCTTGTAATCGTCAAAGGATTGTTTACTATTTGGCCATGTAAGTTGGCTTATGTTGGCAACATGGTTGTAAGCCTAAGTATATTCATATATGTGTCAATGTCTATGGTGATATGATCATGGTATGCTTGGTGAATGTGAAATATTTGGAAATGTGATTTATGGCATGATTGTGTGATGTTGGAATTGTGACCTATTAATGAGATGAGGAATTTGAGTATAATTTGGTAACTAGATAGTATTGAATGAAGCCTAATGAATGTGGGATTTGTATGTTTGATTTAGGGCTTAATAAATGTAATGAATATGTTAGATAAGCATATAAAGTTGATATGTTTTAACCATGAATGTGGATGTTTTAGTTGCCTAAGTATGTAATGTTATGTGCCTTTGAATTGATGTAAGTGTATGTGTGAATAAGGGTAGAAAATGGCTTGGTAAATAGCCTTTTTATTGTCCACACGAGTACACACACGGGCGTGTGTCTAGGCCGTGTGTGACACACGGTCGGCCCCACGGGCATCCGGCCGTGTGTTCCCTGCACCTTAATTTTGGAAAAGCAGAATGTCCGAATTGAGCACGAGCGAGGACACGAAGCGTGTCTCACCGGTAGTGTACGCTACGGCCTAGCACACGGGCGTGTGGCACGACCATGTGGCACAAGTCAGAGAGCACCCTAATCTGAACACGGCCTATAGCATGGGCGTGTGAGCCCAGTAACATGAAAAATTTTCTAAGTTTTGTTAAATTTTCTAAAGTTCTCGGTTTAGTCCCAAACCACTTCCAAAGCATGTTTTGGGCTTCGTAGACTCGTATTAGGGACTTTATGATTGAATGTAAATGGTTTTAATTTGGACGCAAATTTATGACTCAAAAATGTATGTTTGCTTGTGTTTATGTTCGGAATGCCTCGTACCCTGTTCCGGCGTCGAATACGGGTAAGAGGTGTTACAGAATGGAAGAACATGCCGATAGTCCAACGACACAGTTGTCTGGTGGGTTCACCACTTTGTTAGGAACTTCCTATCATGATATCTCGTAATCATCAATGGAAAGACACTCATTTGTCTCGGCCCTAGATTTCAACCGTGGCAGGCAGAACACCGAGCAGTCGGGTTGGGGTGGTAGGATGGAATACACGACCCATGCAGGACACTCATTTAGTGGTATTGATTTGAACTTCGGTCAACCGATGTTTAATGTTGGGAACTCTTATAGAGGAATGACATCAACTTTCAGTGGTTGGCTATCGACAAATGATTTTGGATGTTTTGACAACTACACGGGAAGGGATGATGTACTCTTTACGACGTCCACCGGCGAGAGGACATCCAACACATAAGATGTTGGTGGGTCTGAGAATGAAGACAACAGTGAATCTGATGCTGATCCAATTCGGGAGACTAGTACCGATATATAACACCCCTAACCCCTCTCCGTCGTCTGATTAGGGTCACGAGCATTACTAACTAATCAAACAATTAAATCAATCATAATCAACATATAAACTCACTAATAACATCATAATATGCAGGGGTAGGTCACGACAATCTGATACTTTCATGCTAGATTTTTATACATTTGAATAATAAATTATGCTATGAATTTCTAAACTTGGTCTTTCACTGTCTACACTCTTATCACTATTTATCCCTTCTAGAATGTTCTAATTCGGATACATATAAGACTATTCTAATTTTTAGCATCAGGGTATTAGTCCATACTCTGTCTATGATTATCTTTTTAATCTATCTTCGATAATGTTAGTGGAATGCACTTAATTTAGGTTTGCTAAACCACCCCAATTCCAAGTAAAAATTACTTTTACAGCCCCTATTACGAGTCTACGGGACCCTAAAAATAGTTCAAAAATAGGCAGGGACTAATTTGAAACAATTCTCAAATTTTAGTAAATAATTACAAAAATTTTATCTGCAGAGGTCACACGGCCGTGTGGCCAGACCAAGTGACACACACGTCCAAGTTACACGCCTGTGTGTCTGGTCGTGTGGGCATTCGAAGTAGGAATACACGGCCGTGTCCTAGCCCGTGTCCTTACCCGTTTAACTCATTGACTTGGGTCACACAGCCAAGCCACACACCCGTGTGCCAGACCGTGTACCCTTTCGAAATAGCCTCGCACGCCTGTGTGCTAGCCGTGTGTCTCACACGACCAAGTCACACACCCGTGTGTCTGGCCGTGTGGACCTAAAATGTGCCTTAAATCACAAGTTTACCATTTCATATTTACTTGGACACTAAACAACTCAATTGCTAATCGTTTAACCTATTCAAAACACGATTAAACATGCCCAAAATACACCAAATTCATCACCTAATATGCCTAACCAATGTACCCTCATTGGTACTAGATTTTATATGTTCAAATACACCAACAACACATCAAACATTCAAGTCTTTCATTCATATCACACTTGCCATATTTGAACTAACTTCCAAACTTCTAAAGTTACCAAATATGAAGCTAAGCACATACTAAACATTATGCTAAGCTACCAACTTTAAATTATCATATACCAAAATATAAACTAGGCTAGCATACCAACATAGTCTCAACCTCAACCATATACACATTTAACCATCATTTCACTAGCAACTAAGTTAACAACATCTTATAAATGATATCAACAAAAGACTCCCAAGGTACATGCCATTACAAAATGAAATATCACCACACTTGAGCTCGAGATTTGTGATTTAATGCTGAGTCGGCAATAATTCAAACAGTACCTAACCTGCGCACGAAAAATAAAACCGCACGCTGAGTAAAACTCAGTGGTATTTCTATAATCCGAATAACAAAAACTTGATATAAATATTTAAAATGCAAAATGCAACAAGTAAGCTATGTTCATGTGTTTCAATTCAATAGTATAATTTTTGCTCATTCCTTATTCACATCTACTAAGATTTTCACATGTTCAAATATATAAGTATATATATCAATGGCAATTCATTTAACATTTGAATACATCATCTCATGCAATGGCATGATTCATACCTTTGATCAATACTTGAATTCATTCAAGTTTCACATCTCGGTTCATCATTTCATATTTCATTTCTCATCTCATAATCATTTCCCATATTTTCCATTTCAATATTTTCTCATCTCATAAATTATTATTTTACTTTCCCCTATTAACATGACACGGGCTCGGACGGGTACACGGATCCAACCAACACACCAGTTTGACACCCAGTGCCTCATCGGATAAATACAAAGTAATAACTGCGCCCAGCACTATATAAATTGACACCCAGTGTCTCATCGGTTAAACCGAAGCAAATTGGCACCCAGTGCCTCATCGACTCGAGGTCGAAGTAATCCCTGAACTCTTCCTATCCTATGGTATGCCATCTATATCCGACTCAGCCCGATACAGTTAATAGGGATTCATTTCACTTTTCAATACAACCAATGTCTCAGTTTCATGAATATATATATCATCACATATAAGTATATATTCAATTTGATAATGATCACATTTTTCTCAATACACATACATTCATAATCAATATATTTTATAATATACAAAATCAATTCATTTCATTTCAATTATGAATTTAATTCAATTCCCAAGTACCAAAGTACTCACCTTAATTGCTTACCATATGCAAACAATTATATATGCAATAATCTACTATTTAATTCGGATTATAGAAACACAAACCGTGATTTCCGAGCTATTCGACGTCGATTTTATCCTTCCTCTTTTTACTCGAGGATTTCGGTATGACGTTAGCTACGGAATAAACAATTAAATCACATTAATATTACACATTTCAATTTCACATTACATTTCAATTTTCACACTATATTTTGCTTATTCTTCAATTTAGTCCCTAAATCGAGACTAATTTTAATCATCACATTTAACTTCATATTTTTGTAGTAATTTCACTCTAGACCATATTTAGCTTCCTATTTTCCAATCCGACCCCATAATTTTGAATTTTTTCACAATTTAGTCCCTATTGTTCAAAATCAACAATTAATTCCACAATTTAGTCCTTTTCCATTTCTAACTTAAAAATCTATCTATTTAATCCCTAATACTTAAACTATTCAACAATGTCAACATATAAAATCTTGAACAATACTAAAAATTACAATATGGGTCAGGTAGCCCTAGGTACCGGGATTCCAAAAATATAAAAATTAGAAGAAAAGAGAACTAAATTGACTAACCAATTGAAATTTGAAAGCTTGAAGCCCTTAGGCCATGCGTTCTCTCCTTTCTCCCTCTCTTTTCTTTTTTCTTTCTTTTTCTTTCTTTTCTTTCTTAATTTTGCTTGTTTCCACTTACTTTTATTATTTCTTTTATTATAACTTTAATTTTAATTATTATTATAATAAATATATATACATTAATGTTAATACATATATATATAATATTTACATGCATTCTTACTTAGCCACATTCAGCCACCTATACACAACCATTTATTAAATGGTTTAATTGCTATTTTAGCCCCTTTAGTTTATTCCAATTTATAATTCAACTTTTACCCTACACGCGATTTAGTCATTATACTTAATAACTTTTAATTCATGCAAATTCACTTAATCGAAACCTAATTAACTATACAACTAACTTCGTAAATATTTATTAAAAATATTTACGAGTCTAATTTACGAGAATGGAGTCCCGAGAATGCACTTTCCGACACCCCTAACTATCGGGTCGTTACAAATCTTCCCCTAATTAAATTTCGTCCTCGAAATTTACCTGAAAAGAGGTGGGGGTAGTGAGATCTCATCGTCTCTTCCGGTTCCCAAGTCGCTTCCTCGACACTATGACTACGCCATAATATTTTCACTAACGGAACTCGCTTATTACGCAACTCTTTCACTTCACGCGCCAAAATCTCAACCGGTTCTTCTTTATACGACAAATCGAGTTGAATCTCAATGTCTTCCGTCGAAATAACGTGAGACAGATCCGATCGGTATCTTCTAAGCATTGAAACGTGAAAAACGTCATGTATTTTTTGTAATTCCTCAGGTAGAGCTAAACAATATGCAACGAGTCCTACTCTTTCCGTGATCGCATACGGTCCGATGAAACGAGGACTCAGTTTCCCTTTTCGGCCAAATTTCAAAATTTTCTTCCAAGGTGAAACTTTAAGAAATACTTTATCACCAACAAAATATTCAATATCTCGACGTTTCAAATCTGCATATGATTTCTATCTATCAAAAGTTGTCTTCAATCTATCTCAAATTTTCTTAACAATGTCTTTCGTTTCTCGAATTAATTCTGGCCTGATCATTCTCTTTTCACCCAATTCCATCCAGCAAGCAGGTGTTCGACACCTACGACCGTATAAGGCTTCATATGGATCCATTTGAATACTCGATTGGAAGCTATTGTTGTATACAAATTCGGCCAAAGGTAAGTAACGCTTCCATTTCGATGCAAAATCAATAACATAAGTACGAAGCATGTCTTCCAAAATCTGAATAACACGCTCAGATTTTCCGTCAGTCTGCGGGTGAAAAGCTATGCTAAAATTAAGTCGCTTACCAAGGGATTCGTGCAACTGCTTCCAAAATCTCGCAGTGAATCGTGTCCACAAGCAACAGTTCTAAACACTCACCTTTCACGCTTTCGCCTAGTCATAAAAAGCTTAAACTAAATTTTCCTTAACTCGTAGAAGGTCCTAACGGATTCGAAGTTTCAACAAGAAAATAACACAACAAGCACAAACAACACATAGTCAAAGACTCTCTTAAATCAAGCAAGAACACAAGTCTAAGCTAGATTCTCTTGAAACCGAAACCTTCGACATAACAAACTTGAAACTCAATTATTTCCATTTATACTTAATATTTTTGCCTAAAACTGACTATATTCATCTAATTATTCACCTACAACTAATTCTCAATCTTTAAACTACGCAAAACTACCCAATTCATGGTATCGAAATTTTTTGACATGTTATGCCAATTTTCACGAAAATTCATTAAAACTTAAGAAATCTTTAACAAAACTTTAAAATCAGTTTAAAAACTTTTTATTCACATCAAAACTTATTGAAGAACACTTTGAAACCACGTTTTTACTCAAAATCCTGAAATCCACCATTAACGACCCAATCTTCGGCTTTTATTTAAAGCATACGATTTAATGGGTAAAAACTCAATTTAAAAGACTAGATAACATCTAAAACTAATAGAAAGACGAATTGTTACATTCGATGAAAGAAAAACAAAGGTTTAGTAAAAAATCCGAAAAACCTACAAACTTGAGAGATGACAAAATCAATGGTGCTTTGGGCGTTTTTCTTGAGATTCTATGGAGATTTATGGATTGGGTGATGATAGAATTCAAATGAATAGAGTTTTGGAAATTAAAATTGAGTGGGAAGAGCTTTTGAAAACAAGGGACAACAACAAAAAACAAAGGGGAAGAAACTAACGTGAGCTTACTGTAGGTGGGGAAAATATTAGGTTGAGTTTTAAAATTTGGTCTAACTGCGTTATAACCACTCAAAACTTAGCCCCTTTTACAAATCAGTTCTTATTTTAAAATTGAAAGTCTTTTAAGAAATATTTTCAAAATTTGATTTGATTTTCAAAAAGCCATAGATGAAAACATTTCCGGTTTACCATGTTACGAAATTCCCGAGCACACTGAAGCTAAAAATCTCATTTTACCCTCGAAACTCCTAGGCCCAATTTTGGGGTGTGACAGTTTAGATCCATAAACTTGGCACAGAACACAATCCAACTGGCATGTTGACAAAAAGTCTTCCAGTTTCAAAGTTTGAGCATTGCTTAAACTTGGTAAGTATCTCACGAGGATCAGATTAGACCCATAATAGGGCTTGGCAAAGGAGTTAAGTTAAATATGAGTAAATGTGGAGATTTGTGAAAGTATGCCTCACATTTTGACTAAAACAGTGTGTGACGTCGCAACGAGAAGAAGTCCTGATGAGCAACCGACGCCACAAAGAGAAGAAAGCCCTCGTCCTAACGAGAAGAAAACACTCATCCTGATGACGCTATCCTTCTTCGTCCCGACAGCCAAACACCACGTCACAATGTGATGCCATGCTCATCAAGTTTCTCGATTCTCTATCTCAATTAACTTTGTTTTAGTTTCTCACTTAAACTGTGATTAACCTAAGGATATTCTAATCATATATGCTATGAATTTCAACCTATAAATAGGTCTTAGTTACTTAGGTTTTACACAACAGAAATGTTTAGATTGAGAGAATTTTGTTCTTTGTTTTGAAAGGTTTTCTTTCGGGATTTCTGGTTTTTTGTTTTGATTATCCCCTTCTCTTGTACTCTTCTATTATTATAGTGAAATCTCATTTTGCCCGTGATTTTTTATGCTCTTTTAAGGAGTTTTTTCACGTTAAATTTATCTGTTGATTTCTTTAATCTCTTAGTTATTTTTATTGTTCGTTGTGTACATGAATTAATTCCCTACAAAAAAGCTTAATTTATAGTATAGATTAATAAAACATGATTATTTAATTAAATAAAATCTATATATGGATTTAATTTGTGGCCTGATTTCTTTAATATCAGTAAAAAAATGGAAATAACATCAAAGTCAATGGAGAAAGGAAAAAGAAGGGATTTAGTTATTTCCGTGGAAAAATCAAATCATTTTCATCCCAAGAAGTATAGTGTAAAATTTTCTACAACGATTACCCCACGGCCACGACAACATGGAAAAAACTTAGGCTAGTAGAAGGGAAACTTACAAGTCAATTCCAGCAGGTGAGGTGAGTCAAGTCAACCAAAGAGTGTTTTTATAAGTCTTTCTTTTGTTTTAAGCCGTTAGATCATTTTATGATCTCTGATGCTGAAGCTTACATCAGTAGTCCCTCCCCTAGAGGGGCTTAGAAAAAGAGATAATTAAAATATAAAAAAGACATTTCTTTTCTTAAAATAATTTTTTTAATGTTTTTAAAGAGAAGCAAGAGATATCATCCATTTGCCTCCCTATCAATTTGAATTTCTGGATTATTATTTTTTTATTAATTAAATTTTTAATTAAATTATGTCACAAGTTAATTGAATATCAACTTATTTAAAATAAAAGACTATTGTTATTATTAAATTGATGCCACAGATTAATCGAGTATCGACTTGATTAGAAAATAACTAATAGACCCTATTATTATTATATTTTTATTTTTTCATACTTTTAAATAATTTTTAAATAAAAGCAATGAAATTAATATGTCTAGAATTGAACTTGAGTTTAATAGATTTTATAAACAAAATTTTAACCACTACACCAATAATAATTCTAAAAAAAAAATTAAAGGAATTGATCTCGTATTAATGGATTTATTTTATGTTTATGTTCTAAATACATGTGGAACACACGCTTATGATACAATTTCTAGTATTTATTAAATGTTTAAAAAGTAATTAATATTTTATATGTTTTTATATTTATTAATATTAAAAAAATTAATTCACATTAATATTTACATTTTTATCATTAAAGTTAGGGTCCCAACTATACATTTGGTTCTATCTTGCTTACCCAACAATTAATTTTTTCTAATTTAGTCACTTAAACTTTTCGAAATTAAATATTTTAATCACTCTCTAGTTGGTTGACTTAGATGAATGAGAGAAAGCTGAAATAGGCCATTTTCTATTGGCCTAATAACAAATTTAACCTTTTAATAATTATACCTATTATTAATTTAATCCTAAATCTAAAAAAATAAAACTCTATCGAGAAATAACTAGAATTTCTCTGGCTGCTTCAGTGAGACGAGTAAAAGGTGCGAAAGGGCAACGTAGAGCTTGAGGATAATACCAACTGAGCTTGTGATAATAATTTGAATAGTCAAGGAAACCAAGTAGTTGGCTTTGGGCGAAACATTGGAAGTGTCACAGTGTGATGGATTAGAAGTTGGTTGGCAAAGGAAGATCATTTTAGTGAGTGATGGTGCACCTGATCAACTGGGGAGAGAAATTTGGTGGAGCATTGGGAGGTGGATGTAAGGCATATGCCAATGAAGTACAATCAGATTGGCGATTTTCAAAGTAAGGAAAAGCAGCATTTAGGCTTTTATAAGTACTCGATTCTTGGGAGTTGGTCGTTGCTTTCCAATGATGCCTTTGGATTTATGGGTTAATCTGTTTGAGATTTTTTGCTGTAACTTTTGCTTCTCTATTTCCAAAAAGAAAGAAAGAGGTCAATTTAGATAATGGATTGTATACTAGTGTTCTAGATATCTCAATGTATGAAAATATATTACTACTTTTTTTAAGCTTGAGTTTTGCTACCCTAAATGTTTTGTATTGGATTTGCATTTTAGAACAAAATAACATTAGTGTAATCCAAATTATACACCTATTACATAAAAAAAATATAAATTTATTTTATAAACATTCAAGGCTATTCCATAATCTAGTTTTTGTATTTATATATATATATATATATATATTCAATTCTTTAGAATCAATATCAAATTGACACAATTTGTAAATATTGAAGGCTAAATCATTTAGAATTTGGACCAGATTGACATAATGTGTAAATGTTAAATGCTAATTTTATTATTATGTCAATTAATCATCTTATGGTTGGTAACCAAAAACAGAATTGTATTTAAGTGATCAAAACGAAAACTTAACTTTACCCAATTAAAAAAAAAATAGACGGAGCTCTCAAGTTGCAATTTTACATAAGTCTATGAGATCCAAATAGTGATGGGTCATGTATGGTGGTTGACGAGAGGGTCGGGGGAAGGGTGCATTGTTGAGAGTGAGAAAAGGTTCAGATGTTTCTTAATAGAATCTGTTGAATTTCTTAAATTTAAGATCAAATTGATGGAACTTGTCAACATTTTAGAACTAAATTTATTATTAGGCTAATAAAAAAGCCGACATCAATTTTCCATCACTTAAAAGTTGGGATTGAATATCAAAATTATACATTAACTTTGGTACAATTTGCAATGTTATGCATCACCTTTAATTTGGTGCATTTGTATACATCAAATATAATTTTGATTCAATTTTTCAGATTTCACTAACCTTTTTATCTATGTGGCACAAATTTCAGTTGAGTCACGTGTAAATTGCTAATATAGCATTAGGTTAAAAAACAAACCAATAAATTTAAATTATTTTGACCCAAGACTAAAAAAATAGATTTTTTGAGAAAATAAGAAAACATTTTTCTTATTTTTTAATATAGGTGGAAAGAATTTAAATTTGTTTGTTGGTCTAACCTAATAAAATATTATGTCCATGATTTACAGATGATTTAATAGAAAATTGTGCCATATAAATAATGGAATTAGTAAAATGTGAAAATTAAATTAAAATCAAAATTTAATATATATAAATACATCAAATTAAAATTGATATATAACATTATAAAATTGTATAAAGTTAATATATAATTTTAATATTTATGCCTTAAAAGTTGAGATAGAAAAGGATTACCAATAAAGCGAATCCAAAAGTAAAAGCTTTTTAGCTTAAAAAAAATGTTCCAAGTTTTTGACATTTTTTATTTTGAATTTCATGGACCGATTATTTAAAAGAGAACACAGAAAATTAAAACCACAAACTTATAGATATCATTATTTAACGTAATAACCTGACAACAATCATACAAACAAACCCCACACACATATATATATATATATATATAAAGATAACGAGCTCAGGCCCCCTCAACAACCAATGTGGGATGATAAAGAGTCCTAAATATTTGTAGAAATCACACAAACACTACTATATAGTGGACTCTCTAGATATGATGATCATAATATAATACCCAAACAAACATCAAATGCTGATTGTTCTTCAATTTCTTTAGCATATCACTCAACACAGCAGCGATACATGAAATACATCTCCATGGGACGTCCGCACTCAGCACACACCACCCTCTCCGCAATCCCGCCACTGATACCTGGAAGGATCAATCGAGTACAGTGATGATCGTCGGTAATCCCTTCCAGATGCTTGCGTAGTGCTGGGATAAACCCCATTTGTCTCGCCATTTCTTCCCATTCTTCAAAACTCTGCATGCTGCTAAGTACTCTCTCTCCATTGGCTCTTACCATTTCAGTCGTTCCTAAAAAGAAGATTGCCCATCCATGTTCACTGCCATCGTACCCTAGTATCGTCATCACTTCTTGCTTTATAATATCTGGATCATTGGTCTTCCCATGTTGGGTTTTGGAGTACAACATGCTCTCTAACCGGTTCCAAAAGAACCACACACTCGCGTCTTGCCAAGAGTGACTAAGCTGTTTCTCCGTAATTAAAGCACTAATCTTTTTCACCCGTTCCTTGGCGTTGTTCTTTCCAACATAAACCATCTCCAACCCAATTTCAAGAGTTTGTGCAGCCTTCTTTGTTGCGGAAGTGAAAGATTCGATCCATTCCATCTTTTCACCGCCATAGAAACATATCACTTTCTCTTCTTTCATCTGATAATAACAACAAAGGCAAAATCATGATTGTATTTATGTGTATATATATACATATATAAAGGTAGGTGAGGGATGTACCCAATTAGGTAAGTTTGGTTCAAGGCCATCAACAAGTAGTTCAATTGTCCAAGACTCAGATTTCCAAAGACTTTCTTCTTTGTCAGTGCTGAATGGGAAGGCTGCATTTCCCCATATCCACATCATATTGAGTGCATTGGTACATGTAACCTTTCCTAGTGGATCCAGTGTGACCACAATCGGCTTCTTCACGAAACGCCATTTTTCCTTGGTGTATTTAATCACTGCTGGTTCAATAACGGAAGGGTGGTTCACTGTATACCATGGCATAATCGACTGCAGGTTCAAAAACTTTTGCTGATAGCTGTCGTTCCAAGCTGACCTATCCACAATCGGGAGCCATACGATCTCGTAGCTAAGCTCAGACGACGATGCCCTTTCATATTTGTAAAGAACCTCCAGAACCTGAATCTCGTCAAGGGATATATCCAGATCCGAAATCAGCAGTAAAACATGCTTTCTTCTCAACACATCTATATCAACCTGTTGATTTTATATAAAGAATAATAAAGTACATTATTCAATGAATTTATGGAAACATGGTTTGAACTTGGAAATATCAAACAGACCCTGGTCTTCTCAGTAGGACTGAAGAGAGGATGAGGATCTTCCTTGCGGAAGATCACTCTGAAAATCTTGGAGTTTTCCATTTGAGGTGTTTCAATAATACGGATGAATTCTTTATAAGTTTCTTCCTGCTTCTTTTCCTCTGCATTTTGTCAGCTCACTAAGTAAATTATATATATATATATGTATGTATGTACAAGTAATCCTGACCAGTGAACAAGTTATCACCATGACTCACCAATACACTGATAGCAAAGACGTAAGAGATTTCGAAGGTGTTCATGTATGCTGCTAACTTTATGTGCCAAGCTTGAAAGTTCCCATGCTTCCGAAGTGGATGTGACAAACCTGAAATCAGCGAAAAAAAGTATTGCATTATTAGTAATTAATTTGTTTCATCATATTTGTGTCATGGCTCGCTCACTCACTCCTGTCTCAAACCAACGAGGCTTGTAATTTGCGCAGCACAAGCCACAACGCTCCGAATGGTCCAGTAGGCAGCCGTGGGGATACTAGCCATAGCAGTCGACAACGGTGGCACCTCGCTCGAAATATACTCACAAGGTAGCTCAATGAACTCAACGATGCACTTGGTTACATCGATCATTGCCTTGATGAGTTTGTTGAGTGCATCGAAGTGGGGTTTCAGTGTTTGAGAATGCTCTAAAACGTCCGGTAATTGCTTGAGGAGTGCCACGGATTTAGCCAGTGTGTTGGTAGTGCAGAGCTGAACAATCAGCCAAAACTCCCCGAAATTCACGGCGAAAGCTGCTAACGTTAGCACCACTTTTGCATCCCATGAATAGCTTGAAAGCATGTTGAGAATCACCATTGTTGTTGCATGAGCATCCCCTCCTCCAGCACACTTGCATGATATCTGCAAAAACACATTTACAGCCACAATGTAATGTTATGGTTATTAATTTTATTTCCATTTAGGGTTTCGAAAAAACAGCCCAAATTATAACCTCGCAGGAGATTTTGTGCACGATATAAGCCAATGCATCCAGCACGCCATCAATGGCAGACAAGTTAGTCGGATCATCGAAGGAATCGATACGTCCCGATCCAGCCTACAAGACAAGGAAAACCAACATTATCTTTAAAATTCAATAAACATGAAATAATCAAAAGTTAATCGAGGTTTACAGTCAACGCTTGATCATTTTCAGGAGTGATATGACGCAAAACATTGTCAATGATTAGGAGAATGGGTTTGACATCAACTAAACGACCATCGGGGGCATGAGTCGACAGAATTTGCTTCATCATGGCATTGTCGTCGGATGCGGCGAACATCCGACGCTCGCTACGGACAAGTTGCTGCGATCTAGAAGCCTGTGCCATTGTTGAATATATGTATGAAGTAAAATTTTCGTTGATGTGTGATTTGTTTAATGAGCATTGCGGGGTTTATATAGTGATGGGAAAATGGAATAAGATAAAGCTGGGATATTAGATTTGTACCTTGCGTGCAACATTAAAAAGCAAAAGGGCCTGTTTACTTGGATAAGAATCAAATGTAATGTAGCCATGGATGGCCCCATGCTTCTTTTTAACCCTACTCAATTGACATTAGACACGAAGTTATGAATTTTATATCCAGGGTTATCAAATTTCAAAATTTTGAAGGATAAATATAAATGTGGCAATGGATGGTCCCCCAAACTTCTTTTCCTGCACAGTGAATTTTGGAACAGCACCGACATATATAGGTTATATAACATCAAATTATAATTTTTTCAGAGGTTACTAATTTTAAAATATACCCAAGGCGAAGAGCTTCATACTTTGGCCTACCTTCTTCCTACATCCTTACTTGATATCATAATTTTTGTATCATAAATTAACTTAATTAACAAAATAATTAAATTATCTTTTTATATACAAAATTTTTAATAAATATGATAAAATTTAAATTTAGGATACATAAATTTTAATATAAAAATTATCCCACGTACTACAAAATTAGTATATATTTAAGTAAGTGATTTATCGAATTGAATTTTGTGTGACAAAAAGGATAGTGGTTGGTGATCCATAAGTTTTGGTGTTTGAAATAAAGATGCTAAAGGTAGTTTAATTTCACTTTTGTGACATCACAAAGGTTATGTCATTCGTATTACTCAACCTGTGCTAATTCATAAATTTACGGCTCCCTTTGTAATTTTGCTTTATTTGTGATATTGAGGGCTAATTTTAAAAAAATGAGAAATGATGAAGATCATTATTATGAATTTTGGGGTGTTTCTATTTTCGGTATATTTTCTATTAAATTTGGCTGATAATTTTTTTAATTTTTTAGGTGAAATGTGTTGTAGCCCAATTTTACCCGGGGTACACAATCCCACTTAGCCCAAATTAAAAATCCAAACCAGTGGCCCACTAACCCACTACACACGAAGGGCCCAATAACTCGGAACCCTAGGGAATAGGGCGCCGCAAAGAATGAATGGCCCGACCATTCGGCTACCTACCCCGACCCTTCGGGCCCCGACGCCCACTTGCCTCTCGCGACCACTGCCGAAGCCACCTGCTCCACCGCCCTTGCACTGCCACCGTCTCAGACCTGCAAGCATTAAACGAGAAAGGGACAGAAACATAGCAAAATGGTGAAGAATATGGCTATAAAAGCCGATTTGTATTTCGTGTAAAGGACCCTTTTTTTTTTTTTTTCAATAGAAAAAAAAAAGACTTTCAAATCTCAAGACTATTAGAGCCCCTTAGTCTCATTTTCGATCGACAATAGCAAAGAACAAATAAAGAAACGAAACGCCCAAAACGCAAAGAATAAAGATGATAAAACAGAGAACGGGGAAGGTGATTTTTACTTAAAAAAAAACTTGCTTCTTTTCTATTTTTCTAGCACATATTATCACATTAAAATATATAAAAAAAGGGAAGAAAAAGGGTAAGGTTTTACCTTTTCTACCATCAAGACGCTGTGGCGTACGACTGCGACCCAGAACCGAGCTTCCCCGGTGGCCCCTTTCTCTCCGACTCGCAGAGAGAAACGAGAGAGAATGAAGTTTTTTTTTAAAAAAAAACAGACAGCTCAAATGAATTTTTTCTGAGTTTTAGACCTTATATAGCCCCTTAAAACGACGTCGTTTTGGGGCTGGCCTTTAACCCCCAAAACGACGTCGTTTCGCCCCTAACCGACCCGATCCGACCCGACCCGCTCCGGGGATCCGCGTGTTTTTGTTGAGGGGCTAATTGCGCGTTCAGATCCTTCCGCATTTTCGGTCTTTTAAATCGGGTTTTTACATTATTGCGATTTTGGCCCGTAATTTTGGTACGATTGCAATCAGGGCCTCTTTTAAAACGCTGCGTTTTACTCTTGGAAAAATTCCCCTCGGTCCCTCAATTGCATTTGCGTGCGCAAATAAGTCCCCGAATCTTACTCTTATTTTAAATTCGTCCCGAAAATCTTATTGCTTATTTAGTTTAGTCCTTTATTTGTGTATTACTATATTTTTTATATACATATATATTATTATTTTCTACCTTATTATTGTTATTATTATTATTTATATTTTTATCATTTTTATCTCTTCCACTATTATCTGATTATTTTCATTTTCATTTTATTATTATTATTATTATTGTCATTTTTTATTTTTTTATCATTATATATAATTGACTACTATTATTATGTTTATTATTACTTTTTCATTAAAGTATCATTATTTCCGTTTTATGACTATTATTCTCATATTATTACCATTATTTTATTTTATTATTATCACTACTATTATTATTTTTATTTTTATTATTTTTATGTATATTTTGTTAATTACCATCTTTGTTACTATTATTATTATTATTATTATTATTTTCCTACCAATATCATTAATATTATTATGTCATTATCATTTTTTTTTACTTTTCGTATTATTATTTTTATTATTACCATTTTATTATTATTACTATCATTTTTATTATTTTTTTCTTTTACTACTATCATTATTTTAAATGTATCGTTATCATTATTTTTTATTTTACTATTATCATTGCATTATTATTATCATCATTTTATCCTTGAACTAATTAACTTAGTATTGTTACACACCTCATTCTTATTTTTATTACGCAACCTAGTTCTCTAATTTATCTTTTTACCAAACCGTATTGCATTCACCTTTACCCGATTTATCAAGTTTTCAAACGACCAATATATCCGTATTAGCAGTTCGGGAGAAATCGAGCCCTAACTTACTGGGTTCTGATTTTTCTCGTTCAAGCTAAACAACGGAAGATCCTTTCCAAAATCATAAATTTCAGTTTTAAATCGACATTCCGTATTAGCAATTCGAGTGAATCGAGCCCTAACTTATCGGGTTCCGGTTTCTTCTCGTTTAAAGTTAAACGACGGGATATCCCTTTTGAAATCGCAATTTAAATTTTAAACAAAACACTTAATCTCGGATATTCAAATGTCGCGCCTAACTTACTGGACTCGACATCTAGACACTTCGAGATAAGTTTCTTTTCTTTCTTCTAAAATGGAGGCAATGTTCCTAATTTGGACCTTCGAGAAAACGAGCCCTAACTTACTTGGGTTCTGATTTCTCGTTTGACAAATGACGGAGATCCTCTCCAAAAATAAAACCAAGTTTTAAAAGGAGAGCTTAGTTTCAAGAGTCTAAAGTGTCGCGACCTAACTTATGGACATGATACTTTATCTCTTCGAAAATAAGAGAGCCTTAACGTCTCTTCCAATTCCTCCAAGTTTTGGAAATAAAAGTATCTATTTTCAAACCATTTCAAAGTTTTCAACATTAGGACATCAATCAATCGGTTTGGTACCAATTTCGGCGTGACGAGGGTGCTAATCCTTCCTCGCACGTAAATCGACTCCCTGTTTCCCATTTTCTCAAAATTGCAGACCAAAAACATTGTTTTAGTAAATTGAAATATTTATTAAAACAAAGGTGATCCGATCTTACCCAAATAAAGATCGGTGGCGACTCCTTCCTTTTCATTTTTAAAACCACGAGTCGACCAAGTCGTTGCTTATCGCTTTATCAAAAAATGGTTACGACAAAATGGTCCCAAAGAAAAGCAAAATTGCAAAAAAAAAAAAAAAACCCAAATTACACAAAGTATTTTATGTTTTAGAATCAAGACTGAATTTATACAATGTATAAATGTTGAGGATTAAAGTTGTTAATATGCAAAATTTAAAAGTCACCACATCATCTTTCCATTAGCCATTTAATGACTAGTGACCAAAAAATGACAAAATCAAATAGTTGGATGACCATTTGTAACTTTTCATAATTGAGTGATAAAAATAAATACTAATAGTTGGATTACTACTAATGTGATTTACCTTAAATCTAAACACAACTAAAGATTATTGTACACCTACCTTACACACACACACAAAAAAAAAAAACCATATATTTATAAATTAAATCAATTTTTTTAAAACGTTAATTTAAAAAAAATTAATGTCTTAAGTTGAATCCTTGTTATTTATGAATTAATTTTAAGTTAAATTGTTTTTGGGCTTTATATAAAAAGATAAAATCATCCTTATAGTAACATTTATTTGTTTTTAAATAAAAAAATTAAATTATTTTTAAATTAAATTAGGGTTAATTTAATCAATAAATTAAATATAACGTAGATATAATGTAAATTTAAAAATATTCAAAATTAATAAATACGAAATAACATAAAAAGTCATTTTTACTTTTTTTTAATAATTTTATTATAAATTTTGATCATATCTGTTTATTTTTTACATAATGCTTAAAATTATCCATAGTCCCTCATCAACCAATAAATAAAGGGTTAATGCACTTCAGCGCACTCAAACTCATGTCCTCCTACAATGATATTAATTTTCATGCCAATCGAGTTAAAACTCAATCGATCATTCTTCACTTATTATTGATTGAACAAATTCCACTGATTAATCCATTCTAATTTTACCATATACAATATCTTACATATATTTATAACAATATATATCGATTTTAGGAAAATTAATTAGCAACATTTTTTTTTATCTACTTCTCAAACATAATCTCTCATCGCTTGTTGTAGTTAAAGCTAAAGATACTTTAATAATTTAATGTAATTCCTACAGCAGGAAAAGTCCATCGGAGCATTTTAAGATTCCTTATGAATTGCTTCTTTTGATTTTAGATTTTATTTTTCTCCGTACTAAAATTTCTAAAGAAAATAAGGTGGAATTGTTGGCAATTCTCTCTTTTTATATTTTCTAAAGTTCTTTTCTTGTTTTTGGTAAAGGAGGCGAAATTTGTCCAATGAAATCTGTGATGCATTAGAGGATCCATTAATAAGATTGTTATGTTCTGTTAAATAGGATTTTATCTCTCGACTTTATTACAAGTTTGAGTGTTTAAAGAAACATTAAATTTATAAAGTGAGTACCTCGTCAAGTGCATGAGAAGGCGAACCACACACATTGTGTATAGTTAGACTTGAGTCTAATACCCTATAGCATATAGAGAATTATTGGGTGAGAATCCTACCACTTGAGGTAACCCAATAATGCATGGTTCAAATCCCACCAAACATAAATATGAGATTTCTTTTGTGAGTGAGGTGTTCCCGTTTTATGATCTAGCCACCAATGGCTATTTAGACATCTGGGCTCTCAGCAAAGTCAAGAGATAAAAGCTCATTGTGGATAATATTGAACGTGTTGAGGGGTCTATCAACTACAGATGAACGATACTTTGGTGACTTCTCCCAAAGGAGTCAAAAATCCCTCAACAATTTTATTTTTCATTTTAATGAAATTTACAACATATTTGAATGTTGTGTTTTTTTTTTTTTTTGCTTGGTAATGGATTTATATTTGATATATTTCCCGTATGCTTTTGTTCATAGGTACATTTTTAGTGTTTAAAAGCTATGCAATAGCGATGAATCTATATATATACTATAATAAAGCCCCTAACTAAATTTAGTGTCATGAGCCAGCTCGACGCCTACTCAATTAGAAAATAACTAAAAAATCATGTTTTTTACAAAGCAAGTTATATTATTATGAGGAATTTTTTATATATTAATATAAAATTAATAATAATAATAAAACTTACACTTGGAAAGATTCAAACTTAGAATACCATAATTTTCAAACATTCAACCTTACCATTTCAACCAAAACTTAATTTTGTTTTTATGTGAACTTTTGATAAATATATTTTTACATGATATTTTTCACCCGCATTAGACGTATGTCTTAATCTATAAACTTACATGAAAATTATACCATTTCCATAAGCTCTTCTCCAAACGTCCAACCACTCAACAACTACATGAAGCTCAGCCTCGCCAGGAGAATAGTCTCGCCAAAATACCATATCATAAAAGACAAGTCCATATGATCTTTAGAAAATATATGGTGAAGAGTCCCTATCAACATCTGTAAATCCATCACCTCCATAACCCTGCAGATGCTCGTCTAATCTCTTCAAGTCGACTCCAACAATGCCACTTTACCTTTTATACCTGAGATGGAGCGTTTGATAATTGGGACCCTCGTCAAGCTAACCTTCATCTACAAATACTTTCTTTTAGTGGTGCCAAAAACGATGGTTTCAGAACTTTGTTCTTCGATAATTGAGTTCATAAATATTATTAACTAATATTTATGAATTAATTATGGTATTATATTAAATTTTAGTCTGGTGAATTTGTTAATTGAATAGTTGATTAAGGTACAAGTGTATTGACCCTAAAGTCAGTGGTTTTAAAAAATGAGGTATCGGGACCTCATTTCTATAAATCGAGCCCGTAAATATGTTTATTAAATATTTATAGAGTTATTGTATAGGTGAATTGAATTTTGGTAATTTCATTGAATTGGTGATTAATTAAGGTATAAGGACTAAATTGTAAAAATGGTAAAAGTTGATCGCTATGGAATTTTAATAAATTAAAGGACCAATTGAACAATTGAGTCCTTTTTAATTTAATGTCCGGTAGTGGATGACATCTACCATCCACCAAATTGGTTTAATAATGTTAATGTTAAGTTAATTATTAATTAAATAGGTTTATATTAAATTAACTATAATTTGTTATGTTAATTATAAGTATAAAAGGGAACATGTGGTCATCATCTTTATTTTTTTCCTTCTTCCTCACCGAAATCATAGAAGAACATAGGGTTTGACATCGTCCAAGCTTTGGTCCTTTAAATTCCAAGGTAATTTAAGTTTGTTTTTTTTGTAATTTTTATGTTTTTAAATCTCGTGAGCTTGATTTAGCTAGCATGTATACCCATTTGTAAAACTATTAAAGTTTTCAAAAGTTTCCATTGATGAATACTTGATGAAATTGATGTTAATTTGTTAGATTTTAAGCTTAGAAATGAACAATGACTAATTTGAAAGCTTAATTGCTAGTTTTTGAACATAGGGACTTAAAGTGCATAAATTTCGAAACTGATGTTAAATTTCTATAATTATAAATAATATAGGGTTGTAGAAGGATAAAATTGAGATCGGTTTCAAAATAAAGGCTCAAATTTGAAAGATATTGCATTTTGATTTTAGGGACTAAATTAAATAAAATGTAAAATTTTAGGGGACATCCAAAAAAAAAATTGAATTGATATATGCTTATAATAACTGTTGTAAGAGGTTTTAAGTTGATAAATTGAAATAAATTATTATAGATCGAGAATTGAATAAACCAGAGAATAATCGTGGAAAAGGCAAAATTACGAATTAGTTCCTACACCTTATCAATTGTTGTTTTTTTCTAGGTAAGTACATATGAGACTTATTTAATTCATGATATGTTTGTATTATATTGTTTACTTATTAGTTTAAACTGTTATGTAATTTTGGTGAAATTAGCATCTAAAAGACTAAATTGTAAAGAATGAATTATATGATTACCACAAATAGATATGATGTATTGAATGGAATTGAAATGTATATATGGATGGATGATTTGAATATGACAGCATTACAGGGTTAAGAATGTATATGGATTGTTATTTGAAATGTGAAGAGTGAGTATATAGTTTTAGGGTTTGAAATGATATAGAAATAGTAATGGTGCCCGTGTAAACTTAATAAACGATTAAGATACAAATGACATGCCATTAGGGTTCAAAAAAAGAAATTGGGTGTTGGTCAGAGAATTCTTTATCGATGGCTGAGATCCAGCATGTGTTGTGGATTCTCGGCAACTTGAGTGAGCAACATTGAATAAAGTGAAAAAGTAAACCTGACCCGCGGCTTGAGTTAGCAGCCCAAATATCACAGCTTGTGTGAGAAAATTGATTTATTCTTTATCAATGATTGAGACCCAACACATGCTATGGATTCTCGATAGCTTGATTGAGCAACATCGAATAAAGCTTGTATAAACAAACCAATTCTATAGTTTGTGGAAGTAAATTAATTTTGTGTATTTGAGATCAATTTACTTTAGTTCTCCGGGCGAACGACAAAAATGGAAAAGGGCTCTAAATGGAAATGTAGTGTTCATAATAAATATATATATATGTTACAAGTTGGATTTGATTTAGTGGTACATGTTTTGTGATGGAATGTTATATCATTGTATGAATGTGTTATAAGCTTATGACATGTGATTGAACTAACTTATTTAATATGTTAGTTGAATGTACATGAAGTGTAAGATGCCAAAGGATTGCTAGGTTTGTACCAATGATTTCAATTGCTAAATTGTTTTCATGTCAACATAAGTTAAGTAAATTTCATATGGACTTACTAAGCATTTAAAATGCTTACCTGTTGTCTCCTTTTTCCTTGTAAATCATCAATTTTGCGAAGCACGTCAGTTGGATCACCACGAAGCTCACACTATCCTAACAGCAATTTGGTAGACTTTTATTCATTTAAATCCCGGTTATGTGGCATGCACATAGGTTGTTTAAACATGAGTTTATTTGGAAATGATTGCTTGGTTTGAATCATGGTTAATGGTTGATCTTTGGCAAAATTATTGCCTGTATGTATATGTGTTTGGTTGATAACATGTTTGGCATTTTGAATGACCATTTTGAATGTGAAATGGTTTAACAAATTATGGTCTAGTAGGAACAAAAGCACGATATTATAAATAAAGTATGAATGGGCTAAATTGGTAAGAATGCTACCAAATTTTGGCATATTTGATTGATTGAACTTAAAAAAAATGGTTAAATGATTGTTTTGGATAGTATTTTGGTTGGTTTTGTATAGGAGTAAGGGTATAATTATGCAACAAATAGATCAATGGCATTGGTAGCTTGAAATAGATACCAAATGGCCTAAAATGTGCCAAAAATAGAGTCCTCATTGAGACAAGTAACACTCCTAGTCGCAATGTCTACCAATAGAATGTGACATCCTGATGTCAGAAGGCTAGACATCAAACCGACACATTCTTTTTGGTGGTGTCATGACATGGAGAAGGTGACACCACGATGTCAGCCCTAAATTTTCAAATCCTTACAATTTGGTCATATTTCATGCTTGGGTTAATAAAAAGGCTTTCGTAGGCTCGATTAAGAATTGAATTTAATTGTATATCATAGTATCTGAGTGTTTATGACATGATTAAATATTTGAAGGATTTATTTATGATATGTTTGATCTAAAATATTGAAAATGTTGCAAATTAGTCCTTAGTCAATTCCAGGTTGATTCTAGAGCATATGTAAACTAGTATAAGACTCGAGAAAAGTCGTATTTAGTGATTATGAACTGAATTGACTAAGATTGTATGATTTATGTTAAATTTGAATGTTAACTATTCATATTTGCTCTGACAATGATTGTAGGATCTCGTAGCTCGGACCCGATGATCGGGTCGGGTGAGGGGTGTTATAGAAAAAACACAAATAAAAAACACGAGATCATACATACAACAAACACTCTACTTATAAGTACTACCTCAACACTTCCAAACATCCATCTTAAGTGGCTCTCCACACCACCTACGATGTGAACCACATTTATTTTAATGGCTCTTCGCACCCTTATTGTAACACCCAATTACCCGATCCGATCACCGGGTCCAAATTGCGAGGTATCACATTCGTTGTTGGAGCAACTACGATAAAATTATATTCAGATATTCTATTAAATGATTAATTTCAACCAATAAAATCATACAATACGATATATAACCATTTCTGGGTTTTATACGAGCTTACAAAATCTCTAAAGCTAACCCGATGTCAAATTAGGACTAAATTGTAAAGATTTTAAAACACCAAGTTGACGTCGCAACGTCAAGGGGTTCCTTGCCGCAATGCAACATACTGAGTAGCCCTCGTCACAACATTCAATACTCAACATCGCATTGTGGCATAGCAACTTGGTCTTGTCGCAGTGACAAACGTTCGATGTCACAATGTGACATACTGATTTCAAATGGTCAAGTTTTGGTACCTATTTATAATCACCTATAAAATCTCAAATTCATTTGCAATACAATCTCAAACCCAAAACACCATACCCAATGAATTCTAACATAGTTAACATACTATTCATGCATATAAGTTTTCATCTATTACAACCAATTCCTTTAATTTCATAATCATTTCATCAAGGTGCTTCATGAAGCTAATTGACATATATCTTGATATATTACCATATAACTTATTAACATACCATAAGTTATATCTAACCAAATGTTAAAAACAATCTTCATTTCATATATATAAACATGTGGTCTTTTCAAAAATGCTAATTCTAACCCTCAAAGTTCACATCATCACCTATTTCGTTAAGAACCGACTCGACCTAGGTAAATGTCATATAACAAACAAAAGGAGGTTATACAAACATTGTTGAATCTAGGATCTCTAGCTGAATGTTGGATTCACTACTCGAGTACCTATACCTGCGCACAGGAAACAAATTGTTCGTTGAACAACAAAGCTTAGTGGTATTTCCATGATTCAAATCAATATAACATATGTTATAATCAATTGCATACAATTTACATGTTTTTTTATGCCCACCAATACAAATACATCATATATCAAATCTCATTCAACATATATATATATATGCATATGCCACAATTATACCAATACTTCAAATGTATCACCTATAAATACTTGATGTAACACCCTATAGCCGACCCGATCGTCGGGTTAAGATATTGGGATGCTATATTTGTTACCAAAGCAACAACAGTCAAATTCATTTGATTCTGAATAATTATTTAATCAATTTGATCAATTTAAGCTTTTGATATGCCTTAATATCATTCCCGAGTCTTATACGGGTTTATTGCAACCTTTAAAATAGAATAAAGAGGAACAACGACTAAAGTGAAAGGTTCTCAAAATTTTGAGGTGATGTCACAACGTCGGGGATTCCTCGTCACAATGTCACAAACTAACTTAGGTCGTCGCAACTTAGTTCCTTCGTCGTTGCCACGAGAATCCTATTTCTCATGTTTTACCATATTCCAAGTGTTTTTTAACATCCAAATCCTTTTTCAAAGCTCAAAATTTAACCAATTCAACTCATTTCACATATCATCCACATTTACTCATTTATAATCTCAAGTTCACATAATAAAACATGATATTCAATCAAAGATAGCAAAGCTATTAAAATTAACACAATTATCAAAGTTTTACAAATAAGTTTTACAAATACAGTTTAATCTTTCTACATACCATAACTATTGCCAACATATACCAATCAATTTATCAATTAGGACTACCTTATTTCATTTTATAATCATTACTCACTTAGTACTTTAACAATATATTTGAAATTCTCTTATGTATTAGCAAATCCATTATTTGCAACAACTTCTTAGCAATATCACTATTCTATCATTTTTCCCTCCTCCTCTCCATTCCACTTCCTTAATGTTTATATGTGTATATATATATATCAATCTTTGGATCTTAACATATCATGCTTATATGTAACATTAATTAATGTTTCTCTAGTTACACACATACTCCTATCAAGGTTGTCCATTTGAGTGACAGTCACTAATTTTTTTATATATCGATATATAGAATTAGAAATTAAAATTCGCTTGCTGTTTTTGAAACTAGACTCAATGAGATTTATACCATAAAAATTTCAAAATTTCTACTTAATCCAATTAATACAGTTTTTTCTTCAAACCTTCCCATGTTCTGCTGCTAGGTAGCTCTAACCCTTATTCACTAAAAATTAAATATATTTTAGTACAAGTATTGTATTAGGTTTCCTTTGTTTCCATTGAAAATATAATCTTTTAGATTTTAAGCATATAATTTCATCTCCTAAACATTTTTTACAGTTTATAAGGATTTTTCAAAATTAGAATAGGGGAACCCAAAATCATTCTGACCTTGTCTCACAAAATTTATTATATCTCATAATCTACGATTTGATTTGTAACGCCCCGATTTTTCCTTATTTCGGCTTTTGTAAAATTGACACAATGTATATCTGCCTTAGTGGTTATGTGTTCTGGGTGTGTATGTGAGGTCCCAAGTTCAAGTCTCAACTTGGGTAAATTTTGGTATTTTTATGAATAAAGCCCAAACTTTGGTTAGTAGGCTTATAAGTTAAAGTGTGTAAGTAATTAACAGAATGGGCCTATTGGTCTGGTGGTTAAGTGGAGTGTTGGAGTGTTAGTGGCCTTGTGTTCGAATCTCGGCGTGAGCATTATTTTTTTGTCTATCACACCCAAAGAGTTTGTGTTGGATTGAAAATCTGATAGTAATGAGAGATTTGGGGAGATGATAGGGGGAATATCAGAAAATCTGTTAAGTTTTCCTCTCCCCAACAAAAACAAAATTTTGGTTTCTCTCCTTCTCCAAAACCATTGCCGCCGCCCCTTTCCATTCCTTACTGGTATATCTTTTACTTTCACTTTTGAGTTAGGTGGACCGTTATTCGGATATAGGGCTCGCTATCGGTAAGTTGGGATTTTGCTATCCTAAACGTTTTGTGTTCTTTCTAAAATGGGATTTTCGTTTTGGTGTTAAGGGTTAATCAAGAAACGATAAACCAATTTCAAGGAATGAATTAAGTACGGGGATTGCTCGTTTTGCTCGGAGGTAAGTTTTGGGCGCTCGTTAGATGAGTATCCCATTTCGGGTTTGGTTGATTTCAATTGGTTAAAGAATTAACTGATGAAACGTTGTTCAAATATAGGTGCTGGTGATCTCAGGATTACGTAAAGAGCGAAACAGTAACAGGTGTGCACCCGGAAACACAGAAAACGAGGTTTCGACGAAAGTTGAAAACTTCACTATCGACGCCACACGGGCGTGTGGTTGCCCGTGTGGTAGGCCGTGTGCAAGGCTGTGAGCCACAACACGGCCATGTGATTGACGAGCCAGGCCGTGCGCAAGTGAAACGGTCGTGTGATGGCCGAGCAAGGCCGTGTACGACACACGGGCTCGACCAATTAGGCCATATGGGCTACACGAGTGTGTGGGCCCACAAAGGCATGTGGGATTCTAGGTCAAGCCGTGTAATCCACACGACCAAGGCCAATTTGGGCCGAGTGAGCCACACGGGCGGGCCACATGGGCGTGTGAGCCCATTTTTCTGGAAAACTCTGTAAGGTTGCACGGGTCACCCAAGTCGACTATGGACCTACCGTAGGGTCAGTAAGTAATACTTAGACCCCTAAATGAATGATTTGTCTGTCTGATTTCTGTACTAAGCATGTATACTGATCTGAATATATGAGTTTTAATTGCATAACAGCATGTCATTCTTGTATGTTGCATTGCATCGGGGTGGGTTGATTATGATTGGAGGAAGTATTTGAAAGGCTCTTAAGCCTGTTATTTGGCATCTCAGCTGCAAATTTCTGATTATGTGCCGCATTCGGTACAATATGGTGTGTAGGGCTGAGTGGGTTGATTTTATCCCCACATGGTATGTAGGGTTGGACGGAGTTGGTGTGTAGAGGCTGGTGGGTATGACTCTGTTTTCTGCATATTCTGTCTGAAATAGGCTAAGGCCCTGTAATATGTCTGAATCTGTATTTGAGTGGGCTAAGGTCCATACCGTTTCTGTAATGGGCTCAGACCCGAACTGTGGAAGTATGTCTGTTATCTGATATTATTGTGTGTATGTTTTCTGTGGGGAGTACACACTGAGTTTGCAAACTCACCCTTTTACATTTTAACTGCTCGTAATCCCCAAGCAGAGATGGATCGGTGCAGCGGAGGACTCGGCGGTGACCATGATTCTGGATACTTATTTATGGTTTATTTTTAATTATGATTTGGTTATATTTGGGTAAATCTTATGTAATAAGGCCTTTCGAATTTTTGTTTAAATTTGGGATCGTTATTTTATAAACTTCTAGCAGTAAGATAAGACACGAGTTTTCAAAATAAACAAATGTTTTATCAAAATACGTATGACTTTGCAAATCATTTTAAAAGCTTTCGTAACGTATAAATGTTTTGGAAAGGGGATAATGGACGAACAAACAACACGTTTTTGACGATAGCCTAGAATATCGAGAATGGTTTTATTGTAATTATGTTTTCTAAAGCACTATCATGTGACATCGCCAGATTCGGCCATAACGTCTAGGCCGGGTTTGAGGTGTTACATTTAGTGGTATCAGAGCCAGGTTACAAAACTCGGCTGTAGATTTGGATTTTAAAGATTAGGTTTAATGAAACGATTTTTAAAGAAACGATTTTTAAGGGATTTAAAATACTTTTGAACTGAGTATGTGGTACACCGAGTCTCTTGCGCCAATCCTGTAAGTGTTTTGAATTCTGTTTAAATTTGTCTAAAATACTACTTGCATGCTTGAAACAGCCTTAGGTAGTATACTGCACTGAAAACACTCTAGGCAGTGTAAGTTGAAAACTGTAGTGAAACTAAAAATCGTAGTAAAGCTACGATTCACGATAACAAACTCTGAACTTCTGATACTATTTTGCATAAAACATCTGTTAACAAATATTGGAACTGTAACTAATGCATAAAACTGTTAATCTAGATAAATTCTGAATTTACGATGAGCGCATGAGGTATCCGCGGACGGGGTACTAGAGGCCGTGGTAGAGGCCGTAGGGGGGCCCGAGCTTGGTCCTCAGCATCTAAAAATCTACTAAACCTGGGTACGAGTGAGACGCCGATCTCACCTGCCACAGAGACTGGGTCTCGTGAACGTGAGGCTGGGGATGACGCACTATCCTTAGCCATGCTACTGATTTTAGAGCGGGTCGCTGGACCCAACACCGGATTTAGGGGCCGTGGGTCGGTTACGGAACGACTCCGGTCCAATAGGACTGAGTTATTCAGGGGTGTCAGTGGATTCGCCCCTATCGTGGCTGAATATTGGATGGAGGCCACGGAAAGAATCATGGACGACTTGGACTTTCTCGCTGAGCGTAAGCTTAAAGGGATCGTCTCTCTCTCCACGCGACGGCGCGCACTGATGGTGGTGATCGTTAAAGAGGGCACTCACCCGATCGGTTGTTGATGTGGGACTATTTTATGACAGCGTTCCAGAGTAAATATGTGGGAGCAAGCTACATCGATGCTAGGAGGCGTGAGCTCCTTAATCTCAACTAGAGGGACCGTTCAGTGGCCGAGTATGAGGCCGAGTTCCTGAGATTGAGCCGGTATGCCCGGGGCATAATGGCAACCGAGTATGAGCATTGTGTTCGTTTCGAGGATAGACTCAGGGACAGCCTACGGGTTCTGATAGCTCTGCAGAGGGAGCGTGAGTTTGCTGCACTAGTGGATAATGCGAAGATCGCAGAGGAGGTTAAGCTTGCGGAGCGCCAAAACCATGAGTTTAGAAAGAACAAGAGGGAATCAGAGCCCTCAAGTTCTCTGATTAGGCCTAAGAAAAAGGCCAGGCCTGACGGACCGGTGAGAGTTGGGCCTCTTGTTGTACCTGCTGGGGTGGCGCTTTGTGGGCACTGTGGTAGACGTCATCCGAGTGAGTGTTGGAGGACTACTGAGGCATGTTTGAGATGCGGGTCGACTAAGCACTGTGTCCGGGATTGTCTGCTGAGAATCGATCAGATGCAAGCTGCGAGTACTGGTACTGCGCAGCCACCTAGGGGCCGAGGTCAGGCCAGGGGTGGTAACGGCATGGGCCGAGGGCAAACAGCACCGGGCAGAGGTGCTGGACCGACTGAGGCGAGGCAGCCTGCACTAGTTTATACTGCACGTCGCCGAGAGAATGGTGATGCTCTAGACGTCATTACGGGTACGTTCTTAATTTTTAATGTACCTTATACTGCATTGATAGACATAGGCTATACACACTCTTATGTAGCTAGCTTTGTGTCTGAAACTTTGGGGATTCCGGTTGAGAGTACTTCAAGTGAGGTAACTGTGGTGAGTCCTTTGGGGCATTCTATCCGGGTTAGTAAACTATATAGAGACGTTCTGTTAGAGGTTCAAGGGACAATATTTCTGACCGATCTAATGGAGCTTCTATTTGGGGACTTCGATTTGATTCTGGGAATAGACTTGCTGGTCAAACACCGAGTAAGTCTGGACTATACGACAAAAAGAGTGGTGTTGAGAACCGAGGAAGACAACGAGGTAGTGGTGATTGGGGAACGTCGAGACTACTTTACGAATGTAATCTCGGCGTTGGTGGCAGAAAAGTTAGTGTAGAAAGGATGTGAAGCATTCTTGGCCTACATCAGTGTTTCAAATTCTAGGGACTCTTCGGTTAAAGACATCAGGACCATAAAGGACTTTCCGAATGTGTTTCCTGAGGAATTATCGGGTCTGCCTCCGAGCAGAGAAGTAGAGTTTGGGATTGAGCTCTTTCCTGGTACAGCTTCGGTGTCCATCGCCCCTTATAGAATGGTACTGAAGGAGCTTGTGGAGCTTAAAGCTCAAATTCAAGAGTTACTGGATCGTGGGTTCATCTGCCCTAGTGTGTCTCCATGGGGAGCACCTGTGCTGTTTGTGAAAAAGAAGGATGGATCCATGCGTATGTGTATCGACTACCGCCAATTGAATAAGCTGACCATTAAGAACAAGTACCCACTACCGAGAATAGATGATTTATTTGACCAGTTTAGAGGGGATTCTGTGTTCTCCAAGATCAATCTGCGATCGGGATACCATCAACTGAAGGTTAAGGAGACCGATGTGCATAAGACGACATTTAGGACTCGGTACGGGCATTACGAGTTCCTAGTAATGCCATTTGGATTGACGAATGCACCAGCATCTTTTATGGATTTGATGAACCGAGTGTTTCAGCCCTATCTGGATCGGTTCGTGGTAGTCTTCATTGACGACATTCTGGTGTATTCGAAGACTGAGGACGAGCACGACGAGCATCTCCGAGTGGTATTATAGACTCTGCGTGAGAAACAGTTGTATGTGAAGTTCAGTAAGTGTGAGTTCTGGCTCCGAGAAGTAACCTTTTTGGGGCATGTGGTTTCTGCGGAGGGGATTCGGGTGGATCCTTGTAAGATTGATGCTGTGTTGGATTGGAAACAGCCGAAGAATGTGTCTGAAATCTGCAGCTTTTTGGGGCTGGCGGGTTACTATCGATGCTTCGTAGAAGGGTTCTCTTTGATCGCAGCGCCATTGACTAAGCTTCTGCGTAAGGGAGTTCCCGTTGTCTCGACTGATAAGCAGCAAGAGAGCTTTGAGAAGCTCAAATTTGTTCTGACACAGGCTCCTATTCTGATGCAGCCAGAGCCTGAAAGAGACTTTGTGGTATACAGTGATGCGTCGCATGTGGGTCTGGGTTGCGTTCTGATGCAGGATGGTAAGGTGGTAGCTTATGCGTCTCATCAGCTCAAGACGCATGAGGCTAACTATCCAACGCACGATTTGGAGTTGGCAGCAGTAGTCTTTGCTCTAAAGATCTGGAGGCACTATCTGTATAGTGAGAAGTGTACTATCTACACTGATCACAAAAGCCTCAAGTATCTCCTCACTCAGAAGGAGTTAAACCTTAGGCAGCATAGATGGGTTGAACTGCTTAAAGATTATGACTGCACCATCGAGTACCACCCTGGTAAGGCTAATGTGGTGGCAGATGCCTTGAGCCGTAGGGCTATGACCGATCTGAGAGCGATGTTCGCTCGACTCAGCTTATTCGATGATGGGAGTCTGTTAGCGGAACTCCAGGTTAAGCCCACGTGGATTGATCAGATTAGAGGTAAACAGATGGAGGATAAGTCGCTTGAGGTGCGGTTCCGTCAAGTTAAGGATGGGGATACCACTGATTTTGGGATTAACGGTGATGGGGTACTGTATTTTTGCGGTCAGATCTGTGTACTGAATGATGAGGATTTGAGACAATCAATTTTGAGGGAAGCGCATAGTAGCCCGTACGCTATGCATCCCGGCGGGAATAAAATATACCGAGATCTCCGAAAATTGTACTGGTGGCCAAGGTTGAAGCGTGAGGTTACTGACTTTGTTGCTCGCTGTCTGACTTATCAGCAGGTTAAGGCTGAGCATCAGCTACCTTCGGGGTTGCTGCAGCCGGTGAAGATACCGATGTGGAATTCAGAGCTAGTAACGATGGACTTCGTTAGTGGGTTACACTTAACACCCACTAAGAAGGATTCTGCCTGGGTCATCGTAGATCGATTGACCAAGTTTGCTTATTTCATTCCGGTCAGGACGGATTTCTCTCTCCAGAAGTTAGCTAAGCTGTACATATCTGAAATAGTGAGACTGCATGGGGTTCCTATCTCGATCATCTCCGATAGGGATCCTCGCTTCACGTCTCGATTCTGGAAGAAATTACACGAGGCTCTGGGTTCAAGGTTGGACTTCAGTACTACTTTTCATCCTCAGACAGACGGTCAGTCGGAGAGGGTGATTCAAGTACTGGAGGATATGTTAAAGAGCTGTGTTATAGATTTTCGAGGCAGTTGGGAGGAGTATTTGCCATTGGCAGAGTTTGCCTACAATAACAGCTATCAGTCTAGCATCCAGATAGAGCCTTACGAGGCCTTGTACGGTCGTAAGTGCCGCACTCCCTTGTGCTGGACTGAGTTGGGTGAGCGACGTGTTCTGGGTCCGGAATTGGTTTTTGAAACTGAAGATAAGGTCCGATTGATCTGGGATCGACTGAAAGCGGCATCTGATAGGCATAAGTCCTATGCCGATCTGAAGAAGAAATATATCGAGTATTCTGTAGGAGACTTAGTTTTTCTCAAGGTCTCACCATGGAAGAAGGTCTTGAGGTTCGGTCGCAAGGGTAAGCTAAGCCCTCGGTTTATTGGGTCGTACCGTATTCTGAAGCGAGTGGGGCCAGTTGCATATCAGTTGGAGCTTTCTCTGGAGTTGGATCGCATTCACGATGTGTTTCATGTCTCAATGTTGATACGCTACCGCTCTGATCCCACGCATGTTGTACCTATTGAGAACGTTGAAGTTACATCAGATCTGACATTTGAGGAGGAGCCGGTTCAGATACTGGAGCGCAACATTAAAGTTCTGCGGAGGAAATCTATCCCCTTGGTGAAGGTGCTGTGGCAGAATCATAGCACTGAGGAGGTCACTTGGGAGACGGAGGATTCGATGCGTCAGCAGTATCCTTACCTTTTCTGACCAGGTAAAATTTCAAGGATGAAATTTTCTTTTAGGGGGTAGAGTTGTAACGCCCCGATTTTTCCTTATTTCGACTTTTGTAAATTTGACACAATGTCTATCTGCCTTAGTGGTTATGTGTTCTTGGTGTGTGTGTGAGGTCCCAAGTTCAAGTCTCAACTTGGGTAAATTTTTGTATTTTTATGAATAAAGCCCAAACTTTGGTTAGTAGGCTTATAAGTTAAAGTGTGTAAGTAATTAACAGAATGGGTCTGTTGGTCTGGTGGTTAAGTGGAGTGTTGGGGTGTTGGTGGCCTTGTGTTCGAATCTCAGTGTGAGCATTATTTTTTTATCTATCACGCCCAAAGAGTTTGTGTTGGATTGAAAATCTGATAGTAATGAGAGATTTGGGGAGATGATAGGGGGAATATCAGAAAATCTGTTCAGTTTTCCTCTCCCCAACAAAAACAAAATTTTGGTTTCTCTCATTCTCCAAAACCTTTGTCGCCGCCCCTTTCCATTCCTTGCTGGTATTTCTTTTACTTTCACTTTCGAGTTCGGTGGACCGTTATTCGGATATAGGGCTCGCTATCGGTAAGTTGGGATTTTGCTATCCTAAACGTTCTGTGTTCTTTCTAAAAGGGGATTTCCTTTTTGGTGTTAGGGGTTAATCAAGGAACGATAAACCAATTTCAATTGACGAATTAAGTACGGGGATTGCTCGTTTCACTCGGAGGTAAGTTTTGGGCGCTCGTTGGATGAGTATCCCATTTCGGGTTTGGTTGATTTCAATTGGTTAAGGGATTAACTGATGAAATGTTGTTCAAATATAGGTTCTGGTGATCTCGGGATTGCGTAAAGAGCGAAACAGTAATAGGTGTGTACCCGAAAACACAGAAAATGAGGTTTCGACAAAAGCTAAAAACCTCACTGTCGACGCTACACGGGCGTGTGGTCGCCCGTGTGGTAGGCCGTGTGCAAGGCTGTAAGCCACAACACGGCCGTGTGATTGACGATCCAGGCCGTGCGTAAGTGACACGGCCGTGTGATGGCCGAGCAAGGCCGTATGCGACACACGAGCTCGACCAATTGGGCCGTGTGGGCCACACAAGCGTGTGGGCCAACAAAGGCGTGTGGGATTCTGGGCCAAGCCGTGTGATCCACACGGCCAAGGCCAATTTGGGCCAAGTGAGCCACACGAGCGTGTGGTCCCACACGGGCGGGCCACATGGGCGTGTGAGCCCATTTTTCTGGAAAACTCTGTAAGGTTGCACGGGTTGCCCAAGTCGACTGTGGACCTACCGTAGTGTTGGTAAGTAATACTTAGACCCCTAAATGAATGATCTGTCTGTCTGATTTCTGTACTAAGCATGTATACTGATCTGAATATATGAGTTTTAATTGCATAACAACATGTCATTCTTGTATGTTGCATTGCATCGGGGTGGGTTGATCATGATTAGAGGAAGTATTTGAAAGGCTCTTAAGCTCATATCCGCAAACTCACCGCAAATTTCGATTATGTGCGCGTTCGCATGCAGTATGGTGTGTACTGGTGGGTGGGGTTGATTTTATCCCCACATGGTGTGTAGGGTTGGACGGAGTTGGTGTGTAGAGGCTTGTAGGTAGGACTCTGTTTTCTGCATATTCTGTCTGAAATGGGCTAAGGCCCTGTAATATGTCTGAATCTGTATCTAAGTGGGTTAAGGTCCACACCGTTTCTGTAATGGGCTCAGACCCGAACTGTGGAAGTATGTCTATTATCTGATATTACTGTGTGTATGTTTTCTGTGAGGAGTACACACTGAGTTTGCAAAAACTCACCCTTTTCTCATTAATCTGCTCGTAATCCCCCCAGCAGAGACGGATCGGTCAGCAATGAGGACTCGGCGGTGACCACGGTTCTGGATACTTATTTATGGTTTATTTTTAATTATGATTTGGTTATATTTGGGTAGATCTTATGTAATAAGGCCTTTCGGATTTTTGTTTAAATTTGGGATCATTATTTTATAAACTGCTAGCAGTAGGATAAGACGCGAGTTTTCAAAATAAACAAATGTTTTATCAAAATACGTACGACTTTGAAAATTGTTTTAAAAGCTTCCGCAACGTATAAATATTTTGGAAAGGGGATAATGGACGAACAAACAACACGTTTTTGACGATAGCCTAGAATATTGAGAATGGTTTTATTGTAATTATGTTTTCTAAAGCACTATCATGTGACATCGCCAGATTCGACCATAACGTCTAGGCCGGGTTTGGGGTGTTACATGATTGCTTACATTGTTTCTTCTATGAAAAACTAGACTTAATAAATTTAGTTTCGTATTTGATTCAACCTCTAACTCGATTTTCACAATTTTTGGTAAACTTTCAAAGTTGAACCACTACTGCTGTCCAAAAACTGATTTATTGCTAATTTTTACTCTTTTATGGTTCTTTGTATTAACTTTCATTTACACATACATAATCATTATACTTTTTATTATTGTCCAACTTAATCCTTAAAACCCACTTATCATCAACTTATAATTTTATCATAACTTCTCTTATTTCAATTATAAATTTCACAAGTTTACAATTTAATCCCTAACATCATGAAAATTCATTATTTACTATAATTTCACCTTAACATCACTGTGTAATTAACTCACTAACACTCAACATTCCACTTAAACTTCCTAACACAATACTTTATTTCACGCATAAACTTTTGTACAGTTTACAACTTAGTCTTTTTTTATAAAAAATTTAATGTAACTTGAAAATTTCCCACACATTCACTTTTTATATCATCACAATTTCATCACACTTCATTTGTATTCTCTTTTCAACATTCAATTTCACATAACCTATTTTGCTTACTTTATAATTTAGTCCCTTTTTTCTACTACTTCAATATACCAATTTAATTTTCATGCATAATATTTGCACACTCGCAATTAATCCAACTAATTTAGCATACTTTATACTTGATTAAAATTAAATATAGTAAAATTCTTGAAGTACTTACCTTGTCTCTTTAATTTTCTCACTTTTCCACCACTTTTTCCACTTCCACTTCCAATTTATTTCTTCCAAGATGATATTCTAACTCTCTAGTGTTTGTACTTCACTTCTCCTTTTGGATGGCTATGAAAATTTTTAAGAAATTTGGGAGAAAAAATGGGATTTCAAGGTAAAGGGTCAAATTGCGAAGAAATGTAAACCCCTCTACATCTATTTATAACCAACGTGATATGTATGGAAGATGAGGGAATTTTTTACACTTTTCTCCAAAAATATCTCATTTAATTATTTATTAAAATAATAAAATATCTTATAAAATAATAAAATAATAAACCAATCACGATTGAACACCTTTCATCGTTAATTATTATACCGTATAATTATCTTATTTAAGAAATGACCATTTTACCATTCACATTTCTTCAAAATTCCACTCTTGAGTCACTACTCACTTTTGATAAAATTGTGATTTAGTCCCTCGTATTTCTTTCACTTATCCAATTTGGCCCCTATATCCCAATTTCATATCTTAAGAATTTGGGCTATTTATTTTTTATCCTTTAAATTTTCTCATATTTATACTTTAACCCCTTGGATTTTGAATAACTATACTCGTGTCTCAAAAATTTTGACATTATTACAATCTAGTCCCTTCCTTAGATCAACATTCTTCTTAATTCAATTTTTTCTTTGGCATCACTTACCCTTTTTTCTTTTATCATCTTTATATATTCTCTTCATTTTATTGGTAAATCAATTATACACTATTTCAATTTAATACTACTTTTATAATATATCGATTTTAGGGGTGTTACACTTGGACTAGTCAATTATATGAACATCTCATACCAACATTACAATGCCAATGATATTTTCATATCTACTCAATTTATAACATTTTACTATACCTCATTACATTACCAAATTAAACAATCTATTCCTTATCTTACCATATCGTTCCTCCAGCTCGTTAATCAGTTCGCATGGTCTTTTACATGCTATCGATAATCAAATATCATATATAAGTACCTTTTTACAACTTTGTAACATTTAATCGTTTTCAAATATCATCCAGCCAATTCACAAATTATATTCCCTATTAATATGACTCGGAATCGAACAGATACACGGATCCCAACCAACACACCAATTTGACACCAAATGCCTCATCAGAACATCCGAAGTTTATAGATTGCGCCCAATTGATCATATTCAATTACACTATCAAATTCCATATCAATCATATTCAATTACAAAGTCACACATATTTTGCAATTTATTCAATTTAGTTCCTAAACTCGGGACAAGGTTAACTTTCGATCAAGCATTCGTATTAAAATCCAATTTCACCTATATTCATTAGGGACTTTCTTCTTTCTATTCCTACCAAATTTTCATAACAATTTTTCATTTTATTAAATTTGGTCCGTAATGTACGAAACTAACAATTAGACTTTATAATTAAGTCATTTTCTTAAACTAAGCTTAATTTCTATCAATTTAACACATAAATCATTCAATTCTCAACAATGGCATCTTATCAAGGCTTCACCAATTGATCAAATTGATCATGGGTTAGCTTAATCAAGCTCCCATGCTTTAAAAAATCTATAAAAATCAAAGAAAAATGGCTAGGAACTTACTTGAATTTAAAGACCAAAAGCTTAAAAACCTAAAAATGGTGTCAAGCTTCCTCTTTTCTCTAATGGCTGATTGGAGAAGATGAAGTTTATCTCTTCATCCACCAATTTTTATTTTTTATACTAAAATTACAGCTTAATTAACTTTAATTAATCATGTTTTAGTTTTAATTAATCTTAATTTACTTACTTAAGCTACAATCATCATTGTCATCCACTAGAGAATGTTTTGAAATGGTTTTTTTTAACCATTTTGGCCGTTTAGATAATTTCAATTTAAGTCCCGAAGCCATTTCTCAATGAAAAATCAATAGTGATTTAACTTTTACAATTTAGCCCCTAGGCCATAATTAACCACATTTTCGACTAAATTGCTTCTCCAAATTTCAATTCATATATACATTAACTCTATAAATATATTTATTTAATATTTACGAACTCTGTTTATAAAAATAAGGTTTCAAAAAGTAATTTTCGATACTACTGAAAATCGAGTCGTTACACTTACAGTGTAAACCACCATCCTTTACTATTCTTAACTTGGTATAACTAAATTGTTATAACAATTGGGGATGTTTATGGGAAACAAACAATGAGCTATGTCTCTACCATCAAGAAGTTACCACTAAGAGCAAGAAGACCGAGATGCCTTTACTAACCAACATCATGGTGGATCTAGACTTTGGTATCAAAATGATATAGTAGAGGCTTATTGTAACACCCTAAAATCGTTATGCTATAAAAGTAATATTAAGTGAGAATTGAGTGCCATGGATTTCTTGGTAAAATAAAATAATGAATACAATCGAAAAAAGAGAAGGCTGATGGATGGCAAAGGAGGTTGACTCAATAAGTATGTTATAGTATACTAATTTAAAGTAAGGATGAAATCGTAAAGATGTAAAAAGTTTTGAGGTTCAAGTATAATTATTTGAAATTTAAGGGGTTTAAGCATACATATGAGAAAATTGAAGGACCAAAAGTGAAAACAACCTAATTTCTTATGACATGAAATTGGTGTGCTTGGACCAAATTGAATAAATAGAGAAATATGAAAGACTAAATTGTAAATTTACCAAATTAAGTGATGATTCAATGAAGGAATTGTAGGGAATGTTGAAAGGTAAAATAGTCATTTCTTAATTAAGATAATTATCATGAAACATCATGATAATTATGAATATTGGTGTTAAATTTTGATTGGTTAAGATTATTTTAATATTATTTTAATATAAGATATTTTATTATTTAATTAATGGTTAAAAAATAAAAATAAAATATGATAGAAATTTCTCCATCTTTCTTTCAAGCTCATGACCACCGACTTGAAGAAAAGAAAGTTTTGCTTTCTTTGCAATTTGGTCCTTTTCCATCAAAATCCCCCATTTTCACCTAGAAATCAAAGGAATTTCCATAACCACCAAGAGAGAAAAATGATAAGGAGACTATGGAGAGTAAGAATATCAATTTAGATTCAAGAAATTAAAATTTGGAAGAGAGAGAAAATAAGTTAAGAGTCTGTTTGTTTACATGTAAAAGGTTTTACATAAATTGTTTTCTGCATTTTCCTGTGTTTGTTTCATAGAAAATAGTTTGGTCAACGGAAAATGACTTACATGTCAAAGTAAAATAAGTCCTTTTTCCTGTAAAATGACTTACCATTTTGAAAAGCGTAAGTCATTTTCCGGAAAAGAGCTCATTTATAGATAATTTTTTTAATAAAAATTAACTTAAATCAAGCTTAATATTATTATATTGATAATAAATTTTACTTTTATTTTTAAAAATATTTAAAATATTTTATTTTTAAATTTTATTAAACATACATATTTAATTATTTATATTTAGTCATATAATAAATTATTAATATAATAAATATAATTTATTATTTTAATAAATTATTTAATATTTCAATTTTACTTTAATAATAAATTTTAAAAATAATAATTTTAAATAATATTATTCACATATTATTGAAAATATTCAATATTAATATTTTAATAATAAATATTTATTACAATTATAAATATATTAATAATAAATGTTTTGTAGTATAAAAGTTAAAATATGTCATAAGTCTATGTACACTTCACAGATTTGTAATTTAGTCTTTGTACTTTTATTTTTAAGAATTTAGTCCCTTTACTTTTCAAATTTAAAAATCAAGTCCAATTGTTGACATCGTTAATTTTTTTTGTCAATTTTATTGATGTCACATTTTTAAATAAAAAATACTCATTTAGTAGTCATGTAATTAAAAAATGACGTTGTAATGAATCTGAATTTAACATAATATTTTTAATATATACAAAAACAATGTAAAATATAAAATTATAGATAAAAATAAATTCAATTAAACAATGAAAAAATAAGAAAATCTCAAATGTATGTTTGTTTAATTGAAAATAACTTTTATGAAATATTTTTAAGAAATCTACCAAACAACAGAAAATATTTTACACAAATTCATCCAAACACTGGAAAATATTAGCTTTTACAGAAAAGTAAATCATTTTCCAGAAATCATTTTCCAAAAATCATTTTCAGTGAAACAAACGGAGCCTAAAGCTTGATTCCAATAGAAGAAGGTATGAATGTTAATGTTTCATATCGTTTTCAAGTTTCATTTTGTTAGAAAAGTATAGAAAAGATGTTAAAGTGAGGATTACTCATGGAAAGTTTTATGTTTTGATATGATGTTGAAGAAAGAGAATGAGAAAATGAATAAAGTGATGATGAAAAAGGAAGAGAAAGTGATTTGAAGTTGGAAAAGGTAAGTACCCATGAATTCTCTTGTTATTTAAGGATTAAAATGTTGACTTGGTGAAGTTTTGTGGTAAATTAGTAAAATAAAGTGCGAAATAATTTAATATGTGAATAAGGAATATATGATAAAAATTGAATGAATGTGTTATGAGATGATGACATATGCATAAAGAATTGTAAAAGTGAAATTGTGGAAAAATATGAAAATTTTATGATGATAAGGATTAAATTATCAAACTTGAGAAAATATGTAGATGAAATAATAGAAGTGAAATACATAAAAAAAAATTATATGTGAAACAAGATATTGATATAAATTATGTGATTAAAGTGTAACAAGAAATAAAATTGATTTAATATGATTAATTAGTGAATATCAAACTTTTATGACAAAAAGGGGACTAAATTGAAAATTTATGAAAGTTTACAAGAAAATATTTGATAAGTGAAGAAGTTAGTAGAGAATGTAAAAGTTTCATGATTATTGTAATTCAAATTACAATTTTTCTTTAAGTCATGGAAAGATAAGTATTAAATTGAAAAAGTGTAAAATTGTAGTTAAATTGTGAAATGTAATATGGATAAATAAAATGTTTAAGAAAGTGCGATGAAAACAATATATGTATGAAAAGTGAGAGTGAGATTGAATTACAAAGAATAGTGGATGATAGAAATAATTATTAAATTATATTTATTATGTGAATTATTTTAGTGAAATGAAAGAATTATGAAAAAGAAAAAAGGACTAAATTGCAAAATATGCAAAAATGACATGTGAGAAATATGGTAAGTTTTAGTAGTGAATTATGGAATTTTTATTAAGTAGTGAGATATGTTATATGTATTAAATAAAGTTGGAAATTATGTTTTTGAATTGTTACAATGTGGACTAAATTGAAATAAGTCCAAAGTATTTAAATTATGTTCTGAAATAAGGAAATGAAATTGATTCTAATATAATTGTCCAAGTAGACGAGATGAGAACTAATAGGATATAGATGACATGCTATTAAGGAAAATTTAGCGCGCTCTTTGTTTTGAATACACATTTCGATGTCGTCCTATTCTAAATATGCACTTCGATGTTGTCCTGTTCTGTATTTGCACTTCGGTGCATTACTATATTTTTTCCGTATATCCTATGCATTCTGTTAAGTCTATGTTGGGCCTCTATTAAATAATAAAAGATAATGATAAAATAAAAAGTTATGGTAAGCAAGTTTTTGTGAAAAGTTCTTGTTACGCAATGAGATGAAAAGTAAAGGATTCTGATAACAATTTCTATTAAATCATGAAGTGATAAAGTAATGAATTAGACTAGTAAAAGTTATGTTCCTATCAATCCATGAAAAAGATAAAAGTATTGAATTATGGTAATAATGAATCCTATAAATACGGAATGATTTGTTGATTGTTAAAATATATTATGTTGATTATTATGATATATTCAGGAATTGTAATAGTAATAATTTTTTTAATATATAGAAATCAAGGCAAAAATGAGATTTGGATTCTTGGGTACTTACGAAGCTTTCATGAGCTTAACGTGTGTTTTAAAAGCATAGGTCGAAGATCGAATTGAAACTCTAGATTCAGGTAGAGATTTCAACGCATCTCAGCACATCACCAAGGCTTGAAGAGGGTATGAATTTGATATTTTGGTTATAGAATATGGCATGTACATAAATTATTACATGTGTTTTGGTATAATTTGAGTTTTATAATGATTAATTGACTTGTAATCGTCAAATTTGCTCTGGGAATGAATGTAACATCCCGATGCTTTGACCCAATGTTCGGGTCGGGTATGAGGGTGTTACACTTATAATCCAACTTATCCACAATTTAAAAAATAGAGCGATGAGCACACCTATCGATTTTCTCCTAACTATTTGGAAAACCATCAAGAGAAAGAGTATTATTGAGGACCAAGAGATGAAGAAGATTCTTGGCCTACGATATTACAATATCAAGAGTTACAAGCTCAAAATGAGTTTATTTAGGCTCATCTCTAGGAGAATGCCTAAGAAGGAGCACAAAGGGAAAGAAAGCAGCAAAGAATAAAAAGAAAAAAGAGTTTTCTTGAAGCTAAAGATGATCCTTGAAACTCTAGTATAGCTCTAGCTTAGGGGGAAACCTAACCATCGTGTGACTGAATGGAGTAAAAACAAGGTTGTAGTAGGAAATCAAAACTATCAACGCCTAAAGCACCTGAAAGGGGTGTCATTGAAACATTTCCATCATTACACTTCTTTGAACACCTCTCAAGGAGAAATCCTTCGTTAAAGCATAAGAATATTAGGAACTCCACCACCCATATAGTCAAATCCCTAAAGGAATAAATCCATGATTGATTACTTATATCATAATGATATAGGTCACACCTCCGACTACTGAATCAACTTGAAAGACGCCATCAGAGTTGTAGTAAGGGAAAAGTAGTTGGGAAGATTCATATAACAAAGACCTCATTCCTAAAAGAAAGAAAGGGAGGAACCTAACAATAAAAAAAGGTCTTAATAGTTTCAAAGTATTGGTGCAAAAGATAGCAAGAGGGAAAGTCAACTAAGTCCCTTCTGAAACCGGCCACCTGATGAGTCTAATAGCAGGACCCTTTTGTATAAAGAAGATAGGCCAAACGGGTTACTCAAAATGGGTCAAAGCGTCTTTCAAGATAAAAGGTGCACGAGCTTTGTAGTAAGAAAACAAGCTGAAGTAGTTTAATGCACTTTTTGCTCAGGACCAAGAGAGAATACTTTGCCAAGGCAAGCATAGTAGTTTTGTGGCAAGTACATAAAACGTTAGATCTTGTACCCTGAGTGTAGTATTTTTGTCTAAGTACACTTGTAATTTTTTCAAAAAAATTAGTTAATAAAATTATTCATGAATTACATTAATACTTTGTATATTTTCCTCACATGGTTTTTGCATGCAAAGCAAAATAGAAGCAAATGTTGCTCATTGGTTGTCTAATGTTTAACTAATAAGAAGCGATGTTACGTGGTCGGATCGTAGTACAGAAAGATAGCTTGTAGTAGTAGACGAACCTAAACATGTCCTTAGTTTAATCGAAAATGATCAAACCGATTGAAAGACTAATATGTCGTCTATCAAGTCCAATTGGGGAGATGCCTTGTCTTGGGCATTAGAGCAGATAACTCCCAGAAGATAGAGACATAGATGTGACTGAATGGAATGACAATATATCGAACAAGACCCAAGCAGAATAGATCTTAAATTCGTTTGTGGATTTATTCACTTTTGACGTTCATAGTGTAGCATACCTAAATCCTGAGTGGATGACGGACTATCTATGTGTGACTCGTACACTTTAATGTAAGTAAAAGCTTGAGTTCAAATAAATAAGGAACCGAAAGTTAGTGTGTTGGGTCTACGACTTCTATAGTATGTAGTGCCATTCACAACAGTGGAATTCATAGCCCAAAACATAGGTAAATGATATCCTCTCATTGGCATTATATGGTTGATGAAAAGTAAACATGGCCAAGGGTAATCCGTATTTTTTATGGATGACTTGATCAATATTTGATAGTGATTGACTTTTCATGAAGGAAGATGTAATGGTTACCATGAGATAAAATAGGATCATATTAGGAGAGCGGATATTATCCTAAAGAGACCAATGATATCCTATGAGAGTAACACACTAATGACAAGGTCATTAGACAAGCATTGAGTAGTTGCTTTCATAATGGTATATCGTTGGGGAGAGCTCAGTCACAATACTATAGTGGAATGACTTCATAACTAAATGAGTTTATAATTAATAGGCTAAAAGCCAAAACTTAATTATAAATCATTTGAGCCTCAACTACATATGTCCAATCAGTCCCTTCGCTAGCTTGTTGAAACCAAAAAAGAATTGCGTGTTTGAATAAAAATGAACAAAATGAATAGAAAAAGAGAAATAGGAAACATTCAGGAATGATTATGGTTTTCTCCGAAATGGAGAAATGAAATCATTTGAAAATGAATGTAGGTTTCCAAAAATGGAAATGGAAATTCGCAATCCTATATAGGATTACTTAAAAAATGATGATAGAATGAGTTTATGTTTTTGGACTGTTTTGAAGCCTGAAAATGAAAATAAATCATTCGGTCATAGTAAACATGTTGAGTTGTGACATATTTAACAAATTTTCTCAAAATTTTAATAGGGTAAAATCGTCAAAATTTTACTGAAGTAAAATTGGGATGAGAAAATTATTTAATATGTAAATATTAAAGTTTATTTTGGGAAATAGAAAAACTGAATCGGGTTGGGTCACATTACAGAGTACTGGGTCAAAAAGGCCCAGGAAGTACTCATAATTGGACCCGATGTAAGAGAGACCCAAAACCCCTCATATAACATGAAGGGGGCGATAACCCTAGTAGAAATATAAGGGTGAGTCGTTCACCCTTGTCCTACTCTAAGCAGGTTGTTGTTTTTCTATTAAAAATAAACTTCTATAACTCTACAATGGTTCTACCTTTTCTTCCTATAAATAGATGGCACCGATAGAGCTATTGACACAACTTTTGAGAGATTGTTATTCTACCGAAAAATAAAGATAATTTATTCTCAAATTATAAATATATTTTTCAGAATAATAATTTTACCGGTTTTTATTATAGAATAGAGAATTTTCATTTTCACCCCAAAAGGAAAACTTTTTCTAGTTCTGTGTTTTGATTCAATTAGATTGAGCCCACACTCGAAGCAGTTTGTGGTATGAGAATAACATGAAGATCATTTGGTTGAAAGCCGAAAAACATCAAGGATCCGCTTATCCAAAAATACAGGTATGAATCTGGTTAAGGTTTATTGCTATAAATATCATAAACCGGGTCGATTTTCAAAATTTTAACTTTTCGCTATGTAAGAAAATCGTTTTCAAACCGGATTTTTTCCAACATAAATAGCCAAAGCACACGAAGAAAGTAAATGCTACACTAGACCCTTTCTTCAAATCTCCTTACTAGAACCAAAACACCTGATAGTGACTTGATAAATGGTTGATGGTAGAAGAAGATACTCACAAACAATATCAACTTTTCAAGTAAATAAAGGCAAAGGCCTTCTCGACATAGAAGGCAATTAAGGGATCCCTTAGTAACTCTTTTTATCAAAATATGGTGGCTCTTCAAATCACCTTACCAAATATACACAAAACAAACATTACATTATATCATCACAAAATAGAATAGCACAAGGAGAACCACTTAGGTGGGAGTAAGAATGGAGTTAAAGAGTATGAGTGAATCTTTTTTGGAGATCAAAAAGACTTAAAGGTCTTTTGGAGCTAGAGCTATTAAGGGCTAAAGAACTCTTAGAACTTGTGCACACTAATGTTTGTGGCCCCATGAACATTAGTGAGCAAAAAGAGTACAATTATACCATAATGTCATAGATAATTGTTCGCATTTGGATATGTGTATCTAACACAACTTGAGGTAAAAATGTAATTATTTTTATCCATAAAAGTGCTTTGACATAATTATAATGGAGAATACTTATTGGGTCATTTTCTAGGACCAACCACTTAGAGAATGAGAGCATATCCTAGATAATTGCATTAGAAACTCTACATCAATAGTAGTGTAGCAGAGAGAAGTAATGGAACTTTGTTAGACATGGTATATAGTCTTTGCAAAATTATTCAGAATAGACATTATCCTTTTGGTGATATATATTACAAATGGCTTGTTATATTTTTAGTTTTCCCAAACTAGGTTTGCACCTAAGATTCTATAAATGTTGTGAAACAACAAAGAAGCCTAACCTTAACCATTTAAGGATATTGGACTCCTAGCACGCATATTGAATAATAATGCAATGAAGTTGAAGACATGGTTAGTGTTAGGCTCGAAAATACCAATAGAGGTTGATTTGGTATCTTAAAATTCTCTACAAGATGGAGAACAACTTGGACAATTCGATTTATAGTGGTTCGGTGTTAATTGTTGATCGTGTCCAAGCTAACTATGAAAACGAATAAGGCAAGTGCACCTATCGTTCGGTAGTATAGCTATGTCAAGACCGGAAATATCGTATCCTCAAGGACCAAGAGTACTAGTAGTTACTATCTTTTTATTATTTAGCCTAAGCATTAAGGGAATTGATGTTTATCTAACTAATTACTAAACTAAGGATGCTAAGACAAAGAGAGTGAATTGGGAAAATACTTTTGGGAAAACCAGTTAATTAAGACAATACCCGAGGAAGAATCCACCTAGACTTCACTTGTTATTTAACTCTGAACCAGACGATTTATTCACTTGACTTGATCCGTAGGATTTCCTAATTTATATTAATACCTCTTTCGAGGCTACTAACGTCTAACCCTAGGTTGATTAATTGAAATCCCTTTCTAATTAAAACCCCTAGTGTTGCATTAACTCGATCTATAGATTCCCATATTAGGTTTGACCCTAATCCGGCAAATTTTCGTCATCCTATCTCTAGGGTTGCGATCAACTCCACTTAACTATGCTAGATCTACTCTTAAACAGGGACTTTTGCTCCACTGTCTAAGCACATCAATACTTGAATCAATATCCTAAAATATTAAAGCAAGAATTAAGAACACATAATTAAGAACAAATAAAGTATTTATCATACAGTTCAGAAAACAATAACAAGATCCGTCTCAGGTTTCATCCCCCTCAGGTATTTGAGGGGTTTAGATCATGATTAATAAAGAATACATCTCAGAAGAAAGTAAATAACAAAACATAAGAAAAACCCTAAAACCCCCTGAAGGAAATTGAAGGGAAGATCTTTCGTCTTGAGTGTGATTTCGGTTTCTGAGATGGATCAAATGGCTTTCTTGGAGTAATTCCCCTGTGTTCAGCCCTCTCTGGCTTCGCCCCAACCAAAGACACTTTTTAGGTTATACTTAGGGCGTTTATATAGGCTTCGGAATGTCTTTCTTGGCCCCCAAGTATCCTATTCCGAATGAAACTCATCTTGGCTATAGCAGGGACACGCCCGTGTGACACGCCCGTGGTCGACTCTCTTGGTCGTGGTCGATCCTGTTTGCCACATACGGCCGTGTGATCTGGCCGTGTATGATGTTCTAGGCCATGTCTCGGTTGTTACTCGAAACGCACGGCTGTGGGTGATAGTCCAGGTCGTGTGCTTCTCTAAGGTAAGCCCATTTTGCCCCTTTTTGGCCCATTTTGGCCCGTTTCTCGTTCCTTTCGATTCCCTAAGTTCTCCTAAGTATAAAACATGAAATTAAGAGATTAGGAGCATTGAATTCATCAAATTCAATCAAAATTCATCCAAAAGTAAGCTAAATATGGGATTAAAATATGTATATATTACGGTTTATCAAATACCCCCACACTTAAGCATTTGCTTGTCCTCAAGCAAAATTCTCAACTCACAATTAAAATTAATTTCCCTCATTTCATAATCTTCATCAATAATGTCTCATCATAATTCATAGGTAATTCATACATTGATAATTAAACCGGACGGTTCCTAGAGATTCAAACAATCAAAGTCATAGTTTTTATAATACGAAAAATAGGTGTTTCCCCTTACCTAAATAATCACCTTTTAATTCAAAATCAACAAAAATTGACATCCTCACTAAGGGTTCACTCAAATCACTCGAGGTGTTTAAGGTTCAAAAATAAGCACTCAAGAGTCGAACATGAAAAGTTAATCCCATAGGCTTGCATGAAAATCAAATCTCCACCACTGTAAAATGATATGATACACAAATCAAAAGGTCTTTTATGGGTTGTAACGGGGCTTGGGTTAAAGGTGTGGATAGAGGCTGAATTAGAGGGTTAGTATCGAGACTGACTTGATAAATTACCTAACTAGAAGAGTAACTAAAGCTTAAATAATTACTTCAATTGAAAACTGAATACTAATAACATGAGCTTCTTCTTCTCAAAATGTAAAATTAAACGTAAGCTCAAATAACAAAGAACTAATAATAAATATACTTCGTTTTTTTTTAATTACAAATCAAGTACAATAATAATATAGAATTTAATAACTGAAATAAAGAAAATAGTTAAGTAACCGATTAAATCAAATCTCGATATAGGGGTAGTGAAGAGAAATGGTGATAACAAATACAAAGTGGGTTTTGGGTTAATATTAATGGGTGAGTCAAGAAATGGTTTGTTAGGATTCAAAGGGGTTCACTAAGGGTTAATTAAATGGGTAGGCTTTTTAGTGGAATAAGTGGGTTAAAACCTAGGTGCCTCTATCATCTCAGTATATCAAATCAAAAATGTGGTCTCGACATGTATAATCGAAGCAAGTTCTAGAATAACAAATCAATGTTGACATACTCATAATCAATAAAGTGAGCACAAAAAATGTATGCTCTAAAAGGCTCAAGATCTCACAAAAATTATGGCCTTTTGATGTCAACCTTGTAAATTTCAAACTCAAGGTAATAATTAGATTCAGGTAGACAACCTAACAAATTTTTAATTCTGAAAATAAACTCATCATGCTTGATTCCCTAGTCTCCTAAAGTTTAAATCATCACTGCACAATTAACTATGACTTAATCCAAAACATATCAATGAAAATCATAAATCAAAAGAAATTTCATTCTAATAGTAATATGATAAGATTATTTAAGAACAAGATATAATTCAGGGATTTGAGAGTAATGCAAAAAGTTAGGAACTTTTTAAGATAAAATTCACCCCCCACACTTAAGATGTACATTGCCCTCAATGTACAAAGATAGATAATGATTAGTAAGGAAGTAATAAGAGAGGGAGAGAGGTGAAACTTCCTGAATTATGGATGAAATCCTTGGGGGACGATCAATGATGAACAGGATGACTAGGTATAGGTGATGTGTTCGTTCCTTGAGTGACACATTGGACCTTTTTACACTGCAAAGTCATCAGTTAAATTTTAGGGAGTACTAGTTAATGAATGTTGTTATAGATACTCAGAGTTAGACAGCCAGAGATAAAGGAAATTTAACTATACTAATGAAAGTTTTAAAACAAGAAAAGTAAAAAGTTTAATTATAAAAGAAAATTAACTAAAATAAAAATAAAAATAAAAATAAAAATAAAAATAAAAATAACAATAGAAATAAAGAAAATAAAAGGACTCAAAGGTCCTCGTCTTCTGCTGGGTCGCGAGGTGGGGGCGGCGCTGAAATGTGAAGGTGCTGACATATCTGGTGGAAGGTGGCGTCGATGTGATCGAAACACTAGAAGCATTGCTGCTCGAATCGTGTTAAGCACTCAGATATGTCTGGACTTGAAGCAGCCGCATGAATTGGTCGGCAAGGGGGGTGCGGTGCCGAAGGTGGCTCCTTGTGCTGTGGAGGGACATCATCAGTAATGTCCTTTGGGTCGATGGTAGCTTGTGATAGCCTATACTGGGGAGGATCGAACCCACGGTGGCGCTCAATCATCCTCATGTGGATCATCATCTGGATGCCCTGTGGGGGCATCTGTCCTATCAGTATGAGTGAGGAGGACTGAGCAGCGGTGATGAGGAGTCCAAAATACCGAGCCAGACGTGTGATGTAGGAACCAATGGAGATGACCCCTCTCATATGCTGCTCCGTCTGATGTTGAATGGCGCGAGCTATGAAGTAGGCTAAGTCGAAGACGTGCCCGTTCGCCATGCACCATAGGAAGTAGGCATCGTGAGTGTTGACGACGTCGGTGCTCTCTCGCCTACCTGTCAATGTATGAGCTAAGATGGCGTGTAAGTACATCAGGGATGGGGCGAGAGCTGTCGCCTTGGAGCGACTAGGGTCATAGGAGTCCGAAGCAGGGGCTATGTTATTCCAACATCTAGAAGGGGAGTTATGGATGTGGCGATGGAGTTTCTCGAGATCATTGTCCGCCATTAATTCGTCAGTGTAGAGCCCTAAGGCGACCCCAAACTGTGGGACACTCAGTTCACGTACAATGCCTCTGAGACGGAATTGGACTGTGCCGGGGTCATCGTGGTTCGTCATCACCGTCTGGAGGTGGAATGTGGAACAGAGCTCCAAAGTGAGCTCTAGGTATGTGGGCTCAATGATCTCGAAGAATTGCCCCCATGGGTCGGTAGTCAGGAGGGCCCGGACGTCGTCGGCTAGTTGGACCTGCTCCAAGGCGGTCCAATCAATGCGCCTCCCTATGTCGAGGGGTCGTGTGCGAAGTATCTGAAAAAGGTCCTCCTGTGATCCCGGAAAAAACTGTAAGAATGGGTGTCGTACTTCGATAGATGCGAGTGTCGATGACGAACCGGGTCCCTTTCGTTTTTTCGAAACAGGGACTGCGGTTTTCTTACCTCGGGAAGACGACATTATGTTCATGTAGAATAGAATGAAAAACATCATCCCATAATGACAGTACCTATGAGTCCAAAATTGTAATCTTATGATATTAACAATGACAATTTTTCCTAACTATTCTCTTAATACTAAGGGTTCAAGGCATTCAAAAATCATAGTTTAACTATCCATAATGCTTAAGTGATCATTAGTACTAAGAATAATTAACAAGAATGAATGCTAAAGAAGAAAACAAAGAATTTAAGGGAATAAATCTAAGATCTAAAAAAAAAACAAGCATGGAATATATAGGATTAAACAGTAAAGTAGAGAGTGAAGGGTGTAGAATGGACCGACGGAGGTGTGGAGATGGCGCACGATCATTGAGGGATGATGCACGGGGTGTGCTACGGTTAGGTGATGGAACACGGTTGTGTCGTCCTTTTACGGGAGTGTATAGCGTTTACACGGGCGTGGTCTGGTGTGCATGGAGAGGGGGAAGGGAAAATAGAGAAGGGAATAAGGAAAAAGGGAGAGGAGACAAGATGAGGGGGTGTTGATGGTGGTGGCTGGACTTAGTAGGGGAAGAAGGGAAAATGGCTAGGGTTTGGGGAGAATAATTTGGGGAAAAAGATGATGAATAGTGAGGGGTTTATCTAGAAATAAGGGCACACGGGCGTGTGACACGCCCGTGTAGATCGTTTTTAGCCCGTGTGTTTCGAATGTTTAGGGGTTTGGTGCGCCTGTTTTGTGTCCCACGTCCGTGTGCTGTGGGCGTGTTGTCCCACACGGCCATGTTGCACGGCCGTGCCGAGCTTCGTTCACTTCTCCTACGCCCGTGTTTTAGGTCCCACGCCCGTGTTGATTTAGTCAGTGTCGACCACGCCCTATAAGCACGGGCGTGTCTCACGTCCGTGTCGTTTACTCAGTATCGACCATGGCTGCATCGCACGGTCGTGGCCCTTTAATTGCAGCCCGTGTTGTTTACTCGGTTTCGGCCACGGCCTAATCGCACGGTTGTGGTGTTTTATCGTAGCCCGTGTTGGAAAAAAAAAATTTCTTCCTTGGCCCACACGGTCTTTGCCACGCTCATATGCTTCCTCGTGGTGTCCACACGGCCACGGCCACGCCCGTGTTCTAGGCCGTGTGGGAAGGAAATCCTACGCTTATGAAATTAGTTAGTTCTTAGTTAGATGCTATCAACAAAAATATGAATGTTAATGAGGTTAGTGCTCGGGTTGCCTCCCGAGAAGCGCTCGTTTAAAGTCTTAAGCTAAACTTACCCTGTTTTTATTTCTATATGAAGGTTCACGGAGCTGAAGCTCCTCTCTCATATCCCTAAAATCTTCACCATTATAAATTTTCAGTCGCTGACCGTTTACCTTGAAAGTGTCATAAGTCGGATGAGTTACCTCGATTGTGCCATAGGGGAAAATAGTTTTGATTACGAATGGACCTGACCATCTTGATTTCAACTTTCCAGGGAATAATTTGAGTCTTGAATTATAAAGTAACACGAGATCTCCAACTTTGAATTGTTTAGATCGCTTTAGACGAGCATCGTGGCGTCGCTTTGTTGCTTCTTTGTATAATCGTGAGCTCTCGTAGGCTTTTGCTCGCCACTCATCAAGCTCGTTCAACTGCATCAATCTTTTCTCGCCTGCAAGTTTAAGATCGTAGTTTAAAAATTTTATAGCCCAAAATGCTTTATGTTCGAGTTCAAATGGTAAATGACAGCTCTTCCCGTAAACAAGTTTGTATGGGGATGTTCCTATGGGAGTTTTAAAGGCGGTTCTATAGGCCCATAAAGCGTCGTCTACTTTTGCTGCCCAATTTTTCCTGTTTGATTCTACAGTTTTCTCTAGGATACATTTAAGTTCTCTATTGGATACTTCGACTTGTCCACTAGTTTGAGGGTGATAAGGGGTAGCTGTTTTGTGGTGTACTCCATATTTCTTTAAGATTTTCTCGAATTGAGTGTTACAAAAATGAGTACCCCTATCACTAATAATTGCTCTAGGTGTTCCAAATCGAGAGAAGAGTTTCTTAAGAAATCGCACTACCACTCTTGCATCATTAGTGGGTAAAGCTTGAGCTTCCACCCATTTTGACATGTAATCAACCGCTACGAGGATGTATTTATTCCCAAATGAGCTAGGGAATGGGCCCATAAAATCGATACCCCATACATCAAATATTTCACATGATAGCCTATATGTTTGAGGCATTTCATCGCGTTTAGAGATATTACCTGTTCTCTGACATTTATCACATGAATTAACATACCTGTTAGTGTCCTTGAACAGAGTGAGCCAATAAAAACCTGATTCGAGTGTTTTGTGTGCTATTTTCGTCCCACTGTAATGTCCTCCTGTTGGTCCTGAGTGACAATGTTCTAGGATTTTGCTTGCTTCTTCCTTCGCGACACATCTCCGAATTACTTAATCTGCACATATACGAAAAAGAAAAGGGTCCTCCCAAAAATAGTTTTTCACATCAGTAAAGAATCGCTTCTTTTGCTGATATGTCAACCCTTTTGGTAAGACGTTAGCAGCTAAATAATTTGCAATATCTGCAAACTAGGGTACCTCGGCGTCAGATATAGCCAAAAGTTGTTCTTTAGGAAACGAATCATTAATCTCACTTTCATCAAGTTCTTTAAGATGTAGATTTTCAAGTCTAGAAAGATGGTCTGCTGCCAGGTTTTCAGCTTCTTTCTTGTCCTGAATTTCCAAATCAAATTCCTGTAAAAGTAAAATCCATATTATGAGTTGCATCAGATTTAGTGAAAAGATAATGAAGGGCTGAATGGTCAGTGTAAACGACGACTTTAGATAATATTAAATATTGTCTAAATTTATCAAATGCAAAAACCACGGCTAGCAATTCTTTTTCTGTGGTGGTGTAATTCTCTTGTGCAGTCGTCAGTGTCTTGCTAGCGTAATAGATCGGTTGGAAATGCTTGTCTTTTTGCTGACCCAAAACTGCACCTACTGCAAAATTACTCGCATCACACATTAGTTCAAAGGGTAAATTCCAATCAAAAAGCAATAATAATTGGGGCATTTGTTAATTTAGTTTTTAGAGTATTAAATGCATCTAAACATTCCTGATCAAAATTGAAAGGTACATCTTTTTCTAGTAATTTCGTCAAAGGCTTAGCTATTTTAGAAAAATCCTTAATAAATCTTCTATAGAAACCGGCATGTCCTAAAAAACTTCTAATAGCCTTAACTGAACTGGGAGGAGGTAATTTTTCTATGGTTTCAATTTTTGCTTTATCGACCTCAATCCCTTTACTAGAAATTTTATGACCTAACACAATCCCTTCTCGAACCATGAAGTGACACTTTTCCTAATTAAGCACAAGGTTCATTTCCTCACATCTCATTAAAACTCGTTTTAAATTTTTAAGGTAAAGGTGGAACGAATTACCGAATACCGAAAAGTCGTCCATAAATACCTCCATGATATCTTCTACAAGTTCGTCAAAGATGGCTAGCATGCAGTGCTGAAAAGTAGCAGGAGCGTTACATAATCCAAAAGGTATTCTTCGATAAGCAAACATACCGTATGGACATGTGAATGTTGTCTTTTCTTGATCCTCAGGAGTTATGGGGATTTGGAAGTAGCCAGAGAGTCCGTCTAGGAAGCAGTAGTACATATGCCCAGATAATCTTTCTAGCATCTGATCAATGAAGGGTAAAGGAAAGTGGTCTTTTCTTGTGGCATCGTTCAGTTTCCTATAGTCGATGCAAACTCTCCAACCTGTGACTGTTCTTGTTGGAATTAATTCATTCTTTTCGTTAGCTATGACAGTCATGCCTCCTTTCCTTGGAACAACCTGCATAGGACTTACCTAAGAACTATCAGAAATAGGATAAATAATTTCAGCATCTAGAAGTTTAATTACCTCAATTTTGACAACTTCCTTCATATTGGGATTTAATCGTCTTTGAGGTTGCACACATGGTTTATATTCATCTTCCATTACGATTTTGTGGGTGCAAAACGATGGGCTTATCCCTTTAATGTTAGAGATTTTCCAGGCTATGGCTATTTTATGCTCCTTTAACACCTGTAGTAACTCTTCTTTCTCATTGGGTTCTAGGTCTGAAGAAATAATTACCGGTAGTGTAGAATTGCTCCCAAGGAATGCGTACTCTAAGTGTGTTGGTAACTGTTTTAATTCCAATTTGGAGGGTTCTTAAATAGAGGGCCTTTGTTTAGATTCGTCGTTTATTTCAATGCCCTCATACTCTTTTTGTCTTAGGGAGGAACTATTAGGATTTATTTCAATTTTTGTCTCCCCATCTCATTGGCATCATCATCCGCTCCTCGCTTTCTTGAACAAGACACAATTCCAACGTGTCTTTATGTATTATTTCTGAAAATTATATTGAATAAAATGATCAATAGAGTCAATAAAATAACAGGAATCATCTTGCTCTTTAGAGTATCGCATAGCATCATAGATTTTAAAGATAATCTCCTCATCACCTACCCTAAGCGCAAGCTTACCATTACCTACGTCAATATTAGCCCTAGCAGTGGCTAAAAATGGGCATCCTAAAATTAAAGGTACTTCAACATCCTCATCCATATCGAGCACAACAAAGTCAACAGGGAAGATGAATTTATCAACTTTAACTAAAACGTCTTCAGTAATTCCACTAGGGTATTTAATAGATCTATCAGCTAGTTGGATACTCATCCTAGTGGGTTTTGGTTCCCCAAGACCGAGGTGCTTGAACATTTTATAAGGCATTAAATTAATACTGGCACCTAAGTCAGCTAATGCCTTCTCAATATTTAAACTACCAATTAAACAAGGAATAGTAAAACTTCCTGGATCTTTTAATTTGGTTGGAAACTTATTCTGGAGAATAGCTGAGCATTCCTCGTTAAGCTCTATGGTTGACAGTTCTTCAAGCTTCCTTTTATTCGTTAAGAGCTCATTTAGAAATTTTGCGTATGTAGGCATCTGCGAAATAGCTTCAACAAAAGGTAAGTTAATATGTAATTGTTTAAAGAGTTCAAGAAACTTACCAAATTGTGCGTCCATGCGGTCTTTCTTCAACTGTGCTGGATATGGAATTGATGGTTCTTTAAGTGTCGGCGTTACATTCTCGTTTACTTCCTCTTCTCTTTTTTTAGCAATTTCTTTTGGCATCTTTCTTTCAGTTTCAACCAACTCCTTTCCACTCCTTAATGTAACTACTTTCACATGCTCTTTTGAATTAGGTGAATTACATGGTTGCTTTTCGGAAACTAACTTGATTAGCTGTCCAAATTGATTCTCAATCCTTTGAAGTGATTCTTGTTGAGTTTTCAATGCCGTTTCGATATTCTGGAAATGAGTTTATGATGTCAAGATGAACTTTTCCAGCATCTCCTCAAGGTCCAGCTTCTTTTCCTGTGGGTAGGGCTGTTGTTGAAAGCCTGGAGGGGGTTGTTGTCTCTGATTTCCTTGACCTCCCCATGAGAAATTTGGATGGTTCCTCCACCCTGGATTATAAGTGTTACTATAAGGGTTATTTTGAGGTCTAGAATTGTTACCCATATAGTTCATCTGTTCGTTTTCTATGCCAGGGTTGTAGGGTGGGTATTCTGTATTGTTTGACCCTCCTCTATTGGTATCGCACTGTATCACTGGATGTACCTGCGAGGAACCACACAAACCATCAATTTTATTACTTAAGAGTTCTACCTGATTTGATAGCATGGTTACTGCGTCGAGGTTGAAAACACTGGCAGCTTTTTTTGGCTTTGTTCTCATAACTTGCCACTGATAATTATTCAGTGACATCTCTTCAATGAATTCATAAGCAGCCTCAGGTGTTTTGTTATTTAAGGTTCCACCGGCGGCTGCATCAATAAGCTGCCTAGTTGAGGGGTTCACACCATTATAGAAGGTTTGAACTTGTAGTCATAATGGTAACCCATGATGAGGGCACCTTCTTAATAAATCTTTGTATCTCTCCCATGCATCGTAAAGTGTCTCTAAATCCATCTGCACAAAAGAATAGATATCATTCCTCAATTTAGCTGTTTTAGCCGGCGGAAAATATTTTAACAAAAATTTTTCAGTCATTTGCTCTCATGTAGTGATTGATCCTCGTGGAAGAGAATTCAACCACTGTTTGGCTTTATTCCTTAAAGAAAAGGGAAATAACCGAAGGCGAATGGCATCATCAGAAACGCCATTAATTTTAAACGTATCGCATAATTCCAAAAAGTTCGCTAAGTGTGTGTTAGGATCCTCATTCTGCAAACCATCAAACTGAACAAACTGTTGTATCATCTGTATAGTGTTAGGTTTCAGTTCAAAATTATTTGCAGCGACAGTAGGTCTAACAATACTTGATTCAGTTTCTGTTAAATTAGGTTTAGCATAATCATACATAGTTCGAGGAACAGGATTTTGATTAACCGGGTTTGCGACAACTACAGAAGGTAGCGGATTATTATCAGCCATCTCTTCAGTAGTATTGGTATCGTTCTCTTGCTCTTCTTGTATGTACTGTAGGCTTCGCCTAATTTCTCTTCGGTTTTTGCGAACGGTTCCTTCTATATCACTATCGTAAAGTAGAGGCCCTGACGGGTTTCTTCTAGTCATAAACTAGAATACCTTCCAGAAGCAAGTAAAAAGAAAAATTAGCAAAGTTAAAATAAAATAAAATAAAAATAAATTGCAAATAAATAGAATGGCTAAAGTAATAAAAAATCAAGTGTTCCTAATATCTTAGTCCCCGGCAACGGCGCCAAAAACTTGATCGTGTCCAAACTAATTATGAAAACGAATAAGGCAAGCGCACCTATCGTTCGGTAGTATAGCTATGTCAAGACCGGAAATATCGTATCCTCAAGGACCAAGAGTACTAGTAGTTACTATCTTTTTTATTATTTAGCCTAAGTATTAAGGGAATTGATGTTTATCTAACTAATTACTAAACTAAGGATGCTAAGACAAAGAGAGTGAATTGGGAAAATACTTTTGGGAAAACCAGTTGATTAAGACAATACCCGAGGAAGAATCCACCTAGCCTTCACTTGTTATTTAACTCTGAACCAGACGATTTATTCACTTGACTTGATCCGTAGGATTCCCTAATTTATATTAATACCTCTTTCGAGGCTACTAACGTCTAACCCTAGGTTGATTAATTGAAATCTCTTTTTAATTAAAACCCCTAGTGTTGCATTAACTTGACCTATGGATTCCTATATTAGGTTTGGCCCTAATCTGGTAGATTTTCGCCATCCTATCTCTAGGGTTGCGATCAACTCCGCTTAACTATGCAAGATCTACTCTTAAACAGGGACTTTTGCTCCACTATCTAAGCACATCAATACTTGAATCAATATCCTAAAATATTAAAGCAAGAATTAAGAATACATAATTAAGAACAAATCAAGTATTTATCATACAGATTCGTAAAACAATAACAAGATCCGTCTCTCAGTTTCATCCCCTCGTGTATTTGAGGGGTTTAGTTCATGATTAATAAAGAATACATCTCAGAAGAAAGTAAATAACAAAACATAAGAAAAACCCTAAAACCCCCTGAAGGAAATTGAAGGGAAGATCTTCCATCTTGAGTGTGATTCCGGCTTCTGAGATGGATCAACTGGCTTTCTTGGAGTAATTCCCCTGTGTTCAGCCCTCTCTGGCTTCGCCTCGACCAAAGACACTTTTTCGGTTATACTTAGGGCGTTTATATAGGCTTCGGAATGTCTTTCTTGGCCCACAAGTATCATATTCCGAATGAAACTCATCTTGGCTATAGCAGGGACACGCCCGTGTGACACGCCCTTGGTCGAATCTCTTGGCCGTGGTCAATCCTGTTTGCCACACACAGTCGTGTGATCTAGCCGTGTACAATGTTCTAGGCCGTGTCTAGATTGTTACTCGAAACGCACGACCATGGGTGATAGTCCAGGCCGTGTACTTCTCTAAGGTAAGCCCATTTTGCTCCTTTTTGGCCCGTTTCTCGTTCCTTTCGATTCCCTAAGCTCTCCTGAGTATAAAACATGAAATTAAGATATTAGGAGCATCAAATTCATCAAATTCAATCAAAATTGATCCAAAAGTAAGCTAAATATGGGATTAAAATATGTATATATTACGGTTTATCAATTGCCTACATCCACTACCTTGGTGTACCTCAACCAATGATTTCCCAATTTACTATAAGAATTGATACCTTTCAGGTAGAAGGTATAAACTTTACAACTCTATCTTTTTCTCAAAGCTTAGATATAACCTTTCCCCCTAGCTTTTATTGAAAAACTAGAACCCTTATTAGTTTTTATGGCTCAATTAAAGCCATCCAAATTTATAATTGTTGATATGAAAGAAAGTAAACAAAAAAAACCTCTACAAAGTGTATGTTTACAAAAAATTAAGCTTTCAAATAAATGAAATGAGAGTGATAAAATATCTAACAATAAACTCCTGTTGAATATTTACAAGAGAAATGAAATAATGAGGAATTGAATACTTTTCTCTTGTATCTGATGCTTGGATATCTCCATCTTTTGTCTTGATCTATCTTTGACTTGTATTTTTTTAAGGAATGAATTTGTGAACATTTATGGTCGTTGGGGATGAATTCTTGCCGTTGAAAGCATTAAGTTTGTGCTTAAAAACTATCCTTATAACCTAGGTCTTGAAACATGGCAAGATGTCTCGAGACATGGTTGAGAAATAGTCATTATATAGTCGTTGGTTGGGTATGTCTCGAGACATACATGCCAATGTCTCTAAACATGCAACCCATAAAGCAAAATTTTAGTTTCAAAGTTTCATGTCTCGAGACATATAGTCCTATGTCTCAAGACTATGTCTCAAGACTTGACTACCGAAGTTCCTTAAGAACATTTTAAACATCTTAGAACACTTTGGTATTGACTCAAAAATATTTGGATAAATTAAAACACATTTAAAACATGTTTTAAAGTATATTGCAAGTCTTTGAAAATGTTTGATGAAATTTTCAACCATATTTTCACCAAATTACTTAGAAAAATATAATATATAAAATTTATCTTAAATGCTATTATATTAAAAGCTTGGGAAATCAAAGTTAATAGACAAAAATTATGCATATTTGTAGAATATACAAAAAGAAAATGGGGTGAGCTATTTTATAATCCAAAGGACCAAATGGACACAGTGTCGATTTGTAAGACATTCCTTAGGAAAAGTTACATAAACAAGTTCAAGTCTCGAAACCCATTGGAAATACAATAATCCAAGAGGTTTTAGTCTTGATGTTATTCCAAGTGATGAACCTGAAAATGGTCAACATCATAAAAAGCTTTGGCTTAGGGGGATAGTTTCCTTAGGATAGAAGTTGTTCATGATGGTGTAGTTTATCAAATAGATGACCTAGTAAACTATGATGATACTATGCAATAATGTTGATTTCAAGTCCTTAACCACTAGCTCATCATGCAGCTTCCTAATCTTGCCCTTCAGGTTTTGAATTTCCATTTCTAGTTCCAGAACCCAAGCCTTTTGCACGCTTGAGGAATTACCGATATTAGCTTATGGATTAGTATAGTTCCAGAACCCAAGCCGTATTATTTTAAGGTGAGAGTCAGTTCATGGATTCCTTAAAACTAAAATCGATTTAGTCCTATGCATTTTGATTGGTTAGCCAATCTTTTTCACACTACCATCTTCATCGCCTCGCTAAACTAATTGGTCGATCTAATTTGAGATATGAGTTTAAAATTTTATTTAAATTAGTTCATAATTGTAAACAGTTAGGTTGAATTTATCTAGATTCCCTCGTATTATTTTTTAAAAAATTTTATTATTTTTTTAATATTTAGTAATTATATATAAGTATACTATCATTATATTTTTCTATTTTATTAAAAAAATTTATATTTACATTATAACATAATATATTTAACTTCTATAAATAAATAACATAATACATAAAAGAAAAGAAAAATAACATATTATAAACTTAAAAATCAAACAGGTTAGGCCGAATCCGAGCTTTGAATATTAAAATTAGAGTCTAATCCATATTTTAAATGAGCCTAATTTTTTTAAAATTTATTTTTCGAGCCTAATATTAACCTATTAAATTTTAACTCAACTTTCCAACTTAAAAAGTTAATCCGAATCTTGAACAATTCTTACCAAATAAGCCCACACAGTTGTATCATTGGTGGGAAAGGGCATGGAATTAAACCAAGAACAATTTCATAAACAACTAAAGGCCCGGAAATTTGCTATCATCATTGATCCATGGAAGAATTATCAATTACAAAAGTAAGCCCAAGAGAGTATCGTCAGTGTTGGGCCAACCAGATGAGTCAGTTCCAAGTGAGCAAAGCTAGCAAGCCATATTATACTAATGGAAACTGACACTAGTACCTTCCTTCTTCATCCGCGCTCTGCTTCTTCTTCATTTTATTCGATTCGTCCTTTATTAATCAATCTTTTAGCTCCCTAACTTCAATTTTCTTCTTAGGATAACCCCTTGTTCTTCAAGATGGAGGTGCCTTACTCTTTCCTTTTTCTTCCCTCTCTCTCGCTTCACTTTTATGCTTTCCTTTTTCTTCCCTCTCTCTCGCTTCACTTTTATGCTTAATAACAGTTTTGGTTTCTGGGTTTTGTTTTCCTTCTGATTACGGGGAAATGGTGTTTTTTTCCTCTCTTTTTTTGTTTATTACTTAGGTTTTGAGTTTGGGTTTTCAAGAAATGATAAAATTGTCTTGGTTGATCATCGAAAATAGAAAAGGAATAATTTAGGGACGGTTTCTGAGAATTTCTAGGGTGATCATCAATGATAGCTTGAAGAACTAGCTTTTATTATATATATAGAATTGTTTGAATTGTTGAATATTTTTTGGACTTTTACTAACATAATAGGTTCAATTAGTGTAATTTTGTAAGATTCATAATCTAGGAATTGAAAACAGAACATGATGCAATTTGATTGTTATTTTTGTGAACTTGCCAGAAGGTGGGAATTTTATGTTGTGGATGTAATTATTGGTTCAAAAGACATCATTTGAGGTAGTTCCTGGTACAGGGTCCGGTATGTCAAGTAGCCTGGGGATGCTATGTTCTATTGGCTATTTCCATTGGGGCCCATTGTGCCATGTCTACTGATAATTTAGCATGTCCATCGACTTCGGACCTGCGAACTCAGCCCGTGCCTGCCCTTGATAAGGAGGGCATTGGACCTGCGATGACGTCTATACCAATGATTGCTTGTTCAACTTCTCTGTCTGAGGTTCCTCTGTTATTTTGTGGCTTGCCTTGAAAATAAAATTAGTTATGGCCATAGGCATTTTCAGTGGTTGATTCGTGTAGCATTCAGTGGCTTTATTTCAGTATTTCTGTTTCCTTTTGTTGTTTTTCGGCTCAATGGTGACTTTGTGCTAAACATTTTTGGTAATGATTTGTTAGCACCACTCGGGTGGAAGTGGGACCAACAAGAACAAACAAATGGTGGAGCAGTTGCAGCGATATGGAGTGATTTCATCAAAGAAGGTTGTTGAAGTAATGGAGACTATTGATAGAGCATTATTTGTACCTGATGGGACCCCAGCTTATGTCGATAGTCCAATGGCAATAGGTTACAATGCCACCATTTCTGCACCTCATATGCATGCTACCTGCCTTCAGTTATTGGAGGAAAATTTGCAGCCCGGCATGCATGCTTTAGACGTTGGTTCAGGTCTCTTTTCACTCCATTATGTCGTATCTGTGCTTTTTCAGATTCTTTCATATGTACTACTCTCTTGAAATGGTGGAATATCAAATGTGCTGCACTTATTCTCTTGACGTTAATCTCACTTTGTCAATGTTCATTGAGAAACAGTCTATCATACTAGTTGATGGCTGCATCCAATCATCCTGCATTTAGGAAATGTTTTTAGTGAAACCATCAAAATCCAATCTCAAGTGTTTACGACTCTATGGTAGTGGCGGGAAAAAGAAAGGTTGTTTGAAGAAAACTAGTGTTATAAACTTTCAAGTGTCCGAAGGCTTTGTGGATCATTATCTTAACACTTTTTGCCTAATTTAGTCATTGATCGCAGTCTAATATTTTTATTTTCCTTTTTTTGTGGAAAGGCTTATTTTAGTTTTCATCATGCATTTGTTCTGTAGGAACGGGGTACTTGACTGCTTGTTTTGCAACAATGGTTGGACCACAGGGTCGTGCTATTGGTGTGGAACATATTCCTGAATTGGTTGCTTCTTCTATAAAAAATATTGAGAAAAGTGCTGCGGCTTCGCTATTGAAAGGAGGTTCTCTTTCAGTGCATGCTGGCGGTATGTACTTATCGGAACTTGATATATTGAAACAGAATTTGCTCTAAACTATAAACCAAATTCAACAGGAATGAAAATGAGTTAGTTGTCTGAGTTGACTTTTCATAAAGAACTAATATATTGAGAGACAATGTTTCCATGAATGTTTGTGATTGATGGTTTGATCAAGTACATTGTCATAGATGGCCGAGAAGGTTGGCCGGAACATGCACCCTATGATGCTATACATGTTGGAGCAGCAGCACCAGAAATACCTCAACCCCTTATTGATCAATTGAAGCCCGGCGGCAGAATGGTGATCCCTGTAGGAAAAATATTCCAAGATTTGCAAGTGGTGGACAAGAATTTGGATGGTTCGGTTAGCATTAGAAGCGAGACTGCTGTTCGATACGTACCTTTGACCAGTCGCGATGCACAATTGAAGGGTTATTGAGCTCAGGTAAGTATCTTACATTCAGGTGGTTCCTGTTATTGAATCCAGTATTGTACAGAATATCGGAGTGTTTTTCTTTTTCGGACTTGCACCATTGTTTGAACTTGGAACATAATGAAAATGCTTCCTGGAAGCAATCCATGGCACAGTGAAAGATGATTATATGAATCTGTTTTGGTTTTTCTTTCTGTTTTCCAACAATATTATGCATTTTTCGTATCATTGTTGTAGATGATAGTTTAGTTGAAACAAGTTTCTCCCAAATGATGACCAACTCTCTGGATAAAAATATTCCATACAAATATTTTGCAAAACTTCAGAACTGTTAATAAAATGAAAAGAAATAGAAATAGGAAAGGGCAAATATGAAATAAAAAACCAACAGCAACATATAGTCTTAATCTATAATCATTTCAGCTCAAAAGGGGCTTCGCCTTGGTTTTTGCTCTGCAACATTTACTCTTAGTGCTCTTCCATCCAGACTCTGCAACAATACACATGAAAAAAGTTTATAAACCCAAAATCTTGGTTACTTACATCAGATACTGATATATGATTAATGTATCTGTCCATCGAGACATACCTGTCCATCGAGAGCAGCAATGGCATCATTCAGTTCAGTCTCTGAGGACATAGTCACAAAACCGAAACCGCGCGAACGGCCAGTCTCCCTGTCATAGACTACACGAGCCTCCAATACTTTACCATGTTCACTGAAAATTTGTTCCAATCGAGCATTATCCACACCCCATGGAAGGTTACCCGCATAGACTCTAAAAGCTTGTTCATAAACACGAGGGGATTGGTCGATACGTGATCCTCTAGGAGAGGCCTTATTTACGGTCAAGAGCCTTCCATTGAGATCCTGTTTAAAAGCAAGAATGACTAAGCACAAGCGCCTAATACAAACTTCATAGCACATTAATGCACAATTGAGATCATTATATGCCAAGCATCTCATACTTTTGCCAAACAATCTGGAATGACATAGAAAGCGATTAAGTAGGAAATTTTGAGCAAAAGAAAAGGCTTACATAACCATTAAATGTTTCAGCAGCCTTCTCAGCTTCCTCAACTGAACTCATAGTTATGAAGCCAAACCCACGGCTTTGCTCAGTATCCCTATTGTAAATAACCTGCAAACCTAGAAAACAAACAAAATTTCAACCCCAAAAACACGAATTTCAAACAGTTTTTCAAAGCAGAAAACTTGGGTCATTTAACCTCAGCAATTTCTACAGTTCCAGCTTTCTCAAAAAGCATAGCCAAGCTTTGACTATCAACATCATAAGGCAGATTCCCAACAAACAATTTAGCTTCCTCAGAAGGTTCGGAAGCATCCTCTTCTTCTGAACCACTACCAGCAACCTCACCTTGAGGTTCCCAATCAGACAAACTTGCTTCAGCCCCATCACTCTCCTCATTTTCCCATGTTGATTCCCCTCCTTCACTTTCAGTTCCTTGGTCATCAATGGTTAGGGTGGTGTTGTTTTCCTCCTCTTGTTGAGCCCAATCTGACGTCTGGGCCAAAAAGGCAACGAGGGAAGGGAAATGGGTTTTTGTTTTGAGGGAGGAAAAGGTTGGCTGAGTGGAGGAAGATAAGAGGACAAGGTTGATGGGCTTTGAAGGAAGTGAGAGAAGAGATGGAAGCTTGGAAGAAGTGGTGAAGAGTGAAGGCAAAGAAACAAGGCAAGTTGAGTCAACCAGAGACACAGGTCTCATTACAGTAGACATATTTGTTGTTGGAGAATTGTGAAGGAGAGAAAGGAGGGGAGGGGGGGGGGGGGGGGGTAAGAAGAGCAGAGGAGCCTGAAAGGATAAGAGGCAGAAAGGAGAGGGGACGAGGAGGTTTATACCAAAAAAAGATATTTTCTTTAAAAAAGAGGCCAATATATGCATGTTGTGCGTATAATACATCAAATTGTATCACATCCAACAACAAAATAAAATAAAAAATTCAATATTGGAAGATCAAAGGTAAATCTTTTATTTAATTGTTATGGCCATGCCCCTACTTGTCCCACCCTATATTCCCATGAAAGAGTGAAAGTAAACATTAAGGTTTTCTGTATTTTTGGACTCAGTAATTATTTTATTTAAAAATTTTATATAAAATATATATTTATATTTAAGAATCATAAGATTATAATTACACAAAGTATTTCAAAGGAAATTCTTAAATGTTAAATTTTTTTAAGGGATAGGATTTGTTTTTTTATTATTTTGATTTTTTATGAAGTGTTTAAATAGTAATATGGATTAACTAATTTTTTTTAAAAATTACTAAAATAATATATTACCAAAAATACACTAAATTTAAATTTTAAAATTGAGAAACAAGAAACTTGAGATGTCCAAAGAATGTTACTTTGATTGAGAACCAAATTGTGGGCTGCTGTTATGCCTTTTTTGTTTTTCCAAGATAAAAAAAAAATCCATTGTTATTATATTAGATGAGTTTAAATAGTACTAAGAATGCTAAGGAAAACAACTTCAATTTCTTCCATTACCACACATTACATCAATAATACCTCACTTCAACACCAACACCAACATATATATATATATAACACTAATATTTCATTGCCTTGTTAAGGAAAACAGAAAGCAAAGCTTACATAATAATAGGGAAAACTTCATGCACTGTAAAATCTAACTAAACCCACATTTTCTTTTCATTCAAAATCCCCCATACAACCTCGTCTCAATAAACAAAAACCATTTCTCTTGAGCTGTACTCACCTTCAACCTTCACTGTCACTAGTCCATCTATGGGATTGTATATGAACTCCTCATCTTTCTCGTTCATGCTGCAACATTTTGGTTTCTTATTCGAATATGCTCCGAACCGTCCACACCCTCGGATTCTCACCTTTATCTTACATTCTGATGATTTGTTTTCGGAGTCCATAGCTTCAACTGCACCTCCTGAATTGTACATGTCGAGTAATCCGATAGGAGCAAACCGAAGATCCTCGCTGAATGCCTGTTTGTATTCATACTTCATTATTTTAACTACTTTGCTTATGCTTTTTTCTTTTCTTTTTTTTTTAAAAAAAGAAGCTATGGAGAAAGATCCTCGCTGAATGCCTGTTTGTATTCATACTTCATTATTTTAACTACTTTGCTTATGCTTTTTTCTTTTCTTTTTTTTTAAAAAAAAGAAGCTATGGAGAAGTACTGACCCTGATAGGAGAAACAGTAAAGACTTCACATTTCAAATGTTCTAAGGCCACTTGAAATTTTGCATCCTTTAACATTGTCTTCAGGGAACCTACAGTATATAGATTCACATTTCAAGCACTTTCTGGAGAGTCCAAAGTCAGAACCCGAAGACCGACAAACATGAAACAAAAGGATTTACCTGAAAGGCATGCATATACTGCACAATGTCCTCTCCAATTCTCACCTGCAACCTCTTCAAGTGCATCAACATCTCCAGCACTGACAATCCCTGAGATTGGTGTTCCTGAACCGGGAGCCGGCATATATATACTACCTTTAATAGGAGGCCATATTCCAGCTCTTTGGCAGTTAAACACACCTATAACCCCTGATAACTTGTTCAAGTTCCAAATCTTCAATAGGCTGCAAAAATGTCATCAGACAAGATATACCTGAAGAATACAAGCATGATTCTTTGCTTTAAGTGTTTAACCTTTTTCCATCTGTGACAGGGTCATTGAATAAACAGTCCCGAGTAGGTCGACCGGCATATCGAGCTCTAAGGATAGAGCCATCAGGCAACACTAGCTTCTTAATAATGTCGAAATCGTGACTACCTGGCTTGTCACTGAAGGAATGAAAATCCCAACATTAAGACACATATAGCGATGTACAAGAACTTGCATTTAGAGCTAGGGGCACACCTTACATATACTGCAGAACCACTCAAGGCTCTCGCTGCACCATGGAACTCTGCGGTAATATGATCGCTCTGAAATGGAAAAAAAAATCCCATGTGGAATATGCATGGATAGTTCATGGTTGTGTATATGTGAAAGGTGTTCATGCAGATGCTTAAGAACCTACATAAAACATGTCCCAATCTGGTACAATGATCTCTCCTATAAGAAGAGAGTTAAAAGCAGCAGCAGCAACATGTAATGTCTGAAATGTTGGTTCATTTGGCATGAAATCTTCAGTTGCTCTAGCTGCAGCAGCCTTCTTTGTACTGACAGTATCCGAAAATGTTATTATAAAAAATTGAAGATACCCTTTTCCTTTTTGCCAAATCATAACAAAAGTTGCATAATAACTTTGGGCAAACCTGTATAAGAAGTCAGTATTCAGACTCATGGAGCAGATTAAGTTGTTGGATTTAAAAGTTTCGGTAACAGAATCCTCAAGGGCTCCCAGGTATTGTCTAGTCAGTGAAACTCGACCACCGTAGCCAGCACCGAGGAGCTCCAACACATTCTGAACATCCACCTTGACACCATCAACACCACAACTTGCTTGGTAGCTATGAAAATCGTTGTAAAAATCGCGGATTTTGGAGGGATCAATTAGCCCGATTCCCTTTTCCTGCATGTTGTCCAGGGTTGAACATACAACATGGGTCAGATTACCAGGGGACTGAACAACAGGTTGAATTTTGGGGTTGTATTTTTTCATCACTTCAGATTCTGGAAGAACCCCTCCCCAGTAACCAGCCATAGCATGCCAAATGTATACATATCTGCAATTGTTACTGCTATGATTAATAAGAACAATCTATACTTCTATAGCTTCTGATAGAGAGGAAAAAAAAAAAAAAAACTCACTTCAATCCATATTTCTGCTTGATAGTTTTGATAAAATCTCTGAGATTTTTTCCTGATTTATCCAACTTTGAGCCCTTGAATTTTGCATTTTCCTCAAGATTAATTAATCTTGACAATTCCCTTCAATCAAACAGATGGAATGACTAAAGCTACTAATGCAAGAGTGAACTTATTGAATTAATTGTCTTACCCTGTTGGGTTCTCTTCATAGCTGGGAAAAATATTTTGCCAGCCTTCATCAATGGTTAAAATTTTTGGAGGACAACCTCCCTTTGAGAAACTACAGATAAAACCCTAAATCAATATTATGAACGAAGAAATTGAAGCCAAATTGAAGTACCGAGAACAATATTTACTTTTCGAATCCATCTTTGATTCCTTCAGGATCTACATTACAATAAAAAGCATCCCAGGTGTTCCATCCAAACCAATCTATATGTTCTGGCTTCTGTAATAAAAAAAACACAGATTTTCAACCATGGAAATTGTCTAACAAGAACATACATGGAAAACATGGATTCTTGGTTCTTTACCTGCTTATTATCGATATGCTTGAACGTACCCTTATGCTTCTCCAATATCCTACAAGCAATTCAAACTTCATATTCGATAAAACGCGCTTGTAATTTAAATCCCTGATCCTGTGCTCACCAACATACTTGATAGAATTCCTTATGAGCTTAAACGGGTTGTTCCCCGAATTTACGAAAACTGGTTCTTTAATCTTGGTGGTTTGAACATCAGGATCTCCTGAAACAATGGATAATCAACAGAAGAACTAAGAAAACAGAAGTAGCTTGTATTGAACTACAAGAAAACATAGATGAAAAAGGGGGGCAAATCGACCGCTCTCAATACAAAACTTTAGTTCATTGTCTGGTGTCCCTTGCAAACTTGTACGAAACTGACCATCCAATACAGGTAGTATCAAGACATAGAACTTGTTCTCAACTTCCAGGAGAAGCATTTGAGTTTCTGCCGGAATGTCTCCGCCCGATGTTCCGAAGCATGGTATCATCCACCAGATTTTGAACCTGAAGAGACACACCAATCTGTGCACCCTGCAGTATCCATATATACACTTACCAAAATGTAAGATAAACCCGAAGTTTAACTCAATTAAATTGCACAGTTATTGTACATACTGGAGGGTTCCGAGATTGAACACGTGACGAGAACTTGAACTGGTTGCATTAGCTCCAACGAAAACCGAACCGTCGTTAACCGGTGTAACCGTGATGTTAGCTGGAACGTTAGTTAAAACAGCTGTTCCTCGAACCATGAACGTACCACCTTTAGCACCTGGTTTAACACTAATCATAACATCTTCTTTACTTCCCATGTTTTTCTTTTCTTTTGACTGAAATGCTGAGATTTTTGCAGATACTGCAGGATTCAGCAATGGAAGCCGTCCATTATATAGTGTCTCAGGATGAGACGAGATAGGAAGATGAATACAAGGAAACCGCACCGAACAAAGCGAGAAATTTGAAATTCTGACCGAGATTGTTGGATTTATGAGCCATGAACTCCAACTATAAAAATATAGTGATGGATAAAACGTGTCGACATTGGTTCAGAGCGGATGGCAATGGAGCTATACGTGGCTGAAAACCAACTGAATTGGAGCTCATGTGCAGTTGCGGTGCATGAGTTTTAATCCAATACAATAATTTTAGCTTAAATTGTATCATTTCTTAATCTGATTTATTATTTAAAACTAAAAAAAGTTGTTTATATTTAATAGTAATATGTTTTTATATTATGCTTGTTTCGATTGATTTTTGTTTTCTTGTGAATTTAGCGGTGTGGGGTTATTACGGTGCAAAAGCATGTGAATTTAGGGAAGGATCCCAACTCATTATATAAACACATTCATATATTTGTATATTTTTGTAAGGTTATTTTATTTCATGTCTAGTACAAGATAATTTGCATAACAGTGGAGGGATGGTCTACCCTAAGGGAAATGTGGTTTAGCAATAACCATGAGAGGAGCAATCTTATGCATTGTGATGCCAAAGTTCTCTGTAAGATCCAAATCTTTAGCTTCAGTACCTGATTGAAGCTCCCAATCAAAGCTATGAAGCAGCTGAGCCAGTGCCAACTCAACACTCACTGTGCCAAATGTAATAGCAGGACAGCTTCTTCGACCAGCTCCAAAGGGTATCAACTCGAAATCTTGCCCCTTGAAGTCAATTGAACTATGTACGAACCTTTCTGGTGCAAAACATTCTGGATTTTCCCATGATTCTGGATCTCTTCCTATTGCCCATACATTGACGAAAATCCGTGTTTTGGTCGGAATATCGAACCGGTCCATCGTAACGTCTTCCATGGATTCTCTAGGGAGTAAGACCGGTGCCGGAGGATGTAATCGCCAGGTCTCTTTGATGACAGCTTTCATGTAATCAAGGTGAGGCAGATCAGTTTCTAAGACCACTCTTCTATCCCCTACAACTTTCCGGATTTCGGCTTGAGCTGTTTCGAGTACTTTCGGATTCATGATAAGTTCTGTCATTGCCCAATCAAGAGTTATGAATGTCGTATCGGTTCCAGCGGCAAACATGTCCTGCAAAACCAATAATACGACATACTCATATCAGGCATATACTCGTATTGGGTTCGTCAAACTAAAGGTACTTACCAACATGATGGCCTTAACATTGTCCATAGTGAGGTTGATCTCATTAGATTTACTTTTCTGTATGTCCAGCAAAACATCCAACAAGTCCTTACTATGTTCCTCTTTATGTCTGTCCGGATCAAGGTGTTCGGTTATCACCTCGTCGAAGAACCGATCGAAGCGTTGGAACGTGCTCTGGAGTTTCGATTTCAAACCCGTTAAGCTATGGACGAACTCCATGGAAGGGAAGAAATCTCCGATACTAAATCCTCCAAGCAACTCTTGATACTCTTCAAGCATCTTTTGGAATCCATGGCGATCATAGTCTCTACCATGTGAGAAACCTCTTCCCAAAGAAACTCGACAAAGATTATCGTTGGCGTAGAAACCCAACAACTTGCTTAGATTTACAGTAGCAGGATAAGAAGATTCTGAAACTCTACGGACCAATCGAGCAACCTCTTCTTCCCTGACAAAGCTAAATGATTGAACTCGTTTAGCACTCAACAGTTCAAGCATGCAGAGTTTCCGAATATGTCTCCAGTAGGCACCGTAAGGGGCGAAGGCAATATCAGTGCAATCATAGAACAAAAGTTTAGCCGAGAAGATGGGTGGGCGATTGGAAAGTGCGAGGTCGTGAGTTTTCATCACTTGTTTGGCCAGTTTAGCTGATGAAACCACCACGGTGGGGATCTGACCCAGCTGTAAGTAAATTATTGGGCCGAACTTGTTGGACAGGCGACGGAGTGACAGATGAGGCATGGTACCGAGCTGGTGGAGGTTGCCGATGATGGGTAACTTGGGAGGGCATGGTGGAAGATTGGGTTTTGTTTTGGTGGAGTTTTGGTTGAAAAGAAGCTTAAGGAGAAGGAGGATTGAGGCAAAGAGCAAGAAGGGACCGGAGCTCAGTTGCAGCAGCCATTGAAGAGAAGCCATTGGAGTTGCTTCGGTCAGAGTTGAAAGTCTATATACTTACTAACTTTATCTCGTCCTATTGCTATGCTATTGTACAAAGTTGGTGGAGGGATAAGGTATGGGGATTAAACCGTGGAGTTCTAATCACATATTGATGTTTATGGCTTAAAATTATACATCAATATATATATATATATATGGGGTATAAAATTAGGTTTTCAATCACGAATTATTTGGTTTTGATAACAGTATCGACTTTTCCAATGAGATAATATTAGGTTTTCAATAATCAGTCAGAAGCTGATGATACAGTATCAAATTTCGTAAAGAATATTGAATTTGCTATAAATTAAAAATGAAAAAAAAAAAAAACTTTATCTCGTCCTATTGCTATGCTATTGTACAAAGTTGGTGGAGGATAAGGTATGGGGATTAAACCGTGGTGGAGTTCTAATCACATATTGATGTTTATGGCTCAAAACTATACATCAATATATATATATATATAATGGGGTATAAAATTAGGTTTTCAATCACGAATTATTTGGTTTTGATAACAGTATCGACTTTTCCAATGAGATAATATTAGGTTTTCAATAATCAATCGTGTTGATGATCTGATATCAAATTTAAGTAAAGAATATTGGATTTGCTATAAATTAAAAATGAAAAAAAAAAAAACTTTATCTCGTCCTATTGCTATGCTATTGTACAAAGTTGGTGGAGGGATAAGGTATGGGGATTAAACCGTGGAGTTCTAATCACATATTGATGTTTATGGCTCAAAACTAAACATCAATATATATATATATATATGGTATAAAATTAGGTTTTCAATCACGAATTATTTGGTTTTGATAACAGTATCGACTTTTCCAATGAGATAATATTAGGTTTTCAATAATCAATCAGAAGCTGATGATACAGTATCAAATTTCGTAAAGAATATTGGATTTGTTATAAATTAAAAATGAAAAAAAAAAAACCCTAAACTACCGAACAAGTCCTATAATAATCTATACACAAATTTGCAGCAAATTAGTAGACATCCATTCGGCATTCTGGACAAATATCTCTGTTCAGTGAGGAAATCAAAATAAAGAAAATATGGGAATCAAAAGTTTTTATACCTTAAGCTTCAAACTTTCATTCTATTTATTAATGTTCTAAATGAAATAAGTTTTCTTTTTACATTTTTAATAATTTTTAATGTATTAATTAACTATTAAATAATGTATTAACTAACTATTAATACTATATTTATAGAAATTTATTAACTTGGTGCTTTTTTTTTATCTGGCCCAAACAAAAATAACAAAATTAAATAAAAATAAGTCCATTAATTAAAAGTTCAGTCCATTATAAGTTCAAATACAAAACCCTAAAGCTCAAATTATCTAAGCCTCAAACTCAAAACCTAAAAAAATATCAGAAACACTAAAAGTCCCTAAGCCTCCGGTTGTCGCCCTTGCCACGTCAGTAAGCGTGCCATCTGAGGCCTGACACCTCCTCGTCCTTGCCACCACCACCTGCAGAAGACGAAGAAATTCAAAAGAGAATACAAAAAAAAAAAAAACAAATTACAAAGGTGAGTTTTTTCATCTTTTATTCTATTTTCTCGTAAAGAGCATAAAAAAATAAAAACAAGGTTTAAAAGAAATTACCTCGTCGCTTCGTCTCCTATCACTGTAGTCGACAGCTCTCTGTCGATTTGACGGGTCTTCGAACCCATTAGGGTTCGTCGACAGCCTCGACGGAGACCGGAGAAATTGAGTATAAAAAAGCAACAACAAGGTTAAAAAAAATTAAGATTCATCATTCCTTTTTTTTTCTCTACTTTTATTTTGAAGAACATAAAAAATAATAAGATAATGGTTTAAATTTTACCTGTTCATCACCAATGGGAGGTCTTCCTCTGACCAGGGAGGTCTCCCTCTGACCAGGGAGGTCTCCTAACCCCTTAGGATTCGTCGATGGCCACATCAGAGAAGAGAAACCGAAAGTTTTCTTGGTCACCAGTCGGATTTTGACTATGTTTTCGCAGGATCTATCATCGGATCCACGATCTACACAAAAAAAAGGGCTCGAGGAAAACTTTTTGGGAATTCCGGCTACTGAAGACTACGGTTGTCGTCGCCGACACAGCGGAGGCTCACCAAACCTCATGGCCGGCCTAAAGGTCGTTTTGAGAGAAAAAGGAGAGAAAGAAATATTATTTTTTTAAACAAAGAAGGGAAATGATTTTTTTCTTTAGTTTTTTAACTTATATAAGGGTACTATACGACATCGTTTTGGGGCGTAGCTTAAATTGCCCAAAACAACATCGTTTTGAAGCGTGAACCGACGACCCGACTTGGATTCCCTAGGATCCGTGCGTTTTAGAAATGGGGGTGTAATTACCGCCCTGGTCCTTCCGCTTTTGGCCCTTTTCAATTTCATCTTATTCCTTTTTTATTTTTTATTTTTTTTACATTTTTACCCCATTATTTTAATTTCCTTGCATGTCGGTCCTTTGACCCACTATTGAACCAAGGAAACAAAGTGGGGTTGGGATAATTTCCCTTTGAGGACCTGTACTTTTCCATTTTATTTTAATTAGATCCTTTATATTATGTTTTTTTTGTTTTTTTATGATTTATGATTTAAATTTTGTTACATATTCAATTCAATCCCCAGACTATCGACCTTTTGGGGAATGACGTATACTAGGTTGGGTTATTTGCCCTTTTGGTCCCTACAATTTATTGTTTTTTATTTAACCCTTTTATTTACTATTTTTATTTATTTATACTTGAAGTTTTGTCATAGTTTCAATTTAGTCCCCTGTTCATTTAATTAAATCCTTGTACTTACTGTTTTTTTTTTATTTTTACCCTTTAAGTTGCATAATTTACATTTTTGCCCTCGAATTTCCCAATTATTTTATTTTAGTCCTTTATTTTCAATTATTGATACTATTAATACTATTAGGTAATTATCGTTGCTAATTAATATTATTTTGTTAAAATTTGCTCAAAAATCAATATTTCATGAATGTAATTATATTATTATCATACATTTTTATATTATTTCACTATTAGTATCATTATTATTATATAGTACTATTAATTGAATAACTTTTTTATCATTATTTTTAATTATTGTATTCATTATATTATTGTCATTTTATTTTATTATTTATGTTGTTATTTTGTTAATGTCATAATTTTTCCATTATCGTGTATTGTAAATATTGCTACATACGTTCATATGTTTTTATGCACAAACGCATAAGAAATAATTTAAAACCGAGGCAATATTCTTTATTTGGGGAATCCAAGGGGTCGTGCTCCTAACTTACAGAGTATGACTTTCTCCTTGAACCTAAGTAATCGAATATCCTATTTAAAATACAAACACATAGGACTTAGGTAATAATCAAATGGCGATTATTCTTGTTTTTGAGGATTCGAGACATCGTGCCCTAACTTACGGGGCATGATCTTTTCTTCTCGATTAACTCAAAATAAGGCATTTTCCATAAAATTTAATTTAGTTAGCGATATTTTAATCAAATAACATCATGCAAAGAGGGATTGTATTTTAATTTCTCTTCGAATTTTCAATTTCCAACACCTAGACATCAAGTAATCAACTAGGTACCAATTTTGGGCGTTATGAGAGTGCTAATCCTTCCTCATACATAACCGACTCCTGAACCCACTCCTTGGATTTTGTAGACCGAAAATTATCATTTTAGTAAATTTAACCTTTTATTAAAGTGATTAAGTTTCAAGGTGATCTGACCACACCTAACAAAAAGGATTAGTGGCGACTCCATTTTCGTTTTTCTAAAATAAAAGTCAATTTCCAAAAAGGTTTCGACAAACTATACTATTAGTTATTAAGATATGGGTATGTTTTCATTTTGATCACTTAACTAAGAGCAAGTTACAATTTGGCTGCTAATGTTTTCGATTTTTTTCGTCACTCGAGTGTTAAGCAATTGATGGTGTTATTTTTTTAGTTGGTATAATAACAATTTTAGTTGGTTTTTATACTTTCTGTCAATTTGACCCTAATTCTATATAAAACGATAAAAATTGAAATTCTTTTTAAAAATTTAGAAAAATCTAAAATTGAAAAATGATAGGGTGTCAAAACCTACAAAAATAAAACCTACTTGTAAAAGAGTAATTAGTAGGAGCAGCAAGTAGGGTCGTATCCATAGAGATCGATAATAACTTTATTTCTTTAAAGAAAAACAATAAAAGTAAATTGGAAGGGGGTTTTTATGAAATCGAAAGCTAAAATTAAACTAAAACCAAGTTTAAATTGAAAACTTAGATTGAAGAAAGTAGTAATTAAAAGTTTTATAAAAATCAATAGGAAAAAGATCTCGCCAAAGGTAAATCTCCGTTTGATTTATGAATTTGATCATCAACACAAATATAACTTCAACGCCTTTAGTAAATTAATTCTAGTTGTTGACTCAACATCGGGCAACCAATCTCTCCTTAGTTGACCGGTAACCAAGAGACAACTCGTATATAAATTACTTCTCAAACCAATAAATAACCTTGCAACTCAATGCCCAAGCTTTAACTTACTAGCAGCATTAAGAACTAGCAAGGCCTAATTTTAACTAACAAACTCACCTCAACAGAATTCATTTAAGCTAAATCACACTTTACACCACATAACTGTAAACTACAACATAAACTTGTTATGCAATTTGTCACTAGTATTAGAATGAATTAAACAACTACATATTTAATCATCCTAATTGACTCGGCTTATTCTAAGCAATTGAACATTGGCCATATATTCAATAAACCTGAGTAGTTGTGTAACAGCCCGATTTTAGTTAAATCGGAACAGTAGTTTCGGAACTACAAATCCGACGTTGTAAAATTATTTTAATATTATTTTTGGTATTTACAGCATGCTATTTGATATGTGTGAAAATTTCGTAATTTAATTTTACCGTTTGTGTGCTTAATTTGATAAAAGGACTAAATCACGTAAAATGCAGAAGTAACATGCTATAAGTTAAGAGTGTCTAATTGCTATGGTTTATTAAATGAAAGGTCCTTATGATGATATTAGACCATGGATAGTGGGAATGGACATAAATGACCATCCATTATATGTTTTTATATGTTTTTATTAAAGGTTAATAATGTAAATTAGTTAATAAGTTATATTAGATAAAATAAAACATAAAATTTCTTTTATCATCATCTTCCACCACCGAATATAGAGAAAAGAAACAGCCATTGAAGCTTCATTAAGTTCGACCCTTGCATGATTTATTAGGTATGTGTATTGAGCTCAGTTTTTGATAATTTTTATGTTTTTGATATCGTTGCTTCGTATACTAGCTAGCCCATGCTTTAATTTTCAGATTTGATGATGAGTTTGTGATTTGCCATTGTTGATAGCTTGATATTTTTGTTGTTTTATGATGAAAAATAAATATTTGTTATTAGATTATCATAGTTTATTAAGTGATTTTTGATAAAAATGCTTATTAAGGACTAAATTGTGAAATTTGTAAATTGAGGGGTCAAAATGTGAAATTAATGAAATTAATGGGCTGTTAGGGACCTAAGGAAAATTCGGCCTAACATGAGCATGTTGAAATTTTGTGTATTTTGAGTTGTTTTGAAATAGGGACTAAAATTGAGAAAATGTGAAATGTTAGGGGCTAAAGTGTAAAATGCCCATTTATGTGTTTTTGGGTGAAAATGAATATGTAATTGAATAAGTTAAATTTAAACTGATTTAGATCAAGAAAGGAAGAAATCGGATTTGGACCGGGGGAAGTTGAAAGTTGTTGAATAGTCGTTCCGATCTGTTTGTTTCCGTACGAGGTAAGTTCATAAGTAATTAAATGTTCTTAAATTTAAATGTATATATATATATATATATTATATGTAGCCGAATTGAATTGTATGTATTAAAATATATGTTGCCGAATTGATTTGAGCATTGGTTGACTAGTTTCGTGCATGAATTGATTTAATTACGAAGTCATAAGCCCCGAACGAATCTTAGGAAATGTATCAGAACTGATGTCATGACATAAGGCTTCCAAGATGTGATTTCGTGTAAGACCATGTCTGGGACATTGGCATCGAAGTGAGAAAACGTGTAAGACCATGTCTGGGACATTGGCATCGTATATGATTTGTATAAGACCCTGCCTGGGACAGTGGCATCGATATGTGTTAACATGTAAGACCATATTCGGGATATGGCATTGTATAAGCTTTATATGATTTCCGTGTATCCCTAAAAATTTCGAACGGTTCATTGGGCAATGTCAAATCGAGACCCAAGATGAATTTGATCTAAATATTTCAGATGCGTATGAGGTTTATATGATCATTAAAAAATAAGGTAAGTAGAGTTAATTGATGTGGTAATATGGATTATATGAGAGAAGTGGTGGTATATGTGTATAAGATTAGCTAAAATTTGGCCTATTCGAATTGTGTTATATGTGTTCTTGTGATGAATTATTTGCTTATGGCTTACTAAGAATTCAAAGCTTAATTTGTGCATTCTTTCTCTGTTTTATAGATATATAAAGCTAGCTTTGAGCTCGAGGATCGTCAAGGATCATCGTCACACTGTCGACCATTATTCGGTACTTTTGAAGTTTGAAACTAAGACATATGACATGTATAGGCTAGTTTTGAATTGTTTATAAATAGCCATGCGAAGATGGCTTGATAATGATGTTCAATATGATGTATTTTCGGTCATGATATAAGCTCATTTTGGAAAGTATGTTACATGGTATATATGTATGGTGTGTTCGGTTATATGATTCGTCTTGAGCAATGGTTAGTTGATGGATGTGTTTTTGATATAATGCATATGTTCCTATAAGCTAAGTATGTAAAAGTGATTGCTTGTGAAAATGGTATAACCTATTGAGGCTAAATTTGATGACCGAATAGATAGCTAATTTATTGGTTGGGAATATGTATTTTTGGGCATGATAATTAGTCTGCGAATTAAGTGTACTTTGATTTGTTATTTGTGTTCAAAAATGTTTAATGTGGCTTTAGTGTAATGCGCATGAGTGGACAATAATTATAATTGTATTTGGTTATTAAGTGATGCTTGTTTATGTGTTATATATATGTATGACTATAAAGACGTGTGGATAGTTTAAGTTAGATTAATGTGTGAATGTGCATAATATACGAATTGGTTTGTTCATTAAATAGTTAATAGAGTGGGATAATTATGGCTTGGTATTTGAGATTAGAAATGACTTTTTTTTTAGGATGATATGCGTATAATATGAAAGCATTAAAAGTATAGTTGGCCATGATGTAATGTTAACTATAGTCTTATATGTTAATGAATATTATGCCATGAGATATGGTTGGTATGGATTAAAAATGCGGTTGTGTATAGACAAGCAAAATGGTATATTTAGTATTTAGTTAAAGTAATGAAATTGTACTAAAGGGAGTATTAATGCATGTTTGGTATATGAGATGAAAAATGTTGGTTAATGTTTTAGTCATTGCATGCTATGAAATTTGATGTTCATAAGGTTCGAATTATTTATTTATAAAGCATATGTAGTATGGTTTTGATGCAAGTTAATTGGTTCGAAAATTTGATTATATTCATGATATTGATATGGTTGAATTTTGAAGCATGGTTAGTATATGTAATATGATTAATAATGCATGTTTAATTTTAATTGGTTATGTGCTATATATATACGAATTTGACTTGTATGAATAAGAGGATGGTTATTAATTTGAGTATGGAAAAATTTTGTAAAGGAAAATATATCACTTTATGCATGAATAGTAATGAATGACTGTTCTGAACTATATTTTGATCGGTAATGCCTTGTAACCCTAATCCGGCGACGGATACGGGTGAGGGGTGTTACAAGTTGTAATTAAAACAAAAGATGCATGAATACCAAAGAACAAAGAAGAATTAAAAGCACAAATAAGTCTCACAAATTTATTAAATCAAACTTTGATAAATCCTTTGTCTAGAAAAAAGGGAGTTTAGCAAGCCATAAAATCAAAAGAACGCAAAGTAAACAAAAATATCTATTCGGTTTCTAAACGGCCAAAAATCCTAAATCCCTCTCAAATCAAAGTATTTATAACATCCCTTTAATCTAAATTAGATTACAGAAACTTGATTTAGGTCATAAAACTCATAAATGACAAAAAAATGCCCTTAAAATACTTTTGAAATGCAGAATTTCAGTCCAAAACAAAGGGGTTCGACGTTGGGGTGTTGAAATTGGCGCAGAGGCACTGCTACTCATGCGTGAGGGCACCGAAATGTTGTTTCAGAGCTCCAAACTTCTTGTTTTCGGCTATGCATCACCTCAATTATTCATCTAATCTTTCGATGGTCTCAAAACTCGAGTCTCAAACTCCCATGCACCTATATCGAGTTCAAAAACACCTAACTTAAATTTAATTAATTAGGAATACACAAAATAAAGGGAAAATATTAAAAAAGATAAATAAATACAATTGAGGCTCAAAATAAGTAATTAAACTAAATTGCTATATTTCACCTAAGGATTATGCAAAATGCTAAATGTACGGATATAAAAAATGTGTAATATTTGTACTTATAAAAAAATTAAATAAAAATAGATAAAGTGAGATAAAATGAGGGGAAAGTGTTTTTAAACCCTCCAATTCTTTCTCCATTTATCTGTATAGAAATTGTTGGACAATACACACGTTAGCGAAACAAAATAGATGAATATAAATAAATATTTATATAAATAAAATGTAAATGGAACAATTTATAATTAAATTGTGAAATATGAAAATCAAACAAAACCGTAATATAAAGTTGAAATAAAGAAGAGAGAATAGGGATTTTACAAAATGTTGAGGCCTGTGAAACACAGTTTCCTTAAGACGGATTCGGCCGTTCCTACGGTACTTGGAGTAACGTTGGTCGAATGTCTCCCAGGATACAACAACAACAGTGATCAAAGTAGCAGCACCTCTACAACGATCAACGAACGAACCAAGCCTTTTTCTATCACCAGAATGTTGAAAATACGAAGAGGAAAAGGAAGAGTTTTGAGAGCAATAGAGTTTCGGTAAGAGAAAAATATCAAAGAGTATTTTGGTGTGTAAAATCCTTTAGAAATCATCGCCTTTTATAGGCATGGAGAATGTTGAAATTTTGGAAAAAAATATCCACAAAATCTGCCATTAAATCATTTTGATTAAAAATTTTAATTAAATTCATTGGAATCAAATCAGTAAGATAAATATCCTTATATAAGCAGATTATGTCTGCTGAAGAAAATAAATTCGTGTTGGGCTAAAATATCCGCAGGCCCATTTGGGCCCGACCGGTCCAAACATTTCGCATCGCCCACGTTGTGTGAGTGCACCCCAACCCCGTCGGGTTTGGACCTGCACCTCCCTGCGTGCAAGGCAGTATTACAAGCTTAGTCATTCAATTACACCCTTCAAAAGGGTTCACATATATAAACACATCTCACACTTTGGTATTTAACCAATGTGGGATCTAAGCCTTTATTTTTCCTCAACAATATTTCCAAGTAGCTTACTTTGAGCATCAATTTCTCATTCATCACTCAACCATTTTGAGCATATGATATACCGTTGTAAAGGTCTCATTGAGTAGACTATGAAACCATAATTTTATGATTCAACTCTCCACCTTTACTTATTGAGAATATGCCTCAAAGTTCCCATAAAAGCAATTTTTCCAACAATCCCCCACATGAATGAAAATTGATAGTTTTATCGAAAAACATTGACTCGATATGGTGATAGAATCTACTATCGATAGTTGCATAGGATAGGTAGGTATCCACCATTGAACCTTCCCTTGCGAAAGTATATTTACTCTACTAGCTAACCAGTAGACTTGATTTCCTTGAATTGTTCTGCCTTTTGTGTAAACGATGATATACCTCATACAACTACCTCCCTAGCAAGGTTTTAGTTCTTATGGGTATGTTCATATAGCCGTGAACATCTCCTGATTCTGTAAGAGTTTGAGAGAACTATGCCCCAATAGTCTCCTTAAAGTGGCCCCACTTCACTCTGACATAGGTGACTTATGTTGTTCGGCTCACCGAAACATACAATGGTCATTAAAAGCTTTGCTTAACCTATCCCATTTTTTTAGTCACTGTTTACATCATAGGAACGGACTTGGGATAAATACCCCCACAGTGACCTCATAAGGCCTATGCAATTAGGTTGTCCCTTTAAACCTAGATCTTGGGATCTCCAATCAACTAGGTAGGATTTTCCTTCACATAGCGCATTTTATTTTCATGGGCTTTAGTCATAGTCCTTTCAATGTTTTATCAACATCATCTCGTTTTAAGCCTTTAGTTAACAGATCTGCAATGTTATCTTTTGATTTTTCCAAAATCAATAGAGATAACTCCATTTGAGATTAGTTGTTTTAACGGTATTGTGTCGATGACGCATATGTCTCGACTTACCATTATATGTTACGCTAGCAAGACACCCCCACACTTTCAAGTGGTTGTAGGATGGTTTTTTGCTTTTTCATAACTCATATGGTGTCTTGTCCCTTTTCTTATGGGGTACCTTATATGAAAGGTAGTTAACTCATAGAAGCGCTCCCCCCACATTTCCTATGATAACCCAGAGCTTTTTAGCAGTGCATTCATCTTTTCCTTTAGTGTCTAATTTTTTGCTCGGCTACTCTATTTAAGGAAAGTATGGTGGTGTTATTAAGTTGTGTACATTATTCAAATGATTCAACATATCCACCACCACGATCACTTAATCTTTTTATTAAGTTGGTTTTCAACTTCTTGCTTATAGAGAATAAAATTCTCTTCGTTTTAGCTCTTAAGCAAATATACGTAGTAATGAAGGTAATAAACATTTTATTCCTTCCTCTCGTTTAAACAAGCTTTACAAGCATTGCTATGTATTAGATCAAGTGGTTTTTTGACCTTTGTTAATTTTGCCTCAACACATATTTCACATTTATAATTATAATTATTATGAAACAAAGAAATATTCTCTAAGTTAACTTATGTACGTAAAGTATCATAATTAACATGTCTGAGCCTACTACGCCATAAATTAAATGACTTAAGCATATAAACAAAAAAAAAAGAAAAACATTCTTATTCATAGTTTTGCTTTTATAGAGATAGCATTTAGTTTAATACATATCCCCTTCCCATAAACATTCCATTCCTCATTTTTTAAAGAACATTCTTATTCGTAGTTCTTGTGTATGTTAGGCACATAATTCCATATCGGACACTTCCTTGGAAATTTCTTCCACAACATTAGCCTCGTTATCTCTAACTTTCTTTGGGATCCTAACTTGTTCCCCATCTTGTTACAATTGAAGCATTTTCCTTGAAATTTTTGCTTCTTGGAAACACCACCTTTTGGTCCTAGTTTAGACTCATTCTACGGTTGTTTTCCCTTCTTAAAGTCTTTCTTAACTTCTACGACGTTTGCCCTAGCAGCATTGTCATTTGCTGTTTTGTTGAGCCTCTTTTCCGTACCTCTATTGTCTTATTCAATCCAAAGCCTGACAATTAGGTCTTCCACTGACATTTCCTTTCTTTTGTGCTTTAGGTAATTCTTGAAGTCATTCCAAGCAGGAGGCAATTTCTCAATAATGGCTTCCACTTGGAAGGATTCATTTATTATCATCCCTTCAACAAAAATTTCGTGAATGATTAGTTGAAGTTCCTGCACTTGATTCACAGCTAATTTAGAATCAACCATTACAAAATTCAAGAATTTAGCAACTAAGAACTTTTTAGTTCCAGCATCTCCGGCTTTGTATTTATGGTCCAACGATGTCCATAATTTCTTAGCTATTTTCTTAACACTATACACTTCGTACAATGCATCTGACAAATCATTTAGGATGTAGTTTCGGCATAGGAAATTTGAATGTTTCCAAGCTTCAACAGCAGTGAAAGCGGTAACTTTATCTACTTCACCCTCTTTAACAGTAGGAGAGTCATCTTTTAAAAAATTTGGCCAAGTTAAACATGGTCAAATAAAAATAGCATTTTCTGTTGCCAAGTCTTGAAATTCTGTCCCGAGAATTTTACAGGTTTCTCGTTGTGGCTTACAGGAGCCGCCACCGGCAATACTCAATTTTGGATCGAAGATTGCGTTTGAACCAAAGCTTCAGATTGCGAATTGATTGAATTGGTGGGAGTCTCCATTTTTCTGTTAAGAAACAAAAACAGAATTAGAAAACTTATCAACTTTTGTTAGACGACAGGAATCTAATAAAACCCGAAACAAAAGTTTATACGGTCTAATAAAAAATACAATAAAATAATGCACTAGGTATGTAACCCTAAAAGAGAGGTGGTGCACTTGGCACGCTTAAATACCAAGTCTTTCAAAGAACCAATCCTAGACATGCATTCTCATTTTGTCTTTTTAATTCACTGTTTATAAATTTCTTTTAATTCAATTTAAAGCCACAATTAAGTCTACCATAAACAGAAAAATTTCCCTTTGATTTGTTAAACGGCAGAATAAAAATTATGAAACGAAATCAAAAACAATTTTTTTAAACGGCTAGATTAAATCCTGAAACAAAATTATATCATTAAACCAAAATAAATCTGTTAAATGGCGGGAATAAATCCTGAATCAGAATTATTTGATTACGTCTTTATTTGAAAACAAAACAATATCGAATAAAATCTTGTTAAACGGCGGGAGTAAATCCCAAAACAGATTTTATTTAATTCAATTCAAATTTAGAAACAAAATCAAATAAAATAAAATCTTGTTAAACGGCGGGAATAAATCCCGAAACATATTTTATTTAATTTAATTTCTCGTTTTTGGCAACAAAATCAAAATGTAATAAATCCGTTGAACGGCGGGAATCAATCTCGAAACAGATTTTATTTTACTCGTTTTTGAAAATAAAACAAAATTTGGAATAAAATCGTTAAACGGCGGGAATCAATCTCGAAACGGATTTTATTTTACTTGTTTTTGGAAATGAAACAAAATTTGGAATAAAATTGTTAAACAGCGGGAATTAATCCCGAAACGGATTTTATTTTACTCTTTTTGGGAAATAAAACAAAATTTGGAATAAAATCGTTAAACAGCGGGAATCAATCCCAAAACGGATTTTATTTACCTTTAATTTCCCGTTTGGAAATAAAATCAAATTAATGGAATAAAATCCGTTGAACGGCTGAAATAAATCCCAAAACAGATTTTATTTACTTTTAATTTTGGAAACAAAATCAAATAAAATCTGTTAAACGGCAGAAAAAATCCCGAAACAGATTTTATTAGTTTTAATATTTATTTGGAAATAAAAACAATAATAGAGGAAAAAGAAATTTGTTGAACGGCGGGAAAATCCCAAAACAGATTTATTTAATTTTTAAAAGAAAATTGATTTTCGAAAAAATATGTTTTTTCTTCTCCTTGGTGTCTCGTTTGTCTCGGATTAGAAAATTAAAAAATAATCAGATCCGTTTTAAGATTGTTGGACAATACACACGTTAGCAAAACAAATTAAATAGATAAATATAAATAAATATTTATATAAATAAAATGTAAATGAAACAATTTATAATTAAATTGTGAAATATGAAAATCAAACAAAACCGTAATACAAAGTTGAAATAAAGAAGAAAGAATAGGGATTTTACAAAACGTTGATGTAACACCCCTAATCCGTATCCGTCGCCAGACTAGGGTTACGAGGCATTACCAAATAAGATACAACCCAAAACAGGCATATATATATATTTTTAAAACATAACACATTACATCTAAACTGAGTATTTGTGTATTGAATCATCCAAACAGAATAAAGTTGCACATTTTTCTATTTCAATCAAATCATACTAATCTTTATAAATTCAAACATATTTTATTATCTTATACTTACCAAGCAATAAGACATTCAATATTTCAATTTCATTTATTAAACAAATATCAAACTCACCTTATTCTTAATCATTTTATATATCATTAACCAATTAAACCACATACTTAGTCATTCATTTTATGTGCTATTCGAATATCATATAATTCATATTAGTTAATCTATTCAACATATCAATCATTTAAATAGGTGAATGATATACCTAATCATGCTATCTTTCAAAACCAATACACACACATACGTATATAACATATTAACACTTGTCTAACACTTAACATAAATTAACTTATAAATATACATTCAAGATTTTCCATTCAAATTCTTACCTCAGCAAGCAACTAAATTTCATAACCTAAACACAAAACAAAATACATTGCATCACATTTAATCATCCATCATAATTTCATATCATGGTCGAATATATATATATATGTATTTAACGTTATTAATTCAAACTCAATTATCAATGACTTAATGACTAAACATAACCTTATACCTAATCACCATATTTGAACCTTTATATTATCAAAAACTAAATCACATCATACAAGTACATATACTTACTAAAACTTATTACACATACATTTCACTTAACATCAACCAATATATATATCTATATGTATACATTCGGTTTTGGTCCATCTCTTAACTTATTCAATCCATCATACAAAGCATAACCAATATACATGAATTAATCACATACCCAAGTTCAATAAGCCTAATTTATAAACATCACACATGCTTACCTACCATGAACATATACCTTAATCAAATATGCATAAATATAAGCTCATTTTCAATGACCATCATAAACCATAAGCATAGATACCAAATCAATCAAAAGAAGATAAGCCATCTTCGCATGGCTATTAATTACATACAACAATACTTAATTCATATTCAACCTTTCTACTATGCTATACATGCCATATATTCAAATTTCAACTTAGTAAAATACCAAAGGAAACTGTCGATAGTGTGAATAGTCTTGCTGACGATCCCCGAGCTCGTAACGTATATCCAAAATCTATAAAACAGAGGTAGACAGAAAAACACAGAGTAAGCTATTTAAGCTTAGTAAGTCATAAGCAAGCTAATACCAACTAAATTAGCAAAACCAAATATACAAAGCTATAAGTATAATTTAACATTAAATTCTTTCATTTACAAATCAAACAGTTAACTTATACACATTCACGAGAACTTACACAAATCTCAATTTCAAGTTCATACATAATTCACCTTGGCCGAATACATTAAAATTAGAACTTACACATAGTTCACATGCTCATACATTAACTTTTATACAATGAATTAAACATTTAACTTACCTTACTTTTCATAACACAATTTATATATGTACCTGAGTCCTTTTAATTCGATTTTCACATTGACCTTCACTTACACTTGCCCGTTGAACCATTCGGAATTCAAAAGGATACGCGGATAGTCGGAAGCTCGTACAATGCCGACGTCCCAGACGTGATCTTACATGTAATCACATATCGATGCCACTATTCCAGACAGGGTCTTACACGAATCAAATACGATGCCAATGTCCCAGACATGGTCTTACACGTAAACACAAGTCGATGCCAACGTCCCATACGTGGTCTTACACGATAACACATATCAGATATCCTATGTCATGACATATGTATCCTATCTATTCCTAAGGTTCGTACGGGGCTTACGGACGTCGAATCTCGATCGAATCAAACTCGGAAGATAGCCAATTATCATTATACACATTCAGCCATAGCAATTTGTAACTCAAATAATTCAATTCATTACATAACAAATATATATTCATAGTTATAACAACATTTAAATGCTTATTGACTTACCTCGGACATCGACGACTGTGAAATCGACTAATCGACTACTTTTGTCTTTCCCCGATCCAAATCCAATTTCTTTGGTTCTTGATCTAAACATATTCAAATTAAGCTTATTTAAACACCATTCTATTCAATATAGTCTCAAAAAACACATAATTGGGTAAATTACAATTTTGCCCCTAACATTTCACACTTTTTACAATTTAGTCCTTTTTGTACAAAACACAAAATACACAAAATTTGAGTACACCATACAATGGCCGAATATTTCTAGTCCTTATACAAGCCCACACATTTCATTTATTTCACATTTTAGTCCCTCAAAAATTTATTTTTGCAATTTAGTCCTAATTACTCAAATTCATCAAAAATTCAAAGACAAAACTTGTTAATCCAACACATATATTTCATATTTCATCATCAAACAACAAAAACCACAAGGTATCTTCAATGGAAAAACTTAAAATCATCATCAAAATAAAAAATTGAGACATGGGTCGGATAGTACTCAAAGCAACGATCTCAAAAACGTAAAAATTATCAAAAACCGAACAAAACTAACCTTGAATTTTAAGCTCCAAGCATTGCCGAATATACCTAAGCTTTCATCTTTTCTTCTTCTTTACATTCGGCACAAAAGATGGACAAAATGGCTTGTTTAATGCTTTTTGTCTTATTATTATTTGTTTAATTTTGCAAATTACCAAAATAACCTTTATAATTTAATATATAAAACAATAATAATAAGGTTACTTTTGACATATGCCGTCCACTAATATGTAAAATGGGCTATTTTCCCTTTAAGGACCTAATATTAAAAAGCCATTAACAAATTAGCACTTGCACTTTATTTTGTAACTTTTACATTTTACGCGATTAAGTCCTTTTATTTAATCGGACACCTAAACGACAAAATTAAAACACGAAAATTTAACACAAACAAATTCACACATAATAAACAAGGAAAATAATTTTAAAATATTTTTTAGACTCGGATTTGTGGTCTTGAAACCACTATTCCGATTAGGGTCAAAATTGGGCTGTTACAATTGAGGCCTGTGAAATACAGTTTCTTTAAGACAGATTTGGCCGCTCCTACGGTACTTGGAGTAACGTTGGTCAAATGTCTCACAGGATACAACAACAACAGTGATCAAAGTAGCAGCACCTCTACAATGATCAACGAATGAACCAAGCCTTTTTCTATCACCGGAATGTTGATAATACGAAGAGAAAAAGGAAGAGTTTTGAGAGCAACAGAGTTTCGGTAAGAGAAAAATATCAAAGAGTATTTTTGTTTGTAAAACCCTTTAGAAATTATGGCCTTTTTATAGGCATGGAGAATGTTAAAATTTTGGAAAAAAAAATATCCACAAAATCTGCCATTAAATCAATTTGATTAAAAATTTTAATCAAATTTATTGGAATCAAATCAATAAGATAAATATCCTTAAAGAAGCTGCTGAGGAAAATAAATTCATGTTGGGCTAAAATACTTGCAGGCCCATTTGGACCCGACCAATCTAAACATTTCGCGTCGCCCACATCGTGTGGGTGCGCCCCAACCCCGTCGAGTTTAAACCTGCACCCCCAGCCCTACGCACAAGGCAAAATTACAAGTTTAGTCATTCAATTACCTTTTAAGAGGATTCACATATATAAACACATCTCACACTTTGGTATTTAACCAATGTGGGATCTAAGCCTTTATTTTTCCTCAACAATATTTCCAAGTAGCTTACTTTGAGCATCAATTTCTCATTCATCACTCAACCATTTTGAGCATATGATATACCATTATAAACGTCTCATGGAGTAGAATATGAAACCATAATTTTATGATTCAACTCTCTACCTTTACTAATTGAGAATATGCCTTAAAGTTACTATAAAAGCAGCTTTTCCAACAGAAATATCCAATACCTATTCTTTAAAAAACATAGAAAAAATAGAAATATTAAGCAAAATTTTGTTATAAGAAAATAAAATTTTCATAATATAACTTGTTTTTACAATTTGAGCTTTAAAAAATAATTTAAATGAACTGAAATTTTGAATTGATAATGAAAAAGAAAAATTTATGGTATATTTTGTATTTCTTCTTTTTTTTGGCTAAAAATTGGCATGAGACTTGATTTCACAAGCCTCTATTATATTAGTTATGGATGTTCTTCAAGGCATGGAACTCGACTTGAACATATTACTAATTTGGTTTCGAGAAACAAGCATGTAATGATCTAACTTTTTTTTTTGGTTCTGTTTTTAATTTGTTATTGAATTCTATTGAATGGTTTTTTTTTTTTTTTATTTCTCATATATATTAGTTCTTCAACAACAACTCCATTCAGAATTTTATTTTTCTAGAAGTTTTATATAAAATTTTCTATTTTTAAAATAATTTTGAGTTTTTTTATATTTTTATATAAAATCAGGGTCAAATTGATAGAAAGTATAAAAATTGATAACTAAATTTATTTTTATACCAAATAAAAAGTGGCACCATTAGCCACTTAATAGTCTTTTTTAAAACGTTAGTGACAAATTATATTTTTTTTAGTTACTAAGCTAAAACTTACCTACAGTTTGTGGTTAATGGTGTAACTTACCCAGCAAAAATTTTGAATCTATAAAATCGTTGAATATAATTGAATACTTAACAACCTAATTTTTCTTTAAAAAAAGTGTTATTAAAATGAAAGAGAAGTAAAAGAGGAAATAAAATACATTTGTGTATTTATATCATGTTTATTTTATATATCAATATAGTATCTAAGTTATTTTGACATATTAACTATTCATAAAATATATATTTCCGTACGATACATGAGTTGATTGTGTTTATAATTTGTATGGTATAAAAAAATTGAAATCTTATAATTAGAATTTTTAAATTACAATGAGGAACGAAATTAAGATAGTGTTTCGAAAGCCACCTACTAATTGGATTTGAGTGTAATTGTTTTTACTTACACAAAGGTGATATATTTGGGTAACCATTGTAATTTGTGAATCCCATCGAATAAGGTATAATTGGAGCACCCCAATTACAATTTCTAATTCTTAAGGGAAGGGTGAGAATTGAAGTTTTTACGTAGGGAATTACACTCAAATTCTTTCTTTTTTTTAATTATACAAGTTATAAAAATTATATTATAAGCATGAACATGTATGAGTGTTTGAAATAGTTATGAAAAAAAAATATATTATAAATTTTAAAAATATATATTATAAAAATAATTTGTGTATTTTATAAAGTTATAATAAAAAATTATTGTCGAAACCATTTTTTTCTTGAAAAACGGGGTCGACTTTTATTTTAAAAATAAAAACGAAAAAACGGAGTTGCCACCAATCTTTTTTTATGATGTGTGATCGGATCACCTCGTAGTTTGATCGTTTTAATAAAATATTTCGATTTATTAAAACAACGGTTTTGGTCTACGAAACTCAGAAAAATGGGTTCGGGAGTTGGTTACGCACGAGGAAGGATTAGCACCCTCGTGACGCCCAAAATTGGTACCTAGTTGATTAATTAGTGTCTTAATGTCGAAAATCGAAAAAAGTAAAGAGATTTTAAAAATGCGATCCTTTGTTAAAACATTGCTTAATAGAAAATTTTTCCGAGAAGAGGGCATATTTCTCGTCAATCGAGCATAAAGAATTACGTCCCGTAAGTTGGGACACAACATCTTTAAACCCGAAACGAGAATAAATACCAAAAAATTTGTTTATTTTGAACGACATTCGATTATATCGGTTTTAGAAATAAATCGTATTCCATAAGTTAGAGTACGATTTTTCCTAATTCCAGAGAACGTTTAAAAATTTATGCTTTAAAAACGTTCGTTTATTCGGATTTATCAAGAAAACCGAAACCCCGTAAGTTAGGGAACGATTTTTTTTTTGAATCTCCAAATACGAATGTAACACCCCAAACCCGGCCCAAACACCACGACCGGATCTGGTATGTCACTAAGAAAATTTTGGAAGAACATGTCGTATTTTCAGAAAAATATTTTTCTAAAGTTTATCTTCTTATTCGAGAGAAATTTAATAGTTGATAGTTTAAATAAAATATGCCTTTATAAATTAAAAACCCAAATTTAATTAGATACATTAGTTCAATAAGAATTTAAATAACTAAAAGTAATTAAAGCCCAAAATAAAACAAAACATAAACTAGTGGCCCATAGCCTTATTACAACGAGATTTAAAATCCATTAATTAAAAATATAAAGTATTAACTTGAGACTTTTTGCTGGATCCCAGTTGGTCTTTTGCATGGCCACCTTGCGTTCCTCTCCAGCCCGGTCCGAAGCACTAGGTATCACCTGAAAGGTTAATTAATAGGGTGAGTCGCGAGACTCAATGTGCAACCCTCATGCACCACTAGATTTTGGCCTTAGGCCCATAAAAAAGATTAATAATTCCATTTATAAAAAAATAACAAATAATATGCAAGGCCCAACCCATTTGCCTAGGTTTCCATCCGCTACACGCCCCGTACCAGCCATTCACACCATTGGGGATTTCTACAATCGACCCACACCGCTACTACGCGCCAAGATGGCGGTCATGCTTGCTCATCAACATATTATGGCCGGCCTTTATAATGAATCACGGCATTAGCCGCTACAACATATAACGAGATCACGGTATAAACCGCTACACATATAACGTATAACTTCCTCCTTTCATCAACCCAACCCATGCGGTCATAAAATCAATATGCTTTTATCATATAAAGTCAAACATTCATCGACTGGTGATTTGCTTCACCCTTTTCGGGTTTCCAACATTAAACCGAGATATCGGTATTTATCACAACATATAAACTTATGAGCATACATTAATAATCGATCTAGATGGTGGGAAGCATTACACACTGATATCACGAAATCCAATATTCTTAGTCGATGTCCTTGCTATCCGGATCTATTATCCTCAATGTAAAGCCTTGCTCAAAAGCCGAAAAAACACACAAAGATTTAGCCCCTTCAACAATCGGCCAAGGTTAATAAATCCCAAATTATACGTTAAAACTAATAGATCCCTTACCTTGAAATCCCGAAAGTAACACGATTCTATAACTTAGAGATCTATGCGATTGACTCCACTAAAGTTCCCTTGATTTCGGCACAAGTAGGCACCACGAAGTAATTCGGCAATCACGGGAGATGAGATCTAGGGATTTCGGCTTTTAGGAAAATCCCGAAAAAAGTATGAACAAGAGAAGGCTGATGTGTCTTTGGCTTTTAAAATACTTGAGTGAAGAGTTTCGGTTTCTGACAGGAAAAGAGAAGAAGAAAAGAAAACAAGGAAGAGACATGAAGATTTCTGGCTAGGAAGAAAAAGAATGGAAAGAGTTTCGACTTTTGAATCTAAGTGAAGATGAGGGAATAGGCTTAGAGATTTCGACTTTCATGAGAGAATGAAGAAGAAGATGGAACTTTAGGAGTTTTCGGCTTTTACTCGAGAGAAGAAGAGAAAAGAATGAGAGAAAACCCAAATGCTGAAATTGAAGAGATATTCCCCCTATTTATAGAAATTTCGGCACTTACCTAACCTTGCAGATAAATCCTATCTTTTCTCCTTTATCTTAATCTACTAGCTCATCTAAAAGAGACTTAATTATCTCTAACTCCTCCCTCCTTTATCAAAGACATATTATCCACATATTTTAATCATTAAAATCCCTAAATTTTAGCTTTTATCTGCTTATTATCCACATAAAATAAATTCCTAAATAATAGCCTTTATCTGCTTATTATCCACATATTTTAAACATAGATACTACCTTTTAAACCCTATAATGCCCAAACAGATAATTTTAATCAAGGCCTCTACCTAAGCCTCAGCCCAATTTGGACCCCTAACACTTAAATTAACACATTAAACATATCCACCCATTAAACGCATAGGCCCAAAAATTCAGGATGTTACAACGAAGCAACGCCTATTTTTAAATCTTTCCTTTTTTTTCTCGAATAAATACAAGTGTAAAACCCCTTTTAAAGCGATGCGTATTTATCTTATTTAGGGTGTAGTGTAAAAACGACTTATATATTCAAACATAATGCATGACGTAATGGCGATAGATATACGGGTAGAATATTAGGATGATAAATAACAAATAAATAAATAAATATCATGGTAATAACAACATGAATAAAGTAGCAATATGAGCATTAATTTGACTAAATAAATAAAATAAATCAAAATAAATGAAAGGATGAAAATGAAAGACGCTTAATGAAAAGAAAATATAAATAACATCCACTTAAAATATTTTTTCTTTAAAAACAATGCAATAATCATAAATAAATAGACGAAATAAATAACTTCGAATTTAAACATTTGAAAAGTAAAACGAATAAATAAATAAATAGGTGAAGTAAATATAAATGATATTTGATTTAAATATTTAAGAGGCAATATAATAATACGTACATAGATTTAATATACATAATATTTAATTTATACTTTACGAGTAAAAATAATAAATAAATAGATAAAATAATATGAATAATATTAAATGTAAATATTTTTAACCTAAAAGAATTATAAATAAATAAATGAATTGATAAATAAAAGTCTAAACATAAAAAACAAGTAATGAATAAATAGATAGATAAATATAATATATGAATATTATTTAAATTTTAGTATTTAAAAGGAAATAGGCAATAAAAAAATAAAAAAATAATGAAATTAATCAAACCAGGATTAAATCGAAGTCAAAACAAAATTAAAAGGGAAAAATCGGAGTAAAAATAAAATATCGGGCCCAAATTGTGACACGCGAATGAGATGGGGGACCAAATGGGATAATATCCCTGTCCCCCAAAATGCATAACTTCAATATGGACCGAAATGAAACACTACGAAAATTTCAGGCTAAAATTAAAAAGAAAAAAAAAGAAATAGGACCGAATCGCCACAGGCTTTAAAAGCGGAGGGACTGCGCGCGTAAATATCCCACTCAAGGCAAAACACGCGGATCCTCAGGGTAAATGGGTCGGGTATGGGTCGGCCTCCCTAAAACGACGTCGTTTTGGCGTCTGGGGAGGCCTAATGAAAACGGCGCCGTTTTATGTTGTTATAAAAACCAATTTTTTTTTTTCAAAATCTTCATTTTCAGCCTTCTCTTTAAAAAAAAAAATACAAAAGAAAATCCTCTCAACCTCTCCCCTCTCCTCCGGGCTCCGGTCAAGGATCCGACCATCGGTCGTCGTGGCGGCCGTCGTGGCGACAGCCGGTCGTCGGCGACGGTGCCGCCATCCACGGTGGCTGAAAAAATTAAAAACCCTACCTTTTAGGCTTTTTTGACCTCCCGAGTCCAGATCCGGCCTCAAAGCGTCCGAAAAACAAACCGGTAAGCTTTTTTATTTTTTTTCTTCTTTGCTTTATATCGAAAAAAATAAAACGAAATAAAAAAGGAATAAAAAAAAGCAAGTGGAAAAAAAATCACCTCAAATTTGTTCTATTTTTTTTAATCTCTGTATTTCGTGTGTAAAAATACAACTTGTGTGTGTTGGCTTTTTATAGCCGAAAAAGAAAAGAAAAAATACATTTCGTTCCTATTTTTTTTTTGTTTTTGCTACGATTTCCTTTTTTGCCTCTGTGTTTGTTATGCTTGTTTGTCTTCTTTGCAGGTACGGGGCGAGGACGTGGAGGCACGAGGGGCAATGTACGGAGGCATGCGGCAGCTGAAGAGGAAACCCTAGGGTTTCTTAGTTTTTTTTTTTTTGTTATGGGCTTGTTAGGCTAGGGTTTGTAATTGGATTGGGTTAATTTTGGGCTTTGAATTTTGTTTGGTAATTGGGCTTGTATTTTGTAATTTTGGACTGTTAATTTATGTTTATTTTTTGGGTTTATTTTATAAACTGGGCCAGGCCAAAATTGGCCTATTACAGCTGCCCCTCTTTGCTCGTTGTCGTGTAATGGGAACGAAGCAAAGACTTTTAAAGGGCCAATTTTGCCTGGTCTTGCCGAGCCTTGACTTCTTTGGTGCTTCTATCCTTCAAATAGCCTTGCTCTAACCCACTGCAACTTCAGAGGTATAGGAATTGGTGCTTCGATCCGCTCCACTGCAACTTCAGGGAGATAAGACTTGTAGCTTGAATCTACTCCACCACAACCGCTTCACTGCAACCTCAGGGGGATAAGGTTTATAACTCGTGGCTTCAATCTACTCCACTGCAACTTCAGGAAGATAAGATCCGCCATAATTTGTAGCTTCAATCTGTTCCACTGCATTTTCAGGGAAATAAGATTCGTTGTCTTTAGTCTGCTCTGCTGCAACTTCAGGGAGATAAGGCTGGTGGCTTCAATCTGTCCACTGCAACTTCAGGAAGATAAGATCTGCCATAATTTGTAGCTTCAATCTGTTCCACTTCTGATCTTGAGGAAATAAGATTCATTGTCTTCGATCTGCTCATTGCAACTTTAGGGAGATAAGGCTGGTGGCTTCAATCTGCTCCACTGCAACTTCAGGAAGATAAGATTCGCCATAATTTGTAGCTTTAATCTGTTCCACTGCAACGCTAGGGAAACAAGATTCACTGTCTTCTGTTTGCTCCACTGCAACTTCAGGGAGATAAGGCTGGTGGCTTCAATATGCTCCACTACAACTTCAGGAAGATAAGATCCGCCATCTTCGATCTACTCCACTGCAACTTCAAGGAGATAATATCTACAACTTCAATCTGCTCCACTGCTACTTCAGGGAGATGAGATTTATGGATTCACTGATCTTGCTACACCGTCCTCTGGGGGACATGACGTGTAGAATCGATTTCATGGGCCTATGCTTATGCCAAATGATTAGGACGTCATGATCAGGATGAATCAAATGCTCCTAATTGGATATGTATGAATGATATTTGCATGAATGCAGAATATCATTTTGTGAGAAGGATCCCTTTCTAATGCTTAGGTTGTCATTGCTCGCTGTTCATTAAGGTTGTATCACTGACGCACTATCCTGTCTTCTTGTTCAACTGATATCCTTGACAGAAAATCCGAAGAAATAGTCACAATTTAGACTCTTCTTTCTCAAATATTTCTAACCCTTAGGTTTGGTGAGTTCTAAATAATAGTCCTGTTTCAAGTTCTTGTACTATTTAGAAGCTCCTAGAGTAATATGCAGAACTCCTTTTGTGAAAGTATTATTAGTCCATTAATCATTATTTCAATGCAAAATGCTTGAAAAGGATCATAATGATGGACAAAACTGAAATTCATCAGGAACAAAATCTGAAAAGAATTGGTTAATTAAAGAAAGCAAACATTGCTGGAATACAAAATAGGTGAGGGAAAAAAAAGGTGCCCCAGATATCGCAGCCTGAGCTTCTCTGTACGAACTTCTTGAGGACCATTTTGAGCTCAACATGTGTTTAGGAGATCTAGAGTACTTTGTCGATGCCCCAAGATGTAGCATACCTCCTCTTTGTTAATTCAGGTGTAGCAAGACTACCACATGCCCCACCTTCGATCAAAATTTGAATTGCCCTTTCACGGGTTTTCAATTCAAAACCCCTTTGGTCTCAAAGCTCCCTTTGCGGGTTTTCGCCTTGGCCTCTCCTTTTTCTATTCTTTTTTTTTTTGTTTTTAAGTGAAGTACTTCTTGACTGAATCTGAATTTATGGGATTAGGCAGTTTCCTGCCATCCATCTCGGTTAAAAATCAATGCTTTTTCAGAGAAGGCCTTCTTTACCATATAAGGTCCTTCCTAATTCAAAATCCACTTTCCTCTGAAGTCTTTTGGTACATGAATGATCATTTTCAAAACTAAGTCATTCTCATGGAATTCTCTGGGACAAACATTTTTGTTGTAAGCTCGCATCATTCGTTTTTTGGCATATTTGACCATGACGGATAACTTTCAACCTTTTCTCTTTGATCAAATTTAGCTGATCATACCGAGATTGGATCCATTCTGCTTCATCCAACTTCATCTCTGACAAGACTCGAAGGGAAGGAATCTCAACTTCGATGAGAAAGGCGTTGCCCCGGTGGAGGTCCTAACAGAAGTTTGATGAGATGGTAATTTCTCAGGCTAATCTTTACGAGTATCAATCATTTTCCTCACGATCTCTCTTTTTTTTAAGGAAGCCTCCACTGCACCGTTCATTTTGGGGCGATGTGATGTTAATCTTGAACAGACTGTAAACTACTGATATCGTGCTGTTGTTCAAATTTAATGAATTGCCAGATATAATCCTTTTTTGGCATTCCATACCGACATATGATTTCTTCTTCCTTTTTTTTTCAAGAACTTGCTGACTGTCAACTTTGTGACATCGGCATATGAAGCAACTTTCATCCACTTAGTGAAGTAATTGATGACCACAAAGATGAATCGATGCCTGCTAGAAGCTTTTGACAAGATCGGCCCAATAACATCCATGCCCCACATAGAGAAAGTCTATGGAGAAGTCATAACATGAAGAGATGGAGGAGGTACATGAATCTTGTCTCCATAAATTCGATATTTCTTGGTATAACTGATGCAATCCCCTTTCATGGTGGTCTAGTAGTACCCGAACCTCATGATTTGCCTGGCCATTGTAAAACCATGTGCTCCTCAAACACCCTTATGGACCTCTTCTAAGATTTTCTTGGCCTTAACAGTATCCACACGTCTTAGTAGCCCAGGCATATCTTGATACGATCATGCGAAAACATCTTTAAATTCTTGGAATAGCACAATGACATCTCGCTTTGTCTCTATGGTGATACAGGCTCCGATCTTCACCTCTTTCTCTTCTCCTAGGCTCACAATGTCCACTGACTCTTTGTAAGGTAGGACTTGTTCTACCATCCTTAATAAATCCAAAGATAAGTTACAGTCTCTGCCATCTTCAAAGTCTTGAGATCCCTCTAGACACATGTCTCGCTCAAAAAGAGATTCTGGGTCAGTAGCAATGTCGCTCATGTCGTTGATATCTAGAGACCTGTTGGGGGCACGAAGGAATATCCAAAGAATAAATTAATCTAAGAACAATTATTTATGTGGTATGAATATGAATAAAATGAAGGAATAAAAGAATATTTGCTCAAAGTGAGACACAAAAATGCATTTTTTTATTGAAATAAAGATGTTGGACATGAGTCTATTCCACAAAAGGATTTTTATTGCTTCTAGGCTTAAAGTAACAAGCGTGTTTTAAATATTACTCTAAATTAGCTTTAAAAAATACAGGGATCTCTTCCACAGTCCCATTGTTCAAAACTCTTCTAGGCTCATAAGGGTGGATGCCCGATAAGTTTTCTCTTCCGATTCCTTCTTCAGATATAGCATTGATGCTCTCATTTCTGAACATTCCATCCGGGCCTTCAGTATATTCATAGAATTCTAGTTCCTTATTATCCATCAGGCCTTGCACCAAGGCTCTGAATTCTTTGCACTTTTGAATCACGTGACTCTCTTCATCATGGAACTCACAGTAGTTCCTTACTTCTCCAGGTTTCTCCCCTAAATCCTGTGTGATTAATCCTCCTTCTACCATTTTCTTCCAAACCTCCCTTAGCGGGGTTTTCACTTCTGCTACATCTGTCTTGATTCTCTTCCTTACACTCTCGATTATCGCATTTACCCCTTTGCCAGAATGGTTGGGTAACGAATTTTCTACACTAGATGGATCATCGAATTTCACAATACCCATTTTGATGAGTCTTTCGATTATCTTTTTAAAAACGGTGCAGTTCTCGATCGAGTGTCCTGTGATTCCCGCGTGGTACTCGTATTGGGCGTTCGCGTCGTACCATTTAGGGTATGGGGGTTGCATAGGTTTTAGGTAGAAAGGGGATACTATATGTGCATCAAACAAGCTTTGGTATAACTCCCCATACGTGATTGGGATGGGCGTGAACCGGAGTTTTTCTAAGTTTGGTCTTGGATTGGTTTCTTGCCGTGGGGGGATCTGATGGCTAGTAGTTGTCGCCCTTGGCTGGCTTACGGTAATCAGCTTTGAATAGCCATTGTTATACATACGCTCATTATTCACTTCATTTTCCCTCTTCCTCGGGGCCTTTAAAGTATTGATTTGGGAGCTCCTCTCTCGCCTTTTTTGTTTCTGCTAGATCATCCAGATCAAGGACAACAGGATTGATTGGGTTATCCCCTGGACTAGAACCTGAACCTGTCGGGAAGTTCACCGGTGTCGAGGTACCGGTCTGGTATTGTGGTCTAATGTTAACGGACACCCTTTGTGGATACACATCTGGTTGTGCTTGGGTGTTTGTTGGGGTAAAGCCTGAATGATAAGCGGAGTCCTCATTATCGTCTCCGGAATCAACCATAGGGCTTTTTCATTTTTCTAACACTCCAGCTAGCATCTGGGTTAACTGGCTCATCATGTTTCTTTGAAATTCTAGCATCTGATTCCTCACATCTTGTTGAATTTTGGCCAATTACTCTTGCATCTATATTTGCATTTGCTCTAATCTCTTCAACCTTTGGTCCATTGCTTCAGTTTTTCCTCGTGCACTGAAACGATATTCCAGGATAAGGGTTTTTCGTGAGTTTTATTGTATATGATGCAATGCAATGCTAATGCATGAAATGAATGCAAAAAAGAGGCGTTGATTCTGATTCAATTCTATTAGAACAACTTTTCTAGAAAAAAAATTTCTTTACATAAAGCAGATTACATGCACGGCCTTGCCCTAATACTCAAAGCGAATACATCGATCCTTTTCTTTATATCCGGATGTTAAGATCAAATCTCACGAGTTTTCCAATGGATGCCTCTACTAGTTCCTTTTTGCTTGATCCGGGCTGCGACCCATTGCTCACTCATCCCCGTGATGTTTTTTAGCTTCTTTAAGGAAATCAAGACGTTAACGACTCTCAAATAATCTTTGTCGGCTTGGATTTTCGGGCAACGAAGCAAAGTCGTGTACTCCTCCGTCAGACCATCACCCTTCTCTCGTTGTGTTTACTCGGACCATATTCGGATAGTCGCATTATCCTCCACTTTATCAAGAAATCCATTTTCCATGACAAGCTCTCTATTTAGCTTTTGAACGTGAATCAACACCTCTTTTATATGATGAAAATGCAATGCAATCATAACCAGAACAAAAGAAAATACGTTAGTACAAAAACATAAATAACAAATAGAGCACCTAATTGGATGACCTCTAGGGGTTTGGTGTGGTTCTACCTAGGGTGGGCTCTTAAGGCTCGTTATATGCGGTTCAGTTCTAAAGCAAAGGTATCTGAACCGGCAGATTCCTCGATCCTCACCCATTATAGGCTCATATAGACCGAGTTCAGTTCAGGGGAATACATTTCCCTATGGCTGGACGGAGATGAAAATCTCACGAAGACATAGGTACGGATGTATCCCAAAAGCGATCCACTATCCTGCACGGAGGTGAAGCCTCACGAAGGAATAGTTTCTCACTCCCACTTAAGACGGTATAATCTAGAGGTCATGTAATGCAATGTGCAGAAACATATCAAAAATTCAAACCAGTAAAGCGAACCAAAATGATGGAAGTCATAACAAAGACGGATGAAAGGTAACAAAAGGATCGTACATTTAAACCGAGTTTTCAATTTTCGAAAAAAAGACAAAAAGTAATCAACTTGTGGCTTGACTCTCTTATTTGGGTCCCTAGCGGAGTTGCCAAGCTGTCGAAACCATTTTTTTCTTGAAAAACAGGGTCGACTTTTATTTTAAAAATAAAAACGAAAAAATGGAGTTGCCACCAATCCTTTTTTTATGAGGTGTGATCGGATCACCTCGTAGTTTGATCGTTTTAATAAAATATTTTGATTTATTAAAACAACGGTTTTGGTCTACGAAACTCAAAAAAATGGGTTCGGGAGTCGGTTACGAATGAGGAAGGATTAGCACCCTCGTGACGCCCAAAATTGGTACCTGGTTGATTAATTAGTGTCTTAGTGTCAAAAATCGAAAAAATTGAAGAGATTTTAAAAATGTGATCATTTGTTAAAACATTGCTTAATAGAAAATTTTTCCGAGAAGAGGGCATATTTCTCGTTAATAGAGCATAAAGAATTACGTCCCGTAAGTTGGGACACAACATCTTTAAACCCGAAACGAGAATAAATACCGAAAAATTTGTTTATTTTGAACGACATTCGATTATCTCGGTTTTAGAAATAAATCGTATTCCATAAGTTAGAGTACGATTTTTCCTAATTCCAGAGAACGTTTAAAAATTTATGCTTTAAAAACGTTCGTTTATTCGGATTTATCAAGAAAATCGAAACCCTGTAAGTTAGGGAACGATTTTTTTTTGAATCTCCAAATACGAAGCAACGCTTATTTTTAAATCTTTCCTCTCTTTTTTCTCGAATAAATACAAGTGTAAAACCCCTTTTAAAGCGATGTGTATTTATCTTATTTAGGGTGTAGTGTAAAAACGACTTATATATTCAAACATAATGCATGACGTAATGGCGATAGATATACGGGTAGAATATTAGGATGATAAATAACAAATAAATAAATAAATATCATGGTAATAACAACATGAATAAAGTAGCAATATGAGCATTAATTTGACTAAATAAATAAAATAAATCAAAATAAATGAAAGGATGAAAATGAAAGACGCTTAATGAAAAGAAAATATAAATAACATCCACTTAAAATATTTTTTCTTTAAAAACAATGCAATAATCATAAATAAATAGACGAAATAAATAACTTCGAATTTAAACATTTGAAAAGTAAAACGAATAAATAAATAAATAGGTGAAGTAAATATAAATGATATTTGATTTAAATATTTAAGAGGCAATATAATAATACGTACATAGACGAATATACATAATATTTAATTTATACTTTACGAGTAAAAATAATAAATAAATAGATAAAATAATATGAATAATATTAAATGTAAATATTTTTAACGTAAAAGAATTATAAATAAATAAATGAATTGATAAATAAAAGTCTAAACATAAAAAACAAGTAATGAATAAATAGATAGATAAATATAATATATGAATATTATTTAAATTTTAGTATTTAAAAGGAAACAGGCAATAAAAAAATAAATAAATAATGAAATTAATCAAACTAGGATTAAATCGAAGTCAAAACAAAATTAAAAGGGAAAAATCAGAGTAAAAATAAAATATCGGGCCCAAATTGTGAGACGCGAATGAGATAGGGGACCAAATGGGATAATATCCCTGTCCCCCAAAACGCATAACTTCAATATGGACCGAAATGAAACACTACGAAAATTTCAGGCTAAAATTTTTTTAAAAAAAAAGAAGAAATAGGACCTAATCGCCACAGGCCTTAAAAGCGGAGGGACTGTGCGCGTAAATATCCCACTCAAGGCAAAACACGCGGATCCTTAGGGTAAACGAGTCGGATATGGGTCGGCCTCCCCAAAACGACGCCGTTTTGGCGTCTGGGGAGGCCTAATGAAAACGGCGACGTTTTATGTTGTTATAAAAACCAATTTTTTTTTTTCAAAATCTTCATTTTCAGCCTGCTCCTTCAAAAAAAAAAAAAAAAAAAAAAAAATCCTCTCAACCTCTCCCTTCTCCTCCGGGCTCCGGTCAAGGATCCGGCCATCGGCCGTCGTGGCGGCCGCCGGTCGCCGACGACGGCGCCGTCGTCCACGGTGGCCAGAGAATTAAAAAAACCCCCTTTTAGGCTTTTTTGACCTCCCGAGTCCAGATCCGGCCTCAAAGCGTCCGAAAAACAAATCGGTAAGCTCTTTTTCTTTTTTTCTTCTTTGCTTTATATCGAAAAAAAATAAAACGAAATAAAAAAGGAATAAAAAACGCAAGTGGAAAAAAAAATCACCTCGAATTTGTTCTGTTTTTTTTTAATCTCTGTATTTCGTGTGTAAAAATACAACTTGTGTGTGTTGGCTTTTTATAGCCGAAAAAGAAAAGAAAAAATACATTTCGTTCCCAATTTTTTTTGTTTTTGCTACGATTTCCTTTTTTTGCCTCTCTGTCTGTTGTGCTTGTTTGTCTTCTTTGCATGTACGGGGCGAGGACGTGGAGGCACGAGGGGCAGTGTACGGAGGCGTGTGGCGGCTGAAGAGGAAACCCTAGGGTTTCTTAGTGTTTGTTTTGTTTTTTTTTTTGTTATGGGCTTGTTAGGCTAGGGTTTGTAATTGGATTGGGTTAATTTTGGGCTTTGAATTTTGTTTGGTAATTGGGCTTATATTTTATAATTTTGGACTGTTAATTTATGTTTATTTTTTGGGTTTATTTTATAAACTGAGCCAGGCCAAAATTGGCCTATTACAATTATATTATTTAAATCTTAAAAGTTTTTTAAAGTTATGCTCAAAAAATTTATTATAAAAAATAACTTACATGTTATAAAAGTGTTATAATATATTTATTTATAAAAATTTATAGCAAAGTATGAACATAACTCATTTATATGTCCATGCTATATATTATAAAAAGTAATCTACTTTTTCATAAAAAAATTGTTATAGTTTTTTTTTATTATAACTTATTTATAAAAATAATTTTTTAAAGTTATGGAAAAATTATATAAATTATAAGAAGTGTTATGAAATTTCTCGACAATTTATAAAACCTTTTTTTTTATAAAGATTATATAGTATATAGTATAAATTTTATATTATTGTTGACTTAATTTACATATTATAAAAAGAGATTTAACCTAACATAAGTCTTTCATTAAATAAAGCTTATATAAGTTTTTATAATTAAATATACAGATCATTAGGATTGTAAACTCAAATATTATAAGGTTGATGCTAATGATGTAAATAATAAAAAGTTTTCTTACACCATATCATAAAGTATGTTACCATTTGAGGGAATGGTGTCAGACGCAAGCACAATAGACAACTCACGAACTCTTTAATTTGAGACATTTAGGGCTTCAAAATGTGATTGAGAAGACATTAATTGTTCTGAAAAAAACATTTCTCATATTAATAACATTATCTGGATCATACTAGCATGTTGCATATTTCATAACTTCAATTAGAAAGAGAATTGAGACCATCCATACTTTGTAGAGTATAGAACAATGAAATTTATACTAAAATAAAAGGAAAGAGCGCGAGGCAAAAAAATGAATACTTAGTTGAGTTGCAGGACATCTAAGAGAATTCTATCAGCTTTAATTTTGCATTCAAAAGAAGAAAATGAAGATAAGCAGGATTAGAAATTTATGTTATTTCAAATCATAACAAAAAAAAAAATCACATTTTTTTCTCGTAATCTGAACAGATGTTTGAACCTAATAAATTTCCATGTAAATTAAGCAAATTCCTTATTATTTCAATTAAAAATCAAATAGAAAGAAAAACAGAGGATAAGAAGATAAGGAACTAAGGTATTAATTGCTATCTTCAGTTCGTTTCCGACAAACAACCTGTAAATGTAGATAACTTTCTTCTTATTTATCTTTTTGTATTAAGTAATAAAGAATATAATGTAGTGCTACATAATAAGTTATTATGATGGTGGTAGAAAGGTTCAACACATTCAAGAGCATACTTGTTTTACGATGATGGTGGTGGTTGATGGAGGCAGTCTATGTTGAGGGAAGAGGTAGTGGTGGCCGATTGGTGTTTGTGGTGGTCGGTCGATGTTGGTGGAGTGGAGAAGGCAAATACATTTTCTTTGTTAGTTGATTTAAGTGGAGAAAGTGGAGGAAAGGAGGAGAGCAACAAAGGTCTATGAGGAATTAGAGCAACATGGTATCTGAACCAGATCAAAAAAGGCTTACTCGAGGCTCAGCCCATTTAGAAAATGGGCCTCATTTTTTTTGCCCAAACCCTTCCACTTTTCGGACAGGCATTTGGGCCGGGACGAATAACCCAACCCATGATCAGGTCTAGTTGGAGCTGATGATGATGAACTCGATGCATGTATTCCTGATTGTGGCCTCATATAGAGTCGTGTTGGCCTTCTACGACGAATTTTTTCTACTCCTTTCCTCCGCCAGTAATAGATACGACTCACCATGAAGTCTAAACCATGTCATGTAATCCAAAGACGTCGCCAAATCCGATTTGACAATTGGTTTGTGCATAAGTATGAAATCATACCTATGCTCCCACAAGTAGATATACTTGGCATGAAATTTAGACCAATCTTCATCGATTCTCCCCCATAAGTTAATCTTGTGAAGTTCATCGAGGTTCTGAGGTGAGAGCGGGATATCTTGCACAAACTCAAACTGGCACATCATTCGATCAAATTCATGCATCTCAACTATTGTAAAAACTATCAATGGCACTTTGACATGCCAAATTGCGATATGTAAAAAATTCAGCTTGGATGTATTCTTCAATTCTCGGATCAAAGTATGACATCCATTCCAACTGTAGTACAAAATTATAAATTTCATTACGTACCTAATATTAAATTTCAAATCCTTACCTAATTACTGTGTAATTGAAATTTTAAAAACTAACCTTGGCTTTTGACCGTTGATTTAACAATAACCGAATATCTTGAAGCTCGTTCGATATACCCACATGACTTGTGTCATGTATGTTATTCCAAAAATATAATAATGAAAAAAATAATATGATAACTATATTATTAAATGAATCTTATCATATTACAAGTGAGAATTGATAAGGGAAGTTTACTTGAGGATTTAAAAATGGTAAGCAGTACCATGCCCATGACTGAAAAAGGAGTATACAACTACCGATTTTAAAGATCTATGCTTCAGTTCCCGGACACATCTTTCGGTACAATGTAGCCAGGACAGTTGATCCACAACTGAGTCTTCCAGCTTCTCTTAAGTTGATTAGTTGTAGGGGTCACCTTAAATGTACTAGATTTTGAGATTTATCTGGTATTAGATGACCTCTGGTCAACCTTAGTATGAATGCTCAAGAGAATTATTGTCTTTCAACCGCACTAGAAGAGTTGTCGAGATGTGAGAAATTATCTCTAACCATTTCATATCTATCCGGTTACCACTAAACTTGTCCGACACCTTGCCTAATAGTTGGTGGGAAATTGGGCTCCAATCACCAAGACGCACTACCCACGCAACGATTGACCCATCAACTGGTAGACCGAATTGTAATGTCACATCCTCGAGTGTAATCGTACACTCATCACATGGAAGATGGAATGCATGTATTTCAAGTCTACATCTTTCCAGCAAAGCATTGATAAGTACAAACTCCAATTTAGTCCTGCCGAGCATACGAGATATGTGTAAGAATCCCGCCTCTTCCTAGTATTGTTTAATAACATGTGATGTTCTTGCACTTAAATTGTGCATATATGTTTAGATAATCCGATCTTCATCCTGATTGTATAAACATAAAAAAAAAATAACATTAACAACTTAATAATGATATTAATTAAAATAAAAATATAATAATATTTTCTTACAATTTGTAATTGGATGCCGTAAATGTGTTTGTGATACAAACGAATTAGAGGCGTTGACATTTTTAAAATCTTTAAGATGATGTAAATCGAATAAAATCCAAAAAATTACAAACGGTTAGGATAGAAAATTGAGAGATTAGGATAAAAAATTAATAATAAAAGAGATGAGAGAATAGATGAATAAGATTGAATAAAAAATGATAAATGTAAAGGGTATATAGGAAAAAAAATTAGCGGATTGGGAATTTTTTTCCAGATTATAACAATTAATTCCAATAATTAGAAAGTTAACGTCTTTAATTTTTTAACCGTTGACAAAAAACACGCCCTACTAAAGGGTAAATGACCAGAATATACCAAATTTAAAAAAAAATTACGGAAAAGGGCCGAAAAAATAATTATTTACCGGAAAGGGCCATTTCCCCCGAAAACGCGTCCATGTCAGCGCGTTTTCAGGGGATGAATCAGAAAAGCGCGTCCACGAGGGAGCGTTTTGTGCCACATCAGCGAAAAACGTGTCCTTGAGGCGCGCTTTGCTGATGTGGCAAAAGCGCTCCTCGTGGGCGCGCTTTTGCCCCTATGACGGTCAAATTTATTTTTGACCGTTGGGTCTCCAACGGTAAAAAAACCTATAAAACCCCCAACCCTTTTATTTTTTCACACATTAGTCCTTACTCATTTTTCTCTCAACTTTCTCTCAAATTCCTCTCAAATTTCTCTCAAATTCCTTTAAACTTCCTCTCAAATTTCACAATAGTCCTTTAATATTTACAAAAAGCCTTTTTAAAATTTTTTGAAATATTTTTTTGATAAATTTAAAAGATTCGATCGTATTAGCAATGGCGGGAGAATTAATTCGTCTCGACGATAAACACATCTCCGTCGATCAAATGCAAATGGTAAGTTTTAATTTTAATTTTTCAATACTATTTAAAATTTTTAAGGTTTATGCAATTTTAATTAAATTTTATTTTATAATTTTTTAAACAGTCTGTAGATTGGGTGTTGCAATGCTATATTCGCAATATGTCTGGTCCGCCATAGCCGTTTATCGAGAATTACCTGCGGGAAGCGGGTTTTTGGCACGTGGCCACGATAAAGTGAGGTGCAAGTTGGACCCGAAGTTAATCGATCGCGTTGATAGAGAGGTGGAGACCCGAGATGCACACTTTCCATCTTCCATACGGAGAGTGTACTATCACTCTGGAAGACGTGCATTTGCAATTAGGATTGCCGGTGGATGGGTACGTAGTCACCGGGTCCGCAACTTCTGGCGATTGGGTCGCCGTATGCTACGAGCTTTTGGATGCTATTCCGGATAACATTTACGGTGGTCGGATCGAGATAGGCTGGTTACGAGACACATTCCCGGAGTCGAATAATGATTCGACCAGAAATAGAAAGAATACGGTATGCTCGGGCATACATTCTTGAGATGATTGGAGGCTATCGATCTGGGACTGTCGAAAACCTCATTACACACGAGATGGCTGCTTTGAAACTCGTTGATTTTAGAAGCGTAGGTGAATTGAGTTGGGGGTTTGCCGTGCTAGCAAAATTGTATCGGGAGATGTGCGGGGCGACGCGATCGAATAAAGCGAAAATCGGAGGTTGCCTATCACTATTGCAATCATGGGCACAGTTTCGATTTCCATTTTTACATCCTCGAGTCGACTACCCATATACATTCCCACTCATAACGATGTAAATTTAATATTAGATTTTACAATTATTACGTAGATTTAAAATATAATTGTATGCTAAAAATTTATTTAATTAGGTGGAACCATTCAGCTAGTTATGTTGGAATACCTATATCGCTTGAAGATATACGGCTTCTACTAGAGCAACGGTTGGAAGCACAAGTAAGTATTAAATTTTAATTAAATTTCGTAATAAAATAGTCGTTTCATATTTCGTATTTAGTATTTAGTATTTAGTATTTAGTATATAACTAATATTTTTATCATGTTAATATAGTTTGAATGGACACCATACGAGGATCCGTCAATTCGGGCAGTAATTCCGGAGGAGTTCTTGATAAATCGGAACATTTGGCATGTGAAGGTCCCATTGATCAACTATACCACCGTGGAGATGCACCAATCAGATCGGGTTCTGCGTCAATTTGGATTCCGACAACCGATTCTCGTGGCACCTGAGGTGCTCGATGATGAGCACAAAGTCAACTTACGGCAGTTGCATACGGATTGGCCAAGATATTGGTCAGCGTATATCGAATTGTAGGAGAACCGGTATGATTATATACCTACTCGGGAACCGATCATCGTTCCTAAGTTAGCGTGCGTGCCGGAATACATGCCATGGTTTCAGATCCATGGCAAGCCATATTTATTGTCGGAAGAGGAGAGGCGACGACAACTTCGTGAACTAAGGGAACGACGGGGCCCTTTAAATCCAAGGAGAATGGGTGATGAGACGGGACCATCAACAGCGCCGAAACAGTCACCGGGCCCATCAACAGCGCCCACACAGTCACCGGGCCCAACACTTCAGCCGATGACACCGACATCACAGCCTTTTCAGATTATGCCAGGTGCGTACCCTAGCCCTTATATGTATCCTAACCCTTATATGTTTCCTTTTCCCAGTCCCACGACAGGTTGGAATGCATGGCCCGGTTCGAGTCCGTTCCCGACTACTCTGATCGGCGGCCGATCTTGAGGCGGCCGTCGCATGAGGGATCGCACGAGGCGCCGTCGAGGAGCTCTTCTTTTACCGTCTCCTTCGCCTTATGGGATTCAGACACCTCCGCCATGGTTTATGCAAACACCTCCCCAGTCATTATTTTATCAAGGTGGGTCATCCTCCCAACACCCACAACCAGACCCCCTGCCGGAGGAACCAGAATCCCCGCCTGAGGTTCCACAACCTCCGTCGGAAGCTAGAAGAAGGAGGAATCCAGCGCGTAACCGTCGACCACCCTCATGTGGCACTGATTCTGACCGGCACCAACATTGATTCCGACCGCCATTTTTTTTATTTTTTTTGTAATTTAATTTTTATATCTTTAATAAAATAAAAGTTGTTTTTTTTTTTTTATTGTAATTTAATTTTTATATCTTTGCTAAAATAAAAGTTGTTTATTTTTTTATTGTAATTTAATTTTTATAACTTTAATAAAATAAAAGTTGTTTTTTATTTTTTTTTGTAATTTAATTTTTATATCTTTAATGAAATAAAAGTTGTTTATTTTTTTATTGTAATTTATTTTTTATATCTTTAATAAAATAAAAGTTATTTTTTTTTGTAATTTAATTTTTATATCTTTAATGAAATAAAATTTGTTTATTTTTATTGTAATTTAATTTTTATATCTTTGCTAAAATAAAAGTTGTTTATTTTTTTATTGTAATTTAATTTTTATATCTTTGCTAAAATAAAAGTTGTTTATTTTTATTATAATTTAATTTTTATATCTTTAATAAAATAAAAGTTGTTTATTTTTTTATTGTAATTTAATTTTTATATCTTTGCTAAAATAAAATAAAAGTTGTTTATTTTATTTTTGTAATTTAATTTTTATATCTTTAATAAAATAGAAGTTGTTTATTTTTATTGTAATTTAATTTTTATATCTTTGCTAAAATAAAATAAAAGTTGTTTTTTATTTTTTTATAATTTATTTTTTATATCTTTAATAAAATAAAAGTTGTTTTTTATTTTTTTTGTAATTGATTTTTTTATCTTTAATAAAATAAAAGTTGTTTTTTTATTTTATTTTATTTTTATTTCTAATAATATGAAAGTTGTTTTTAAATATCCTAATTGTAATTTAATTTTTATATATTTAATGAAATAAAAAACACATACTTTACTTCTATAATGTCTTTAAATACATCTAAACAAAAATGATACAGACGAAAATGAGACATAACTTTTCATTCTTCCAAGAGACAAAAATGATAAGGAGACTATCAACTATTCCGATTTGGACACGAGCGAGATGTATGGCCTGGGTTCCTACACCATCCGCATAACTTCCGTTGGTTGGTCGTTTCTCGGATATCCATATTGTTGCGTATTCTAGTTGAGCAAGGTCGACCTTTTAGTTTGCGCCGCAGTTCTCTATCCGGTAACAGCTTATACGGAACAAGCGATATAGACGGCCACTTACGTTCATCTGGGACTAGTGGAAATACGTGTCTCCACACGTTGTACATGTTTTCTATTTTATACACTTCGTCGACATAGCTCATGGGATCCAGACGGAGATTCTGACAAGCCGCAAGTACATGAGCGCATGGGTAACGAAGTGCATCAAATATCCCACAGTCGTAGGTCCTATTTCTCGAGTGTACACGATATTGCCCGCCAACAATACCTTGGTTCGGTCTGTCAAACTCCGTCACACGAAACCATAGGTTGTCGCGATCGTGACACACTGTGTGCATGGTGTTGGCCCGTGCCTTTCCATTGTTAATTTCTCGCAATACCTTCGCGCACCATACATGGCCTCATTGCATTTGGCCTTTATAACTCGCTGCTCGTTTCGGAAATAGTGCCGCTAAACGAAAATATGTCTCTCACACAACGATGTTATCGGCAAATGACGCGTTCCTTTTAGAACAGAATTTATGCATTCGACCAGGTTTGAGGTCATATGACCATATCGTAGGCCGCCGTTGTATGCTTGTGTCCATTGTTCGAAAGGAATATTGCATAGGTAGTTTGCGCCTTCTTCGTTAACTGAGCGCAAACTCGCCAACATCTCGTGAAAACGGTCCTTATTGATCTCGTACCCTGCCAATATAAGTTGATAGCAAATATTATATACCACTCTTCAATTAAGAATAAATTGAATATTACAAACGAAATTATATTAATGGATATTACATACCCATATTGGTCACTTGCCGTCGTTGACTTGTAGATCGATGTTGCCCGTGGTAGTTGGACGCAACATGCCTTAGGCAATATCGATGGTGTGTGCGATGCCATAGGCTTCCCTGTCACTCTATTGCGGCTGGTATTCCAGGGCCCCGATCCGATATAACACATATATCAGTTTGGGGGCAGACATGCCTCCTTAACCTAGATAGAAAGAAATCCCAGTCATCAACTGACTCCCCCGGTGTTATTGCAAACGCAATTGGAAGGATTCTCTCACTGCCGTCCTGTGCCACAACTAGCAATAGCCGATGCATATATCTACCATACATAAAGGTACCGTCAATTTGTACCAATGGCTTGCAGTATATAAATGCGTCTCGGCATTGCTTAAATATCCAGAACAGACGCTTGAACACTTGGCATCCATGGAGCAATTGATCGTTGTAGTACGCCGGTTCCGTTTCAAGGTCTGTTATGCTGCCTAGGACATATCTCTCCAGCACCTGACACCACTGCCACACTTCATTATATGAAGCGTCCCACCGACCATGCAACTTTTCCAATGCCTTCTGCTTGGCTATCCAAGTCTTCCGGTAAGAGGGCGTATACCCCAACTGGCTACAAATATTGCCAATTAAGGCCGGCACTATAGTCTTGGGATCTGCCTTCACCGTCGATATTATTAAGTCAGCCAACATCTCTGAATCCATCTTCGGATGATCTTGTGAAACACCTGTCAATGAAGTACGTTAAATAATGCAACATTACGTAATATTAGTATTATTCAAAAACCTTGAACACCTAGTGATACTGTACCGGCAAGACATGTATGTGGACCATTGTACTTTTTGATCTCCCACAAGCCTGTACTTTTCCTCAACGAGGCCATGATTTTCCATGAACATGTACCATCTTGCACTGCACACTTGGCCTCGTACTTATCGAGTTTGGATTTAACCATGTTGTAGTTAACCCCGTTCTTGATGCTATATTGTTTCAATGCACCAAGAAAACTATCCTTGTTGGAAAACTCTTTACCAACTTCTAATTCGCCCGAATCCAACGACGAACTTGTACGGTCACGCCTTCTGTGTGGTAGTTCAGGAAACTCCAATGCATCATCTTGAGATAGATCGACATTATGTATGTGGGCTGAAGGCGAGTACACCCTGAATCGCGGATCTTCTTCTTCTTCTTCTGAACTGCCTTCAACATCGGTTGGAACAGGCTTCGGTTCATAAAATAATGCAACTTCTGCACCATCGGGGCCGGGCTCTCGAGGTGGATCCATATCGAACTCATCATCTGACCCACCATCATCTGCAACGAACGAGGGCCCATCGCCGGTGGATGTCGTGGGGAGTACATTATCCCTTCTTAAACAACTTTCGTAACGTTTCCAAACATATGTGGATTGCCAACCACTAGAAGTTGATGACGTTCCCCAATACGTATTTCTAGCATCGAACGTCGAAGGAAGGATATGCATGTCCCATCCACCAACCGAGTGTCGTGCAGGGGTTGTGTTTTTCATACTACCACCAAACACGGGCACTTCCGTATTTTGCCTCCCACTAACAGAGTGTCGGCTTGGGGTCGTGTATTCCCCTCGAACATCAGTAGATGTTGAAGTCGAAGGAAGATCACTTGGCGATGAAAATTGAACATATACCTCAAGATAGGGTGATCCACTTGCAAGATGAGTCTCCACCATTGCCTCCAAGCTCCGAGGACCTTTGATGTCGAATGAGTCATATCTCACGGGATCAACTGAAGCGCAAAATCTATACTTAATAGACTGAACTTTCATTGGCGTTGTTCCGAAGATTTTACGCCTAATTCTTTTGCGAAGTTCTGTCAAATCTATGTTTCGATTAGAACTCAGTCGCGCTGTGTTCTCCGATAAAAAAAAAACACCATTTTTGGTGTAACAAACCTCACCATCGTAGTAAATAACATCATTAATACATTCACTCATCTTCAGTTTCTATTTTACTTTTTCTTCAATTTCTGTTATGCAACCTGAGAATGAAATTTGGCTGATTTAGTCTAAGGATTGCCAGACTACTGTAGCAAAAGAGCGTCCACGTAGGAGCTTTTTTCAGTACTCTTGCTGACAGTGCATCCTGCTTGAAGCGTTTTGGTCACTATTTGTTCAGAAACGTCTTCTCAAAATTATATTGCCGAGAGACTCATCAGAGCAAAAGAAGCGTCCCACGTGTGAGCTTTTTCAAGACTTTCTTGACGGTGCATCCTACTTGAAGCATTTTGGCCACTATTTGTTCGAAACGTCTTCTCAAAATTATTTTGCCGAGAGACTCATCAGTAGCAAAAGAGCGTCCACGTGGGAGCTTTTTTCAAGACTCTTGCGACGGTGCATCCTGCTTGAAGCGTTTTGGCCATTATTTGTTCAAAAACGTCTTCTCAAAATTATTTTGCCAGAGACTCATCAGCAAAAGAGCGTCCCACGCGGAGAGCTTTTTCAAGATTTCTTCGACATCGCATCCTGCTTGAAGCGTTTTGATCACTATTTGTTCGTAAACGTCTTCTCAAAATTATATTGCCGATACTCATCAAAAAATTTAAATAATTTTTATTTTACTGATATATTTTTCCCAAAACCCTAAACTTAAAATTATTCTAATTAATTAACCCTAAAATCTAGTCTATTAATTTTCCCCTAGAAACCTTAAACTCTAAGACCCTAAAAATCCCTAAACTGTAGCCCTAAAACCCTAAAAACTCATACCATAACACTAAAAACAACTAAAAAGCCCATCAGAGGGCAAGGGCAAAAGCGCGTCCATGAGGGAGCGCTTTTGCCACATTAGCAAAGTGCGCCCTCAAGGACGCGTTTTTTGCTGATATGGAACAAAGCGCTCCCTCGTGGACGCACTTTTCTGTTTATCCCCTGAAAACGCGCTGACGTGGACGCGTTTTCGGGAGAAATGGCCCTTTCCGGTAAATAATTATTTTTTCGACCCTTTTTCCGTAATTTTTTTTTAAAATGGTATATTTAGGTCATTTAGCCCCTACTAAATGCATTTTTGTTAGGTGACACCAACTTCCGAAAAAATTACATATTTTCATAAATTAAAAAAGATGGGCTAAATCCTTAATAATTTCTCAAAAACGCCTAATTTTTCCATTATTGATATCCATCAAGAATTTAGCACATTTAAATTGGCATATTCGGTGAAACCAACGGCTACAGGCCTGACACGTGTACGTTCAGATATAATCACAATTGCCTTAGTTGTTAGGTTAAAAACTCGGGCAAGGCCCCCAACCCTCTTACTTTGTTCACAAGAAGAAATAACACGCCTTATCATCTTTTTTAGCCTTATTTTTTCCGTCGAATAAGCGATTTCTTTTTTTCGATTTTCTATCTCTTTCTCCGGGAAAAAAAAAAGAATTTTTTTTAGATCTAGAATCTGCGATCATGGAGATGGAGCGCGTGACGGGGTTCCCTCATACGCATATGGATCGCCGACCAAGAAAGCGTCCGCGATTGGGCTGGGACGTAACTCAGCTGCCACCGCAGGTACCTCTTTTTTTTTTTTCTTTTTCTTGGATCAGATCTTTCTTTCGGTATTTGATTTGCGCTCTGCGGATCCGTTTAATTCCTTTCCCTTCAATTAGGTTTTTGAATTTAAGATTTGCGTATTTTCATAGCTCTTGTTTCAGATCCATTTAATTCTTTTTTCTCCAATTAGGGTTTCGAATTTATTATTTGCGTATTCTCATGGATTTTGCTTTAGATCCGCTGTTAATTTGTTTTTCTTCTTTATTTGATTATTATATGATTTATTTTAAAAATAATTTTTCCTTTTTTAGAAAATAATTTCCGTGGATTGGGATTTTTCTCTAAAATTTTAAGATTTTCTGATCGGTATAACAATAAAAAACGTTAAATTTCTCCAGAATTTCTGTTTCATATTACAAGATTGTTTACTGTGATAGTTTTACAAAAGTTTATGATTGCTGCTAGCATAAATATTTAGCCATGGTAATTTTGGTCGATAAGAAGAGGGGGCTGTAAGGTAATTGGGGAGGGTTAAAAAGTATTATTTTTAATCTTAGTGGTGCAATCAATGAATGGCTGTGTGTAGGCTCAGGTAGGAATGTTTTGTGCACAAGAAGTTGGGAGAGTGACAGGCTTTGCTTCTTCCACTGCAAAAGCACCTGCAGATTATTCTAGTACTATTACTACTAGTTCTTCTGTAGTTCTAAAGGGAGGAGTGGCTCAAAATGGTTCTCCCCCATGGCGAGACGATGACAAAGATGGACATTACATGTTTGAGCTTGGAGATAATTTAACCTCTCGCTGTAAATCTCACTTTCATCATCATTATAAACAAGTTTACATTCAGTAGTTGCCTTCAAAACCTATGTTGCTTTGACTCTTCTTTTTCTTGAAGTACTGGTGTTCACATAGGTGACCCTTGCATATATGGACATTGGTACCAAGATGTGATCCTCCAAGGATCCTCCAATTGCATTGAAAACCTCTAAGAAAATTGGGCATACTTAGTTTTGATGCATCCGAGTCTTAATAATTGTTCAAAAATTTATTTTATAATTGTTGATATTGGAGATAAGATATGATCGTAGAATTGTTGAAGCCTGGATTGTCTAGTCTCATGCTTTTAGATTAAGTTTCTTGATTAAATGAAACATGGTAATGTATAACATGGCAGTCTAAACCAAAACATTATAGGTCTGCTAAAAGTAATAAGGGCTTCTAAAATTTATTGTTTTCCTAGTTCAATTTTTTATCGTTAGATTTTTATCCTTGTTGGATCTTTCTATGCTAAATGTGTGAGGTTAATAAGTAGATGAAATATGATAGAAAATAACATTGAACTGATTGTTTTTAGTAATTTTTCTCCCCTAATTCTATTTGCTTTATATTTTTGCAGATAAGATACAGAGTAAAATGGGCGAAGGTATACCTTATTGAACTCACCGCACCATTTCTTTTACTTACGGTTTATTTGAATCTTGGTGATGCCTTTTCCTTTTAGGGATTTTGACCATGACCTCCCATATTTTTATAGGTACCTTTGGTCAGGTTTTAGAATGCTGGGATAGAGAGAGGAAGGAGATGGTTGCCATAAAAATTGTCCGTGGAATTAAGAAGTATCGTGAGGCAGCCATGATAGAGATTGAGATGTTGCAACAGCTTAGAAAACATGATAAAGGTGGCAACCGGTGAGTTATCTTTATTAATGTAATTGCATTTACTGGAGCTACTTACATTGTAGCCAACCTTGTAGAAGTTTTTCTTTTTTTAATTCAATGGTTAAATGGGTTCATTCCTTGCAGTTGTGTGCAAATACGGAACTGGTTTGACTATCGTAACCATATTTGTATTGTAAGTATATGATTAATTTGTGATGGATTGGTTTCCCCTGCTCACCAATAATATGGGGGTTAAAACTTCTGGGTGAATTTAAATGGTTTGGACAGGTGTTTGAGAAGCTTGGACCAAGCTTATACGATTTTCTACGCAAAAACAATTATCGCTCATTTCCCATTGATCTTGTCCGTGAGATTGGCAGACAACTATTGGAATGTGTAGCATGTGTGTAATAATTACTAATCTAGTTTCTCTGCCTATTCTTTTTATGATTTGTTCCAGTTATTGTCTCTGATTGCTAAATCTTAACATGAATCCTGATTCAATGAACATTGAAAAGTTGTCAATTGCTGTGCTCTCTCTGGCATTGGTTTCTTATATTGTTCTTCTGTTTCTGTTTAGTCATGCATGATTTGAACCTGATACACACAGACTTGAAGCCAGAAAACATTCTTCTAGTCTCTCCAGAGTATGTCAAAATTCCTGATTACAAGGTATTTTCTTTTACTGGATGCCATCATCCATCTTTGCAGCACAGTGTCTAGTTTAGAATCCCTGTTCGTCTTTATTCTTGGTCAAAGTTCCTGATTACAAGGTGTTTACCTTTTACTAGATGTGCAATAAGTTTTTATTTTAATTTATTTTTGCTGTCAGGGTACATTGCGATCTCCAAAGGATAGTTACTTTAGAAGATTGCCAAAATCAAGTGCTATTAAGGTAATAGATTTTGGTAGCACTACATATGAGCGCCCAGATCAGAATTATATTGTATCAACAAGGCATTATCGTGCTCCTGAGGTTATTCTTGGTATGTATTTTTCAAGTTGTATTGATGCTTTAGAATATGGTCGGATGATGGATGTAATTGTGGTATTTTGTTTTATAGGACTTGGATGGAGTTATGCTTGTGATATATGGAGTGTTGGTTGCATTTTAGTTGAATTATGCACAGTATGTTCAGAAAATTGATTATTTGGTTTTCATAAGGAAATTTCAATCTGTATGAGCCTGCTTTTATTCATCTTGTATTTATAATTTGACAGGGTGAAGCGCTGTTTCAAACCCATGAAAATTTAGAGCACCTTGCCATGATGGAGCGAGTGTTAGGTCCACTACCTCAGCACATGTTGAAGAGAGTAGAGTGCGTATTCTTAGGGTGGTCTTTTTATAAAGTTATATACTTGCTGGATCTTTTCAAGTTAAAATTATTGCTGTGAATTTTGTGTATTACAGCCGTCATGCAGAGAAGTATGTTAGAAGAGGTAGATTGGATTGGCCAGATGGTGCAACCTCAAGGGAGAGTATCAAGGCTGTTCTTAAGCTACCTCGTCTCCAGGTAATCTTTGTTGCGTTATAATTTCCAACATGTACGTGCAGCATGTTAATGGCCTCTGTTTCTTCCTTCTCTTGTGTTCTAATCTCCGTTTGGCATCTCATGTTTAATGGAAGAACTTGATAATGCAACACGTGGACCATTCAGCTGGGGACTTGATTCATCTATTGCAAGGATTGCTTAGGTATGACCCTATTGACAGGCTGACAGCTCGGGAAGCCTTAAGGCACCCTTTCTTCAGTAGGGACCAATTTAGGCGATTGAGCTTGGCTGGCATTGGTTGGCCTGGAATGAATGAATATCTAAGAAAGTAGACAAGGATTCATATCTGTAAATATTACTAACCTGGAATACTTGTTAACACTAGCACCTTCTGTGTGCGTTAAAGGACTGAATTGTGGTGCAAACAACAGGTTAAAACACCATTTAGTTAGATTGTGACTAACCTTTTTGGATATTGTAGTAAATATGGGGACATTTATTCACATACTTCTCGTCTCCTGGCAATCCATTAATTTCATCTTTTTTGAGTGCATATCTTGCCAGCTTCTTTTTCTATGTATTTTATATTTTTGGGCCCTAAAGTATGCCTTTACCTAATACAAATTATCAAAGTTCCATGAGATGTTCAATCACACAGATCGATAAATTAGACTTGAAATTAATAATTTTCTGGGACACCCTGTATCGTATTATACATATGGATTTCCATATTCTACAAATATCAAATGTTTAGAATTTGTGGAATAGCCTCCGTCACTGAGATGGTTTGACCATTGATTTTTAAATAACAACTTGGATCTAGACAGATTTTCTGTCCGAAAAGTGGGGTTGAATTTTCTCATGAAGACCCCATTTGCTACCAAGGCACCTAGCCTTGCAGGTCTCGACATATCACAAGCCTTAATTTCAGGATCTCAGAATAGGGGTTACATTACCGCCAAACGGTGACCGAAGTGAAGAAGGGTACATCCAGACAAAGAAAAGAGATGACGGGGGGCTTAAACAACACAATCACAGAGGCCACAGGAAACCTGAGATAGAAAGGAATAAAAATCAAGTTGCTCCAGTCCAACATCCATAGGCTTCATCTTTTCCATACCAACGAAAGTAACAAGTCTATATTACATAATAATTAAATTGAGTTTGGCTTTCTTGCTATATTCTTTTTCTTTTCTTTATGATGACAATGAAATTACAATAAAAATATATATCTTATTAAAATATAAATATGCTAAATTTTATATAATATAATTTTTTGTATATAAAAATTATTTGAAAATATTGTACGTTCATTAAATGAAGTGATAATTTTCTAAGTTGAAATTTTAATTAAAAGATTTAAGTTTTGAGTCTTGTAAATTTAGAAAATTATATTAAAAAGCTTCCCTTTATTAATTATATTAGTGAAAAATTAAAGTAGTTTTACATTTATTTGTAACAATTTATACTATTAACATTTTAACAATCAAACTGTCTTATTTTATATTCCGTTTATGTAGATCATGCATATGACACAAATTAAAATTTTTTTTTTTTTTTTTGTTTTATGTAAAAACTTTTGAATCGTTGAATATATATTAATATGGGGAGGGATTCACTTACACAAATTTTACACTATTCTATAATTTTTTTATACGATTAATATTTTAAGAGTACTAGACTTGTATTTGTCATATATGTATGTGTATATATATATATATATGTATGTATATATATATATATATAATTTTTAAATATCTCTATCAAATCTATTTAAAGTATTTTTTATATTAATATATATTTTATGGTTGATTTTTTTATAAAAATAGTAGTTAAAGTTTTTTAATTTATATCAAACTTAACATACATAATCTACATGAAAAGAGCATGAAATATCACATTTGAATTGTTAAAATATTAATGATATAAAAAGTTCTAAAATCATACAAATTTTTACAACAGTATGAGTGAATTCTATCCTATTAATGTATAATATTTTAGATGAATATAATAGATATATAAGATGAATTAAAAAATTTAAATGAAATTTAATAACTAAATTTATTAAAATATTAATTATATAAAAAATTACATTAGTATTGCGTGTATATAAACAAGAGAAAAAGGATGTAAATAAACAGATTGGTTCTAAGGAGGATCACCGCTTAAATATTCTTTAAAAGTGAGATCCAGAATTTGTTATCTTCCCAAATTTCATTTTTAGACTCAAAGTTGAAGATCCATGTGATTTGTGAGTACCCTACAGTGACAGCAATTTATTCTTCTTCTTCTTATTATTTTTGGGTTATGTTTGAGGTATAAGCAGCTAAATAATCATCTTCTGCTCTTCATTGATTCTTACAAATGCTAAATCTGCTTTGTTTGAACTCTAGTTCTTGCAAATTGTAGAACTGAAGAGGTAAACCATGAATCCAACAATGTTATTGCATCAATGGTGGCAACTGTTTAATTCAACTGATGTGTTCAACCCTCTCACCTTAGTTCCTCTTCTCCTCACCATTAGTTTTCTCTTTAAGCTTTTAAGAACTTGGAAGCTCAATCTCCCACCATCTCCACCCAAGCTGCCCATCATTGGCAACATCCACCAAGTTGGGAAATCGCCCCACCGATCTTTCCGAGCCTTGTCTGAGAAATATGGTCCTTTGATGCTTTTACACATGGGTCAAACCCCAACACTTGTGGTTACATCTGCTGAAGTAGGCAAGGAGATCATGGTGGCACACGATGTGTTCGTAGAAAGGCCTCAAATAAGGGTCGTCCATACTCTCTTCTGTGGCTGCACTGATATTGCATTTAGTGCTTATGGTGATTACTGGAGACAAGCTAAGAAAATCTGTGTTCTCGAACTTTTGACCCAAAAGAGGGTTCGAATGTTTCAGCTTGTGAGAGAGCAAGAGGTTTCAAGAATGGTTGAGAATGTAAGACAATGTTGTCATAATGGGTCTGAAATTGTTGTTTGTGAGATGCTTGAAACCATTGCAAACAACATCATCAGCAGATCTGTTCTTGGTCGAGTATATGAAAGAGAAGATGGGAATAAAGGGTTTGGGGAATTATCAAGGAAAGCAATGGACCTTTTAGGATCCTTTTGTTTTGAAGATTTCTTTCCAAATTTGGGATGGATTGATGTTCTTACAGGCTTGACTTCAGAACTGGAAAGAGTTTCCAATGAATTACATGCTTTTCTTGATCAAGTAATAGAGGATCACCTGGCTATGATGAATGAAGGTGATGATGATGATGATACATCAGAGAACAAAGATTTTGTTGATATCCTTCTTCGTCTTCAGCTCGATGGCAAGCTCGATATCAGTCTAACTCAAGATAACCTCAAGGCTATAATACTGGTATACTACTCTTTCCCTCTCTTTTCTCATATTTGATGATAGGTATGGTTTATCACCTTGCAAGGAAAAAAATTGAAAAAAATAAATATACTTGTATTAGACACGTACTCATATCTCGAATCTTTGGATAATAACATTATCATCCTAGTACAGGACATGTTTATTGGTGGAACGGATACAATAGCTGCAACACTGGAATGGACAATGGCAGAGCTTGTGAAAAATCCCAGCATAATGAAGAAAGCTCAAGAAGAAGTAAGAACAGTTGTTGGTAAGAAACAAACAATCAGTGAGATTGATGTCAGTGAAATGCACTACTTGAAATGTGTTGTGAAAGAGACACTGAGACTCCATGCTCCTGTTATGGTCTCAAGACAAAATTCCACAGCTACTAAATTGGAAGGCTATGATGTTCCTCCCAAAACAATAGTATTGGTCAATACATGGGCAATTCAAAGGGATCCCAAGTTATGGGACAAGGCTGAAGAGTTCATCCCAGACAGGTTTTTGAACAGTCAGGTTGATTTTAGGGGCCAACATATTCAGTACACTCCATTCGGTGCTGGAAGAAGAGGTTGTCCCGGAATTACATTTGCAGTTGCAGGAGCTGAGTATGTCTTGGCCAATCTCCTTTACTGGTTTGATTGGAAGTTGCCGGATTCGAGACTCTGTGAAGATTTAGACATGAGTGATTATTATGCTATCGTCATCCGCAAGAAGGTACCCCTTCATCTTGTACCAATGCTGCATTCTTTTTCATAAACCTGCGATCCATTTGTTTGGTATTCATGATCTTAGGGGTAGAGATGGTCCTTTCATTATTTACATTACTGAAGCTCATCAAGAACTTGGTACCAGTTATAGAAGAGTGGTAAACAACTAAATTATGTGTTTTTTCTCTTTAATGCTACGAGCTTTGTTTGGAACACAATGTTTTTGTAGCTCTCAATGGCGGAATGATTACATGAATTCGGATTCTCTTAACTGATAAAGCCGTAAGAAACTTATGTTAAAATCAAGTGGTCCAATTTTAAGTTAAATGAGTGTCTAAATTTATTACTTACTTTTGTCCGGATTCTTTTTATTTGGCAATACCCACAATCATACTTTTGTTCTTTCTTGCTTTCTTATACTAGTTAAAGATGGCGGTTTTGCATATCATGTTAGTAAACCATTGTTAATCTTACCATACCAACCACTATGATAAGGTTCTCTTTAGGTTTGGGTCTTCTGATTTTAGATCTGTTTTTCTTTTAAAAATAAAAGCGTAGCTATAGCCATTGCAAACCATTGTTAATTGTTTCTGACCCCAAAACTTTGGGGCCAGTGTTGAGATGATGATGATGAATTTAAAACCCATGGTTAAGTTGTTACTTATTGAGAGGAAAATAATTAAAAAATAGAGGAAGAAACACATCCAATAAATTAATTTTTTCCTCTCGACCTTTTCCCTACAAAGAAACACATCCAATAAATTAATTCTCTCTCTTGACCTTTTTCCTTAGTCACACAATAGGAGTTGCTAAGAGTAAAATTCGGGAAAAAGGGCCGATTGTATGGGAAATATTGCAAGAAGTTATGCGGGGACATCCTGTATTGCTGAATAGAGCGCCTACTCTGCATAGATTAGGTATACAGGCATTCCAACCTATTTTAGTGGAAGGAGTGCTATTTGTTTACATCCATTAGTTTGTAAGGGATTAAATGTAGACTTTGATGGGGATCAAATGGCAGTTCATGTACCTTTCTCTTTAGAGGTGCAAGCGGAGGCTCGTTTACTTATGTTTTCTTATATGAATCTCGTTTTCTTATATGAATCTCTTTTCTCCAGCTATTGGGGATCCCATTTCCATACTCACTCAAGATATGCTTATTGGGCTCTATGTATTAACGAGTGGGAATCGTTGTGGTATTTGTGCGAATAGGTATAATCCATGGAATCGTAAAAGCTATCAAAATTAAAGAATTGACAATAATAACTATTAAGTCTACAAGGGAGCCCTTTTTTTTTAAAATTCATGTGATGCTATTGGAGCTTATAGGCAGAAAAGAATCAATTTAGATAGTCCTTTGTGGCTCCGGTGGCGACTAGAGCAATGCGTTATTGCTTCAAGAGAAGCTCCCAACGAAGTTCACTATGAATCTTTGGGTACCTATCATGAGATTTATAGACATTATCTAATAGTAAGAAGTTAAAAAGAAAAATTTCTTTGTATATACATTCGAACCACTGTTGGTCATATTTCTCTCTACCGAGAAATCGAAGAAGCTATACAAGGGTTTTTTCGGGCCTACTCATATGATACCCAATCATATGGTATCTAGGCTAAAAAATTCTATGACACCAATATGAATTTGGGTCTCTCCAGTTCAACTAGGACCCTAGTTCCTAACCCGACTTTTTACCAAATTCAAGATCGAGAAAAAGAAGTTTTCCAATTATTGACTCAAACCCGTTGGCGAAGTCCACTCAGTGGAATAAGGGGGATGGCTATAATTTTATGTGTAAAATAGGTAGAGGAATGATCAACTTTTAATCAGGTATATTCATCAAGTAACCAAATGAATGAATGAGATTCAACTTCTATTTAAAGTAAAAGTATATCTCCTTTAAATTAGGCGATATTATTTGGATGCGCATAATTGAGCTAAAATCTTTTAATAATGTGTGTATTTAGTTTCAAAAATATTTAATTACTTTAAGTTTATACGATAGTTTGTTAGTCTGTAAAGTGATTAAATTAACAAATTTTCATAAATGTGAATTAAATTATTCATCTATATAATTGTTAATATTTATATTATTAATGAAATGCTTATAATAGAAAAGAATATAAATAGCCTAAAAGGCGAATTCTATAAATAATAAAAGTTACGAATACAAATAATTTTTTTTATTATATATATATATATATATTTGAATATCCAAAAACAATAAATTATATATTTTGCACATTGAAATGATTAACATTTATTTTATGATGATTATATAGTTAATTAGTTATCCAAGTGAATTCATAATATGTATTATTTTGCAGCTATTTCGCTTCACTCCAACGCTTCATCTATATTTATTGCGTTATGGGCTAAGCTTCTTTGAATTGAATGAACAAATTAAGCTTCATTTAAGTGTTTTTGATTATTAACTTGGCACTTTTTGGAATTGAATTAATAGTTAAATCAGTTAAATTATTAGTATTCGATCTGATCAATTCGGCTTAAATAAATTATTAAAAATAAAAAAATATATAACATACGGTTCAATCGGTTTTACTAGTTCTTATATCAATTGATTTTTTTTTTATCTTGTTTCAGATCGGTGTATTAACCGATTTCCGATTCTCGATTGTTGTACCATATATAGAGGTTAAACAAAGCCTTATGTTTTTGTATATAATTATTACCAACAACATTCCACCAACTAGAAGTGTAAAGCAATATCCTAGGGAAGTACATATTCTTACATGGTACAACAATAACATATCAATAATATTAGAGGTGAGCGTTTGATTATCGAGTGAAAATTTTAAGTTAATCGAGTTGATGAGTTCTATTTATTATTTTAACTCGATTTGAAATATTTCGAATCAAGTCGAGTGAAATAAAATTCGAATTAAGTGAACTTGTTTGAGTTAAATTAAAAAATTAAACATGTTAAATTAAAATCTTGTTACAGTATAACTAATTTTATATTAGAGTACATAAATTTGAAACCATATATATTTGAAAAAAAAATCAAAACAAAATAATAATAATAAATAAGATACTTTAGTATAAACTTGAATCATTAATTAACTTATTTAGGTCCCAAAAATTATTATTTTAGAAAAAATTTAAAATTTTAACTTTCTTATATATTCTTTAGATTTTTTTTTTTAAATTTTTTATAATTTTTTAAAAATATAAAATTTGGAATTTTTATAAATATTTTGAAATTTAAAAATTATTTTAAAATTTTGAAAAATATTTTGAATTATTTTTAATTTTTTTTTGAGATAGAGATCAATTTGTTTATTTTCAAAATTGATAAGGACAAAAGGGTATTTATATCAACCTGTTATTTGAATTGTAAAATTCAACTCGATTCGAACTCAAAAATCGAATTACTTATTCGAGTTGACTCAAATAACCGATTCGATTACCTTGAAATTTGAATATATTTTTTTATTTATTTTTCGAACGGAATCAAGTTTTGCTCACTCTTAATTAAGATGACTAACATTGTAGTAAGGGTTAAAGATTTTGGGGATGATGTTGGACTACTCTTTCTTAATGTAGTTCATTTTGAATTATGGATCGTTTCAAATTAACTACAATATTATTAAAGATAAGTAAAATGTTAATATTGACGAGTAAGCTTATTTAGGAAAAAAGCAATATTACAAAATTATAATTTAAATTCTTCAAAGTTGTTTCATTTTCTTTGTAAAAAATGGGAGGTAGAGTTGATAAAGATTTCCTTTTCGATTCATCCCTGGAGTTACAAATCTTATTCAAGAATTGTTTTTGATTCAATCCATAGAAATCAATAGAAAAGACAAATCCTTTATAATACACTGAATTCGACTCAATTATTGATAGAGTAAATAGATCTGTCATTTCTTGAAATCTCTCTCTAATATTTATACTCTATTCAAATGTTAACTCATACTCTATCTTAAATAATTATCTATAAATCTATTAATATTATTCTAATTTAAAATAAATATTGGTTTAATTTTTTAATCCCTAGTATGCATTAAATATAGGTCAATTGATCTGAAACAATACCGTAAGGATTAAATTAACTAAAATAAAAGATAAGGGGGTGTAAAAACAAAAATATAAATAATTTTAAGGACTAAATTTGCAATTACATATTTTCTTTCATATTCCGGCAGCAAACCAACTTGTGTCTTAAATTTTTCCACCTATAACCACAATTGATAATTTATTTCGAAAAAAGGGGAAAAAAACCCTTCACCAATCAAACTCCATCTCTTCATCAATCACCATTTTCAGTCATAATCTGCAACAAAAACAAAAACACACGTCTATTGGCATTGGAGTTTTCTTTTCTCCTCGTATTTCAAACAAGCAAAAAAAAGTATGTCTGTTCTTACTCCTTACATTCCCTTTTAATTCATTTTTGTTTGTTTTTTATGTCTGAATTTACAAACTATACCAAGCGGCTTTGTTAGAAAAAATAATTTTCTATTGGTTGTGTTTCGGATGCTTTTAATGTAATTGTTTAGTTTCTGTGTATGTCTTGTAATGAAAATTGAACATATTCGTGTTGGGCTATTCGATTATCTTTTGATTCATCCTTGCCAAATGAATCAATGGTTTGGTAACTCTGATAGGAGTAAGGAGAGAATCCCTCATGGGGTCTGCAAATGGATTAACAAATGGGCGAGGCGGGCATCCTCTGTTTTCCTTTGGAGTTATTACTGATGTCCAGTATGCTGATATCCCTAATGGCCACTCGTTCCTCGGAGTTCCCCGGTTTTATCGACATAGTATGCTCGTCTTGCAAAGGGCAGTCAAGAGCTGGAACAACAACAAGAATCTTAACTTCGCCATTCATTTCGGAGACATTGTTGATGGGAAATGTCCCAAGGATCAATCTCTAAATGCTGTCAAAAAAGTGGTTGGTGAGTTTGAAAATTTTAAGGGTCCTGTTTATCATATGATTGGGAATCATTGTCTTTACAATCTCCCAAGGGATAACTTACTTCCTTTATTGAAGATCCCGAATCTTGATGGCGGTCGTGCCTACTACGAGTTTTCACCGGCACCGGGATACAGATTTGTTGTATTGGATGGTTATGATATCAGTGCAATCGGATGGCCTCATGACCATCCAAAAACATTGGAGGCATTGAAGTTCTTGAGAGAAAGAAACCCAAACTCCGATAAAAACAGCCCAAACGGACTCGAGGGACTTGATAGAAGGTTCCTTATGTTTAATGGAGCTGTTGGGGAGGAGCAAATGGAATGGCTAGATAGTGTACTTCGAGATGCAACAAATATGAAACAGAAAGTGGTTGTATGTTGTCATTTGCCTCTAGATCCGGGTGCTTCGAGCCAAGAGCCACTTCTATGGAATTACGATGAAGTAATGGATGTTATTCATCGATATGATTGTGTGAAGGTTTGTCTAGCAGGACACGATCATGAAGGAGGACATTCGATTGATTCTCACGGGATTCATCATCGAGTGCTCGAAGCTGCCTTGGAATGCCCGCCGGGTACTGATGCATTTGGATATATAGAGGTTTATGACAATATGTTATCACTCGTTGGAACAGATCGAATGAAAAGCACCAACATTCATTTCAATCCTTATTAAACGAGTTACAACCGAGGTAATGGATGTGATTCATCGATACGATTGTTTGAAAGTTTGTCTTGCAGGACATGATATTTATGACGGAGGGCATTCAATCGATCCTCACAGAATTCATCATCGAGTGCTTGAAGCTGCCTTGGAATACCTCCAGGTACCAACATGTTGGAACAGATGGAATGGAAAACACCAACATTAGTTTCAATCCTTATTAGACATGTTTTGTGGAATGTATCAGTTCAAGGTTTCAATATGACATACTGTCTCTATGCTTTGAAAGCATATAATAATAATAATACACACCGTCTTAAACAAGAAACATATAAATTACACATTTGAAAGTTTGATTTGCTTTGCATGTTTCATCAACTACTGTTGAGCCTTTCTTCCTTTTCTTTTCTCCACAAAGAAGAAGCCCATCAAGGAAACGATGGAGAAAACGCTGAAGCAAACGGATGCGATATCGAGCGAGACATGGCGTCCGCTGATGGCCTGGATTTCGAAGAGGTTGGTAGTCTTTTTGGCATCAGTATTTTGACCGTAAGCCACTTCGTGATCATTGGCGTCCAGTGCGTAGGCTCGGACGAAGTATGTGGCAGTCGGCACGTCTCGCTCGATGGTCCATTCCAAAGTTTGGTTGCCGGTGGTGTAGGGCCTTTTAACGATCTTGAATTGGCAAGTTTTGTCTTTGGAAAGATGGTCCTCGGTTTTCCTCCAGGCGCGGTCAACCTGGCTAATGGGTGCGTAGCATAACTGAACCTTGATTGTCTTATAGGCCGAGTCGGTCCCTGCTGGGAGACTCTGGTTCAGCCCCCATCTCACTGTTATTTTGTCTTCCCCAGCTCTGAGAACTGCACAATTTAATCATTTTAGCCAAATGACTCGAGATATAAAAAAATAAATAAATGATTAAAATTTTAAATTTTAATTAAACCAATTATGATAAAAATCAACAAAAGAAATGAATTACAAAATGAAGGCAGGAGGAAGACATTGCGTCGCGGTCACTATTTAATTAGCTTGTTTTTCCTTTACAAGTCGTTGGCGTGGGCGCATACAATATTGAAGAAGCAGAAAATCCAAGTGGAAAAAATGGTAATGGCAGATAAAATGTCAATTTACCTCTAAATTTCCACATTTAATACCGTTCATACATGTATTCTTCTTCTCATATTATCTTTCATTTTTGGACGTATCTATAATAAAAATCTGCTATTATTTTACCCGAATTTAACTTCTCATATTATCCTTCACACAAACACATCTAATGCATAACAGAAAAAGACTTAAATATCTATGAAAACAAAAATTTATAATTTCAGGAAATAAAATGGATTTTCCCTAGCTTTTTAATCCAGAATAATACATATTTTAATAAAAAAACCCATCATTTTTTTTTCAAAAAAGAAATAAAAATCCATGGAGATGAAATTAAATAGGGATAGACAAAGACAATTATAAAATGGTATGGAATTTGGAGAGGGAGAGAGGGGTTGACTTACGTCGTTGTGGATGAGAAGCAGTGACAACAAGTGTTGTTTGCAACGAAGAGAAAGAGATCATGGCAACACAAATCTCTGAAAGGCAACCCAAAACAAGTATTAAACCCAGTAGAAGACCTGTAGCCGCCATGGATTCACCTTTGTCTTCAACCAAACACTCAAATCCCTCGGCAGATTTTGGAGACTGTAATTGATGGACGATGAAGAAAGTTGAAGTTAGAGGGGGATTTAAATAGAAACCCGAAACCTGAAGAAAAAGTCAAAAAGGCCTATGGCTGTATTTGAAGAGAGACTATTACTGTTATTACTATTATAATTTAGTAACATAAGGAATGCCCCTTTAACATGATGAAGAGCTTTGATCGACTCTGTAGTCATTGACTTTACTAGTTGGGATGTGGAAAATGGTGACGGAGAAAACGTAAGTAGTAAAAGTAATGGGATTTACGTATTCAGTGATTTTAAAAAGAAAAATGGGTTGTCCCCTGATGTCCTGGAAAGTAGAAAACAAACAAAAAAATGATTAGCCTTTCCTTGGTACATATAAATAAATATAGGATTGTAAAAGAATGACCATTTCAATCCATCAATAGAATTTACAGTCTCTCTACAAACCTCTATCCTTTAGTTTTTAATCATTAACCAAGGCAATGAGAAAGAAGAGGTAGCATGGGCAGCTGTATTTGCATCTCTAGGGGCAAAACACGTATCCATCCCTATAAGATTTTTAATATGTTTGTATCAAATAGACTTCTGCTTTTCACAATTAAGAAACAAAGAAACCCAGAAAGGAAAAAATTAAATTAAGAAGCCCAAATAATAACGTGGTGTGATGTCAACAGGGGATTGGTAGTTAGCTACAACATTATTGGAGAAACAATTTGAAGACTTTTATAGTTGTTGAAAAGAATTAATTATATTTCAATCAATATTAAAATAAATAACATTTAAATGGAATGTCATGTTGAATCCATTTACAAGATTGCATAATGATAAGAAGTTGAATTTAATTAAACAATATAACAAAGGTTTGAAATTTAATTGTGAAAGTTGAATTCAATTTTCTTAGGAATTTCTTTTATTAAATCAATAAAGAATTAACATTGACATAACATACACATGGGATATCATGTGAATGCCTATATGAAATTACGAAATTATACAAGGGACACCAATGTAGTTCCAACAAGGCTTTTGATCTTAGGTAACGTTTTTTGAAATCTTTTTGAGGTGACAAGGGTGTTGTGGGCGATTCTCTTATGTATAAATTTGAAATGCCATAATTCGTTCCATCACTTAACAAAATCGAAGGCAATATTAAAACTTGAGCGATTATCTAAATATTGAAACCTTGGACTGATTTTTTAATAAATAATAAAGATAATTCGTTAAACATGTAGTGATGATATTATCATCCTAAGCTTCAAAACTATTATCTGAATAATTTATTAAAGATGTATTAAAGCCGTAACTTTAATCTCATAACATTCATAACTATGATAGCAGAAAATTAAAAGCTTCAACTTTGTCAATCATAACTAATGTCCATAAAATCAATTAAACCAAAACATGACTCAAAAGTCAATGCGTGATTAAAATGCTTGGTGTACAAAATCAATGCATTATGTGCTTATTTTATAAAAGTTGAATTCATAAACAGTGAAAACCTATCCACAAAAAAAAAAAAGTCAAAATCTAATGCTTCATGATAAATCTCAAAAGATTGATTATATATTAATATCAATTGAAATATCAAATTTATAAAATCTTAGGACCAAATCATTCTAAAATATATAGATAATCTGTTTATTCTCAACCATTCAACATGATGGAACTCGAATGCTACTTGTTAAAATCATAAAACCGAAAATCTACCTAGATCTGTCAGGACAATTCATCAAGAAAAAAAATTGGACGCGGAAGCATACTTGAAACCATTGATATGTTGAAATCTTAAGTCATGTGTCAATCTTCCAAATTAAAACACAAGTATTTTAAAGAAGATGAGTATCTCTTTTATGAAAATAAGATGCCAAAAAATTTACAAATGTGTAATTTGGGGACTATAACCCTAATATATAACTTTTGCACATTAACATTAATCTCTAATTAGCACATACTTTATTTAATAACTGAAATCCAATAATCCTTAATCATATTAAACTACTTTTAATTCGTGCTAACTTTTTTTATGATAATTAATGATAACATGTAATTGTTCTTATTATATATGTGATGTCTATATTATCTAGCAAAGCCTCTTTTCTTACTAGCTAGTGTTGGGGATCGACCTGTATAAACAACGAATAAGAAAAGTAGAGAAGATCAAACACACAAATATTTTACGTGGAAAACTCCTCCGAAGAGGATAAAAACCACGAGCAAAGGAGGCTTCGACTTTTCATTAAATGAATAAACAAACGAGAGTACAATATGGAGAAAATAAACCTAAATGTACTAAACGTACATTACCCAAACCCTAAAAATAAAGCCCTAACTCGAGAACAAAATTCTCTCCATAGTTGCCATGAAACTCTCACCAAAACTCATATGCAACTACATCTTGTTGCCATTGAGAAAGGCCCTTGCTGAGTGGTGTCTAAATCAGGGTTACAAAAGTCCTTTAAATATGCTTAATATTAAGGGCTAAAATGACTAAAACAACCCTGAAGTAATCAGAGTCCAACTGGGAGAAGAAGTCTTGTTGAGCTATACAAAACGTGGTTGCATAACATTAGGAATCATTGTGACGTGCCAACTCTCCTCGTCACGACGTCGTCGTCATGTCCATTGCCAAAAACCATTGCATCGTCCCGACATCAGGGACCTCCTCGTTTCGACGTTGGGCCTATTTTGACCTTTAATCTGTTACTCGTCGATTCTCGTCTAATGTGTCTGCAACGTGTCCGATAAATGCGAGGCACACCCCATAGGTAGAGTGACTAGTGTACAACAAACACATCAATAAGAGAAGATTTTGATTTTATAAAGAGAAAGGGAAAAGAAAACAATGGGATAAAAGAAAAAAAATTATAACCGGAGAAAATAGTGGCAATTGGCAAAACGGTCGACCACTTAAATGGAGTACAAAGCTTACGAGTTCTTTCAAAGAAAGGAGGTACTTTGGAACTATACCTAAATAGATATCTCTCATTCATCCAAACTAAGCCTAACTGCTAAGGCTTTCTTTCGATGGATGGTGAGATTAATTTCGATGAATTTAAAAACAATAATGGCGGTGAGAATAATTAATTTAGCACTGTGATTAAAATCGGTGTTGGAATATGTGTTTAGATTCAAACGTAATAGGAATGGTGAGATGAATTATAGTGAGAAAAGAAAATGACCATTAAGAACAATAGATTAAAAGATTAAAAAATATATATACACAATAATAATTTTAATTTAATTTATTTTATAAACTTAATAAATAATCAAAATCTATTAAAATTATATTGATGTCAAATCACAAGTACTGATTTTTATTAATAATTACTATTATTTATTAAAACATTTATTTTTAATTAATGTTAATTTTATAATGGTAATATATACCTATTATATTTTTTAAAAATTAATAGTCTCTCGTCTTATATATATAATGGCAACACAAGCGAACGCCATTGGAGTTGTGTTGCTTTTTTTCATTAGAGCTTTAAGCTTCAGTTGAAAATTGGAGTTATAGTGAGGTGGGGGGGTTTTAATTGGTGTTTAAACACAGAAAAACTTTCGGTGAATTAGTATTTGTTTAATTCAAATTAATATCTGGAGACAGAAAACGTGCAGTGTCGGAACTAGTGCTTAGAACAACGTCAACTACTTCCGACACTAGTAAACAAAAGTTCAGAAAATAAATAACACAAGACCAAGATTCCTAACTTGTGGATTCTGGTGAGTTGCTTCTATTGCTCTCTTGCATTTGAGGTACCTGCACTTTCCCTTCCCTTCTTAGGAAACCTTGATTGAGTACTCCAAATTTCATCAGAGTTGTTAAGAGCAAGATTCTCAACTTGTGGATTCTGGTGGGTATTCGAAGAAGAAGATAGCCTTTTAGAAGACAGTAGGTGCCAGGTGGTCGTTGTCTTTAAGAACAATGCCTTTGGAGAGGTTACCAATGGTAGTTAAAATTTTTGAAGGATTTTTGTTCAAGTCAAACCGACTTTGAAAGTCGGGAGAAACATGAAGACAAGAACAAACTTCTATATTATTCTACAAAACGTGGCTTGAAATTAATTAAAAAGTGGCAGCCTTAAGCAAATGGATAAGCATTATCAATAAACTTGCTAGAAGGTTTATGAAAAATCAAAGGATAAGGATAACGATGGCAGCAATGGTTTGAATAATCTTAGGCGGCAAGGCTCGTTAAAGTTTAAGTTGGTTAAACATGATTATAAATATGGTTCATAGGTTAGTATAATAGAAGCAGAAATGTGAGTGAGTGTTGGGAGAAAAAGAAATAAAAAGTGTCGTGAAGTGAGGAGTGAAATTGTTGGAAAAAATTCGGTTTGAAAACTGTTTTCTTGCATAGTGGAAAATTAAAATTTTAAAAATCGACTCGGTTTGTGATATTTATAGCAATAAACCCTAACCAAATTCACACATATGTTTTCGACTTAGCAGACGTTCATTGTTCTCGGCTTTCAACAAAATGCTCTTCTCCGCTATTCTCGTAGCACGAACTGCTTCGAGTGTGGGCTCGAACCAATTGAATCGAACCACAGAACTAGAAAATTTTCTCTCTTTTTTATTTGGGGTGAAAGCAGAAATTATCTCTTCATTAATAAAAACCGGTAGATGGAAAATATATCTTATAGTTGAGAATAAATTCTCTCTATTTTTCGGTAGAGTAACAAATTTTCAAAGTTGTGTAAATAGTTCTACCGGTGCCATCTATTTATAGGGAGAGAAGGTAGAACCCTTGTTGAATTGTAGATGTTTATTTCAAATAGAAAAACAACTTCCTAGTCCAACCAGGGGAGGGAGAGGGGCTAATAGGGTGTGCTTCCCCTCATATGTATTATGATGGGGATTCGGGCCTCTCATACATCGAGTCCAATTACAATTACTTCCTAGGCCTTTTGACCTAGTACTCTATAATGTGATCCAATCCGATTCGATTTTTCTATTTCCTACAATAAACTTTAATATTCTATATTAAACAATTTTCCAATCCCTATTTTATCCCAATAAAATTTTGACGATTTTATCCCTGATAAAATTTTTGATGATTTTACCCGTGGTAAAATTTCAAGAAAAAATGTTCAATATTTCATAACTCAACATGTTCACTGTGACCGAATGATTTATTTTCATTTTCGGGCTTCAAAACAGCTCAAAAACATAAACTTATTCTTTCAATTATTTTTAAGTAATCTATGTAGAATTGCAAATGGATCATTTCCATTTCCATTTTTGGAAACCTACATTTATTTTCAAATGATTCCATTTAAAAAAAAAAAAAACATAATAATTCTTGAATGTTTTCCATTTCTCTTTTCTTATTCATTCTATTCAAACTCGCATTTCATTTTTGGTTTCAACGAGCTAGCGAAGAAACCGATTGGACATATGTAATTAGGATTCAAATGATTTATAATTAAGTTTCAAATTTTTTCCTATTAATTATAAACTCATTTAGTCACGAAGTCATTCCATTATAGCTGTAGGGCCCAAAATTTGCCCGGGCCCATTATAAAACCATAAAATACAAAAACCAATTAATAAAAATAAATCCAAACAGTCCATTAACAGTTCAATGTCCATTATACAAAACCTTCAGCCCAAATATTTTAAACAGATTTAAACTGGGCAGAGGCCCAAACCATAAACCTAACCCTTAACCCATTTACAGACCCACTAAACCAACCCCAACCCAATTTTAGAACTGGCCCAAATGGCCCAATACGTTTGACGCTCCAGAAACCCTAGGAGGGCTTCCAGAACGTTCTAGCGCCGCCTCAGCTTCCCTCGCACGTGCCTCCACGCGCACGATCGTTCGTATCCCCACATGCCCCACGCGCTCCACCCACGCGCAAGCCTTCACCAGCGCGCCTCCGTACTGCCTCCAGCGCATCAATGTCGTACGACTTCCGCAACGAATAGCAAAAAAAAAATGACAGCAAATGCAGAAAACAAAAAAGAAAACTTTTGTATTTTTTGATTTTATTTTCAAATCGGCTATATAAAGAGAAGAAATCATCATGAGGTTACGATTTTTTTAAACACGATATATATCAAAAAGAGGTATATTTCAGATTTTTGTAGTCTATTTTGCTTCAAATATATTATACATATATATAGAAATACGAAAAAAGCATAAATTTTCACCTTTTGTGACGATCGGGATCGAGAATCCGAAACGTTTTTGGGTTGCTTTTCGATTTTAGTGAAGGGTTCGGTTTTCGTTTCTTCTAGATCTGTGCTTAGGGCGCCTGAAGGGTTCAAAAGGGCTGACACTTGGGTCTCCGACCACCGCGCGCGATGGCAGATGGTGGCGGAGTACGGCGGCTCGGTGACGGGGCTAGGTCAGAGCCCCAGAGAGTTTTTCAGAGAATTTTCTTTGTTTTTTTTTAAGACAGTGTTAAAATGTTTTTTTTTTAAACTGATTTTTAGTATTTAAGGGAAAACCATACGACGTCGTTTTGGAGTAGCAATTCAATGCCCGAAACGGTGTCGTTCAGAGGCCATAACCCGCGCGAGTGACCCGACCCAAGGGAAGGATCCGCTTGTTTTTGACTAAGGGGTTTATTGCGCCCTTAGTCCTTTCGTATTTTTAGTTTTCTTTAATTAATTTTTTTCTTTTATTTTAATTTTGTCCAATAATTTTGCCCAGTTTTAATTTAGTCCTCGTTTAAATGCTGCGTTTAACAACTTGGGTAAATTGCGCTTTCAGTCCCTTTTAATTCACGCGCCTGGCGTTCTAGCCCTTTTGCGATTTCTTTTAATTTATTGCTTTTTAGCTCCTAATTTTGCTCTGATTTCAATATAATCCTTTAATTATTTTATTATATTATTTGCTTACTTTTAATTATTCGCTTATTTTTTATTACTCCTTTTTAAATTAACATTAAATATTTTATTTTAAATGGCTATAGATATTATTTATTTTTCTACGTTATTTTCATTATTTATATATATATATATATATTTTAAATTAAGTGTTCATTTGTTTGTTATTGCATGGATTATATTGCTTAATTTGTAACCATTAATTACTTGTGATTCATTACAGTAATATTTTGTGTATATTATTTTGCTCCATTTTCTTCAATAATTAATAGAGAAATTGTATATTGTATAATTACTACCATTATATGATTTATATTTCTTAATCATTGGTTGGTTGTTGTGGCGTATTAGTGTAGCATTTGATGTATGGATTAATATCTTACTTTGTATATTATTATTCCATCGTATTTCATTAAAAGTCGGGTTTAATGTCGTTTAAGTTTAAACATCATTCCATTCAAAGATTTTTAAAAATAAAACAATGCTTGTGTTCGGAAGTTTCGAGAAGATCGTGCCCTAACTTACTGAGTTCCGATTTTTCTCGTTAAATCCTAGCAACCGAGTTCCCTTTCCGTGTTTTTAAATAAAAACATTTTAAATAAAAACTTATTTTCGGGGATTTGAGACGTGGCATCCTAACTTACTGGATGTGACGTTTTATCATCTCGAGGTAAGAATTTCTAAAACAAAGGCAATATTCCGTATTCGGGAATTTTGAGAAATTGTGCCCTAACTTACTGGGTTCCAATTTTTCATAAAGCCCAAATAACCGAATACCCTTTTCAAATTTTATCATACGGGTTTTAAAAATCAAAGATAAATTTAATTTCGAGAATATAAGATGTTGTGCCCTAACTTACTGAGCACGACATTTTATTTCTTCGAAATAAGAAGTTTTGGCACCCAATATAATTCAGTCCAAACGTGTCTTAAGTAAATAGATCGTAATCTAGAATCTTTTCAAATTTTCGGCATTAAGACATTAAATAATCAATTAGGTACCAATTTTGGGCGCTACCAGGGTGCTAACCCTTCCTCGTACGTAACCGACTCCCGAACCCGTTTTCTCGAGTTTTTGTAGACCAAAATATCTTTTAATAAACCAAAGTTTTATTAAAGTTTTCAATTTCAAGGTGATCCGATCAAACTTCGAAAAAAGGTTGGTGGCGACTCCATTTCCATTTGTCATTTTAAAGTCGATCCCTATTTTTTTTAAAACAGTAAAAATGGTTTCGACAATAGTATCGTGACTGAGCTCTCCGTAACGACATACCATTATGAAAGCAACTACTCAGTGCTCGTCCAATGACCTTGTCATAAGTGTGTTACTCTCATAGGATATCCTTGATCTCTTTGGGATAGTGTTTTTCTCCCAATATGATCCTATTTTATCTCATGGTAACCATTACATTCCTTCATGAAAAGTCAATCACCATCAAATAGTGATCAAGTCATCCATCACAAAGACGAACGACCTATGACCACGTTTACTTTTCATCAACTATGTAATGCCTATGAGAGGATATCATTTACCCATGTCTCGGGCTATGAATTCCACTATTGTGAATGATGCTACATACTGCAGAAGTCGTACACCTAATGCACCAGCTTTCGATTCCGTATCTATTCGAACTCAGACTTTTACTTACATCAAAGTGTACGAGTCAAGCATACATAGTCCGCCATCCATTCAGGATTTAGGTATGCCATACTATGAACATCACAAGTGAATAAATACATAAACGGATTCAGGACCTATTTTGATTGGGTCCAGTTTGATGTACAGTCAGTCCAGTCAGTCACATCTATATCTCTATATTCTGGGAGTCATTCTCTCCGATGCTGAAGACAATACATCTCTGCAATTGGACTTGATAGACAACATATTAGTCTTTCAATTGATTTTCTTATTTCCAATTAGACTAAGGAAATGTTTAGGTTCGTCTACTAGTACAAGTTGTCTTTTCGTACTACGATCCGACCACGTAGTATCACTTAGTATCAGTTTAAACAATAGACAACCAACAGAAAGAAACTAGCAGCAAGTAGTATAGAGAAAAAAAATTGTATGTGTATTGTGTAATATTTGTGTGTAATAAAGTTATTAATTTTCCATATGCTTCCAACTAGTGGTATCCGTGTAACACCCCAAAATTGGGCCTAGGAGTTTTAGGGGTATTTTAGGGATTTTAGGTTTTGTGTGCTCATAATTTCGTAAGCATGGTAATCATAAATGTTTTTGGCTATGGCCTTCAGAAAATTAAATTAATTTTTGAAAATGAGTTTTAAAGACCTTTAATTTAAAAAATAGGACTGATTTGGAAATGGGTCAAAGTTGTGAGTTTTTAAGAGGCAATTAGACCAAATTTTAAAATTCAACCTAAGAACCCCCATCTCCAGTTTTATTTTCACGATAGGTTTCTCCAACTACATGTTCTTGCCGTCCCTTGCTCCCCAAGCTCCTCTCTTACACTTTTTTTTAAAACCTTAATTCTATTGATTTTCTTCATCCTCAGAGCATAAATCTCCATAAAATTTCAAGAAAACACCCAAAAACACCATAGATTTCTCCATTGTCAAGTTTGTGGGTTTTTCGGGTTTTGAACCAAAAGCTCAATTTTTTTGTCAATTAAGGTAACGATTCGATTCTTGATTAGTTTTAAATGTTATTTGGTCTTTTAAACTGAGTTTTTAGCCATTAAATTGCATGTTTTAAATAAAAACCACAAATAATGTCGTTAATGGTGAATTTCGAGATTTTGAGTAAAAATATGGTTTCAAAGTGTTTTGCAATTAGTTTTAACATGATTAGAAGATTTCTAAACTTAATTTGAAGTTTTGTTAAAGGCTTCTCGAGTTTTAAGAAATTTTCGTGAAAATAACCATAACTTGTCAAAAAATGTCGATACCATGAACTGAGTAGTTTTGCGTAGTTTAAAGGTTGAGAATTAGCCATAGGTGGATAAATAGATGAATGGAATTGGTTTTAGGCAAAAATATTGAGTATAGACCGAGATATTTAGATATCAAATTTACTATGTCGAAGGTTTCGGTTACTTGAGAACATAACTTAGGCTTATGATTTTGATTATTTAAGGTGAATCCTTAGCTGATTGTTGATTGTGTTATTGTGAATTATTGTGTTGAAACTTTGGATTCATTAGGACCTTCTACGAGTTAAGGAAAGGCTAGTTTGAGCTTTTGGCATTTCGACGAAAGCGTATTGGTGAATGTTTGGAATAGCTGCTTGTAGACACGATTCAATGTGTTATTTGAGAATTTAATTGTAGCCTAAACCCCTACTCTAAATTTTGAGTGTAAGCTTTCTCCTACTCATATTTAACTTGTGAAATATGTGTTTGTGTTATTGTAAAAATGTGGATTGAGATGCTATTACATGAGTTATGTGTTCATGATTACTGTTGTGAAAGTGTATATGTAGGCATGTCATACATGCTAAGTGACAGTGATAATATTGTGCTAATGATGCAAATATGCGGTGATAATGAGCGGATAATTGGTAAGTAATATGTGTGTTTGATAATGAATATTTTGGCCTTGTGAACTTTGAGACCGTTGGATATAGTTGGCATGCCATAGGATTGTGAGTACTCACCTATATGTGTTATATGATTTGGGCGTTGAGGCCCTGTGACATGTTGGAGAGATAAGGGAATGTGAGCTAAGCTCCATTCAACGGGACATGTTTAGTGTGATGGACAGTGTTAGCTATATGCTTCACTTATTGGGATATGTTTGACTCTATGAGTCTTTTGGTGTGTTGGAGATCTGTGTATCCGATGAGTGGTGATAGAGCCTACTTTTACGTCTCATAGCTCAAGTGCCAAATTATCTTCAAATATGTTTATAAGTATTGTGATATATGCTTAAATGAGAATGTGATACTATGTAAATGAATTAATTAATAATGCACGAATAAGTACAATCTGATATTAAAGATGAGACGTTGTAATTGTGCTATATGGTTGTTTCGTTAATGCTTGATGTCTTGGTTGCATGGTAGTCATTCTAGGCATCCATTGAGCTTGTTAAGCTCACCCACTCCTTTTAAACCATTGCAGATTAGTAACATTCCGGCGTGAGCGGTGTGGTTTCTGAGGGGTGATCCAAACAAGTCTTATAGCATTATTCCGTAGGTGTTTATTATTCGTTTATGTTTTGGGGAAATAAAGGCAATGTGATAGACTATTTGTTGGTTTTTGCCATTGTCGAAACCATTTTTTGTTTTGAAAAACGGGGTCGACTTTAAAAAAGAAAATGGAGTCGCCACCAATCTTTTTTCGAGGTGTGATCGGGTCACCTTGAAATTGATCATTTTAATAAAAAAATTTGATTTATTAAAACAATGATTTTGGTCTCTGAAATTCGAGAAAACGGGTTCGGAGTCATTCACGCATACGAGGAAGGATTAGCACCCTCATGCGCCCAAAAAAATTGGTACCTAATTGATTAATTAATGTCTTAATGTCAAAAATTTGAGAAGATTTTAAAATATGATTCTTTTGATTTTTCAAAACTTATAACCTTTAAAAAAACATTCAATTATTTGGATAAAAGAAAAGTCGAATATCGATAAGTTAAAGCACGACCTTTCAATTTCCCAAACACCAAATATCTTTTGTTTTGTTTTTTTTTTTGAAATCCCTATCTCAAAATATCAAAATGTCACATCCAATAAGTTAGGACGCAACATCTTAAATTCACAAAGATAGGTTTTTATTTGAAAATCATATATTTTAATTCCAAAAGGGTATTTGATCATTTAGACTTAATGAGAAAAATCAAGCCCAATAAGTTAGAGACACGATTCCTCAAAACTCCAAATGTCAAATATTGCCTTATTTTAAGAAATAAAGTTTTGGATAAAAGTGGCAATTAAAATAAATTTAAAATAATTAAAATAAATGAATAAATAATGATTAAGCAATTAAATGGATAAATAAATAAAAAAACACATAAGTCAACCTAACTCCTGCAATATGAGGATTCGACGAAATTCCTCCACCAAAAACTAACTCGAACAGAAGCAATTCAAAAAGAAACGAAGATGAGCGAAGAACAAAATAGGAACAAGCCACAGAAAATAAGAATGCAAAAGAGAGAGAAATTTGAGTGAATGCTCTCAAGAATTTTTATTACTCAAAACTCAAGTCCCATTCCAGTGTGTCTACAATGAAGGGAGAGGCCTCTATTTATAGTTGAGCCTCCCCAAATCCAACGGTACAGATCAATTACATCAACGGCTAAGATTAAAAGGTATTTAGAAATTAAATCTCTAAGATTACAAAATCATATCTTTTAATACTACATACCATATCTTCTAGGATTTCATATCATATCTAAGATTACATACCTTAACTTCTAGGATTGCATATCATATCTAAGATTTGCATATCATATCTAAGATTGCATACCATATCTTCTAGGATTACATATCATATCTAAGATTTGCATATCATATCTAAGATTGCATATCCTTGAAGATTGTACTTCCATATACGTCAAGCTTGTAGATAGACCTTCAATCTTTTTAAGTAATGGGCCATTCCGATCGGGCCAAATAATATATTTTGGACTGGACTTAGACTTTATTTTATTATTTTGGGTTTATTATTTTTTGTATGGGCCCGGACTAAATTGGCCTATTACAACTGCCCCTCTTTGCTCATTGTCGTGTAACGAGAATAGAGCAAAGACTATAAAAGGCCCAATTTTTCCCGGTCTTTGTCGAGCCTTGACTTCTTAGTCATTGCTTTCTTTAAATAACTTCTATCCCATCTGCAATTCGGCTTCAATTTGCTTCACTGCAACTTTAGGAATGCCAGATTTGCTATCTTTGGTCTTCTCCACTGCAAACTTAGAGAATGCAAGACTTGATGTCTTTGATCTGCTTTATTGCAATCTCAGGGAGACAAGACTATAATCTTTAGCCTGCTCCCTTGCTACATCATGAAGATAAGGCTAGTGGCTAAAATCTTCTCCCTTGCTACATCAGGAAGATAAGATTCGCCAAATTCGATCTGCTCCGCTACTGCCTAGGGATATAAGATCTACAAACTTCAGTTTGCCCCACTACAATCTCGAGGGGACAAAATCTGAACTTTTCAGTCTGCTTCCTTACTATCTCAGGAAGACTTCAATCTTCAGTCTGCTCCACTACCATCTCTAGAGAACAAAATCTGAACTTTTTGGTTTGCTTCATTACTATCTTCAGGAAGACTTCAATCTTCAGTTTGCTCCACTACCATCTCTAGGGAACAAAATCTGAACTTTTTGGTTTTCTTCCTTACTATCTTCAGAAAGACTTCAATCTTCAGATTGCTCCGCTACCATCTCTAGGGAACAAAATATGAACTTTTTGGTTTGCTTCCTTACTATCTTCAGGAAGACTTCAATCTTCAGTTTACTCCACTACCATCTCTAGGGAACAAAATCAAACTTTTGGTTTGCTTCCTTACTATCTTCGTGAAGACTTCAATCTTCACTTGCTCCACTACCATCTCTAGGGAACAAAATCTGAACTTTTTGGTTTGCTTCCTTACTATCTTCAGGAAGACTTCAATCTTCAATTTGCTCCACTACCATCTCTAGGGAACAAAATCTGAACTTTTTGGTTTGCTTCCTTACTATCTTCAGGAAGACTTCAATCTTCAGTTTGCTCCACTACCATCTCTAGGGAACAAAATCTAAACTTTTTGGTTTGCTTCCTTACTATCTTTAGGAAGACTTCAATCTTCAGTTTGCTCCACTACCATCTCTAGGGAATAAAATCTGAACTTTTGGTTTGCTTCCTTACTATCTTCTCGAAAGACTTCAATCTTGATTTGCTCTACTACCATCTCTAGGGAACAAAATCTGAACTTTTTGGTTTGCTTCCTTACTATCTTCAGGAAGACTTCAATCTTCAGTTTGCTCCACTACCATCTCTAGGGAACAAAATCTAAACTTTTTGGTTTGCTTCTTTACTATCTTTAGGAAGACTTCAATCTTCAGTTTGCTCCACTACCATCTCTAGGGAACAAAATCTGAACTTTCCAATTTGCTTCCTTACTATCTCAGGAAGACTTCAATCTTCAGTCTGCTCCGCTACCATCTCTAGGGAACAAAATCTAAACTTTCCCGATATTGCTACACCGTCCTCTGAGGGACATGTCCTATAGACTCGAATGTATTATGGATGACATTTGCATGAATGCAGAATGTATGAGAATGATCCCATTTTTTAAGTGTATAATGATTAGGATGCAATGATCGAAATGAATCTAATGCTCATAACTAATTGATATTAGGGATGACATTTGCATGAATGCAGAATGTCATGAGAATGATCTCCTTTTTTTTATTATAAAGAAAACGATTAGGATACAATGATCGAAATGAATCAAATGCTCCTAATTGGAAGTGTATGAATGATATTTATATGAGAATGATCCCCCTTTTTACTGTTTGGGTTGTCACTGCTCATAGTTCATCAATATTCTATCACTGATGCGTTACCATGCTTTCTCGTTTAGCTGGTATCTTTGACAGAAAACCAAAAAAAACGATCATATTCTACTCAACAACCTTGCCCTGCTGTAATTTCAGAGTCCCTTCCACTGTACCTTCTGGGACATAAAGTTTGTACCTCCCACTACAACTTCAGGGGAATAACATTTGGTAATAACCAGATGTATGTGCCTTTCAATATTTCCAAATCTTAGGCTTGGTGGGTTCTAAACAATAGTCCTGTTTCAGGTCCCTATATTATTTAAAAGCTTCCAGAGTAATGTACGAAACTCCTTTTATGAAAATATTATTAGTTCAATAATCGTTATTTCAATATAAAATGCTTGAAAAAGATCACAACAATGGACAAGAAAGAAATTAATCAGGAGCATAGCTCGAAAAAAATAAGTTAATAAAAAAATAACCAAGGCAATAAAAGAAAATTGATTTGGGATTATCTTGAAAAGAATAAAGCAATCAAAGATAACAAATTCAAAAATGGGTAAGATAAAAGCTAGGTACCCCAGATATCGCAGCCTGAGCTTCTCTGTTCAAACTTCTTGAGGACCATTCTAAGTTCAATATGTGTTTAGGGGATCCGGAGTACTTTGTCGATGCCTCAAGATGCAGCATACTTCCTCATTGTTAATTCAGGCATAGCAAGACTACCACATGCCCTATCTTTGATCAAAATTTGAGCCGCCCTTTAGGGTTTTCAGCTCAAAACCCCTTTGGTCTCAAAGCACCCTTTGCGGGTTTTCGCCTTGGCCTCTCCTCTTTTCCTTTTTTCTTCTTTTTTTTTGAATTAATTTGAGCTCAAGGCGCCCTTTGTGGGTTTTCACCTTGGCCTTTCCCCTTTCAGGTAATACTTCTTGATTGAACTCGACCGCCGAATTGGACAAGTCTTCACCATTCGTCTCGGTCCATATTAATTCTCCTCTAGAACAGGCCTTCTCTACAACATAAGGTCCTTCCCAGTTTGGTATCTGCTTTCCTCTAAAATCCTTTTGTAAAAGAAAGATCAGGTTCCCCTCGTGGAATTCTCTAGGATAAACCTCTTTGTCATAAGCTTGCGTCACCTGATCGTGATGGATAACTTTTGACCTTTCCTTCAATTAGGTTCAATTGGCGAAACTGTTTCTATTCCAATGAGAAATGTGTTACCCCAGCGAAGGTTCTAGCCAACGTTCGATAAGACAGAGGGTAAATGGTAACTTCTTTATGTCAATATTCACAAGTCTCAGTCATCTTTCCCATGATCCTTGTTTTGTTGTTCTTGTTTTTGTTTTTTTTTTTGCTGCCATTACTACATTGTGATATGGCGCTTGATCTTTGAACAAACTTCCAAGCTTTTGACATTGTCCTTTTTAGCACTCATTGTCAGCACCTGATCTTTTTTTTTTTTGAGAATTTGATGACTTTCGACTTTGTAACATTGGCATATGAAGCTACTTCCACCCTCTTAGTGAAGTAAATGATGACCACGACAATGAATCGATATTAACTAGAAGCTTTTGACGAGATCGGCCCCATAATATCCATTCCCCATGTATAGGAAGTCTGTGAAGAAATAGATGAGGCACATAAGTCTTGTCTTCCTCAATTTGGCATTTGCGACATAACTGAAGCAATCTCCTTTTTATGGTGAACCAACAGTGCCCGATCCTCATGTTTAGCCCGTGTCTTAGTAGCCCAGGCATATCCTGATATGATTGTGTGAAAACATCCTTGAATTCTTGAAAATAATTCAATGATGTCTTGCCTTATTTCTGTGGTGAGCTGGGTTACAATCTTCACCTATTTTCTAGGCTCATAATATCCACTGACCCTTTGTAGAGTGAGGTCTGTTTTTCATCTTGTTTCACCATTCTTAACAAATCAGAAGATAGGTTACAATCTCTATTATCTTCAAAGTCCTTAGATCCCCTAGACCCATATCTCATTCAAAAAGGGAGTCAGTAACAACGTCGCTCATGTCGTTGATATCTGGGTACCTAGGTACGAAGGAAAAAAATCCAAAGAATAAATGATTCTAAGGATTATTATTTGTATGGTATGGTTATGAATAAAGAATAAAATAATATTGTAAAGAACAAAAGAATGTACAATATGAAGAATAAAAAAAATATTTGCTTAAAAAAGATGCATTTTGTTGAAATAAAAATTCTGGACATAAGCCTATTTCACAAAAGGATTCTTATTGCCTCTAGGCTTAAAGCAACAAGCATATTCTGAATATTACTCTATATTAGCTCTAAAAAAAAACAGGGATTCCTTCTACAGTTCCATTGTTTAAAATCTTCCCAAGTATGTAAGGGCTTTGGAAACTTTTATTCCCCGATTCTCTCTTCGGATATGTCATTAATGTTCAGATTCCCTGATATTCCTTCAGGTCTTTGATCTCTTCAATTTATTATCCATCGTGCCTTGCACTAAGGCCCCGATCTCAATTCATGAGACTTTCGTCGGTTCCTGAAAGTTCTTTGAAACAATTTTACCTAATTAAAGTCCTTCTATGGATTTTAATGCATATGATGCTATGTGATGCAAATGCATGAAATGAATGCAAAAAGAAAGAGAGGCGTTGATTTTGAATTCAATTCCATTAGAAAAACTTTTCTAGAAAGCAAATTTCTTTACATAAAACGGATTGCATATGCGGCTTTGCCCTCATATTCCAAGCAAAAATATTAATCCCCTTCTTCGCAAAGGTCAAATCTTGCAATCTTCTAATAGATGCCTCCACTAGCTCCTTTTTGCTTGATCTGGGCCGCGACTCACAACTCACTTATTTCCATAATGCTCGTTAGCCTCTTCAAGAAAGCCGAGACCTGGTGATTCTCGAATAGTCTTTGTCAGCTTGAATCCTTGGGTAATAAGGTCTTGTATTCCTTTACGGACTATCAGTCTTCTCTCGTTGTGTTTATTTGGACCATATTGGGACGACCGTATTATAATCCACTTTATCAAAAAATCTGTTTTCTCATGACAAACTTTTCTATTTAGCAATCGAATTTGAATCAACACCTCTTTTCTATGATGTGAATGCAATGCAATCAAAACAAAAGAGAACATATTAGCACAAGAGAAATAACAAAATAGGGCACCTATCTGGGTGACCACTAGGGTTTAATATAGCTCTATCTAGGGTTGGCTCTTAAGGATCACTATATGTGGCTTAGTTCTAAAGGGAGGGTACTGAACCAAAGAGATTCCTCGATCCTCACCCATTATAGGCTCATACGGACCGAGTTCAGTTCAGGGGAATACATTTCCCTATGGCTGCACGGAGATGAAAATATCACGAAGACATAGGTACGGATGTATCCCGAAAGCGATTCACTATCCTGCACGAAGGTGAAAACCTCACGAAGGAGTAGCTTCTCGCTCCCACTTAAAAGGGTGTGACCACAACGGTCATGCTATGCAATGCAGACATGCTTTTCAATATTAAAACAACATGCAATAAAAAGGATCATAATTTTTCAAATCGGATTTTCAAATTTAGACAAAAGGACAGGAAATAATCAATTTTACGGCTTGAATCTCTTATTGGTCCCCAGTGGAGTCGCCAAGTTGTCGAAACCATTTTTTGTTTTGAAAAACGGGGTCGACTTTAAAAAAGAAAATGGAGTCGCCACCAATCTTTTTTCGAGGTGTGATCGGGTCACCTTGAAATTGATCATTTTAATAAAAAAAATTTTGATTTATTAAAACAATGATTTTGGTCTACGAAATTCGAGAAAACAGGTTCGGGAGTCGGTTACGCACGAGGAAGGATTAGCACCCTCGTAACGCCTAAAAAAATTGGTACCTAATTGATTAATTAATGTCTTAATGTCAAAAATTTGAGAAGATTTTAAAATATGATTCTTTTGATTTTTCAAAACTTATAACCTTTAAAAAAAACATTCAATTATTTGGATAAAAGAAAAGTCGAATCTCAGTAAGTTAGAGCACGACCTTTCGAATTTCCCAAACACCAAATATCCTTTGTTTTGTTTTCTTTTTTTTTGAAACCCCTATCTCAAAATATCAAAATGTCATATCTAATAAGTTAGGACGCAACATCTTAAATTCACAAAGATAGGTTTTTTATTTGAAAATCATATGTTTTAATTCCAAAAAGGGTATTTGATCATTTAGACTTAATGAGAAAAATCGAAGCCCAGTAAGTTAGGGCACGATTCCCTCAAAACTCCAAATGTCAAATATTGCCTTATTTTAAGAAATACAGTTTTGGATAAAAAGTGGCAATTAAAATAAATTTAAAATAATTAAAATAAATGGATAAATAATGATTAAGCAATTAAATGGATAAATTAAAAAAACACATAAGTCAACCTAACTCCCGCAATATGAGGGTTCGACGAAATTCCTCCACCAAAAACTAACTCGAACAGAAGCAATTCAAAAAGAAACGAAGATGAGCGAAGAACAAAATAAGAACAAGCCACAGAAAATAAGAACGCAAAAGAGAGAGAAATTTGAGTGAATGCTCTCAAGAATTTTTATTACTCAAAACTCAAGTCCTATTCCAGTGTGTCTACAATGAAGGGAGAGGCCTCTATTTATAGTTGAGCCTCCCCAAATCCAACGGTACAGATCAATTACATCAATGGCTAAGATTAAAAGGTATCTACAAATTAAATCTCTAAGATTACAAAACCATATCTTTTAATATTACATACCATATCTTCTAAGATTGCATATCATATCTAATATTACATACCATAACTTCTAGGATTGCATATCATATCTAAGATTTGCATATCATATCTAAGATTGCATATCCTTGAAGATTGTACTTCCATATACGTCAAGCTTGTAGATAGACCTTCAATCTTTTTAAGTAATGGGCCATTCCGATCGGGCCAAATGATATATTTTGGACTGGACTTGGACTTTATTTTATTATTTTGGGTTTATTATTTTTTGTATGGGCCCGGGCTAAATTGGCCTATTACACCTTCCATAAGCCAAGAGATCTCAAATAAACTATCATCTTAACTGTGCATACATGATAATGAGTTCTTGTGAAAATAGGAATAGATGTTGAAATAACATTAGAAGAAGCCATTGGAAACACTCAAAAAATAGCAGTAAAACCTCACAGCCCTCAAGAAGACGCTCTGAATACCACTATTGGTATAAATTTTGTTACAAAAAGGAAAAGAAGAATAAAGAAAAAAAAATTACAGCAGACAAAACTAACAATAGCCTATTACTAAAGGCCTAAAGCAACTGACACACAAAATATATATTTGATTTCCAATATCAAACTCAAAATACATAAACCGTCCTTACCAAAAAATCTAATGCAACCTTGATGGACAAAACCTCTGCTACATTTGAATCGATAATACCCAAAGCAAGAATGTCTCCTGACGAATTCCTTAAGACTCCCCCACAGCCCCCAGGACCTGGCTTGCCCATAGCAGATTCATCCACGTTAAATTTGAAACAACCATGGGGAGGTGGAGACCACGATAATCCTTTGCGAACAGCACACCCGCGGCTTGACGGAACACATAGCAGGGGGTTATCCCACCAAGGTGACTAAAAAATGCACACATATTCTTTTGAAGCCCGAATTCCAATAGTGTTCTCAATTTAAACAAGAAGAAGATGTCTGCGATCTTCAATTGTTTCCCTTCGAACCTAGTCGCGTTGCAACCCTACCAAATTGACCAAAACACTGCGCAACAACTCTTAAACCACCACCTTTTAATAGTACTTATTGTTAGGATATGTCTAATCATAGTGAATAGGTTTAGTTAGTCTATTAACTGACTAAAACTGGTAAACAGTTGTAAAGCTGGTAAACAGTTGTAAAGGCAGTTACTGTACCTCATTAAATACCCAGTTGTTCTCTTAATAATACATGCATGAAGTATTATTTGTTATACGTTGAGTCTTTCAACATGGTATCATGAGCTTAGGTTTTCTTTTTCCTCTGATATAATTTTTTTTCTTGTCTTTCTTCATGGCTACTAACGGTGTTCCTCCTCTTGATCCATCGCCCCGGTCTGTCAATGTTGGTGAAACAGTTCATCCTCTGAGTTCAAGTAATCTTGCTTCCTCGGGTGTTCAGTATTTCACTAAGCATGATACTGTCAAGCTTAACGAAACCAATTTTTTGTTATGGAAACATCAGCTGTTGTTAATTCTTGAGGGTTATGGTCTTGAAGGTTTTGTATTAGGCACAGTTCTTTCTCCCCCTTCGTTCATATCTGGTGCTGATGGGAGTCTCATGGAAAATCTGGCGTTCTTGGTGCATAAGAAGTAAGATAAGTTCTTGGCTTCTTGGCTTCTATCCACAGTCACGGATGATGTTTTGGTTCATCTGACAGAGGCTAAAACTAGCCTTGAAATCTGGACGACTATTGGCAGACGGTTTGGTGCAAAGTCCAATATTAAAATTTCAGGTATACGTCATACCTTGTACTAGATCAAGAAATCGAATCTTTCTATCAAAGATTATCTGGCTAAGGTTAAAAGTCTAAGTGATAGCCTGACTGCTGCTGGAAGTCTTGTTTCTGAACAAGAACAGGTTAGCATAATCTTGGCTGGTATTCCCATTGAATTTGAATCCATTCGCATTTTTGCTTCCGCTACTCCTGTGAGTCTTGACTTACTTACAGAAATGCTTCTAGACTGTGAAGCTCGTCAACTGACTGTTTCCTACTTCTCCAGGAGATTAGATTACCTCCCAAGAAGACACAAAACCCTGAAGTCGATCTACGATCATCAGTGTCTGATGCCCAACTCGCATCAGAGTATCCTTCAAGCAATAGTTTCGAGGTCCTAGTGAAATGTAAGCCAAAATCTAGTGTCCCTTGTAGATCTTTGCAAAAATTCTTTTCTGACTCTATAATGAGTATCCAATGGCCGATGCATAAATTGATAGGCTTTATTTACGGAGAACGCAATGTCCGGTCGTGTTACAACCACATATTGTAAATCGGTTTGTACCGCAAACCGATGGTTACTACCGCAAACCGCCGATTCATGATGGAAATCCTATTGAAGATGATCGGCTATTTAGAAGTATTGTAGGTGCTTTACAATATGTGGTTGTAACACGACCGCATATTGCGTTCTCTCGTAAATAAAGCCCGCCAATTTATGCATCGCCATTGATACTCATTATAGAGTCAGAAAAGAATTTTGCGATCTACAAGGGACACTAGATTTTGGCTTACATTTTACTAGGACCTCGAAACTATTGCTTGAAGGATACTCTGATGCGAGTTGGGCATCAGACACTGATGATCGTAGATCGACTTTAGGGTTTTGTGTCTTCTTGGGAGGTAATCTAATCTCCTGGGGAAGTAGGAAACAATCGATTGTGTCCCTGCTCCACAATGAGGCGCGAATACAGGAGCTTAGCTCAGGTCACTGCGGAAATGGTTTGGATTAAATCGTTGCTGTCTGAACTTGGTGTCTCTACTTTTAATAAAGCCATGCTCTAGTGTGATAGCTCAGCTGCAGTTGCTGTGGCCAACAATCCTGTGATGCACTCAAAATTTAAACATGTGGAGTTAGATTTGTTCTTTGTCAGAGAAAAAGTTGCAGATGGTTCTTTTGGAGTTGGTCACGTGTCTGGACAAGATCAAGTTGCCGATATATTGACTAAGCCCCTGTCAATTGGTTTGTTTGATAGATTCAGGAAGAAATTGCGTGTTGTTTCCAAGGGAGAAGTGATATCACCAGAAGGAAGAAGTCGATAAGCATGGGGCATGTTAGGATATGTCTAATCATAGTGAATAGGTTTAGTTAGTCTATTAACTGACTAAAGCTGGTAAACAGTTGTAAAGCTGGTAAACAGTTGTAAAGGCAGTTACTGTACCTCATTAAATACCCAGTTGTTCTCTTAATAATACATGCATAAAGTATTATTTGTTATACATTGAGTCTTTCAACACTTATGAAATTAAACTCCCAGCAACCATATCACACCTTAACAGCACTTATCAAATACCAAAAGTTAACATTTGTCTCTGATGAGCATCAACCCCAAACCCTAAACTTGTTAAGCTACCAAAATAAGGTAGAGCCAGACTACGACACTACAAAAAAAAAAATTGAGCTCACATCTTATCACCAATATATTTAATATAAACAAAGTATATTTAAAAATATTTCGTACCAACTTTTTTAAAATTTGAAGTGTTACGTGATAAGAAATTTGTTGTTTTATAAATAAGATCATAAACTTTAGCATTATAGATTATAGATGAAAATAATATTGAAGAGCTTTCCCATTTAAAAATCCTATTTGAATTTGAATTTAATCAAGTCTAATGCTCTTATACAGAAAGATGTAGAAAATATATTATGAGTTTGTTTGCATGGACAAAGTGGAGAAATTCTTAGAATAGGAAGAGGCTTTGCCGTCGATCGCTATCAATCCGGATAGCACAAAAGAAAAGACAAGGCCTACACGCAAAGACAGCACACCAAGAAAATGACATCAACTGAGAATGCCGGGCCGGCCAACGTTGCTTCATCCACATCGTGCCTTATGATATTACCAACGCTACGCTACCTTTTCCAAAATTACACCCTCTTTTTCGTTGTTGTCGAATCATATCCCGGCTTCTTTTTCTCTTTCACTCTGGCATTGCCGGCTGCCCTCATGGATAGGAGACTCAGCAGAGACTCATCGTTGCAGAAGAAAGCATTGGAGAATCGATGCAAAGCTGAAGCCGACCAGCAACATGTCCCCGACCTCACTGATTTCATCAACGACATGTTCTTCGGAACTGTCGATAATGACAAGAAAGCTCATTATAATTTAACTGGTAAGTCTAAGGATGAAGAAGACGAAGATTTTGATTCCAGCACAAGGAGTAATAGCAGCAAGTTAACTCAGGAATGGCTGGAAGAAGCTAGGCGCATGATGGCTTCATCTCCTTCTCGGAGTGACTCGCCTTCTCGCCTTGTTGGTTCACCTAAGTTCGCCGCCGCTCAACCGGAGCGGCTTTCCCTCTCATCATCTTTTGAACGCCGTGACCCTCTCTCCAGGTCTGCTAGAAGGTAGGAGTATTTCTAACATTCATTCATCTGATCTATACATATACATATATATGAATCCAATCGAGTGTGTTTCAAATACAGGAACAGGCAGTTGGAAGGATTCAGTGAAGAGATTTTAACGAAATCAGCAAAACACAGCCGCAACAAATCAGAAACACCAGACACGGTGAACACTCCTAGTCCTACTGATAATATATCCACAGCCGAAGCTGTTCATAAATGGTTCTCCAACATCCTTAAACCCACCAATCATACACCACCGTCTAGTGCACCACCTTCCCCGACAAGAAATGATCTAACCTCTAGTTTGCCACCTAGGCAATCAACCTTCCGCAGGTCACGATTCCAAGCAGACCCATCTGCCCGACTCCCAGTCCCCTCCTCTACAACTCTCAAAACTCAACTTTCTTTGCAAGACACCCAGTTGCTTTCTTCTCCGAAAAAACTGGTTGAATCGGCTCACAGGAGGTCAATATCGTCTTCCACATGCTTCTTTGAGCAGAATAAGCCTCTTTCACCTCCAAGGAACTTGGTGGAGTCTGCTCAGAGGAGGTCTATATCTAAGTCGACGTGTTCATTAGAGAAAATTGCACCCAGGAAGAGTAATGCAAATGGGTGGTCAAAGGAAGATGATGGAACTCGAGAAATTAGCCTTAATAAATTTCTAAAAGATCAGAGAAGTAAGTTCGAGATGATATTGAATGGAGAGGCTGGATCCAAGGCCAAGATCGTCCTGTCAGGACCTTCTAACAGTTAAGTATATTCATGTTTTGATTACGGGGTGTGCGTTATGGGAATTAGTCTATTAATTAGAAATGTAGGTGGGTTTTCAGGTACGAGTTCAATGGTGGCAGCTATATGCTATGCATGGCTATTAGATAACAGAGGTAAGGAGAGTAAAGGAGGAGAAGAAGAAGGGTGCATTGTGGTGCCAATGATGAATGTTAAAAGGGAAAGAATGTGGAAACATAGGCAGGCGGCTTGGCTCTTTCACCATGTTGGCCTTGATGCTACCTCACTTCTCTTTGCCGAGGAGGTACTCTTTCATGTTCCAATGATAAATATATATAGGATAATTATTGAATTTAAAAATTGCTCCATGATAGTTTTTAAATTCATAAGAGTTTAGGTAGCTAATAATAATTCTCACAAGTATATATAGTTTTAATTTGACACAAGTTTACTATCATTGAATTATATGATTAATTTTAAAGTGTTACATTATACTATTAGGGATTGACTTAATTAGTATCACCTATTAATTGAATCGAGAAATTATGAAAAATTTATTTTTTTTATAAAATAATAAATATTACTTGAACATATATTTTTTATTTTATATTTTATGTAAAATCTAAATGCACATTATATGATTTAAACTTAATGTACCATAATTTTAATTACCTTTAACTTTATAATTATTTTAATTAAACCTCATTTTTAGATTATATTTTATAAACATAGTTATTACATAACTTATATTAACCCATAATCTAATCTATTTTGAGCACTTTCAACAAAGTGATCGCATGTGGCTTGCTGTTGGTGTGCAAATTTATACATGAAGAGTGTATTAAATACAAATTCATATTATAATTTAATTTTATAAAGTTAATATGTATGGTTAATTAGTCAAACTAGTTGACTGAATTTTAGTTTGATTGGCATTGATATTATTGCTATAGTAAGAGGACGTGAGTTTGAACGCTCTAACACATGTTTATCTTTCTATTTATGGGTGAGGAGGGTTAATATTATATTAAAAAAAAACCCAAACTAAAATGTGGGTGTCAGATACAAAAACATGATTTTTTTTTTTTTAATTTTATGTACCCATGTCCTAATATCTATTGAGCACTAAAACTAAACATGAATACTTCAATGTCTGAGGATCAGGTGGATGTGGAGACTCTAATGATGGCTGGCCAGTTAAGCATCCTTGTAGTTGGCCAAGATATTCTCAAAACAAATAGAGAGGTCAGTAATATTAACATCCATAGCTACTTACAACCCTTAGTTCTTTTCTATTCCACCAGCTTCAGGACATAAATTAGTTTGGGTCTTTCTTATAGGTTGGATCTCAATGCACAATTCTAACAGATAATTATTGTGAAGATGCATATGAGCTACTGCAAACCCCAATGCTGAAAAAGCTTTTGGTAAATTCCCATTCACTATATTCTTCAGTAGGCAATTCTGGTCTGTGATTCTAAACTGGTTTCTTTTTTACAGCTTTCTGGCATTCTATTAGACACACAAAATCTGAATGTGTATGCTAAACTGTCCATGGCTAGAGATGCAGAGGCAGTTCAACTACTTCTGGTCGGCTCGGTCCCGAATTATCGAAATGCTCTTTACGATCAATGTAAGAACTTCCATATCTATCAACAAACTTAACCTCAGTGAATGAATTTTATCCGATTTTTGGGTTGTTTTCTTAGTAATGCAAGATGAAAGGGACAATTCGTTCATTGAAGTATTGCAACATACCTATGGAAAGCCCTCTAATGATGGTAATTAAGCAATCCATATATATATTTGATAACCTTAAATACCATAGTTGTAAAATTTCTGTTGATTGTATAGGTGTTGATGATACTGTTTATACGATGTCGGTGACGAAATCACCGTCTGTTTCACGTCGTGAAGCTTCTGCAACACATTCTGATAAGACTTCTAATGATGCAAGGAGTGCAAAAGTTAACAAGTCTCCTTCAAAACCAGGTTTTGCTTTGTTTTTAAACATGTTTTTCATGTTGCACAAATATTGTTTGCATTGACCAACCTATACAAGCTTACAATTAATCATATATATATATATATATATATATCTCGAGTGCTTTAACTGATTTTTTCTTTGAAATTCTTTTTCCTGGTTTATGTTCTTTGAACGAAATGAAGCCATTAACGCCCATGTTTAAACCTTAATTTGCAGCAAAACCTGGTGCAGTACCAGTGAAAGGTGGAACAGATTCAACAGCAGAAGCATCTCGTGGAAAGAACAAGTTTTTTCTGGCAAAATGGTTTGGTTTTGGATCAAAATGAATTGAAAATGGAAATTGTCTTCATCTTTTTGGCCTGAATTTCCAATCATCCAAACTTATTCTTCTTCTTAGGTATTATTCTTTGGCTGGCTTTACATTTTTGAGTGGTAGAGTACCATAAATTAAGAATGTATTAAGGAAACTATGACATGTGTTATCTGGATTTTTTTAAAAATATGTATTAGTATGATTTTTTAAAAAAGAATTATATTAATTAGTATGATTATGAAAAATGGTATTTAAATCAAGTTTACTTAAACATTATCTTTCATTTAATTCCATGACTAGTAAGCTTGAAATTATTTATCAAATACTAATACTTAAGTTAACAATTTGAAATTCAATTTTCTCGAATTATAATCAGTAGGTTGATAGTTAAACTTAAATTTATGAATGGTTCGATACATCTCAAAAAATAATATCATAACTCTCAGTTATAAAATAATTAATAATGACTAAACAAGACCTAATTCTTTATATTTTAATGGAGAGATTCAACTAATAACAAAAGAAACAAAATTACAACCTAGAAATTACAAAAGGAATAAGATTTTATTAAGGAATGTTAGATGAGACTAAAGTCTCTTTTTCATCTTGAAAGAGTTATTTAAATGATTAACCTCCGGTGTGAAAAAAAGGTGTAAAGCAGTCAATCATGCCTTGGCGTCGCTACTCAATTTAATTTGCGTCGTGACTGCCTTTGCTTTTTCCTGCAATTCAAGCTCAAACATCACGACACAAAATCCCATTGGATCGCAACTTACTTCACTGACTTGCCAAAGTCGAGCCTTTCTACAATACATTGTGGTGCGATGCAGCACACTAACTTCTCCTGTTTTTACTTTCTTAGTTTTTCCAACCTGCTCCATATCATCTCCAGTGAGGCTAAATCATACTAAACACTAAACATTAAACATGTAAATTTACTAAAATTAAACAAATGTAAACACTATTTAGCCAAACTCTAAAAATACTAAAACTGACTTTAAACCTAGTAATTTCACTTCAAACCAGCATAAATCAAGTGTGAATTTGACTTTAAAACATGCATATATCAATTTGACACCTATCAAATTTTCTCACAATTAAAATTTTGCTTATCTTCAGGTAAAACTACTAACTAAATTCTCAAACACAAACAACAATGCAGACGACCCTAAATAATTAGCAAAGGTCTCTAGTATCAAAGATTTAAAAATATATAAAGCAAGTTGAAAAAGACTAGTTTGCAGTAACAAAACACTAAACTCAACTAAAGTTCATTGCGACGTGAGAATGAAAACTATAAGCTTATAAAACTAAAAAGCAAAACAGAGAAGAAATAACAGGAACAAGCTTTGTTAACACAGTTCAGACTCAACGGTCTTATGTCTCTAGAGTCCCGCTTAGAATCTACTATCATTCAATCAACCAAATCCACCAATCGAACAACACTCCTCTATCAACTAAAGCCCAAACATCCCTCTACAAGTAAAGTTCATGTAGCTCCAATAGAAAGCAAAAAATCAACTGACATACATCTAATATCACTCTCAATACCACGCATTAGAGTTATTCAATACCAATCAAGAATACAAAAATCTCAACACAAAAAAATAAACAAAAGGTGATAACAAGTACTTTGAACAAGATTATTCAATTCCCAGCATACCAAAGTGGAACATCTCCAAGGGAATAAGACACCTATTTATAGTGTCAATCAGCAGCAAAATAAACACAAGATAAGCTTTAATAAAATGGCAAATAAATCCCTTGGATTAAGTTGATCATTCTCTTTGATCCGTCCTTCAACAACTAAATAAAAAAAGATAAAGCTTCAAGCCTTATCCGCTAAGATCCTCAACATCATCAAGTAACCGGTTAGAAAGATGATGAAATCTCATTCCAAGTAACAGAAAGTCAACTCTTGTTTTATCAAATATGTCATTCAACCTTTGTCGCTCAAGAACACCTGAATACCATAAGGTTGAAACAGCCCAAAGTCCATCATGAATTTTTTTTTTTTTTGAACAAACAAACCCAAAACTCTAATCCAAACAAATGAAATAAGTCTAGCCTTTTGAATAAGATTGATTAGATGAGTGTTACAAATGTTGAGGATGAAACAAAGTAAACCCAAGATATTAGCAACCATTAGAATAATAGTCAGAATGTGAAGTGCGCGTGTGGTGGATTCATGAACTCAATCACAATTATTGGAATGGATGTTAAATGGAATTGTTTGTTGGAAAAAAATGGATATTTTGGAAGTTTTGAGGTATATTCTTAATTAGTAAAGGTGGAGATTTGAATCATAAAACTATATTTTTATATTCTACTCCATGAGATCTTTACAACGGTATATCATATGCTCAAAATGATTGAGTGATGAACGAGAAATTGATGCTCAAAATAAGCCACTTGTGAATTAAGTTGAGGAAAATGAAAAAGTTTAGTTCCACATTGGTTAGATACCCAAAGTGGAATATGTTTAAATATGAGAACCAACTTAATAATTATTAAATAATTAAATTAATATTCTCTCTTGCGCACAAAGGGGAATTTCCAAATTTGTTAGGGCAATGCAAAATGTCTAGATTTATTGAACTTTTTGGGTTAATTCTCCTTGATTCACGAATACGTCTTGGCTCCATTAATCAAAGATGTCCAAAAAAAAAAAATCTCCACAAAAATTATTTTAAAAACCTAATAATTTGTCGAGATATCCTTCCTTGCATATTATTCAATTTATTTTCCGGTGATAGACGAAGGCAAGGCCACTGTTCATTAATCACTGCAGCCGTACTACTGTCGTGTTCATCTTGTTGTTGTATTCTAGGAGACAACCGACCGATATTTCTCTAGCACCCAAAGGAGCGACCAAATCTGTCTTAAGGAGACTGTTTAAACAGGTCTCAATTACCAGTATAGTATTTCAATTTAATTTTTTTTCTATTTTCCAGTTTTTTATATATATATATATATATATATATGTATTGATTGTGATTAATATAAAAAGTGTTATATTACTGTTATTTTACTAACACTTGTACAACATTGTTGACATAGACCTAAGCCGTCTCATAAGCAGGGGCGAAGCCAGAACAATTTTTTAGGGGGGGCCGGATGAAATTTTAATTTTTTATAGTTTATATCTTTATAATTTGTAAATGATTAAATCGAATTTTTATAATTTTAGGGGGGCCAAAGTGTAATTTTACCTTTACTAATTTAAATTTTTTAAAAAATTTTAAGGGCTTAAATAATAATTTTACATTTTAGGGGGGGCCGGGGCCCCTGCCAGCCCCCCTCTGGCTTCACCCCTGCTCATAAGTTTTTCCTAGCATTTTCTAATCTCCATCTTGTAAAATTACAAAGTAATACTCTAAAAATTCTGGTATCATAATTCGTTCTGTTCTGGGATATAGTTAACTCAATTGCCGAGATTGAACATTGTATTATTCGTATAATATAGATAAACCAACTAATAACTGATAAGTAAAATTTAGTGCAAAAAGTTAGAATTGGGTTATGGACTAATTTGCAAAAAAGTATAAAGAAGTTGAAAAATATAGGATTTAAAGACATATTTTTCGTAGGAGGAATTAGTAATATATCCACCGGAAATAAATTAGTGGGAGGAATTAGTAATATATCCACCGGAAATAAATTAGTGGAATGATTGACCATAAGCCATTGATTTTTTTATCCACTCACTTAAGGGTATGGTTGGATGGATGATTGACCACGCTATAATATCTAATCTCACTGCTACCGTTGTTTTTACACTAATTGTAGATAAACACACCGCCCATCCAAACTCACCCTAAGTCTCCACCGTAAAATTCAAGTAGGGGAGATACCTAACTTTAATTTTTTTTCTTTAATCATTTTAACTTTTTTATAGTTATATTTAAAATTATAGTTATTAAATGTTATTCAACCTAATTAAAGATTTTAAAATTTATATTTTTTATAAATATATTTATATGAATATAATTGAGATATATTTGCATGTATATAATATATAATTTATTTTTTTACCAAAATAATATATAATTTATTAAGAAACCAAAAATTAGACTATAAATATGTGTGTGTAAAAAACATTTAAATGTTTATATAATTTATCATGAAACTAAAAATTAGATTATAAATATATAAGTGAAAAATATTTAAAAATATCGATAAAAACGAAACGATATACTGAAACATGCTGGTACCAGGTATGTACTAGTGTCACGGGCTGTGAATCAAAGTTTGTGACAATTGCACACAGAACGTCCCATGGAGGTTAACTAATTAAATAAATCTCATTTGACCCACTTGAACTGACCCGATTTGTGGAACATATAGAGAAACCCATCTACTTGAAGCCTTGGTGGCCTAATAGAACACTCCAGTAAAACAAGAGTTACCAAGGTAAACGTTGTAAATCCTAAGGGATAAGATTGTATAGAGTTTAAATCCTTTAAGAATCTCATCTTGTAGATAGGCACAATCTCATCCATTGATGTAACTCAATCTGTACCGTTGGATCTAAGGGAGCTAAACTATAAATAGAGGTCTTCCCCTTCATTTCTAATCACCTCATTCTTGAGTCAAAGAATACTTTTGAGAGCATATACTCAAACACCTTGTGTGCATTGCTTTCTTGCGGCCTTTTTAGTTCTTTCATGCTTCTTTGCTTTGAGTTTGCTTCAATTTATTTCAATCCCTTAGAGAATTTCCTTTTTAAGTTCTCACTTTTTTTAGAGTTAGGTTGACTTAAGAAGATTTGAAGCAAAAAAATTGCCTAAGGCCACGCGGTTTGCGAGACTAAATGTAACACCCCCAAACCCGGCCCATTCACTACGACCGAATCTGGTTATGTCACTGGGAAAGACGGTTGGAAACCTTTGACTTTAGAATTGAACTTGAAAATTTTATTATCTCTGGAAATCGTGTCCATTTAAAATTCAATAAATAAAACCTTGTTATTATACAATGCCCATATTAAAACTTTATTAAACAGATATATATATATATATATATATATATATAATTTGAATAAATAAGTTGCTAAAATAAAGTTATCTTCACTTAGTAATTTAATTTGAACAAGCCATAAATAATAATAAAATAATACCAAAATAATAAAAATAAGGCCCTTATTACAACCCAATATTTAAACCCAATACTTAATATTAAAAACATAAAATAATCAAAATAATCTCCTTCTGCATGGGCCACCTTGTATCCACTCCAACCCGTCCACTAACCATGACTCACCTGCGATGATTAAAAAGTTGGGTGAGTCATACAGACTCAGTGTGTAAGTTAACCACTGAAATCCACCCACATGCTAGCCACATAATATCCCAATTATCAAATGCAACAAGTAATATATATATATATTCATTTTAAACATTTACCACAATCTGGGCTTGGCCCACATTCAAATCATACTCAAATACTGGGCTAGGCCCATTTCTCAATAAACCACATATCAACTGGGCTTGGCCCATTTCCATGTTATTACAAAAATAATGCAACATGATTCCCAACCCAACCTAGGGTCCATCCGCTACACACCCCCTTATCCAAATTTACCACACACTGTGGGGGGACTATCGAGTCACCCTCTCATTTTCCTCCAAAAAGGCAACCAATGCCATCCACGATGTAGCGTATAGCTAACATCAAACCACGATGGAGCACACAGCAATCCATCAAGCCACGATATGGCATAAGCCGATATCAATCAAGGTAACCACGCGAACTAAATCGCAAAGATCCACAACGCGACCTCAGTCAGCGCCAATCCATGATGTAGCACAAAGCTGACATCAACCACGTACTCGAAGTACACCCGTACCTTCTTTTCATACCCCACCCATGCACATGCCACATAAAATATAATCATGATAATGCATGCACATGCTTATTAATGTCCATAAACATACTCATAAACAAATAATCACACTGCATTAGATCCGATACTAACCTGGTCATCGCTATACCCTTTAGGGGTATATATGGCACACTTATTACTGCACTTGTTAGTGAAACATATAACACATAAAACCCGGAAACAGTGGGTTAGTTACACACCTTATTACTAGACTCTCGATCCTCGACGCTGCTATCGTTTAGCAAAACTACGGCTATTTGCTTAACGCTTTCTCATTGTCGCCCACACCACGTGGCCAATCTCGCATGTGCCAGAAACGGATCTCTTCTTAAACTTTGGGACAGGGACCTTCCCTTTCCCTTCTTGACTGGTACTCGCATCCATGTCCATCGAAAGTCACTTAATCAGAACCACACGACTAATCAACGAAGTCATAAACAACTAATTCTAAGTCACTTACTAATATCCTTACCGAAATAATCTGAGATCCCGAAGGCTTCCCTTGCTCTTGTCGATATGCCCCTTAGATGATCGAATCCAAGAGACTCCCTCAATGCTTCCTTCTTTCGGCTACACACAAGAGAACATACTTAATGGCACTATGACATTCGGCCATGCCAACAACTAAGGCCAACCATTCGGTTTCGACCATTAAAACAAAGAACTCACATCAACTGCTAGGGTCGAACACATTACCTTCCCTTAAACCGAATGGGCAGAACTAGGAGAGGTCGCCCTTGCTGATATTCGGCCAACCACCCTAGGTTACTAAGAGGATATTTCGACAAGGGTGAGAGGAGATTCGGCTACAACATAAAGAAGAGAAAAGGAGAAGAGGCTGTGGATATTCGGCTTAGGCTACAAGGAAAAAGGTTAAGAGGTTTCGGCAATGGTGCTCAAAAGAAGTTTCGGCCTATGCAAAATAAATGGGGAAAGAAGAGGTTCTCTCTTGCTTGCAAATTCGGTCACAGCAACTAGAGAAGAACCAATAAAATGCGGCACAAGAGGGAGATGAGAGAATGAACTTTCGGCTACAAAGAAATGATGAGCAGATGGTGAATGAAATGAGCACCTCCCTCCCCTATTTATACTACACTACCTAGCTCCAACCCCCACAAATAATCCTCACAATTCTCCTAAAATACCTCCCTTCCACCCATTCAAGAAGTTTGAATGAGTCAAACCTAACTAGCCAAAATTTTAAAAAAAAGACCAAGTCTTTCTCCATCTTTTAAGCATTCAAAAGCCACCCAACTCCTTACCTCATTGACGCAAAAACAAAGGCCAAAGTGCTGCCTTCGCAGCTCGAACACTGGCCCCCCCTTCCCTTGCACCTGAGGCGTCACTTCCCCAAGCTCTTAGTGGCGTCTCCTTGCCACTCCACCACTCAATTCTTATGCCAAAACCCCACCAAAAATTCTCTTAAGGCCCTCTCCATCCAAACTCCCCTTTTAGCCCCTAAAACTAAAAATTTACCAAAGCAATCTACCACCACCTAGGGTTCTCGGGACCCTAAAACTTACCCAAACACACACCGAAGTGTGCCAACACCTGAGCTAAGCACCAAAAAATCTAACCCCTAAAACCAGGGTGTTACAATTCTACCCTCCTTGAAATAATTTCGTCCTCAAATTACTTTACTAACAACCGTCCATACAACCTATCTTACCACCTTACGCTTATGTCGCAGCGCACTCGATCTTACTAAGGCTATCGTACCTACACAATCTCCAAATTCGCTCTCAAAATTGAAACGCCTCTCTAGCAACACAGAAAGGCTAACTCATAAGCAAACAAAGTAACTAACGCAAGTACCAAAGCAAAGGAGCTTACCTAGTATCACATCCTTGGTTGACTCCGACTAGAACCATTCCTTCCATGACTTGAACCACGACCCCTCGTCGCTTGAGGGCAATTCTTAACCAGATGTGCCTTAGATCCACACCGAAAACATTCTTTACTATTTCCCCAGCACTCTCCTGTGTGAGGTCTTCCACATCGAGCACAAGAACGATTCCGATCCACTGGGGCAAGTGCATGCACAGGATTCTCGATCTTTGGTCTTTTCTGGACATTACCAAACGATGCTGACGGTCTAATATTTCTCTTATTCCCGTTCCTATTCTTTTCTCGGTTTTCCCTTACCGTCCTCTTAACTTCTTCGGCTATACGAGCTTTCTCCACTAGCACCGCGAAGTCTCTTTCCCTCTGCGGAGCGATCAACTCTCGCAACTCATCTCGCAGCCCATCTTCGAATCGAACACTCCTTTCATAATCAGTAGCCACGATTCCTTTGGCATACTGACTTAGTCGCACAAACTCAGCTTCATACTCTGCTATCGACTTATTCCCTTGTACTAGGTTTAGAAACGCTTTCCTTTGCGCGTCTAAGTAACTTGCTCCAACGTACTTTCCTTCAAACTTTTCCTTAAAGTACTCCCAATCCAATCGATCTGCCGGTACACCTTGTTTGATAGTGAGCCACCAACGATAAGCCTCATCCCGAAGAAGCGAAACAGCACCTTTTAGCTTTTCCTCTGGGGTACAATCTAAGTCGTCCATAATTCTTTCGACTCCCTCCAACCAATATTCCGCTACATTCGGGGCCACTCCGGATACTCCCTAAAAACTTCACTGTTCGACCTAAGTCTCTGACACCGACTTCCTTAGAGCTCCATTTCCCCTACTAGCTCTTGCCACTTGTTGAAGCACGCGTAACATAGCTCTGCGACATCTGCGTCCTCTTCACTTATCGGATCTTGTTCCTCTCAAGCCCCTCATCTGGCGGCACTTCGCTTCGACCCATAGCGGACCCTACCGGTTCGGTCGTCATTCTTCCTCTACCGCGTCCCCTAGAACTCATCTCTAGCGCTTGATTTAATCTGTTTAGAAAGTTTTATGCATTAGAAATTATTGTTTCACTGTTTTTATCCACGAGCAATTTTATGCAATGAAGTTTCCAAAGTAGTTCTTTCGATCAATCAAAGTTTCCTTCCTACCTGTGGGGTAATTTCGTCATTTTCCTACAGGGGTATTTTTGGTAATTTTTCAAATCGAGAAAACATCTTTCAAAATCTGATTTAGAGCTTACAAACCCAAGGAGTAGAGTTGAAAATTTTAAAACAGGGAAATTTTAAAAAAATAGCAAGACTAATTCCCTTTCGGGTTTTTTTTTTTATAATTGGTTTAGCCTATGAACAAGTCCTCTTGGTTAAGGTGAACCGTAGCTACGCACCAGGTAGGATTCCAGCAAAGAGGAGGTGAGTCACGTGGATCGCTAAGTACCGTGCTCTTCCGGATCCACTCCTGACATGCGCACAATGGTTGCCACACACCTTAACTCCCTACGACTTAATCACGGGTTTTGTTTTAGTAACCTTAAGTTTTATGCATATGTTTGAGTAGACTATTCCTAGGGTCCAATAGCCCTAATATTCTAATCTACGAGCCCAAATAAACCCATAACCATTCCTACAAACAAATCACTTCAAAAGTCCGAAGTACTTACCTGGTGGACTTCGGGTCGGAGGTACAGGTGCCATGCCAGAATAATCTGAAAAAATTTCTTAAAAGCCCGCTTTGAAAATGTTTTTGGGCCCAAAACCCTCAAAGCCGAGTTTTGAACTTGGCTCTGATACCAAACTGTAACACCCCCAAACCCGGCCCATTCACTACGACCGAATCTGGTTATGTCACTGGGAAAGACGGTTGGAAACCTTTGACTTTAGAATTGAACTTGAAAATTTTATTATCTCTGGAAATCGTGTCCATTTAAAATTCAATAAATAAAAACTTGTTATTATACAATGCCCATATTAAAACTTTATTAAACAGATATATATATATATATAATTTGAATAAATAAGTTGCTAAAATAAAGTTATCTTCACTTAGTAATTTAATTTGAACAAGCCATAAATAATAATAAAATAATACCAAAATAATAAAAATAAGGCCCTTATTACAACCCAATATTTAAACCCAATACTTAATATTAAAAACATAAAATAATCAAAATAATCTCCTTCTGCATGGGCCACCTTGTATCCACTCCAACCCGTCCACTAACCATGACTCACCTGCGATGATTAAAAAGTTGGGTGAGTCATACAGACTCAGTGTGTAAGTTAACCACTGAAATCCACCCACATGCTAGCCACATAATATCCAATTATCAAATGCAACAAGTAATATATATATATATTCATTTTAAACATTTACCACAATCTGGGCTTGGCCCACATTCAAATCATACTCAAATACTGGGCTAGGCCCATTTCTCAATAAACCACATATCAACTGGGCTTGGCCCATTTCCATGTTATTACAAAAATAATGCAACATGATTCCCAACCCAACCTAGGGTCCATCCGCTACACACCCCTTATCCAAATTACCACACACCGGGGACTATCGAGTCACCCTCTCCTTTTCCCTCCAAAAGGCAACCAATGCCATCCACGATGTAGCGTATAGCTAACATCAAACCACGATGGAGCACACAAAGAATCCATCAAGCCACGATATGGCATGTTCTATATCAATCAAGGTAACCACGCGAACTAAATCGCAAAGATCCACAACGCGACCTCAGTCAGCGCCAATCCACGATGTAGCACAAAGCTGACATCAACCACGTACTCGAAGTACACCCGTACCTTCTTTTCATACCCCACCCATGCACATGCCACATAAAATATAATCATGATAATGCATGCACATGCTTATTAATGTCCATAAACATACTCATAAACAAATAATCACACTGCATTAGATCCGATACTAACCTGGTCATCGCTATACCCTTTAGGGGTATATATGGCACACTTATTACTGCACTTGTTAGTGAAACATATAACACATAAAACCCGGAAACAGTGGGTTAGTTACACACCTTATTACTAGACTCTCGATCCTCGACGCTATCGTTTAGCAAAACTACGGCTATTTGCTTAACGCTTCTGTTCTTCCCACACCCCGTGGCCAATCTCGCATGTGCCAGAAACGGATCTCTTCTTAAACTTTGGGACGGGGACCTTCCCTTTCCCTTCTTGACCGTACTACGCATCCATGTCCATCGAAAGTCACTTAATCAGAACCACACGACTAATCAACGAAGTCATAAACAACTAATTCTAAGTCACTTACTAATATCCTTACCGAAATAATCTGAGATCCCGAAGGCTTCCCTTGCTCTTGTCGATATGCCCCTTAGATGATCGAATCCAAGAGACTCCCTCAATGCTTCCTTCTTTCGGCTACACACAAGAGAACATACTTAATGGCACTATGACATTCGGCCATGCCAACAACTAAGGCCAACCATTCGGTTTCGACCATTAAAACAAAGAACTCACATCAATCGCTAGGGTCGAACACATTACCTTCCCTTAAACCGAATGGGCGAGAACTAGGAGAGGTCGCCCTTCTGCCGATATTCCTACCAACCACCTAGGCTACTAAGAGGATATTTCGACAAGGGTGAGAGGAGATTCGGCTACAACATAAAGAAGAGAAAAGGAGAAGAGGTGTGGATATTCGGCTTAGGCTACAAGGAAAAAGGTTAAGAGGTTTCGGCAATGGTGCTCAAAAGAAGTTTCGGCCTATGCAAAATAAATGGGGAAAGAAGAGGTTCTCTCTTGCTTGCAAATTCGGTCACAGCAACTAGAGAAGAACCAATAAAATACGGCACAAGAGGGAGATGAGAGAATGAACTTTCGGCTACAAAGAAATGATGAGCAGATGGTGAATGAAATGAGCACCTCCCCTCCCCCTATTTATACTACACGGCCTAGCTCCAACCCCCCACAAATAGTCCTCACAATTCTCCTAAAATACCTCCCTTCCACCCATTCAAGAAGTTTGAATGAGTCAAACCTAACTAGCCAAAATTTAAAAAAAAAGACCAAGTCTTTCTCCATCTTTTAAGCATCCAAAAGCCACCCAACTCCTTACCTCATTGACGCAAAAACAAAGGCCAAAGTGCTGCCTTCGCAGCTCGAACACTGGCCCCCCCTTCCCTTGCACCTGAGGCGTCACTTCCCCAAGCTCTTAGTGGCGTCTCCCTTGCCACTCCACCAGCTCAATTCTTATGCCAAAACCCCACCAAAAATTCTCTTAAGGCCCTCTCCATCCAAACTCCCCCTTTTAGCCCCTAAAACTAAAAATTTACCAAAGCAATCTACCACCACCTAGGGTTCTCAGGACCCCTAAAACTTACCCAAACACACACTGAAGTGTGCCAACACCTGAGCTAAGCACCAAAAAATCTAACCCCTAAAACCAGGGTGTTACACTAAAATTCTAGCCCCGTGACAATTGGTATATGAGCTAAGGTTCAAAGGCATCGGTTGAAATGATGAAAGGACTAGACGAGTAAAATGTCTCAATGGATACTCATGGGAGGTCCAAGAAAAATAGCAGATCGAGGGATATGTTGTCGAATTTGGAAAGTAAAGTGGTTAATATCGAGGAATCCATGGGTAAAGTGAAGGAAACACTTGAAGCAGTTGAGGGACGCATTGATGAGCTGGACTCAATGAAAGAACAACTCAAGGAATATGTGGCGGAGGCCCTTTGTTCCAATATGGATGCGTTGCAAGTATGGGTAAGCTGACGGAAAAGAATGGGGCTCTTGAAGCTGGGATTATAGCTATGAAGGAAGAAAATGAAGCCACAATGAAGACTTTGAACACAAAAATTGAGGAGCTCGAGGGTGAACTCACTGTGTGCAAAGCAACTGTGGATAAAAGGGGTGTTGGGTGGAACACCGAGCCATAAAATTGATGTCCCCAAACTAGAAAACTTTAAGGGGGTAAGGTCCCCGAAGGAAGTGGACAACTTCTTGTAGGAAATGGAGCAATACTTCCATGTTGTGGGCATCAATGATGATGATGCTAAGGTAAATACTACTTTTATGTATTTTATTAATGTCATTCTTTTATGGTGGCATTGTAGTTTTGCAGATGAAAAGCGAGGTGAGACCGAAATTGGGACTTGGGAAGAGTTTTAGAAATAATTCAAGGAGTAGTTTTACCCACAATATGTCTAGAAGAAAGCTCGGGCTAAGTTGTGTCGGTTCTTGCAACAAGACACAATTAGGTACATGAAAAAGTTGAGTTAATTGATGCTCCAAATTACAGATCTAAGTGAGAAAGAGGCATTCCTCTTTTTTTCATGAATGGGTTGAAGTTGTGGGTTAAAAAAGAATTGGAATGTTGAGTGGACCAAGAACTGTCCAAAGCCATGATTGTGGCAGAGCCATTAATCGAGCTTGTTCTGAGGAAAGACAAGTTTGAGTCTTCTAAGCCCAAAGAGAAGGGAAATGGTAGGGGAGATAAAGAAGGACATGTTGAGAATAGTAATGGTAATGGTGGCAATGGAAAACCACAGAAAGGGAAGCCTACTAACAAACCAAAAAAGAAAAAGAATGAGATACAATGCTTCTTATATTGTGGTTCGCATAGGGTGCGAGATTGCCCACAACGATCCAAGTTTTCCATGACCATTAAAGAAGAGAAAATGGAGCCTAAAATGGGTAGGCTATTGAACCTTGGATCAATAATACCCAACTATACGAAAGAGAAGAAGGATCGCAAGCAGAAAGGGTTGATGTTTGTGGACATTGACATTGTAAGTCGAAGGAGGAGTGCTCTTGTGGATACAGGGGCATTTGATTTGTTTATATTGGAGAAAGCCGAGGATAAATTTGGTCTCTCTGTTAGCAAATCGATCAAGAAGATCAAGACGGTTAATTCCAAATAGGTCTCAACTATAGGAGTAGCACAATGAATTGAGCTACAAATCAATGAGTGGAAAGGCAAGTAAGTGATCTGTCACAATTCGTTGTAGCAGATTAGGCCCAATTTTATACTTAGCGAGTTTGTCTTACAGAAAATCAATATAGTTTTTATTAACTTTCCCTTTTTAGGACTTAGTTAATAAAATGAGCATTTTTATGTGTTTTTTGATCTTTTAGGCCAATCTGAGCCTAAAGGAATACTAACATGTTGATTAAGTGTGTAAGACATTAATTCAGGCCAAGGAGTTAGTGCATTACTCCCAATGTTGCAACGCAAGGTTGGAATGTCGCAACACACCTTCCCGACTACTTAAGAAGCATTCTAACTTCCATGTCACGACACACATCAGAGGGTGTCACGACACAGCCCTGAAGACACCAAGAACAAAGCAAACTGCCTTCGATGTCGCGACACAGGCTTGAAGGTGTCGCGACACAGGCTTGAAGGTGTCGCAACATAGCTATGACGAGACCAATTTAATGAGCAATGGTGTTTTTGCCTGCACAACCTAAATTAACATGCTTAGCCGTCCTTGACCTAATTAGGTCATAATACAAGTAATCTATAAATACTCGCTCAGAACAACACATTAGGGGAGTTTTTTCAGACATATTTATACATACATAGTTTTAGGGTTTTTGTTTTATATTCGTGTAATCTGAAGATCCTATTTTGACGTTAGATGATCGCGAGCGGAGATTGTTTCGGAGCCGTCCTTTTACATTGATGAGATCCATAAGCATCTCTTTCCTTTATTCTATTCTTTATGTCTCTTTCTTTAACATTGTTAATTTAATGTTTGTTTAAATATTAGAACCAATTTATGCTTTATACATATTTTGCATGTTTCAACTATATTAACCTAATTAATTGATTGAAAGGTAGAGTTTAATTTGGATTGGTTGGATCAGGTTGAGTGCAATTAAACCCTAGGATTGATGCCCCTGGAAAGTCATTTAAGTAGATATGAACCCTAAATCGGTATAGTCGACCGAGCATCACTTAGCCTGTCTCAGTCTAAACTGTGACATCGAGAGATAAGTAGTTATTGCCGACTAATTAGGTTAGTAGAAGGTCAAGAGGCCCTTCTAGGTTAATTACTAGCCAATTGTTTAAACCCTACATCAATAATTAATTAGGTAAACCAATAGGATCTAGGCTAAAGGAACTCGCATAGTCGAAACAAAGAATAGGAGAAGTCGATACATTAACCTTGGAGTAGATTTAGGCTTAGTATTAATTAGTTTAACATCATTATCCTAATTTAGAATTAATACTACTAATTAGTTTGCTTTCAACCAAATGATCTTCTCCATTATTCTCGTACCCCGAATTGCTTCGAGTATGAGCTCAAACGATTCAGATCAAACACAAAAAATAGAAATAATTTTCTTTTCTTTTAAGGTGAAACCTAAAAATTCTCTTCTCAAATAGAAACTGATAGAATCATTATTCCAGAAAATATATTTAATTCTTAGAGAATAAAAGTCTCTCTATTTTCGGGCAGAATAACGATATCTGAAAATTGTGTAAATAGGCCTACCGATGTCATCTATTTATAGAGAGAGAAGGTAGAACATTTGTTGAATTAGAGAAGTTTATTTCAACTAGAAAAATAAAATCTTAGTTCTACTGGATGTAGGGGGCGACAACCCTAGTTAATTATACTGGGGTTTGTCGTCCCCCCTTATTACATAAGGAGTTTTTGGGAATCTTCAGATCAAGTCAAATTAAAAGTACTTTTCGGGCTTTTAATCCAATACTTTATAATTTGATCCAACCCAATATTTGTTTTTCCATTTCCCAAAAAATAAACTTCAATATATTTCCAATTAAATAATTTTCTCAACCCAATTTTAATTCTGTTAAAATCATGACAACGTTACCACAAAAGAATCTATAAGAAAATATATTTAATATTTTGTATTCAACAGTTCACTATGACCAAATGATTTATTTCCATTTTCGAACTTCATTTATTCGAAAAACATAAATTCATTTTTCAGGTCATTTTCATCTTCATTTTGGAGAAAACAACATTCATTTCCAAATGATTTCATTTCTCCATTTTCAATTTCATTTTGGAGAAAACCTTAATCATTTCAAAATGCTTTCTATTTCTTCATTTCACCATCTCTATTCATTTTTGTTCATTTGATTCAACATGCCATTCATTTATGGTTTCAACGAGCTAGTGGAGGAACCGATTGGATATATGTAATTGAGGCTCAAATGATTCATAATTAAGTTCCATCTTTTCACCTATTAATTATAAAATCATTTAGTCACAAATTCATTCCATTATAGTATCGTGTCTGAGCTCTCCCCAATAACATACCATTACGAAAGCAACTTGATCAGTGCACATCCAATGACCTTACCATAAGTGTGTTACCCTCATAGGATATCCTTATCTCTTTGAGATAATATCCGTTCTCCCAATATGATACTATTTTATCTCATGGTAATCATTACATCTTCCTTCATGAAAAGTCAATTACTATCAAATAGTGATTAAGTCATTCATCACAAAGACGAACGACTCGTGGCCACTTTTACTTTTCATCAACCATGTAATGTCAATGAGAAGATATCACTTACCCATATCTCGGGTTATGAATTCCACTGTTGTAAATGATGCTACATACTGCAGAAGTCGTACACCTAATGCACCAGCTCTCGGTTCCTTATCTATTCAAACTTAGGTTTTTACTTACATCAAAGTGTATGAGTCACACATACATAGTCCGTCATCCACTTAGGATTTAGATATGTCACACTATGAACACCACAAGTGAATAAATTTATAAACAGATTCAAGATCTAGTCTTCTTGGGTCCAGTCCGATGTACTGTCAGTCCAGTCAGTCACATCTATGTCTCTATCTTCTAGGAGCCATCCGCCCCGATGTCCAGGATAAAGCATCTCCCCATTTGGACTTGATAGACGACATATTAATCTTTCAACCGGTTTGTTAATTTCCGATTAGATTAATGACAGATTTTGGTTCGTCTACTAATACAAGTTGTCTTTCTGTATTACGATCCGACCACGTGATACCGCTTAGTATTAGTTTAAACATTAGACAATCAATGAGCAATATTTGTTTCCTTTTTACTTTGCTTACAAAAACCATACGAGGACAATTATAAAAAATAAATTAATGTAATCAATGAATTTGTTTTATTAGTCAATCTGTTTGAAAATATTACAAATTTATAAACGAATATACTACATTTAAAGCACTAAATCCAATGCGCGTATCATCTATGGGAAAATCACAGCGAGGACCCGCAATTAGCAGCAGAAACAAAGCTTATATTTAAATTGAAGGAACTGCAGCTCGGCTGCTGTACCGTATCTTTTGTTAGACAACTAATTATATAATAAAGAATCAGAAGATAATTTTCATAATAATACATAAAACTATTATATGTGGGAGATTGTGATTGTGATTGTGTGCCAGTGCAAGCTAGATGTGTAAACAACCTAAGCATCTAAGTATATATCTCTGGATTAATTATAATTTATTATCATCTGATCGGTTGTCATTTACACGTTCTAATTTCAACAAATTTTATGTCAATCTTTTTTCTAGTTTTGATTTGTACTCTAGTGTGATCATAACATTGTCATAAACTAATCGATAATTATAGGACGTATCAAGAATCAAAAGATTGTTCTTGGTGGTGCAAATAAATAAAAACCAATTAATTAGGGTCACCTCACCTGAAATTATTCTAATTTTGCCTATAAATAAGTAGCGATCCATATTTCCATGCTCCATCACCAATACACAAGATAGAAATCTGAGTAGAAACGAAGTTAAAAGTTTCACAATGTCAAGCTCATCTTTCCAATTAGTCTTCATATTTTGTTTTTCCATTCTTCTTCTTCTTCTCATGTCCACCTCCATGCAAACTGTCTCAGCTGCTACTACTAACAAAGCTAGTGCCAAAACTTACAAAAAATTTATCAAATCCGCCTGCAATTCAACCACATATCCCAAAGTTTGCTACAAAGCTCTCTCTCCCAGTGCGTCCGCCATTAAAACCGATACCAACAAGCTTTGCAACATCGCCTTGTCCTTCACTCTAAATGCCACAAACAATGCATCTTCATCGATAGACTCGTTGTCAAAAATGAAGGGATTGAGTCCGTCCGAGAAAGAAATCATCCATGATTGCGCTGAAACTACAGGCGAGGCCATCGACGAGCTGGAGAAATCCTTGAAGACATTGGCTAATTTACAAGGCTCGGATCACAAGGCTGATGAGATGAATGATTTAAAAACTTGGGTGAGCGCTGTCTTGACGGATGAGTACACATGCACCGATGAATTTGATGGCCAGAAAGTAAGCAAAGCTGTTAAGAACACAATCAATAAGAGTGTGTTGTATCTTGCTCAATTGACCAGCAATTGTTTGGCTCTTTTTAATCTTCTGGATTACTGATTTAGTGTTTTCATTAATAACTTCCATCTTTTATTTTGTTTAATAACATGTATGTTTGAGTATATTCTTCAAGTTAGTTCTGTGGGAAGGGTGCTCTGATCTTGTACATACATGCATTATCGATGTAATATAATTTGTTGCAACATGACATATGCTGCCCGTTATAGGTAATTTACATGTTTTGGTATACCTAGAATAACTAAAATAATTCCTACATAATTACATATAAACATTATATTCATTGTTAACAAGGCTTCCACCGTGTTAGTAAATGTTGAGATATTGGAATCTTCATACTCTAGGATCAAGTTTTACTATAATTGCTATGTGTGCTTCTCTTTCAGAATTATTCTTGTTTAAATCTAGATATATTATACTTCGCTTTATATTGATTTTAGTTTCAGTTGATTTTTAATATGCATATGTATGGGAAACTACTTAGAATACAAATGTGTGTTTAGAAAATATATGTAATAAATGATAAAATGTATGGTTTGAAACTAATTAATAATAACACATGAAAAATAGATTAAATTGTGAGTAAAACGAAATTTAAACATGTAAAGGCATCGAATTAAGAATACTAAATACACTACAATTATTTATCATGGTGTTGTCATCAATCTTTAGTTGGTATCGAGTTAACTAGTGACACCAACTCGATCAATAACTTTATCAATACTAGAAATTTTATCACACATGTATGCATGTTGAAACCGCGTATTTAGAATATAGAAGTGTGTTTGAAAATAACATACAATAAATAATAAAACTTATGGTTGGAAACTAATTAATAATATCACATGAATTATTTATGATATTAAAAGAAAAAAATTAGATTAAATTGTGACATTAACTTAATCAACAACATTATTAAAATATATGCAAGTAATGGAGGTAATAAAGTATGCATACTAGAATTAAAATGTATCAAATAAAATAAAGAAATGTTTTAGTTGAATGGTAAAATTAAAGTTTTATTAAACCAAATGATATGGGTTCAAATCCTAGCACATTTAATTTTTTTATTGGCTCTTTTAAAAAAATAAAAATAAAAAGACTAAATAAATTGGTGCTCAGTTGACTCTAAATAATAGTATAGATTAAACCAATTTAGACATACAACTTCTATAATTCATATATAAAATAGTATTTAATTAATAGAAAATATAAAAATATTAATGAAAAGTCTTGACTTTTAGGGATCGGTTATTAAATTTTTTATTAGACATCTATTTGATACGATTTTAAATTGTATTACCTCATCCCAGTTTAATATAGTATAGAAAATGTTAATAAAAAAATTAATATATTTTAACAATAAAATAACAAGATACGGGAGGAGATATAAGAAATATAATGGCATGATGACTTATTTAGCCCTCCAATTTTACCAAAAAAAAAATTTTTTTAGTTCTCTATTTAATTTTTTGTATTTTTTAGCCTTTAAATTTGTGTTTTTTTGTCAAATCACCTTAACATGGATGGAAAAGTTAATGTTTTTTAACTTTTCTGACATGGCATACACGGGGATGACACATCAACATTTAATTAATTTTTTAAAATTTAAAAAATTCAAAAAAAATATATATAAATATTTTTTAAAAAATTAAAAATCATTAAAATTATTAAAAAAAAGTATAATAGTTATAAAAATATATATTTTAAATTTTTTAAAAAATTAATTAAATGTCGACATATCATCCACGTGGTAATACACATGTATGTTATATCAGCAAAGTTAAAAAACATTAACTTTTTCGTCAATTTTTGAGTGGTTTGACAAAAAAATATAAATTTAAAGGTTAAAAAATTAAATAAAAGTAAATAAAATGTTTTTTTTTAATAAAATTGAAGGGCGAAAAATTCATTATACCAAAATAAAATCATTATGTGATTTGTATCAAGTCATGTCCAACAGGTGCCAAACTTAAGAGCACCTTCAATGTACGAGAACTAAAAGATAAACAATTACAAAAATCTTGTAGCATGTGCTCCTCTGGAGCGTGATCTGTACTCCCCAAGAATAAAGGACATGCCAAATTAATTATAATTAGAGTTAACTTATAATAAAATATAAAGAATTGAAAATTAAGATGTATTTCAACTTAGATTAAAATAAATTTGAATAGGTTTACACATCTAAGATATAAATTGTTGACCTAAGTTTTATTTGACAAAAAATTTTTGATATAACAAATACTATGTTTTGAATAAAATATTTAACAAAATTGTACTTCAAATTATTTCTAAAATAAAAAATATATATTAAATTTATACTTAGAAAATATTTCAAGGCCAAGTAAATTAAAAACAACACTTCAAAACATTTTTCAAACAAGTCAAAAATGTTCCAAGCCAAAAAGTATCAATACTTTTTGTCAGGTATCGATAGATTTCTAGAAATCGATACCAAAATAGGCTACTGATTTGCAAATAATTTAACAAGTATCGATACGGTATCAATAAATTTTAAATGGTATCGATTTTGACACACTTTATTGATACATTTTTCAGTATCGATACGAAATTAGCATTATGTCATTTTAAGGTATTCATTAAGTATCGATCTAATATCGATACCTTTTATTTGGTATCGATAATTTTATCCTGGTATCAATTTTATCGGTTTTAACTGTCACTGAATCAAGGCATTAAATGCTAAAATTATCGATACTTTTCCAAATAGTATTGATACCCTTTGTTGCATGTGAATTAAATGCACTGGTATTTTCATCTCAACGGCTCTATTAACTTCTACAACAACCCTAATGGTTGGAAATGAATTAGAAGGTATAAATACTATCTTCCAAAGGTCCTACAACAACAAGAAAGTATTTTCAAGCAAAAAAATCAATCAAACAACCTTTGTGTCAAATATTTCCATACTTTTCTTTCATACACATGTAAGCTTCATTGTTATTCTATTACCTCAAGTGTTTTTCCTTGTAATTGAGCTTAATTTGCAACACTTTGATCTTGTAAAGATTATTTCTTTGTTTGCTTCTTTGTATCTCTTTGAGAGGGTTTGTGTCTTAAGGTTTGGGTAGAAACTTTAAAGGAGTTTGTAAGGTTACTCTATTGTCCTCAAAGGTTATCAAATTAGTGAATTTGGGAAAATCCTTAGTTGTGGAAAGCTAAGATAGTGGAGTTGGCAATTGGGATCGAACCACTCTAAATTCTTATGTTCAATTTTCTATCTTTTCTCTCTAACTTTCACAAATTTTTTAACAGTCAATTCACCCCCTCTTGGCAATTTTGGTTTGATTATTTGAGCTAACAATTGGTATCAGAGTAAGTCTCTTTTAGACAATTTAACAACCAAAGAAGAGATCCTTGAGGAAGCTCAACATTCTACAAATCAATCCACAAGATACGACATCTACATTTGGTTCAATTTCCTTGGAGAATCACAATCTATCTCTAAACCTCCTTACTTCAATGGTGCCAACTATTCATATTGGAAGACAATAATGATGTTGTTCATACAAGCAAATGATCTTGCTGTATGAGACATTATATGGACGGTCCATCCATACCTCTCAAGCAAGAAGGAGAGCTCATTATTCCAAAGAGCAACAAATAGTGGAATAAGGAAGACAGAAGAAGTATTCAGTTGAATGCCAAGGTTATGCACACCTTATTTTATGCACTTGGACCGGAAGAATATAATAGAGTTTTATCTTGTTCCAATGCCAAGGAGATATGGGATAAGCTCGAAGTCACACATGAAGATACCATCCAAGTAAAGAAGTCTAAGGTTGGCATTCTTACTTTAAATTATGAAACCTTCAAAATGAAGCCCAAAGAAAATATCAAGACGATGTCCGATCGATTTACTATAATCATCAACGGATTGATTCTTATGTGAAGACATATACATATGAAGAGGTGGTAAGGAAGATGCTTCGAAGCTTGCCTAAATCATGGGAAGCCAATGTGACTGCAATTGAAGAAGCAAAAAAAATAGAAACATTGACTTTGGATGAGCTCATCGGTTCTTTACTTACACATGAGATGAGGCTCAATGAAGGGGCTGAAGAAGCCAAAATTGAGAAGAAAAATGTTGGTGTTTCACTTAAATCCGCCACAAATGAAGATAGTGAATCAAGTGAAGAGGTGGATGAAGACAAAGAAATGGTCATGTTTACTAGGAGATTTAAGAATTATGAGGTCCAATAGAGGGAGAAAATTTTAAAAGAAGGAAGGTCTCAAGCTTGAATCTACCAAGGAGAAGGATCCTATAAATGCAAGAAGCCGGGACACATCAAGTTCAATTCTCCCTAATGAAAGAAAAAGGGATCAAGCAAACAAAAGCTCAAGGCTCATGTTACTACTTAGAGTGATGAGGACTCATCCGATGATGAAGATCAAGAAGTAGTCAACCTTTGCCTTATGGTCATTGATGATTCTAAGGTAACTTCTAACTCATCTAATTCAATTTCTTATTCATTTGATGAGTTACAAGATGTCTATGGTGAGTTGGGTTTGGAGTTTGAAAATATGGTTTCAAAATATAAGAAAAACATTTCAAAATTAAATGATAGAAATAGTTCACTCTCCAAAACCAATCATGAACTTCGAAGTAAAATTCATGATATGCAAGCTATTATTAATGATTTTGAGAAAAAGAATCAAGATTTGCATAATTTGCTTTCAAAATTTCATGAAGATCTTCAAAAGCAACTTGAGTTGCTTAAAAAAAAAAAGCTTCATCTAACAAAGTTTCTCCAAAAGGTTTTAAAAAGGAAGAAAGTTTAAGGGGAAAATTTGTTAAATCAAGCTTTAATTACTATAAACATAGAGGTACCCCAAGTTTTTACAAAGGAAAGATTGTTAAAAGTGTATAGGTCCCTAAAGAACTCATAACTACTCAAGATAAGGATGTCCTTTCCAAAGGGATACCTAAAGGGACTAAAATTATAGGAACTAATACTTATGAACCCAAAAGAATTTGGGTACCAAAAAAAATTTTAATTCTATGATTGTGGGAAGAGGATTATTGCTTTAAGGTGGGAATTCAAGCAAAAACTCATGGTACCTTGATAGTGGATGCTCAAGGCACATGACCGATGACAAGAGCCACTTTATCAAATTGAAGCCAAAAAGTGGATGAGAAGTTACATTTGGTGACAACTCCATTGGTAAAAACTCTTCAATTCTTATTGAAAATGTTTTGTATGTCAACGGTCTTAAGAATAATTTATTAAGTATTAGTCAATTGTGTGATAAAGGTTTCAATGTCATTTTTTAGTCTAATGGATGTAAAGTAATTGACATTGCTTCTAATAAGATTATGCTTGTAGGACATAGGATAGGAAATACTATATGGTCCATTTAGATGACTTGCATGATTCATTCATATGCCTTATTGCTAAAAATGAAAATAATTCTTTATTGTGGCATAGAAAACTAGGACATGCTAGCATGAGCATATTGCATAAACTAGCCAAAAATGAATTAGTTGGAGGATTGTCTAAAATTGATTTTAATTTAGATAAAGTTTGTGATGCACGTGTAAAAGGAAAACATAAGAGAGTTTTATTTTTAACCTATGAATGTTGTATCTACTACTAGAGTTCTTCAATTAATTCACATTGATCTTTCTGGACCAATTAGGACTACTAGCTTGGGTGGAAAACAATATGCTTTTTTGCTTGTAGATGATTATTCTAGATTTACTTGGGTTCTTTTCTTAAGTACTAAAGATGAAGCTTTAGAAAAATTCATCACATTTTCAAAAATTAATCAAAATGAAAAAGTTTACTCTATCACTAGTGTTAGAAGTGACCATGGAACCAAATTTCAAAATCTTGGTTATAACACCCTATACTCGGCCCGATTTACTGTTTCTGAATTTAGGATGTTACTAAACTTAAACACTTAACAAAAAATTTTAAGACGGACGAAGACTTTACTGAACGTGCTGTTTTACTATTTACTTTTTGTTCTTAGTCAAATATTTTGAAGCTAATTGCTTATTCGATTACAACTGATTCTCAATAATAGTGTAAGACAATATCACGTAAAACTTAAAAAAAGAAACTCAATTGTGGCGTATAGTTTTATTTTCCATTTAAAAACATATTTTCAAAGTGCCCCTCTGTATGCATAATATTGCTCTGCGATCATCCACATTAGCGCATTCCTAGCTTGGACTTCTTTGGTGAGCTAGTTCAAACTTAAAAACCTGCATTTCAAAATAACATTCATAAGTTCAATAGAGCTTAGTGAATCTCAACTAATTTTACCTTTAAATGATGGTGTTGGTTTCCTTGACGAAAAATTCTGGACTTCCTTTCAAACTTTGGAGAATACGTTTTTTATTCTTGATGGATAGCAATATGCCTGCCTCTACTCTTGAACACTCTATAGATGATCCATCTAACTAGTGGATTTCAACTTCGCCCAATAGTCTGAATACTATTTCACTATCCCTTTGAAGATAGAAGCTGAATTCATTCCAAAAGGTATTATTCATATGGGTACTACTCTTTGATTGTCTCTCCTACTGAATCTTGTAGTCATCAACACAGTTCACACCAAATCTTCCAGTTAACCCAGGCAAACATATTTACTCGAACAAATGTAAGGTTTTGATCACCCAATAGAATTCCATATAACTTGATACATAATGTGAGGATTCCCAAGTTTGGCGGACTCTTACACCATCGTACCTCTAGATATGACAAGCTCACCCTCCTAGTGGTTTACTAAGGTGGATTTCTCAGTCGGAGAAAATACTGAAAACTCTCTCAGGATCTAATTCCAAACCATGCCCCAATTACACGGTAATGGTGGTCTAACCACTCTCCATTTAGGCTCTACAGATTTCGTTATGCAGTCTTTCCAGATAATAAGCCACAAACGCTTTTCATAAGATTAGTCATAAAGGCATTCCAGATAATACACCACAAAGGCTTTTCATAAGATTAGCCACAAAGGCTTTTTAGATAATACGCCATAAAGGCTTTTCATAATATTAGCCACAAAGGCTTTTCAGATAATACGCCACAAAGGCTTTCCATAAGATTAGCCCCAAAGGATTTTCAGGTAATTTGTGTTTACTATCCCGACGAACCATCTTTGTGGATGCCACGGGGCTTCTCCCACATGGTATTATACCTTCACGCCCTGTTAGCGTATTATCATATGATGCCATGGCCATGGACTTTTCACAACTTTATTCAATGATCTTCCAGTCCGGTTAGCATTATAGCTGCCTTACGAGATCCACAATTGATCTCCATTTTCACAGTGATCTGCCTATCTAGTCAACATTATACCTACCCTATCGGAGGCTACACAAATGGGTCTCTTTCTCACCTTTTTACATAACTCAAGTTTTTCAGGTACTGGAATCATATAACAGGAAAGTATTAAGCAATGACCATACACACACCAATAATAACATCTTATATCACGCACATCATATCATGTTTCTCTTTGTTCACCTCATTTACATATTTGTGGATATCTCTCAACAAACACATATACACATATTTACATGACATGCAAGACTCAAGTTTAGAGACTCACTAGAGACCTACCTTTACTTTGACCAGTAGTTTTTGTTTCGATTGTCTTTCCTAATTCAGTAGCAGCAACTACTTAAAAGGTCATAATATTTCCATTAGAATCCCCATTACAGACATTTTACTAACATTTCAACTACATGCAACCCCCATGCAAGGCCTTCCAGTATCACTCTTCCCTTCTCTAATCGTAAAATGCAAAGTTGTAAGACTTACTAGAATGCAGAATCATCTACTCATTTGATGAGATCTAAGTCTAATCTTAATCAAATAAGAATAAGAGAACGTTAAGGTTAGAAAGAAAAACATGAACATTAAGCAGATAGATAAACCATCTGAAATGCCCCATTCTCATAAATATACTTGTAACAACCCAATTACGACCCTAATCGGAATGGTGGTTTTGGGACCACGAATCCGGGATAGATAAATGTTTTTATACTATATTTGATACATGTGGTATGTGTTTGAACCTGTGTTAAAATGTTGTGGGAAAATTTTATGTATGTGTGCACAATTTAAGGAAAAAGGACTAAATTTTTTAAATGGTAAAGTAGCTTATATTTAATTGGGTGATTTAATTGGCTAGTTTCTTGCATGAGTGGACTTGCATGGTAAATCATCCTAAAATTAGGTGAGTGGACGGCAGGATGATGATTTTTAATATTTATTTTAAATTATGTTAGTAAAGAATATTATATTAATAATATGTAATATGATTAAAATAAAAGAAACATGAAAGAGTTAGTGGATGTTATCTTCCACCTTTAGTTCTCTATTGCCGAAACTCATAAGGGAGAAGAGAAAGCTTGAGTTTTCCATTTTCGGCCTTTGCATGTCACATTGAGGTTAGTGTTTAAGCTTGATTTTTTGTGAATTTTACATTTTTGAGTTAGTTATCCTAAATACTATCAAACCCATGTGAAAATTTTAGAGTTTGAAGCATGTTTTAGATTCGGCCATGGATGAACACTTTTGTTTTGTTATGTTTGATGGAGGAATGTTAAGCATATGTTTGAAATTAACATGTTTTGAGTAGGAAATTTATATGAATTGGAGTATGGGGGCTCAAATCATGAAAATAAATAGTTGAGGGTCTAAAATGCAAAATAAATGGTTGATATAGACTTGTATAAGGATGAAGAAAATTCAGCCCTTAAGAAGATAATCCAAATTTCATGTGTTTTGTGTTTTATGCTTTGGGGACTAAATTGCTAAAGTTGTAAATTATAGGGGTAAAATGGTAAAATATGTAATTATGTGTCTATGACTAATTGAATGAAATATGGGGACTTGAATGAGCTTAAGGAACATTCGGCCTTAGCTCAAAATTTATAAATTTGGCATTTTTTTGATATTAGTGAAAATTGGATTAAATAGTAAAAATGCAAACTATGAGTGATAATTTGGAAAATTGTTCAATTATATGTTTTTGAGCTAAAATGAATGAAATTTTATTTTAAAGAGCTTATTTTGAAATTATTAGATCAAGAACGGAAAGAACCGGAATCAGATCGGGGGAAAGCGAAATTAAACGAGTAGCCGGATAACCTTAACTCCTCAACCACCGAAGTAAGTTTATAAGCAATCGAAAATATTTGAAGAGTTGTTATATTGTAATATATACATATGTTCAAATGATGTGAAGACTTTGATTATTTCTTTTATATAGCCGAATGTAATTGTGGATGTTCATGTGCATATGTGTATCTAGTGAGTAGCTAAAATGAGTACATCAAAGTTTATTTTTGTCGAATATGAGGTGGAATGAATTTAAAATATGTGTATATATATATATATACACACTATTCGAAGTAATGGTCGATCTTTGCATGAAAGCATGATATAATTGAGTTGGATGTGTAGTTAAGGATCGAATAGAATTGCATGTGAATCTTTAAGTAGAGAATGGCACTGTGTGTGCGGATAATCCGGTAATGGCACTATGTGTGCGATACATTACTAGAGAATGGCACTGTGTGTGCAGATAATCCGGTAATGGCACTGTGTGTGCGATACATTACTAGAGAATGGCACTGTGTGTGCGGATAATCCGGTAATGGCACTATGTGTGCGATACATTACTAATGAACGGCACTGTGAGTGTCCTTTTCGAGCAACGACACTAAGTGTGCGACACGTAGCATGAATTGCACTAAGTGTGCGAAATCTCGGATTTCTCAAAAACATTATAATAATAGAAGATATCGGGAGGCATATCTCTAAGGTAAAAGAGGTACGGTATGTTGGTATCATGGTGTGACAAGGTAAGTCACTTGAAATTTATGATTTTATAAGGATGAGGTATTATATAATTAATGGGTTTTGTTCAAAAGAATAAATGATAAGTAATTACATGGTTGGTATGAAATCTAGGGAATTTTGGGAATCTTGTATGGTTGTTAGGTTCTTGTATATACGTATATTTATGAGCTCCTTAATGAGTTTAATTGTTTAAATTATACTTTTGATTATTGAATTATTGTTGAGAAAAAAAAATCATTGCTTATAACTTACTAAGCTAAATTAGCTTACCGTTGATTTCTTTTGAACAATTATAGGTTTTAAAGTCTAAGCTCGTACTCAGGGATCCTTGTCGAAGTCAAGCACGCTATCCACTACTATTTTGGTATATTAATTATTGACGAACTTAGAAATTATGGCATGTATAAGCTTGAATACCCTTTTAAGTTCTTTTTTATTGAAATGTATATAAAAGCCATGCGAAAATGGCTAAATCTCGTTTTATAAAACTTACATGAATTCGGTCATAGAAGAAGGTTTACTATGGAATATATGTCTTGATATATGAAGCTTGATGTTTACTCATATGGTATGAGCAAATGATGAAATAGCTATTAATGTTCAATTTCTAGCTATGAAAAATTTATTACTCAATAGGTGTATGTTATATTTGAATTTTAGTTATGGAAGGAATATGGTCTAAGTATTTATGTGGCATTTGAATGATGGATGAGTTAATATATACATTTTCGGTCATGGTTCATTTGGTAAGGGTTATATATTTTCTCTCTTGTATGGATGAAGTAGATTCGGACTTGGACCTTTGATGATTAAATAAATTGATAAGATATATTCATGATATGTACGAATATCTATGTGTATTATTAATGCCGAATGTGGTATGAAAATGATGCTAAAGTGTTAGTTAATTTGGTCTTTGTACTTGTGGGTTAATCTATTGAGAGGTGTTCATAAATAAAAAGTGTGTCATATGTATAACGAAGGTAATGGGTTGAAAGTATGGTTGGAAATAGAAATAGATTAAACATTTGAGTATTAAATATACATATGTACCTACTCAGCCAACGTTGGGATTAATCATGTGGGTGTATTATATGTATGGAAGAGTTGAAATTAGATGATTTGTACATATGTAAATTCGAAAATGTTGAAATGATTTGAGCTTAACATGTGATATTTCAAATGAATGCTTTGACTTATATTGGTTCAGTAATGCCTGTAACCCTATCTCGGCAATGGATACGGGTTAGGGGTGTTACAATACTCTTGGTCCCACTAATTTCCTACCAAATCAAGGGTAGGTATAAGAAAATCTGACAAAGGTTTTCCTTACTATTAATCGGTCATAGGGAGGGTTAAATCAATCTAATTAACTCTTATTGAGAAATGGCCAGCCGTGTTGCTTGTGATGATTTGTTTAGTTGGCTTGTTTTAGTGTACAAGCAATCTTTCACACATCTTGTCACTTTTCTTGTACTTTGATCTCTACTTCTGTTTCTACAGAACCAAAAAAATCCCAATGAAACTCAATACAAAATTCAATTGGACAGTACTCATACAAATCGGGCGTACCATATCTTAGCGATAACTCACCTTCAGTGTGATCTTAAGGACAATTAAGTCTTCTACAGCTTCCTCATACGCTTGACAGGCTCTTAGTGTTTAAACAAAACTCTGAGGCATACCCCATCATAGGCGCGCACTATCTTGGGCACAATCTTTCTTCACATAGAAACATCCTACGATCAATTCCTTAGATACTGCCAATAGGTGGATACTTTAACACTAGTATGCGTCAATACTCTAACTCGCCATTTGGCCAATAGGGCGGCAGATTATGTTACCATAGCGTGCCCAACAGTCTACATATCTACCTTACCTACCTTTTTGGATCCGTCGATTTTCGAGGTGTGACAACTCTCCTTTCCTTCAAGAAATTTCGTCCTCAAAATTTTTACCAACTTGGAAATCCCCATTACTATCGATGCATGGCCAATCTCCCTGGACCAAGTGTATTATACGGCTTAGCGGAATGCCCAAACTTAGCCATAACTGAGAAGTCTATGATGTATATTTTGTGGATCCCAACTGGCATGAATGTAAAAAGTCAGTCTCGATTGGTGGATTCTAGGCTCGTGGGCAAATACTGGTGGGTACTCCCGTGTTTTTAAATGTCCATAACCCCAGCCTTAACAAGTGTCGAGCTATGATTAAAGGATTTGAACAGTTGGCCTAAATTTTAAAACTTCTCACAAACATTTAGTTCTTTAAAAATATTGAAACTTAAACACATTTCTAAATCGAAACCCTATATTTATTTTCTATCAAATCTTCTTGCTTCATTTCATCTTCAGTTTACATTTGCTTCAAAGGTAATTTTCGTTCTTCATTTTTCTTTCAAAATTTCAAAAATGGTTAAAACAATTACCTGTGGAAGAGGTCGTGGTGGTCCTGCCCAAAGTAGCAAAAGTAATAGTCCCCGAAACACTGCCATGATCAGACCCAGGGGTCCCGATGCTATCCATCGTATACTAGGCCCCCTTTTTCTACTTAAGGTTGGTTTCCCTATGCTTATACATGCTTTCTTTTGTTCGGTGCTCAACGAGTACAGTATTGCACTAGGGTAACTCTCCGCCCTTTTTTGGTGGACTTTGGTGGCCCATTTCATTGACTGTTGTTTGCACAACGAGCCGTCATTCTTGGCATTTTCCAGAAGATTTACCATTGAAAACAAAAGGATAAGGTCCTTCGGTCGGAATGGCCCATTTCAATACACGCCAAGGCTTCGAGCCCATCATCCAAAACTGGGCCTCAAACCTCCACCTCAAAAAGAATAAGTTCTTGAGGATCACATGTAAGCTTCAAATTGGTTTTGGCTTTCCCATTTTTTGGTCCCTGCCCTCGAAGGATATTTGCTAACAAAGCTAGCATGTTGATTTGGAGGTTGCTTGGAAACAATTTAAGCGATTTAAGAAGGGGCATGTCCTGGACTTGAGGGAGATTGCTAATGTCTGAAACGTCTTCCAATATTATTTACAAGGGCTGAGCCCCAACGGTCATCGGGCAAATGATCTACTTTGGGTGGACTCCCACAATGTCCCTTCTACTGAGAGGGCTTGGCTTTACCACGCCAACGATAATTTGGCACGGATCTTAGTAAGGAGGATAAAGAATCTTCCCTTCGTTTTCTACAATCATTGTGGACTGCACCCAAGCCATTGGAACATCATCTTTCATGGTACATCTTCCACTCATTCTTCCAGTCAAGCTAATTCTCTTGTTGATGCTGTAGGGTCTACTTCCAATTCTCATACCTCTACGCCCATTCCAGTAGCCAATATGGATGTCTTAGCCTTATTAGACGAGGTTCGGAGAATGAAGGTACTACTATTGCCCCAACAAGAACAGCGGCTGCTAGGAAAACTCAAAAGAGGCTAAGGGTGGAAGGAAGCACCCAATGTACTGAAGATATTGATCGCCCACAACTGACACGGCATAGACTTAGAAAAGGGCCTGCTCTTTCAAGAGTCAACACTCCTCCAGTCTTTGCCCTTCCTCCTGTACCTACCCTTTAATTACATCAAAATGAGTTTAAAATCGTTTTTAAACAGTCTCTTAACTCACAATTACGAGATCTACCATTTTCAAGTGAATGAAATTAGTGGTAAAGATCTGTAAATAAATTTTAAATATGATTTTAGGTAGTAGGAATTAGGGATTAAGTTAAGTGAGAATAAAGAAATTAGAGTTCGAAGGAGGTGTGCGAGGTGAGCTCACCAGATAGGCGCGAATGGCGAGGTGCTAGGTAGGCAGGAAGGTTGTTTTACTTTAGATTGATTGTAACATGTTATGTGTGTTATGCGAAGCCTTAGGTCGTGAAGGAGCATCCTCGAGCAAGGACAAAGGCAAACAGAAGTTTACCTAGGCTCGACAAATCAATGAAGTCGTGATAGGTGAGTACCTTACATACTACAGTAGCACACAAGTCATGTGTTAATGGCAAGCTTAGGTAGCATAACCGCCTATCCTAAGTTTCTAAAGCAAGTGTTCCTACCTATGCGAGCTCTATTATTTATGCGAACTGTGTTAATTTGGTGAACTGTATTAATTTGGCGAACTATGTTATTTATGCAAACTGTGTATCGTGAGATTTTGTGTTATATGTGAGCCCTGATATGCGAGGTATGCCATATGCGAACTAATATTGTATACGAGTTATGTCACATTGGAACTAAGCTTTTATGCGAGCTATGCCGTATGCGAACTGTAACAGCCCGTTTTTCAGTGGTGTTCGAAGCAGTGGTTTTAGGACCACAAATCTGACGAGTAAGTTAATAATAATTTTTATATTGAATTTGTTTTGATGATTTTAAGAAATTGAATTAAAAGTTAGTATAAGTGGTTTGGTTCAAAAGTCAAGTGGTTATTGAAAATGAGATATTAGGACCTCGTTTTCGTAATTTAAAGCCGTAAATATTTTTATTAAATATTGACAGAGTCATATTATCGGTGAATTGAAGTTTGGTCAGGTAATTTTGATGATTGATTACTTAATTAAGGTAAAAGGATTAAATTATAAAAGAGGTAAAAGTTAATTGTTATAGATTTAAAATAGTAAAGGGACCAATATTTTAATTAAACCATGGTCAAAAAGCCCAAGCAGTGGTGGCATGATTAAATCCACTAACTTTTGGGCTATTTTCTCATTTAGTCACTAATTAGTTAAGATTAAATTGTAATTAAGTTTATTTAGTTAGAATTTAATTTAATTGAAGGACCAATTATGCAATTAAACCTTCCTTAAATGGTAATTATACCATGTTTATATATATTGGACATTTTTGGGCATGTTTTAGTGATTTATAACTTATAAATTAAAGGTTAATTTTGTAAATAATTAAAGAATAAGTTAAATTAAAAGATTTAAAGGATGATATTATCGATTTTCTTTCTTCTTGTTGTTGGACAAGCCGAATGGCCATGGAGACATGGGGAAACCTTCGATCAAGCTGGGGACCTTGATTGGGTAGGTAATTCTTGTTCGTTTTTAGTATTTTTTATGTTTTTAAGCTTGTACTAGTTTAATCTAGCTAACCCGGGGATTAATTTGTAAAACTCTCAAATGTTGAAAATTATGCCATTGATGAAATTGAGATGTTTATGAAGTTTTATAAAAGATTATTGAGTTTTGTTGTTAGTTAGGACTATTGTGTAAAGTAGTTTTTGACGATTTTAACGTTTAAGGACTAAATTGTTAAAGTGATAAAATTACTTGTATTTGGTGTGAAATAATTGCAAATAGGGGTTGTATGGAGACCTTTGAATAATCGGTCAAGGTGGGTTTTTAATAAAAATGGTTAATTTACATGTTTGGGGCTTAAGGACTAAATTGAATAGTAGTGAAATGTTGAGGGCAATTTTGTAAAAATGTCAAAAAAGAATTAATTGCAGAAAATGAATTAATATTGCTGTTAAAATTAGTGAATTGAATGGAATTATTATTTTAGATCCTAAACGAATGAAAAACTGGGGAAAAGAGAAAATTATCAAATAGCTTTTGTACTTTGTTGTTGCTGCAATTTAGTCTGGTAAGTTTGTACGGTTTAAATTTAATATATTTTTAAATGTATTATATGCCTTAATTTTATAATGTTTGGATCATATTGATAGGTGTTGATTGAACATGAAAATAATGAATTGACACAACGTCGATTATTGATTGAGCTATTCTAGACCGTTACTGCAAATCAGTCTTGTAAGTTTGTATTTCTAATTTTTATAATTAGTGTTTCTTTCCATACATTTTTTGTATTTGAGATGTGGAATTTCTAAGCATACTTGATCAATTGAGAGTTGGTGATACGAACGATTAAGGTGATTCGGCCTTGGGCCGGGACGTGAAATAATGAAACGATTAAATATTTTGTTCTGATAGTATAGATCATTACAATGGCTGAGAATCCTACATAAGTTGTGGATTTTCGACAACTTGTGTGAGCAGCATGAATAGTGAAATGACCGAATGCTCTATTCTGATGAATGAACCGTAGCGATGGCTGAGGTCCTGCATACATTGCAGATCCTCGTCAGCTTGTGTGAGTAGTATTGCGAAACGGTCAATGTTCTGGAAACTAGCTCAAATAAGCGATACCCTGCATTTCTGAAATGACGAGCTAATGACATATGAGAAAATTGATTTAATGAAACATGTAGCTCTTACCTATGGTGGATTGTGAACGGCAAGAAATCACATTATTAGTTATTCAATTGTGTTGTTAAGTTAAATTGTGGTAAGCTTTATGTTATTTTCACGAACTTACTAAGCTTCAAGTAAGTTTACATATGTTTGTCCTTTGTTTTGTAGATTTTGTTTTGCGGTTGGGAGATCGGATCAAGCCCAAAGAAACACACTATCTCAAGGACTCTTTTAGTATATTTCGGATAACTTGGTTATATGGCATGTAATAGGAACATCTGGTTATGTTTTGTTATGACTCATTGTATCTGAAATGTGTGTGCGTTGGGTATTTGATGTTGTGAAGGAAGTAATTAAATGAAGTATGCATGTTTCATCCCGAGTTCATTCAAGAAATGGTAAGTTAAAGGAATATGGCATGATAAATTTGGTGTATGAGTTATGATTTGTAGGTGTCATATATGATAGTGGTTTGGAATGGATAACATTTTGTGATTTCAAGCATGACATCTTGTTCCGGTATTAGGTGATTGAAATTGGTATGGTTTGGTTGCTCTTATTTGTGGTTACAGCCTTGTGAACATGTAATATGAATTGGTATAGGTACCTATGCATATGGTTGGAAATCAAGCTTGAAATTGGACATTTTTGGGCACACACGGTCTGGGACACGGGCTATCACATGATCGTGTGATACACACGGGTAGGCCATATAGGCGTGTGCCCAGAACGTGTTTAAAAACAGTACGGCCGTGTGATCCAAATTAGAGAGTTACATGGTTCATGCACACGGGCGTGTGAGGTCGAACACGGGCGTGTAGGACAGCCACACGGGCATGTTTGGAGCCACACAAGCTAGGTTTTGTCACATAGCCTTGACACACGGCCGTGTGACCCCTGATTTGAAAATTTTTGAATTTGTCCAGAAAGTTTTTATTTGTTCCGATTTGGTCCCTAAATGTTCGTAACTTATTTTTAGGGTTTTGAAAGCTCGAATTTAATGTTGTAATAGAATGTTTTATTTCATTATGAATATTATATATAATTATTCAATTAAATTGATAATTGAATACTATTTATTTTGCAATGTTCTGACTTGTACAGTAATACTCCGTAACCCTATTTCGGTGATGGAAATGAGTTTTGGGTGTTACATGAACTAAGATTGTATACGAGGTATGCTACATGCCAGCTATATTATATGCGAACCATGCTTTAATGAGAACTGTATGAGATATGAATAATGTGTATTGCGAATTGTGCTATTCTGCGAACTTTGCTGAATTATGAGCTATACCATGTACGAGCTCTGCTAAAATGTGAGCCCTATTATATTGTGTACTATGAATTTGTTAAGAATGATATGTTGGCATTGTGAAAACTTGAAACTGTTGGATATCATTGGCATGTCATAGGATTGTGAGTACTCACCTTTATATTGTGATAAGGCACTGTGGCCCGAAGATTGTGTTGGAGAGATAAAGGAATGTAAAGCATAGCTCCATTCATCGAGGACAGCATGGTGTGTTTGGAGAGTGTTATCACTCGTGCTATACTTAAAGGAGATAGCGTAGGACTCTTTGAGTCATTTGGTGTGTTTGGAGATCCGTTTATCCAATGCATATGATTTATGATTATGTTTCACAGTCACAAATTGCCAATATATCAATAACATGTGTTATGATTATGTTGTGTTATGCGAACTGATTTTATCATGTGAGCTATTATGCCTTTGTTACCATGCAAGCTGTATTTTGTGTGAACTGTATAGCATGATCACTTTTAAACTGATTGATGTATTCACTTGTAGCATGTTTTGTGTACTCATTGAACTTCAATAAGCTCACACTTCTTATGTTCGTTGTACAGAAAAGTAGTTTGCGGGTCAGTTGAGAAGTGGGGCTTTCTAGTGATCCATTGCAAGGCAAATTCCTTGAGTATGTGTTGTGTTTCCAAACCCTAATAGTGAAGGCATTGTAGGACTATTCCAAATGACTAGATTTAGATTTAGATTTTAAATAAATTTTGATGGGATGTAAAAAGACATTATAGACTGTTAATTGTAGATTTTTGGGTCTTTTATAACTGCTTGATTGAGTGATTGAATGTTTGGATTGTAATGGCATGTTGATTTGTTTGATAAATTAATGGACTAACAAATATATGCAGACTAAGGAGCTCACTGGACAATGAGGTACACGTCTTTAATTCTTAAGTATGTTTAAATCAATTGTTGTTTGGTATGCATGAGAGATAAATTTTGACTTGTAGTGTGAAATTATTGAAGCCTGCGAACTATCTAGTTGATGATTGAATGAGTAGGAAAAAACATTTTAGGGGTCGCAAGACTAAGGGGTTGTCATGTAGAAACATTAATTAAATAAGATGTAAGGTAAATATGAGATATACGAGGGATAGAGTTCGCCAATATAGGGGTAGAGTTCGCGGATGGACTATTCGCAAAATCAATCTGTCAAATACGTGAGGCTAAGATTTTTTTTAAACTTCACAAGATTTAGGTTCTCCAAGAATAGGGTTTCGCAGGTTAGACTGCATGCTACGGATTCACCGAGTTGACTGCGAGCTAGCAATGTGCGAGCCTTGCCAACTGCGAGCTGTTAAAATCTTTCCTTATGAGCTCGTCGCAAAGTCGAGTCGCAAGTACTGTATGCTTCACTTTCATGAACTATTTTTTTTATTTGATTAGTAAAGCATGTGCTACGATTTATTTTTAATATGAATTAATTATGTAATTGTGAGGTGTGATTGGTTGGATAGTGTGATTTGTGGTAGGTAATGGAAAATCATTCTGGTGGCTAATGTGACGTCCAAATTTGGGTCAGATCATCTTGTTCGAGTTTGGGGCACCACAACTAATGTTCATGAGTCTGCATAAATCAATGTACACCAGTTCTATGAGTTGAGTGGCCCTTATACCTTTCGCATTAAAAGGTCTCTTAGTCATTTTACCTTCCAAGCAAGATTCACATTGTGAAAGATGCACCTCTTTAAATGAACTTAAGGTTATACCTTTCACAAGTCTAGTGATTATATCTTGGTTAATATATTCAAGCCTTAGATGCCATAAGTATGTCTCAATAGAGTGAGAAATTTTAAGTTTCTTATTCACGAGTTCAATTTCTAGCAGTGAGTATATCTTTGGTTTGATAAAATAGAGATTATTTTCCATCCACCCATGATAGATAAGAGAACAATATTTATGAATTGCAATACTTATGCTAAATCTTACAGTATACCTATGATGAAATAAACATGCAACAGAAATTAAATTTACTGCTTCTGCTGCCACATTGCTCCCATCTCTGGTTTGCAATTAGTGATTCCTATCTTGTAGATTTATCATTTCCTAGAACCCCTACAAAGAAACACAAACATGATTAGTGGCTCCAAAATTAATGACTCAATAGTTGTTTGAATCTTCCACTAAAGAGGTTTCAATGATTAAGATTTCATTACCTTTCCCTTTCAAGGTTAGATAGTCCTTATACTCTTTGTAATATGCTTTGAAGTGTCATTTCTTATGGCAGAAGAAGCATTTAGACTTAGATAAGTCTTTAAGTTTTCAAGACTAGGATCGAATTCTTGGGCACAACCTTGCTAATGTCCTTACTGACGGTTGGATGGTATGTGTTGTTCCCTTACAACTAGATACTCTTCTACCATATAGAACCACCAGTTGCCCACCTAACTGAACCATTACATATATGCCTTAGAGGGTTGGAAATTACCATCTTGGATGATTTACCCATATATGCATTGCTTAACTCGCTGGTCTCATAGTTCAACCTATCATGTATGCTTCATCGGCTATTGCTTATCCTGCTTCCTCAAATCTATCCAATGAAGTCGCTCGATGTTTTGTGGGTCATTTGGAATATCTTAGATGAACCCAAAATGTCATTTCACCTAGTTAGAGTGTTCCCACTCCATGATGTAGAAATAGATTATAGGCATCCACACCCTAAAAAACACATATGCTCAAAAGTTATCTTTGATATGATGGAAATTTTATTGTCCAGGTACATCCATAGAAATCACAAATATATACAAATAAAATTATATACATTAGTATAAATATTGAATTTAATTGAATGCAAATACAACATCAACATATCTCTTCATCAACTTGTCGATAGATTTCTCATTGCATCCAAATCAAGTCCTCACTATAACAAGTATGATCTAAGCAACCACTAAATTTCTTCAAATATTTAATGCAATAAGGGATTACAAATACTAGTAGATGAAGTCATTTTAAGATATTGTACACGATTTTGTTTTTACCTTCTATTGATAGGGAATTGTTATGGTTGCGAAGGGATGGGTGGTAACCACAACATTTGTACCCATCCCATTGTTTGCAAAAGTAGGGAACAATTTCTTAATTCACCGATTGGTTCTCATGTCACCCTACATAGCACTATGTACCACCACACTAGAGTTGTAGAACCCCAACTAAATCTATCGACAGCCTTAAAAGGCTTTAATAGAGAAAGATATATGCAATGGACATTGTTTCGATACTTGTCTAGGAACAACATTTCCCCCTATCATCCAAAGTGTCCAAGCTCTAGCATATCAATCTATCTCCTCCACTATTGCATGTGGTGGATGGGTCGGTTGGACAAGCCTTTCCAACCACGCGCATATCACACAATCCCTGTCTAGTTCATTCTCTGGCTAATTCTTAGATGGGATGGCATCCAAAAAATGATAGCACTCATACGTCAGGTTGATGTTACCAACTCTAATTACCGCATGTTTGTTTATTGGAAGGTCGTTTATTAAAGTAACATCGTCTAGCGTTATAGTCACTTCCCTACATGGAAAATGGAATATATGTGTTTTTTATCTCCATCTTTCCAAAAATGTAGCTAACAACTCTAGTATCATAATGAATTTCACCATCGTAGATGCCACTTATAAACCAACATTTTTCAAGCGCCCTTCAATACATGCAATAACTTCTAGGAATTTTAGATTATGGCGAACTTGAAGAACTCAATTATCCAATAGTTCAAAAAATCATAAAATAAAAATTAAATTTCTCAATATCTTAAAAATATTTTTGCAAAAATTACAAAATTTCAAAAAGAAAAAAAGAGTTTGAAACTTTACCATATTGATGGCATAGTTTGTAATGTATTCTTCCATAAACTTTAAAGTACTCATTTTTCCCTCCAATAAAAGAAGTGCAAAATCATGATTTTTTTTTAACGAGATAGAACCAGTTGGAACGAAAATCGTATGAGGTACCAACCGAGAGAGAGGCATCAGACCAATTGACCTCGAAACCAGTACGGACCGATTTAAAAAACTAGTTGTACCAATTTTTTATTTTTTATGATTTTTAATAATTTATTTAATTGAATCGATTGACTGGTCATACTAATATACCGGTGGCCTGATTGGCTCAACAACTGTTCTGATTTTAAAAAGCTTGTACAAAATAATAAAACTTTTTTAGAGTTGAGAGAATTTTGGGTATAAAGAAAAGAGAAAAGGTAGAGTATTTATAGAGTGAAAGTCAACAACTATTGGAGTCGACTTCCAAAACTTAAATATGCTGATTGAGACAAGAAGCAAATAAATTACCTAGCTAAAGTTTAAAGCTCTAAACTCAACATTTACAAGTGTTGATTATAATTTACAATACTTTTCTCATAACATACATGACGCAAACATCACCTTGAACTTGACCTCTTTAGATATCTTAAAATATCCCTTAAAAACATATTTGTTACTTATTTTAAAAAGTAAGATTAAAATCTATTATACCTAACTAAAAAACCCAGCACTGATTTGCTGAATACAGACATTCACAAACCCACGAATAAAACTTATCGCCCTTTTGTACTTCAATTTATTATATAAAATATCGAAAAACATACATAATAGTATACTGAAAGGAGCTTTGCTTAACAGCTCACTTATCCAGATCAGATAAAAATAAAAATAAAAAACAAAACAGCTGGAGCCTGGAAATGGCAGATGCCTCTGGATATGGAGAATTATTAGGCATGTTTGGTATTCAATCTGCCTTTGTCCAAATCTGCCCACTTGTTTCAGTCCCAGCTGTAAGTAAATCCAACCCTTTTTCGGGATTCATACGCTCCCAATCACATGAATTGATTTTGAAGCGACCTATGGCCTCTTTGCTGTCATTCAACTTTCCACGCATACAAAAACAAGCAATATTCAGACGATCCACTGTGATTAAACCCTTCTGATGGAGCACTGCTCACTGTTTCAGATGAAGAAGAAGAAGAAGAAGAAATAGGCTTGAATATAAACAAAGCATGCCTTAAACCAGGGCTAAAAAGCCAATCATGAACATCCCAATAAAGTTCAACTCTTGTTTTGTTGACGTAAATGGATTCATTGCCTCTAAATTTCCATTGGAGATGCTTGACATGTAGGACCAAATGTCCATCAATTCTCATCTCCATTTCAGGTTCATCATCAACCCCACTCTTGCATTCGATTGAGATCTCATGAAACCTACCTTTTTCATGAAATTTAGCTCTTGAACTGAACTTCTTTTTCCCAAATATATGCTCTTTTCTCGAGACAAAAATGGGGTTAAAATTTGCAGGCCTGCATCCGGTTTTCCTATAAGCATCTTGCTTTAGATCCCCAAGGAGTAAAACAATCTCTTCCTCTCTAACAACAGCAACGTAGTAATCAGATCCAGGCTCGGTTTCGCCGTTGAATTTAGCAGATTTCAAGTCCCAGAAGATATCAACGGGTTTACCATCATCGACCGTGAAGCGTTTGGAGCCTTGTTTCCTCCAAAAATACCATGGTTTAAGCTCGATTTTGCAGGTATACTGAGACTCCCCCTCGGGACCTTCCACTGATATGGAAAGACCATGAAGCAACAGATTCTTGCACCAAGTGACGGTGATCAAACGACAGTGATCCGCCATTTTTGTACGGTAAACTGACATGAAAACACTCTGACCCGACCTGGTTACCGCCGGATCATGGTCGGTTGGCTTCTCACCTGATGAAAAACAAGCGGGAATCCCGATTGGGTCTTGCATGGTTATCTACAAGAATTAATAAAAGTGGAGTTGATGGATCAAAGCTTGAATGAAGTAATTAAGGAGTAAGGTAGATATACTATATATTGTGACGTATGAATGAGTATGAGTGAGATATAGTGATGGTGCCAGAGGTGTTATTGGCAGCATTAATGGATATTAAAAAAATATAGTTCCAAACTGGCAAATGGATGTCAGTGAATTATGAGTAAAGATCGAAGAACAAACCATTTTCTTTTCTTGGGTTTTATAATTTAGCAATGCTCAACTTTTTTCTTGCATGGATCAGTTTCCTTTTTTCTTTAGCTACTTTATAGGTGTTTGAAAGCGGAGATTCCCATGTTTTTCACCGGATTTGGAGTCTTGATTTCTTCGTTACTAGATGGAGTTCGAGGCAGGTGGTTTAATTGCTATTCTTTTTTCCTTCTTTATACACATAAAAAAGCCTATTCACTCTGCTATTAATTAAACCTTTTATTGAGTTCATCACAACTTTAATCGAGTCTCCAATTCGATTAAAAAATTATGAGTATATTTTATTGGATCTGAAACTTTAAATGTAGTATTTTTATTCATGTATATTTATATTTTTCAAATAAACTGGTTTAATAATAATATTCATAAATTACATTAATATTCTTGTATATTGTCCTCAATGGTTTTTGCACATAAAGAAAAATAGAAGCAAATATTAGTTCACTGATTATCTAATGTTTAACTAATACTAAGCGATATTACGTAGTCGGATCGTAATACGAAAAAACAGCTTACATTAGTAGATTAACATAAACATGTCATTAGTCTAATCAGAAATGAGCAAACTGATTGAAAGACTAATATGTCGTTTATCAAGTCCAATTCAAGAGATGCTTTGTCTTAAGCATCAGAGTGGATGAATCCCAAAAGATAGAGACATAAATGTGATTGAGTAGACTGACAGTACATTGGTCAAGACCCAAGTAGAATAGATCTTATATCTGTTTATGGATTTATTCACTTCTAACGTTCATAATGTGGCATACATTAATCCTGAGTGGATGTTGGACTATGTATGCGTGACTCATATACTTTGATGTAAGTAAAAGTCTTAGTTCAAATAGATAAGAAATCGAAAGTTAGTGTTTTAAGTATACGACTTATACAGTATGTAGTATCACTCACAATAGTAGAATCCATAGTCCAAGAAATGGGTAAATGATATTCTCTCATTGGCATTACATGACAGATGAAAAGTAAACGTGGTGACGGGTTGTTTGTCTTTGTGATAAATGACTTAATTACTATTTAATAGTATTTGACTTTTCATGAAGGAAGATGTAATAGTTACCGTGAGATAAAATAGGATCATATTAGGAGAACAGATTTATCCAAAAGAGATTAACAATCTCCTATAAGGGTAACACGCTTATGACAAGGTTATTAGACGAGCACTGCTCGAATAACTTTCGTAATGGTATGTAAGTAGGGAGAGCTCAGTTACGATACTATAGTGGAATGACTTCGTGACTAAATGAGTTTATAATTAATAGGCTAAAAGTTGGAACTTGGTTATAAATCATTTGAGACCTAATTATATATGTTCAGTCGGTCCCTGTACTAGCTTGTTGAAACCAGAAATGAATTGCATAAAGAATCAAATGAATAGAAATGGATGAAATGGTAAAGTTACAGAAATGGGTTACATTCAGAATTGAATATGTTCTCTCACTAAATATGGAAATTACATGAGAATTAATTTAAATTTTTTTAATTATTATTTAATTAAATAATTGAAGTTCAAAAATAGAATTAAATTAATTGGTTATTGTGAATCCATTGAATAAGAAAATTAAATATATTTTCTTATAGATTCTTTTACTGTAAAGTTGTCATGACTTTAACAAAATTAGAATTATATTGAGAAAATTATTTAATTTAAAATTTAATTTATTTAATAAATAATATTTACTTTGGGAAATAGAAAAGCATGTACTAAGTTGGATTAAATTACAAAGTATTAGGTTAAAAGTTTAGGAAACACATATAATTTGACCTAATACAAGAGAGGCTCAAAACCCCTCATAATACATATGAGGGGCGGCAACCCTAGTATATTTAACTATGGTGTGTCACCCGACTCTCCTAGTAGAACTAAGGGATTAGTTTTTCTATCAGATAAGTATTATTTGTATTCTACTAATTCAATCAGGATTCTTCTATCTATCCCTATAAATAGATGGCACTAGTAGGGCTAAAAATGTACAACTTTGAGATATTATTATTCTGCCCGAAAATAGTGAGAATTTATTTTCTAAGCATAAATTCTATTTTCTAGGAATAATAATTCTACCGGTTTCTATTGAGAGAGAATTATTTTCTTCCTAAAAGTAAAAAAATATTTTTGGTTTTATGTTTGATTCGTGATTGTTCGAGCCCACATTCGAAGTGATTCGTGGCACGAGAATAGTGGAGAAGGTTGTTCGGTTAAAAGTCGAGAACATCTAGGATTCGTCTCGCACAAAGCACAGATACTTTTCGAGAAAAAATTATTTCTATAAATATCACAAATCGGCTTGATAACTCTAGGATATATAGCTATTTTATTATTCTTAAGCTTATATTTCAATCAAGTTAAGAGCGATTTAGAGTATTTTTTTCTAATTGTTATATTTATGTTAAGTAGTTAACTTTTAAAATTTTTATTTTAATAATATAATTTTGCCAAATTAGACATTGAAAATGTGAAATTTTATTTTTGAAGGTGGCTAATAGAACATTGGAAAGGTGGAGAAAAGAATATGCTCATTTTTGACATCTAAAGCCCCAATGTTGCAGCAAAGCCACAAAATCGAGCCTAACGAGAACAGATTGGGAAGCTCACACTTAAAGAATGCCACATTAGCTTTTAGGTTTAACACATCTCTTAATCAAGTGCGGATAATTATTAAGAATCAAAAAGAATAAGCTATGCGAAAATATAAAGGCTCAAACACTCCCAAGAGGATAAAAAAAGAATAGGAAAGGGAGTTGATCTAACTTACAATCTTTTTAGGGATATAAATATCACACTTTGAGAACATAGAGGGGGAGTCGTCGGGTGTAAAAAGAAAAGAACATCACTTTTTCAGAAGAAAGCAAGTCTGGGAAGAAAAAGATCTGAAGATGAAGAAAAAGAGAAGGACGCTTTGCCTTTTGTTCCTTTTCTTTTGCTATTTTGAACCATGGTTGAGTTGTGTTTGATTGTTTTTCATTTGATGATTATGGGCTAAGCATTTGTTAGTTAGAATAATTATGAAACCCTAATATGGGATTATTGATACTTTGATAAGGATAATTGTTGCAATATGGGGTTTATTCATTCAAGTGTTATTCATGTTTAATACTTGCTATTGCTTGATCACCATTAGTGGATAATTTAGTTAATTGTTAATTCTAAAAAAGTTGTGATTAATGGACATAAAACTTAATGGTGCATGTTTATTTTTTTTATTTTAAATGTGTAATGATATAGACATATATTGTTACCGTGCATAATCCTGTACGAATGGTGCTTGCAATTGTATTCTTGACATTAATTTGGCATAGAAATATGTTAAATTAGTTATAGGATTGAGCATAGAGACTTCGAGAGAAGCCTATAAACTGTCGATTCCAGATTAACAAAATGTCTTAATGCCGCAGCATTGTCGCAGCATCGCTACCAATAATTGCATATTAGGGGAAAATAATTATTTTGGCTCTTCAATTAATTGCTATTAATTTGTGTTACTGTTTTTAATTTGCTTTGCATATTTATTTGAATCCAATCATATTTTTATTTACTTTCCAAATTGTCATTTTTAAATTTTTTTTAATTTATGTTTTAAAATTAGTCTATGTGGAAATGATAATTCTAGTATTTACTACTATATTACTTGCTAGTGATTGTGTACACTTGCACATCATAAGAAAATTCATGACACGGCTTGATCTCCAAAATTTTAATTTTTCGTTGTTACAGAAAACCATTTTTAAACCAGAATTTTTCCAACATGTCCTTCCGTAATTAAAATAAGTAATATTATTTGAGTGTATTTAAGTCTTTTCACTTTAAAAATATATATAAATATATGCATATGATGAAATTTGAACCCACATCTATTGCATTAATAAAACCTTTAATTTTTCAATCAACTAAAACTTCATTTTGATATTTTTATACATTTTTATTTTATTATGCATACTTTATTAATAATGTATTTGATTGAGTTGGTGTCACAAGTTAACTCTTCACCAACTCAAGATTGATGACAACACCATGATAAACAATTTAATCTATTTTTTTTCCATTTTAATAGCGTAAATATTCTATGTGTTATTATTAATTAGTGTCTAACCATACGTTTCATTATTTATTGCATGTTATTTTTAAATAGAAATTTGTGTTCTAAATTTGTGGTTTCGACACGCATACGTGTGTGATAAGATTTCTAGTTTAAGTAATGTAAGTTACTTATTATTGCACTCATAATTAATTAAGTGGTATTTTTATTATAATTATGGATTAATTATGTTAGAATAATATTTAAAATATTTTATTTGTTGAGGGGAAGTTGACTTTTTTGCTCAAATGTTTGAAAGTGACCGGTATATAAAATGAGAGCTCGAGTTTCTAATGAGGTAAACCATATGTGTTGCGCATGATTGGACGCGAATCTATATACTATAGCATATAAGGCAATATTATTGCATGAGAATGCTACCACATGAGTATGGTTCGCCTTATCAAGCATTTGATGAAACGCTTCTTCTTTGTGAACTAGTTGTCTCTTCTGAGTCTTCAAAAGACAAAACCTCCCACCGAGATTAATATAGACTCGTTGAGCGGTCTACCAACTCCCAAAGAATCACACATCGCAAACTTCTCGCAATGGAGTTGATCTCCCCTCAATAGTATTTTATAGATATTATGAATATTTATATATTATTGTTTTATTAATATCATATTAGTATCATTTATGTCCCATTTTATTTTTTTATTGTATTAGTAGCTTGTAATAATATGATACTATCTTTAACTCCCTCACTTACATAGGGCTTTGGAACCTACAGTTGAAACTTGCAAAGAAAATAACTAGTGATAATAAAAGTGGCCTATAAAGATGGCATTGCGATAAGAACAAAGAAAACAAGAATGCAACAAATTGTTTATGCAATTCAATTTCTCTATGTCAGTGGAGCCTAGCTCAGTGAGTAAATCCACTATCTTTAATCTCAATCCCAATACAACAATTGATTCAAGTCTTATCTCAACTCAAAATAGTAACCTCACTTTTGTACCTAAAGATCTAGATCACTCACCTCTAAGTTCTCCCCCTGAAAACTTATGTTGTAAACCAAGCAATAAACTTGTTTACGCTCTCAATTACAAGTTCCTCAATGAACAAATAAGTGCTAATTCACTCGATACAAAACCTATACAAGTCTCTCCAAATATATAGGAATTTGAGACTTACTAACATACTAGATTGATTACAATCAATTCCCTTGCTATACAACAGCTAAAATAGCATACACAATATTCTATTAAATTCCAAGATAAAGTAGAATCATTTGGAGATAAGTACTCAATGAAATATTGATCCAATATCCTTGCTTCAAGTCGATCCAATCTAATCCAATTTGGTCCAATCTGATTGCTTGATTTAATATGATCCAATCATCAAGATATGTTGCTTCAAATGGATCGTTCTTCATAGATGGGTTGTCATACTACCACAATATCAACAAGATTCTCAATCCAAGAATTTTCTTCTAAAAGATTTTCAACTCCAAATATTACAAATTAGGTTGTCTGTCGTAGTGCTAACCACAGTGGCCAATACTGTAACACTGCGTGAGTTACTACTCACATACTTGCTTCAACAATAAAACATTTATCAAGGTTGAACAAGCTTTCCATATTTAGAGCACGAATCCAGCTAACCTAAGCAAACTTCAATCCATCACGATCTACTAAAATTTCTTTAAATCAATTACCCTGTATGTAAATATACAAAAGATTTAGATAAATCTTCATAAAGTCAACCCATATTTTGGTCAAACTTAAAAAGTTATGAAAAATACCCTTGCTTGATTCATTCTCTTCTTTAATAATAAACACAAGATTATTTGCATAAAATCCTCAAAAAGATACTAGCAAATAATTAAGATATTTTGGCCAAGTAGGCAACAAATAAGGCAAATTATAAAACTTGCGTAGTAGCAAGTTATAGGTGATCTCATAACTTGCCTCAAGACTAGGGATTTATAATTTTTTTCAATAATTTATTTGATTAAATAATTTATTTAAATTAACAAAAAGTAACTACTTAATCTTTAAGGACAAATAATATTAATATATTATGATTTTAGGTAAACTACCAAAATAGTCACTTTTGTTTGCCTCAGGTTACATTTTAGTCACTTATGTTTGAAATGTTACGTTTTAGTCATTTACGTTATCATGTTGTAACATTTTAGCCACTGAGTTGTTAATTATCATTAACAATGTAACAGAGAAGGGAGAAGGGACTAGTTTTAACAAATGAAAAACATAGAAAAACTATGTTAAAAGACATGGAGAAGGGGGGAAAATAGAGGGAGAAGCAGAAGAGAAAGGAAAAGAAAGTTAAAAAACATAAAAGAAAAATTAAATTGCTCAAAACAAAAAAAAAAATAGGGACCAATTGTATAATTTAACCTAAAATTTTCGTTTAAAATGATTATTTAATGTGTCACGTGAGCTTATCGTTATACTGTTAATGGCAATTAACAGCTCAATGACTAAAATGTTACAACACGATAACGTAAGTGACTAAAACGTAACATTTCAAACATAAGTGACTAAAATGTAACATGAGGTAAACAAAAGTGACTATTTTAATAGTTTAGCCTATGATTTTTAATTATAAAAATTAAATTTAGTTATAATAAGAGTTTAGGATTAGTTAAGTATATTATATCTAGTCAAATTTGAGACAAACATTTTAAATATATAATTAAAAGTACAATTATAAGATAATTTTTTCTCCAAGGGATTGAATTTGAAATTAAATAAACCTACAAAAGAACTATTTTATTTTTAAAAAGTTGCAGAACTATTAATAATATTATATTTTGTTATGGTTAAAATTAAAATTATAATATTTATAAAAATTAATTATTTTAAATTTTAAAACACTTATTTTTCGAGTAGTGAACAAATACTAAAGCCACCCACGAGTAAACGTATACTTTAACTCCATTAAATACATTTCTTTAAAAAAAAAACTCCAATAGATACATTATTTAAATTTTATTTTTTAAGAATTTATAACATTAAATGGTGGTTTAAGATAATAATTCAAAAAAAAAAATTGCAAGCAAATCAAATATGGATTTAAATTTATTGGAAAAAATTGTAATTTTTGATAATTTTGAGACATATTCTCAATTGGTAAAGGTGGAGAGTTGAATCATAAAATTATGGTTTTATATTCTACTCCATGAGACCTTTACAACGGTATATCATATGATCAAAATGGTTAAGTGATGAATGACAAATTGATGTTTAAAGTAAGCTATTTGAGAATATTTATTGAGAAAAAAAAAAGCTTAGATCCCACATTAGTTAAAGACCAAGTGTAAGATGTGAATATATAGGAGAACCCACTTAAAAGGTAATTGAATGGCTAAGCTTAACACATTGTCTCATGCATAGGGGGTGCAGGTTTTAACCTGTTGGGGTTGGGGTTCACTTGTACAATGTGGACGACGTGAAGTGTCTAAATTGATCAGGCACAAAATGGGCCTATGAAGATTTAATCCAACATGAAATTTATTTTTCCTCGGAATGCTAAGACTTCTTCAGAATTTTTTATCGTTAAGGAAATTGTGTTAAACAGGCCTCAACATTTAGTAAATCTCTATTCTTCTTTTCGATTTCTAGTTTTTGTTACGGTATTTATTGGTTTTCGTATTTGAAAATTTAAATATAAATTGTTCAATTTGTATTTTATTTTTTATATATAAATATTTATTTATTTATATTTATATATTTTGTTCGCTAATGTGTTTAGTCCAACAAAATTAACTTGAAAGTAAATGTACGAACAAAATCATTTAAATATTAGATTCAAACTAAACAAGTATTTGTTTTATTTTAAATATTTTATCATATATCAATCTTAAATCAGTCCATGAGTCAACATCCGAACTAATCACTTTTAAATACATTATTTAACAAGAAAATAAAAAATTTCTCTTCACATAAATTTACAACAATAAATATATAATATTTAGAAAAAAAATGAACACAAATATACCATTTTTTATCTCTTTTCTTTCTTTCTTTTTTTCTCTCTCTCTTTTTGATTTAATTATGTATCATGTCAAACTTTCAAATTTTAATCTTTTGATTTTAATTTCAAGAATTTAGCCTCTCTATGAATAATTTAAAAATTAAAATCCAATTAGTAAATTTTCTATTCGACTTCTGTTGATTTTAAATATGTGGCATTTTAATATTCAACGATTTGATTTAAAAATTAAATTTTAATTGATAATTCATAGATTCCTTCACTTTGAATGCCTATAAAAGATTAAGACTTCTTCAGAATTATTTACTCAATTTTGCACTCTCTCACATCGATTTTCTATTTCTCTCAGAACTCTTCTTTTCTTCTCCGAATTTTTTCAAACATTCCGATGATAGAAAAATGCAACGTTCATTCGTTGATCGCTGTAGAGGTGCTACTGCTTTGATCTTTTTGTTGTTGTATCCTGGGAGACATTCGACCAACGTTTCTTCAAGTACCGTAGGAGCGGCTGAATCTGTCTAAGGAAACTGTATTTCACAGGCCTCAACGTTTCGTAAAATTTCTATTCTTCCTTTTTATTTTAACTTTTGTTACGGTTTTGTTTGATTTTCATATTTGACAAATTAAATACAAATTGCTCTATTTATATTTTATCTTTATATATAAATATTTATTTATATTTATATATTTTGTTCGCTAACGTATTTTTGTCCAACAATCTTAAGACAAACTTTATTATTTTTACAATTCTCTAATCCGAGACAAACAAGACACCAAGGCGAAAAAATATATTTTTTTTCCAAAAATAATTTTTTAAAATTAAATAAACCTGTTCCGGGATTTTTCCCGCCGTTCAACAGATTTTTTTCCTTTATTTTATTGATTTCCAAATGGGAAATTAAAGGTAAATAAAATATGTTTCGGGATTGATTCCCTCCGTTCAACGATTTTATCCCATTTTTTATTTTATTTCCAAACGGGAAATTAAAGGTAAATAAAATCTGTTTCGGGATTGATTCCCGCCGTTCAACGATTTTATTCCAAATTTTTATTTTATTTCCAAAAACTAGAAATTAAAATTAAATAAAAATTTGTTTCGGGATTTATTCCCGCCGTATAACAAGATTTTATTTGATTTTATTTTGTTTTCAAATTAGAATTAAATTAAATAAAATATGTTATGGGATTTATTCCCGCCGTTTAACAAGATTTTATTTGGTTTTATTTTATTTCCAAATAAAGACGTAATCAAATAATTTTGTTTTGGGATTTATTCTCGCCGTTTAACAGATTTTATTTTGATATAATTTTGTTTCAGGATTTAATCCTGCCATTCAACAAAATTATTTTTTATTTTGTTTCAGAATTTTTATTCTGCCGTTTAACAAATCAAAGGGAAATTTTCCTGTTTATGGTGGCCTTAATTGTGGCTTTAAATTGAATTAAAATAAATTTATCAACGGTGAATTAAAAAGACAATATGGGAATGCATGTCTAGCATTGGTTCTTTGAAAGACTTGGTATTTAAGCGTGTCGAGTGCACCACCTCTCTTTTAGGGTTATCTACCTGGTTCATTGTTTTATTATATTTTTTATTAGACAGTATAAACTTTTATTTCAGGTTTTATTAGATTTATATCGTCTAACAAAAGTTGATAAATTTTCTAATTCTGATTTTGTTTCTTAACAGAAAAATGGAGACTCCCCCCAATTCAATCAATTCGTAATTTGAAGCTTTGGTTCAAACGCAATCTTCGATTCAAAACTTAGTATTGCCGGTGGCGGCTGCTGTAAGCCACAACGAGAAACCTGCAAAATTCTCGAGACAGAATTTCAAGACTTGGCAACAGAAAATGTTGTTTTATTTGACCATGTTGAACTTGGCCAAATTTTTGAAAGATGACCTTCCTACTGTTAAAGAGGGCAAGGTAGATGAAGTTACCGCTTTCACTATTGTTGAAGCTTGGAAACATTCTGATTTCCTTTGCCGAAACTACATCCTGAATGGATTGTCAAATGCACTGTACGAAGTGTATAGTGTTAAGAAAACAGCTAAGGAATTATGGACATCATTGGACCAAAAATACAAAGCAGAAGATGCTGGAACTAAAAAGTTTTTAGTTGTCAAATTCTTGAATTTTGTAATGATTGATTCTAAATTAGTTGTGAATCAAGTGTAGGAACTTCAACCGATCATTCACGGAATTCTTGCTGAAGGGATGATGATAAGTGAATCCTTCTAAGTGGCAACCATTATTGAGAAGTTGCCTCCTATTTGGAATGACTTCAAGAATTACCTAAAGCACAAAAGAAAAGAAATTTTAGTGGAAGATTTAATTGTTAGACTTCGGATTGAAGAAGACAATAGAGGTATGGAAAAGAGGCTCAACAAAGCAGCAAATGACAATGTTGCTAGGGAAAACGTCATAGAAGTCAAGAAAGACTTCAAGAAGGGAAAACAACCGCAGAATGGGTCTAAACTGGGACCAAAAGGTAATGGTGTTTCCAAGAAGCAAAAATTTCAAGGAAGATGCTTAAATTGCAACAAGATGGGGCACAAGTCATCCGACTGTAGGATCCCAAAGAAAGTTAGAGCTAACGAGGCCTTATGCTGTGGAAGAAATTTCCAAAGAAGTGTCCGATATGGACTTATGTGCCTAACATATGCAAGAACTATGAATAAGAATGTTCTTTCTAAAGGGGAAATGTTTGTGGAAAGGGGATATGTATTAAACTAAATGCTATCTCTGTAAAAGCAAAACTATGAATAAGAATGTTGCTTCTTTTTCTGTTTATATGCTTAAGTCATTTAATTAATGGCATAGTAGGTTCGAACATGTTAATTATGATACTTTACGTACATTAATTAACTTAGAGCGCATTCATTCGTTTCATAATAATTATAATTATAAATGTGAAACATGTGTTGAGGCAAAATTAACAAAGGTCAAAAATCACTTGATCTAATACATAGCAATGCATGTAAAGCTTGTTTAAATGAGAGGAAGGAATAAATATTTTTTATTACCTTCATTGCTATGTATATTTGCTTAAGAGCAAAGACGAATCTATAGAGAATTTTATTCTCTATAAACAAGAAGTTGAAAAATCAACTTAACAAAAAGATTAAGTGATCGTGGTGGTGGATATGTTGAATCATTTGAATACTATACACAACTTAATAACACCACCATATTTTCCTTAAATATAGTAGTCGACCGGAAAAATCGGACTCTAAAGGAAAAGATGAACGTACTGCTAAAATGTTCTGGGTTATCACAGAAAATGTGAGGGGAGCGTTTCTATGAGTTAATTACCTTTTAAATAAGGTACCCCACAAGAAAAGGGACAAGACACCACATGAGTTATGGAAAGGTATAAAACCATCCTACAACCTCTTGAAAGTGTGGAAGGTATCTTGCTAGCATAATGTATAATGGTAAGTTGAGACATATGCGTCGTCAACACAATATCGTTAAACAACTAATCTCAAACGGAGTTATCTCTATTGATTTTGGAAAATAAAAAGATAACATTGCTGATTCGCTAACTAAAGGCTTAAATTGAGATCATGTTGTTAAAACATCGAAAGGAATGTGACTAAAGCCCATGAAATTAAAATGCGCTATGTGAAGAAAAACCCTACCTAGTTAACTGGAGATCCCAAGATTTAGGTTCAAAGGGACAACCTAATTGCATAGACCTTGTGAGGTCACTGTAGGGATACTTATCCCAAGTCCGTTTCTATGATGTAAACAGTGACTAAAAATGGGATAGGTTAAGTAATGCTTTTAATGACCATTGTGTGTTTCGGTGAGCCGAACAACATAATCCACCTATGTGAGAGTGAAGTGGGGCCGCTTCAAGGAGATTATTGGGGCATAGTTCTCTCAAACTCTTGCAGAACTAGGAGATGTTCACGGCTATATGAACATACCCATGAGAACTAAAACCTTGCCAGGGAGGTAGTTGTGTGAGGTATATCATCATTTACACAAAAGGCAGAATAGTTCAAGGACATACATCTACTGGTTAGCTAGTAAAGTAAATATACTTTCGCAAGGGAAGGTTCATGAAACACCCCACACCCGGCCCACGAGCCTGGACCGAATCTGGTATGTTCCTTAAGTAAACCGGTTTTCAAGTTCTTTGTTACTTAGTGAAATTTTGGAAAAATATTGTTTTGAGTTGGGCTTAGATTGGGAACCCATTTAATCAATTTCGAAAGTCCGATTTTAATTTAGGTGACAAGATAATTTTAGGGTTTATTTTTAAAGAAATCATTTTTTTCTTAAACTTAATTTAGAATAGTTCGTAACATGATAATTAAAAGTAAAGCAAAATAAAGAAATCCACTTGGGCCTTATGGCCTTATTACATCAAATAACCCAAAAATAAATTAAAAGTGCTTAGAAAATATAAAGTCCAAATTCCAAATAAAATCTTCAAGTGAAGCATGGCCACCTCAAGGTCTACCGTCCCGATCAGTCACTGTTCATCACCTGAAAAATGTTCCCACAACGGGGTGAGTCAACAGACTCAATGTGTACATCATACTAACATTCAACAAACCAGGCATATAAGTTCGTATCAAGTTCATGTTCATATAAAATAAATGATGCAACCCAAACCCAAGCCTAATGGTCCATCCGCTACACACCACCCGTACACGCCACTACACACAAAGTGGGACTACTAAGTCAACCCTCCATCCGCTACACACCATCGGCGATCATTTGCTGCGATCGACGTGCACATCGCCCATATAATTTGTGTCATTAGACACCATATTCAAATAATGTAACCGGTTACCAAATTCGAGATAATGTAACCGTTACCATATTCAAATTTTGTGACCGTAGTCACCATATTCCGTTGGTGAGACCAAAGTCAACACCTTCTTCCCCTTTCACATAGATCCCGAATGCCCCATGAATTTTATAACATATATAACATACATATTTCTCATTCATGTTACTATTCACATGTTCAAAATATAACATATTCATAATCCTATCGTAGAGTAGGAAACGTGCTGAGTACTCTTTCATTTGTGGTACTTGACCACATTCACATTCTTATGCATATTCATATAATTAATAATTGCCATACAATTTATTGAAGATTAGTATGGGTACACACTGATTTGCTTAACGAATTCCTTGAAATCCCGAAATCTGATCTCATCGCCTTAGATCTCAAATTCCTACATTTGATTAATCACTTACTAATTTAATAAAAAGCCATTCGCCATAAATCCAAATCCTAGTAGGATTAGTATTCTTAAAACTTACCTTGAAATTCTCAAATCCCAAAATCCTTGTATCCTCTCATGAAAATCCCTATAACTACATGTTAGATCAATTTCTAACATTTATTCACAACAAATAACCCTTAGCCGTATGTTAAATATGACTTACCTTAGATTCTTAAATCCCGAAATTCACCGAATAACTAGGGAACACGCGCTTATGGTGTACCTTCGGAAAAGAACTTCTCCTTCCTTATAGTCAACACTTAGTAAATCCCGAAAGATCTCTTCACAACAGATATTAAGGGTATTAGAATCTTAATTTCGACAGACCTTAAAAGAAATAGAATGAGAATCTAACCTAATCTTACCCTTCATCAAGAATTTGATGGAACTCTTGCTTGAACCCTTAGCGATGTTCGGCTATGGCTTTGATGTGGATAACAATTTCGGCTCTTGAGGCTTAGTGAGAAATCGACTAGGGCTATTGGTATCTTCGGCTTTTGATTGTGTTTGTAATAGAAGAAGAAAAGAAAAGAAAAAGAGAATAATGGCAGAGAAAATTCGGCAGAGAGAGAGGAGAAACTTTAGAGAATTTCGGTGAGGTTTTCTTGAAAAGAAAAGAATGAATGAAGAATAGCCTTACTCATCCTTTTATAGCCAAAATTACTAGCTAGAGTCCTTTACTTGGCCACCACTCTTCTATTTTGATAGCTTTATCCCTTGATTTATCACTTTAATAAAACTTAATCCAATAATTATCTCTTATCTCTTAATAAAAATAATACTAATAATAATCCTCTTTTATCTCTTCCTTATCTATCAAAATAAAAGAAATAATATCCACATTTATCTCTTGAAAATAATCTAAAATAAATCCATTATTTATCCCTTATTTATCCACCCTTTATCTCTTAAAAATAAAAGAATAAAAGCTCCTAATTTATAGCCATGTGCCGTCCACCTCACTTCTTCTGGAAGCAAAAATAAAACTTATTTATTTGCTCCTCAAGTGACTCGAACTCAGGCCTATTTCCCCTGCATGTGACGCCACTTCCTTAGGCCCTAAGTGGCATCTTCAGGCCACTTTTCCAAGCTTTGTTTGTGTGTCAAACTTCTCCAACTTTTTCTTTTAAGGCCCTCTAGCCCTTATTTCCTATTTTGAACTTTAAAATTTGACATTTCGGCATCATTTATAAGTTTCCTAAAATTTTCGATCGGCTCTGTTTGCTGACCATTTTCTTACATTTCCAGGTTTCCCGAAATGTTCACTTTCCATTTTTGAAACATTTCCAAAAATATTCAGGTTTCCAAAAATGTTCACTTTCCATTCTTGAAACATTTCCAAAAATGTTCAAGTTTCCAAAAATGTTCGGTTTCCAAAATGTTCATTTCCATTTCTATGCATTTCTAGAATTCCAAAAATACCAAAAATTTATTCATAGTGCTTAAGACTTGTCATTTCGTACACTTAAACCCGAAAATGCATAGGCCCTTTCGAGGATGTTACTGATTCTACCATCCTTAAAAATAATTTAGTCCTCGAAATTACTTATTAACGAATAATCGTGACATCTTAACTCACCGCACTACGCTTATGCTTTCATGCACTCTGATCTTAATAGAACCATCATACTTTCTAGGCACAATCTCTAAGTTCATGTCCCTTAGAACTCATTTCTAACGTCGCGATTTAATCCGATTAAAGAGTTTTATGCATCGAAATTTTTTTGTTCCACTTATTAACCGCGACAGCTTTTTTATGAAAAGAGATGTTTAAAAGTGGTTCTTTCGATCAAACAAAGTTCTCAACTCAAATTCACTATTCGAAAAGTCACGTTCACATTCAACAACCAATTATGAACTTTCGTTCATTCAGAGAAATGTTGTAGTTTTCATTGTTGTTGTTTTTCCACTACCAGTAATATTTTCGTAATTTGCCCTACGAGGTATTTTTGTAATTTGTCAAAATGAGGTTCCTTGGTGATTTTGTCAAATAGTATTTTGGAATTTTTAAATTCCTGGGTATTTTGAAAAATTTTGAAATCAGGGGTATTTCTGGGTAATTTTGGAGCTCGGGGGTATTTTGGTAATAAACCATGGTAAATTTGTAGAGTTTAATATTTTCGGGGTATTTCCAAATTTTGCAAAACTTTGAGGGTTCTTTTTGAGAATTGTACTTTCCAAAACGGTGATGTTGCAAAAATTTGGAAATTAGGGTCATTTTGGTAATTTTGTAAGTTAGGGCGGTTTGTAATTTTCCAAAATCAAGGTATTTTGATATTTTGCAAATTAGGGTTTTGGACATTTTATAAAGTAATGAATTTTTTTATAAGAATGTGGGTATTTTGGAAATTTCATAAACCAAGGGCAATTTAGTAATTTTACAAATAGGGGTATTTTAGTAATTTTTATAAATCAAGAATACTTCAGAAAATTTTATAGAATCATGTTTGCAATTCAAAAGGATAATTTTAAGAGTTTTAAAACTAGGTTTTTTTTTTTTTTTTTGAAAATACGGCTAGTTCCCTTTCGGGTTTTAGTTAGGGGTTTAGCATATGAATAAGTCCTCTTGGTTAGGGTGAACCAGAAGCTACGCACTGTAGGATTCTGCGAAGAGGAGGTGAGTCACTAGGATTTGCTTAAATACCAGGCTTTTCCGGATCCAATCCTGAACATGCGCACAATGGTTGCCACACCCTAACTCTCGACTTAGTCATAGGTTTGTTTAATGGTCCTTAAGTCTTATGCACTTGTGTTTGAATAGACTAGTCCTATGGTTCAATAGATTCTAGTTCACTAATCTACGTTCCATTCCATTTCTACCCTTCTACAAATCATAATATAAATCACACAAGAGATCGAAGTACTTACCGTGGATCATGGTCGGAGACTTAGGAGCCATGCCGAAAACCCTGTTTATTTCATAAAATTCTTTCAAAAGCTTACTTGGCTCGATTTGAAAACGTTTTGGGCCTTAGCCCACAGTAGAGAGTTTAAAACGGGCTCGATACCAAGTGAAACACCCCACACCCGGCCCACGAGCACGGACCGGATCTGTATGTTCCTTAAGTAAACCGGTTTTCAAGTTCTTTGTTACTTAGTGAAATTTTGGAAAAATATTGTTTTGAGTTGGGCTTAGATTGGGAACCCATTTAATCAATTTCGAAAGTCCGATTTTAATTTAGGTGACAAGATAATTTTAGGGTTTATTTTTAAAGAAATCATTTTTTCTTAAACTTAATTTAGAATAGTTCGTAACATGATAATTAAAAGTAAAGCAAAATAAAGAAATCCACTTGGGCCTTATGGCCTTATTACATCAAATAACCCAAAAATAAATTAAAAGTGCTTAGAAAATATAAAGTCCAAATTCCAAATAAAATCTTCAAGTGAAGCATGGCCACCTCAAGGTCTACCGTCCCGATCGATCACTTGTTCATCACACAAAAATGTTCCCACAACGGGTGAGTCAACAGACTCAATGTGTACATCATACTAACATTCAACAAACCAGGCATATAAGTTCGTATCAAGTTCATGTTCATATAAAATAAATGATGCAACCCAAACCCAAGCCTAATGGTCCATCCGCTACACACCACCCGTACCGCCACCACACCGTGGGACTACTAAGTCAACCCTCCATCCGCTACACACCATCGAAGCGATCATTGCGATCAATGCGTGCACATCGCCCATATAATTTGTGTGTCATTAGACACCATATTCAAATAATGTAACGAAGTTACCAAATTCGGATAATGTAACCGGTTACCATATTCAAATTTTGTGACCGTAGTCACCATATTCCGTTGGTGAGACCGAAGTCAACACCTTCTTCCCCATTCACATAGATCCCGAATGCCCCATGAATTTTATAACATATATAACATACATATTTCTCATTCATGTTACTATTCACATGTTCAAAATATAACATATTCATAATCCTATCGTAAGTAGGAAACGTACCTGAGTACTCTTTCATTTGTGGTACTTGACCACATTCACATTCTTATGCATATTCATATAATTAATAATTGCCATACAATTTATTGAAGATTAGTATGGGTACACACTGATTTGCTTAACGAATTCCTTGAAATCCCGAAATCGATCTCATCGCCTTAGATCTCAAATTCCTACATTTGATTAATCACTTACTAATTTAATAAAAGCCATTCGCCCATAAATCCAAATCCTAGTAGGATTAGTATTCTTAAAACTTACCTTGAAATTCTCAAATCCCAAAATCCTTGTATCCTCTCATTAAATCCCTATAACTACATGTTAGATCAATTTCTAACATTTATTCACAACAAATAACCCTTAGCCGTATGTTAAATATGACTTACCTTAGATTCTTAAATCCCAAATTCACCGAATAACTAGGGAACACGCGGCTTATGGTGTACCTTCGGAAAAGAACTTCTCCTTCCTTATAGTCAACACTTAGTAAATCCCGAAAGATCTCTTCGCATGAGATATTAAGGGTATTAGAATCTTAATTTCGATGACCTTAAAAGAAATAGAATGAGAATCTAACCTAATCTTACCCTTCTTGAAGAATTTGATGGAACTCTTGCTTGAACCCTTAGCGATGTTCGGCTATGGCTTTGATGTGGATAACAATTTCGGCTCTTGAGGCTTAGTGAGAAATCGACTAGGGCTATTGGTATCTTCGGCTTTTGATTGTGTTTGTAATAGAAGAAGAAAAGAAAAGAGAAAAAGAGAATAATGGCGAGAAAATTCGGCAGAGAGAAGAGGAGAAACTTTAGAGAATTTCGGTGAGAGGTTTTCTTGAAAAGAAAAGAATGAATGAAGAATAGCCTTACTCATCCTTTTATAGCCAAAATTACTAGCTAGAGTCCTTTACTTGGCCACCACTCTTCTATTTTGATAGCTTTATCCCTTGATTTATCACTTTAATAAAACTTAATCCAATAATTATCTCTTATCTCTTAATAAAAATAATACTAATAATAATCCTCTTTTATCTCTTCCTTATCTATCAAAATAAAAGAAATAATATCCACATTTATCTCTTGAAAATAATCTAAAATAAATCCATTATTTATCCCTTATTTATCCACCCTTTATCTCTTAAAAATAAAAGAATAAAAGCTCTAATTTATAGCCATGTGCCGTCCACCTCACTTCTTCTCGAAGCAAAAATAAAACTTATTTATTTGCTCCTCAAGTGACTCGAACTCAGCCTATTTCCCTGCATGTGACGCCACTTCCTTAGGCCCTAAGTGGCATCTTGAGTGCCACTTTTCCAAGCTTTGTTTGTGTGTCAAACTTCTCCAACTTTTTCTTTTAAGGCCCTCTAGCCCTTATTTCCTATTTTGAACTTTAAAATTTGACATTTCGGCATCATTTATAAGTTTCCTAAAATTTTCGATCGGCTCTGTTTGCTGACCATTTTCTTACATTTCCAGGTTTCCCGAAATGTTCACTTTCCATTTTTGAAACATTTCCAAAAATATTCAGGTTTCCAAAAATGTTCACTTTCCATTCTTGAAACATTTCCAAAAATGTTCAAGTTTCCAAAAATGTTCAGGTTTCCAAAAATGTTCATTTCCATTTCTATGCATTTCTAGAATTCCAAAAATACCAAAAATTTATTCATAGTGCTTAAGACTTGTCATTTCGTACACTTAAACTGAAAATGCATAGGCCCTTTCGAGGATGTTACAGTTCAAGGGTGGATACCTACATATCCTATGCAACTATCGATCGTAGATTCTATCACCATATCGAGTCAATGTTTTTCGATACTATCAACTTTCATTCATGTGGAGGATTGTTGGAAAATTTGCATTTTTATGAGAACTTTGAGGCATATTGTCAATAGGTAAAAGTGGAGAGTTGAATTATAAAATTATGGTTTCATATTCTACTCCATGAGACCTTTACAATGGTATATCATATGCCCAAAATGGTTGAGTGATGAATGAGAAATTGATGCTCAAAGTAAGTTACTTGGAAATATTTGTTGAGGAAAAGAAAAGCTTAGATCCCACATTGGTTAAATACCAAGTGTGATATGGGTTTATATATGGGAACCCTCTTAAAGGGTAATTGAATGACTAAGTTTGGAATCCTACTTCGCGCGTAGGGGGTGCAGGTCCAAACCCAACAGGGTTGGGGCGCACGACATGGGCGACGCAAAATGTCCAAACCGGTCGGGCCCGAAATGGTCCTGCAGATATTTTAGCCCAACTCAAAATTTAATTTTTCCTTAGCAAATATATAAACAAAATCTGATATAAAAGGATATATATCGTGAATTATTTGATTCTAATCAATTTGATTTGATTTTAATCCAATTGATTCAATTGCCCCTTTAATGCAAATTTTGTCTCATTATACATGGATATTTCCATAAATTCCTCCACTTTGAACGCCTATAAAAGGCTAAGACTTCTTCGGAATTCTTTGCTCAATTTTCCACTCTCTCACGTCGATTTTCTATTGCTCCCAAAACTCTTCTTTTCTTCTCCGAATTTTTTCAAACGTTCCGGTGATAGAAAAAGGCAACGTTTGTTCGTTGATTGCTGCAGAGGTGTTACTGTTTTGATCTTTGTGTTGTTGTTAGGGGTGAGTATTCGATCGAGTCGAGTCGAATCGAGTCAAAAATTTTCGAGTTAGTCGAGTTAACAAATCCTATTTTAGCAACCGAACTCAATTTGAATTTTTTTCGATTCGAATAGAATCGAGTCAAAAAAATTTTAGTCAAATCGAGTCGAGTTAACGAATCCTATTATTTATACTTAATGTTGCGATTAGATGGACCGATTATTTAACTAGTAGACGAAGTACAAGATTATTTAACTACATGAACAATATAATGATTCTGCCTCTTACCGTAATGGGTAAATATTTATCAAAACGACGTAGTTTTGCCTTTTAACTTAATTATTTTGAATTTTAAGTTTTAAAAAAATAAACATTTATCAAAACGACGTAGTTTTGTCTTTTCATATTCGGATTTTCGGATAACTCGAATTGTGTAATTCATATTCGAGTTAAACCGAAAAACTTAATTTTTTATTCGAGTTGATCCGAATAACTTTATTAACTCAAATAACTCGAACTATTTAATTCAAAATTTGAAATTTTTATCGAGTTTTTCGAATCGAATCAGATTTTGCTCACCCCTTGTTGTTGTATCCTGGGAGACATTCGACTAACATTTCTCCAAATAACGTAGGAGCGGCCGAATCTGTCTTAAGGAAACTGTGTTTCACAAGCCTCAACATTTCGTAAAATCTCTATTCTCCCTTTTTATTTTAACTTTTGTTACGATTTTGTTTGATTTTCATATTTGACAAATTAAATACAAATTGTTCTATTTATAATTTATCTTTATATATATATAAATATTTATTTATTTATATTTATATTTATATATTTTATTCGCTAACGTGTTTTTGTCCAATAGATACCTGACATAAAACCTAGCTACATTGTGCAACTCAATGTGGTATGACATGTTTCTACAGGGTTGTTATTCTTGATTGTTACATGGTTTTGAGCCGATCAAATTAATTGGTTTACTTTTGGTTCTGAGCAGGAAGTACCTGAAAACAAGCACGGTAAAAGGCATTGTTATAGCTAGACGGAATGCAGGCTTAAATGCTACTTTCCGAATAAGGAGAATGGTGGCAGGAGTCGGGGTTGTATCTCTCTTCCCATTGCAAGTAACATTCAAGTATTTATTCCTGCCTCCAAAGCATGTTACGGCCTGTAGGATAGGAGCATCACTTATTGCGTAATAATGTGGTTCATTTGGAGAAGACACTGTAAACAGCATTCGAAAAGATTCTTTAACAATTCCTTCGGCCTGTTGAGCTTGGACCATAGTATATATGTTACAGAGGACATGAGAAAAGGCTTCACTGCGTTCCTCTCGTGTATAATTTGATTGCTACTAGAAGTATATCACAAACCACTTTTCAGAGTGTCACCGACATTCAGTTTGCCCGAAGTTCATTTAAATGTTGTTTCAGGCATGATTTTTAGTTTCTACTTGTATATTTGTTCTTAGAACTACAGCTATTTTAATATGCATTCATTACACAGTAAATGTCAAAACTTGGTCTTCTTCAACTCTTCTTTCTCTAATTCACATTTTATGACTTAAGTTCAACATAGGGTTATTCCAGTAATTTTGGTTTAGCCATGAGGATTATTTCTGGTTTATGGTCACCATGACTGGTGTTCAACATCTTTTATGTTTATATCAATTTAATATGACGACATCTAACATTGTCAAGACTAATAACAGGTATTAGAAAGTGAGAAGAGCCAAGCTTTATATCCCAAGAACAAGATGAATGCTCTTACATAATCTTTAAAAAACATAAAACATGTTTTAGGACGTGTGAGAAATCATACCATGGTTTCATAGTGAAAATTAATAATGATGATGATGATGATGATGATGATGATGATGATGATGATGATGATGATAATGGTGGGGATCAAATTGTTTTGGCTGAGAAATTCCTGCAAGCATCTTGTTTGCTTCTATGTTATAGATGGGAAAATGGCAATCTCAAAGCAGGAAAAAGTATACAACTAGGCACTCTTGTTGGATTGCAAGTATACTGTTTTGATGATAAAAGGCTCAACACTTGAAACTTATTTAAAGATATTTAAAAACATCTTTTTTTAAACCGGATTTAACCAATCTGAATTAAAAAGAATAAACAAGTTCTCCAACCATAATTCAGACTTTAATTTATTACAAGCTTTGCTATGCGAACAACATGCATACAACAATTCAAGTAAACAAAGAATCATTTTAAAACCAAGAATCTTTAACATTCATGTTCAACTTACAAAGACTCTCGGAAACCCAATAGAGCGTATATCTTAATTCTGAGCTGGTCAACACTATATTTCAACAACAAAAATGGTACAGATTCAAAATTGTTGCAGGCCCATGAATTGGATTCATTAACACAGCTTCTGCTACTAACCTATGTATGGCGCCTTCCAATCATACCTTAGCTAATACCTTACAAATTGCCGATTATCGTCTTCGCTTCTCTGCCTCCCGTAAGGATTGCTTTCACTGAAATTGTTCCGTGCTCCACCTTCAACTTTACGCATTTTCTTTCGAAATTTGGATGCATTACTGTCTATGTTCAGATTAACCTTTGGAGGGCATGAAAAACAGAAGGATCCAGCAACAGCCTGCTCAAAAACACAATTTACCGTCTCTTGTTGGTCAGCTTAATACTCGTGGTTATGTACAAAATTCCATGTCTAATAGAAATTGCATTGTTTTTATATTCTATCACTGGTTAATAGAAAACTTAGATTCCAACAAATTTCAGACATGCAAAGAATACAATTTCCCGTTTCTTGTTGGTCAGCTTAATACTCGTTGTTATGTACAAAATTTCATGTCTAATAGAAATTGCATTGTTTTTATATTCTATCACTGGTTAATAGACAACTTAGATTCCAACAAATTCCAGACATGCAAAGAATACAATTTCCCGTTTCTTGTTGGTCAGCTTAATACTCTGGTTATGTACAAATTTTCATGTCTAATAGAAATTGTATTGTTTTTATATTCTATCACTGGTTAATAGACAATTTAGATTCCAACAAATTCCACAGACATGCAAAGAATACAGAATAGAGATTCCATTTTAGTAAAGATGGAAGAAAGATTGTACCTGCAGATCAAGGCGGTGCACGTTGAAGATATCTTTCATAGAGTGTGAATTGTATGCTAAAATGTAGGATCGATACGCATCCTTAGCCGACTTGTTTAGATAATAGTTGTTTGCCACCAATTTTTCCTGCATCATTCCATGTAAATGCTCTAAGCTCCTCCAAACTTAATCAGTTCAAGAAACTTATATGGAACAAAGTAAAAAGGCTACCAGATGAGACTGCACATTCGCCAGCTTTTTCTCATCAAACTCGTATTCCTTAACTGGAACTTTGGCAGCCTGTCATTAGAAATGTAAAGAAAGAAGAAACAAATTAGAATCAGTTCAACTGACTGCTAACCAACAATTTCTTGCAGTCTAGATTTTCGTACTCCAACTCCTTGCAAAAGCATTCAAGTCCTATTAACATCCTTTCAAACATGTGCCAGAAGTACAGGTTATTTCTCCCATCTGAGAAGCTAGAAATTGGTAGCTCGAAGTTTCTTAATGGCAACTATCTTTACTCCTCATTACTTCTATGTCACTCGGATTTGGTACAAGTTCTAATACAGGTATGTGTCGCCACAGGTATATTCAATCTTTTATGAAGTTTTTCCATGTATTTGAAGTGTCCTTGGAGGGTATTATCCCCAACTCATGTCCAGATATGGGTTGGACATAGGTGCCTAACACGAGACTTCATGAAAATAAAAGTCGGAGCAACATAGCCTCATTCCCCACCCCCATTTTTTCTCTTAAAAGAACAAGTTTTTTGGAAGAAATAATGCACCTTTAAATAGCGTAGAAACTGCAGTTCCTCTGGGATCAGGAAAAGAAGCGCATTTCCTTTTGCACCTTCCCCACGGGCAGTTCGACCAACCCTATGAATATATTCCTGCAAGCAACATTCCAAAGCCATATTTTACTCACCAGGGACAGAAAAACAGTAAGATAGAAGAATAGCAAGTATATATAAATAACACACCTTGGGTTCATCAGGAGGATCGTACTGCACAATCCAATCCTACACAAGAGAGTACAAAAGAAAATATTTCAGTCAAAATAATTGACATAAACCTATATACAACCATGAAAAGGAGATTGGGTGGGGGGGAGGGGAACCGATAGTCAGTTATGTTTAGATCACAAATATACCAAGATTAAGGTATTACTGTTCCAACAACAAGCAGAAAGACACAAATAACGGTAGTTTGGTACCATAGACAACCCAATTAAAACTAAAAATATACCACAGCAGGAATATCAAGTCCACGGGCCGCAACATCAGTGCAGAGCAAAATGCCCTTTTCTGCTTTACAAAAGTCGAAGAAGGTAGTGGTTCGCTTTTGCTGCTTCTGCTTTCCATGGATATCAAGGCAATCCACATGAATATATCTAAGAAGCTCGGCATGAAACTTGACTGAGTTGCATGAAGAGAAAAAGACCATCACTTTCTTCGAAAGGTTCCTCTTCAAAAATGAATACAAAAGGATAAATCTCTTCGAACTATGCACAACACAATAGCCTTGCTGCAGCCCTTCATTGGTGACCTACAATGATGAGAGCTTCTAATTAAGTCAAAGGATAAGTGATTAGTGTGCTTGAAAGTGTATCTATAGATCAAATTCATACTATGCCTACCTTCTTTCGCCCATCATCTACATCAATATAAATAGGAGTTGTCTGAAATGACAACCGAGCAAGGTCCTCAACCTGCAAATTTAGGGAAAGTCAAAATGGTCACATGAATAAACCCAGAATTTACTCCAAAAAGAAAAAGCAGTTGGGAATTTTCCACGTACGACAATAATCTTGCCAAGCAACTTTCTGAAGAAAGCTAGCATACATGCATGTACCAATAAATCTTAAGGGGAAATGGTAAAGAAAAAAACCATGAGTTAAGGACAAACCTTCTTAGTCTGGGTAGCCGAAAATAGAGCAGTTTGCCTATTTTCCTGCACATCAAATAGGAATTTAGTAAGCTTTAAACACCACAGAAATTACCAAATCTAAGACTCATTGTGACTGCAAATAGAAACACAAACATAAAGCTCCTACAGGAGGAAGAAATCAAGATACATTCAAGCAAGGAAATTGATATCGGTCTAAAGTTGTAATCAGCAATCTCCTGTCATCATTTGCCACCATTAAGGAGTAGAGAAACGCAATATAGTTTATTGGGTTACTGACATTTTCAGAACCATTTATTTCTACTGTTTGCAATTACAGCCATACATGTATATATGCTACTGAGCTTAATAATGATTTTCAGAAAAGCAAAGCCTGCTACTCCAGATATACATTACTATTTTGCAATATATATTCAGTGGTTCAACTTAAAGAGTATTAGCACACCCTTGCCATTCAATTATTAAAGAACTTTACATCAATTACCTCATCCATTCCATTATTAAAGAACAATACAATAATTATTTAGGTTATCCTTCACTTCATTTTCAAGAAAAGCCGAGGAACACAATGTAGCTCTTCAGAAAGCCAAGCTTCTTAATCCCAGTCATGTACTACTTCACAAAGTATTTTTTAACATTCAAAAGCATACCAACCGTTACTATCAGTATTTTGGTTTTGAACCAATTCATTTTCAAAAATCCTTGAGATGAATTAATTGACATAATGAAAAGTTATGAATTCCTTAAAACTATAATCAATAATGGCTAAGAGACTCACCTTAGGAAGATACTTGATAATTTGTTTCATTTCTTCCTCAAAATTCGCTTCCAATATCCGGTCAGCTTCATCAATCATGAGACACTGCAAATACAGAATTATCTCAAAAGAATTAAATTACAAGTCTGAAACTGATTTAAAATTGTTAGGGAGCAAAAGCTCTCAAGTTATCTGCATGAAGCAGCTGAAAGCTAATGCATTTTCAAACTGGTTTATGCGTTAAATAAAAATTCACTAGAAACAAACTCAACCTATACCATAAACATTGATTAGAGAGCACCAGCTACCATAATCAAACCATAAATAACTAATTCTTCTTCCAACAATTGCAGCATGAATTCATATTTAAAACAATAATTACCACTTGCTCATCCAATTATCCTTAAAAATATGCAACAGAGCAAATTCTACTAGGTAAATCATTAAAGTTCGAACATTATACATAAAAAAGTAGTATGTTAAGCAAGTAGGTTTACCAAGTATACCACAACCCTCTTACATCACCTATCTGTTGCGACAAGAGACAACTTAATTCTAAGTAATAAAACTGACTTCCTAAAAATACAAGGACTCAGTGTACTTACTGTTAATAATACACTCAAATTACTAATCAACCACGCAAGAAGAAATTAAAATCAGGAAATTGAGTTCATGTAAAATACATTATACATCTTAATCAAATGATATGCAAACTACCCATGTTAGCAGAAAAAAAGGAATCATATTATAGAAGTTCAGAAATGTTGATATTACCTTCAAATTTTTGTAAATGAATCCCTTGGTATTTTGAAGATGGTCAAGAAGCCGACCAGGTGTAGCCACTAACAAATTTACTCCCTTCACAATCCGCTCTGCTTCTCCTCTTCTAGCTGAACCACCAATAACCAATCCAAGGGTCTGAGAGTGGTATTTGAGAAGATCCTTTGCTACCGCATGAGTCTAAAACATTTGAAGGTTCCATTACTTATAATGAATGAAATAGTTGAAACATTATAGGCAAGATAAATAGTTAAAACTAAAACAAACTGAAAATGATTTTGCTGACTTCAAAAGAGTGAAACGTATCCTTTTCTTATATTTCCTATTCCCATATAATGAGATAGGGTTGCAGATACTATCATGCTATTTAGAAAAGCAGAACCATCAAGACAATAAGAAATTAGCAATACTTATACCTTGAAACCAGACAATAAAAATACAGTCTTTTCATAGTAAACATCTTCCAAATAAGTGATTTATCAACTTAACGTCCATAACTCCATACCAATATCTACTAAAAGTTCTTTTTTTTAATATTTTCATTCTCATACATATAATAAGATTATGTTGCAGATGGTCTCTCAAGATATTAAGAAAAGCAGAACCTTAAAAACCATTAGAACCTACAAATTTTTATACCATAAAACCAGCCATTAGGAATCCATAATCTTTTCACTCATAATATCTGCTAAGTAAGCAAGTTATCAACTTATTGGCAATAACCCCATATTGCACGAGCACTAAAAAGAGATTGGCTCCCTTCTTTTTCTTAGGAACTATTTTCAACTCAAATAGAAATATAGAAGTCTCAATGCATAAAACCTCTCACTCAACACACTTGGTATTTTGCAAAAGGTGGCATAATAGTTCAGCAATGTTTTAACTAAGTTACATTTCATGGACAGACTTACTATTGCTCTGATGAAAAGTCATTGAATTTACAGGATTAGAAAATAAGATTTAACCCAAAGAAAAAAGTTGATGGCGACAAGCAAAACCAAGAGTTTTAAATATTTACCTGAATGGCAAGCTCTCTTGTGGGACAGATAACGATAACACCTGTTCCATTACGAGGAGTAAATCGAACATTATATAGCAACTCAACAGCAGGTACCAAGAAAGCAAGGGTTTTCCCAGAACCCGTTCTTGCAGCCCCAAGAACATCTTTGCCAATCATAAGTGGTGGAATAGCTCTTGCTTGAATCTGCATTTTTTTAGTTGGAAAGATCAATTTTAAGAAAATTATCTTAGATAAATTAACCACGTTAAAATAAAAATAGTATCTTATAGTTATAACACCAGCTTAATATATAGTCCAGAAACCATCAAACGAGCAATGAAAAGCATATACATTCCATGTATAAAACAAGAGGTAGACTACCATTCAGGTAAATAATATATAAGGGAGACTTAGCATACACCCAATGCCAGAAACCATATGTTACCACTATTAGGGTGTGATTGCCGAATAGAAATACATGCCCGAGACCAGTATGTTCATTTTTCATAAGTTTTTTCATGCACTTGAAGGGCCATATCACCATACCCACGTCTAGATATGGGTTGTACATGAGTGTCTAACATGGGTTGTTAAAAAATCAAGCGCAACATGGTAAAAGACATTATAATATGAAAGCCTTTTCCTTTTCTTTTTTTCTTTTTTTAGTCATTACTCATTGGCCAATAGTTAAATGCTACAAAGAACAATGACAGATACTCAAACTGTCCCTTTTAGAAAATTTCCATTAAATTCCTAGGCTTGTTATGCAATCCCATGCCATAGAACTCCAATTTGAACGAAATCAACTATAAAGCAAACATGTAGAAAACTAAGCAATCGAATTCAACGCAAAAATTAGACAAGATAATTAAACTAAAACAAAATAGGAGGAAAACAATTATACCTGAGTCATATACTGAAAACCCATCTCTTTAATAGCTTTTAAAGTTGGCTCAGACAATCCTAAGGACTCAAATGACTCGGTGCTCATTATCCCACTTCCCCCACTGTTCATTTTATCCTTTATCTCTTCCTTTTTCCCTTCTGCATCAGTAGTTTGTTTTTCTTCTTCGTCGTCATCAGTTCCCTTTTCTTGTTTCTCATCATCTTCACCCTTCACTTTCTTATTTTTCTTCTTCTTCTTCTTCATCTTCATTTTCTTTTTCTCGTCAATTTCAACTTCCCTCGTTTCCGTTTCATCTTCCTCGTGGTTCTCTTGTTCAAATTCTTCGTTCTCTTCATCCTCTTCTCTGTCCGTGTTGTTATCAGTGATTTGGGGCTCCGATTTCTTAACTCTGTTCCGCTTTCGCTTCCTTTTCTTCTTGCTATCTTCAAAAGAGGGAGATTTAGGGTTTTTCTCTTCCAGTACCGCCATTGTCAATGAACCCAATATAACACTGACCAAAAATTTTCGGGAGGTTTAGCTTCTTCTAGGGTTTATTTGGCTTGCTGCGATTTTAATCCTTAAACCCTAATCTATTCGCGTTTATAATCAGTTAATTTATAGACTAAGTCGACCGAGTTGATGATAGAGATTTTTGTAATGTATGAATTATTGGTCTGCACTCTGAAGTGAAAATTGGGCTCAAAAACGCCTCCCAAATACATTGGGGTTTTGGGGCTGATAATGTTCTGGCCCAGCTAATCGCTCAATTCTTTTGTCTGTTCAGATTTTGTCTGGATATTATAGACTTATAATAACATAATAGTGAAATAATCATTATAATTTTACCATAAAATTTATATCGTAAATAAAGAAAGTGTGAATTATATCAAAAGATAATTAAATCAACAAAATTAAAATACATATAATAAGTGCATGCATTATTACTTCTATGCATCTTTTATTTTACATTCTTTTACATGATTAATTATAAAGTTAATAAATCTAACAAGTTCAATTAATTAATTTATAATGAGTTACTAAATTCAAATAATTAATTTATAAGTTTATGATGTTCCAAATTCATTATAGAATATTTAATTTGACAACTTAATAGATTATTGAATCGATATCTTTAATTTCACTTATTCAAAATTATTTCCAATTAATAAAATATGATTAATATATTTCTTCACGCGCATTTTCATTTAATAAATGATAATTAATAAGCTTGTTTATATGAAAAAACTATAATTTTACTTGAAAATTTAGACCATATGTTGTTATAAAGAACTAATTTAATAAAAAAAACCTACTTTATAACTATGGATGTTATTGTTATAAGTGAAAAGTTATTATAGAGGATTAAAGAAAAACATAAAAAAAAAAAAATCGATTCTTCTAAAAACTTGGCTATTATAGCGAAATGTTATTATAGCAGGTGGCTATTATAGAGAATGTTGATTGTATTAAATATTTCACTCAATTAATATCACAAGTCAACCGAACATTAATTCAGTTGCGTAATGACTAAAACAATTTTGCTTTGCAAAGTAAATTATATTATTTTGAAGGCGTTTTTTATCTTTGTATTTTTATATAAAAATAGAAAAAAAAATACACACATGGTAAGATTTGAAAGCGAGAATATAATTTTTAGCATTTATAATTTACCATCTCAATAAAATTTATATCATTTTTTTATAAATATAATTATTATATAGGCTTTTTTATAAAAATAACCCTTAAAATATTAATTAGTTTAAAAAATGACCTAGAGGAAAATTTATGTATAAAAATAACTCGTTTTCTACAGTAGAAGTCGATGTCACCTAATCAACCGGGGACACTATCCCATTTCCCCCTAATCATTACCCAATCATCAGTTTGTAAAAAAAATTCGTTTGGTATCATCATTGTGTCAGGCGACGCTCATATGTATTTTTCGAAATACCCATGAAAATTTCAGACAACGAAAAAAAAAGGTAAAAAATATTTTTTAATGGGTGTCACCGGTCTGCTAGGCGGCACCGGTCAAATTTATTTAAATAATAATAATCTGTCAATGATAAATAACAATAATAATATTTTTTTGTCGTCGGTCTGTCATGCAGCACCAGTGATTTTTACTAAAAAAATATATTTTCATTGGTGCCGTCATGTTGTCAGGCGACACCACCCACTATATATACCCTATCCCCAATGCAAAATATGTATATGTTGAAGTGTTTGATTTTTTGTTGAGTTTTTTTTTTCTGTTGAAAAAAAGAAAAAAAAAAAGAGAAAGATGGTGGTTTTTTTTTTATTTTTAACTCATATTTTTTCAACTGAAATTTAAATATATTTATTAAAAAATATATAAATATATGCACAAACGAACTGTAGCAAACAACCTATTTCCATAATTAAAATTTTCTCCATCCCGATTTCATAATTATTTAATTTTTTATATTATTTTTATTATCTTAAACGTCATCTAAATATTATAAGTAAATATTATAATATACAATCTGTCAAAAAAATATTATAATATACAAATTATTATTACAAAATAAAAAAACATATGCTAACATTATCTTAATCTATCAATGCAACTTAAACACAAATCTAATCTTTTTAAACACAAATATAATCTTAAAAGTTATTTCTAAAAATTAACAATAATATAAAATATAAACATATATATTTTATAAAAAAATGTATTATAACAAAAAATAAATAAAAGCATATATTAAAATTATAACTCTCTTTCCTTAAAACTCCAACACAGATAAATAAATTTTCTTACAAAATTCCAACACTAAATAAGTTTTTTTTTTTTTTTTCAAATCGGTGGCTGATTGGAAAGGGGACCAAACCCCCCTTTATATGGTCACGGGCTCCCCCTCTTTTTAATTTTTTCAAATTCTTTTTTTTTCGGTTCCTATTTTTTCTCGATTTTCTTTTTTTTCCCTCTAAATTGTTTTAAACCGATTTTTTCCTACTATGAATACTTGTTAAAATATTTTCCACCTATTAAAACAATTTTAACTTGATAGCAGTGATAGTAATAATAATAAAAAATATTCACCAAACGGTCAAGACCATTATTCCATATATTTTGATAGTAAAAAATACATATTTTTTAACAACAATAATTCTTTTTTGAGTGAACTGGAAAGTTCTTTTTTTTATAGTTATCGTAATTCTAATTACATGAATAATGGATCAAAATATGATGATCCCCACCATCATTTTAACTTATATGATAATGATACTAACTATAGTTCGAATAATCACATGACACAGTGGCGGTCATAGGCTCCCCATATTTTCTTCTTTTTTTCTCTACCCTTCTTTTCATGCACTATTTTAATAACTACAACCGCTATAGCCTCAAGTCTCGTTTCAGCTTTTCTCCACTGTTACAGTCACGCTTCCCTTGAAAGTCTTCTTGCCCCTACCTCTGACACAGGTCTTGGTCAATATGTTGGAAAATTTGGACATCACATATATAATAAGGATAATTACATGTTATTATTTACTATCATGATAGGTTAGCCCAAATTAAAAGTGATCTAATTTGGTTAGAATTTTATTGGGCTTTTAATTATTAAATAAAGTATGGGTCAAATATGTGTAGATACTCTTCTAATCAAATTCTAATTAATGATGGGCTAATTAGAATTTGATTAGAACTAATATGCCAAGGTTATAAATATTAGGGTTATGGTCCCCAAATTATACACATGATATCTTTTCTAATATCCCATCATTAGGAAAGAGAGAGAGCAAATATTCTCTAAATTTCTTGTGTGCTAATTTGGAAGATCAAATCCCCAAATCCGGTAAAACTACAAGGAATTCATGGATTCAGGTACGCTTCCGCATCTAGTTTTATTCTTCATTTATTCTTCATGATTTGACATGATAGATCCTGGTTTATTAAGTTTTATTTTAGATTTATTTTATAAATCTAACACAATAAGGTTAAAGATACTACTTTGATGGAGAAAAAGAATAAGTTGATTGAACCACTTTTTTTCCTATGATTATGATCTCAAACTTATGTATAGGGTTTAAAAAACATCATCTTCTAGTGGCATTAAACTTGACCACATAACCATTGTCAACTCATAAGGCTTTCTATGTGTAGGTTTGAGCACTATACTTTAATCCATGACCCCATAATCACCGTCAATTGGGAGCTCGAGTTGCAATGTGAAATCTTCTCATGTAATGTTGCACTCCCTACACGGAAAATGAAATATGTGGGTCTCTGAGCGTCACCGCATCACCGTGAACTCAAACATAACTTTAGACTATCACAATTTCTCCCTAAAACATCAACACAAATAAATCTTTCTCATCAATTTCGAACACCAAACACACACAAAAAAAAACATTTTTTTTTGTTTTCTCCTATTTCATTGAACACTGATTTTTTTTCCACTACTACTAACCACGAATCTTTCTTCCTTTATTTCTTCTATTCAACAGAAAAAAATTCAACAAAAAATTAAACAGTTCAACATATACAGATTTTGCACTAGGGATGGGGTATATATAGTGGGTGGTGCCGCCTAACAGCGTGACAGCATCAATTCAAAAAATATTTTTTTAGAAAAAATTGCCGGTGCCACCAGTCTAGAAAAAAATTTTCCTAACAGCCACCGATGTCGCTTGACATGGCGACAACACCAAAAAAATATTTTTTTTCTTTTTCTTTTTTATCATTGACAGATTATTTTTTCAAAATAAATTTGACTGGTGCCGCCTAATAGACCGACAAAACCCATTAAAAAATATTTTTTATCTTTTTTTTCTCTACCATAAATACCCGTATTTTTCACAAGTATTTTAAAAAATGCAAGCGGCACCAAAAAAATTCTTTTTTTTTTTACAAAGTGATAATTGGATAAAATTATGGAAAAAAAGGAGTAATGTTGTTGGCTGATCAAGTGGCACTAACTTTTATTATAGCAAATAAGTTATTTTCATACATAATTTTTTCTCCAAGTCATTTTGAAAATAATTAATAATTTTATGTTATTTTTATTAAAAGTCGCGTAATTTTATTTTTCAGGTAAGGGCTCCATTCGAAACTCAATTAGGCGCACAAAGTCAAAGACATTGAAATAGAAATAGAAATATAATTATTCTAACTCACTCAGTTTGGGTTAATTTACCCAAATAATATAAAAAAAAGTTAAATACCGAAATAGGCTATCAGCAGGATTATTTACCAAATTAGTATATTTTTTTGGGTGGAGCCTTTCTCATAGGCGCCACCACTTTTTTTTATAACAATTTTTTTACTTAAAAATATATTATTATTTTATTTTAAAAAAATATTTATATATATATACCAAGTCAAAATACAGTCAACGGGTCAAAATACGGGTTTGAAAATACCCGCGTGTATGACGCCACATGGACTGGCAGCACTGGTTGCGCCTGCCAAGTAGGCGGCACTGGAATGACCAGTCCCCCACCCCTGCATGCCGTTCGCCCAGCATCTCAGCCTCCTCCTGCCCCTTGCACAAAACACACTGCCAAGGCAGTGTTTAGTCCCTTCAAAGGGGAAAAAATTTTTGAAATGGAGGGACCTTATAAGCATGGACCCCCAAGATGAAGCACTGTTGTAGGGAAGAAAAGAGAGAAAGAAAGGAGAGAAAGGAGAAGAAAAAAAGAATAAGAAAGGAAAAAAAAAAGGTAATGTATTGTTTTAGCAAATAATTTTGTTTTTAATTTAAAGAGTTTAATTAAGATGTTGTGAAATTTTTTTGTTATTACTTATTATTTATAAATTGTTTATGTTTAGTGTTTATGGTTTTGGTTTAATATTTTTTTATGAATGTAATTTTTTTTTGGTTTTTTTATAATTATTTTGTTAGTAATTTAGGATTATGTTATAAATTGTTGTGTTTAGTTTTGTATTTGGTGGTTTTTTAGTAATGTAAAATTATTGTGTTAAATATTTTGTTAGTAATTTATTATAAATTGTTGTGTTTTGTGAGTTTTTAGTAATGTAAAATTATTTTGTTAAATATTTTGTTAGCAATTTATTATAAATTGTTGTGTTTTGTGAGTTTTTAGTAATGTAATTTTTTTTAAAAAAATTTATAGTTATTTTTTTAGTAGTTTATGATTAGGTTATAAATTGTTAGTGTTTTGTGTTTTGTTATTTTTTAGTAATGTAATTTATTTTTTAAAAAAATGTTATAGTTATTTATTTTGTTAGTAATTTATGGGATTAGGTTATAAATTGTGAGTGTTTAGTTTAGGGTTTTGTTATTTTTTAGTAATGTAATTTTTAAAAAAAAATTATTGTTATTTTGTTAGTAATTTATGATTAGGTTATATAGATTGCTAGTGTTTAGTTTAGTGTTTTGTGATTTTTTTAGTAATTTATTTTTTTTTAAAATAATTTATAGTTATTTTGTTAGTAATTTACGATTAGATTCTATAAATTGTTAGTATTAAGTTTAGTATTTTGTGATTTTTTTAATGTAATTTTTATATAATGTAATTTTATTTGATTTTTATTTATTTGACAATTTTTATTGATTTATTAAAATGTTGATTAAATTTGTTGTTATATAACTTTATAGGTTGTTTGAAAGAAACTAATCAGGTATGTTTCTATTTCTATTTTTATTTTTTTAATTCGTATGTTTTCTATGTTTAGGTAGTTTATATTTATTTTAATTATATTATTATTGTAAACTAACATAATTTTTTTATTGTAGGTAAATTATGGGAAATTATGAGATATTTACCGCGTTTTTCTGTTTCTGAAATTCAAAATTATTTATTGTATATTTTGTAACAAATTAAATAAATTCATTTTTTTAATTGCAGATTTGCAACAAATGGGTTCTTTGAATAATAATAATCACATATCAAGTACTATTAAAGAGATGGTAATGAAATTTTTATTTGATACTCATGTTATTTGCGTAATTAAATTATATTGTATTTACTATTTTGCTAATTTAATAATGTCAGGGCCTATACCGTACATTAAGGGGCCGTGTTAATAGTGTAGGGTTTCTGCCAGATGAACGCCTAATGCCATACTTGGAGTTAGTCAGGTTCGGATCAGCGGCATTGATCTAGGCTTTTGATTTGCGATACAACTTGATTTCCACTTTAGTCGAGCAATGACGTCTGGAGACCCACACATTTCATTTGCCGTGCGGGGAGTGTACCATCACTCTAGAAGATGTTGCACTGCAGCTCGGGCTCCCCATCGACAGGAATGCGGTCACGGGCGTAAGTTCGATCTCTAGGCCGGCCGCCCTTTGCTATGGCTTACTTGGACGCTCTCCTAGTGAGGGAAAATTTACGGGTTTGAAGTTTTCATGGCTAAAGGCTAATTTTGAGCATTTGCCGAGTACTGCCAGTGAATAGGAGGTGATGTAGGCCGTTCGAGCTTACATTATGCACCTTATATGGGGTGTACTCATGCTGGATGCAAACAGCAACAGAGTCCACTTGATGTACTTACCCTTATTATCCAATTTGCATAACAATCGTTCGTACAGTTGGGGGTCCGCAGTGTTAGCCATGTTGTATCGCGAACTTTGTCAGACGACAGTGTAACACCCCTAACCCGGCCTAGACGTTATGACCGATTCCGGAGATGTCACAAAGAATGGTTTTGAAAACGAAGTTGTCTTGTCAAATCATTCACATTTTATACCTCACATACATTCTCTATTTTTACTGAAAACATCGTTTAATTAGTTCACTTGCTAAAACATTTTACAGCGGAAGTCTGTTATGTTTTCAGAAATGCAGTCGCGTTTTTAGGAAAACCTTTGTTTGCATAAAAACTGTCGTTTTCAATAAAACGTTTCGTCAAAACATGCATACCATTAACAAACAAAATCAAAGCCAACGGTTTTGAAAATCCAAAACAGTCGAGAGAGTCCCAAAAATTACAAACTCTCAATAAACCCGAAATTTAATATAAAAACCATAAATTAATAGCTGAAAACTGTTTGTTGTCATGTGATCACCGCTGAGTCTCCTGCCGCACCGATCCGCCTAAGTCTGTGGATCACCTGACAGAACAGACAAGCATCTGTGAGTTTACGTAAACTCAGTGTGTAACCCAGCAGAATTAAGCATGCAATCACACAGAATCATATACATAACCAGAAACAAATACAGATACGGACTCGTGTCCTTTTCGAGAATCTGATATGAGAATCGAATCTGAGACATGTAAAATCCTACCCCCATCCTCTACACACCATCTCTGACCATCCCATCACACCATGTAGGGTTAAGAACACCCACCCATCCCTACACACCACGGCGTGTCATTAAGACACATATCAGATAGAATATGCAGCCAAGCTGCCAGAATATAGGCGTTTAACGCCGTTCAGTATACTTCTTCTACATTTACAAATCCCACCCAAAATAGATACAGAGCATACGGACAAAATTAACAGGTAAACCATGCTTAACATGCTTATATAAACAAATAACAGATATAAATAACATAAACAAGCTCAGAACAGTAATTCAGTTTAACAGATCATATAGTTTTGGGGTTTAGTTAGCCTTTACCGACCCTATGGTAGGCCCATAGTCGATTATGGCGACCCGTGCGACCCTACGGAAAATTTTAGTAAAATGGGCCCATATGCCCGTGTGGCTTGCTTGTGTGGGCCCACACGCCTAGATTGGCCTTGCCCGTGTGACCCACACGGCCTGGCCTAGAGTTCACACGCCCGTGTGGCCCACACGCCCAACTTGGTCTAGCCCGTGTGGCCTACACGGCCACACTCGAGCCACCACACGGCCATGTGCTGCGCACGGCCATGCCTTCGTCGACCACACGGTCGTGTACTTGCACACGGCCTACCACACGAGTGACCACACTCCTGTGTGGCGTCGACAGTACAGTTTTTTGGCTTTCGCCAAGTCTCATTTTTCTGCGTTTCGAGTACACACCTGACACGGTTTTGATGCTACTGTAAACACGAACCCTCCAGAACCTCCAAACTCTGAACGGTTTCGACTACAATTCCGCAAGAGAAGAGCCTCCTTCTTCCCGATTAGTTGCTGCCAAAACCCAGCAATTAGGCTAACGAAAACAAAACATTAACTCTAGAACGGTACTAAACGGAACCTACTCTTAACTCGATGAATAAAACTTACCACAATAGACCAAATCCAAGAGCCGAAAGTACCAAGATTAGTGGGTAAACAAACGAAATAGGGGAATGAGAAAAAAAAGTTGACAGATCGGTAGAGAACAGCAATTGACGTCAAATTTTGGAAGAATTTTTGGGATATTGAAACAAAAGAAAATAAAATAAAAATAATAATAGTTATCTCCAAATCCCTCAAATTCCTCCCCACTAACCCACTAGCAGCCAACCTCTCAGAAACCCGACACTACCGAAACTCTTACGCGCAACCGAGTAAAAATAAATACCTACGCTCACGCAGGGATTCGAACACAGGACCTCCAACACACTAGCTCCCTTACCACTTGAACCAGCAGGCTCATTCTGATATGGATTCACAGATAAATTAATATAAGCCCACCGAACAAAGATAGGCTTAATTCCCAAAAATAACAAAATTTGCTAAAGCTAGGGCTTGAACTTGGGACCTCACACACACACCCAGAACACTTACCCACTGAAGTAAATACACATTTGTGTCACATTTTCACAGAAACATAAATATAATATTCAGGGTGTTACAACTCTACCCCCTAAAAAAAATTTCGACCTCGAAATTTACCTGGTCCGAACATATGAGGATACTGCTGACGCATCGAGTCCTCAGGTTCCCACGTGGGTGCCATGATTCCGCCATAGAACCTTTACCAACGGAATGGACTTCCTCCTCAGAACCTTAATGTCTCGATCCAGAATCTGAACTGGCTCCTCCTCAAAGGTCAAGTCCGGTCTGACCTCGATCTCCTCAACCGAGACAACGTGAGATGGATCAGAGCGATACTGCCTCAACATCGAGACATGAAACACATCGTGGATACGATCCAACTCTGGAGGTAACTCCAACTGATAAGCGACCACTCGCTTCAGAATCCGATACGGCCCAATGAACCTAGGGCTCAACTTACCCTTACAGCCAAATCTCAGAACCTTCTTCCACGATGAAACCTTAAGAAAGACGAAGTCCCCTACAACATACTCAATATCACGCCTCTTCAGATCCGCATAGGATTTCTGTCTATCGGACGCCGCTTTCAGACGATCTTGAATCAGTCTAACCTTATCCTCGGTCTCAGAAACCAACTCAGGACCCAAAATCCGACGCTCACCCAGCTCAGTCCAACATAGCGGAGTGCGACACTTACGACCATACGAAGCCTCGTAAGGTGCCATCTGAATACTAGCCTAGAAACTGTTATTGTAGCTGAACTCAACTAAAGGCAGATGATACTCCCAATTACCTCAGAAATCAATCACATAACTCCGAAGCATATCCTCCAGTATCTGAATCACCCTCTCAAATTGACCATCGATCTGAGGATGGAACGCAGTACTTAAGTCCAATCTCAAACCTAGAGCCTTATGCAACTTTTTCCAAAATTGAGATGTGAAGCGAGGATCTCTATCAGAAATAATCGACCAGGAACCCCATGCATTCTAACTATCTCGGAAATATAGAGCTTTGCCAATTTCTACAGAGAGTAGTCGGTCCGAACCGGAATGAAATGAGCAGACTTGATCAATCGATCCACAATGACCCAAACATAATCCTTTTTAGTGGGTGTCAAGGGCAACCCACTAACAAAGTCCATCGTCACACGCTCCCATTTCCATAAAGGGATCTTAACGGGTTGTAGCAAACCCAAAGGCAACTGATGTTCAGCCTTAACCTGTTGACACGTTAGGCATCGAGCCACAAAATTAGTAACCTCGCGCTTTAAACCTGGCCACCAGTACAGTTCATGGAGATCTTGATACATCTTATTGCCACCGGGATACATAGCATAAGGGCTACTATGTGCCTCCCTCAGAATCGACTGTCTCAGATCAGAATTATTCAGTACGCAGATCCGTTCTCGAAAACGCAACACACCATCATTATTTAACCCAATATCAGAGGTAGTACCACTCTCCACCTGACGGAACCACACACTTAAAGTCTCATCCACTAACTGTCTATCTCGAATATGATCTATCCAAGTCGGCTTAACTTGTAACTCAGCTAACCAAACCCCATCATCAAACAGACTAAGGCGAGCAAACATCGCTCTCAAATCAGACATCGCCCTACGGCTTAGAGCATCGGCCACCACATTAGCCTTACCAGGATGATACTCTATCGTGCAGTCATAATCCTTGAGCAGCTCAACCCATCGACGCTGCCTAAGATTCCACTCCTTCTGAGTAAGGAGATACTTGAGGCTTTTGTGATAAGTGTAGATAATACACCTCTCACCATACAGATAGTGCCTCCAAATTTTCAACGCGAAAACTATTGCAGCCAACTCGAGATCGTGCGTCGGATAGTTCCCTTCGTGTGTCTTAAGCTATCGGGAAGCATAAGCCACAACCTTACCATCCTGCATCAGAACGCACCCCAAACCGACATGCGATGTATCATTGTATACCACAAACTCCTTACCGAATTCAGGCTGTATCAGAATAGGAGCCTGAGTCAAAACAGAATTGAGCTTTTCAAAGCTCTCTTGCTGTGGATCAGTCCAGACAAAAGGAACACCCTTACGCAAAAGCTTAGTAAGAGGAGCTGCAATCAATGAGAACCCCTCGACAAACCGCTGATAATATCCCGCCAAACCCAGAAAGCTACGGATTTCAGATACGTTCTTAGGCTGTTTCCAACCCAGCACAGCCTCTATCTTTCGAGGATTAACACGAATCCTCTCAGCAGAAACCACGTGCCCCAGAAAAGTCACTTCACGCAACCAGAACTCACACTTGCTCAACTTAGCGTACAGCTGTTTTTCTTGGAGTATCTGAAGCACTACTCTAAGATGCTTATCGTGTTCATCCACTGTCTTAGAGTATACCAGAATATCTTCGATAAAGACCATGACAAACTGATCTAGATAAGGCTGAAACACTCGGTTCATCAAATCCATAAATGCCGCCGGAGCATTCGTCAACCCAAAAGGCATAATTAGGAACTCGTAATGTCCATACCGAGTCCTAAATGTAGTTTTATGAACATCAGCTTCCTTAACCTTCAACTGATGATACCCAGAGCGAAGATCAATTTTTGAAAACACAGAAGCCCCTCGGAACTGATCAAACAAGTCATCGATCCTCGGAAGCGGATACTTATTCTTCACAGTCAACTTGTTCAACTACCGATAATCGATGCACATCCTCATGGTCCCATCATTCTTCTTAACAAACAGAACTGTTTCCCCACATGGAGACACACTAGAGCGGATGAAACCATGGTCCAGAAGTTCTTGCAGTTGAGCCTTAAGTTCTGTAAGCTCCTTCGGTGCCATTTGGTAGGGAGCGATGGACACCGAAGCTGTACCCAGAAGAAGCTCAATCCTAAACTCGACCTCTCGACTAGGAGGCAAACCCGGTAACTCCTCAGGAAAAATATCTAGAAAATCCCTTACAGTTCTGATATTCCCAACAGAAGAGTCCCAAGAATCAGAAACACTGACGTAAGCCAAGTACGCCTCACACCCTTTTCCAAACCAATTTCTCAGCCACAAGAGTGGTGATCACGTTGGACAGATAATTTCGACACTCGCCGATCACAACCACCTCCTTATCATCCTCAGTCCTCAAAATTACCCTCTTAGTCGCGCAGTCCAAACTAACCCGGTGCTTGACCAACAAGTCCATACCCAGAATCAGGTCGAACTCCCCAAACGGAAGCTCCATCAAATTTGCCAGAAATATAATCCCTTGTACCTCTAACGGAACATCGCTATAGAGGTTACTAACCCGAACAGATTGCCCTAATGGACTCAGTACAGTAACCTCACTTGAAGTGCTCTCCACAGAAACCCCCAAGTTTTCAGATACCACACTAGCTACGTAGGAGTGCGTAAAACCTATGTCTATAAGAGCAGTATATGGTACATCAGAAATTAAGAACGTACTAGTAATAACATCTAGAGCATCTCTGTCCTCTCGGCGTCGAGCAGCATAAACAAGTGCAGGCTGTCTCGCCTCAGTCTGACCAGCACCTCTGCTCGGTACTCTCTGCCCTCGACCCATACCATTACCACCTCTAGCCTATCCACAGCCCCTAGGTGGCTGCTAAACTACCCTCCGAGGCTACGCAGAACCCAGTGTTGAAGCTTGCATCTGATCAGCCCATTGAGGATAGTCTCTAATACGGTGCTCTAATGACCCACACCTCAGACAAGCCCCAATCCTTCTCCACCACTCGCTCGGATGGCGCCTGCCATAGTCATGCACGGCTGGGTCCCAGTAGGAGCAACAGAAATCCCCACTCTAACCGGTCCATCAGATCTGGACTTTTTCTTAGGCCTCTGCACAGAACTAGAGAGCTTTGAATCCCTCTTATTCTTGCCTCTCTCACGGTCTCTGTTCTGGAGCTCTACGCGCTTAACATCCTCAGCAAACTTCGTATTCTCTACTAAAGCTGCAAACTCTCACTCCCTCTGTGGAGCAATCAGAACCCTTAAGTTATCCCTCAGTTCGTCCTCAAAGCGGACACACCTCTCGTACTCAGACGCCACCATGCCTCGAGCGTAACGGCTCAACCTCAGGAAATCAGCCTCGTACTCGGCCACAGGTCTATCCCTTTATGTGAGATTCATGAACTCACGCCTACGAGTATCTATATAGCTCACTCCCACATACTTGCTCTGGAAAGTGTTCTTAAAGAAATCCCAAGTCAACCGATCAGGCTGAGTACCCTCCTCAACCGTTAACCACCATTGATACACCTCGTCTCGAAGCAGAGAGACTGCACCCTTAAATTTTTACTCGAAAGTGCAGACTAAGTCATTCATAATCCTCTCTGTGGCCTCTAACCAGTACTCAGCTGCACTAGGGGCGACTCCAGTAACAACTCTGAATAGCTCAGCTCCATTAGACCGGAGTCGTTCAGTTACTATCCCACAACCCCCAGCTCTAGAATGGGGTCCATCGACCCTCTCCAAAATCCTCAGCATGGCTTGGGACAATGCGTCATCCCCAGCCGAGCGACTCTGAGACCCAGTCTTAGTAGCAAGCAGAACCGGCGTCTCACTCATATCCAGAGGTGGCATACTACTCAATGAGAAAGACTCAGCTCGAGTCCCCCTACGGCCCCTTCCACGGCCACAAGTACCACGTTCGCGAATTCCACGAGCACTCATTGTCTAATTCGAGTTTTATCTATATTAAAAAATTTATGCACCAGTTTCAGTATTTATTAGTAGATATTTTATGCACAATTTATCAGAAGTTCCGAAGTGTTTTTCAGAAGTTTTAGTCTCTAACTACTCAGTATAGTTTCAAAAAGTGCTAACTATAATGTTTCAGAATAGTTCAATCTAAGTATAGAAATACTTACAGGATCGGCGCCGGAGACTCGGTGTACCACATTTTTTTTTCAAAATTTTCAAGATATTTGAAAACCAATTCTTTTTAAAACATAATTTTGGAACCCAAAATTCACAGCCCGAGTTTTGCAACCTGACTCTGACACCACTAAATATAAAACCCCTAACTCGGCCCAGACGTTATGACTGAATCCGGAGATGTCACAAAGAATGGTTTTGAAAACGGAGTTGTCTTGTCAAATCATTCACATTTTATACCTCACATAAATTCTCAATTTTTACTGAAAACATCGTTTAATTAGTTCACTTGCTAAAACGTTTTACAGCGGAAGTCTGTTATATTTTTAGAAATGCAGTCGCGTTTTAAGGAAAACCTTTGTTTGCGTAAAAACCGTCGTTTTCAATAAAACATTTCGTCAAAGCATGCATACCATTAACAAACAAAATCAAATCCAACGGTTTTGAAAATCCAAAATAGTCCAGAGAGTCCTAAAAATTACAAACTCTCAATAAACCCAAAATTTAATATAAAAACCATAAATTAATAGCTGAAAACCGTTTGTTGTCGTGTGATCACCGCTGAGTCTCTTACCGCATCAAATTGCCTAATTCTGTGGATCACCTGACAAAACAGACAAGTAGGTGTGAGTTTACGTAAACTCAGTGTGTAACCCAGCAGAATTAAGCATGCAATTACACAGAATCATATACATAACCAGAAACAGATACAGATACAGACTCGTGTCCTTTTCAAATATAGTAACAGAATCAGATACAGACATGTAAAATCCTACCCCCATCCTCTACACGCCATCTCTGACCATCCCATCACACCATGTGGGGTTAAGAACACCCACCCATCCCTACACACCACGGCGTGTCATTAAGACACATATCAGATTGAATATGTAGCCAATCTGCCAGAATATAGGTGTTTAACACCGTTTAGTATACTTCCTCCTCATTTACAAATCCCACCCTAAAACAGATACAGAGCATACGTGTAACAGCTTGATTTTTGGCCTAGTCGGAATAGTGGTTTCGGGACCACAAATTCGACATAATAAAATTTATTTTTATTATATTTTTATGGTCTACGATTTCACGAAATGATTTTGTGAAAATTTTGTTCGAAAATTTTGACGTTTGGGCACTCAATTTAGTCAAAAGGACTAAATTGTAAAAAGTGCAAAAGTTGAGTTCTACATATTAGAGGTGTCCAATTGTTATTAAATTTTAAATTTGAGGTCCTTATATGGTAATTAGATCATTTTTTAAGTTGGTGGACAAAAATGGACATGGTTAGGCATGTTTCCAAAGTTTTTCATTAAGGGCATTTTGGTTATTTAGTTATTAAAATGAATTAAAAACAAATTAAAAGCCAATTTTTGTCCATCTTCAACCCCTTGGCCGAAACTTTCATGGAGAAACCATGTCTAGGGTTTTTCAATCTTCCAAGCTCGATTGTAAGTCCGTTCTAGCCCCGTTTTTAATGATTTTTACGTTTTTGAAATCCTCGTAACAAGATCTATCTATTTTTACCACTAATTTGAGATATGGTTAAAGTCTTGGGTTTTGCCCCATGATGAGTATGTGTGTATTTTGATGTTTAATTGTAGAAAATGCATGTTTATGGTTAGAGAAATGACTTTTACTAAGTGATTTTCGGTGAAAATGCCTCAAAAGGACTAATTTGTAAAAGTTATAAAATATGTCATAAAAGTGTGTTTTAATGGAAATTGTGGGCTGTTATAGTTATGAAAATGGTTTGGCTAGGCTTAAAGTACAAATAAATTGAATGAAAATCATTTTACGAGCCTAGGGGCAAAAGTGTAAATATGACAAAGTTTAAGGGCACAAAATGTAATTTTTCCAAATATGATTTTTGGGCTGATTTGATTAGTATAATGATTAAGTAAGTTAAATGTGATGTTTTAGATCAAGAAAAACAAGGTTCAGGTCTAGATTGGAGAAAAATAAGTAATTGACGAATAAGTCCTTTTCACCGATTTTGCTTTCGAGGTAAGTTTGTATGTAAATAATGCATCGTTTTTACTTATGTTTTTATGTTTTTATATATTTTATGAGATGTGGCTGAATATTGAACGAAATTGACAAAGTATCGAAATGTGAGAAATTTCTCGGTTAAACCTTAGAAATAGAATATGATACAAATGACATGTCAATAGGGACCTATGTGAAATCTATGTGAAATTGTGACTAAGTGAATCCGGGTGCTGGTCTTAAGTTCTACCAGTGGCTGGGTATACCGACATGTGTTGCGGATACTTGACAGCTTGTGTGAGCAGCACTGAGTAGTAACGAATGACTGACAGCTTGTATGAGCAGACCTGTGAAAGTGAATAGCTCGAGAACGAGCCTCTATGTGAAAAGTGATGTGAAGTAGCTTTGGCTACAAGTGTGGAACTTATGTGAAAACTTCCGATGTATCCAATAATATTCCGATGTGTTCAACGGGAAAATGACTAAGTGTAATTGAAGGTGATTATGTGATGAACAAGTGCAGGTACATGTGTATATATATTCATGAGCAATGTGCTTGATATGTGATCGAACTTTGGTAAGGTTGATATGGAGTAAGTATTACAATGAAGACTTGTAAATATTTGATGATGACTAGATATTAGCATGGCTAACTATGGATATACTTTAGTGTTATATGTGTGTAAATGAGAATTAATACAAAGAAAACATGATAGAGTAAAATTAGCAATAAAATAGTTTGGACAGCAGCAGTTGTATCACTTTGAAAAATCACCAAAAATGGTGGAAATCAAATTAGAGGTTTAATAAGATATGGAATTAAATATTATTGAGTCTATTTTCACATAAAAGAAACGGTTTAAGCAAAAGAATTTCATATTCTGAGATATTTGAATTTTTGTGAGACAGAGTTAGAATGATTTTGGAATCCCCTGTTATGACTTGGGAAAATAATTAAAAAATTTTAAAAAATAATTATGGGTTATAATTTACATTCTTAAAGTCCTTGATTAGTATATTTTCAAAAGAAACAAATGGGAACATCATCCGAATCCCGTACGAGGAGATAATTAATTTTTAGTGAAGTGGGGTCGGAACTGTCAGACAGCGGAACAAGGGTGACTTTAATGAATAAACTGTACTCATTGGCTAAACAAAAAATTCTAAAAATTTTAGGGTTATAAGATATGTGAGTCTAGTTTCAGGAAAAATTAATGGATCTTAATTTTGAGTTCCTTAGCTCAAGATATAAATGATTTAGTGACTATGACTCGAGTAGACAACTTGAGATGAACATAAGTAAATAGTGAAAAATTATGATTGTATTACCTTGAGAACATATTGTGAGAATTGGTGAAAACATGTTAATAAATTGCTTATTATTTTCATACAGGCTTACTAAGCTATATAGCTTACCCCCTTCCTTTCCTTTTTCCTATAGTGTCACAGAGGCTAGCTCGGGTTGGAGATCGTCGGAGATTCTATCACACTATCAAGCTTTTGACTGGTATCAATGCCTTCAAGTAATTTAAGTCTATGGCATGTATAGGGACTTAGTCATTTTGTGTATGTGTTATTATGTTTTGGCCAAATGTATTGGCTTGTAATGGTTAAAGGTTATTGTAGTATGTAGCCATGCTAATTGGCTTATATTGGCTAATTGACTGTAAGCCTATATATATTATTTATATGCCAATGTCTTGTGATGTGAGCTGTGTTTGCATGATACATGATGAGTTGTGGGTTATGGCCTAAATACCTAATGGTTGAATGTGCTAGTAGTCTTGATGTCGAATGGCTAAGTTTGGCCCAATGGTATGGTATGATAATTAGATATAATTATGCATGTATAAGAGTTGTTGATGATGCATATTGAGTGTGACCCTGTTTTGAAGAAAATTTTTCTAAGTATTGTGAAATTTTCCAAAGTTCTCGGTTTAGTCCCGAACCGCTTCCAAAGCATGTTTTGGGCCTCGTAGGTCCATATTAGGGACTCTATGATTGATTATGAAAAGTTTTAAATTTGGCTGGAAATTTGTGACTCGGAAATGATCTGTTATAGGTGATTAAGTCCGGTAATGCCTCGTACCCTATTCCGGCGACGGATACGGGTAAGGGGTGTTACAATACGTACAGGATTAACAGGTAAACCATGCTTAACATGCTTATATAAACAGATAACAGATATACATAACATAAACAAGCTCAGAACAGTAATTCAGTCTAACAGATAATATAATTTTAGGGTTTAGTTAGCCTTTATCGACCCTATGGTAGGCCCACAGTCGATTAGGGCGACCCGTACGACCCTACCGAAAATTTCAGTAAAATGGACCCATATGCCCGTGTGGCTTACCCGTGTGGGCCCACACGCCCAGATTGGCCTTGCCCGTGTGACCCACACGGCCTGGCCAAGAGTTCACACGCCCATGTGACATGCTCGTGTGGCCCACACGCCTAACTTGGTCTAGCCCGTGTGGCCCACACGGCCACACTCGAGCCACCACACGGCCATGTGCTGCGCACGGCAATGCCTTCGTCGACCACATTGCCGTGTACTCGCACACGGCCTACCACATGGGTGACCACACGCCCGTGTGGCGTTGACAGTGCAGTTTTTCGGCTTTCGCCGAGTCTCATTTTTCTGCGTTTCGGGTACACACCTGACACGGTTTTGATGCTACTGTAAACACGAACCCTCCAGAACCTCCAAACTCCGAATTGTTTCGACTACAATTCCGCAAGAGAAGAGCCCCCTTCTTCCCGATTAGTTGCTGCCAAAACCCAGCAATTAGGCTAACGAAAACAAAACATTAACTCTAGAACAACACTAAACGGTACCTACTCTTAACTCGATGAATAAAACTTACCACAATAGACCAAACCCAAGAGCCAAAAGTACCAAGATTAGTGGGTAAACAAACGAAATAGGGGGAACGAGAAAAAAGGGTTGACAGAACAGTGGAGAACAACAACTGACCCACTAACCCACTAGCAACCAACCTCTCAGAAACCCAACACTACCGAAACCCTTACGCTCAACCGGGTAAAAATAAATACCTACGCTCACGCAGGGATTCGAACACAGGACCTCCAACACACAAGCTCCCTTACCACTTGAACCAGCAGGCTCATTCTGATATGGATTTACAGATAAATTAATATAATCCCACCAAACAAAGATAGGCTTAATTCCTAAAAATAACAAAATTTGCTAAAGCTAGGGCTTGAACTTGGGACCTCACACACACACCCAGAACACTTACCCACTGAAGTAGATACACATTTGTGTCACATTTTCACAGAAACAGAAATATAATATTCAGGGCGTTACATATAGATCCTTCTGCGATGGACATAGGCGGATGCCTCATATTGTTTTAGTCGTGGGTGCTTTACTAGATGCCATTCTTGGTATCCATTAGTCACCAATCATATGCATTTCCACTTGTTAATAGGTGATGAATTTTTACTCGTTATAACAATTAGTTGACTTTTTTTCGGATTATATTATTCTAACAATTTGTTTTCGTAGATAGAGCACTAATTCGAGTATCGAGAGGTCATACATGGTTCCGATATACCGTCTGATGATCGAGAATCATGCTGGAGAGGGGGTAAGTTTTTCCAATATCAACTTAATTTTATTATTTTATCTCACTTGACCCGCGTTAATATAACAATGTTTTTAACTGTGCAGTTCATTTAGATGCCGTATTCTGTTCCAGAAATTATGGCAGCTATTCCCCCGTCTGCCCACCTCCACTCAAACCTATGTGCATTAGCGCAACGGTTATCAATTTTCAGAAAGTGGAGTGGTACCATGGTGATCGAGTAATCCGATAGTTAGGTTGCATATAGAATATCCCGACACTGCCAGTACAATTGAGGGAGATTCATGGGATTAACAAGAGGGGGAAACATAGAAATGATTCGGGAGAAGGGCATGAAGAATATATTACAATGTGGAACAATCGGCTAGGGAGGGTACCTCAGATGGATCGTGCTTTGGATCTGCAGCCCTCGTTAGAGTACATACAAGGGTCTGAGATAGAGAATGTAACACCTCTAACCCATATCCGTCGCTGGAATAGTGTTTCAAAGTATTACCGGAGTTTACAGATCAAGTACAAACATTTCATATAATTTCTCATTCATATCAGAAATCAATCATAAACAATCATATTGTCCCTTATATGAGCCCTGGAGGCCCAAAATATGTAATAGAAATAATCCTGGACTAATCCGGGTACTCAGAGAATTTTTCGCAAAATTTTAAAACTTTTCCTAGGTGCAGGGTACACACGCCCGTGTGGTCAGGCCGTGTGAGCCATACGGCCAATAGACACACCCATGTCAAAGGCCGTGTGTACATTCGAAATAGGGCACACGGTCGTGTCCCAGCCCTTGTTAGTACTCATGTAACTCTCTGACTTGGGTCACACGGCCAAGTCACACGCCCGTGTGCTAGGCCGTGTGTAAGTGCAGGGGTCACACGGCCAAGCCACATGCCCGTGTGCCAGGCTGTGTGATCAATTCTGAGCATTTTGTTTTGAAATTTTAAAGATGAAGGGGACACGCGGCCAAACCACACGCCCATATGCTAGGCCGTGTGTCACACACGGCTGAGACACATGCCCGTGTGGATGAAATAAGGCCATTTCTAAGCCATATTTCTTACCCATTTGGTCTTCCACCTACATTAACATTTTAACACATTCAATAACCAATCCAATACTTTTAAACTAAACCAAAACCAAGTCATAATCATGTCATATACCTCATTTCTCAACATTCAAATTTACCATAGAAATCAAAACATCTATTTGCTTACTTATACCAACTATACTATCTTATCTCATACATCAATATACCTATAACTTATCCATCACTCAACCACATCAAACACAACAAATATGAAGAAGCCACACATATATATACATAACAAAAGTATGTCCAAGTCAAGCCATTCCAATGGTTATTTATAACCAAAACACATATTTGTCATCAATGACCCATTTGCACCTATACATGCCATTATACCAAAATCTAGTTCTTTACATATACCGAAATGAGCCGAAGGATAGTGTGATGATGCTCCGACCAGCTTCCAATCACTTCGAGCTTCCGAATTACTATAAAACATGAAAAATAATACAGGGTAAGCATATTATGCTTAGTAAGTTCGAATAACGGGAAATTAACTTACCATTCATTTACATGTAAAGTGAGCATGCAAAATCCATCCAAAGAAATTTGGAAATTTGCCTAAACACATATAATCTCAAGAAACATGTTATTCATGTGAATGTCAAGAAACAAGGATGAGCTCGTCATGTAACAAAATTTCATGTATATATGTTTTCCACATCATATATTCATATAACATATACATTTTCATAATATTTTATCTCAAATTCAGATTATCCCATGTCGAAAACTTTGCCCGTTGAATTTATTAGAAATATCGATGGATACACAGGTAGTACACTTGAAGTGTACAAACTGTAATCCGTCAATTCATATTTGGGAGTGCTCCTTAAAGCACATAATTGGGAAGCCCTCTCTCGAGCCATATAATAGGAAGCTCATGTGAGCTGTATAACGGGAAGCTTATCTGGGCTATATAACAGGAAGCTCATAAGAGCCATAATCGGGAAGCTCATGCGAGCCAATAACGGGTAGCTCCGAAGAGCCATTAAACAGGAAGCTCCGAATAGCCATGTATCGGGAAGTTCAAGCGAGCCATATTGGGAAGCTCCGGAGAGCCATTAATCAGGAAGCTCACAAAGAGCCTTTAATCGGGAAGCTCATGAATAGCCATATATAAGGGGTGTGCAAAATTCGGGTAAAACCAAAAAAATTCGGTTAACCGATCAATTCGATTAATCGGTCGGTTAACCAAATTTTTCGGTCGGGTCGATTTAATTATTTTGTGATTTTTCGGTTAACGGTTAATTCGATTGAAACCGGTCGGTTAATCGAATTTTTCTGCTTAACCAAAAAATTAATAAATAAAATTATAATATATAAATAGGCCCACTATTCACCTAAACCCAATCCAAACCCAAATATCTAACTCCAACCCAATTACCCAATCCAACCCAATCATAAAAATTACAAATAATTTAATAAATAAAAATAAAATTCTAAAACTAAAACTAAAATTATGTAATCTTTTTAATTATGTAGTGATGAATTTCGCAATTCGTAATTCGGGTAATCGAGTAATTCGTAATTCGGTTAATCGGGTAATTCGGTTAATTCGATTAATTTTTAACCAAAAATAAAAACATATAATTTTCGATTAATTCAGTTAACCGACCGAATTAACCAAAAAAATTTCAGTTCGGTTAATTTTTTTGAAAAAATTTCGGTTCGGTTAACGGTTAAAAATTTTGAAAGGTCGGTTAATTCGGTTAATGTTATTTCGGGTCGGTTAACCGAATGAACACCCCTAGCCATATATCGGGACGCTCATAAGAGCTGTGGTGTGTCCACAACACATACAGAATCACAACCGATCGGGATGCTCCGAAGAGCTATTAACGGGAAGCTCGAGAGGGCCAAATATCAGGATGCTCATGAGAGCTTATAACGGAACGCTCTTTCGAGCTGTGGTGTGTCCGCAACATATGCAGGACCACAACTAATTCGGGAATCTTGTATCCATCGAATTTCATTTATTCAAACGGGACTTAACATTTATCGGGCTTTGTCGGACTTGTAATCAATTTTATGTACATGGCAATTACAAAATTCATATATACATAACATTCAATTCAAACATATAAATGTACCCAATTTAATTACACGAACTTACCTTGACAAGTGTTCGTTGATTTGTTGTCTACTAGTCCGACACTTTATCTTTTCCTCGATCTAATTCCGTATTTTGTTTATCCGGATCTATACGAGAAAATTTAACTCAATTTAATACAATTCATATTCAATTCAATCCAATTCACATCTTAGGCAAAATTACTATTTTGCCTCTATACTTTTATTTAATTATGATTTCGTCCCTAGGCTCGGAAAATGAAATTCATGCAATCTAACCCTTATTCCAAGCCTAAACGATTTTTACATGTAACATTAACAACCCATGTGTTTCATAAAATTTAGAATTTTCCATGAATTTTACATCTTTACAATTTAGTCCCTAAATCATAATTTCATCAAAATTCACTTTACAAAAGTTGTTTATCTATCAACAACCTTTAATTTTCTACCATAAATTTCATAATTCATACATACTCATCCATGGAAAAACTGTAGTACTTTGATAACTTTGCAAATTAATCCCCAAGATAGTTAAATTAAGCTATTACGATCTCGAAAATATAAAAAGTACTAAAAATGGGACAAGAAAACATACGTAATTGAGTAAAATAAGCTTGCTAGAACTTAATACCCATAGCTAGGGTTTCCATGGACTTTCATTTGGGAAAGATGATAATATGATGATATTTTATTTTATTTTATTTTATTATTTTTCATCTTTATTTTTCATCTTTCCAATTTTGTCCTTTTCTTTATTTAATTTTCCATGGATGAATCATCATACTTATCTACTAACCCCTCTTAATGGTCTATTTTCCATATAAGGACCTGCAATTTTGAATTCCATAGCTATTTGATGCCTATAGCTACTAGAACTCAATTTTTGCATTTTATGCAATTTGGTCCTTTATCAAATTAGACATGTAATCGGTAAAATTTTCTTAACGAAATTTTTATACGACATTCCTATCATAATGCAGACCATGCAATAATATTAAAACAATTTTCCTTACGAACTCGGATTTGTGGTCCCGAAACCACTGTTCCAATTTCACTGAAAACAGGCTGCTACAACTCTCCCCCTTAAAGAATTTTCGTCCTCGAAAATCTTATCGATAAAGAGGTTTGGATATTGCTTTCTCATAGTTTTCTCCAGTTCCCAGGTAGCTTCTTCTAGTCCGTGTCGTTGCCAGAGAACTTTTGCTAAAGCTACCTTTTTATTTCTCAATTCTTTCGTCTCACGTGCCAGAATGTTAATTGGTTCTTCACTGTAAGTCATATCAGGTTGAATCTCAATCTTTGTCGGGGAGATAACATGTGAAGGATCTTACCGATACCGTTGCAACATAGACACATGAAAATTATTTTGAATTCTGTCAAGTTCTTGTGGTAATGCCAATCGGTACGCAACAGGTCCGATTCTTTCAGTGATCTCATATAGCCCGATAAATCGTGGACTCAATTTTCCTTTTTGGCCAAACCGAAGAAATTTCTTCTAAGGCAATACTTTCAAAAATACCTTGTCGCTAACTTGGAACTTTATTTCTTTTCGTTTAAGATCTGCATAAGATTTCTGACGATTAGAAGCTGCTTTCAAGCTGTCTCGGATCACTTTCACTTTTTCTTCGATTTTACGGATCAGATAAACTCCATGTATCTTTTTCTCACTGAGCTCAGTCCATACAATGGAGTTCTACATTTACGACCATACAGAGCCTCATACGGTGCCATCTTTATGCTTGACTGTTAACTATTATTATATGCAAATTCACTCCCAACTGCTTTCGAATTCCAAAATACAACATCGAAGCATATCTTCTAGAACCTGTATTACACGTTCGGATTGACCATCAGTCTGTGGATAGAGTGCAATACTGAAATGAAATTGAGTACCCAAAGCTTCTTGTAACTTGTTCTAGAATCGGGATGTAAACTATGGATCTCTGTCTGAAATAATCGAGACTGGCACTCCATGTAGCATGATAATCTCAGAAACATATAATTCTGCTAATCTGTCCAGAGAGAAATCCATACGTACCGGAATAAAGTGTGCAAACTTTTTCAAACGATCTATGATTACCCAAATGACATCTTTCATTTTCGGAGATAGGGGTAAACCTGATACAAAGTCCATAGTAACTCTTTCCCATTTCCATTCCGGTATCGTCACTGGCTGTAATAATCCTGAAGGTACCTGATGTTTAGCTTTAACTTGCTGACATATCAAACATCTAGATACAAATTCAGAAATGTCATGTTTCATTCCCAGCCAACAGTACATCTTTATATTGTACATTTTATTACTTCCCGGATGAACAAACATAGTACCATTATGAGCTTCGTGCAATATCTTCTGTACAAGCTCTGAATTCTTCGGTACACATATTCTGCCTCTGAACAACAGACAATCATCAGGTCCAATCTAAAATTCTGAATCAGAAGTCGATTCACACTGTACCCATTTAGCTTGAATTTTGTTATCACTTTTCTAAGCTTCGCAAATATACTGCAGAAACATCGGTTTAGCTTTTAACTCAGCTATAATTGAGCCATCATCAGATAGTGACAATCGGGTATTCATTTCTCGTAAAGTAAACAAAGACTTTCTACTTAGAGCATCTGCAACCACATTTGCTTTTCCCAGACGATAATCAATAACCAGATCATAATCTTTCAACAATTCAAGCCACTTACGCTGTCTCAGATTTAAATCTTTTTGCGACATCAAATACTTTACGCTTTTATGATCGGTCAATATGTGACACTTTTCACCAAAAAAATAATGTCGCTAGATTTTTAGCGCAAAAACAATAGCTGCCAATTTTAAATCATGTATCGGGTAATTCTTTTCATGTGGTTTTAGCTGTCTAGAAGCATAGGCTATTACTTTACCTTCTTGCATCAAAACACAGCCTAAACCATTCAATGATGCATCACTGTATATTACAAATTCCTTACTCGATTCAGGCTGAACTAGAACTGGTGCTTCAGTCAACAAGGCTTTAAATCTATCAGAACTCTGCTAACATTTATCGGTCCATTCAAATTTCACATCTTTCTGCAACAACCATGTCATCGGCGAAGCTATCATCGAGAATCCTTGTACAAATCTCCGATAATAACCGGCTAATCCAAAAAAACTTCTGACTTCAGACACATTTTTCGGTGGTTTCCAGTTAACAGTTGCTGAAATTTTATTCGGATCCACCCTTATGCCTGCAGCAGATACTATACGTCCAACAAAACCAACTTCCCGAAGCCAGAATTCACATTTACTGAATTTAGCATACAACTATTTTTCACGCAGAGTTTGTAGAACAATTCTCAGATGATTAGCATGCTCGGTTTCATCTCGAGAATATATCAGGATGTCATCAATAAATACCACCAAAAATCTATCCGGATATGGTTTGAAAAGTCTATTCATCTGTAACACCCCTCACCCGTATTCAACATCGAAATAGGGTTACGGAGCATTACCGAACTTACAACACTTTAAAAACACACTTTTCATATGCAATTTATCATTTCAAATACAATTCAATCGCAACCAATGATAGTGTCCCTTAAACGAGCCTACGAGGCTTTAAACATGCATTAGAAATGGTTCAGGACTAAACCGATAACTCGGGAAATTTTTGTGAAACTTAGAAAATTTTACTTCAAATAGGGACACACGCCCGTGTGGCTAGGCCGTGTGTCTCACACGGCCACCAGACATGCCTGTGTCACAAGCCGTGTGAAAACAGGGGGTACATACTGACTTGGGTCACACGGCCAACCACACGCCCGTGTGTCTAGCCCGTGTGCCCTTCAAAGTGGCCACACACGCCTGTGTGCCAGGCCGTGCCAAACCTGTAGGGTATACTGACTTACGCAACACGGCCAAGTCACACGCCCGTATGTTAGGCCGTGTGCCAATTAGGGGTTATACTGACTTGTGCCACACGGCCGATCACACGCCCGTGTGCGAGACCGTGTGGAGCATACTGACTTCATTTCAATTTCAATACTAGGGGACACACGATCGTATATCATGACCAGTGTGTCACACCTACCGAGACACACGCCCAGTCTCTGCCGTGTGTGGACAAAAATAGGCTATTTATCGAGCCAATTTGCCACCCAAAATCTCTTGTACCTAAAGAACCCAAATGGAACCAATTCATAGCACAATAGAACATCTATTCTAACCACATTCAATACAATTTCATACCATTTCAAATATTAATAACCAACATGCTTATATCCAAGTTTAACTCAACCAAAACCTACTCAAATACATATACCAATCAACTAGTTTAACCATTACCTAACATACCTCATTTTTGTACCAATTCACAAGCAAGGTACCAATTCCAAAAACTTCATAATATGGTCATTCACATATCCATCCAAGAATTCAAATATCAACATATATGCACATATAAGCACATAACCAAATTCACCAAATTAAGCTAAATCTCATGGCTATATTTATAAACCAAAACATATACATTTACAATGCCAATTCATTTGGCCAACATCATAACCAAAACATAACCAACATGACTCAAATACCTATACATTCCATATACTTAAAACATGGTTTCAAAAGTACCAAAGAGTCAGTGGATAGTGTGGTGAAGTCTCCGACAATCCCCGAGTTTGAGATAGCTTTGAAATCACTATAAAACATGGAAAAACAACAAAGTAAGCTATATAGCTTAGTAAGCTCGTATGTTAACAATGAGCAACTATCATCATTAATTAATAATTCATATAATGGAAAACAATGTGCAACAATTCTATTAAATCTCAAACTATCAAATGATCATTCATATAACTTACCAAGGAACTCATCAATTTCATATTTTTCAATACTCAATTCATTTTCGTACATACCTGTACCACCTTGTACCAATCTCATACTCAACCAAATCCTTCATTTACCCGTTGAACCATTTGGAATAGAATTCGGATACTCAAGGTCTCACTCGATAAGTACCTGTACCATGGCCCGAAGCTAAATCAAGGTAACTTATCCGAAATTCTGATATCATGGCCCGAAACCAAATTAGCCGATATGCATGGCCCGAAGCCAAATCAATTTATCTCGCACACATAGTGCTAAATCATGGCCCGAAGCCAAATCAAGTATACCTAATGACATTTCACTAGCATCCTAAACTATTCCTGAGGTTCAAATGGGATTTCAACTGTCGAATCTTCATCGAATCATTTCCGAACTCGTCCATAATCACATAATCACAATTCATGCTATATCAAAGCATAAAAAATACATTTGAAATGAAATTATAAAATACGAACTTACCTCGGATGTTAAAACGACAATTCTAGTCGATTAGTCGATAACCTTATCTTTTCCCCGATCCAAGTCTGTATTTCACTTTTCTTAATCTAAATATATTCAAAATTAACTTATTTAATCACCTATTCATTCAATTTAGTCCAAAACACTCTTTAAGGCACATTTACACTTTTACCCCTATACTTTCACATTTTTACAATTTAGTCATTATTTCATAAAATCACAAATTCATGCAATTTAGTCACCACCCATGCTAGCCGAATTTCTCTAGTACTCATATTAGCCCATATTTCTCATTTATTTCACATTTTAACCACTAACTTTACACATTTTTTAATTAAATCCCTATTTTGTATTTTCACTAAAAATCACTTAACAAAACTTGTATATCTATTAACAAACATTCATAATCTATCAAGAAACCTCAAAGCACATGCTTATTAATCAATGGCATCATTCAAAATCTCTAATAGTTTTGCAAATTAGTCCCTAGGCTAGCTAGTTCTAGTTGCAACGATCACAAAAACATAGAAATCATTAAAAACATGACAAAAATGGACTTAAAATTAAGCTTGCATGTAGCCGAACCCTAAAATGGACAAAGATGGTTTCTTCTCTTCCAATTTTCGGTTGAAGAAGATGACTAAAAGATGGTAATGTATTTTTATTTCATTTACTTATTCTCATTTAACTATTTACTAATATAACCTTATTAATAAAACATAAAAGTCACTTAAACAATGTCCAATAATGTCCACTCATTTTATTAATGGACTAATTGCAACATAAATCCCTTGACTAGTTAATATCATAGCTATTTAATACTTTAAAATAATAGAATAGTACTTTTGCACTTTACGCGATTTAGTCCTTTTCATCAAATTGACTAGTAAAACAATAAAATTTCTAAAGGAAACTTTCACACAATCATTCAATCATGCAGTCAAAATTAAAATATTAATAAAATAAATATTTTGACCTTAGATTTGTGGTTCCAAAACCACTTTTTCGATTTGACCAAAAACAGGCTGTTACATCATCAAATCCATAAATACCGCAGGTGCATTTGTCAAGCCAAACGGCATCACAAGGAATTCATAATGTCTGTACTGGTTCTGAAGGCTATTTTTGGCACATCTGAGTCTTTCTCTCATAACTGATAATAGCCAGAACGAAGATCAATCTTCGAGAACACTGTAACACCTTTCAACTAATCAAACAAGTCATCAATATGAGGCAGTGGATATTTATTCTTGATTGTAACTTTTTGAGCTGTCTGTAATCAATACACAATCTTAAGGATCCATCCTTTTTCTTAACAAATAGAACTGGTGCACCCCAGGATGAAGAACTAGGTCGAGCAAAACCTCTGTCAGTCAGTTCCTGCAACTGTGCTTTCAACTCTTTTAATTCTACATGGGCCATTCTGTACGATGCTATAGATATCAGTGTTGTCCCCGGAACAAGATCTATAGAGAATTCAACTTCTCTGATCGACGGTAATCCGTGTAACTCTTTTGGAAACACATCAAGATACTCATAGACTATTGGCACTGACTTAATCTTCGATTCAGACACTTTAGTATCCAATATATAAGCAAGATAAGCATCATAACCCTTTCTGACATATTTGTGTGTTGATATAGCTGATATCACATTAGACAACCCATCCAATTTATCTGATTCAATATAGAGCATTTCACCATTATGACATTTCAACTCAATATGCTTCTGTTTACAATTTACCACGACATCGTGTTGAGTTAACCAGTCCATACCCAGAATCACATTAAATTCATCAAATGGTAATAACATCAAATCAGTTGAAAAATAATAACCCCGTTGTAAGAGGCCCAATTTGCCCGGGCCCATATCAAAAAACAAAAAATAAACAAATAAATAATAAAAAAAACAAAAATACGAAATGTCCATTTACAAAACCCAATTATCCCTCAAGCCCAACTACAAGCCAACACCCAATAAACAACCCAAAACCCATTACCCAACTAAACCTAAATGGCCCAATGGCCCAAACCTAAATTCAGAAACAGGAAACCCCGAACCCTAGGGTTCCTGTCTCGCGCCGCAAGCACCCCAAAACGAGCCTTCCATCGCGCCGCAAGCCCCTCGTCCAGCCTTCATCTTCGCCGGATTTCTCGTCGTCCGCCTGCAAAAAGGAAAGAAAAGCAACAGAAAATGGCAATAAACAGCAGGATAAAATCTTTTGTATTTATTTTGCGATTTATTTTCGAGGTTATAAAAACCCCATAAAATTTGTAAAATGGGGACAAGCAAAAATATACAAAAATATTCACAAAAAAATACAGAATCAAGAAAAGGTTACTTTTTATTTTTTTTCTTCATTCCCGAATCTGTCCGCTATTTTTTATTATTTTTATTTCTTTTATTTTAGTTTTTTTTACATACAAAAAAGGGCTTTAAATATAAAAAAAGGTCGGCGGCGACACACGAGTCTCATTGGAGGGATCAGAATCGCTCGGAGGGGAGAGGGAGAGCTTTTTTTTAAGCTTTATCAGTTTTTTTGGAGCAAATGATTTTTTTAGTCAAAAATTTAACTTATATAGTAATATCAAAACGACGTCGTTTTGGCTTAGGGTAATAAGCATTAAAACGGCGCCGTTTGGCCTTTACCCAAAATCTGACCCGACCTGACCCGAAGGATCCGCGTGTTTTAAAGTGGAAGGGTTATTTGCGCTTTTAGCCCTTCCTCCTTTTTGACTATTTTCAATTTAATCCTTTCTTTGTTTTTGCTTGTAATTTCACCGCACAATTTTGATTTTATTTCAATTTAATCCTTTAAATAAACAATGTCGTTTTGAAAGGAGGGAATATTTTCCCTTTTAGCCCTTCCACGTCATTAGCGCTTTCAAATAGGTCATTTTTTCCTTTTATTTCTTTTCAGATTCGCCCCAAATTTTTATTTTTAGTTCAATTTTGTCTTTTTTTTATTTCTTTTGTTTTTTATTTCATTATTAATTTTATTTTTAAATTCTTATTATTGTTAATACTATATTTATTATTGCTTTTACTATTATTTTAGCATTACCACTACTGTTTTTTATCTTATTTTTTTATTAACTTTATTATTATTATCATATTCATTTTTTTATTATGATCATTATTTATATATATATATATATATTATTATAACTATATTTATTATTATTATTATTAGTATTGTCATTATTATTATTTTTAGTATCACCGTTATTATTACTATTTTCATTATTGTTGTTTTTATTTTTACTATTATTTGTATATTAACATATATTATTATTTTTATTTTTATTAATATATTCTTATTGTACTACTACTATTATTTTTATATTATTATTACTATTAATTTTAATATCCTTACATTATTATATTATTATTAATACTATTTTTATTTTTGCTATTATTTTATCTTTATTTTCATTATTATTTTTATTTTATAATTGCTAATATTATTTTTATTATTATTTATTTATTAACATATTTCCATTTTATTATTTTTATTTTTATTATTACTATTATTATTATTTTATTATCTTTAAATTATTGTATATATTATTTATCTATTTGTTAATTTGATATTTGTTTTATTTTTGTTATTATTTTCTTTTCTTTTATTTATTTGTTTATTTATTTATTATTATTATTTTTACTTAATATTTTTTTATTATTTTTGCCTTCATTATTATTATTCATATAATCACCCACACTTTATTTCATTGAGTATATTGGCATTATGATTTATTTTTCATTTTATTACAATCATATTATATTTTCTTTGATGCATCAAAAATTTGGTTTTGAAATAAGCAAATACTCTGCGTTCTAGGGTTCGAAAGAAATCGTACCCTAACTTACTGGGTTTCGATTTTTCTCTTCGAGTCCAAAGAACTTGTTACTTTCTTTTTTTTAAAAAGTTAAATAAAAAACTTATTTCCGAGAATTCAAAATTGCCGTGTCCTAACTCACTGGATATGACGTTTTGTTATCTCGGGATAAGGATTTCAGAAAACAAGGCAATGTTTCGTGTTTGGAAGTTCGAGAAATTGTGCCCTAACATGCTGGGTTTCGGTTTTTCATTCGTCCAAATAATTAAATATCCTTTTAAGGAATTTTTTAAATCATGAGATGATTTTGGTTACGAGGGTTTAAAACATCATGTCCTAACGTGCTGGATGTGTATTCTTTCGGAACAAAGGAATCTCAAGTTCCAACTTAAATTGTTCAAGTTTTTAAAGAAATCATGTTTTCCAATCTTTTCAAATTTTCGACATTAGGACAATAACTAATCAATCCGGTACCAATTTTGGGCGTTACGAGGGTGCTAACCCTTCCTCGTACGTAACCGACTCCCGAACCCGTTTTCTTGAATTTCGTAGGCCAAAATCAATGTTTTGAAATAAAATGTTTTATAAGGTGATCCAATCACACCTAAGCAAAAAGGGATTGGTGGCGACTCCATTTTCGTTTTTTAAAGTCGATCCCCGTTTTTTAAAAAAATTAAAAAAAAATGGTTTCGACACCCGTATCATTAACAGACAATTCTTGTAAATTTTATCCACCATCACATACTGGCCCAGAGGGTTCGATCCTTTAACCACAAATTCAGTGGACTCGACAGGTAAATTTTTATTAAACACTAAATTCAGGCAAATGTATAAATGTGTTGAACCAGGATCAATTAAAGCAGTTATATCAGTATCAAGAAGAGAAAAAGTACTAGTAATAACATCGGTTGCAAAGGCATCCTCACGTGCACGAATAGCATATGTTCTGGTTGGTGCTCGTGCTTCAGATTTGATGGTTGAATCTTTTGTCGTACCCCGGCTACCACTCACATTGCTAGGATTATGAGGTGGTCTACCTCTTGTAGCAGGGTTACTCGGCCTCGAAGTTTGAACAGTATCTTGTTCAGGCTTTTCCTGTCAGTCTTTGAGATAGTGATCAAAAGAACCACATCTAAAACAAGTTCCACTTTTCATTTGGCACTCACCAAAATGAAATTTATTACAATGTTTGCACCTGAGTTTGGTGTTTCTGACGCTACCCGCGCTTGCTACAGATGTAGCCTGAAATCTTGGACTGGAGCATCGGGTAACTCTGTCTCTTCCAGAGTATCCCACAGAGGTAGTATGTAACAGCCTGATTTGAGTCAAATCAGAACAGTGGTTTTAGGACCACAAATTCGAAGTCAAAATATTTATTTTATTATTATTTTAATGTTCGTGACATGATAATATGTTTTTGTGAAAATTTTGTTAAGAAATTTTATCGTTTGATTGGTTAATTTGTGAAAAATGACTAAATCGCGTAAAGTGTAAAAGTGGAGTTCCATTAGCTAAAGGTATCTAATAGCTAAGGAATCATAAATTAGAGGTCCTTAAATGGTAATTTGACCATTTTTATATGAATAGACAAATATGGCCATTAATTTGATGATTTTAATGGTTTATGAATAAGGTTAAAATTTTAATTAGTTAATAAAAGTTAATTAAATTAAAACAAAACATAAAATTTTTATTTTATTCATATTCCTTAGTAGAATGAAGCATGAAGAAAATCCATTTTAGGGCTTAAAGCTTTCGGTCACTTTGGTGCTCAATTGTAAGTCCGTTTTTGTCCCGTTTTTAATGATTTCTATGTTTTTGAGATCGTTGCAACTAGGTCTAGCTAGCCCAGGGACTATTTTGTAAAACTGTTAAAGATTTTAAATGTTTTCATTGATGAAATATCATGTGTTTTGAAGTTTCTTGATAGATTATGAATGCTTGTTGATAGATATACAATTTTTGTTAAGTGATTTTTAGTGAAAATGCAAAATAAGGATTAAATTGAGAAATGTTGAAACTTTATGGTTAAAATGTGAAATAAATGAAAAATATGGGCTGCTAGGGGCATAATAGTAATTAGTCTAGCATGGGTTTATTTTGAATTTCATTAATTTGTGATTTTATGAAATAAGGACTAAATTGTGAAAAATGTAAAATATTAAGGGCAAAAGTGTAAATGTGCCTTAAAGTGTGTTTTGGACCAAATTGAAAAGAGAGATAATTAAATGTGCTGAATTTGATATTATATAGATCAAGAAAAGCGGAATATGGAATTAGATCGAGGGAAAAACAAAGTTTCAGATTAATCGGTCTATTTCGTTGTTTTCATATCAGAGGTAAGTTCGTATGTGATAAATTTCATTATAAATGTATTTTAAATGCTTTGATATTGTATAAGTTGTGAATACGAGACTTCGGATAAGTTCGACAATGATTCGATGGAAATTCGACATTCAAAATCCCGGTTGAACCTTAGGAATGGTTTAGGATACTAGTGACATGTCATTAGGAGTTTCATTGATTTGGCTTCGGGCCATGATATTAGCACTTCGGGTGCGAGATATACCGATTTGGCTTCGGGCCATGAATATCGGCTGATTTGGCTTCGGGCCATGATATCAGTACTTCGGATATAAGTGACCTTGATTTGGCTTCGGGCCATGGTATAGGTACTTATTGTGCGAGATTCTTGAGTATCCGACTTCTATTCTGAATGGTTTAACGGGTAAATGAATGACATGGTTGAGAATGAGATTTGTACGAGATGGTATAGGTATGTGCATAAACCATATTAGCTTTGAATCGAAGAAATGTTGAAGAAAATATATAGTTTTGAGAATGAGTAGTTGAAAGGTTTGTTAGTTGATGTGAATTCATGTATTTATAATCAATGGTTGAATTATGTGCTTATGATTATATCGAGTTTATTTCATACGAGCTTACTAAGCTATAAAGCTTACGTTGTTTATTTTTCTGTGTTTTATAGTGTTATCAAGCTAGCTCGGATTCGGGAATCGTCGGAGATCGCTTCACACTATCCACCTATCATTTGGTACCTATGAACTTTGGTATTTTTAGTATATGGCATGTATAGGGACTTTGGTCATTTTGGTTATGACTTGATAATTATTTTGGCCATATGAAATGGCATTGTAAATGTTTATGTTTTGGTGTGTATATATATATAGCCATGAGTGATGGCTTATTTTGGTCTATTTTAGTATGTTTGAATCAAGTATATGTATATATATGATTATGAATTGTGAATTGAGTTGGTTGATGGTTGTGGAATGATTTATAGATATTGGTATGCTTGTGAAATTAGGCCAAATAATGCATATTTGAGTATGGTCATTTTGATGATTTGAGAAGATAAGAATTGGTATGAATTTAGATGGCATGATGTGGTACTTATGTTTTGTATGGGTTGGTATTGGAAATGGTATAAATCATGCTTGATTTGGAATTGAATTGTATGCCTATTAATGCTGTGTTTTGTGCCATATGAGTTGTGTAGGTGTACCTAAGTTTGGGTGGCAAAATGGCTTGGTAAATAGCCTATTTTTGTCCACACGGGTAGAGACACGGGCGTGTGTCTCAGCCGTGTGTCCCTTGGTGTTGAAATTGAAATCAAGTCAGTATGCTCCACACGGCCTCACACACGGGCGTGTGACTTGGCCGTGTGGCATAAGTCAGTATACCCTACAGGTTTGGCACGGCCTAGCACACGGCCTGGCACACGAGTGTGTGTGGCCACTTCGAAGGGCACACGGGCTAGACACACGGGCGTGTGGTTGGCCTTGTGACCCAAGTCAGTAAGCTCACTTGTTTGGACACGGTCTGGGACACGGCCTGGGACACGGCCATGTGCTCCCATTTCGAATGTCCACACGGCCTACGGCACGGGCGTGTCTGGTGGTCGTGTGCGACACACGACTGGCCACACTGGCATGTGTCCCCTGTTTTGAGAAAAAAATTATAAGTGTTTCAAATGTTTCCAAAGTTATTGATTTAGTCCTGAACCACTCCCAATGTATGTTTAGGGCCTCTTAGGCTCGTATTAGGGAAAAATTGATTGAGATTGAATGATGAATGCTTGAATTGTGAAAATGTATGCCAAGTGGATGTTTATTTGTTTTATAAGTTCGTTAATGCTCCGTAACCCTATTCCAACGTTGAATACGGGTGAAGGGTGTTACATAGTAGAACAGTCATGATATCTTTTTGATTTCTTTGAAGCCAACTATTGTGATTTTTTAGTAAATCTTTTACTCGAAGTTCTGGCTTCCATCTCAGCCTATCTCTTTTCTTTGCTCAATTCTTCAGCCTTATGTGCTCGATCGACTAGTACAACAAATTCTTTTAACTCAAGAATCCCGACCAATAATTTTATGTTTTCGTTCAGACCTTCTTCAAACCGTTTACACATTGCGATCTCAGTCGGGATACATTCTCTAGCATACTTACTCAGTCGAACAAATTCCCTTTCATACTCAGATACAGTCATACTGCCCTGTTTAAGCTCCAGAAATTCTTTCCGTTTCTGATCAAGAAATTTCTGACTGATATATTTCTTTTTGAACTCAGTTTGGAAAAATTCCCAAGTAACCATCTCTTTCGGTACAACAAAAATCAATGTATTCCACCACTGGTAAGCCGAGCCTTTTGGCAGAGACACCGCACATTTTAAACACTCAGCCGGTGTACAAGATAATTCAGCCAAAACCCTAATAGTATTTTCTAACCAGAACTCAGCTCTTTTAGGATCATCTTCAACTGTAGCTCTAAATTCTTCTGCCCCATATTTACGGATTTTATCTACAGGAGGCTTACCAGTTCTAACAAGTTCTCTACCTTGTGGCATATCAGGAACCGGTTGAGAGACAGGAAGGGGAGGTTGTTGTACAACTGGATTTGTTCTTATATATCCGGTAAACCATTCATTCATCATTCGGAAGAAGGCTTCTTTAGCCTCTCCTCCTCGGCCCTCAGATACGGGCCTTCTACTACTTGAGGCTACTCATTGAACTGAAGCTTGAGCATTACTCTCAGCTTCTTCGGATTCAGCTCGGTTGGACGACATTACTATGTGAAAAACATATTTAAAATGGTTAGCATATATCACTTTATCATATGTTATATAATGACATGTATAGCTAGACTCGTACTTGTTACGTTAGTCCAAGAATAGACTAAACCATAGCTCTGATACCAATAAATGTAACACCTCTAATGCATATTTGTCGTCAGAACAAGGTTTCATAGCATTATCGGAGTTTACAGATCAAGTACAAACATTTCATATCATTTCTCATTTATATCAAAAATCAATCATAAACAATTATATTGTCCCTTATATGAGCCCTCGAGGCCCAAAATATGCAATAGAAATAAGTTTGGACTAATCCGGGTACTCAGAGAATTTTTCGCAAAATTTTATAATTTTTCCTAAGTGTAGGGTATACACACCCATGTGGTCAGGCCGTGTGGCTCACACGTCCAATAGACAGGCCCGTGTCACAGGCCGTGTGTGCATTCAAAATAGGGCACACGGTCGTGTCCCAGCCCGTGTTAGTACTCGTGTAACTCTCTATCTTGGGTCACACGGCCAAGTCACACGGCCGTGTGCTAGGCCGTGTGTAAGTGCAGGGGTTACACGGCCAAGCCACATGCCCGTGTGCCAGGCTGTGTGATCAATTCTGAGCATTCTGTTTTGAAATTTTAAAGATGCAGGAGACACGCGGCCAAATCACACGCCTATATGCTAGGCCGTGTGTCACACACGACTGAGATGCACACCCGTGTGGACGAAATAAGGCCATTTATAAGCCATATTTCTCACCCATTTGGTCTTCCACCTACATTAACATTTTAACACATTCAATAACCAATCCAAGACATTTAAACTAAACCAAAACGAAGTCATAATCATGTCATATACCTCATTTCTCAACATTCAAATTTACCATATAAATTAAAACATCTATTTGCTTACTTATACCAACTATACTATCTTATCTCATACATCAATATGCCTATAACTTATCCATCACTCAACCACATCAAACACAACAAATATGAAGAAGCCACACATATATATACATATCAAAAGTATGTCCAACTCAAGCCATTCCAATGGTTATTTATAACTAAAACACATGTTTGTCATCAATGACCCATTTGCACCTATACATGCCATTATACCAAAATCTAGTTCTTTACATATACCGAAATGAGCCGAAGGATAGTGTGATGATGCTCTGACCAGCTTCCAACCACTTCGAGCTTCCGAATTACTATAAAATAGGAAAAATAATACAGGGTAAGCATATTATGCTTAGTAAGTTCGTATAACGGGAAATTAACTTACCATTTATTTACATGTAAAGTAAGCATGCAAAACTCATCCAAAGAAATTTGGCAATTTGCCTAAACACATATAATCTCAAGAAACATGTTATTCATGTAATTCATGTGAATGTCAAGAAACAAGGATGAGCTCGTCATGTAACAATTTTTCATGTACATATGTTTTCCACATCATATATTCGTATAACATATACATTTTCATAATATTTTATCTCAAATTCAGATTATCTCATGTCGGAAACTTTGCCTGTTGAATTTATTATAAATATCAATGGATACACAGGTAGTACACTTGAAGTGTACAAACTGTAATCCGTCAATTCATATTCGGGAGTGCTCCTTAAAGCACATAATCAGGAAGCCCTCTTTCGAGCCATATAATAGGAAGCTCATGTGAACTGTATAACGGGAAGCTTATCTGGGCTATATAACGGGAAGCTCATAAGAGCCATAATCGGGAAGCTCATGCGAGCCAATAACAGGGAGCTCCGAAGAGCCATTAAACAGGAAGCTCCGTATAGCCATGTATCAGGAAGTTCAAGCGAGCCATATCGGGAAGCTCCGGAGAGCCGTTAATCAGGAAGCTCTCAAAGAGCCTTTAATCGGAAAGCTCACGAAGAGCCATATATCGGGACGCTCATAAGAGCTGCGGTGTGTCCACAACACATGCAGAATCACAACTGATCGGGATGCTCCGAAGAGCTATTAACGGGAAGCTCGAGAGGGCCAAATATCGGGATGCTCATGAGAGCTTATAACGGAACGCTCTTTCGAGCTGTGGTGTGTCCGCAACATATGCAGGACCACAACCAATTCGGGAATCTTGTATCCATCAAATTTCATTTATTCAAACGAGACTTAACATTTATCGGGCTTTTTCAGACTTGTAATCAATTTTATGTACATGGCAATTACAAAATTCATATATATATAACATTCAATTCAAACATATAAATGTCCACAATTTAATTACACGAACTTACCTTAACAAGTGTTCGTTGATTTGTTGTCTACTAGTCCGACACTTTCTCTTTTCCTCGATCTAATTCCGTTTTTTGTCTATCTGGATCTATACCAATAAATTTAACTCAATTTAATACAATTCATATTCAATTCAATACAATTCACATCTTAGGCAAAATTATTATTTTGCCCCTATATTTTTATTTAATTATGATTTCGTCCCTAGGCTCGGAAAATGAAATTCATGCAATCTAACCCTTATTCCAAGCCTAACCGATTTTTACATGTAACATTAGCAGCCCATGTATTTCATAAAATTTAGAATTTTTCCATGAATTTTACATCTTTACAATTTAGTCCCTAAATCATTATTTCATCAAAATTCACTTTACAAAAGTTGTTTATCTATCAACAACCTTTCATTTTCTACCATAAATTTCATAATTCATACATACTCATCCATGGAAAACCCCTAGTACTTTGATAACTTTGCAAATTAATCCCGAGATAGCTAAATTAATCTATTACGATCTCGGAAATATAAAAATTACTAAAAACGGGACAAGAAAACATATCTAATTGAGTAAAATAAGCTTGCTAGAACTCAATACCCATAGCTAGGGTTTCCATTGATTTTCATTTGGGAAAGATGATAATATGATGATATTTTATTTTATTTTATTATTTTTCATCTTTCCAATTTTGTCCTTTTCTTTATTTAATTTTCCATGGATGAATTGTAACAGTCCGAATTTGACCCTAATCGGAACGGTGGTTTCGGGACCACAAATCCGAGTCTAAAAAATTTTTAAATATTATTTTCTGTGTTTATTACATGTGAATTAATATGTGTGGAAGTTACGTAGAGAAATTTAATTGTTTGTGTGCTTAATTAGACAAAAAGGACTAAATCGCGTAAAGCGTAAAAGTTGCAAACTATAGTGAAAAGAGCCTAGTTGATAGTGGCTTTTTAATATGAAGTCTTTAAAGGGAAAATTGCCCATTTTTAAAGGTAGTGGGTGGCAAAGGTCACTAATACCCTTAGTTAATATGTTAGTATTATTTTTATTTAATGGTTAGTTTAGTAATTAAGTAATAACCAAAATATATGTAATAATAAAACAAAAGAAACCCACTATCATCTTTATGTTCCTTAGGCCGAATGTAGCTAAGAAAGAAAAGAAGAAAACAAGCTTAAGGTTCGGCACTCATCTAGTTAAATTAAAGGTTAGTTTTTGATCGGTTTTTGATAATTTCTACGTTTTTGTAATCGTTGCTTTGAGAGCTTCAAAACCCATGTACTAATTTTGTGAATTGATGATGTTTGTGAGATATGCCATTGATGATATTTCAAGCTTTTTGATGATTATTGGTGTTAAATGAAAGATAGGTGTTGGATGAACACATTTTGTTCTTGAATTTTTGATGAATTTAGAAAATTAGGGCTAAATTGTGAAAATAAATTTTTGAGGGGCTAGATTGCAAAATAAATGAAATGTATGGACTTATATGATTATATGGAAGATTCGGCCTAACTATGTTGTTGGGAGATTTTGCATATTTTATGTTTTGTGCAAATAGGGCTAAATTGTAAAAGTGTGAAATATTAAGGGCAAAATGGTAATTTGCCCATTTAGGTGTTTTTGGATTAAATTGAAATGAAATGTATTTGAATGAGCTTAATTTGAATATATTTAGATCAAGAACAAAGAAAAACGGACTTGGATCGAGGAAAAGCGAAAATTATCGAATAGCCGGTTTTTGCCGTCCGACGATATCCGAGGTAAGTATTTAAGCAATTTAACACCGTTGATATCGGTTATGACCTTAATTACATGCTGAATTTTGAATTTATAAATGGGAATTTGGCCAAAGCCGAATGTGATAAGTGTTTTAATAATGAAATGTAGTTAAATTTAATTGAGTTTGATATGTGAAAGTGATATGAATTATGTGTGATATATGTAACATTTGTAATATGTAATGTGTATGAGATGGTTTAATAATATCGATATTCGGGCTTCGAGCCTAGCAGGCCTTGTGCCGGTGAAATATATCAGGCTTATTGCCTAGTAGGCTAAATGCCAGTGACTAAATTTCAGACCTCGGGTCTAGCAGGCTTAGTGCCAGTGTGTGTTTCGGGCTTTGTTGCCTAGCAGGCTAAATGCCGGTGACTAAATTTCAGACCTCGGGTCTAGCAGGCTTAGTGCCGGTGTGTGTTTCGGGCTTTGTTGCCTAGCAGGCTTAATGCCGATGATTTATTATAAATAGAGGGTTCATGGATTATTATCAATGTGGAATTTAATTACAAAGAAATAAGTGAATGTTCAGTGCGTATAAGCCTCATAGTTGCAAGGAATAAGGTAAGATGATATATTACTATTCAATGCTAGTAATATGTGATATTGTTGAGGTATATTTGTAAGATTTTAATGTGTGCATTCGGTTTTACAAATAATGAGTATAATATATTGAAATTTGATTTTGGTTGTGTTTTTTAGATTCGGCCATATGTGTAAATGCAAAATGTGGGGATAAATGGGTATATGTACATATGTGTATAATCGATTATATGTGGTCAATATGTATATTGTACTTACTTGATTTGGTTATATGTGGATACATATTAAATTTATGTGTATTCGGTGAGTTTGCACATTTAAGGTGAAATAAGGCTATTTTGAGGTTGTTAAAAAAAAGGGTATTAGCATTCTACATTAGTAGATCATATAAGTACTAAGTTTTGAAATTTTATGATATTAATTTTGGATTTGAAATGCTTGAATGATTATTTGATTTAATACTTTTGCTTAAGACTTACTAAGCTAGTTAGCTTACTTTGTGTGATATGTTTCCACTCTGTTTTATAGATTTTGGTCAAGCTACAAGCCCCGGGGATCGTCATCGAAGTCATCCACGCTATCGACTTATCTTGGTACCTAAAAGTTGAATTTTTTTTGAACTTAAGGCATGTATAGGCTAGCTTAATGTTCGAACGACATTTTTGTTGATGTATATAAGCCATGTGAAAATGGCTTGATCATGATGCTAGTGTGGTATATACATATTCGGTCATGTTATAAGTTTATTTTGGTAACTATGTTATATGGCATGTGAGTATAGTATTTTGATTATGTGGCTTGTTTGGGAAATGATGTGAATAGCTTATGATTAGCTCATTTTTTATAATCTTGATGCTTGGTATGTCTTGTCTTTGAGTATGGTTATAAATTCACTTAATAATGGGATAAAAAGGAACATTATATATTCGATTTTGTATTGGTTATTTTGATTCAGTTGTAAAGGCAATTTATGCACATATAATATGCTTGAATGGTTTGCTAATTAGGAATGATTGGTGAATGTAAAATAATGAATAAATTATATGACTATTTTTGGTTCGATTATGTGCATGCAAATGAATTAAGATGTATATTGGTTTGATTGAGTGTATTGGATCTATTTGAATTCGGTAAGAGCAGTGTAACATGTGATCTCATATGTGTTTATTTAAAAGCCATGATTGTTATCTAGTTTAAGAACTAATTATGGATACGTGTATATTCGGTTAAGGTGGCTTTAATTACTAAATGAAAAGAACCATTCGTCAATTGTTGTAATGATCAATTTGAAGTATATATGTGAATAAACTTGTAATAGTTAGTCGAATGTGTTTTGGTCTTACTGAATGATATGACATTATCTTTTAAATGAACTTAAATTTAGTAAATAACATACATGATATACTTGGGTAATGTTAGTCAATTGAAAGAAGTATGTTTTAAATTATCTTTTATAGATATCGTTGGTTTAGTTGTTTGAGTACTTAGTAAATAAATAAGGAAGAATAAGAATTTTGCCTAAAGTTGATTGATGATTTGATTATGTATTCACAATAAAGATACGGTAAATGAGGCTTATGGTATTTGCATTGTCATGTGGTTTGAATAAAATGTATATAGCATATTCGGCTTATGTTCTTGATGATTATGTCGCGTACAACTTAGGTTTAGTAAGGTAAGTATGTTTTATGAAATTTAATGTAATATTCATATATATGCATATGTGATCGTTTTTAATCTATTTGTATTATTATATAAGTAAGTTTATTTATGACTTAAATGATTGAATAAAAGTTGTGACTTAGCTAGTAATGCCCTGTGACCCTAATCCGGCGATGGATACGGGTTAGGGGTGTTACATTTGATTGGTATCAGAGCTTACGGTTTAGTCGATTCTAGGACTACCGTAGCGCGTGTGAGTCTAGCTATACATGCCTTAACTTATAATGCGATAGTGTGATGACTTCTGACGTTTAAATTGTGTTTTTATATAGTAAATGGATCCCGATAGAGCAGTAGCTAATGATGTTGGGAGCGTAGCGCCTGATCCCGCGCATGGGTCAGTGCCGGTAGACTCTCGACCTATTTCGAGTAGCCATGAGGGGAAGGCTAAGCAAGCCTTCTACCAGATGATGAACGAATGGTTTACTCAATATATCCGGACTAATTCGGCTGTGCAACAACCTCCACCCCCGAATAATCCATCTCCGATACCTATGGTACCTCCGATAGTAGATCCGATGAGATTTGACAGGCCTCCTGTAGATAAAATTAGGAAACACGGGGCCGAAGAGTTTAAGGCTAATGAAGATGATGATGCAGAACGAGCTGAGCTGTGGCTTGAAAATACTATCCGAGTGTTCGATGAGTTATCATGTACTTTGGAGGAATGTTTAAAATGTGCAATATCACTATTGAGGGACATCGCATATCATTGGTGTAGTACACTAGTATCGGTGGTTCCGAAGGAGAAAGTGACTTGGGAATTCTTTCAGACTGAATTCCGTAAAAAGTATATCAGTTAGAGATTCATCGATCAAAAGCGTAAAGAATTTCTAGAATTGAAACAGGGTCGTATGACCGTGACTGAATACGGACAGAAATTTGTGAGATTGAGCCGATATGCTCGTGAATGTGTTTCAACCGAGGCTATTATGTGTAAAAGATTCGAAGACGGTTTGAATGAAGACATTAAGCTACTGGTCGGCATACTGGAGATTAAAGAGTTCGTGGTACTTGTTGAACGAGCTTGTAAAGCTGAAGAGCTTGGAAAAGAGAAAAGAAAAGCTGAGTTTGAAGCTAGAGATGTTCGAAAAAGATCATCGAGTAAGACTTTTCATTCAGCACCAAAGAAGTTTAGAGATGAATCCAGTCGACACAAAGCCACTTCAGACTTTCCTAGACGGGACCGAGACCGACCACCTGCGGGTTCTCGAGCCACTTCAATGGCTAGTGTTGGTAATGTTCAGTAGAACCGGGTTGAGTGTAAACATTGTGGAAAATGGCATTCTGGGAGTTGTAGATTTCATGATCGGTCCTATTTTAAGTGTGGATCGATGGATCACTTTATTAGAGAGTGCCCGATGTTAGCCGAGCAAAACACTATTCGTAATGTGGGACGATCAACGTGTCAAAGACGAGGCGCACCACCCGCACATTCTGTAATGTAGGTGGCAAAACAGAGGGGAACAAAAGATACAAATGATTCGATCGGAGGCTCGTGCACTGCTAGAGCATATGCTATACGCACTCGTGAGGATGCTTCTTCCCGCATGTCATTACACGGTACTTTCACTCTTTATGATACTAGAGTTATTGCGTTGATTGATCCCGGTTCAACTCATTCTTATGTGTGTGAAACATTAGTATCCAGTAAGACTCTGCCTGTTGAGTCTACTGAGTTTGTAATTCGAGTATCCAACCCCCTGGGCCGGTGTGTTATGGTTAACAAAGTGTGTAAAAGTTGCCCGTTAATGATTCGGGATTCATGTTTTCCAGCCGATTTGATGTTGTTGCCTTTCGATGAATTCGATATAATTCTGGGAATGGACTGGTTAACTTTGCACGATGCTGTTGTTAATTGCAAAAGAAAGACCATTGATTTGAGATGTCAGAATGGTGAAATTATTCGGATTGAATCTAATGATCTGAATGGGTTACCAGCGGTTATATCTTCGATGTTAGCTCGGAAGTATATGAGAAAAGGGTATGAAGCTTACTTGGCTTATGTGCTGGATAGTAAAGTGACTGAGAAGCAGATTGAATTCGTACCAGTTGTGTGCGAATACCCAGATGTGTTTCCTGAAGAATTACCGAGTTTACCACCAGTTCGAGAAATAGGGTTTGGCATTGAATTAGTACCGGGGACGACTCCGATTTCAATAGCTCCGTATCGGATGGCACCTACAGAATTAAAAGAGTTGAAAGCACAGTTGCAGGAGTTAACAGATAGGGGATTTGCACGACCGAGTTTTTCTCCTTGGGGAGCACCAGTTCTATTTGTGAAAAAGAAAGACGGGACTATGCGAATGTGCATTGATTATCGACCGCTAAATAAGGTAACCATAAAGAATAAATATCCGTTGCCTCGGATTGACGACTTGTTTGATCAGTTGAAAGGGGCTTCAGTGTTCTCAAAGATAGACTTGAGGTCGGGTTATTATCAGTTGTGAGTCAGAGATTCAGATGTGCCAAAGACTGCTTTTCGGACGAGGTACGGACACTACGAGTTTTTGGTTATGCCTTTCGGACTCACTAATGCACCTGCTGTTTTTATGGATCTCATGAATCGGATTTTCAGTCAGTATTTGGATCGGTTTGTGGTAGTGTTCATAGATGATATTCTGATCTACTCCAAAAATGAAACCGAGCATGTCGAGCATCTGAGGCTTGTGCTACAAACTTTGCGAGATAAACAGTTGTATGCAAAGTTTTGTAAATGCGAGTTTTGGCTGAGTGAAGTCAGTTTTCTGGGTCACGTTGGTTCAGCATTAGGTATTCGAGTTGATCCGAATAAAATATCAGCTATACTCGATTGGAAACCACCGAAAAATGTTTCTGAAATTCGAAGCTTTCTGGGACTTGCTGGTTACTACAAACGTTTTGTGGTCTGGTATGAAACGGGACATATCTGAATTTATCTCGAAATGCTTAGTTTGTCAACAAGTAAGAGCCGAACATCAGGTGCCTTCTGGGTTACTTCAGCCGATTATGATACCTGAATGGAAATGGGACAGAATTACTATGGATTTTGTATCCGGCTTGCCTACGACACCAAGCAAGAAAGATGCAATTTGGGTTATAGTGGATAGACTAACCAAATTAGCTCACTTTGTTCTAGTTCGTACGGGCTATTCGCTCGATAAGCTTGCTGAGTTGTATGTATCTCAAATTGTGAGATTACATGGTGTGCCTATTTCCATTATTTCGGACAGAGACCCGAGATTCACGTCGCGGTTTTGGAAGAAATTGCAAGATGCTTTAGGTACCAAACTACACTTTAGCACAGCTTTTCATCCGCAGACAGATGGTCAATCTGAACGAATCATTCAGATACTTGAGGATATGTTGAGATGTTGCATCCTCGAGTTTGAAGGTACCTGGGAACGATATTTACCTCTGATTGAATTTGCTTATAATAATAGCTTTCAATCTAGTATCAAAATGGCTCCTTACGAAGCTTTGTACGGCCGTAAGTGTCGTACACCATTGTACTGGACTGAGCTTAGTGAAAACAAGATCACGGGGTTGATATGATCAAAGAGACTGAACAGAAAGTGGCAGTGATCCGTGATAGTTTGAAGGTTGCATCAGATCGCCAAAAGTCATACGCGGATTTGAAACGTAAAGACATTGAGATTCAGGTCGGAGATCGGGTATTTTTGAAAGTTTCTCCGTGGAAGAAAGTGCTTCGATTTGGACGTAAAGGCAAATTAAGTCCGAGGTTCATCGGACCGTATGAGATCATCGAACGTGTCGGGCCTGTTGCTTATAGATTAAGGTTGCCTTCTGAACTAGAAAAGATACACAATGTTTTTCATGTTTCGATGCTTCGTAGATATAGATCTGATCCGTCACATGTGATTGCCCCGTCTGAGATTGAAATCCGATCTGATATGACGTACGAGGAGGAACCGATCCGTATTTTAGATCGTGAAGTGAAAGAGTTGAGAAACAAGAAAATTCCGTTAGTAAAAGTATTATGGAATCGTCATGGAATAGAAGAGGCTACGTGGGAGCCTGAGGATTCAATGAGACAACAATATCCGGCTCTGTTTAACGGTAAGATTTTCGGGGACGAAAATCCCTAGGGGGGAGTTGTAACAGTCCGAATTTGACCCTAATCGGAACGGTGGTTCCGGGACCACGAATCCGAGTCTGAAAAATTTTTAAATATTATTTTCTGTGTTTATTACATGTGAATTAATATGTGTGGAAGTTTCGTAGAGAAATTTAATTGTTTGTGTGCCTAATTAGACAAAAAGGACTAAATCGCGTAAAGCGTAAAAGTTGCAAACTATAGTGAAAAGAGCCTAGTTGATAGTGGCTTTTTAATATGAAGTATTTAAAGGGCAAATTGCCCATTTTTAAAGGTAGTGGATGGCAAAGGTCACTAATACCCTTAGTTAATATGTTAGTATTATTTTTATTTAATGGTTAGTTTAGTAATTAAGTAATAACCAAAATATATGTAATAATAAAACAAAAGAAACCCACTATCATCTTTATGTTCCTTAGGCCGAATGTAGCTAAGAAAGAAAAGAAGAAAACAAGCTTAAGGTTCGGCACTCATCTAGTTAAATTAAAGGTTAGTTTTTGATCGGTTTTCGATAATTTCTACGTTTTTGTAATCGTTGCTTTGAGAGCTTCAAAACCCATGTACTAATTTTGTGAATTGATGATTTTTGTGAGATATGCCATTGATGATATTTCAAGCTTTTTGATGATTATTGGTGTTAAATGAAAGATAGGTGTTGGATGAACACATTTTGTTCTTGAATTTTTGATGAATTTAGAAAATTAGGGCTAAATTGTGAAAATAAATTTTTGAGGGGCTAGATTGCAAAACAAATGAAATGTATGGACTTATATGATTATATGGAAGATTCAGCCTAACTATGTTGTTGGGAGATTTTGCATATTTTGTGTTTTGTGCAAATAGGGCTAAATTGTAAAAGTGTGAAATATTAAGGGCAAAATGGTAATTTTCCCATTTAGGTGTTTTTGGATTAAATTGAAATGAAATTTATTTGAATGAGCTTAATTTTAATATATTTAGATCAAGAACAAAGAAAAACGGACTTGGATCGGGGAAAAGCGAAAATTATCGAATAGCTTGCTTTTTGCCAAACGATATCCGAGGTAAGTCTTTAAGCAATTTAACACCGTTAATATCTGTTATGACCTTAATTACTTTGAATTTATAAATGGGAATTTGGCCAAAGCCGAATGTGATAAGTGTTTTAAAAATGAAATGTAGTTAAGTTTAATTGAGTTTGATATGTGAAAGTGATATGAATTATGTGTGATATATGTAACATTTGTAATATGTAATGTGTATGAGATGGTTTAATAATATCGATATTCGGGCTTCGAGCCTAGCAAGCCTTGTGCCGGTGAAGTATATCAGGCTTATTGCCTAGCAAGCTAAATGCCTATGACTAAATTTCGGACACTCTGTCTCTAGCAGCTTAGTGCCGTGATGTGTTTTGTGCTTTGTTGCCTAGCAGGCTAAATGCCGGTGACTAAATTTTAGACCTCGGGTTTAGCAGGCTTAGTGCCGGTGTGTGTTTTGGGCTTTGTTGCCTAGCAGGCTTAATGCCGGTGATTTATTATAAATAGAGGGTTCATGGATTATTATCAATGTGGAATTTAATTACAGCAAATAAGCTGAATGTTCAGGTACGTATAAGCCTCATAGTTGCAAGGAATAAGGTAAGATGATATATTACTATTCAATGCTAGTAATATGTGATATAATGGAGGTATATTTGTAAGATTTTAATGTGTGCATTCGGCTTTACAAATAATGAGTATAATATATTGAAATTTGATTTTGGTTGTGTTTTTGAGATTCGGCCATATGTGTAAATGCAAAATGTGGGGATAAATGGGTATATGTACATATGTGTTTAATCGATTATATGTGGTCAATATGTATATTGTACTTACTTGATTTGGTTATATGTGGATACATATTAAATTTATGTGTATTCAGTGAGTTTGCACATTTAGGGTGAAATAAGGCTATTTTGAGGTTGTTAAAAAAAAGGGTGTTAGAGTTGTGTGACCCAAATTCTAAGATATTGCTTGCAAGTCAAGTTAAACAAAATATATCTTCTTTCTAGAAGATTTAGTATTTATGAGTATAACATATTTAGCATTTATTAGCATAATATATTTTTACTTTGATTAGAATTAGATTTTACAAGCCTATAAATAGACATAGTCTATTCCTCTTGTAATGGGTTCGAATTTGACATAGTGAATTTTTCTTCTCCTCTCGCTCGTGGTTTTTCCCCAAAGGGTTTCACGTAAAATCTGTGTGTTCTTTATTTTATTTCTTTTTCTTTGCGATATATATTGTCATTACCGACATTTATATTTTTCACAAATTAGTATCAGAGCTTCCGGGTTTTTCATCTCGATAACAGTAATAGCCTCTTTGAAGTATGAAATTATGCTGTTGGATCGCAACACCAGATTCGCGTTGTGGCAGATAAAGATGCAGGCAGTTCTTGCACAGATGGATTTAGAGGAAGCCCTGCTAGGGGTAGATAAGATGCCTTCGACATTGATGGAGGAAGAGAAGAAGTGCAAGGATCGAAAGGCATTAACACAGTTACATCTGCATTTGTCTAACAAAATTTTACAGGATGTGATGAAGGAGAAGACCGCCGCTGCATTATGGAAGAGGCTAGAACAAATATGTATGTTGAAAACTCTAACCAGCAAGTTGCATATGAAGCAACGCCTTTATGCTCATCGGTTAGAGGAAGGTACATTCAGGTACCTAACACTTAACAAAGTGTTTAAAGAAATTCTCTCAAACTTGGAGGCAATGGAGGTTCAGTATGATAAGGAAGATCTAGGGTTGGTTCTACTTTGTTCGTTGCCCCCGTCTTATTCAACCTTCAGAGACACGATTTTATATAGTCGTGAGTCTCTCACAGTTGATGAGGTTTATGATTCTTTGACCTTGTATGATAAGATGAAGCATATTGTGGTTAAACTCGACTCTCAGAGAGAAGGTCTCATTGTTCGTGGGAGACAAGATCAGAATGCTGATGATGATCGTGGAAGGACACAGGAACGGAATCCTCGCGGTAAATCTAAGGGTAGATCGAAGTCTTCAAATAGAGGTAAAACTTGCAACTTCTGCAAGAAGAAAGGGCACATTAAATCTGAGTGCTATAAGCTACAGAACAAGATTAAAAGGGAGGCTACGAATCAAAAGGGAAAACAACCAGAAAATTTCGGTGAAGCTGATGTTGTAGAAGACTACAGTGATGGTGAACTTCTAGTCGCTTCTATCAACAATTCTAAAGTGAGCGAGGAGTGGATACTTGATTCAGGCTGCACCTTCCACATGAGTCCCAATCGGGATTGGTTTACAAATTACGAAACAGTGTCTGAAGGTGTTGTTTTGATGGGAAATAATGCTTCGTGTAAAATCGCAGGTGTTGGAACAATTAAAGTTAAGATGTTTGACGGAGTTGTAAGAACACTTAGTGACGTGCCCAGAATTGAAGAGAAATTTAATTTCGTTAAGTACTCTTGATTCAAAAGGGTACAAATACACAGCTGAAAGTGGGATTTTGAAGATTTCCAAAGGTTCCCTCGTTGTGATGAAAGGGCAGAGAAAGACTGCCAAGTTATATGTTTTGCAGGGTTCTACTGTTATTGGTGATGTAGTTATCGCTTCCTCTTTCTTGTCAGATGATGATATTACTAAACTTTGGCATATGCGCCTAGGGCATATGAGTGAGAATGGCATGGCAGAATTGAGCAAAAGAGGACTTCTTGATGGGCAAGGAATTTGCAAACTGAAGTTCTGTGAGCACTGCGTTTTTGGAAAGCAAAAGAGAGTTCGATTCACCAGAGAAATCCATAACACGAAGGGAACGTTGGAGTATATTCATTCTGATCTGTGGGGGCCATCAAGAGTGCCTTCGAGAGGTGGAGCTAATTATATGCTAACTTTTATTGATGATTTTTCCGAAAAGTTTGGGCATTCTTCCCGAAGCGTAAAAGCGATGTGTTTTACGCATTTAAGTCTTGGAAAATTATGATTGAAAAATAGACGGAAAACAAATAAAATACCTTCGCATGCATAATGGCTTAGAGTTTTGTTCAAATAAGTTTAATAAACTATGCAAGTCAGCAGGGATCGTGAGACACTTGACAGTTTGTCATACTCCACAGCAAAATGGCGTTGCAGAATGAATGAACAGAACGATCATGGAGAAGGTTCGATGTATGTTGTCAAATGCCAACTTACCAAAGTCATTTTGGGCCGAAGCAGCCTCTACTGTATGTTTTTTGATCAACCGATCTCCATCCGTTGCCATTGAGAAAAAGACTCCACAAGAGGTATGGTCTGGTAATTCTTCTAATTATTCTGATTTAAAGATCTTTGGGTGTCCTGCGTATGCTCATGTTGATAATGGAAAATTGGAACCGAGATCCATTAAATGTGAGAAAAATTAGTACTCATGAAAATCTTGCAGATATGATGACTAAGTCACTTCCTATAACAAAGTTTGAGCATTGTTTATGTAACACCCCAAACCCGGCCCATAAGTTTCGACCAGATCTGATATGCTACGGGTTGTACGTTGAAAACTTTTGCTAAGTTGGTTTTAGTAAATCATAAGTTATTAGGCAAAATTCGAATAAACAAGTGACTTTTGAAAAGAAAACCTTGTATTATTATTATTTTGAATAATAAAACCTTTGACAAAGTTCCATAAGTTGCAAATATTAAAAACTAAGTAGTGAGTATAAACTATAGGGCCTTATTACATAAATGTTTCCAAAATTAAAAACTTAAGGAAAACCCGAAATAATCTATAGGAATAAAAACTTGATGGCCCCTCGAATCCGCCTTTGCTCCCATGTCCACGATCTACTGCTCATCTGCAAAGTTAGGGAAAAATAATAGGGTGAGTCACTAAGACTCAGTGTGTAAATCCCGAAAACACATCAAAGGCTTGGCCCACAAACACATTATGGCCTTGGCCCATATACAAGGGTAACTAAATATGCATCATGGCCCATCCCAGCCTAGAAATCCATCCTCTACACACCAACCCGTACCAACCATCACACCTTGGGGATTTCTACAATCAACCCTCCAACCGCTACACACCATATCGACACCGTGTCACTTGTCTTAAAGACCGATCATCATGGTGACCTATGTGGCAAAGCCACCGATCGCTATGCGACCTTAATAATATATCGTAGCATTTCGACAATTTGAGTCGTCATTATAAAGACCGATCACTATGTGACCTATGTGGCAAAGCCACCGATCGCTATGCGACCTTCTTCCCTTCATCATATCAATCCCATCCCATGCATACATACATGCAGAATCAAAACAATATACTACCTAAAAGTTCACAAATCTATCACATACATCGATACACATAGAGAAGTTTCTATGATTACGCACTGCATCCCTTGCCTACCCTTTTTGGGTAATCCGACCGTCTATACTGACCTTTTTCCGCTTTTAGCCCATAACATATATTTAGTACAGATTAATTAGTGTGTTAGAGATATACACACCTGATTACCGTTAGAACAACACTCTCTATGTCGACACTATCAGAAGTCGATACAACTGCTACTTGCCTAAGGTGTTGTTCAGAAGTCGGTCCACAACCTGGTGGCCAATTCCGCATCTTCACGACACATTGCGTTTCTTAAACTTAGGGATTCTCTCCTTTGCCCGATCCATATTTAATTCCATCACAAGTCCTTGTCAGAACTACTATCACAACATATGATCGTTAATCCACGTCATAAAGTTAAGATCTCGCATGCGATGAACGAATCTAGTGAAAATCTAGGGAAAATCACCTTACCTTAAAATCTCGAAATTGGAGACTAGCGATTTCCAGCTTTTAAATCTGGATGATAAGGTTTTCTTCAAATCCCGGAATGCCGCCCAAACGCAAAAGAGAGGAAATATTAGCTTCATTCGGCAGCCTTAACAACCAAGTGGCCATTCGGCCTTGTCTCTTAAAAACTGAAAGAGAGATTGAAGAGATAGGAAAATCGGCACTCACCTTAACGCAAAGAATTTGACTACCCCTTAGAGATTCTGGCTTTTTGAGAAGATCAGAAGAGAAGATGATTCGAAGAAATCTATAGAGATTTGGCTTGTAGAAGAAAGAAGAGAAAAGAATAATGGAGTTTTCGGCTTTCGGCTTTTTAGAAGAAAGAAGAGAAGAGAATAATGGAGTTTTCGGCTTTTAGAAGAAAGAAGAGAATAATGGAGTTTTCGGCTTTTAGGAGAAAGAAGAGAAAGAAAAGGTGGAAACCCTAAATGTCGAAAAATAAAGAAGAGAACCCTCCCTATTTATAGAAATTTCGGCACTCACCTATGAAAAACCGAAAGTGCCCTTCCTGATAACTAAAAATTAATCAAATAAAAAGGGAAAATTTGGCACCCCCTTTTCCATAAAGAAACCGATTTCTTCACTTCTCTAGGTGATGGAATTTCGGCCAACTCCTAGCCTTGTAGATAGCTCCTATCTTTTCTCCTTTTTTTTCCTTCCATATTATCAACTATATTATCTACATTATCCCATTCACATAAATCCTCCTATTTTTGAGCCTTGTTGCCGTCCACTCTACCTAACTCTAATGCTGAAATTTAGCTAACTTAAATTAAAAGAGTTGGGCTCCATGTAACTTAAATTTGGGCCCCTTACTCCCTGTGTGTGGCGTCACCTCCTTGCTCCTAAGTGGCGCCATCGACCACCGGGCCACAGCCCATTTTGATATTTTAAACTCGGATACCACCTTTTAAAACCTATAGTGCCCAAACAAAAATTTAACTAAGGCTTTAGCCCAATCTCGAGCCCAATTTGGACCCCTAATGCTCAAATTAACTCATTACACATATTCACCCATTAAATGCATAGGCCCAAAAATTCAGTCATTACGATTCTACCCCTTTAGAGAAATTTCGTCCTCGAAATTTCCAACTAACTACTAATCGTACTACCCAAGTCTCACCACTATGCTTTCACAAAGACTCTAATTTAATATATAACCATTGCACGCATACATTTTCTATACCCAAAAATATAGCATCCACACAAAACATACCCGACTTAATGGTGATTGAACAATCCCGAGCCTTATGCTCCTCGGACCGCATCTCTTAAACACGTTCTCGACTTCCTCCAACATTCACCCGGATGACGCTCTCTCGCAATATTCGCAAACCCGAAAGTTTGGACGTACCTTAACATGCTTCACGAACGAGACGCAACCCTAGAAAACTACGATCTCCTTTTTTTCTTCTTACAAATTCCACGCACTCAACCCGAAATGTTTCACCGATTTCTTTAACCTCCTTCAAGACTCCTCCCTAACTAGTGAGTCAAGACATCGGTCCCTAATACTTCCACGGCCTCGGCGCGGCCTCTTCTTCCTCTCCTAGCGCTCATCGTCGATTCTCGTAGTATCCGAATTAGAAATTTTTATGAACTATTAATTTCTTTCAAAGTGATTAACCACGAATAATCTTATGGAAAGTAGTTTTAAGAGTGGTTCTTTCTGAATTCGAACCTATCTACGAGCTTCAATCTCAAGTTTATCTCCTAATTCTAGAAACCACATACATCAACCCGCATACATCAATCACACAAGTAGCATCCATGCACACACATTCATCGCATAAGGTTTTTTTTTTTTTCGTCATTCCTCTATTCGTGGTATTTCCGTAGTTTTGCCTACAGGTATTTTCCAAAATAAAGTGTCTTGGTGATTTTCTCAAAATAGGGTATCTTGGTGTTGTTGTTGTTTTCGCTTTTTTAAGCAGAGGTATTTTGGAAAATTTAATTTTTCAAACCGGGTCACATTTGTAAATCTAGGGTTTTTGGGTAAATTTGCAAAACATGGGTATTTTATAAAATCACGGTTGTTTGGAAATTTTCACAAATCAAGTGTATTTTGGAAATTTTACAAAACTTGGGGGTATTTTGGTTGCGAAATAGGGTGGTTGGTCCCTTTCGGGTTTTAATTATAGATTTTGGCCCGTCAACAAATCCTCGTGGCTAAGGTGAATAAATCATCTGCGCACTGTAGGATTTCAAATAAGAGGAGGTGAGTCACTAGGGATCGCTTAAATACCAAGCTCTCCTCGAATCCAATCCTGAGACATGCGTATGCTGTTGCCACACCCTAATCTCGCGACTTGTTCACAGTGTTTGTTTGGTTGGATTAAATCTTACGAATTTAGAGAGTTGTTTAATCTAAGCCTAAAGTCCATCAATGTCTAATATACTAGCCTACGTCCATCAAGCCCAACATACATATCACATCCAAAAGTTTAGAATACTTACCTGCGTGGATCGGGTGCCAGTAGACTCGAAGGCCATATCTTCTTCCAGATTTTTTCTCAATTTCACATAAATTTTCAAAACACTACTAGACCCATTTCACAGCCCTAGTTTTGAACTGGGCTCTGATACCAAAATGTAACACCCCAAACTTGGCCCATAAGTTTCGACCAGATCTAGTATGCTACGGGTTGTACGTTGAAAACTTTTGCTAAGTTGGTTTTAGTAAATCATAAGTTATTAGGCAAAATTCGAATAAACAAGTGACTTTTGAAAAGAAAACCTTGTATTATTATTATTTTGAATAATAAAACCTTTGACAAAGTTCCATAAGTTGTAAATATTAAAAACTAAGTAGTGAGTATAAACTATGGGGCCTTATTACATAAATGTTTCCAAAATTAAAAAACTTAAGGAAAAACCGAAATAATCTATAGGAATAAAAACTTGATGGCCCCTCGAGTCCGCCTTTGCTCCCATGTCCACGATCTACTGCTCATCTGCAAAGTTAGGGAAAAATAATAGGGTGAGTCACCAAGACTCAGTGTGTAAATCCCGAAAACACATCAAAGGATTAGCCCACAAACACATTATGCCTTGTCCCGTATACAAGGGTAACTATATATGCATCATGGCCCATCCCAGCCTAGAAATCCATCCTTTACACACCAACCCGTACCAACCATCACACCTTGGGGATTTCTACAATCAACCCTCCAACCGCTTCACGCACACCATATCGATACCGTGGCCGCCTATCTTAAAGACCGATCATCAGTGACCTATGTGGCAAAGCCACCGATCGCCATGCGACCTTAATAATACATCGTAGCATTTCGACAACAAAGAGTCATCATCATAAAGACCGATCACTATGTGACCTATGTGGCAAAGCCACCTATCGCTATGCGACCTTCTTCCCCCTTCATCATATCAATCCCATCCCATTCATACATACATGCAGAATCAAAACAATATACTACCTAAAAGTTCACGCCTATCCTATCACATACATTGATACACATAGAGAAGTTTCTATGATTACGCACTGCATCCCCTGCCTACCCTTTTTGGGTAATCCGACTGCCTATACAGACCTTTTTCTGGCTTTTAGCCCATAACATATATTTAGTACAGATTACTATACACCTTTTTCCGCTTTTTAGCCCATAACATATATTTAGTATAGATTAATTAGTGTGTTAGAGATCTACACACTGATTACCGTTAGAAAAACACTCTCTATGTCGACACTATCGTAAGTCGATACAACCGCTACTTGCCTAAGGTGTTGTTCGTGGCGGTCCCACAACTCGGTGGCCAATCTCGCATCTTGACACATTTCGCTTCTTAAACTTAGGATTCTCTCCTTTGCCTGATCCATATTTAATTCCATCACAAGTCCTTGTCGAACTACTATCACAACATATGATCGTTAATCCACATCATAAAGTTAAGATCTCGCATGCGATGAACGAATCTAGTGAAAATCTAGGAAAATCACCTTACCTTAAAATCTCGAAATTGGAGACTAGCAATTTTTGGTTTTTAAATCTAGATGATCAGGTTTCCTTCAAATCCCGGAATGCCGCCCAAACGCAAAAGAGAGGAAATATTAGCTTCATTCGGCAGCCTTAACAACCAAGTGGCCATTTGACCTTGTCTCTTAAAAATCGAAAGAGAGATTGAAGAGATAGGAAAATCGGCACTCACCTTAATGCAGAGAATTTGACTACCCCTTAGAGATTCCAGCTTTTTGAGAAGATCAGAAGAGAAGATGATTCGAAGAAATCTATAGAGATTCGACTTTTAGAAGAAAGAAGAGAAAAGAATAATGGAGTTTTCGGCTTTCGGCTTTTTAGAAGAAAGAAGAGAAGAGAATAATGGACTTTTCGGCTTTTAGAAGAAAGAAGAGAATAATGGAGTTTTCGGCTTTTAGGAGAAAGAAGAGAAAGAAAAGGTGGAAACCCTAAATGTCAAAAATAAAGAAGAGAACCCTCCCTATTTATAGAAATTTCGGCACTCACCTATGAAAAACTGAAAGTGCCCTTCCTGATAACTAAAAATTAATCAAATAAAAAGGGAAAATTCGGCACCCCTTTTCCATAAAGAAACCGATTTCTTCACTTCTCTAGGTGATGGAATTTCGGCCAACTCCTAGCCTTGTAGATAGCTCCTATCTTTTCTCCTTTTTTTTCCTTCCATATTATCAACTATATTATCTACATTATCCCATTCACATAAATCCTCCTATTTTTGAGCCTTGTTGCCGTCCACTCTACCTAACCCTAATGCCAAAATTTAGCTAACTTAAATTAAAAGAGTTGGGCTCCATGTAACTTAAATTTGGGCCCCTTACTCCCTTGTGTGGCGTCACCTCCTTGCTCCCTAAGTGGCGCCACTGACCACTAGGCCACAAGCCCATTTTGATATTTTAAACTCAGATACCACCTTTTAAACCCTATAGTGCCCAAACAAAAAATTTAACTACGGTTTTAGCCCAATCCTGAGCCCAATTTGGACCCCTAATGCTCAAATTAACTCATTACACATATTCACCCATTAAATGCATAGGCCCAAAAATTCAGGATGTTACAGTTTAGACTTGGTTGGTGTTCATTGTTGAAGTTAAACCCTTAAGGGGTTTTATGGAAGAGGTGGAGAACTTGTTCGTTGAGAGTTCGCGATGAAGAACTTGTTTGTTGAGAATTCGTGTCAAGGTGGAGATTGTTAGAGTTGTGTGACCCAAATTCTAAGATATTGCTTGCAAGTCAAGTTAAACAAAATATATCTTCTTTCTAGAAGATTTAGTATTTATGAGTATAATATATTTAGCATTTATTAGCATAATATATTTTTACTTTGATTAGAATTAGGTTTTACAAGCCTATAAATAGACATAGTCTATTCCTCTTGTAATGGGTTCGAATTCGACATAGTGAATTTTTCTTCTCCTCTGCCCGTGGTTTTTCCCCAAAGGGTTTCCACGTAAAATCTGTGTGTTCTTTATTTTATTTCTTTTTCTTTGCGATATATATTGTCATTACCGACATTTATATTTTTCACAAAGGGTATTAGCATTCTACATTAGTAGATCATATAAGTACTAAGTTTTGAAATTTTATGATATTAATTTTGGATTTGAAAATGCTTGAATGATTATTTGATTTAATACTTTTGCTTAAGACTTACTAAGCTAGTTAGCTTACTTTGTGTGATATGTTTCCACTCTGTTTTATAGATTTTGGTCAAGCTACGAGCTCCGGGGATCGTCATCGAAGTCATCCACGCTATCGACTTATCTTGGTACCTAAAAGTTGAATTTTTTTTGAACTTAAGGCATGTATAGGCTAGCTTAATCTTCGAACGACATTTTTGTTGATGTATATAAGCCATGTGAAAATGGCTTGATCATGATGCTAGTGTGGTATATACATATTCGGTCATGTTATAAGTTTATTTTGGTAACTATGTTATATGGCATGTGAGTATAGTATTTTGATTATGTGGCTTGTTTGGGAAATGATGTGAATAGCTTATGATTAGCTCATTTTTGGTAATCTTGATGCTTGGTATGTCTTGTCTTTGAGTATGGTTATAAATTCACTTAATAATGGGATAAAAAGGAACATTATATATTCGATTTTGTATTGGTTATTTTGATTCAGTTGTAAAGGCAATTTATGCACATATAATATGCTTGAATGGTTTGCTAATTAGGAACGGTTGGTGAATGTAAAATAATGAATAAATTATATGACTATTTTTGGTTCGATTATGTGCATGCAAATGAATTAAGATGTATATTGGTTTGATTGAGTGTATTGGATCTATTTGAATTCGGTAAGAGCAGTGTAACATGTGATCTCATATGTGTTTATTTAAAAGCCATGATTGTTATCTAGTTTAAGAACTAATTATGGATACGTGTATATTCGGTTAAGGTGGCTTTAATTACTAAATGAAAAGAACCATTCGTCAATTGTTGTAATGATCCATTTGAAGTATATATGTGAATAAACATGTAATAGTTAGTCGAATGTGTTTTGGTCTTACTGAATGATATGACATTGTCTTTTAAATGAACTTAAATTTAGTAAATAACATACATGATATACTTGGGTAATGTTAGTCAATTGAAAGAAGTATGTTTTAAATTATCTTTTATAGATATCGTTGGTTTAGTTGTTTGAGTACTTAGTAAATAAATAAGGAAGAATAAGAATTTTGCCTAAAGTTGATTGATGATTTGATTATGTATTCACAATAAAGATACGGTAAATGAGGCTTATGGTATTTGCATTGTCATGTGGTTTGAATAAAATGTATATAGCATATTCGGCTTATGTTCTTGATGATTATGTCGCGTACAACTTAGGTTTAGTAAGGTAAGTATGTTTTATGAAATTTAATGTAATATTCATATATATGCATATGTGATCGTTTTTAATCTATTTGTATTATTATATAAGTAAGTTTATTTATGACTTAAATGATTGAATAAAAGTTATGACTTAGCTAGTAATGCCCTGTGACCCTAATCCGACGACGGATACGGGTTAGGGGTGTTACATGAATCATCATACTTATCTACTAACCCCTCTTAATGGTCTATTTGCCATATAAGGACCTCTAATTTTGAATGCCATAGCTATTTGATGCCTATAGCTACTAGAACTCAACTTTTGCATTTTATGCAATTTGGTCCTTTATCAGATTAGACATGTAATCGGTAAAATTTTCTTAACGAAATTTTTATACGACATTCCTATCATAATGCAGACCATGCAATAATATTAAAACAATTTTCCTTACGGACTCGGATTTGTGGTCCCGAAACCATTGTTCCGATTTCACTGAAAACGGGCTGCTACAACTCTCCCCCTTAAAGAATTTCCGTCCTCGAAAATCTTACCAATAAAGAGTTGGAACTCGTCAGGCTCGTATCCACCAAAGCCGGAGGTAGTGTAACATCCTAGATTAGGGGTTATGCGTTTATGCATAATTCGAGTGTTAGCATGCTTCAGTGTGTGATTGGATGAATTTTAAGGGCCTTGAGAACTTTAAGATATAGGAGAATGCCTTAGGAAAATTTTTGGTTTTTAGGTGAAAAAGGGGAGTTTGGCTAGAGAGGCCTTAGGATTAATTTTAGGCGTTTTTGGGCATAAGAAATGCCTTGGTAAGGTGGCTTCCATGCGCCACTTAAGGGGCTGATTATAGTGCCATCAAGGGCTTGGGTTCGAATCTAGGTGGCAGCAAGGCGTTTTTATTTTTGGGTGTTGGCGTTAAAATGAGGGGGCTGAGTTAAAGAGGGTTTAAAGGATGTTGTGGGCATTGGTGGACAAGAAAGTCAATTGGGAAAAGTGGCACAGGCGTTGGAAGAGAGGGTCAGCAGCGGTGAGGTACTAGGTTCGAACCAAGGAGTTGCAATTGAAGTTTTATTTTTATTCTTATTTTGCAAAGAGTTGGTAAGGTGTTGGACGGCACATGGGACCTTCAATTGGGATAAAGATTAAGTTAATTTTGGTGGTGTTTAAATTCATTTGGAAGGATGGTCTTTTAGTATTTTATTTTGTTTTTTTAATTGAAGAGGTGATATTGGATAAAGTTTTATTTATTTATTTATTTATCTACTTAGTTATTTTAAGTATAGGATTATTATTATTTGGATTAAGTGAAGATAATTGTTGAAACCATTCAAACTATTTTGAATGGATTGAGAGGAGTAAATTAGGGAATTGGACTAATTCAAATTAGTTTGAATTAGTAGGTGGTGGCCGAATTTTGGAGTCTTCAAGGGGAGGGAGTGCCGAATTCTATAAATAGGGGGATGCTCACCTTTGGCCACCCTTTTTACCATTTGTTCTCTTTGCCGAATTTGCAAGTGTTTTCTCTCAACCACTTTGGTAGCCGAAACCTTTTTCTCCAAGCACCTTCTCTTCCTTTTTGCTCTCAAATTTGCTAGGTGGCCGAATCTTCTACTCTCCTTCTCCCTTTCTTTTTCTTTCAAAACCGAAGGTGGGCATAGCCTTTTGTGTATTTATTTTCCTCCCTTCCTTCACACTTTGCTTACCATTGCCGAATATTCCAACCCCATCCGGGAGTCTTGCTGAATCACTCAGTCTCTCATTCTCTCTACTTTGTTTGCAAGTTCCGGAAGCCAAACCTTAAGTCTTGTGGTGGCCGATTCTTTGTTAGGACAAGAGGGAGTAGTTATCAAAGGTAAGGATTCAAGCGTTAACCCTTTGGTTTGGTTATTTAGCCGAATGGCCTTGGTGCTAATCTCTTTGTTGGCCGAATATACTTAGGGCCTTGACCTTATTGTTCTTTCATGTGTAGCCAGAGAGAAAGAAGCGTTAGGGATCTTTTAAGTTTCGGTTGTATAAGGTAAGGGTAGTATTTCGGCTAAAGGCACTTTCTAATACTTATTGGTACAAGGGCCGAAATTAATGAGGTATTTTTTCGAGGATTTCGACAGTGATAGGAGCAACCGAGACTCAAGTTTGTTTCTAAAGTAAGTTAGTTGGTAAAGATTAAATACTTGGATTTATGATTTGGAGGTTTAACCATCTATCCGATTAAGCGTTTTGATGGAGGCCAATACCAGTCCAAGGAGGACAAGGGAAAGTCCCTATCCCGAAGTTTAAGAAAAGAGTCATCTCAATGTTCGGGATTGGCCACCGGGGTGTGGGCCAAGCAGCTAGAAAGCTATAGGCGGATAGCCGTAGTCTCGCTTAGCGATAAGCGTCGGGGATCGAGAGTCTAGAACTCCAAGTAATAAGGTGTGTAGCTAGCCTCTCTGCTTCCGGGATTTATATTTGCATGTGTAATGTGTTTACTAACAAGTGCAAAGATAATCGTGATATTGATACCCTTTAAGGGTGTGACGATGATCGAGTTAGTATCAAAGTCATTGGAATATGATCATTGATTTGTATGTGCGAGTATGCTTATGGTTATGAGTATCATGTGCATGCGTTATCATGACTGTATTTTATGTTGCATGTGCATGGGTGGGCTATGAAAGAAGGTACGGGTGTACTTCGAGTACGTGGTTGATGAGTGGCTGTGTGCCTCATCGTGATTGATATCGGCTATGTGCCATATCGTGGATTGATGAGTGACTATGTGTCCCATCGTGATTTTGGTGTTAGCTACGGCTACATCGTGGATTGGCGCTGACTGAGGTCGCGTTGTGGATTTTGTGCTTAATTGCACGTGGTTGGCACTGAATGCCTTGTGGAGTAAAAAGGAGAGGGTGATTTAATAATCCCCTGGTGTGTGGTAGGCTGGATAAGGGGGTGTGTAGGGGATGGACCTTAGGCTTGGGTCGGGATTCATTATTGCATAAATTGTGGTATGTGAATATATGTGTGATTGTGGACTTGAATAAATGGGCTAAGCCCAGTGTGTGGAGAGTATGTGGATAATTACCCATCTAGCTGATAAGTGTTATGAGTTTGGGCCAAGCCCGAATGTGATATGATCCGAATATGATATATGCATGGGTTGTTATGTGGTTAGCATGTGGGTGGAATTCGGTGGTTAATTACACATCAGTGCAGTGTGACTCACCCAACTTTTTAACCATCGCAGTGATTCGTGATTAATGGACCGGGTTGGAGTGGATACAAAGGTGGCCATGCGATGCATTTTTATACGAAGTTATTTTTCTTTATTTAATAGTATTTATCATTTTCATAATCTAAGTATTTGAATAAGTTTTGTTGTAATAAGGCCCAATTAAATTATTTGAGTATTTATATTGTGCTAAAGAAAAGGGACGATTAAATGGTTATTTTGAAATCAGTTTATTTTAAGCAAACTTCATCTTAAAACATGTAATAAAGTTTTAATTCGGATATTTTATATCGAGCTTATATTATTAATAATTTTTAAATGGACATAGTATTCAAAAGTTAACAAATTTTCACGGGTTATTCTAACATCAAAAATATTTTCAAACGTTTTCCGCAGTGACATGCCAGATCCGGTCAGGCCTTGTGGGTCGGGTTTGGGGTGTTACAGGTAGAGTCAGAAATACACTTTGGGGATAGTTCTTATCATCTAGATTTGGGGGGCGATGACTATTTCTCGGGCTCGTCAGGCCAGAGATATCAATCAGAGTTTGATATCTTCAGCCCACTACCACCTCAGTACTCCAGTCATCTCAGCTCGTATCCACCGCCGTACTCCACTCCTCTCGGCCCGTATCCACCGCCGTACTCCACTCCTCTCGGTTCAAGTTCATCGATGGCGTTTGAGACATATGATTTTTTGTCTATGTTTTGCACACCTCCACATGCGGGTGAAGAGAACGTTGATCACTGCAATCACCCGTAACATGAACGTCGAGCTCCACAAAAATATACCCTTAGAACCACACCATCAAACCATCAATTTTAGGGGGTTTTGTAATTTAAATAACTTTATATTTATATAATGACTTTTTTTCCATTTAAGTTATTAATTTTATGGGTTTTTTTTTGCAATTTAAATTGTCAACTTTGTATTTATGTAATGACTTTTTTGCCATTTTAGTTATTAATTTTATGGGTTTTTTGCAATTTAAATAGTCAACTTTGTATTTATGTAATGACTTTTTCGCTATTTCAGTTATTAATTTTAGGAGTTTTTTGCAATTTAAATAATAAAGTTTGTATTATTTACGTAAAAACGTTATTTAATTCAACAAAAGTATAAACGCAACAAGCTTTAGACTAACTTTATAATTCAAATAAGATTAATTGCAACAAATTTTAGACAAATTTAGCATTTTCAATCCTCTCTACATGTAGTGAAAAACATCTCAATTTCTACCCGATCGCGACGATTGTCCAATATGGTAGTTTCGGAGCGGACATTTACTCCTATTATGATCAGCTAATTTGCATACACCACATAGCTTCCCGCCAAATTTCTCCCTAATGTCCATTTCGTTATGGATTCTGGATGATTGCGGACGACCTTTCAGATTCCTACACAACCATTTGTCTGGGACAAGCTCGAAAGTCGTCAAAGGCACCTCCCATGTAGATAGGTCAGGAAGCACGGGGAAATCGTTCTCCCATACACGCAACGTGCACTCGAGGGTGTACACTTCATTGATAATTTGTTCAACATTGAGCGAGACTTTAGCACAAGCTACCACAACATGTGCACATGGATAATGAAGTGTCTAGAACCTCTTGTAATCACACTGTCTGTTTCAGAGATCAACTCCGTAGGACCTAGGTGGTATACCAGGTCGACGACCGATGGTCTCTATAACTCGAAATGTTTCATTACGTCGTGAATATACTTCTACATTCATCGACCTTGCCATCCGTCGGTTTACAACCATTGCATTCCTGACATATTCAACAAACACGTGTCCCGCCTCCATCTGGTTGACTTGGTGCTGCCCCATTCTTGGCATCAAGGTAGCCAACTTCTAGAATATAGTCGAGAAGACAGATGAAATTGAAAGATGTCATGTTTTCAACAACACGGAGTTAACCCCCTCCGCCAAATTAGTGGTCATATGACCATAGCGAAAGCCCTCGTCAAAATTTTGAGCCCATTGCCACGGCTCCATGGTACCCAACCATTGTCAGAAAGATGTGTTCGTGTGGCCCTCCATGTAACTCTCAAGTTGAGTCATCCTTTGCAGAAAAATGTGTGGCTCTAGCTCATGCGTTGTGTATGTATTAAGAAAATATAAGTTACAGTCTCGCCCTAAAACATTAGGTCATTTATTGAAAGGATAAGATTATTCTTTACCCATTCTCACAACTTGTTTCAGCCAATCTGCATTCTTATAATCTTGGTGGAAGTTAGCCGAGATGTGCCGGATGCAGTAAACGGATCTCCATGGCATATCGGAACGCCTAATGGCGGCAATTAATCCTTTCCCTTTTTCAGAGTTGATGCAAATATTATCGTTACTAATAACATACATCCGCAGGTTTGGAAGGAAGAATTCCCACGATTTCATGTTCTCCTTATCTACTATGGAAAACGCTATCGGGAGCACGTTCTTGTTCCCGTCTTGAGCAACCACAAGAAGTAGGATCTGTGTATATTTACCGTATAGCCATGTTCAATCTACTTGCACAAACGGCTTGAAGTAGGGAAATGCGTGCATGCATAGATCAAATATCCAAAACATCAGTTGGAAAATTCTTTTTCTCGGTTGTAGTTGGTCATCCGGGCAGTAATAAGGTCGTGTCTTCAACTCAATGGCAGTCCCAGCACGTACTCCCGCATAGCGGCTATCCATCCCTGTAACTCATTGTACGATGCATCGAAATCTCCGTACAATTACTCCATTGCCATCTGTTTAGCTATCCATGCCTTCCGGTATGATACTCGATACTGGAATCGTGCCTGCATTTTGGCAATCAGTACCAAAAATTTAATGCTCGGCATGTCTTTCACCATTGGCATGATGCACGTACAGATAGTTTTGAAATCAAGTTTTCGATGATCTTCTGTCATACGTGTTGAAGTGCATGTGTGAGGCCCAAAAAATTTTCATATCTCTTACATCTGCGACTTCTAGATAAATGCAGCTCGTATCTGCCAATTGCAGCCTTCTGCCGACCTCCAACACTCCCCAATATATAATGTCGGTTTAGACACAGTGACTTTGTAGTCCACTGATATATTTATGCTATACCGCTTAATGGCAAACACGCACTCTTCCTTACTTTCGAATCTCTGACCCACAAGCAACTCCTCAGGATCGGAATCTACGGCTAGCCGGTGAGCAGGTAGTATTTCAGGGTACTCTGGAAACTCGGCCGCGTGCGCCGCATCGGGGTCTATCCACGACATGTGTGCTCCAGGATTATTGTGTATCACAATACGACGAATCTGGTTCCTGACTGAAGACACATTAACGTTTCCATCGTCATTCACGCCTTCATCATCAATATCATCCAGGACCTCGTCCACGTCGGGATCACTATCACTATAGACCTCGTGATCAGAAGGATCACTACTATGGTATACATCATCACCAACCACATCAGTCTCGGGTGCAGCATTAAGATCAATGTCGATCCCGCGTATAGTTGATTGACTATCAACGTACGATATCGGAACGACCATACACGGCTCTTGAGCTCTATGTTCTTCACCTAATGGAGTGGGATCTTCAGTTGGCTCCACACCATCTAACTCAGCAAATAACTAAATCAGTGCATTTTGGTTGCTCCGAGTCCCACAATAAAGAGCGACCATTGTCTCCACGTCTTCATCGTCTACAAGTTCCATTTCGGTGAATTTTATGGGATCCGTCGAAACTGGAAACTTGTAGAAAAGTTTCGAGATCCTTCTCCCACAACGTCTATCAATTTTTGCACTAATTCTTTCCTTCATATCATCAAACGAGGTATTTCTATTAAATCTCATTGCTACTTGTTTGCGACATTCAAATATACATCCCACGGTTGTTGTCAAAATTTCTCCATCGAAATAAACGCATACGAAAAAATGATTCTCCATCTTCAATACTAAATCTGTTAAAAAAAAATTCAAAATTCTCAAAACAGTTTCGAATAGCAAAAAAGTTACATAAAATTTTTAATGCAAAATTTTTCATTCAGAAGCTAACAAAATTAATAGCCTAACAAAATAACTTTCAAATAACAAAATTACTAACAAAACTCTCTATTCTATTTAAAAAGAAATAAACTAAAATACATTATCCTTCTTTTTGTTTTCCTTTATTTCTTTTTTCTCCCTATCTTCTTACTTCTGTTCTGCTAATTTTTTTGGATATCTTCTGCTCATTTGATTTTCAGGTGAGTATAAATAGGAGGAAAATTAAGCATTGGTGGCGCCTATGAGAAAGACACCACCAATAAAATAATATTTAATATATATATATATATATATATTATAAAAAAAAGGTGGTGGCGCCTATGAGAAAGGTTCTACCCAAAATATACTATTTTCGTAATTAGTCCCACTGACAACTCATTTCAGAAACTAATTTTTTTATATTATTTATGTAGATTAACCCTCAGTTTGTCTTGTTTACCTAATAAAAATAAGCTCCGTTATTTTTCTTATTTTAGATCTTGTTAATAATAATTGAAAGAAAAATTATATTAAAGAGATCATTTTCGATTAGATTTGCAAATTACTCAAGTTAATTACTAAGATACTTAAATTAACCTCTTCAACTACCCAACTCAACAATGACCTTGAGAGATTAAAACAATGTATTATTTTATATTTTAAAAAAACTGGGTTTGTAAATAGTGAAAATTAAAAATAATAAGTGAAAAACAATATATTCAAAAAAAATTATGTCAAAAAAAATTATTCTAAGAAATAGAGTTTTTATGTTTATTAAAAAGTTTAAACGAAATTTCAAACGAAAATTAAAAACTTTTTCTAATTTAAGATAATTAATTTTTTTTAACAATCTCATTATAGGTTCTAATCGTATCTTTTTTTTACACAATGCTTAGAATTACTTATAGTCCCTCCCTAACCCATAATTAAAGGGATAATGCGTAAACTCAAACCCACATCCTCCTGCATTGACAACAATATCTATACTATTCGAGTAAGACTCAATCGGCTAAGAGAATTGATTTTAAATATACAACAATATTAATATTCATTCCTAATTTAAATAAAGTATTAAATATTGATTAAGATGTGAGTTCAACAATTATATTAATATTATAATGAATAATGTGTAAAGTGTCTACTTATCATAACACATTTAATAATCTATTGGTCATTATTCATTCTCCAATTATGTAGATTATACATGTTAAATTTGACATAAATTAAAAATTTCTAACTATTCGTTTTATGTATAAAAAAAATTTCATTCGTTAAATATATATTAATATAGACAATATTTTAAATCGATATGATTGAGAGATATTAAATTAATTCAAAAATTTACATGCATAATAAATATAAATATTTTAATAAATTCAACGATTCAATTGTTAAAATACTAAATATATAAAAAATTACGAAATAATATAAGACTACTTAAATTTTACACTGATTAAATTTATCCACCTGTATATATTATTCCTAAACTAAAAGAAATATTGAATATCCATTAAAGGACCAGCAACTATATCATTATTAAAATAAATGAATTATTTAAGTGTTGATAATTTTATAATGCGACATCAAATTTTTTTTTTTTTAAATATTGTGCTATCATACTTTATATACAAAATAATGGGATTCTCCATTTAAAAAGAAACATTCATGAATCCTTATGATTGGGTTGCTATATTTTGACCTCACTTTCAAGACAATTCACATTTGTATATGCATAAAACCTTAATGGTAATGATTAACTTGAATAATTGTTCCTCAACTATCATGTCTTTCATTGTTTTCACTCAAGTCCCAATTTTTATTTATTTATTTATCCATATTTATAAAATATTTTTATTTAATTTTCAGCAATTATATATGGAGTTTTTATTGGAACTTTAAGCATAAAATATTTTGTATTATTTAATTAAGTTTTGATTTAATGGTAAATTTATGAAAAATTTTAGTTCACAAATTTTATTATGTATAAATTATAAGGATTTGATTTACGAGTAAATTTATGGAAACTTTGAGTTCACAAATTTTATTGTGTATAAATCTTTGAGTTCCGAATATATTTAGGTTCTTTCAGTCTGGTTGTGATTGTGATAAAAGTTTTCAGAATTGGATCGGTGTTTAAATTTGTCAAATCGGTCAAGCCGTTGGTTTGATTAAATAAATCACTAAAATTTCATAAAAATAAAAATATTAAAAATAAAAAAACTCGTTCAACCACCTTTTTAATCATTTTTTTAGTCCGATTCAACTGATCCGTATTAATTCGTGAGTTAATCGATCTGATGCCTCCCTCTAAATCGATACCCAACTATTTTCAATCTAATCCTATTCAAATATCCATAGATACGATGGTAATATATTTCAATGGAAAATCATAGTAAATTAAGTTCAATTTTTAATTATTGAAGTAAAACATTTGGTACATTTTTCAAAATAGACTTTACTTTATTTTTTGCCAAAACTCCTCCTTTTAGTGTATATTTTTATTTCAATTTTCTCTAATATTAAATAAAATTTAAAATTTGAACAAATAGCTCCATCCTTAATTTTAAAACTTTAGAAAATAGTGAAAAAAGTCTTTGACTTGCACTTGAAAAATAATTTTGTTCTAATTATTGTTACAATAAAATCGAACTAGACAAATTAAATGAAAAACAAAACAATGAGTAAAACAAGGAGAGAGTTAATACACAATATTTGTTAACGCAATTTGGATTCACCAAACCTATTCTGTGGAACCTCACTCAATGCTCAGTGAATGATTTTATTCAACAAACCCAAAGAAGTAATTGCAATCCCAACACTAACATCAATTGTTACAAATTATTCAACCAAATACCTTATAATATAATCAATAAAATAGTACCTAAAAAGAAATATCTCAACTTTACCCGATAAAATACTAAAAACACTATAAAAAAAACTACTTTCAAAGTGAGCCATATTGCTGCCTCAATATCTACCTTAATTTAGCACTTTGTTATTGTGGGTTTTATAGAAATTATATTAATTTGTTTTTTTTTTTCTCATGGGTAGTGTTCATTGGGGATCATTACAAATTTCAAAGTCAAACTTGATTACATAACTGAGTTTTCAAGCCTCAATTCTTAATCTTTCAAAGCTTAGCAACCACTTTATTTCTAAGGTATGCGATCAATTTAAATTTACATACCCCGTAAGTTACCTCTACTTTCTGCCTTATCAGATGTTACTTAGTGCTTCATTGTCCATTCCATATTTGTACCCATCTTACTTTGTCTTTGTGCAATCCAAATAGGTAATTTTAGCTTCATTAAAGCAGTAGTAAGAAATTCAATGAGGAGATAAAAAGTCAGCTGTCGAAACCATTTTTAAGTTTTTATAAAAATGGAGGTCGACTTTTAAAAACTAAAAACGAGAGTCGCCACCAATCCTTTTTTACTTAGGTGTGATTGGATCACCTTATAAAATGTTTTATTTCAAAACATTGATTTTGGTCCACAAAATACAAGAAAACGGGTTCGGGAGTCGGTTACGTCATTTAGGAAGGGTTAGCACCCTCATGCGCCTGCAATTTGTACCTAATTGATAATTTCATGTCCTAATGTCAAAATTTTGAAAAATTCAAAATATGATCCTTTTATTTGAAAGAAAGCCAAGACTTACCTATCTCAAAGAAATAAAATGCTATACCCAATAAGTTAGGATGTAACATCACATGACTTCGAAACTAGGCTCGCCTTTATTTATAGAAAATTCTTACCACGAGACACAAAACATCATATCCAATAAATTAGGATATAACGTTTTGAATTCCCGAGAATAAGTTTTGATTCGAAGTTTATAAGTTTTAATTTCAAAAGAAAAGGGATACTTAATATTTTAAGTTCGACGAGAAAAATCGAGACCCAGTGAGTTAGGGCACAATTTTTCTCGAAGTCCCCAAATATTACGTATCACCGTCTTTTCTAAAAACTTTAAATACAATACGACAATTTTGCAAAATGTTTTTTTTTTATAAAAATGATATGAATCCGATTTTGCATTGATACATTACAAAATATAAATATCAAATAGCAATTTACTATGATCACAAGTTATATTAATGATTAATACTAATATAGACAATTAATGAAAGAATAAGGTAACATAGCAAATAATACACATAATAAAAGGGCTATGCTAAAACAATATTAAACAAATATGGAACATAAATAAACAAATACAAGATATAAAATAATCAATAACAATAAAAAATCTATATGAAAGATAAAAAAATTAAGAAATAAATATAAAACCCTACAAACAAGATCGAATATGAAAAAAAATGAATGATATATTTAAGAATTTCGAATAATTATAAAAAAAATAAAAATGAGACAATTTTTAAAATGATTAATATGTATAAACAATATATTTTAAATAAATGATATAAAAACTTAGAATATATAAAAAATATTAAGGATAACTTATAATAAATGTATAATTTGATAATTTAGCATATAAAAATAATATACGATAAAAACAGTTATAAGGAAATAACCTATGTAACTTTAAATAAAAATATATTTACAATACAATAATCATGAAAACTACATATTTAATATAAAAATATAATTAATATATGTTATACAATATAAAAATTTTATATAATGTAAAGGACAAAATAATTTAAATTATATAATAACATATAATATACAATATTTTTAAAATGTATAATATAATAACTAATATATAAATTATAAAATAATATGTAATATATAAATAATATTCAACTAAATGAAAATAACCTAATATAAATAATAAATAGTAATAATTTAATATCTATAAAAATAGTATGTATTTAAAAACAATACATAAAAACTTTATACTATTAATAAATTAATATATAAATAGTAAAAAATAATATAGAATTTTAATATGATAAAATAATTTAATATAATGTTAAAATAATTTAAAAATAAAATAAAATAAGATAAAAAAGGTTTAAAAATAAACAGAGAAACATGGATTAAATAGAAATGTAAATAAATGTAAAAGGGCTAAATCAAAACGCGCGTCACATTATAGGGACCCATTAGGCAATTATGCCATATCTCCTAAACGACGCCGTTCTGATATTGGCCTTTAAGTAGCCCGAGGACCAGATTGAAACAACAACAAAATTTCGAGGCCGAATTAAAAAATAAAAAATAATTAAATTGAACTAAATGAAATTGCGGAAGGACCAAAGAGGCAAATTTCCCTTTTATGAAAAACGCGCGGATCCTCCCTGGGTTTCGGGTCAACGCGCGGATCCTAGCTTTGAACGACGTCGTTTTATGCTTATTAGCTTAAGCAAAAACGGCGCCGTTTCTTTCTTGCTATATAAGTTAAAAGTTTGCCAAAAAAATCATTTTGACATCTTTTTTTTAAAAAAAACTAAACGAGAGCTCCGAAATGCTCTCCTCTCTTCGGCCTAAGGCCTGACTCCGGCCTAGGCTCCGATGACGTGCCATCGCACGCGCCTCCGCACGCGCCACCGTATATGGCGGCCGGAGGCCAGCAACCTTGTTTTTGAACGCGAATCGAAAGGTACTCTTTTTTATTATTTTTTTAAACAATATTTATATATAAAAATGAATAGATCGAAGAAAAAAAATTAAAAAAATAGAATAATATAAAGACGAAACCATTTTTTAAAGTTTTTATGAAAAACGGGGATCGACTAAGAAAATGAAAACGGGAGTCGCCACCGATCCTTTTTTGTTTAGGTGTGATCAGATCACCTTATAAAACATGTTTTATTTAAAACATTAATTTTGGCTTACGAAATTCAAGAAAACAGGTTCGGGAGTCGGTTACGTACGAGGAAGGGTTAGCACCCTCGTAACGCCCAAAAATTGGTACCTAATTGATAAAATCATGTCCTAATGTTGAAAATTTGAAAAATTTTAAAATATGATCCTTTTATTTGAAAGAAAGCTAAAACTCACCTATCTCAAAGAAATAAAATGCCTCATCCAATAAGTTAGGATGCAACATGTCAAGACTTCGAAACTAAGCTTGCCTTTATTTTATAGAAAATCCTTACCTCGAGATACAAAACATTATATCTAATAAGTTAAGATACAACATTTTGAATTCCCGAGAATAAGTTTTGATTTGAAGTTTATGTTTTAATTAAAAATAATTAGTTCTTTAGATTCGATGAGAAAAATCGAAACCCAGTAAGTTAGGGTATGATTTCTTTCGATCCTTAGAATGTAGAGTATTCGCTTATTTTAAAAATCGAGTAAAAGGTGATTTGATTTTGTAGATAAATGTAAAGTAAATTATGATACTAATTTGTATGACAAAATAATGGTGATAAAAACACAAATAACAATAACAAAGGTAAAAATAAAATATAATAAAATAAAAGTGAAATAAACAAATAAAATAAGAGAAAATAAAAGAAAACAATAGCAAAAATAGAGGCTAATGGTAGATAAATAAATAAATACTATATAGAATAATTTAAAAAATAATAAAATAAAAATAATAGTCACAAAAATGCAATAATAATAAAATATATTAATAAACAAATAATAGTAAAATTAAAAAAATAATATTAGTGATAATAAAAATAATAGAAATAATGAAAATGGCAATAATATTGATAATAAAAATAATAATAATAAATACAATTACAAAGAAATAATAATATATATAATAATAGTGAGAAATAAAATAATAGCAGTAAAAATAGAAATAATAATAATGGGAATATTGAAAGTAATAATAATAATAATAATAATAATAATAATAATAATAATAATAGTAATAATAATAATAATAATAAATATAATAATAAATATAGTTATAGTAATAATAAAATGATAATTATAATAATAAAATAATAATAGTAATACTAAATTAATAATAATAATAGTAATCATAATAATATTAATAATAATGTTAGTAATAAATAAATAAATAAATAAATAAATAAATAAAAATAATGTATAAAGATAATTAGAACGGCATAAATAATGAACTAAAAGGTCAGGATTAAATATATAAAGGACTAAATCGGAATAAAAACGAAATTTAAAGACTAAATTGTAATAATAACACAAAAATAGGTCCTAAATTAAACTCGCTCAAACTACCGAGGGCCCATTCAGAAAATAACCCCAACCCTGGACACGTGTCTGCTTTTCGGAGCATCAGTGGGTTGGGGACTTGATTGAAAACCAAATAAAATTCCGTGGTGAAATTTGAAAATAATAAAATGGACTAAATTTAAAAAAAAATAAAAAGGCAGAAGGACTGGGGAAATAAATTCCCCATTAAACGAAAACGCGCGGACCCCCTGAAGCGGGTCGGGTCGTGCGCGGGTTGCCCCCATACAGCGTCGTTTTGGCACCTGGGTGTTTAACCCAAAACGTCGTCGTTTTATGCTATTATAAAAGCCTAAATTTCTTTAAAAAATTCATTTTTTCTCCTTCTTTAAAAAAAAAATTGAAATTTCTCTCCTCTCTCCCTCTCTCCAGCCCGATCTCAGGCAAGGGCTCTGGCAGGGCTTTCGGCCGATCGCCGCCGTGTCTCCGCCTACACGGTGGCCGGAATCTCGAAAATGTAAGATTTTTCCTCCTTTTTCCTCCTCTTTTTTTTGAATATATTTTAAACCATTATATATGAAAAAAAAAACTAAAAATAAAAAAATAAATAAAGAACAGATTCGGGAAAAGAAAAATAAAAAGATAAAAATTTGATTTTTTTGTGTGTATTGTATTGTGTATATGCTCGTCCTTTTTACAGATTTCATGGGGGTTTTTATAGCCCCGAAAGTAATGAAAAAAAAAGAAAAGATTCTATCCTCTTTATTTCTTGCCATTTTCTTTCCATTTTGCTGTTGTGTTCTTTCCTTTTCTGCAAGTCAACGACGAGGAATCTGGCGACGGAGCACTATTTGCGCGCTGATTGCGACGCGGGGAAAGGCTGGTGTCGGGGCTGTGCGGCGCGAGGGAAACCTAGGGTTTCAGAATTACTTGGTTTCTGATTTAGTGTTGGGCCCTTTTGGGCCGTGTAGGTTTGGGTTTCTGTTTTGGGTGTAATTGGGCCACTGGGTTAGCATTTGGGTTTGGTTTTTAGTTCTAGGTAGTCTGTAAATGAACTGTAATACAAAACTGGATATTATTATTTTTTTGTTTGTTTGGGCCCGGGCATAAATGGGCTACTACAGCTGCCCCTCTTTACTCATTTTCGTGTAACGGGAATAAAGAAAAGATTATAAAAGGACCAATTTTGCCTGGTCTTTGCCGAGCCTTGACTTCTTGGTCTTCATCTTCTTCAAATGGCTTCCAACTCCACTGCAACTTCAACGGTATTGGAACTTCATCTTGATTTCAATTTTAGAAATAAGTCTGATGGCTTCAATCTGCTTCACTGCAACTTCAGGAAGGCAATATCCGCTATCTTTAATCTGCTCCGCTACAAACTCAGGGAGACAAGATCTGATGTCTTCGATCTGCTTCCTGCAACTTCAGGAAGATAAGATCTGTTGTCTTCAGTCTACTCCGCTGCAACTTTAGGGAGACAAGGCTGAAAATGTCTTCGATCTGCTTCCTGCAACTTCAGGAAGATAAGATCTGTTGTAACATCCTAGATTAGGGGTTATGCGTTCGTGTGTAATTCATGAGATATTGGGCTCAGTGGGTGTGTTGGATGTGTTCTGAGGAGTTCTAGGAACCCTAAGGTGCATGGAAATGTATGGAAATGTAAGGCAATGTATGGAAATGTAAGGAAATGTAAGGAAATGCTTTGGAAACGTTAAGTTTAAAAGAGGAAAGTGAACATTTTTGGAAACTAGGGGATGTAAGGAAATGATGTGGAAATGATTCAAAAGAGGAAAGTAAACATTTCTGGAAACTTGGAAATGTAAGGAAATGTCAAGTTTAAAGAGCCAAACGAAAATTTTTGGAAACTTGGAAATGTAAAGAAATGTCAAGTTTTAAGGCTTAAAAAGAGAAAACTAAGGCAATGTGGCCTTAAGAAAAATAATATGAGGAATTTGACACACAAACAGGCTTGGAAAAGTGGCCTGGAGATGCCACTTAGGGCCTCTGGAAATGGCGCCACATGCAAGGTGTTGGGCCTGAGTTCGAGTCACATGGGAAGCAAATAAAAGAAATTTTATTTTGCTTCCAGAAGAAGTGAGGTGGACGGCACATGGCTATAAATTAGGAGCTTTTATTCTTTTATTTTTAAGAGATAAAGGGTGGATAAATAAGGGATAAATAATGGATTTATTTTAGATTATTTTCAAGAGATAAATGTGGATATTATTTCTTTTATTTTGATAGATAAGGAAGAGATAAAAGAGGATTATTATTAGTATTATTTTTATTAAGAGATAAGAGATAATTATTGGATTAAGTTTTATTAAAGTGATAAATCAAGGGATAAAGCTATCAAAATAGAAGAGTGGTGGCCAAGTAAAGGACTCTAGCTAGTAATTTTGGCTATAAAAGGAAGAGTAAGGCTATTCTTCATTCATTCTTTTCTTTTCAAGAAAACCTCTGCCGAAATTCTCTAAAGTTTCTCCTCTTCTCTCTGCCGAATTTTCTCTGCCATTATTCTCTTTTTCTCTTTTCTTTTCTTCTTCTATTACAAACACAATCAAAAGCCGAAGATACCAATAGCCCTAGTCGATTTCTCACTAAGCCTCAAGAGCCAAAATTGTTATCCACATCAAAGCCATAGCCGAATATCGCTAAGGGTTCAAGCAAGAGTTCCATCAAATTCTTCATAAGGGTAAGATTAGGTTAGATTCTCATTCTATTTCTTTTAAGGTGTTTAAATTAAGATTCTAATACCCTTAATATCTCATGTGTAGAAGAGATCTTTCGGGATTTACTAAGTGTCGACTACAAGGAAGGAGAAGTTCTTTTCCCGAAGGTACACCATAAGCCGCGTGTTCCCTAGTTATTCGGTGAATTTCGAGATTTAAGAATCTAAGGTAAGTCATATTTAACATACGGCTAAGGGTTATTTGTTGTGAATAAATGTTAGAAATTGATCTAACATGTAGTTATAGGGATTTCACAGAGGAGGATACAAGGATTTTGGGATTTGAGAATTTCAAGGTAAGTTTTAAGAATACTAATCCTACTAGGATTTGGATTTATGGCGAATGGATTTTTATTAAATTAGTAAGTGATTAATCAAATGTAGGAATTTGAGATCTAAGGCGATGGAGATCATTTCGGGATTTCAAGGAATTCGTTAAGCAAATCAGTGTGTACCCTACCCTAAGTTTTGATAGGTTCATGGCTATGTTTAAATTAAATGTATTATTAAGAATGTGTGTACTCATACTAACCTTCGATATATCATATGGCAATTATCTTAATATATGAATATGCATAAGAATGTGAATGTGGCTAAGTACCACAAATGTGGTAAAAGTATCCAGGTACGTTTCCTACTTCTGATAGGATTATGAATATGATATATTTTGAACATATGAATAGTAACATGAATGAGAATTAAGTATGTTATGCATGATATAAAATTTATGGGGCATTCGGGATCTATGTGAAAGGGGAAGAAGGTGTTGACTTGTCTCACCAATCTAATATGGTGACTACGGTCACAAAATTTGAATATGGTAACTTCTGGTTACATTATCTCGAATTTGGTAACTTCGTTACATTATTTGAATATGGTGTCTAATGACACAAATTATATGGGCGATGAGCACGCCGATCGCAAATGATCGCCTTCGATGGTGTGTAGCGGATGGAGGGTTGACTTAGTAGTCCCACGGTGTGTATTTGGCGTGTACGGGTGGTGTGTAGCGGATGGTTAATTAGGTTTGGGTTTGGGAATGCATCATTAATTGTATTCTATGATTTGAATGTGTATCATTTGCATGCCTGATTCTATTATGACTTAGTGTTGTGTACACATTGAGTCTGTTGACTCACCCCGTTTGGGGAATATTTTTCAGTGATGAGCGGTAATGGACCGGGTCGGCGGGAGCTTAAAGGTGGCCATGCATAGCAAGAAATTTATGATTTGGACTTTCAATTTATTTTAAGTATTTTAAGTTTTACTTTGGGATCATTGATATAATAAGGCCATTGTGGTTTACTTTATTTTTCTTTTATTTATTATGTTTATGGATTTTTATCAATTAAAGTTTAAGTAAATTCCTTTTTAAAATTAACTCTAAATGTTTTGTCACCTTAAATAAATGGGTTTTAACATAAGATAAATTTGTTTTCAACTCAAGCCCAACCCAAACAATATTTTTTAAAAATCATACAAGTTTTTCCTAAGTAACAAAAGAATTTTGAACCGGTTTACTTGAGGAACATACCAAATCTGGTCAAAGCTCGTGGGCCGGGTTTGGGGTGTTTCATCTGTTGTCTTCAGTCTACTCCGCTGCAACTCAGGGAGATAAGACTATAATATTCAACTTGCTCCCTTGCTACCTCAGGGAGATAAGGCTGGTGGCTAAAATCTGCTCTCCTGCTACCTCGGGAAGATAAGATTCGCCGTCTTCGATTTGCTCCACTGCTATCTCAGGGAAACAAAATCTACAATCTATAGTCTGCTTCCTTGCTACCTCAGGAAGATAAGACAATGGCTTAAATTTGCTCCCCTGCTACCTCGAGAAGATAAGATTCACCGTCTACAATCTTCAGTCTACTCCCTTGCTACCTTAGGAAGATAAGACTACAAACTTTAGCATGCTCCCTTACTATGTAACACCCTTAACCCGTATCCGTTGCCGGATTAGGGTTGCAAGGCATTACCGAACATAGCACAAGTCACAACAAATATTTACTGCTCATATAGTTAAAACCGAATGAGTTATGAGTAATGCATTATCATAGTATACTTGAACAATCTCGTGCATATCTTAAATCCATTAGCCAATTTCTCATATAAACATTTTTCATCAAATAACAAAGTTTACTATTCATGTGGTCATTTAAAATTCATTAATCGAACATGCACATTCTCATTATTAATTTACTAAAGCAAATTATCAATACCAAAACTAGACATACATATGTTTTTGTATAGAATTTTTGCTTAACCGAATTCAAGATATACTAATTGCACACACATCCAAGCATGACATAGATCATATCATCTAGAAGAACATAATCGAACCAAAAATACCAAATATGTCTTTCATAGTCCGAAACACCTAAATTTGAACTTAATATACATACACATATATAAACCATAATCGAATATGTCAATCCAAATACTTAACTTATAATTTCACCACTTGGCCGAATATACATTCTACCATATAAAGTAATTCTCCAAGTTGATTTGTGTTTCAAACTTATGCATCTCATTAGTAAGTATTCATCAATCCCTAACTCAAACATATTCAAATACCACAAATATCAACTTACCAAATACACAACTTATAAAACTTTAAATGATACCTCATATCAAAACATATACTTATACTTGTGCATATAATGTACTCTCAACACAACCATACTTATAATCTAAGCAGGACAAACACATAATACAATTAAGTACATTTAAGCATTAGTCCATTCGGCATAAAGATCAAGCCATTTTCGCATGGCTTATATTTACATCATCAAAACATTATCTAAGTAATTAACTAGCCTATACATGCCTTAAGTTCAAAATCCAAGCTTTTAAAATACCAAAATAAGTCGATAGTGTGGATGACTTTGAAAGCGATCCCCGAGCTCGTAGCTTACAAACCAAATCTATAAAACGAATAACAGAACACACAAAGTAAGCTATCTTAGCTTAGTAAGTCTTAAGCAAATATAATAAATCAATTGAGCAATTCAAATAATTTAATCCAATCACTTTATGACATTGATGTAATAACATAGCACCAATAGACAATTATAGCCGAATGTTTGATATACTTGCTTGACATAACATTTATATCTTAACAACCTCAAAATATCTCCGTCATGCCTTAAAAATACAAACTTATCAATTACATATAATTTCATATGTTTCCGTATACAACTGATTAAATAAATACTAAATACATATCAACCATTTATAACCGAATATACTATATAATAATATCCATTAAACTTCACATGTATACAATTATATAATATCTATATAATATCATTTTATCCACATCTATAAGGCCAAATATACAAAAGCACATTGTTAATTCACTAGTTCAATATACATTACATGTATATTTACCCATTTGGCTGAATCTAAATGACACATCCATGTTCACATCTAAAGTCAACTTTCAATATATCATACTCATCATTTATAAGGCTGAATACCTTTAATAGAATTTTACAAATATACCTCAATTGTATCACATACCAAGAGTATCAATCGTAATATACTAACTTACCTTATCTCGTATAACCAATAGGCTTTTATGTACCTGAACAATTAGCTCATTTATCAGTATTCAAAATTCCACATCATTAATAATCCATTGAAGCATATACTTATAAATAATCACCGCATAAAAGCACCGCTAGGCATAAAGCCCGAAACACACACACCGGCACTAAGCTCCGCTGGACCCGAGGTGCGATATTCAATCACCGGCAATAAGCACACTGGCATAAAGCCCGATTAAGTTCACCAGCCCAAGGCTTGCTAGGCTCAAAGCCTGAATCATGATACTTTTAATCATCTCACACAATTCGTTCCATATATCGATTCACTTATACACATTTCGAACTCATTGTACGAACATTCAAATAACATATATCAATCGAATAATTTAAACAAGTCAAATCTTATACTTACCGCATTCGGCTATTCAATAATATAGCTACAAAATTTCCAAAAATCAGCATATACTAGGTTACGTACATAATTTTTGATGTTTTATTGCTTAAAGACTTACCTCGGATAACGTCGGACGCTAAAAACCGGCTATTCGACTATTTTCGCTTTTCCCCGATCCAAGTCCGTTTTCTTTGGTTCTTGATCTAAACATGTTCAAATTAAGCTCACTCAAATATATTTTCATTCAATTTAGTCCAAAAACACATAAATGAGCAAATTACCATTTTGCCCCTAACATTTCACACTTTTTACAATTTAGTCCTATTTGCACAAAACACCAAAATACACAAAATTTGCCTACTCACCTTAAGGGCCGAATATTCCTAGACTTCATACATGTCCATGCATTTCATTTATTTCATATTTTAGTCCCTCTAAAATTTATTTTTGTAATTTAGTCCAATATACTCAATTTCATCAAAAATTCAAAGACAAAACTTGTTTATCTAACATATATTTATCATAATTCATCCTCAAACAACATAAACAACAAACTATCATCAATGGCTCAACTCAAAATATTCATCAAACTCAAAAATTAAAGCATGGGTCTTGTACATTCCATAGCAACGATCTCAAAAACGTAAAAATTATCAAAAATCGAACAAAAACTAACCTTTATTCAAGCTTGAAGTTGGCCGAACCTAGCTATGTTTTAGTTCTTTCCTTTTTCTTCACTTTCGACAAAGAAAGATGAATAAATGAATAATGTTTCTCTTTCATATCATGTTTTATTATTATAAGTATAATATAATGTTTAATTATTAATATTAACTTTTATAATATATTTTCACATCATATAATCACTTAAACTTAAACATGCCGTCCACTATAACTTAAAATGGGCTATTTTCCCTTTAATGACCTCACATTAAAAAGCCACTATCAAATAAGCACTTTACTTTTTAATTAGTAACTTTTATACTTTACGCGATTAAGTCCTTTTTGTTTAATTAAGCACACAAACAATCAAATTTTTATACGAAACTTCCACACATACAAATTCACATATAATTACACAGAAAATAATATTTAAAAAATTTTTGGACTCGGATTTGTGGTCCCAAAATCACTATTCCAATTAGGATCAAAACCGGACTGTTACATGCTACCTCAGGGAAATAAGGCTAGTGGCTAAAATCTGCTCCCCTGCTACCTTAGGAAGATAAGATTCACCGTCTTCGATCTGCCCCACTACTATCTCGAGGAGACAAGATCTACAATTTTTAGTTTGCTCCCTTGCTACATCATGACGATAAGACTATAATCTTCAGCCTGCTCCCTTGCTACCTCAGGAAGATAAGGCTTGTTGTCTTCAGTCTACTCCGCTGCAACTTCAGGGAGATGAGACTTTCTATGGTAAATTCAATCCGACCTACTGCAACTTCAGAGGTATAGGATTCATAATTTTAATCCGCTCCACTGCAACTTCAAGGAGATAGGATTAACTGTCTTCAGTCCGCTCCACTGCAACTTCAGGGAGATAAGACTTGTAACTTCAACCTGCTCCACTACATCTTCTGAGAGATAAGGTTGGTGGCTTCAATCTGCTTCACTGCAACTTCAGGAAGATAAGATTTGTCGTTCGATCTTGTTCCACCACTGCTTAGGGTGACAAGATCTACAATCTTCGACCTATTCCACTGCTGATCAGGGAGATAGGACTGGTGAATTCACCGATGTTGCTACGCTGTCCTCTGAGGGACATATCCTGTAGACTCGATTTTATATGCTTATGTTTATGCTAAATGATTAGGATGCTATAATTGGAATGAATCTAATGCTCCTAACTAAATGTATTATGGACGAAATTTGCATGAATGCGGAATGTCATGAGAATGATCCCATTTGTATAATGATTAGGATGCAATGATCGGAATGAATCTAATGCTCCTAAATAAATGTATTATGGACGACATTTGCATGAATGCAGAATGTCATGAGAATGATCCCATTTGTATAATGATTAGGATGCAATGATCGAAATGAATCTAATGCTCCTAACTAAATTATATTAGGGATGACATTTGCATGAATGCAGAATGTTATGAGAATGATCTCCTTCTCTTTTTTTTAATGATACAACGATTAGGATACAATGATCGGAATGAATCAAATGCTCCTAATTGGAAGTGTATGAATGATATATAAATGCATGAGAATGATCCCTTTTTAATGTTTGGGTTGTCATTGCTCATAGTTCATCAAGGTTCTATCACTGATGCGTTACCATACTTTCTCGTTCACCGGTATCTTTGACAGAAAACCCAAAGAAACAATCATATTCTCGCTCAAAGAAGCTTGCCCTCATTGTAATTTGAGTCCCTTCCACTGTACCTTTTGGGACATAAAGTTTGTACCTCCCACTACAACTTTAGGGGAATAACATCTGGTTTCTTCCATCCATCCTGTTACCACTCAGAAGTCTGGAATTTGTATCATCTTGAATCAATTTGATCTGTTACACCATTCCCTGGGTGTAATGACCAGATGTATGAATGCAGGGTATCATTTTTCTTTTCCTGAGAATGATCCCTTTTTACACTTGGGTTGACATTGCTCGTCATTTGTCGAAATGGTATCACCGACGAAATGTCTTATCCAATAAAAATCCGAAGAGATAATCATCTTTCAATATTTCCAATCCTTAGGCTTGGTGAGTTCTAAACAATAGTCCTGTTTCAGATTCTCATATTATTTAGGAGCTTCCAGAGTAATATGCAAAACTCCTTTTATGAAAGTATTATTAGTCCATTAATCGTTATTTCAATATAAAATGCTTGAAAAAGATCACAACAATGGACAGGAAAGAAATTAATCAGGAGCATAGCTCGAAACAAATAAGTTAATTAAAGATAACCAAGGTAATAAAAGAAAATTGATTGGGGCGTAACTTGAAAAGAATAAAGCAATCAAAGATAGCAAATTCAAAAATGAGTAAGATAGAAGCTAGGTGCCCCAGATATCGCAGCCTGAGCTTCTCTGTACAAACTTTTTGAGGACCATTTTGAGCTTAATACGTGTTTAGAGGATCCAGAGTACTTTTTCAATGCCCCAAGACGTAGCATACTTCCTTATTGTTAATTCAGGCATAGCAAGACTACCACATGCCCTATCTTTGATCAAAATTTGAGCCGCCCTTTTCGGGTTTTCGGCTCAAAACCCCTTTGGTCTCAGAGCGCCCTTTGCGGGTTTTCACCTTGGCCTTTCCTCTTTTTTATTTCTTTCTTTTTTCTTTTCTTTTCTCTTTTTTTTTGTATTTGATCTCAAGGCGCCCTTTGTGGGTTTTCACCTTGGCCTTTCCCCTTTCAGGTAAAATACTTCTTGACTGAACCTGAATCCACCGGATTGGGCAAGTCTTTGGCATCTATCTCGGTCAATATCAATGTTCCTCCAGAATAGGCCTTCTTTACAACATAAGGTCCTTCCCAATTTGGCATCTGCTTTCCTCTGAAATCGTTTTGTAGAAGAAAGATCTTCCAATACTAGGTCCCCATCATGACATTCCCTTGGGTGGACCATTTTCGACATAAATCAACATCATCCATTTTTGGTACATTTGACTATGATGAATACTTTCAAACCCTTTTCTTCAGCCAAGTTTACTGGAGACATTCTACTTCATCCAATTCTTGACTCAATCAAAGCTTGGAGCAAAGGAATCTCAATTTTCATGGGTAAGACCACTTCTATTCCATAAACTAATGGGAAAAGTGTTGCCCCAACAAAAGTCCTGGTCGACGTTTGATAAGCATAGAGAATAAATGGTAGCTTCTTATGCCAATCTTTACAAGTCTCGGTCAGCCTTCCTACAATCCTTATTATTTATTTTTCTTTTTGGCTGCCTTTACTGCACTGTGATATGGTGTCTGATCTTTGAACAGACTTGCAAACTTTTGACATTGTTCTTTTTAGCACTCTTTGTCGGCACCTGATCTTTTTTTTCTTTTTTCTTTTTGAGAATTTAATAACTATCGACTTTGTAACATTGGCATATGAAGCTACTTCCACCCTCTTAGTGAAGTAAACGACGACCACGACAATGAATCGATGTCGACTAGAAGCTTTTGACGAGATCGGCCCCATAATATCCATTCCCCACTTATAAAAAAATCTGTGAAGAAATAGATGAGGCACATAAGTCTTGTCTTCCTCAATTTGGCCTTTACGACATAACTGAAGCAATATCCCTTTTATGGTGAACCAATAGTACCCGAACCTTATGATTAGCCTGGCTTTTGTAGAACCATTATCATGTTCTTTAAACACTCTTATGGACCTATTTTAAGATTTTCCCAGGCGTGTCTTGATATGATCGTGCAAAAACATCTTTGAATTCTTGAAAATAACTCAATGATGTCCTGCCTTATTTCTGTGGTGAACTGGGCTTCGATCTTCACCCCTTTCCTAGGTTCGCAATGTCCATTGACCCTATGATCGTTGATTTCAAAGTTTTAAATTTATAATGATCGAACCTGGAACAAACTATAACAACGATTAAGGCAAGTGCACCTATCGAACAGTAGTATAGCTTAGGCAAGACCGGATTATCGAACCCAAAGGAACCAAAAGTACTAATACTAACTTTCTTTTTATTATCTAGCCTAAAATAAGTGAAGTTGTTATTTAATCTAAATTTAACTAACTATTAAGCTAAAGACGCAAAGACAAAAAGAATGAATTGGGGAAATACTGTTGGAAAAACTTAGTTGATTAAGACGATACCCTTAGGAAGAATCCACCTAGACTTCACTTGTTATCTAACTTTGAACCAGACGATTTATTCACTTGACTTGATCCGTAAGACTCCCTAATGTATATTAAACCCTCTCTCGAAGCGAATAACATCTAACCCTAGGTTGATTAATTGAAATCCCTTTCTAATTAAAACCCCTAGAATTGCATTAACTCGATCTATGGACTCCCATATTAGGTTTCACCCTAATCCGGTAAAATCTCGTCACCCTATCTCTAGGCGTGCGATCAACTCCGCTTAATTATGCTAGATCTACTCTTAAGCAGGGACTTTTGCTCCTCCACCTAAGCACATCAAACTTGAATCAATATCCCAGAAATATCAACATAAGAATTAAGAACACATAATTAAGAACAAATCAAGTATTTATCATATAGTTCAGCAAACAATAACAAGATTCATCTAAGTTTCATCCCCTTTAGGTATCTGAAGGGTTTAGTTCATAATAATAAAAGAAAACATCTCAGAAGAAAAGATAAAACAAAACATAAGAAATCCCTAAAACCCCCTGAAGGAATTGAAGGAGAGATCCGCCGTCTTGAGTAGAATTCTGGCTTCTTGAGATGGATCAACTGGCTATCTTCGAGTGTTTCCCACAAATTTGACCTTTTCGGCTTGGCTCCTTGGCCTAGCTCCCCGCCCTCTTCTAGGTTATACTTAGGGTGTTTATATAGGCTTTTGAAATAGGTTTCTTTGCCCCTAAGTATCCTTTTCCGAGTGAAATTGCTCTTCTCCACGACAGGGACACGGCCATGGCACATGCCCGTGTGAATCGTCTTTAGGCCGTGTTCGGACTTTTAATGAGGTGACACACCCGTGTAAATCGTGATCAGGCCGTGTTCTAGTCTACCAAGGAGACACGGCCGTGTTGGCTCAAGTCCAGGCCGTGTCGATTTTCACTTTGGCCCAATTTGGTCTGTTTTGAGCCGGTTTCTCGTTCTTTCCATTTTCCGGTGCTTTCCTGAGTATAAAACATGAAAAGAAAGGATTAAGAGCACCTTTTTACATAAATCAAAGGATAAATCATACAAAAGTATACTAAATGTGGGATTAAAATATGTTGCTTTTACGATTTATCACATACCCCTACACTTAAGCTTTTGCTTGTCCTCAAGCAAAATTCTCAATTTACAATTAAAACGAACTTTCCATGATTCGATATTCCTATCAACAATGTCTCATCATAATTCATAGATAATTTATACATGGATAATTTAACTCAAAGAGTCCTAAAGATTCAAACAATATAAGTCATACATTTGTAGCACAAAACATAGGTGTTTCCCCTCATCTAAATAATTACCTCTGATCCAAAACCTACAAGGATTGACATCCTCACAAAAGATTCACTCAAATCACTCGAAGTGTTTAAGGTTCAGCATTAAGCACTCAAATGTCAAACTGAAAAAGTTAATCCCATAGGCTTGCATGAAAATCAAATCTTCACCATCAGAATATGAGATGATGCACAAATTAAAAGGTCTTTGAAAGGGTTGTAACTTGGGGCTTGGGTTAAGGTGTGGATAAAGGCTGAATTAGAGGTTAGAATCGAGATCGACCTGAAAAATTACCTAACTAGAAACAACGAACTGAAAAATAAATAATTACATGAATTGAAACTTTGAAACTAATACTACGAGCTTCTTCTTCAAAAAAATAGACTTTAACTGTACAAGCTCTCTTTTCATCATACTAATACTGAATATACTTCGATGTTTTTTTTAAAGATCAAGTAATAATAAAGAACTTTAACAACTGAAATAAAGAACATAGTTAGGCAACTGATCAAATCAAATCTCGACAAAAAAGGGTAGTCAAGAAGAATGGTGATAACAAATACAAAGGGTTTTGGGTTAATATTAGTGGGTGAGTCAATAAATAGGGTTGTTAGGATTAAAAGGGGTTCACTAGGGGTTAATTATGAAGGTAGGCATTTTAGTGGAGTGAGTGGGTAAATCCTAGGTGCCTTTATCATTTCTGTATATCAAATCAAAGATGTGGTCTCAACATGTATAATCGAGGCAAGTTCTAGAATAACAGTTCAATGTAGACACACTCATAATCAAAAAGTGAGCATGAAAAAGGATATATGCTCTTATAAGGCTCAAAATCTCACAAAAATTATGGGTATTTTGATATCAACCTCGTAAATTTCAAATTTCAAAGTAATATTCAAATTCAGGTTAACAACCTAGAAAGAAAATTTTTAATTCTGAAAAATAGACTTATCATGCTTGATTCTCTAGTATCTTAGAATTTAATTATCAATGCACAATTATCAATGACTTAATCTAAAACATATCAATAAAGATCACAAGTCATGGAAATTTCATTCTAATCATAATATGATAAACTTACTTTAGAACAAGGCATAATTCAGAGATTTTCAAATGATACTATAGTTAACACCCCCACACTTAAGATGTACATTGTCCTCAATGTACAAAGATAGATAATAGCAAAATAAAATCATAAGATAGGGAGAGAAGTGAAACTTCCTGAATTTTTAATGAAAAAAAACCGGATAGGATTGGCAGAGGTGAACGTGGGGGAGCGTCTTGAACCGTTTGAAATTGAATCCTCACAAATGTAGGCTGATTTTATTGTATCCTAAGCTAAATCTAAATGGTATGAAGAATAAGAAGAAAATAATAAAGAAAATAAAAATAAAAATAAAAATAAAAGTAAAAGTAAATAATGGAAAATAAAAATAAAAATAAAAATAAAAGTAAATAATGGAAAATGAAAGAAGAAAGACAACTGAAAAAGAAAAAAGAAGAAGGGGGTCTAAATAGAGATTATGGATCTGGTGGTTGCCCCCGCCCTTGTACCTTCCTGTGGTGGCCACACGGCCACGGCCACGGTCGTGTGTAAGGCCGTGTGGTCTGGAAATCTGCACTTTGGTTAGTTTATAGTTAGGTGCTAAAAAGAAAAAATAAAAGTAAAAGAAGAATTAAAAATGTAAAAATTTATGGGGTTAGTGCTCAGGTTGCCTCCCGAGAAGCGCTCGTTTATAGTCTTAAGCTAGACTTTACCTCTCATTCGTATGGTCATGGTGGTTTGAGGAGGTGAAAATCCTTTCTCATGCGATCAATTCGGTTGTGGATATAAAGTTTAAGTCGAGTAGTGTTTACCTTAGAAGTGCTAAATTTAGGATTAGTTACCTCGACTGTTCCATCTGGAAAGATTTTGAGTACCTGATCTCCTATCTTAAGCTGGGTTGTCCCATCATCAAGTTTGTCGTGGAGTTGCCTCGTTTTTGCTTCGTGTATTTTTAATTTCTCTTTGAAGTGTGTCTTCCACTCGTCTAGTCCTTCGATCCGAAGCTTTCGTTCCTCATGCATTTCTTCTTTATTGAAACGAGGTCTAGGATCTGGCATCTGCGAAAGAGCTTCAAGAAACGGCAAGTTAATAAGAAACTTCTTTGGAGGTTTAAGAAATTTACCGAATTTTTCCTCTGTGTGGTCTTTCTTTATCGCATTGGGGTATGGCATATGAGCTTGGTACTCTGTAATTATCGGGATTGGTAAATCATGGCTTACCTCAACCTTACCTTCACTTACTACAGGCTCTTGCCTTGGGTCAGATTCCACTAACCTTTCACTGTCATGAGCTGTTACGGCTTGAATTTGCTCTTTTGGGTTAGTTTCAGTGTTGCTTGGTAGACGCCCTTGCGGTTGTTCAGAAATTAACTTTTCAAGTTGTCCAACTGACTTAGTAAGTTCCCCAACTTGGTTCTTGATCCCTTTGATCGATGCTTGTTGATTATTAAGCGTTGTCTCAGTTTTTTAGAGGCGGGTATCTGTGGCTGCCATGAATTTTGTCAGCATCTCCTCGAGGTTCGACTCCTCTTCCTGTTGGTAAGGTGGTAGTTGAAAATTTAGAGGAAGTTCCGGTCCTTGGCTACTTTGATCATCCCACGAGAAATTAGGATGATACTTCCAACCTGCATTATAAGTGTCACTATAAAAATTATTTTGAGGTCTAGAATAGTTGCCCATATAGTGGACTTGTTCGTTCTCTATGCCATATCCGTAGGGTGGGTACTCAAGATTCGCCACGCCTCCGCTTGTTTCGTACTGCATAACTGGATGTATCTGCGAAGAATACAAATCATCAAACTTTTTATTTAACATCTCTAACTGGTTTGATAGCCTGGTTATTGGGTCGAGGTTGTAGATATCGGCTGCTTTTGTTGGCTTTGTCCTCATAACTTGCCACTGATAGTTATTCAGTGCCATCTCCTCTATGTGCCAAAATCAAATAAAAGAAAATTTAGCAAAGTAAAATAAAATAAAATAAAAATAAAAATAAAAATAAAAATAATAATAATAATAATAATAATAATAATAATAATAATAATGGCTAAAGTAATAAAAATTGAGCTTTCTTAATATTTTAGTTCCCCGGCAACGGCGCCAAAAACTTGATCGTTGATTTCAGAGTTTTAAATTTATAATGATCGAACCTGGAACTAACTATAACAACGATTGAGGCAAGTGCACCTATCGAATAGTAGTATAGCTTAGGCAAGACCGGATTGTCGAACCCAAAGGAGCAAAAAGTACTAATACTAACTTTCTTTTTATTATCTAGCCTAAAATAAGTGAAGTTGTTATTTAATCTAAATTTAACTAACTACTAAGCTAAAGACGCAAAGACAAAAAGAATGAATTGGGGAAATACTGTTGGAAAAACTCAGTTGATTAAGACGATACCCTTAGGAAGAATCCATCTAGACTTCACTTGTTATCTAACTCTGAACCAGATGATATATTCACTTGACTTGATCCGTAAGACTCCCTAATGTATATTAAACCCTCTCTCGAAGCGAATAACATCTAACCTTAGGTTGATTAATTGAAATCTCTTTCTAATTAAAACCCCTAGAATTGCATTAACTCGATCTATGGACTCCCATATTAGGTTTCACACTAATCCGGCAAAATCTCGTCACCCTATCTCTAGGCGTGCGATCAACTCCGCTTAATTATGCTAGATCTACTCTTAAGCAGGGACTTTTGCTCCTCCACCTAAGCACATCAAACTTGAATCAATATCCCGAAAATATCAACACAAGAATTAAGAACACATAATTAAGAACAAATCAAGTATTTATCATATAGTTTAGCAAACGATAACAAGATTCATCTAAGTTTCATCCCCTTCAGGTATCTGAAGGGTTTAGTTCATAATAATAAAAGAAAACATCTCGTAAGAAAAGATAAAACAAAACATAAGAAATCCCTAAAACCCCCTGAAGGAATTGAAGGAGAGATCCGCCGTCTTGAGTAGAATTCCGGCTTCTTGAGATGGATCAACTGGCTATCTTCGAGTGTTTCCCACAAATCTGACCTTTTCGGCTCGGCTCCTTGGCCTAGCTCCCCGCCCTCTTCTAGGTTATACTTAGGGTGTTTATATAGGCTTTTGAAATAGGTTTCTTTGCCCCTAAGTATCCTTTTCCGAGTGAAATTGCTCTTCTCCACGACAGATACACGACCATGGCACACGCCCGTGTGAATCGTCTTTAGGCCGTGTTCGGAATTTTAATGAGGTGACACGCCCGTGTAAATCATGATCAGGCCGTGTTCTAGTCTATCAAGGAGACACGGCCGTGTTGGCTCAAGTCCAGGCCGTGTCATTTTCACTTTGGCCCAATTTGGTCCATTTTGAGTCTGTTTCTCGTTCTTTCTATCCTCTGGTGCTTTCCTGAGTATAAAACATGAAAAGAAAGGATTAAGAGCACCTTTTTACATAAATCAAGGGATAAATCATCCAAAAGTATGCTAAATGTGGGATTAAAATATGTTGCTTTTACGGTTTATCTCCCTATGTAAGGTAGGATGTATTTTTCATCATGTTCTACCATCCTTAACAAATCAGAAGATAGGTTACAATCTCTGTCATCTTCCAAGTCCTGAGATCCCTCTAAACACATATATCACTCGAAAGGAGACTCTGAGTCAGTAGCAACGTTGCTCACATCGCTGATATCTGGAAACCTATTGTAGGTTCAAAGGAAAGTTTGAAATAATAAATGATTCAAAGAATGATTATTTGTATGGTCATAAAGAATGAAAGAATACTTGAAAGAAAGTCTAAAGAACAAACAATGAAATGGTAAAAATAAAAGAATATTTGCTCAAAAAGATGCATTTTATTGAAATAAAAATTCCGGACACAAGTCTATTTCGGAAAAGGATTCTTATTGCCTCTAGGCTTAAGGCAACAAGTGTGTTTTGAATATTACTCTAGATTAGCTCTAAAAATACAGGGATCTCTTCCGCAGTCCCATTATTCAAAACACTCTCAAGTATGCAAGGTCTTGGAAACTTCGTTCCCCGGTTCCATCTCCGCTATATCTAAATCAGGGATAACAGGATCAACAGGGTTATCTTTTGGGTTAGATCCTGAGCCAAATTGGAAATTCATGGGTACCCCTGCATCAGCTTGACCTTGTTGAGGCCTAATTGTAACAGATGGCCTTTGAGGATATGCTTCAGGTTGTGCATGCGGTGGGGTAAAACCCGGAGGGTAATCCTTATTATCTTCTCCAGCATTAGTCATGGGACCTTTTCCCTTGTCCATTGCCCCATTCAGTAGCTGAATCATTTGAGCCACCATATTCCTTTGGGCTTCCACCATTTTTTCCCTCATATCTTGTTGGATTTTTGCCAACTGCTCTTACAGCTAGTCTTGCATGTTTCTTTGGAACTGTTTGAGTCTTTGATCCATGTTTTTTCTTTCTTTTTTTAGCGCGTATACCGCAACGGTGTTTAGTTTCTAGATTAACCTTTTATTCTTTATCTCTCTTTGATAATTTCAACTAATTAGGTTCCTTCTATAAATTTAAATGCATATAATGCGATGTAATGCAAATGCATGAAATGAATGCAAAAAGAAAGAGAGGCGTTGATTCTAAATTCAATTTCATTAGAACAACTTTTCTAGAAAGTAAATTCATTTACATAAAACGGATTACATATGCGGCCTTGCCCTCATATTCCAAGCAAAAGCATCAATCCCTTTCTTCGCAAAGGTCAAATCTTGCAAACTTCTAATAGATGCCTCTACTAGCTCCTTTTTGCTTGGGCCGTGACTCCTTACTCACTTATCCTCGCAATGCTTGTTAGCCTCTTCAAGAAGGCCGAGACATGGTGATTCTCGAATAGTCTTTGTCAGCTTGAATCCTTGGGCAATAAAGTCTTGTATTCCTTCACAGATTATCAGTCTTCTCTCGTTGTGTTTGCTTGGATCATATTCGAACGACCGTATTATAATCCACTTTATCAAGAAATCTATTTTCTCATGACAAACTCTTCTATTTAGCAATCGAATTTGAATCAACACCTCTTTTCTATGATGGGAATACAATGCAATCAAAACAAAAGAGAACACGTTAGCATAAGATAAATAAATAACAAAATAGGGCACCTATCTGGGTGTCCACTAGGGTTTTGGCATAGTTCTACCTAGGGTAAGCCCTTAGGTTTTCTACATGTGGTTTAGCTCTAAAGTTGAGGTACCCGAACCAGTAGATTCCTCGATCCTCACCCATTATAGGTTCATACGGACCGAGTTCAGTTTAAGGGAATACATTTCCCTATGGCTATGCGGAGGTGAAAACCTCACAAAGACATAGGTACGGATGTATCCCGGAAGCAGTCCACTAGCCTATGCGGAGGTGAAAACCTCACGAAGGCATAGTTTCTCACTCCCACTTAAAAGGTGTGACCACAACGGTCATGCAATGTGATGCAAGAGTACCCTACGAGACTCAAATCATAACAAACATATGACACGACACAAACTCATGCGGTGAAAGAATCAAAATCAAATTTTAATTTTCGCTAAAAGGACAAAAAATAATCAATTCTACGGCTTGACTCTCTTATAGATCTCCCCAGTGGAGTCGCCAAGCTGTCGAAACCATTTTTAAAGTTTTTATGAAAAATGGGGATCGACTAAGAAAACGAAAACTAGAGTCGCCACCGATCCTTTTTTGTTTAGGTGTGATCAGATCACCTTATAAAACATGTTTTATTTAAAACATTAATTTTGCCCTATGAAATTCAAGAAAACAGGTTCAGGAGTCGGTTACGTACGAGGAAGGGTTAGCACCCTCGTAACGCCCAAAGTTTGGTACCTAATTGATAAAATCATGTCCTAATATTGAAAATTTGAAAAATTTTAAAATATGATCCTTTTATTTGAAAGAAAGCTAAAACTCACCTATCTCAAAGAAATAAAATGCCTCATCCAATAAGTTAGGATGCAACATCTCAAGACTTCGAAACTAAGCTTGCCTTTATTTTTATAGAAAATCCTTACCTCGAGATACAAAACATTATATCTAATAAGTTAAGATACAACATTTTGAATTCCCGAGAATAAGTTTTGATTTGAAGTTTATGTTTTAATTAAAAATAATTAGTTCTTTAGATTCGATGAGAAAAATCGAAACCCAGTAAGTTAGGGTATGACTTCTTTCGATCCTTAGAATGTAGAGTATTCGCTTATTTTAAAAATCGGGTAAAAGGTGATATGATTTTGTAGATAAATGTAAAGTAAATTATGATACTAATTTGTATGACAAAATAATGGTGATAAAAACACAAATAACAATAACAAAAGTAAAAATAAAATATAATAAAATAAAAGCGAAATAAACAAATAAAATAAGAGAAAGTAAAAGAAAACAATAGCAAAAATAGAGGCTAATGGTAGATAAATAAATAAATACTATATAGAATAATTTAAAAAAATAATAAAATAAAAATAATAGTCACAAAAATGCAATAATAATAATAAAATATATTAATAAACAAATAATAGTAAAATTTAAAAATAATATTAGTGATAATAAAAATAATAGAAATAATGAAAATGGCAATAATATTGATAATAAAAATTAATAATAATAAATATAATTATAGCAATAATGATATATATATAATAATAGTGAGAAATAAAATAATAGCAGAAAAATAGAAATAATAATAATGGGAATATTGAAAGTAATAATAATAATAATAATAAATATAATAATAATAAATATAGTTATAGTAATAATAAAATAATAATTATAATAATAAAATAATAATAGTAATACTAAATTAATAATAATAGTAATCATAATAATATTAATAATAATAATGTTAGTAATAAATAAATAAATAAATAAATAAAAATAAATAGTGTATAAAGATAATTAGAATGGCATAAATAATGAACTAAAAGGTCAGGATTAAATATATTAAGGACTAAATCGGAATAAAAACAAAATTTAAAGACTAAATTGTAATAATAACACAAAAATAGGACCTAAATTAAACTCGCTCAAACTACCGAGGGCCCATTCAGAAAATAACCCCAACCCTGGACACGTGTCTGCTTTTCGGAGCATCAGTGGGTTGGGGACTTGATTGAAAACCAAATAAAATTCCGTGGTGAAATTTGAAAATAAAAAAGGGACCGAATTTAAAAAAATAAAAAGCGGAAGGATCGGGGAAATAAATTCCCCATTAAACAAAACGCCGCGGACCCCGGCAGCGGGTCGGGTCGTGCGTGCGGAGTTGCTATACGGCGTCGTTTGGCACTGGTGTTTAACCCAAAACGGCGTCGTTTTATGCTATTATAAAAGCCCAAATTTCTTAAAAAATTTCATTTTTTCTCCTTCTTTAAAAAAAAAACTGAAATTTCTCTCCTCTCTCCCTCTCTCCAACCCGATCTCAGGCAAGGGCTCTCAGTGCTTTCCACCGATCACCGTCGTGTCTCATATCATGGGCCACCAGACACTGTGGTCGGAATCTCGAAAATGTAAGATTTTTCCTCCTCTTTTTTTTAATATATTTTAAACCCTTATATATGAAAAAAAATAAAAATAAAAAATAAATAAAGAACAGATTCGGGAAAAGGAAAATAAAAAGATAAAAATTTGACTTTTTGTGTGTATTGTATTGTGTATATGCTCGTCCTTTTTACAGATTTCATGGGGGTTTTTATAGCCCCGAAAGTAATGAAAAAAAAAGAAAAGGTTCTGTCCTCTTTATTTCTTACCATTTTCTTTCCATTTTGCTGTTGTGTTCTTTCCTTTTTTACAGGTCAACGGCGAGGAATCCAGCGACGGAGCACTATCTGCGCGCTGATTACGGGGCGGGGAAAGGCTGGTGTCGGGGCTGCGCGGCGCGAGGGAAACCTAGGATTTCAGAATCCCTTGGTTTCTGATTTAGTGTTGGGCCCTTTTGGGCCGTGTAGGTTTGGGTCTCTGTTTTGGGTGTAATTGGGCCACTGGGTTAGCATTTGGGTTTAGTTTTTAGTTCTGGGTAGTCTGTAAATAGACTGTAATAAAAAACTGGATATTATTATTTTTTTGTTTGTTTGGGCCCGGGCATAAATGGGCTACTACAGCAGCTATTTTTGGGTAGGGGAATGAGAAAACCCTTGGTCCTGACGGTTTCACAGCTTTCTTCTTCAAATCTGCATGGGGTATATTGGGGCCTGATTTTCTTGAGGTTGTTCAGTATTTTTTTGCATTCTTCATTCTCTTGGCTACCTTTAATGCTACCTCAATTTCCTTGGTTACCAAGTGTGATAATCTTAGCTATGTAAAGGATTTTTAGCCTATTTCTTGTTGTAGTGCAGTTTATAAGTACATAACCAAGGTTTTGGTTAATAGAATGACTCCTTTTCTGCTTGCTTTGATTTCTAATAGTCAAAGTGCCTTTGTTAGAAGGCGTAGTATCACTAATAATATCATGTTGGCTTATGAGATAATACGAGGATGTGGTAGAAGACATATTTCTCCTAGATGTGCCTTTAAGGTTAATCTTCAAAAGACATTTGATTCTTTGCACTGAAGCTTTTTGCTTTCAGTACTTAGAGCTCAAGGGTTCCCTGAAAAGTTCTTGAAATGGATTGAAGTTTGTTTAACTACTCCTCAATTCTCTGTCTCCTTTAATGGAAGCCTTGTGGGGTTCTTTCGAGGGAGGAAAAGTATTAGGCAGGGAGATCCTCTCTCTCATTACCTCTTTGTGCTTGCAATGGATGTGTTATCCAGGTTATTGGATGTTGTTGCCATAAAGGCGCTGAAACACCCCAAACCCGGCCCACGAGCTTTGACCAGATTTGGTATGTTCCTCAAGTAAACCGGTTCAAAATTCTTTTGTTACTTAGGAAAAACTTGTATGATTTTTAAAAAATATTGTTTGGGTTGGGCTTGAGTTGAAAACAAATTTATCTTATGTTAAAACCCATTTAATTAAGGTGATAAAACATTTAGAGTTAATTTTAAAAAGGAATTTACTTAAACTTTAATTGATAAAAATCCATAAACATAATAAATAAAAGAAAAATAAAGTAAACCACAATGGCCTTATTATATCAATGATCCCAAAGTAAAACTTAAAATACTTAAAATAAATTGAAAGTCCAAATCATAAATTTCTTGCTATGCATGGCCACCTTTAAGCTCCTGCCGACTCGGTCCATTACTGCTCATCACCTGAAAAATATTCCCCAAACGGGGTGAGTCAACAGACTCAATGTGTACACAACACTAAGTCATAATAGAATCAGGCATGCAAATGATACACATTCAAATCATAGAATACAATTAATGATGCATTCCCAAACCCAAACCTAATTAACCATCCGCTACACACCACCCGTACCTGCCAGTCACACCGTGGGGACTACTAAGTCAACCCTCCATCCGCTACACACCATCGAAGGCGATCAGCTGCGATCGATGTGCTCATCGCCCATATAATTTGTGTCATTAGACACCATATTCAAATAATGTAACCGGTTACCAAATTCGGATAATGTAACTTCGAAGTTACCATATTCAAATTTTGTGACCGTAGTCACCATATTCCGTTGGTGAGACCGAAGTCAACACCTTCTTCCCCTTTCTCATATATCCCGAATGCCCCATAAATGCATAACATACTTAATTCTCATTCATGTTACTATTCATATGTTCAAAATATATCATATTCATAATCCTATCGTAGTAGGAAACGTGCACAGGTACTTTTACCACATTTGTGGTACTTAGCCACATTCACATTCTTATGCATATTCATATATTAAAATAATTGCCATATGATATATCGAAGGTTAGTATGAGTACACACATTCTTAATAATACATTTAATTTAAACATAGCCATGAACCTATCAAAACTTAGGGTAGGGTACACACCGATTTGCTTAACGAATTCCTTGAAATCCCAAATCGATCTATCGCCTTAGATCTCAAATTCCTACATTTGATTAATCACTTACTAATTTAATAAAAAGCCATTCGCCATAAATCCAAATCCTAGTAGGATTAGTATTCTTAAAACTTACCTTGAAATTCTCAAATCCCAAAATCCTTGTATCCTCTGTGAAATCCCTATAACTACATGTTAGATCAATTTCTAACATTTATTCACAACAAATAACCCTTAGCCGTATGTTAAATATGACTTACCTTAGATTCTTAAATCCCAAATTCACCGAATAACTAGGGAACACGCGGCTTATGGTGTACCTTCAGAAAAGAACTTCTCCTTCCTTGTAGTCGACACTTAGTAAATCCCAAAAGATCTCTTCACCAACAGATATTAAGGGTATTAGAATCTTAATTTCGACACCTTAAAAGAAATAGAATGAGAATCTAACCTAATCTTACCCTTACATCAAGATTTTGATGGAACTCTTGCTTGAACCCTTAGCAGTGTTCGGCTATGGCTTTGATGTGGATAACAATTTCTACTCTTGAGGCTTAGTGAGAAATCGACTAGGGCTATTGGTATCTTCTGGCTTTTGATTGTGTTTGTAATAGAAGAAGAAAAGAAAAGAGAAAAAGAGAATAATGGCGAGAAAATTCGGCAAAGAGAAGAGGAGAAACTTTAGAGAATTTCTGAGAGGTTTTCTTGAAAAGAAAAGAATGAATGAAGAATAGCCTTACTCTTCCTTTTATAGCCAAAATTACTAGCTAGAGTCCTTTACTTGGCCACCACTCTTCTATTTTGATAGCTTTATCCCTTGATTTATCACTTTAATAAAACTTAATCCAATAATTATCTCTTATCTCTTAATAAAAATAATACTAATAATAATCCTCTTTTATCTCTTCCTTATCTATCAAAATAAAAGAAATAATATCCACATTTATCTCTTGAAAATAATCTAAAATAAATCCATTATTTATCCCTTATTTATCCACCCTTTATCTCTTAAAAATAAAAGAATAAAAGCTCCTAATTTATAGCCATGTGCCGTCCACCTCACTTTCTTCTCGGAAGCAAAATAAAATTTCTTTTATTTGCTTCCCATGTGACTCAACTCAGCCCAACACCTTGCATGTGGCGCCATTTCCGGAGGGCCCTAAGTGGCATCTCCAGCCACTTTTCCAAGCCTGTTTGTGTGTCAAATTCCTCATATTATTTTTCTTAAGGCCACCTTGCCTTAGTTTTCTCTTTTTAAGCCTTAAAACTTGACATTTCTTTACATTTCCAAGTTTCCAAAAATTTTCGTTTGGCTCTTTAAACTTGACATTTCCTTACATTTCCAAGTTTCCAGAAATGTTTACTTTCCTCTTTTGAATCATTTCCACATCATTTCCTTACAAACCCCATAAAAATTTAATAACTTTGCAATGAGAAAAAATATTATATATTTTTAAATTGTGCTAATATTTTCTCTATAACTTTAAATTGTTTTTACAAACCTTGTGATTATATTGAAGAAAATGCTATCATGTTTCCACTTATTATTTATATAAAGTGTTGAATATTTTAATTTCACAACAAAATATACATCTCTCGCCATGTTCTATTTAATGAGCACATCTTTCCCTTTGTGGCTACAACTGGACCTCAGTCAACTTCTACTTCAAATGAGTTTTAGTCTCCACCTCTACACAGAGGCGATTCTTAGGGGGGTTGGCATGGGCCCTGCCCCCCTAAAATGAAAAATTGTCATTTAGGCCTTCTAAATTTTTTAAAATTTTAAATTAGTAAAGGTAAAATTGCACTTTGGCCCCTAAAATTTTAAAAATTTGATTTAATCCTTTAAAAATTATAAAGATATAGACTATAAAAAATTAAAATTTCATTCGCCCCCCTAAAAAAATTTTCTGGCTTCGCCCCTCCCTCTACAAGTGGTGTCATCATCTCGGTAGGCTCCTCCTCAAATCCAAATTGGTACCTTACCTTTGTTGTCTCTTCACTCTTCCACTGCAACACCTATGGTTACAACATCAGACTCTTCCAAGAATTCTCTTGGTGATGCTTTCTCATCAACTATAGCACCTGCTCCGAGTTTGGACAACCTCCATAAACCTCAAAGTAATGAACCAACTATGAATATTCACCCAATGATCACTCAAGGCAAGGCTGGTATTCACAAACCTAAGCTATATCTCACTACACTCCAAGTTCAAGAGCCAATTGACATACAAGCAACTCTTGCTGATCCAAATTTGAGGGAAGTCGTCCTAGTTGAGTTTGATGCTCTCTTGACCAACAATACATGGAATCTAGTTGAGCTGCCACCCAAGTGCAAGCTAATTGGATGTAAATGCCTCTTCACAGTGAAAAAGAATCCGGATGGAACTGTAACACCCCTTACCCATATTCAACGCTGGAATAGGGCTCGAGGCATTACCAGACTTATAACACAAGCAAACATACATTTCTGAGTCATAAATTTTGCGTTCAAATTAAAACTTTTCATACATATTCATATCGTCCCTAAAATGAGCCTACGAGGCTCAAAACATGCTTTGGAGGTGGTTCGGGACTAAACCGAGAACTTTAGAAAATTTTACAACACTTAGAAAAATTTTGCTAAAAGCAAGACTCACACGCCCGTGTGGTCCAAGGGACACGCCCGTGCTTCAGACCATGTTCGATTTAGGGGTGCTCTCTGACTTGTACCACACGGATGAGACACACGCCCGTGTCTCTGCCCGTATGCTCAATTCTGGACATTCTGTTTTGCAACAATTAAGGTTCAGGGGACACACAGCCAGACCACATGCCCGTGGGGCAGACCGTGTGTCACACACGGCCTAGACACACGCCCGTGTGTCTACCCGTGTGGACAAATTAAAGGCTATTTACCAAGCCATTTGCCACCCTTGTACACACATACACTTACACCAATTCAAGGCAAATACACAACATACTTAGGTAACCAAATCATCCACAATTATGACCAACACAATATCCACATCTATCATACTCAAAACATTTACTAAGTCACAATTGACTACTTTCAAGATACCTATTTGTACACCACTTTATCATTTCATCAATAGACCATATTTCCAAACATCACACATTCATGTCATAAATAACATTTGTAACACCCCAAACCGGTCCAAACATTACGACCGAATTTGGTATGCCACGGAGAAAAGTTTTCGAAAATCCCTTTAAGCCGATTAAAATTTTTGATAAAAGATATTGCCTTGTTTTTAAAACGGTTGAGGTGTATAAAGAAATCATCACTTAGTGTTGTTTAGAAATATATTAAATCAGGTTGTTCCAGATTCAAGTGTACCCGATGGCACAATAAAACATTTTACGTATTAATTTTTTATAAAACATGTGTACCTATTTTAATATCATGAAGTAGTTTAAGCAAATTATCAAAACATGTAAAATATTCCAAGTGCAATATTAGGAGGCCTTATTACAACTTAAATAAAATAAACCCATAATAAAATAAATAGTTCAAAATCCACCTAGTTCATATTTTCATTTCATGGCCACCTTGAGTCCATCCTACTCCTTATCCATGACTACGAATCACCTGAAAAATGTTAAAGGAAAAAGGTGAGTCATCAAGACCCAATGTGTAACCCTTTTTCCGGTTTAATGCAACGTCATACACAAGTCATAATTAATTTAATATGCACAAGTTTAATATGCACCCAACCTAACCATCCAAACACCTTTCTCTACCCCGTGTGGTACCAAACCACCGTGGTGCCAAACCACTGTGACATATAGTCACAAAATCCGTCATATTGTGGTGCCAAACCACTTTGGTGACCCGGTCACAAATCAAATGATGGGGCCAACCCATCGTGTGATACCAAATCACCGGGCGTCAATCCCAGTATCTCAAAGTGGGGCCAACCCACGGTGGTGCTAAGCCACGGGGGACGAGGACGCTATGAGGTGCCAAACCTCTGGAGGTACCAAACCTCCGGTGACCGTAGTCACAATGTGTTACCAAAACACCGGTGTCCGTGCGACACGAATATCACCGACCCTCCACTCATAAAACCCACATTCAATCAATGATATTTAACAACAATCATGCCAACATGCTCATTTATAAACATACATAGGATGTATCAATAATCATTTATAAGCCACATATATCAAATGTGTCATGCTTCCCAAAAGCATCAAATAACAAATCATATTGTCAAGAACTTACCCGAAGCCTTGCTAAACCTTTATGGTATTAAACTCAAATCTACACAAATCCGATTAGCATACACATAATACTTTGCACGTTAATTAATTATAAGTGTGTATGTACACACCTGAAATTAATGAAAGCCTTAAATACCGAAGAACCAAATCGGCTACCCACAATATCCTTGCCCCAAATGCCTTTGAATACTAGCCACACACTCCAAGCGCTTTTGCTTTCCAACCAATCAATCAAAGGTGACGGCTTCACTAGATTGCTTCCAACACTTCGAAGGCCCTACAACAAACCGATTCCAAAACAGTCGATTCACACTTGCAATCCAATACCGAAATCGGCTCTTACCCCCTTTAGAAGTCGACAAGAACAAGAGAACCAAAGAAAAGGCATTCGGCCTTGGACACTCACCTTAGAATCGATTGGAGGAAAAAGTAGAAGAGGCACCCTTGCTAAAATATTCGGTCAAGGTTACACAAAATAGGAGAAGAAATTTCGGCACACCAAGGGAGTATATTTGGCTAATGGAGAAAGAAAATAATGGGACAAGAGGGATAGGAGTTTCGGCTAAGGGTTTGAGAAGAGAAAAGAAAGAAATAGATAGAAGATTAAGGTATAGGAGATTCGGCCAAGGTTTTAGAAAAAGAAAAGGATTTTGGTTTTGAGAGAATGAAAAAAAAAGAAAAACAAAAAGATGGAGACTAGAAAAATGCTAAGAAAAATCGGCTTCCCTCCCTATGCTTGCCGTCCACTCCTCTCCAAGGAATTCAAAATTTGGCAACTTCCCAAATTTACTCCAAGCCATTAATTTGAAATATTCCAATTTAATTAGAATAAATCACATCCCTAAATTTCCTCTTTGCCAACTTTTCAAGATTTAATCAAATAAAATCCATTTAAAGCCAAATAATATTCTCATACTTTCCTTATTATCCCAAAGTTTAAAATTGAGAATTTCCCTCCCCTTAATGCCGTCCAAAATAAAGATCAAAAAGGGAAAATTCGTGACTCGAACATAGGTTCTCCCTTGCTCCTTGTGGCGTCAACTCTAGCACCTAAGTGGCCTCCCTTTTGCCACTTTTCCAAGTCATTTTTAATGATAATAATTCCCTCATTTAGCCTTGTAACTCCTACTTACTAAGGCTTCCTTCCTTTAAAGCTTCACAAATAAATTTTCTCCTAATCCGAGCCTACCCAAGACCCTTAATTAAGTCTTTATTCCACCATGAATAATGTCACCGCAATTCAACACAAGCAAAATAATTCAATCACAAATAGCCCCTATTTTAGGATGTTACAACATTTCTATCATTCACCAAGCATACCATGACCATATCACCAAAGTCATTAGCACACACATATATATATATATACACTTAGGCTTCCAACCATGATAGCCCAAATAAACTAATCTACATGGCCAATTATCAAAACAAACACTTGACAATCACAAGCCAACACATTGGCTACAATCACATTGACACATTTACGAAATGACTAAGTCCCTATACATGCCATAGACTCAAAATACTTGAATTCATTTGTACCCAAAATGATAGCTTGATAGTGTGATAGGATCTCCGGTGATCTCCAACCCGAGCTAGCTTAATAACACTATAAGACATTGGAAAGGAAGGGGGTAAGCTATATTATATAGCTTAGTAAGTCCGTACGAAAATAATAAGCAACTCTTACAAATCTTCTATCAAGTTCAACAATTTCAACACAAGATAATACAAATTGCTATAAAGCTCATAGTTATAATTTTAATTCAGTCATAAGGTTTACTCTATCAACTTATAAGCATAATTTAACATATCTTGGCATCAACTTAACAACCATAATCTCTCCTTTGTAACAGATTACAGCAAATACGAATCATTTCAAACTTTATAGTAACCATGCACATTAATTACTAGTATTCACCTCTCAAGCATATACTTTAACATCTTTCAATTGTTTAAAGCTCATATCTTTTCATACTTCCATAATCATTTTAATAGGCAATTATGCCAATCTTTCCTTTTTCTCATATCCGATAAAACACAATTTGCATGAATAAAACATGCTATATCATAACTCAATTTGGCCCGGAAGCCAATCACATAATCATCAACCGAATTTACCATGAATTTCATACATCACAAGTATTGACCAATAATCACAAGGTTCTCACAAATCATTCTCGTGGAAATCATGATCTCGCAATTTCATGAAGTGAATACTTACAAAATTTACGTACATACCTGTATCAATTCGTAATACTTACATACTCTTTCTCTTCTTTGACATACCCATTGAATTTCCCGTTGAACCATTTGGAATACTAAAGGATACTCGGGGATCTCGTACACACAGTACCATATCAATGCCATATCCCAGATATGGTCTTACATGTAATCTCGTATCGATGCCAATAGCCCAGCTATGGTCTTACACGAAGTCTCATATCGATGCCATATCCCAAATATGGTCTTACACGAAGTCTCATATCGATGCCATATCCCAGATATGGTCTTACACGTAATCACAGTAACCCTAATGTCATGACATTTATATCCTATCTATTCCGAATGTTCAATCGGGACTTTCGTTGTACCGAATCTCTGTCGGTCATTTCCGTAGTATCGTACTCAATAGCATTCACATTTAATTTAAATAATATAACATTTACCACAATTATATCAATTAGGCATTTATACAACTATAATTTAATGCTTATTAAACATATGAACTTACCTCGGCATAAAAACGACAAAAAGGACTAAATCGTCGAATACTCGTTTTTCCCCCGTTCTAGGTCCGAACCTCTTTTTTTCTTGATATATAATATCACATTTAACTTATTCAATCACTATACTATTCAAATCAGCCCAAAATCACATTATGGAAAAATTACATTTTTACCCCTAAAGTTTGACATTTTTACAATTTAATCCCTATGCTCGTAAAATGAAATGTACTCAATTTATTCAATACCATGCCTAGCCGAACCTTGTATATGCTTATAACAGCCCACAAATTTCATTTATACACATTTTTACACCATATTTTATAACTTTTACAAACAAGTCCTTTTAGGCATTTTCACCAAAAGTCACTTAGCAAAAGTCGTTTATCATACACCAAACATGCATTTTCTACCATTAGACATCAAAATACACAAACATCCATCATGGGTAAAATTTTAAACCTTGACATCTCTTCAAGTTGATGGTAGAAATAGAAAGATCGAGTTACAACAACTTTAAAAATGTAAAGAGCATTAAAAACGGGGCTAGAACGGACTTACAATTGAGCTTTGAAGCTTGAAAAACCCTAGCCATGGTTCCCCCTTGTGAATTTCGGCCATGGGAGGAAGATGGACAAAAATTGGCTTTATTTTGGCTTTTTAATTCATTTTAATTACCAAATTACCAAAATGCCCTTAATGGAAAACTTTAGAAACATGCCAAACCATGTCCATTTTTGTCCACCAACTTAACCAATGGTCTAATTACCATTTAAGGACCTCTAATTTAAAATTTCATAGCAATTGGACACCTTTAACATATAGAATTCAAGTTTTACACTTTTTGCAATTTAGTCATTTTGACTAAATTGAGTGCCCAAACGTCAAAATGTTTGAACAAAATTTTCACGAAATCGTTCCATAAAACTGTAGACCATAAAAATATAAAAAAATGAGTTTTTCTTCGTCGAATTTGTGGTCCCGAAACCACTGTTCCGACTAGACCCAAAATCGGGCTGTTACAACTCTCCCCCCTTTAGGGATTTTTGTCTCCGAAAATCTTATCGGAAAATAAGTTCGATTTCCACGTAGACTCCTCTGTCTTGTGACACTGCCAAAGAACTCTCACTAAGGTTATGCTTTTATTTCCCAACTTTTTAATCTCTCGTGTCAAAATTCCGATCGATTCTTCGTTATACAACACATCGACTAAATCTTAATCCCCATTGTAGAATTCATGCTCAAAGAGTCCAAATCGATACCATCACAACATAGATACACAAAACACATTTTGAATCGTTTTCCAAGGCAATACTTTCGGAAATATGTTATCGCTGAACGGGAATTTCATATCCTCATATTTCAAATTCACATACGTTTTCTGACAATCTGAAGTGGATTCTAAACTGCCACGAATCACTTTTAAACTGCCACGAATCACTTTTACTTTCTGTACGATTTTTGATCGGATAGCCTCTGAAACATATAACTCAACTAATCTATCATGTTACATACCCGATCACCAAAACATCTATTTCAAATAACTGTACATTTTATTACTCCATGAATGAACAAACGAGCTACTACTGAGCTTCGTACAAAATTTTCTGCATAACCTCTGAATTACTCAGTGCGCAAATTCTATCTCGAAATAATGATAACAGTCATCAAGTCTGACCTGAAATCCAGAATCAAAAGTCGTCTCACATTGTACTCGTTTAGTTTACCACTCACTATCACATTCTTGAGGTTCTCAATCTTGCAAAGAAAACATCGCTTTAGCTTCTAATTTAGCTAGATTCAGACCGTCATCAAATAAGATTAATCATGTATCCAATACTCACAAAACAATCAAAGGTTTTCCATTCAAGCATTTGCAACTATATCTGTTTTGCCAAAGGGTAATCGATAACTGCTCAAAACCTTTCAATAGTTCAAGCCATCTATGCTGTTTTAAATTTTAGATTTTTTTTATAACACTAAATACTTTATACTCTTGGGATCAGGAAACATATGACATTTTTCGTCGGACAACCAATGTCATCAAATTCTCAACACAGACATAAAAAGTGGCCGACTCTAAATCACCCGTCTAACAGTTCCTTTCATGTGACTATAACCGTCTGGAAGCATAAACTATCACTTTACATTCTTGTATTAAAACACATTCCAATCTGTTCGATAGTGCATCGCTGAAAAATCACAAATTCTTTACTCAATTTAAACTGGACTCAAAATTAGTGCTTCGGTTAACAATACCTTCAACTATTTTCAACTTTGCTAACACTCAACAGACCATTCAAACTTTCACAAATTTGCTAACTTTATCAATCAAAACAACTTTAACTCATAATAATATCATCCAATTAGAACTGATCTAATAGGTATGTCTCTGTATCACACCTTTTTGAATATAAATTCCTCATTCAGACTTTCGTCAATTTACTCATGAATGTACAAGGTTTTATCTTCCTACCTGGGGATAAACTTAAATGCATATGACTCAAATTACCTTTCAACTAACCAGCTCGCTCAGATAAAAATAACTGAGTCGATATCAACTATCAAATAATATCATATCGAAATACTTCCTTCTTCATGCTATTAAAACAACTCAAACATACAATCTTTCAAAATTTCCTCATATGCTAGTCAAAGATCTTTACAACCGCATTAGCTCAAGGAAACAAAATATCCTGATTGAACTCATTGACCTTAATCAAAATTACCTGAGAAAAGAAAACCATCATACAATTTGAACTTGAGCTTCCACTATTTATACCTTTGCCGATGTCGATTCCTTTCACGAAAATTAGAGAAATCCTAATACCAGAATCACTACGTTCCCATAATCAAACCAGGAATACACTCATAATAGACATAGTTATCACAAGCCACATAACACACTTTAAAGATGAGCCATGATTGATAATTTACGAAATAAGGATGATAAGAAAACCGAGACAAAGAAATCCAAGATGCGATATCATACTGGAAGTCCGAGAACATAACTCATAAGAAAATAATAAAGATCTTGATGATTCCTCAGAGAAAACCAGAAGAAAAACAATGCTTATACGCTCTAGAATCAATTATAATTGAGAGATAATATATTTTTCAAATATATATATAAAACAAAACAACATCCAAAGAGAAAACAGTAAGAATAGCCTCACATAAATTTTCACCAACAACTTTTATTCCAAACATAATAGAATAGAATCCCAAAAAGAGAGATAAGAAATGCTGCTCATCAACCAACCAGGCCAACAGTGCTTTCAACTAACATTATAAGCAGTTAGCATTCTCATACGATAAGAATTTCATCAGAAAACGAACAATCACATATATCTCTGAGAACAAATGAATACATAAAATACCCAGGAGGGACCATCATAATCTATTCAATCACAACTGTTACACTCAGACATCTTTACAATTCAAATATCATTTCTCTGACTAATTTTGGCATCATTAATCCTTTATTATTCCATTCACTAACGAAAATCAATCCGGAAGAAATTCCAACAGATACATACTTTAGACATCATACCTAAATGAGTCAGTTAGCCGAGATTAACTTTTTCTTTAATCGTGACATCGCAAAATCTGAATGATCTTTAGAATAACCCGGCATCTTTTCCAGAACTGTATTCACTTGCCAAACTATTCTTAACTCTGACCACATTATTAGTTATTCCGCTACTGAACTCTTTAGTCTCTTACTTGTGAGCTCATTCAACTTAAATCTCGTAAAATTTCGTTATAAAATACCACATTGGTAAGGGGGTGAGGTCGTAAAGCCTCTAACTCGACTCTCATAAATACACACATATAGCCCAGCATTCATCATCAACATAATATCTTCACAATCATATAATTCACTTCAAGCTAATTAACATACATATTTATGCTACACGAACTTTTCGATTATCTTATTAAAACAAGTGCACTTATACATACATTTCATAAAACTTGAGTAAGTTTACTTATCACATTCACTTAATCAAAAAAATCAGGCACATAACATCATATGAATGCCAAACAACATGGATGCTTTCATGTCGTGTCAGTTTTCCATATTTCAAGAATAATTCCCATTGAACTATTGTAATTTCGATGGATATTTGAGTAGTATACTCAAGGTATGCATGTCAACAATCCGTCAATTCATATTCAAAAGTGCCCTTTTTGACACATATTCATGGAGTACACTCTCAAGTCACATATGACATAACATGATTGCCAATTCAAGCTAAATCCTTTCGATAACGTATGTTCTAAAGGCTTACTCTAGATTACCAGTCCGGGCTAAATCCATTTCATAACATATGCTTGAGAGGGCTTAATTCAGGTTTACCATTCTAGGCTAAATCCTTTTTGCAACATTTAAAACATTTTGTTCGTTTCATAAAATCACCTTAATCCATCGAAATACAACGTTCAACCGGAACAATGACATTTTATCCATATTTCTCAACTTATGGTTATTTCATTTTGTACATCATCACATACATATCATGAACTCTTATTCATACCTTTCTAATTTTCGACTCATCACAAACACATTTTCAAATATCTTAGTATCACTTTCAGCGATTTCAAAAATAGCTCAGTTGAAAAGTATCTCTGTCTTAACAAAACAATTTCATCAGAGTCGAGAGATATCACACTACCACAGGTAGTAATATGGCATCTATAGCTAGACTCACATACGCTACGTTAGTTCGAGAATCGACTAAATAATAGCTCTGATACCACTAAATGTAACACCTTTTACCCGTATTCAACGTCGGAACAAGGCTCGAGGCATTACCAGACTTATAACACAAGCAAACATACATTTCTGAGTCATAAATTTTGCGTCCAAATTAAAACTTTTCATGCAAATTCATATCTTCCCTAAAACGAGCCTACGAGGCCCAAAACATGCTTTAGAGGTGGTTTAAGACTAAACCAAGAACTTTAGAAAATTTTACAACACTTAGAATTTTTTTGCTAAAAGCAAGACACACACGCCCGTGTGGTCCAAGGGACACGCCCGTGTGACCCTGGGACATGCCCGTGCTTAAGACCGTGTTCGATTTAGGGGTGCTCTCTGACTTGTGCCACACAGCCGTGCCACACGCCCATGTGCTAGGCCGTGTAGCACACACGGCTGAGACACACGCCCGGGTCTCTGCCCGTGTGCTCAATTTTGGACATTCTATTTTGCAACAATTAAGGTGCAGGGGACACACAGCCGGAGCACATGCCCGTGAGGCAGACCGGGTGTCACACACGGCCTAGACACACGCTAGTGTGTCTATCCGTGTGGACAAATTAAAGGCTATTTACCAAACCATTTGCCACCCTTGTACACACATACATTTACACCAATTCAAGGCACATACACAACATACTTAGGTAACCAAATCATCAACAATTATGACCAACACAATATCCACATCTATCATACTCACAACATTTACTAAGTCACAATTGACTACTTTCAAGATACCTATTTGTACACCACTTTATCATTTCATCAATAGACCACATTTCCAAACATCACACATTCATGTCATAAATAACATTTCTATCATTCACCAAGCATAACATGACCATATCACCAAAGTCATTAGCACACACATATATATAGTTAGGCTTATAACCATGATAGCCCAAATAAACCAATCTACATAGCCAATTATCAAAACAAACACTTGACAATCACAAGCCAACACATTGGCTACAATCACATTGACACATTTACGAAATGACTAAGTCCCTATACATGCCATAGACTCAAAATACTTGAATTCATTTATACCCAAAACGATAGCTTGATAGTGTGATAGGATCTCCGGCGGTCTCCAACTCGAGCTAGCTTAATAACCCTAAAAGATATTGGAAAGGAAGGGGGTAAGCTATATTATATAGCTTAGTAAGTCCGTACGAAAATAATAAGCAACTCTTACAAATCTTTTATCAAGTTCAACAATTTTAACACAAGATAATACAATTGCTATAAAGCTAACAGTTATAATTTTAATTCAGCCATAAGGTTTACTCTATCAACTTATAAGCATAATTTAACATATCTTGGCATCAACTTAACAACCATAATCTCTCCTTTGTAACAGATTACAGCAAATACGAATCATTTCAAACTTTATAGTAATCATGCACATTAATTACTAGTATTCACCTCTCAAGCATATACTTTAACATCTTTTAATTGTTTAAAGCTCATATCTTTTCATACTTCCATAATCATTTTAATATGAAATTATGCCAATCTTTCCTTTTTCTCATATCCGATAAATCACAATTTGCATGAATAAAACATGCTATATCATAACTCAATTTGGCCCGGAAGCCAATCACACAATCGTCAACCGAATTTACCATGAATTTCATACATCACAAGTATTGACCAATAATCACAAGGTTCTCACAAATCATTCTCGTGGAAATCATGAACTCACAATTTCATGAAGTGAATACTTACAAAATTTACGTACATACCTGTATCAATTCGTAATACTTACATACTCTTTCTCTTCTTTGACATACCCGTTGAATTTTCCATTGAATCATTTGGAATACTAAAGGATGCTCGAGGATCTCGTACATACAGTACCGTAACAATTCCATATCTCAGATATGGTCTTACATGTAATCTCGTATCGATGCCAATAGCCCAGCTATGGTCTTACACGAAGTCTCATATCGATGCCATATCCCAGATATGGTCTTACATGAAGTCTCATATCGATGTCATATCCCAGATATGGTCTTACACGTAATCACAATAACCCTAATGTCATGACATTTATATCCTATCTATTCCTAAGGTTCAACCGGGACTTTCGTTGTACCGAACCTCTGTCGGTCATTTCCGTAGTATCGTACTCAACAGCATTCACATTTCATTTCAATAATATAACATTTACCACAATTATATCAATTAGGCATTTATACACCTACAATTTAATGCTTATTAAACATACGAACTTACCTCGGCATAAAAAGGGCAAAAAGGACTAAATTGTCGAATACTCATTTTTCCCCCGTTCTAGGTCCGAACCTCATTTTTTCTTGATCTATAATATCACATTTAACTTATTCAATCATTATACTATTCAAATCAGCCCAAAATCACATTATGACAAAAATTACATTTTTGCCCCTAAAGTTTGACATTTTTACAATTTCATCCCTAGGCTCGTAAAATGAAATGTACTCAATTTATTCAATACCCATGCCTAGCAGAACCTTATACATTCTTATAACAACCCACAATTTTCATTTCTTCACATTTTTACACCATATTTTATAACTTTTACTAACAAGTCCTTTTAGGCATTTTCACCAAAAATCACTTAGCAAAAGTCGTTTATCATACACCAAACATGCATTTTCTACCATTAGACATCAAAATACACAAACATCCATCATGGGTAAAATTTTAGACCTTGACATCTCTTCAAATTGATGGTAGAAATAGAAAGATCGAGTTACAACGACTTTAAAAATATAAAGAGCATTAAAAACGGGGCTAGAACGGACTTACAATCGAGCTTGGAAGCTTGAAAAACCCTAGCCACGGTTTCCCCTTGTGAATTTTGGCCATGGGAGGAAGATGGACAAAAATTGGCTTTATTTTGGCTTTTTAATTTATTTTAATTACCAAATTACCAAAATTCCCTTAATGAAAAACTTTAGAAACATGTCAAACCATGTCCATTTTTGTCCACCAACTTAAACAATGGTCTAATTACCATTTAAGGACCTCTAATTTAAAATTTCATAGCAATTGGAAACCTTTAACATATAGAATTCAAGTTTTACACTTTTTGCAATTTAGTCCTTTTGACTAAATTGAGTGCCCAAACGTTAAAATTTTCGAACAAAATTTTCACGAAATCGTTCCATAAAATACTAAACCATGAAAATATAATAAAAATGAATTTTTGTTCGTTGGATTTGTGGTCCCAAAACCACTATTTCGACTAGACCCAGAATCGGGCTGTTACAGGATTTGTGGCCAAATTGAAAACGATACTTGTAGGCATATGTATCTCTCAAATACTAGGACATGACTATCATGATCCTTACAACCCAGTTGTGAAATTTTCAACAGTCAATGTCTTCCTCTCACTTGCTACCAATTATGGATGGAACTTTCGGCAAATAAATATCAAGAATGCATTCTTGAAAGGTGAATTATCCGAGGATGTATATATGGTCCAACCTCTATGTTTCGAGCAACACCGGGTGGATGGGACTCCTCTCATTTGCAAACTCAATAAACCTATTTATGGTCTGCGAGAAGCACCTCGAAATTAGTTTTTCAAGCTTCAGCAATTCCTTTAAAACCTTGGCTTTGTCTCCTCCAAAGCCGATTAATCCTATTCATTCTTCGACATGGGTCAGATGTCACCTATATTATAGTTTATGTTGATGATGCATTACTCACTGGAAGCTCACACAATGATGATAAAATTCATCGAGCTCATTTGACAGAATGTTTGGTTACTCGTTTAACAGTTAGTGATAACGATAGCTATGGTTTAATTTGATTAATTGAAATATATTAATGCTAAAATATAAACACTGTTTCTCAATTATTTTTCACTATAAATGAAAGTAAATTTGATTCAGGCGGACCAAAAAGTAATCATTATCTAAGTCAATCAGCTGAAGATCACCTATAGGCTGCCACATTTCCTTTACTTTATTGAACAGAGCCCTGTAACCAATGCTCCTACCCAGCAATCGAATCACCAATGTGTTGCCCACATTATTGTCAATTTGTAACAGCCCGTTTTTGGTCAAATTAGAATAATGGTTTTGGGACCACAAATTTGAGGTAAAAATATTTATTTTATTATTATTTTAATGTTTACAGTGTGATAAATTATTGTGTGAAAATTTCATTTAGAAATTTTATCGTTTGATTAGTTAATTTGATAAAAAGGACTAAATCGCGTAAAGTGTAAAAAGTGGAGTTCTATTAGCTAAAAGTATCTAATAGCTATAGAACCTTAAAGTAAAGGTCCTTATGTTGAAATTAGACCATTAATAGCATGAGTGGACATATATGGACATGAATTAAAGTGTTTTGATGGTTTTATAATAAGGTTAATATAGTAATTAATAAATAAAGGTTAATAAAACAAAACAAAATCAAAATTTTGTCCATCTTTCTCTCAATTGCCGAAAATTGAAGATAGGAGAAACCAATTTAGGGTTTAAAGCATTCGAAAACTTCAAGCTTAAATTGGTGAGTGATTTTAACTCGGTTTTTGGTAATTTCTATATTTTTGTGATTGTTGCATCTAGTACTAGCCAGCCCAGGGACTATTTTGCAAAATTGTTAAAGATTTTGAAAGTTTCCATTAATGAAAATATGTGTTCCTTGATGTTTGATGATGAAATATGAAATCTTGTTGTCAGATTAACATATTTTGTAAAGTGATTTTTAGTGAAAATGCAAAATAAGGATTAAATTAAGAAATGTTCAAAATTTGTGGTTAAAATGTGAAATAAATGAAAAATATGGGCTGCTAGGGGCATATTGGTAATTCGGCTAAGCATGGGTGTTTGCATGAATTTGTGATTTTGTGTAAAAAAGACTAAATTGTAAAAATGTGAAAGTTTAGGGGCAAACGTGTAAAATAACCCTAATGTATATTTTGGATTGAAATGAATAAATAGATGATTAAATAAGTTTATTTTGAATATATTTAGATCAAGAAAAGCGGAATTCGAATCTAGATTGAGGGAAAACTAAAGTTATCGACTAATCGACTTATTTCGTCGTTTCCACATTCGAGGTAAGTTCGTAGGTGATAAATTTCAATACAATGTATTTTATATGCTTTGATATTGCATAAACTGCGAATATGAGACTGTGGATATGAACGATAGTGTTTCGACAACGAATCGACATTTGAAATCCTGGTTGAATCTTAAGAATAGTTTAGGATGCTAGTGACATGTCATTAGGGGATACATCAAGTTGGCTTCGGGCCATGATATAGCACTTCGGGTGCGAGTTATACCGATTTGGCTTCGGGCCATGCATATCGGCTGATTTGGCTTCGGGCCATGATATCATTATTTCAGATAAGTTACCTTGATTTGGCTACGGGTCATGGTATAGGTACTTATCGTGTGAGATCCTTGAGTATCCGACTTCTATTCTGAATTGTTCAACGGGTAAATGTAAGAAGAGAATGTGTATGAGATTTGTACGGGATGGTACATGTATGTGTATAAACTATTTTAGTATTGAATCGAAGAAATGAGGATGAAATTATATAGTTTGTGAATGAATACATGAAAGGTTTGTTAGTTAGTAAGCTTATTGTTGTTTTATTCAATTTATTGAATTATATTTGTGAGATTGTATCGAGTTATTTCATACGAGCTTACTAAGCTTTAAAGCTTACATCGTTTATTTTTCTATGTTTTATAGTGAGTTCAAAGCTAACTCAAATTCGGGGATCGTCGGAGACATCGTCACACTATCTACCTATCACTTGGTACTTTTGAACTTTGGTATATTAAGTATATGGCATGTATAGGGACTTTGAGTCATTTTGGTATTTATGATTTTGGCCATTTATGTTGGCTTGTATTTATTAAGTGTTTGATTTTGTGTTAGTTATGTTAGTTGGCTTATTCTGATAATTATATGATGTATATATATGTGTATTAATGCCTCCTAGTGATGTGGTTCATGTTTGCTTGGTAAGGAATTTTTGAATGCAACATTATAGGTAGCAAATGGTTGATGAATTGAGGATGGTTGTGCTTGTGGTTATAGGCTAAGAAATATTTAGTTGAAGTGGTGCATATTAATGTTATGGAAATGTGAAATGGCATGATTTGAGTAGGCCAAATTATGGTATTATAAGTATGTTAGTTATTGATATTGAAATGGTACATTTTAGTCTTGGTTGTGGTTGATTTGGATGTCTATTTATGCTATGAATTGGTGTCATTTGAGTTGTGTAGGTACATGCAAATTTGGGTGTAACACCCCTAACCCGTATCCGTCGCCGGAGTAGGGTTACGAGGTATTACCGATCAATACACATCATTTAACATACATAACTCATACATTTATGCAATCATACTCAAATACCATTTAATCACAAGCACATCGTCCCTTCTAAGGGCCTACGAGGCCTTAACATGCTTTAGAAGTGGTTCGGGACTAAACCGATAACATACGAAAATTTTTGGAAACTTAGAAAATTTTCAACCATACAGAGTCACACGCCTGCAGGAAGCAGCCGTGTGCCTCACAGACTCGGTTACACGCCCATGTCTCGGGCCGTGTGGAAACAGGGGCATACATATCGACTTGGGTCACACGGCCAACCACACGCTCGTGTGTCTGCCCATGTGCCCTTCGAAGTGGCCACACACGCCCGTGTGCCAGGCCGTACCAAACCTGTAGGGTATACTGACTTATGCAACACGGCCAAGTCACACGCCCGTGTGCTAGGCCGTGTGCCAATTAAGGGGTATACTGACTTGTACCACACGGCCAATCACACGCCCGTGTGTGAGACTGTGTGGAGCATACTGACTTCAATTCAATTTAAACACCAGGGGACACACGGCCGTGTAACATGACCGTGTGTCACACACGCTGGTGTCTCTGCACGTGTGGACAAAAATAGGCCATTTGCAAGGCCAATTTGCCACCGCAACTTCATAGTACCTACACAAGGCAAAATGATACCATTTCCATATACAAAGAGCAGCCAAATCAATCCCAATTCATGAACAATTCATGCTATACAAATACAACCATTTCACTTACTCAAATATATACCAAAACAACATCTAACAATATGGTTCATTTACCATAATTCACATAACCATTATAACTTCCATAATGTCTTGGTTACAACCATGCCAAAACAAACCAAAATAAGCCATCACTCATGGCTATATATATACAAACCAAAACATATACATTTACAAGCCATTTCTAATAGCCAAACACACATCAATATTAACATCATTTACAAGCCAAATCTCATGGCTATGATCACAACCAAAATACCACATCTAGCATATACATGCCAAATACCATAATGTATAATTCAAAAGTACCAACTTAGATGTTTGATAGTGCGATGATGTTCCCGACGACTCCCGGATCCGAGCTAGCCTTGATTCACTATAAAACATAGGAAAATAACACAAAGTAAGCTTCATAGCTTAGTAAGCTCGTATGTGAATAACTTATTTCACCAAATAAATGCAATTCAACCAATTACACATGACAAAACCATTTGCATATTAACTACAAACCTTTCTCATGTCTCAAAACATGATCAATTACAAACTCATCAAACTTTCACTATTTAATACTCGAATAGGTTCTGTACATACCTGTATCGCCTCGTACTAACCTCTTTCTCAACCACATCATTCATTTACACGTTGAACCATTCGGAATAGAAATCGGATATTCAAGGATCTCAATTGATAAGTGTAACAACCCTAACCCGTAACCGTCGTCGGTCTAGGGTTAAGAAGCATTACCGATCAATCTAGAACATTTACTAACATTTTACAACACAAAGTCTATCATCGTCCAAACATAAAAAAATATATACTTATAGTCCCTTAATGAGGTCTACGAGACCTTAAACACATGTTAGAAAGGGGTCGGGACTAAACCGAACACATACAAAATTTTTTTGAAATTCAAACATTTTTCCAAACTACAGAGGTCACACGCCCGTGTGGGTAGGCCGTGTGCCTCACACGACCTCAGCCACGCCCGTGTGTCCAAGCCGTGGCAAAACTGGGCATACATACTAACTTGTCCACACGGTCTGAGACACGCCCGTGTGCCTCACCCGTGGTCGACACTGACTTGCACTACACAGCCTAAGACACGCCCATGTGTCTAGCCCGTGGTCGAGTCTGACTTGTTTTGAAATACAACCATGAAGGACACGGTAGAGCCACACGCCCGTGTTCTCAACCGTGTGGGCAATTATAGGCTATTTGCAAGGCCAAACTTGCCACACTTAAGATCACCTACAAGCATCATACCATATGTATTTATACCTCAAATGGAAACAAAAACATACCAATATATGCACCAAACAATCATCAACCACACCATTTACTTCCATGCTCAAATTCAACTCAAATAAGTCCATCTAAGATATCAATTTCACATCTCAAAACTTATAATCTATTCAACATTCATTCCTTACCAATTCTATCATGAAACATACCATTTCCATCTTGCTAATTTATGCAATAATGATCACTCACATAGAGTATTCACATACACTTATAAGTTATTCTTTTCACATGTTCAAAACATATATCAACCATCAAACTACCAAGCCAAATCACATGGTGTAACACCCTTAACCCGTAACCATCACCGGTCTAGGGTTAAGAGGCATTACCGGACAATCAAAAACTTTTACGAACATTACATATCAATACGTATATCATTGTCATATCAAAGTAGAATACAAGTAAATAGTCCCTTAACGAGGTCTACGAGACCTTAAACATGCTTTAGAAAGGGGCCGAGACTAAACCGAACACATACGAAATTTTTTTGAAAATCAGACATTTTTTCAAAGTTACAGGGGTCACACGCCCGTGTGGGCAAGCCGTGTGCCTAACACGGCCTCAGACACGCCCATGTGTCCGAGCCGTGGCAAAACAGGGCATACATACTGACTTGTCCACACGGCCTGAGACACGCCCGTGTGCCTCACCCGTGGTCGACATCGACTTGCAAAGCACTGCGGCCAGTCCTGCGCCCGTGTGTCCAGCCCGTGGTCGAGTCTGACTTGTTTTGAATTACAACCACGAAGGACACGGTCGAGCCACACGCCCGTGTGCTCAACCGTGTGGGCAATTATAGGCCATTTACAAGGCCAAAATGCCACCCACACTTTGGGCTAACCCTACAAGCACATACAAGCATCAATCCAAACACTTATGGCAACCAAAACATACCAAATTGACCATCCTTTCTACCCATTCAAGAGCATTTCAAACACAACATCTTATGTGCTATTTATTTCAACTAATTCATAAGCATTTCTAAGCATGATTCATCCATCAACTTACCATTACAATAGGACATCTTCTCATCAATAATATACCAACTTTTCATCACAAAACTTATCATAAAATTTGACCATCTCATTAGCTCAAACATTAGCCAACAAACCATACCAAACTATGCATCATTTAGCATGAATTACTCATTCATATCATATTCCTTACCTAGCCATATCACATGGCTATTTATATACAACTCAAAACATAATCCAAACTAACTAGCCTATACATGCCATATTTAACTATGTACACATTCAAAAGGTACCAAAATGGAGTTTGATAGTGTGGTGACGATCCTCGACGATTCCCCGAGCCTTCCGTAGCTTTAACGATCTATAAAACAATGCAAACACACACACAGAGTAAGCTTTCAAAAGCTTAGTAAGCCATATACAAATAAACTTAACATAATAAGCATTTATAACCATTTCAAATACAATAACTTAACATATCTCAATAGATTATTCATATTTCTCCTTTCTAGCTCAATGGTATCTAACCATTTGCTTATCAACAATTCTCATCTCTATACAATTCTTTGGATCATATCACATTTATACATATTTCACATTATATCTCAACATTTCTATGCACATATTTCTCATTAGCAAATTCACATATACTTACCTTTCATACTCAAACATAGAGTACATCTCAAATGTACCTGAGACGATTACGCATTTCACATAATATTTCATTTCTCGGCCCGTTGAACCATTAGGAATCAAATAGGATACTCGGAATACTCGGAGTAATCGTACAATGCCAATGTCCCAGACGTGGTCTTACATGTATCCAAATATCGATGCCACTGTCCCGGACAGGGTCATACACGAATCAAATACGATGCCAATGTCCCGGACATGGTCTTACACGTAAATCTCATATCGATGCCAACGTTCCAAACGTGGTCTTACACGATATAACATATCAGAAACGTATGTCATGACATATGAATCCTACCTATTCCTAAGGTTCGCACTGGACTTTTCGGATATTGATACATTGTCGATACCTTCTCGGATTTCTCACTTATTTCATCCAAAGCCATTCATCACAATTCAATATCAAATGAACATAAATAATTCAACTTAAATACGTTTATTCGTATATGAACTTACCTGAGATTCGGATAAACAAACGGATTCGACTATTCGATCACTTTCGACTTTCCGCGGTCTAAATCCGTTTTCTTCGGTTCTTGATCTATACATATTCAAATTTAACTCTTTTATTCACCAATTCATTCAATTCAATCCAAGAACACACATTTAGGGCAATTTACAAATTAGCCCTCATATTTTCACATTTTGACATTTTAGTCATTATTTCACAAAGTCACAAAATACACCTAATTCAATTCAACTCATGCTTAGCCGAATTCTCTATAGGCCCCTAGTAGCCCATATTTTTAATTTATTTCACATTTTGGTCCCTCAAAATATTATTTCCACAATTTAGTCCAAATTACTCAATTTCATCAAAAATCCAAAGACAAAATATGTTAATCTAACACATATATTTCATATTTCATCCTCAAACATCACAAAACTCATGAATTCATCAATGACACATTTCAAAATCATCATCAATTCACAAAATTAAGGCATGGGTTTTGAAGTATTCGAAGCAACGATTACAAAAACGTAGAAATTATCAAAAATTGAAAAAAAAAACTAACCTTGAATCAAGCTAGATAAGTGCCGAATGTAAAAAGAGCTTGAACCTTTCTTTCCTTTCTTATTTTCGGTCAAAAAGATGAACATCATGCATGGTTCTTTATTTTGTTTTATTATAAATGACATTAATACACATTTTACCATAATAACCTTTATAAATTAATTAGAAAACCAAATAATTCAAGTCCAAAACCGGCCATGCCATTAATTAATGGCCAATTTGCCACATAAGGACCCCATCCTTATAAAGACACATCAATTTAATACTTAATCAATTAGAAGGTCACTTTTACATTTTACGCGATTTAATCCTTTTCTCAAATTAAACACACAAACGGACAAATTAATTCACGAAACTTTCACACATGCTTAATCATATACTGTAGGCACGGAAAATAATATTAAAATATTTTTTTGGCTCAGATCTGTGGTCTCGAAACCACTATTTCGACTAGGGTATAAACCGGACTGTTACACATGGCAAGGCTTATACACTTCAAAATATGCCATAATCACTAGCCTATACATGCCATATACCAAATATATACAACTTCCAAAAGTACCAAAATAGATAGACGATAGTGTGATTGAGTCACTGACGATCCCCAGATCCGATCTAGCTTTTAAGACACTGAAAAATAGATAAAACACTTCACACAGTAAGCTTTTAAAGCTTAGTAAGTTCGTAATATAATACATTTAACTCAGTGGTTCAAATTCAATATATAAATTATACCATCACATAGATCAATTCACAATAAAACACAATTTCATCCATAGCCAATGCTCACTTAACCATCCATCTATCCATTTACAAAGTTATCAACCACATAGGTTCTGTACATACCTTTGCCAACACTTAGTTAACGGTCATTCTTGCTATTCGGTGCTAGATACCACATTTCGATCAATATTCATTATTCATTCGATTTAGCCGCACACTTAGTGCCAATTTATTAGCCGAAGCTTAAATATCATCGCACACTTAGTGCCTTTACATTAAACCGAATTTATCTCAGTATCGCACACACAGTGCCAATCAATAAAGCCGAGGCTTCCATTACTTCGCACACACAGTGCTATTCACCTTTGTCCCGACTCTAATTACGCACACTTAGTGCCACATTTCTCAATTCCACATATATCATTTGTAACTCAATAATCACATATTCATTCATTTCATAGCACTTAGACATAAATTTAACAACTCGTATTATATCCGAACTTACCTTGGACGTCGAAATAACAGAACGAGTCGATTAATCGAACACTTTATCTTTGCCTCAATCTCGATCCAAATCCCCCTTTTCTTGATTTATACATATTCAAATTTAGCTCATTCAATCACCAAATCATTCAATTTAGTCCGAACACACATATTTAGGGCATTTTACAAATTAGCCCTTACATTTTTACATTTCGACACTTTAGTCCCTATTTCATAAAATAAAAAAATACACACAATTTCATTGTACCCATGTTTAGCTGAATATTTCTCATGCCCATACAAGTCCACATATTTCATTTATTTTACATTTTAGTCCTCCAATTTCTCATTTTCACAATTTAGTCCAAATTACTCAATTTCACCAAAAATTCAAAGACAAAATATGTTTATCTATCACATATCTTTCATATTTTATCACCAACTATCACCAAGCTCAAGCATTCATTAATGGCAAATTTTATAATCATCATCAAATTCTAAAATTAAAGCATGGGCTTGAGAGAACACGAAGCAACGATCACAAAAACGTAGAAATTATCAAAAATCGAAACCAAAACATACCTTAATTTTGCTTGAGCATAGCCGAAACCTAGCTAGCCTTTTTCTTTTTCTTTTATTTTTATTTTCGGTGGATGAACACTAAAAATGACCACCATTTATTCATTGTTTTTATTATAATATCATTAATACACATTTGACCATTTTACCCCTTTTTAATAAAATATAGAATACATGCATTTTCAATGTCCTTAACCGTCCATGCATGCTTTGAATGGTATAATTTCAATTTAAGGACTCCACAATTAATAAACCATGACAATCAAGCACTTAACAACTAGCACACAGCTTTTGCATTTTATGCGATTAAGTCCTTTTTCATAATTAAGCACACAAACGACAAAATTTTCACATAGAAATTTCAAACATGCTTAATCACATACTGTAAGAACCAAAAATAATATTAAAATATTTTTTTGACCTCGAATTTGTGGTCTCGAAACCACTATTTCAACTAGGGTCTAAACCGAGCTGTTACAACTCTCCCCTCTTAGGGATTTTCGTCCCCGAAAATCTTACCAGTGAATAGATTCAGATATTGCTCTCTCATCACCTCTTCAGGCTCCCACGTAGCCTCTTCAATTCCATGTTTGTGCCACAACACTTTCACTAAAGGAATTTTCTTATTTCACAACTCTTTTATCTCACGTGTCAGAATTCGAATCGGTTCTTCATTATACGACAAATCTGACTAAATTTCAACTTCAGTAGGAGCAATCACATGTGATGGATCAGATCTGTATCGTCGAAGCATCGATACATGAAACACATTATGAATCTTTTCTAACTCAGATGGCAACAACAATTTATAAGCAACCGGCCCAATTTGTTCAATAATCTCATACGACCCGATGAACCTCGGACTCAACTTGCCTTTTCTGCCAAAACAAAGTATTTTCTTCCACGGAGACACTTTCAAAAACACTTTATCACCGATCTTAAATTCAATATCTTTCCGTTTCAAATCTGCATAGGATTTCTGACGATCTGAAGCCGTTTTCAAACTGTCACGAATCACTTTCACTTTCTGCTCGGTCTCTTTAATTAAATCAACCCCGTGAATCTTATTCTCGCTAAGCTTAGTCCAGTACAATGGAGTTCGGCATTTTTGACCATAAAGAGCCTCATATGGTGCCATTTTGATGCTAGATTGAAAACTATTATTGTATGCAAATTCAATTAACGAAAAATGCTTTTCCCACGTACTTTCAAATTCAAGAATACAACATCTCAACATATCCTTAAGAATCTGAATGATCCGCTCGGATTGACCATCCGTTTGCGGATGAAATGCAATACTAAAATCCAACTTTGAGCCTAGAGCCTCTTGCAGTTTCTTCCAAAACCGCGAGGTAAATCTCCGATCTCTATCAGATACAATAGATAATGGTACCCCATGCAGTCTCACAATCTCAGAAATATACAATTCGACTAACTTATCAAGTGAATAATTTGTTCTCATTGGAACAAAATGAGCTGATTTCGTTAGTCTGTCAACTATCACCCAAATTGCATCTTTCTTTCTCTGAGATAAAGGCAATCCCAACACAAAGTCCATTGTGATTTTCTCCCATTTCCACTCAGGAATCATGATCAATTGTAACAAACCGGATGGAACCTGATTGTAACGCCCCGAATTTGGGCCTAGTAGAATTGGGCCCATTGGGCCTTGGGCACGGGAGCGTTTAAAATTTTTTTGAGAACAAGAGAACGGCTTTAATGCAAGTTGGATCTATTAGTTGAGTGATTTTGGAAGGTTAGAGGGCTTCTATGAAGCCTCGGGTTCAAACTTTAGCTTTAGGAAAATTTTGGTTTTAGGTGAATAAAACCCTGGGAGTTAGTAGTAGGCTTTAAGAATAAAATGTGGAGGAAAATGACACAAGGAAGGGAGTGGTCTAGTGGCAAGGCGTCATTAAGGGGATAAGTGAGTGCTTGGGTTCAAGTCTTGGCGCTTGCATTTCATTTTGATTTATTTTTTTAAGTGAACTTAGACTTTGGCCCATAGGTTTATATTTAGTTGTGCATACTTTAAGACACAAGAGGAGCTTGTGGCCTAGTGGCTAGCGGCGTAGATTATGGTACAAGGGAGCCTGGGTTCGAATCTCATGAGTAGCAAAAAGGGGATATTTATTTTGCTAAGTTGGGGCGGTAAGAGTTTGTGTTGGATTTACACTCTACTGAATGAGGGATCCCACATCGGAAAGCTAGGAAGAGGGAAGGTGAGAAGCTGGCTATAAATGGAGCTGTCTATGAGGAGAGGAAGCATACCTGGTTGGCATTGGGCATAGGAGCATTCGGGGCGCGGTTTAGCTTCAGATTCCTATCAGGTGCGTATTTCGCCCTACTCTAGCTGTAGAGCGACAAATGCCGAAATACCGGTCACACGGTGATGGTAGCCACACGAGCGTGCGAGCGCACGTGTGGGGGCTTCGACGCAATAGTTGAGGCCATCATGAGTATTCTTGTGGGTTAGGCTGTCTGGGCCTCGATGGGCCAAGTGGGCCCAATAGGCCCGTGGGCCCATATGAATAAGTTGTATGACTGTGTAGTAGATGTTGGATTAGACTATGGGAATCTCATATCTGTGGCTAGATTTGGGCCAAATGGGCCACACAAGCGTGTAGGCCCATTTGGGCTGAGAATGGGCCCTAGGCCCAATCGTCTCATTATCTCTGTTTAGAATACCCTTGGTGGGTAAATTACTGAAATACCCTCGATGGGTAAAATGACCGAAATGCCCCCGAAGGGCAAAATGACGAAAATGCCCCTACATGTTATATGGTTATTCTTGTATGCGATTTATGATTGTTATCGTATGATTATTATTTTATGTTGCATTCATGTGTTATTATGTTGCATGGGGATGGGAGTATTAATACGGAGGAAGTGCTAATAGGATCGCATGGTCGCTTGACGATTGTGGATCCACCGAAGGCTTTTTAGCCACCGAGCAGCCATGCTGCACCGATAAGTTAGTGCCGCAACCGGTGCTACATAAGGAGTGTACGGATGGGTGGGTCGATTAAATCCCCACAGGAGTGCACGATTCGACATGAGACGGAGTGCAGGGCTGGTATGGGCATTAATGCATTGCATATACAGATTATATTATTGAGATGGGCTTAAGCCCAGATATTTATGATATATGACATATGATACGGGTTAAGGCCCAACTGAGGCTTTTATGGGCTAAGGCCCAATTGCCACTGTTACTGTAATGGGCTTCGGCCCGGATTGTTGTGATTCATGTTCTTACTAATGAGGGTTGTACACACTGAGTTTTCGTAAACTCACCCCCTCTTTTTAATTTTTATCAGGTAATCCTAGTAGACGGTTCGACGTACTGGAGGACTCAGAGGTGGCCACACTACGAGCAGTTTCGGATTTTCGTATTCTACTTATTTTTATTTTATTTTGGGTTCATATTTTGTAATAAGGCCTCTCTTAAATTTCGGTTTTTAGTTTGGAATTTTTAGTTTATTATGTTTTAAATCTGCTCAACATTTAATCGCGGTTTTCAAAAATAATATCTGTTTTCAAAACACTACGCTTTCGCAACTGAGTTGTAAATATCACGTTTTCATAAGTCAATGGTTTTAAATTAAGCTTCCGCATCGAACAAGGTTTTGAAGGTAATGACTTCTTAATAAATGTCGATTATTAATAACAATTGCAAAACTGGGACTTTAGTTTTTGAATATCAATAAGGGTTTTCAATGAAAATGCGATTTTCGAAAAACACCTCAATGTGACACGTCAGATTCGGGCCTAACTTCTAGGTCGAATTTGGGGTGTTACATTTAGTGGTATCAGAGCCCAGTTGCAAAACTCGGGCTGTGAAATGGGCTTTAGTTTTTATTTTAAAGATGTTTACAAATGATTCTGAAGTGGTTTTGGAAGATTTTTGTGTGGCACAACGAGCCTCCGGCGTCGAACCAAGTAAGTTCTCCTATCTGCTTAAAATCATTATCTTTGTAGATAGTTACCGGGCTTACTTTAGATGATAGACTATACTAAGACTCATAGTTAGAGTAAAAAACCGAGGCCCGTAGGAGACTAAAACTGTAGTGAGCTTGCGATTGCGAAAACAACTCTTAACTACTACTTCCATAAAACATTTGTTTAATTACTGGAACTATGAGCAAAATTCATAAAATTTGTAATTCAGATAATACGCGAAGTGATAATGTGTGCAGCAGAAGTGTAGTGGTACAACCGGTAGTGTGCGGCTATTAGATAGTTGGAAATTTCGATGATAAAATTTCTTTAAGGGAGGTAGATTTGTAACTCCCCGAATTTGGGCCTAGTAGAATTGCGCCCATTGGGCCTTGGGCACGGGAGCGTTTAAAAACTTTTTGAGAACAAGAGAACGGCTTTAATGCAAGTTGGATCTATTAGTTGAGTGATTTTGAAAGGTTAGAGAGCTTCTATGAAGCCTCAGGTTCAAACTTTGGCTTTAGGAAAATTTTGGTTTTAGGTGAATAAAACCCTGGGAGTTAGTAGTAGGCTTTAAGAATAAAATGTGGAGGAAAATGACACAAGGAATGGAGTGGTCTAGTGGCAAGGCGTCATTAAGGGGATAAGTGAGTGCTTGGGTTCAAGTCTTGGCGCTTGCATTTCATTTTGATTTATTTTTTTAAGTGAACTTAGACTTTGGCCCATAGGTTTATATTTAGTTGCGCATACTTTAAGACACAAGAGGAGCTTGTGGCCTAGTGGCTAGCGGCATAGATTATGCTATTGGGGAGCCTGGGTTCGAATCTCATGAGTAGCAAAAAGGGGATATTTATTTTGCTAAGTTGGGGCGGCAAGAGTTTGTGTTGGATTTAAACTCTACTGAAAGAGGGATCCCACATCGGAAAGCTAGCAAGAGGGAAGGTGAGAAGCTGGCTATAAATGGAGCTGTCTATGAGGAGAGGAAGCATACCTGGTTGGCGTTGGGCATAGGAGCATTCAGGGCACAGTTTAGCTTCAGATTCCTATCAGGTGTGTATTTCGCCCTACTCTAGTTGTAGAGTGGCAAATGCCGAAATACCGGTCACACGGTGATGGTAGCCATAAGAGCGTGCGAGCGCACGTGTGGGGGCTTCGACGCGATAGTTGAGGCTATCATGAGTATTCTTGTGGGTTAGGCTGTCTGGGCCTCGATGGGCCAAGTGGGCCCATATGAATAAGTTGTATGACTGTGTAGTAGATGTTGGATTAGACTATGGGAATCTCATATCTGTGGCTAGATTTGGGCCAAATGGGCCACACGAGCGTGTGGGCCCATTTGGGCTGAGAATGGGCCCTAGGCCCAATCGTCTCATTATCTATGTTTAGAATACCCTTGGTGGGTAAATTACTGAAATACCCTTGATGGGTAAAATGACTGAAATGCCCTTGAAGGGCAAAATGATGAAAGTGCCCCCACATGTTATATGGTTATTCTTGTATGCGATTTATGATTGTTATCGTATGATTATTATTTTATGTTGCATTCATGTGTTATTATGTTGCATGGGGATGGGAGTATTAATACGGAAGAAGTGCTAATAGGATCGCATGGTCACTTGACGACTGTGGATCCACCGAAGGCTTTTTAGCCATCGAGCAGCCATGCTGCACCGATAAGTTAGTGCCGCAACCGATGCTACATAAGGAGTGTACGGATGGGTGGGTCGATTAAATCCCCACAGGAGTGCACGGTTGGACAGAGAGGCGAGTGTGCGGTGGCTGGTATGGGCATTAATACATTGCATATCTGATTATATTATTGAGATGGGCTTAAGCCCGGATATTTATGATATATGACATATGATACGGGTTAAGGCCCAACTGAGGCTTTTATGGGCTAAGGCCCAATTGCCACCGTTACTGTAATGGGCTTCGGCCCGGATTGTTGTGATTCATGTTCTTACTGATGAGGGTTGTACACACTGAGTTTTCGTAGTAACGCACCCCTCTTTTTAATTTTTATCGATAATCCTCGATGAGCGGTTCGACGTCTTTGGAGGACTCGAGAGGTGGCCACACTACGAGCGATTTGATTTTCGTATTCTACTTATTTTTATTTTATTTTGGGTTCATATTTTGTAATAAGGCCTCTCTTAAATTCTGGTTTTTAGTTTGGGATTTTTAGTTTATTATGTTTTAAATCTGCTCAACATTTAATCGCAGTTTTCCAAAACAATATCTGTTTTCAAAACACTACGCTTTCGCAACTGAGTTGTAAATATCACGTTTTCATAAGTCAATGGTTTTAAATTAAGCTTCCGCATCGAACAAGGTTTTGAAGGTAATGACTTCTTAATAAATGTCGATTATTAATAACAATTGCAAAACTGGGACTTTAGTTTTTGAATATCAAGAAGGGTTTTCAATGAAAATGCGATTTTCGAAAAACACCTCAATGTGACACGCCAGATTCGGGCCTAACTTCTAGGTCGGGTTTGGGGTGTTACACTGATGTTCAGCTTTAACTTGCTGACAAATTAAACATCTCGAAACAAGCTCTGAGATATCATGTTTCATACCATGCCACCAATAAAATTGTTTCATATCATTATACATTTTTGTACTTCTCGGATGAACAGCCAAACGACTATTGTGAGCTTCGTTTAAAATCAACTGAATCAACTCTGAATTCCTCGGAACACAAATCCGATCTCTGAATTTCAAAAAATCATCATTATCCACTCGAAATTTTGAATCAGAATTCAAATCACATTGAGGTCGTTTTGTCATCATCTCATTATCACTTTTCTGGGCATCACAAATCTGACGTTTAAACATCGGCCTCACTTTCAACTCAGCCAAAATCGAACCATCATCGCATAGATCTATTTGAGTACTCATTGCTCGCAAAGCAAATAAAGACTTTCAGCTCAAAGCGTCAGCGACAACATTAGCTTTTCCCAGATGATAATTAATTACTAATTCATAGTCTTTAGTAATTCTAACCATCTCCGCTGTCTCAAATTCAATTCTTTCTAAGTCATCAGATATTTCAAGCTCTTGTGGTCAGTATAAATGAGACATTTCTCACCAAATAGGTAATGACGCCAAATCTTCAATGCAAATACAATCGCGGCTAATTCAAGATTGTGCGTCGGGTAGTTCTTTTCATGCGACTTTAACTATCTCGAAGCATAAGCTATAACTTTTCCCTCTTGCATCAACACACAGCCCAAACCATTCAACGATGCATCACTGTAAACTATAAATTCTTTACCCGATTCAGGTTGGACTAACACTAGTGCTTCCGTCAACAATGCTTTCAACTGTTCAAAACTCTGCTGGCACTTTTCTGACCACTCAAATTTAACATCTTTCTGTAGCAATTTCGTCAACGGAGTCGCAATCATCGAGAAACCTTTCACAAACCATCTATAATATCTCGCTAGTCCCAGAAAACTACAGACTTCAGACACATTTCTCGGAGGCTTCCATTCTAAACTTGCTGAAATCTTGCTCGGATCTACTCGTATTCCCGCAGCTGATACAATATGTCCCAGAAAACCAACCTCATGCAGCCAGAACTCACATTTGCTGAACTTTGTATACAATTGCTTTTCACGCAGAATGTTGCATCTCATCACAAGAATAAATCAGAATGTCATCAATAAACACCACGACAAATCAATCTAAATACGGTCTGAATATCTGATTCATCAAATCCATAAACACTGCAGGAGCATTCGTTAGTCCAAAAGGCATAACTAAGAATTCATAATGTCTGTACCTCGTTCTAAAAGCAGTTTTTGGCACATCTGATTCTTTAACTCGTAGCTGATAGTAGCTCGATCTCAAATCTATCGGCACATCTGATTCTTTAACTCGTAGCTGATAGTAGCTCGATCTCAAATCTAACTTAGAAAACACTGTAGCTCATTTCAGCTGATCAAACAAATCATCAATTCTAGGCAAAGGGTATTTGTTCTTTATTGTCACTTTGTTTAACTGATGATAATCAATACACATTCTCATCGTGCCATCTTTCTTTTTCACAAACAACACAGTGCACCCAGGCGGAAACTTCGATCGTGCAAATCCTCTATCTGTCAACTCTTGCAACTGAGACTTCAACTCTTTCAATTCTGTCGGTGCCATTCTATACGGAGCTATTGAGATAGGAGTTGTTCCCGGTACTAAATCAATACCAAACTTAACTTCTCGTATCAGAGGTAATCCTGGTAGTTCTTCAGGAAACACATCTGGGAACTCGCAAACTACAGGTACAGATTCAACTTTCTTTTCAGTCACTCTTGTATCTATCACATACGCAAGATAGGCTTCGCAACCCTTTTTCACATAATTCAAAGCTTTCATCAAAGATACAACAGCCGGTAACCCATTCAAATCACTGGATTCAATTCGAACTATCTCACCATTCTGACTTCTCAAATCAATATTCTTTCGTTTACAATTCACAATAGCATTATGCAAAGTGAGCCAATCCATACCCATAATTATATCAAATTCATCGAATGGTAGCAGCATCAAATTAGCCGAAAAATAAATATCTCAAAACATCAACGGACAGTTCTTACATACTTTATCAACCAAAACACACTTGCCTAAGGGGTTCGATACACTAATTACAAATTCAGTAGACTCAGCAGGCAGAGTCTTACTAGATACTAGATTCACACACACATATGAATGAGTAGATCCTGGATCTATCAATGCAATCACATCTGTATCAAATAAAGTAAAAGTACCAGTTATGACGTCTGGAGATGTCGCTTCTTCACGAGTGTGAATAGCATAGGCTCAGGCAGGTGCTCTCGCCTCGGATCTCACAGCTGTATCGGTGGTCCTTCTCTGACTTCCACTCACATTTCCGGTGTTTTTGGGTGGTCTACCTCTAGTCGTCGTATTACTCGGCCTCATATTTTGAACATTATCTTTCTCAGCTAACTCTCGGCAATCTCGAATGAAGTGATCTTGTGATCCACATTTATAGCAAGCTCTATTATTATACTTGTCCCAACATTCTCCAACATGTCGTCTCCCACACTGTCTACACTCAGGCTTGTTGCTTTTAACACTTCCAACACTCGATTCAATTGGAATTTGAGTTTTAAAACCAATACTTTGCTTCCCACGATCTTTACTCGAATGTCCCAACGAAACATTTGAACGATTAGCTGCATCTCTAAATTTCTTTGATGGAGGTTGATACGACTTGCTCATCGATCTTTTTCTTTCATCTCTAGCTTCGGATTCTACTTTCTTCTTTTCTTTACTCAGTTCTTCAGCTTTGCAGGCTCTTTCAACTAACACTACAAATTCATTCAAATCAAGTATTCCAACCAACAATTTAATGTCTTCATTCAGCCCTTTAATGAAACATTTACACATAGTAGCTTCGGTCGAAACACATTCTCGTGGATACTGACTTAATCTCACAAACTCCCATTCATGTTCAGTAACTGACATACGACCCTATTTCAGCTCAAGGAATTCTTTACGTTTCTGATCTATGAATCGTTGACTGATATACTTCTTTTGAAATTCAACTTGAAAGAAATCCCAGGTGATTCTCTCTCTCAGAACCACGGATATCAATGTTTTCCACCAATTATATGTCGTATCTCTCAACAATGAAATAGCACATTTCAAGCATTCATCAGGAGTCAATGACATCTCATCAAACACTCGAATCGTATTCTCGAGCCAAAATTTAGCTCGTTCAGCATCATCATCAACCGTAGCTCTAAACTCTTCAGCCCCATACTTTCGAATTTTATCCACGGGAGGCTTACTCAATCGAATTGGATCTGTCATTTGTGGCACTACAAGTACTTGTGGGGGTGGAGGTTGTGGAGCAGCCGGATTCGTTCGAACGAACTCCGAAAACCACTCACTCATCATTCGAAAGAAGGCTAGCTTAGCCTCTCCCTCTTGGCTACTAGTAATCGGCCTAGATTCGGCCGACGCTGTCCCTTGAGCGGGAGCAGGCGCATTGCTCTCAACATCATCAGCAACTGCTCGATCGGGATCCATTTACTATATGAAAACAAATTTTTAACTGTCAGGATTCATCACACAATCACAATTATATATATATATGGCATGTATAGCTAGACTTACACACGCTACGTTAGTCCTAGAATCGACTAAACCGTGGCTCTGATACCAATAAAATGTAACACCCCTAACCCGTAACCGTCGCCGGTCTAGGGTTAAGAAGCATTACCGATTAATCTGGAACATTTACTAACATTTTACAACACAAAGTCTATCATCGTCCAAACATAACAAAATATATACTTATAGTCCCTTAATGAGGTCTACGAGACCTTAAACACATGTTAGAAAGGGGTCGGGACTAAAACGAATACATACAAAAAAAATTTGAAATTCAAAAATTTTTCCAAACTACAGAGGTCACACGCCCGTGTGGGTAGGCCGTGTGCCTTACACGACCTCAGACACACCCGTGTGTCCAAGCCGTGGCAAAACAGGGCATACATACTGACTTGTCCACACGGTCTGAGACACGCCCGTGTGCCTCACCCGTGGTCGACACTGACTTGCACCACACGGCCTAAGACACGCCCGTGTGTCTAGCCCGTGGTCGAGTCTGACTTATTTTGAAATACAACTACGAAGGACACGGTCGAGCCACACACCCGTGTGCTCAACCGTGTGGGCAATTATAGGCCATTTGCAAGGCCAAACTTGCCACCCAAACTTAAGATCACCTACAGGCATCATACCATATGTATTTATACCTCAAATGGCAACCAAAACATACCAATATATGCACCAAACAATCATCAACCACACCATTTACTTCCATGCTCAAATTCAAATCAAATAAGTCCATCTAAGATATCAATTTCACATATAAAAACTTATAATCTATTCAACATTCATTCCTTACCAATTCTATCATGAAACATACCATTTCCATCTTGCTAATTTATGCAATAATGATCACTCACATAGAGTATTCACATACACTTATAAGTCATTCTTTTCACATTTTCAAAACATATATCAACCATCAAACTATCAAGCCAAATCACATGGCAAGGCTTATACACTTCAAAATATGCCATAATCACTAGCCTGTACATGCCATATACCAAATATATACAACTTCCAAAAGTACCAAAATAGATAGCTGATAGTGTGATTGAGTCACTGACGATCCCCAGATCCGAGCTAGCTTTTAAGACACTGAAAAACAGATAAAACACTTCACACAGTAAGCTTTTAAAGCTTAGTAAGTTCGTAATATAATACATTTAACTCAATGGTTCAAATTCAATATATAAATTATACCGTCACATAGATCAATTCACAATAAAACACATTTTCATCCATAGCCAATACTCACTTAACCATCCATCTATCCATTTACAAAGTTATCAACCATATAGGTTCTGTACATACCTTTGCCAACACTTAGTTAACAATCATTCTTGCTATTCGATACTAGATACCACATTCCGATCAATCTTTATTATTCATTCGATTTAGTCGCACACTTAGTGCCAAATTATTTGCCGAAGCTTAAATATCATCGCACACTTAGTGCCTTTACATTAAACCAAATTTATCTCGGTATCGCACACACAGTGCCAATCAATAAAGCCGAGGCTTCCATTACTTCGCACACACAGTGCTATTCACCTTTGTCCCGACTCTAATTACGCACACTTAGTGCCATATTTCTCAATTCCAAATATATCATTTGTAACTCAATAATCATATATTCATTCATTTCATAGCACTTAGACATAAATTTAACAACTCGTATTATATTCGAACTTACCTCGGACGTCGAAATAATAGAATGAGTCGATTAATCGAACACTTTATCTTTGCCTCGATCTCGATCCAAAATCCCTCTTTTCTTGATCTATAAATATTCAAATTTAGCTCATTCAATCACCAAATCATTCAATTTAGTCCGAACACACATATTTAGGGCATTTTACAAATTAGCCCTCACATTTTTACATTTCGACACTTTAGTCCCTATTTCATAAAATCACAAAATACACACAACTTCATTGTACCCATGTTTAGCCGAATATTTCTCATGCTCATACAAGTCCAAATATTTCATTTATTTTACATTTTAGTCCTCTAATTTCTCATTTTTACAATTTAGTCCAAAGTACTCAATTTCACCAAAAATTCAAAGACAAAATATGTTTATCTATCACATATCTTTCATATTTTATCACCAACTATCACCAAGCTCAAGCATTCATTAATGGCACATTTTAAAATCATCATCAAATTCTAAAATTAAAGCACGGGCTTGAGAGAACACGAAGCAACGATCACAAAACGTAGAAATTATCAAAAACTGAAACCAAAACATACCTTAATTTTGCTTGAGCATAGCCGAAACCTAGCTAGCCTTTTTCTTTTTCTTTTCTTTGTATTTTCGGTGGATGAACACTAAAAATGACCACCATTTATTTATTTTTTTTATTATAATATCATTTGTAACACCCCTTACCCGTGTTTGACGCCGGGACAGGATACGAGGCATTACCGAACTTAAACAAAAACTTTTATACAAAACCGGCTATAAAATTTCATTCAATTTAACATTCCTCATTCACATGCAAATCACCCCTTATATGGGCCCACAAGGCCCAAAACATACATTAGGAACTGTTCGGGACTAAACCGAGAACTTAGGAAACTTTAAGAAGACTTAGAAAATTTTTCATCAAAACAGGGGTCACACGTCCGTGTGGCTTGGGACACGCCCATGTGGGTAGGCCGTGTGGTCACACACGCCCATGTCCTTAGCCCGTGTGACTCTCTGTTTATGAAGTCATCAACAAAATTGGGTCACACGGCCAAGTCACACGCCCGTGTGCTTAGGCCGTGTGGCGAATTAAATTTCAAAAAGTAAATGCAGACTTCACACGCCCTGGGCACACGCCCATGTCCCGGGGTCGTGTTCTCCACACGACTGAGACACACGGCCGTGTCTCTGCCCGTGTGGCCAAGAAAATGGCTATTTTCCAGACCATTTGGCACCTTCATTTTCACATACTTAAACACAACTTCAACCCATCCATCCCAAACACACATAACCACATCACATAAAACCTTTAGTGTAAGCACACACGTATAAATAGGCATTACAACTCATTAACCAATATGAACCAACACATTTGGCCAAATCAATTGACACATACACAATTGACTAAGTTCCTATACATGCCATAGACTCAAAAGGTTTTGCATTCACTTATACCCAACATGATAGCTTGATAGTGTGATAGCATCTCTGGCGATCTCTAACTCGAGCTAGTATAAAACCCTACATGATATGAGAAAGGAAGGGGAGTAAGCTATAAAGCTTAGTAAGTATGTATGTAAATAATAAAAGATTTATTACCATGCTTTTAACAATCGTTACTTTGAGTTCTCAAGATATTGCCATCATTATTGCATAAAATTTCTCAATTCACTTATATTCATTTTGAGCTGTCTACTCGAGTTATAGTCACTAAATTATTTTTATCTGGAGCTACGAAACTCCAAATTAAGATCCGCTAATTTTCCTTGAAACTAGACTCACATATATTCTTACCATAAGATTTCCAGAATTTTTGGTTTAGCCATCAATCTGATTTATTCTTTGAAGTTTCCCTGTTGTTTATTTGTCAAGCAAATTCGACCCCTCTTCACTAAAAATTTATTTTCTCATTGCAAAGAACTCCAAAGACGTTCCTGTTTGTTTCTATTGAAAATAGACTCATTAAGAAATTCAAGAATATAAATTTTATCCATTTATTATGTTTTTAAAATTTTTAATAAATTTCCAAAGTCAGAACAGGGGATTCCGAAATCATTCTGACCCTGTCTTATAAAAATTCAAATATATCATAATCTTATGGAAAAATAGACTCAATAAGCTTTAATATCATATCTTATTCAAATTCTAATTCAATTTCCACCATTTTTGGTGAATTTTCAAAGTGATTCAACTGCTGCTGTCCAAACTGTTTTATTGCTAATTTTACTCTATCATGTTTTCTTTGTATTAATTCTCATTTACACACTTATAACACTAAAGCATATCCAGAGTTAGCCATGCCAATAGCTAGTCATCATCAAATATTTACAAGCCATTCATTGGCCAATTTAACTTATACATCAACAAAAAAAACTTGAACATTTCATTTCTCAATTTAATTTGGCTTAAAAGCCTCACACATGATCACAATCCACATTTCCCACATATTCTTACATCATAAGCATGGACTTAGCTCTTTGTCATTGATGCATAAACTTAGCTCTTTGCCCGTCGAACTACTCAGAATATCGAAGGATACTCAATCTCATCATACATGTATCACGATGCCAATGCCATATCCCAGATATGGTCTTACATGGGATCACCTCTTGATGCCGATGCCATATCCCAGATATGGTCTTACATAGGATCTCTTAACTCGATGTTGATGCCATGTCCCATATATGGTCTTATACGAGATCGTACATAGATGTCGATGCCATGTCCCAGACATGGTCTTACACGAGATCTTCCTTTGGTGCCGAGGTCATGTCCCAGACATTGTCTTACACGGGACCTTCCTTATTCGGTGCCGATGCCATGTCCCATACATGGTCTTATACAGGACCTTCCTTATCTCATGTTGTGACATAGGTATCCTTGTTATTCCGAAATGTTCAACCGGGACTTCAACTTAACATATTCTCATCGAGGCATCATTAGTCGATTTCATATAAATAACATTCATTTCACATAATATCAAGCAATTAAAAGTATAAAAACATTATGTAGCTTTAATTTCACACAAACTTACCTCGATACCAAAATGGCAAGTAGGGACCTAACCGTCAGTTACTCGTTTTTCCCCCCGTTCTAAGTCCGAACCTCATTTTCTTTTATCTATAACATCAAATTTAGCTTACTTATTAGCCACATTATTCATTGTGACCCAAAAATCATACTATGAAAAAATTATGTTTTTGCCCCTAAACTTTGTCATATTTTCACTTTTGCCCCTAGGCTTGTAAAATGATTTTTATTCGATTTCCTTGTATTTTAGGCCTATCCGAACCATTTTCATAACTATTACAGTCCACAATTTGCATTTGTTCACACATTTTTCATACATTTTTCAACTTTTTACAAATTAGTCCTTTTATGCAATTTCATCGAAAATCACTTAGTAAAAGTCGTTTACTACACACCGAGCATTCATATTCTACCATTAGACATCAAATCTCATGCATGTCATCCATGGGTAAATTTTTAAACACAAACCCTAGCTCAAAATAATGGTAGAAATAGCTAAACCGAGTTACGGGGATCTCAAAAATGTAAAGAACATTAAAAACGGGGCTTGGATGCACTTACTATTGAGCTTGAAAGCTTGAAAACCCTAGCCATGGCTTCCCCCATGCTAAATTCAGCCAAGGAAGAAGATGGACAAAGGTTTTTGACTTTTATTTTGTCTTTTAGTCCATTTAATTACCAAATTACCAAAATGCCCCTAACTTAAAAATATCCTATTTCACTTATCTAATGTCCATTTTTGTCCAACAATTTAACCAATGGTCTAATTACCATTTATGGACCTCCAATTTAAAATTTCATAGAAATTGGACACTTCTAACGTGTGGAACTCAACTTTTGCACTTTTTACAATTTAGTCATTTTGACTAAATTGAGTGCCTAAACATCGAAATTTTCGAACGAAATTTTCACGAAATCTGTGAAATCGTAGACCATAAAATATAATAAAAATAAGATTTTTCCTCGTCAGATTTGTGGCCCCAAAACCACTGTTCCGACTAGGCCCAAAATTGGGCTGTTACAATTCTCCCCCTCTTTAGGGATTTTCGTCCCCGAAAATCATACCAGAAGAAGTTGCTTTCAACTCTCCTGAAACACTTTCACTAATCTTCACAGAATTACAAATTGATTTAATCTCATATATCTCTTTCCAATATCCTTTAAACTTTGCTTTAAAGGTCTTAGGAGTACAAATCAAAATCTGAACTACCCTCTTAGACTTATCATTGATATAAAAACAAATTACTGTGCCAAAATGCAATTGCATACTCAGAGTTCCCTATAGCTCATCCCATAATTGCGATGTAACTTTCGGATCTCTATCCGACATAATGGAACTGGCACTCTGCATAATCGAATAACCTCGAAACATATTACTCGGCTAATCACAAATAAGAAATCAGACATAATGAAATGATCATACGGATCTTTCTTTGTCAAATGATCAACCATAAACCAATTAACATCTTACTTTTTGGGGATAATGACAATCCCGATATGAAACCTATGGTAACTCTATCTCATCATCACTCCCTTACCATCACTGACTATATTAGTCTTGCATATACTTGATTTCGGCTTACTTGCTAGCAAATAGACATCTGAACATAAAGTCAAAAATATCGTGATACATACTCAATCACCAAAACATCTACTCCTATAACTGCACATTTTATTATTCTTGGATGAATCGATGAGCTACTACTGAGTCTCGTACAAAACTTCTGTACAAACTCTAGGTTACCCAGCACGTGAATTCTATCTCAGAATTATAATAATAACAGGAATCAGGTCCAACCTGAAATTTGGAATAGAAAGTCGTTTCACACTGTACTCGTTTAGTTCACCACTCTCTATCACATCTCTGAGCTTCTCAATTCACAAAGAAAGAATCGCTTAAGCTTTTAACTTAGCTAGAACTAGTCCATCATCAAATAAGATCAATCAAGTAATCAGTACTCACAAAAATAAACAAAAATTTTCCATTCAAGCATCTGTAACCATACTTGCTTTCCAAAAGGTAAGTCGATAATTACTCACAGTCTTTTAACATCTCAAAACATTCACGTTGTCTTAGTTTCAGATCTTTCTGTGACATTAGATACTTTAACCCATTAGGATTAGGAAACATATGACACTTTTCGTCGAACATACAAAATCATCCAGTTCACAACACAGATATAAAAGTGGACGTCTCTAAATCATTAGTCGAACAGTTCTTTTTCATGTGACTTTAACTGTCTGAAAGTGTAAACTGCTTCTTTACATTCTTGTATTAAAACATATTCCGATCTGTTCAATAGTACATCATTGAAAAATCGCAAATTCCTTACTCAATTCAAACTGAACTCAGAACTAGAGCTTCGGTTAATTCAAACTGAACTCAGAACTAGAGCTTCGATTAATTCAAACTGAACTCAGAACTAGAGCTTCGGTTAATAATTCCATTTTACCCCCTTTTAATAAAACATAGAATACATGCATTTTCAATGTCCTTAACCGTCCATGCATGCTTTGAATGGTATAATTTCAATTTAAGGACTCCACAACTAATAAGCCATGACAATCAAGCACTTAACAACTAGCACACAGCTTTTGCATTTTATGCGATTAAGTCCTTTTTCATAATTAAGCACACAAAAGATAAAATTTTCACACAAAAATTTCACACATGCTTAATCACATACTGTAAGCACCAAAAATAATATTAAAATATTTTTCTGACCTTGAATTTGTGGTCTCAAAACCACTGTTCCGACTAGGGTCTAAACCGGGCTGTTACAATAAGTACCTATACCATTGCCCGAAGCCAAATCAAGGTAACTTATCCCTAGAGTACCTACACCATGGCCCGTAGCCAAATCAAGGTAACTCATCTCTGAAATACCTATACCATGGCCCGAAGCCAAGTCAAGGTATAACTCGCACCCGAAGTGCCGATATCATTGCCCGAAGCCAACGCAATAACCTAATGACATGTCACTAGCATCCTAACTACTCCTAAGGTTCAACGGGGATTTCACGCTTGTCGAATCATCGTCGAACGTATCCATAGAGTCGTATTCACAATTCAAACATTATCCGTAATCTCGTAATCAAATTTATGCAATATCAAAGCAATAAACATACATTTATAATGAAATTACCACATATAAACTTACCTTGTATTCGTAATTGACGGATCGGGTCGACTACTCGATGACCTTGCTTTTCCCCCGATCTAAATCCGAATTCTTTCTTTCTTTATCTATATGAATTCAAAATTAACTTATTCAATCACATATTCTTCCAATTTAGTCCATATCACACTTTAAAAAACTTTTACACTTTTTCCCCAAGTATTTCACAACTTTTACAATTTAGTCCTTATTTCACAAAACACAAAATTCACATAATTTCAACAAAACCCATGCTTGGCTGAATTACATATAGGTCCCTTGCAGCCCAAAACTTCCATTTATTTCACATTTCAATTATTCAATTTGCACTTTTCACAATTTAATCCCTATTATGCATTTTCATCAAAAATCACTTAACAAAACATGTAAAACTATCATCAAGCTTTCATATTTCAACATTAAACATCAAAGAACACATAGATTCAACAATGGAAACTCTCAAAATCTTTAACAGTTTCGAAATTAAAGGTATGGGCTAGCTAGATTGAGCTGCAATGATTACAAAAACATAGAAATCATCAAAAATCGAGCAAAAACGGGCTTACTATTAGGCAATGAAATGACCGAATGCTTGAACACCCAAAAATGGCTTCCCTTAGCCCTAGTTTCGGTTGAAACAAGAAGAAACAATCTTTGTGTTTTAATAATTTAACATAACTTATTTTATAATTTACCATTTTAACCTTTGTTATAAACCTTTAAAAACATATAATGGATGGCCATAATTGTCCACTTACACTAATCATGGACTAATAAAATTATAAGGACCTTTGATTTATTAAATCATAGTAATTAAACACCTTTAACAAGTAGAATACAACTTTTGCATTTTACGCGATTAAGTCCTTTTTATCAAATTAACCAACCAATTGATAAAATTAGCTCACGAAATTTTCACACCTATCAAATAACATGCTGTAAATACCAAAAATAATATTAAAATAATTTTTCCGATATCAGATTTTTGGTTCCGAAACCACTATTCCGGTTTAGCTAAAACCAGGCTGTTACAACTCTCCCTCTTAAGGATTTTCGTCCCCGAAAATCTTACCAGTGAATAGGTTCGGGTATTGTTTTCTCATAGCATCTTCGGGTTCCCATGTAGCTTCTTCAACCCCGTGTCGATGCTATAATACTTTCACTAACGCTATTTTCTTATTTCTCAGCTCTTTGATCTCACAAGCTAAAATTCGAATCGGTTCTTCAGCATATGACATATCAGACTGAATTTCAACCTTGATCGGGGAAATGACATGTGAAGGGTCAGATTGGTATCGTCGAAGCATCGACACATGAAACACATTATGTATTTTCTCTAACTCAGACGGTAAAGATAGTCGATATGCCACTGGCCCAACTCGCTCAGTAATCTCATACGGTCCGATGAATCGCGGATTCAATTTCCCTTTTTGACCAAACCGCAATATCTTTTTCCACGGTGAAACTTTCAAAAACACTTTATCCCCGATCTGGAACTCAATATCTTTTCGTTTCAAGTCTGCATACGATTTCTGTCGATCCGTAGCTGCTTTCAAACTATCGTGAATTACTTTCACTTTTTCTTCAGTCTCTCTAATCAGATCAACCCCGTGAATCTTATTTTCGCTAAGCTCAGTCCAGTACAACGGTGTTCTACATTTACGACCGTATAGAGCTTCGTACGGTGCCATCTTTATACTTGATTGGAAGCTATTATTGTAAGCAAATTCAATCAGCGGTAGATATTTCTCACAGCTACCTTTAAACTCAAGAATGCAACAATGCAATATATCCTCAAGTATTTGACTAACTCGTTCGGATTGACCATCCGTTTGCGGGTGAAACGCAGTGCTAAAATGCAACTTTGAACCCAAAGCTTCTTGCAATTTCTTCCAAAATCGCGAAGTAAATCTTGAATCTCTATCCGAAACAATAGATAGGGGAACACCATGTAATCTCACAATTTTGGAAATATACAACTCAGCTAATTTATCAAGCGAGAAATCAGATGCATCTTTGAGTGAAATGAGTGTTTTTTAATCACAACAACAACAACCCAGATCGCATCTTTCTTTTTCGGAGATAAGGGCAAACCTAATACGAAATCCATTGTTACTCTATCCCACTTCCATTCAGGAACCATGATAGGCTGTAATAAACCTGACGGCACTTGATGCTCAGCTTTGACTTGCTGACAAATCAAACATTTCAAAACAAATTCTGAGATATCTCGTTTCATGTTGTGCCACTAATAAAGTTGTTTCAAATCGTTATACATTTCCGTGCTTCCTGGATGTACTGATAAACAAATACTGTGTGCTTCGTTTAGAATCTTCCGAATGAGCTCAAAATTTCTTGGTACACATATTCTATCATGAAACATCAAACGATTATCAGGCCCTATTCGAAACTCTGAATCAGAAGTTGACTCACACTGAGCTCGTTTTGCTTGCAATTCATTATCAAATTTTTGAGCCTCACAAATCTGCTGTAGAAATAACGGTCTCGCTTTCAACTTGGCTACTATCGAACCGTCGTCAGACAAAACTAATTGTGTGTTCAAAGCACATAAAGCAAATAAGGACTTTCGGCTCAAAGCATCAGCAACTACATTCGCTTTCCCTAGATGATAATCAATCACTAATTCATAGTCTTTTAGCAATTCTAGCCATCTCCGCTGTCGTAAATTCAAATCTTTCTAAGTCATCAAATATTTCAAGCTTTTGTGATTGGTATAAATATGGCATTTCTCACCAAACAAGTAATGACGCCAAATTTTCAATGCGAACACTATCGCAGCTAACTCTAGATCGTGCGTCAAATAATTCTTTTCGTGCGGCTTCAACTGTCTCGAGGCATAAGCTACAACTTTGCCTTCCTGCATCAAAACACAACCCAGGCCATTTAACGATGCATCACTAAAAACTACGAATTCTTTACCCGACTCAGGCTGAACTAACACTGGTGCTTCTGTCAATAATGCTTTCAACTACTCAAAACCCTGATGACACTTTTCTGACCAGTCAAATTTAAAATCTTTTTGAAGCAATCATGTCATCGGAGTCGCAATCATCGAGAAGCCTTTCACAAATCGTCTATAATAGCTGGCCAATCCCAGAAAACTACGAACTTTGGATACATTTCTCGGAGGCTTCCAATCTATAATCGTAGAAATTTTGCTCGGGTCAACTCAGATACCCTCGGCTGAAACTATATGTCCCAGAAAATCAACCTCTCGTAGCCAAAACTCACATTTGCTGAACTTTACAAACAAATTTTTATCTCTCAAAGTTTGTAACACGATTCTCAAATGCTCGGCATGCTCAGATTCATCACGAGAATAAATCAAAATGTCATCAATAAATACAACTACGAATCAGTCTAAGTACGGCCTGAAAATCCGGTTCATCAAGTCCATAAAAATAGCAGGTGCATTTGTTAGTCCGAAAGGCATAACAAGAAATTCGTAGTGTCCGTACCTTGTTCTAAATGCAGTCTTTGGCACATCTGAGTCTTTAACTCACAACTAATAATAACCCGATCTCAAATAAATTTTTGAAAACATTGTTGCCCCTTTTAACTGATCAAACAAATCATCTGTTCGTGGCAAAGGGTATTTATTCTTAATCGTCACTTTGTTGAGCTGTCGATAGTCTATACACATTCTCATCGTGCCATCTTTCTTTCTCACAAATAACACCGGTGCACCCCAGAGAGAGAAACTTGGTCTAGCAAAACCTCTATCTGTCAACTCTTGCAACTGAGCTTTCAATTCTTTTAACTCTGTCAGAGCCATTCTGTACCGAGCTATCGATATCGGTGTTGTTCCCGGTACTAATTCAATACCAAACTCAACCTCTCTGATAGGTGGTAAACCCGGTAACTCTTCGGGAAATACATCTAGATACTCGCACACAACTGGTACTGATTTAATCTTTGTTTCTGTCACATTCGTATCAAGTACATAAGCAAGATAAGCTTCACACCCCTTTCTCACGAATCTCTGAGCTAACATAGACGAGATCACAACTGGCAAACTATTCAGATCATCAGATTAAATTCTAATAGTCTCATTATTCTGACATTTCAATTCAATTGTCTTTCGTCTACAATTCACTATAGCATCATGCATCGTTAACCAATCCATACCCAAAATCACATCAAATTCATCAAATGGCAACAACATCAGATTAGCTGGAAAACAGAAATCCCAATACATTAACGGACAATTCTTGCAGACTTTGTCAACCAAAACACATTTTCCTAAGGGGTTCGATACTCTAATCACAAATTCAGTAGACTCTACAGGCAAAGTCTTACTAGATACTAAATTCATACATATATAAGAATGAGTTGATCCTGGATCTATCAATACAATCACATTAGTATCATAGAGAGTGAAAGTACCAGTGATAACATCTGGAGATGACGCTTCTTCGCGAGCGCGAATAGTGTAGGCTCTGGCAGGTGCTCTGGCCTCGGATCTCATAGTTGAATCCTTTGTCACCCCTCTACTACCACTTACATTTCTGGAAATTCTAGGTGGTCTACCTCTATTCGACGTGTTACTTGGTCTCACATTCTGAACTTTATCTTTCTCATCCAGCTCAGGGCAATCTCGGATGAAGTGATCTAGCAAACCATATTTGTAACAAGCTTTATTACTTTTACTCCAGCATTCTCCAAAATGTCGCTAAGTACCTATACTATTCGGAATAGAAATCGAGTATTCAAGGATCTCAATCGATAAGTACCTATACCATAGCCCAAAGCCAAATCAAGGTAACTTATCCCCGGAGTACCTATACCATAGCCCGTAGCCAAATCAAGGTAACTCATCTCCGAAATACCTATACCATGGCCCGAAGCCAAATCAAGGTATAACTCGCACCCGAAGTGCCAATATCATGGCCCGAAGCCAACGCAATAACCTAATGACATGTCACTAGCATCCTAACTATTCCTAAGGTTCAACCGAGATTTCACGCTTGTCGAATCATCGTCGAACGTATCCATAGAGTCGTATTCACAATTCAAACATTATCCGTAATCTCGTAATCACAGTTTATGCAATATCAAAGCAATAAACATACATTTATAATGAAATTACCACATACAAACTTACCTCGTATTTGTAATTGACGGATCGGGTCGACTACTCGATAACCTTGCTTTTCCCCTGATCTAAATCTGAATTCTTTCTTTCTTGATCTATATGAATTAAAAATTAACTTATTCAATCACATATTCTTTCAATTTAGTCCATATCACACTTTAAAGCACTTTTGCACTTTTTCCCCAAGTATTTCACAACTTTTACAATTTAGTCCTTATTTGATAAAGCACAAAATTCACATAATTTCAACAAAACTCATGCTTGGCCGAATTACATATAGGTCACTTGCAGCCCAAAAATTCCATTTATTTCACATTTCAACCACTCAATTTGCACTTTTTACAATTTAATCCCTATTATGCATTTTCATCAAAAATCACTAAACAAAACATGTAAAACTATCATCAAGCTTTCATATTTCAACATTAAACATCAAAGAACACATAAATTCAACAATGGAAACTCTCAAAATCTTTAACAGTTTCGAAATTAAAGGTACGAGCTAGCTAGATTGAGCTGCAACGATTACAAAAACATAGAAATAATCAAAAACCGAGCAAAAACGGGCTTACTATTAGGCAATGAAATGACCGAATGCTTGAACACCAAAAAATGGCTTCCCTTAGCACTAGTTTTGGTTGAAACAAGAAGAAACAAAAATGATACTTTGTGTTTTAATAATTTAACATAACTTATTTTATAATTTACCATTTTAACCTTTGTTATAAACCTTTAAAAACATATAATGGATGGCCATAATTGTCCACTTACACTAATCATGGACTAATAACATTATAAGGACCTTTGATTTATTAAATTGTAGCAATTAAACACCTTTAACAAGTAGAATGCAACTTTTGCATTTTACGCGATTAAGTCCCTTTTATCAAATTAACCAACCAATCGATAAAATTAGCTCACGAAATTTTCATACCTATCAAATAACATGCTGTAAATACCAAAAATAATATTAAAATAATTTTTCTGACATCGAATTTGTGGTTCTGAAACCACTGTTCTGATTTAGCTAAAATCGAACTGTTACATTGGGTGGCAAATTGGCTTGGTAAATAGCCTATTTTTGTCCACACGGCCAGAGACACGGGCGTGTGTCTCAGTCGTGTGTGACACACGGTCAAGTACACCGCCGTGTGTCCCCTAGTGTGGTTTTATAAATAAAGTCAGAATGCTCCACACGGCCTCACACACGGGCGTGTGACTTGGCCGTGTGGCATAAGTCAGTATACCCTACAGGTTTGGCACGGCCTAGCACACAACCTGGCACACGGGTGTGTGTGGCCATTTTTAGGGCACACGGGCTTGTGTGTTGGCCGTGTGACCCAATTCAGAGAGTTACACGGGGTTGGACACGGGCTGGGACACGGTCATGTGCTCCCATTTCGAATGTCTACACGGCCTGTGACACGGGCGTGTCTGGTGGCCGTGTGAGACACACGGCCTGGCCACACGGGCGTGTGTCCCCTGTTTTGAGAAAAATTTTCTAAGTTCGTGAAAGTTTCTTAAGTTATCAGTTTAGTCCCGAACCACTCCCAATGTATGTTTAGGGCATCGTAGGCTCGTATTAAGGACAAATTGATTGAGATTGAATGACGATTGTATGAATTGATTAAATGTATGTGAAAAGTATGTATAAATGTGTTGTAAGTCCGATAATGCTCCGTAACCCTATTCTGACGTTGAATACGGGTGGGGAGTGTTACATAGTTTATTCGTGCACTTTCTCAGAAAAATTGATTGATGGTTATCGACCCTCATAAGATATTTTGTAGTCCTCTTCCTGTAACATAATATCCACTTCCTCAAATTGGTTTTCGGCCTTACGTCTGTCCTTCGTCCTCATTAACATATCCTTGTATAAAGTTTTCTACTTTTCCAAACCTCCGCCTTCCATCACTTCAGAATCTAAAAAGGTTACATTGCTCCTTGTTTGTCACCTTCTTCGTAGCCCTTCCAACTCCAATGAGGTAGGATACCCTGGCCGTTCATGACTTCCAGAAGGGAAGGTTTCGTTCATGGCTTCTTTTTTTTTTCTTTTAATAGAATAATTTTTGTAGATGTATACAATATTAATAATAAACAATTGCTACATAATAAGATTAAAACACAATCCATATCATTAAAAAAAAGTCAAACATATCAACTCAAAAACCTAGATTACAAAAAAGAAAAAAAATATCGTTTTATCTCCTATTCAAGATAATAAAAATTTCCAACAAATAACTCAATACTTAAAAAGGAAATGAAAACGATTTAAAACTAAAATTATGATCATGACATTTATAGCTTCTCATTATTATTATTACATTTGCAGTTATAATTTGAAATGATTTTTTTAAGTATATGTAATTTAATCAAATACTTATTTGAATTGTGAAAAAAAAAAACCCAATTGCTTCCAATAATGACTTTTTTAAAAAAAAATAACGTTTAACAAATTATTTGAAATTTCAACATTTTAGGCATTATACTTCATAAATAATTATTATTTTAATTATATTTCAAATTTTTATAAAATATATTTAGCTAAATTTATATATTTGTCCCATCAATTGTATTTAAAGATATATATATATATATATATTATACGAAAACGTATAGTTATTATTTAAATCCTAAAGTTAGATTTCCCAATTCATAAGTAAACCAGTTGATTAATGTATATTGTATAATAAAATAAAATAAATATATTATTGTCACATCAAAAGTGACAAAACAATATATTTCCTTAAAAAACTACACTTGTAAAAAATTTACAAATTGCTTACATATAATAGTTTAAATACAAGAGAAATTATAATATTATTAAATAAATCCATATATAATGAACAAAATCCAACTCAAATTAAATTTGCAAAATTCACAAATCTCATTAATTAATTTTGTGTCATCTTCGAAAAAACAAAAGAATAATAGTAAGTTATTAAAGAAAATCATTTTAAATTGTAAAATCTTTGCTTAGAATGTAAGACAAATTAAATGTACCTTTTAAATCATATCCTCGTAACAACCAAATAAATGAAATTTTGCTTCAGCCTTGAGCAAATCAATCTCATTTCTTCCTAATCATTTTCTTTATTGTTAGGTCATTAATCCAAACCATTTACTATTTCACTTTCAAACCACTCCATCCTTTTCATTAATCCAAACCTTTTAATCTCTTTTCATAAAAAATGAAATTAATTTTGACAAATGGGTATTCTTTTGAGGGAAGAAGTTAAAAATAAAGTGTTTTACGTTGGGTGATGATAAAGTTAACGTCCGTCATCATTCACACGAGTTGGTCACTGAAATTAAAGAACTGAATCCACACCTTTGATCTACTGGACTATGTGTGGTCAATCATCAATCACAGCCACTTGATCTACCACATATCACAACTATTGATTATATATCCTATACAAAAAACAATCAGTGTTAAGGAAGACAACTTACTTTGCTACTTTTGATCTTTAAAACTATTTTATATCTTTCGCATTAGAAAATTTGCAAAAGTGGACCCTACAATTTTTATAACTTATAACCGTTTGGCCCCTTCTGACAATATTTTTGACCGTTATAGCCCATGGCCCCTTCACCTTTTCAAAAATGTTCTAAAAACCTACCCTCCACTTTTTGCTTCTTCCACACAACTTGAGATCTAAATATTTTTCTCCAAGATGCATTTTGACTTTGAATCATAAGGAAAATATTAGTTTTTTTTTGTCAAGCTATTATTTAGATATTTGTTGATACCAGAACTCGGGTTTAACCTAAATAATTGGGAGATTTAAATATATATATATATAAGAAGCAGACTAAACATTAGCTTACATTTTGAAGATGTATTATAAGACTTGAATAATTTGAATTTAAGTATTTTAATATATTTTTTCGAGTAGCTTATAAACTTAAGAATTTTTTATTTTAAAAAATGTTTTTGAAATTAGATTGAATTAGTGAGATTATTGATTTTGAATAGATATTTTAATTTCTAAGTGGCGTCAAACTTGGAATAGAAGCGATTTTAGTAGGTTGGTGAAGCAATTTAAGTGTAGTTAAAGAGTTGGAATTTGAAAAAATAAAAATTGAGGGAGGTGGAATTAAATATTGAAAAGGATGGAGTGGGGATAGCGTTTTCAATTCAAAAGAATTGATGTTCCAAGCTTTACGACCCACCGTTGATATCATCGCCTTTGATATATTCCCTATTCTTTCCCTCTCTTTTAGCTTTCTCTTCTCCATTTCCAAATCTTCCATTTTTCTTTTCCAGGATAATAGTTTCCTTCCTACATTCTTGCATTTTCAGCAGTTTGTTTTCTCAATTGGTTGTTTAAAAAAACCCCATCTTTGGGTATGTTTGGATAGTGAGCAAAATCATAGAATGCCAGTATCAACAAGGTCTCAGATCAGCAGCACCCAAGATGAGCAGCAAAGAAGTAGAAGCAGAAGATCAAATGAAGAAACAGAAGAAGAAACCCAGATGAGCAATGTTACTAACAATTTCACATTCAGGAATCCACATCATGGGTTGAAGGAGAAAATGAGAGCTTTAACTCTTTTATATGAGCAACAAAAGAAAGCTTCTACCATTCTTAGGAACAATAATATTAATAACCCATCATCATCCCCAAAGCCTGATCAAGAGAAGCGTTTTACATCTCACCCAAGCGCTGATCTTCTCACTTCTTGCCAAAGACAAGAGCAAAAGGATCCCAAATTCAACAATGTTATGAGGGAAAACACTGTGCCACTATTGCCTACGATGGCTAACCCTACAGTGAGTAGAACTTTCGTGTTGCCTGAACCACCTTTGGATGATGGAAAGGAGAATCTTTTGATTGGTACTGATAAGATTATTGGGTTTCCTTCTTGTGCAAGAAAGGCGGAGACCGCAAAGACTACGGTGGTGAGGAAGCTGTCAATGGTGGGGACTAGGAATGTTCAACAACAGGAGAAAATGGAGACCTATGCCAAGACAGAGAAAAATGGGAGAATTGGTGGAGATGAAAGTAGGATCCATGTGTTTGTGAGGCTTAGGCCTATGGCTAAGAAAGAAAAGGAAGCTGGTTCAAGATGCTGTGTCAAGATCGTGAACAAGAAAGATGTTTACTTGACTGAGTTTGCTAATGAAAATGATTATCTTAGACTGAAGAGGCTTAAAGGTAGACATTTTAGTTTTGATGCTTCATTCCCAGATTCCACTACTCAACATGAAGTTTATACAACCACGTAAGTTTAGCCCTTCATCAATTTTGATATCAACTGAAGCCAGTTTTGACCCTTGACATTGTTTTAATTTGGTGTGTTTTAACTGTTTGGGAGCTAGGAAAATTTTCATCCAAGTTATATATGGAATCTCTTGATTGTGAAACTGATATTATAATCCTTGTTTCAATTCTTAGTTTATAATTTTTGTATGTTGCTGACACATATTTGGATATAGGTGTAAGGATACGAGTCACGACCCTCCAAAATACATGGAATCTTTTTAAAAAATGTAAACATTTTGAAATTGCAATGAATTAATTTCATAAGAACCAACCAATTTTGATTTTTCAGGACAGCAGAGCTTGTGGAAGAAGTTCTGCAAGGACGGAATGGCTCGGTGTTCTGCTATGGCGCGACAGGAGCTGGTAAAACTTATACAATGCTAGGCACCTTAGAAAATCCAGGGGTGATGGTTTTGGCAATAAAAGATCTGTTTACAAGTATTAGGCAAAGGAGCTTTGATGGAAACCATGTAGTTCAACTCTCCTATCTCGAGGTCTACAATGAAACCGTTCGGGATTTACTTTCACCCGGAAGACCTCTAGTCCTTAGAGAAGATAAGCAGGTTTGCTTTATACTGCCTTGACATATTTGATTGCTCTTGTTAAATGAGATTAGCTGAAAATACTTTCGTTTCTCGTATTAGTACACTAATATCATATCGTTGTTTTTGGAAACTTCATATGTTGTCCGCTATATCGGTAATGTTTTATCCTAAGGTCATCAAAGTGGATCAGTAACAGTCTTCTATATATTGTTTAAATTCTAATTTTAAATGCCTTGATTTCACCTCATAAAAAATGTTTGCTGAAATGTAATGCAGGGAATTGTTGCAGCTGGTATTACACAATACAGGGCTTATTCCACGGATGAAGTAAATTTCGAACTTCCATTATCATACCTTTGAGGGTTAGATTATTGATTGAATGATAGGGGTATAACAGTTGTACTTGGTTGTGGCAGGTGATGGCATTGCTTCAAAGAGGAAACCAAAACCGAACCACCGAACCAACTCGGGCGAATGAAACATCTTCACGGTCCCATGCAATTCTTCAGGTACCAGTAACGATCCGGTACTGGTTACTTGCCTTGATCTTCTAATTTTAAGATATTCTTATGTATATGAGTTGCTTTTCCTATAGGTTGTAGTTGAATATAGAGTCAAAGATGCTTCAATGAATATCGTTAATAGAGTTGGAAAGCTCTCACTCATAGATCTTGCCGGTTCTGAAAGAGCCCTTGCGACGGATCAGAGAACACTTAGATCATTGGAGGGAGCAAACATTAATCGGTCACTTCTAGCACTGAGCAGCTGCATCAATGCCCTCGTTGAGGGTAAGAAACACATACCGTACAGAAACTCGAAACTCACTCAACTCTTGAAAGACTCGTTAGGTGGAGCTTGTAACACTGTAATGATTGCTAATATCAGTCCTAGCAATCTCTCATTTGGTGAAACACAAAATACCCTGCACTGGGCTTACCGGGCAAAGGAAATCCGAACCAAGGTTAGTAGTAATCTCAGTTTCATGGTATACCACTTAAACCTTGTGTTTTCTGAGTTGACTCTTTCAATGTTTTTTAACACCGTATTCCTTGAACATGCAGACAAGTGACACAAACGAGGAGGTAATTGAAGTATCCGAAACCGGAACTGATCAGGCAAAGCTTTTGCTTGAACTGCAGAAGGAAAATCGCGAATTGCGAGTACAACTGACATGCCAACAGCAAAAGTTGCTAACCCTTCAAGCACAATCTTTAGCTGCAAATGCTTCACCTCCAACCCCCTCTTCGGTTATGTCTCTCGAAACTCCATCTACGGCCCAGCCAAAAGAGAAAAGCAAACCTAGATCCACCTTCTTAACCAGAACCTGTTTCACACCAGAATCCAAAAAGAGGGGAGCAGAAGAAGCGGTAGTTAAAGAGCTTAGACTGACTGTAAAGGCATTGGAACTAGAAATGGCAAGAATGAAGAAAGACCATGCCACGCAGTTAAAGCAGAAAGATGATATTATTCGCGAGCTTTCAAGAAAGAATGAAAAAACATCAGAAGTGGGTGTGAAGAAGGGTGTCACAAGAGCTAGCTTGCGGCCGAAGGAACCAAACCCTGGGGAACTGAAGAGCCCAAGTCATCGCTTTCGATCACCAGTTCCGACAGCCAAAAAAAGAAGTTTCTGGGATATAACAACAGCTAACAGCCCTTCAGTCACTACACTCAATGGAAGAAAAACTAGAAGCCATATCATTTCAGAACCTGTTGCAGCTCCCTCTATGCTACCTCAGGTACACTGATTTTTCACCCTAATCCTTCCTTTTCTTTTGAGCAAGTTCATTTCACCTTTAAGAAGATATATGTGCATATATGAGTCCATGTTTCTGATTTGTGTTTAATGTGCATGGCTGGCTACGCAGCCGGGATTTGCTCGACAGAGACCTGATGTTCACAAGTAACGACGAAGAGAAAGAAACAGAAAAGGAAATTGTGGTTTGACAGTGTAGCATTGTCAAACCTTCCCATTTCATTCTCTACACAAACTGATTGCTCAACAATATAAGCACAAGTTATTGCTTGCTAAGTGGTGTATTGATTTTTTACTAAATATGTCCCCCTTTTCTTTTTCCTCATTTGATTTCTTCTCATTAAGGTCACCAGCAATTACTCCATTGATGTGTTTATTTTTTTCAAGTTGAAGCTCTTGGAGCATTTGAAGACCCAAATATTCATGTATATTTAAGTTGTTTTTATTCATAATTTTTAAAAATCGACTAATGTTTATTTTTCTTTACAACCTCATTAATAACCAAAATAAAACTTTATCAAAAAAAAAAAAAAAAACCAAAATAAAACAAATTTTTGTATCGGAAAGCAAAATCGATTTTTTGTAAACTGATTTCTCCATTTTTCACTCTCCAATCAACATTAATTCTCATTTCCAATGTTGTTATCGTCAATTTTATTTGTCATACAACATCAATTTCATTCCTAAAGAGCATTTCTCGATTCAAGCATGAAAATTAAAAAAAAAAAAATCTGAGATCACGGTCAGAATGATTAAAGATTAATGAACAATCAAATCAACACCAATTCAATCAAATGTCAAATCAACAACAATCCAATCATGCCGATTGAAGCTATCAACCTTCGTAACCACAAAATCGTCTTTCGAAAGACCAATTTCGGTCCTCATCTGTTGCACCTTGATGGATTTGACGATTTTGACGGTAAGTGAATCACACTTTAGTTCGATTTTCCATCCTAAACTAATGCTGCCCAAAACAATTTACGGAAAAGAAAGGAAGAAGAAAAAAAAGGAAGAAGAGAGAAAAGAAAAGAATCGAGTAAGAAACTGATCCCCACCATTAATAGCCAATCAACACAATTCAGGTTTGTTAAGATTGTTACAACTAATTACTAAAGTGAAATGCACCGTTTCACATAAACATTTCCTTAATAGAAAAATAACATAATTAACAGAAAATGAAAAAAAAAAAGGGAACAAAACACCACTTTTTCAGTTATTCAATTATTTAGCTCATATCAACTTCTCCCCTGGTCGAACAACCCTTGACCTTAAAGATTTAGGAAGGAAATTGTTGTTGCAAGTCATAAAGACTCTCCAAAGTTGTGTCCTTAGGGAAGGAATAAGTCCATTGAACCAAGACTTCAGTGATGGCTCGATTTCTCCTCTTGCCAACTGGTCTATCCACCACTATAGTTGGTTCCTTCATCATTGCCCCATCTGAACCCACCACAGGTAAAGCAATTTGATAAGGTGCATTTCCAATGGGTTTCTTCAACTGATGAACATGGAAGGTTGAATGAACTCAAGACCCTGTTGGTAGTTGCAACTGAAAAGCCATTTTTCCAACCCAAGCCAGCACTGGATAAGGACCAAAGTACCATGAAGCAAGCTTTTGATTACCCCTCATGTGAACGGTATGCTACCTATAAGGCTGGAGCTTCAAGTAAACCAAATCCCCAACATTGAATTCACAATCATTCCTCTTTCTATTAGCCAAGTGCTTTATACGGTTTCGAGAACAATGTAAATAGAACTTAAGCATCTGAAGAGCAGCTTCTCAATACTGAATACTATGATCCATTGTAGCAACCACTAAAGTGCAAACTAAATATGGAAAATTAATGGAGGGGACTGACCATATAATTCCTCATAATGAGTAGTGCAAATGGCTAAGTGATAAGATGTGTTGTACCACCACTCAGCCAAGGGCAACCAACAATACCAATCACTAGGTTTCTCTCCAACCATACATCGAAGGTACCCTTCCAAACATCGATTAAGCACATCAGTTTTCCTATTAGTCTAAGGATGATAGACAGTAGAATACATGAGCTTGGTTCCCATCAACTTAAAGAGTTCCCTCCAAAAAATGCTCACAATATCCTATCTCTGTCAGAAACAATAGAATTAGGAGCCCCATGCAACTTAAAAACATGGCTTAAGTATTCTTAAGCCACTGTCAAAGCATTATAGGGATATGACAAGCCCAAGAAGTGGTCATACTTGGTGAGTCGATCTACCACCATTAAAATGGTATGCTTCCCTTTTGACACAAGGAGTCCCTCGATGAAATCAAGGCTGATCTCAACCCAAGCTCTCTCAGGAACTGGTAAAGGCTGTAATGAACCAGGAGAGAGGGCATTTGTTGGATAAATCCAATTTAAAAACAATTTTTTATCACAACAAAAAATTAAAATTTTGAAAATTAAGTCGGTTTATGATATTTATGTTGGAAAAAATCTGATTTGAAAACAGTTTTCTTGCATAGCGAAAAATTAAAATTTTGAAAACCTACCTGGTTTGTGATATTTATAGTAATAAACTCTAACCGAATTTATACTTGTGTTTTCGGCTTAGTTGACATTCATTGTTCCCAACTTTCAACCAAATAATATTTTTCGTATTCTCGTATCACAAACTGCTTCGAGTGTGAGCTCGAACCAATTGAATTGAAACACAAAACTAGAAAATGTTTTCTCTTTTTTTTGGGGGGGATGAAAATAGAAATTCTCTCTTCTTAATAGAAACTGATAGAATTTTTATTCTGAAAAAATATATGTAACAGTTGAGAATAAATTCTCTCTATTTTTCAACAGAATAACAATCTCTCAAAGATCTGTCAATAACTCTATCGGTGCCATCTATTTATAGGAAGAGAAAGTAGAACCCTTGTAGACTTGTAGAATTTTATTTCCATTAGAAAAATGATATCCTAGTTCAACTAGGATGTAGGGGGCAACAACCCTAGTTAATAATACTAGGGTTTTTTTGTCCCACCTTATTACACGATAGGCTTTTTGGGCCTCTCTCACAATGGGCCCAATTACTAGTACTTTTCGAACTTTTTGACCAAGTACTTTGTAATTTGATCCAACCTGATTCTGTTTTCTTATTTCCCAAAATAAACTTCAAAATTGTCAAAATTGTTTAATATAGAATATTAAAGTTTATTTTGGGAAATAGAAAAACTGAATTGAGTTGGATCATATTACAAAGTACTAGGTCAAATGGCCTAGGAAGTACTCGTAATTGGACTCGATCTAAGTGAGACCCAAAACCCCTCGTATAACATGAAGGGAATACTAGGGTGTATCATCCACCCCACTCCTACTCTGAATAGGAAGTTGTTTTTCTATTTGAAATAAATCACTACAACTTAACAAGGGTTTTACCTTCTTTTCCTACAAATAGATGACACCGGTAGAGCTATTTACAAAACTTTGAGAGATTGTTACTTTACCGGAAAATAGAGAGAATTTATTCTCAACTATCAAATATAGTTTTCTAGAATAACAATTCTACAGGTTTCTATTAAAGAAGAATTTCCATTTTCACCCCGAAATAAAAGAGAGAGAACTTTTTCTAGTTCTGTGTTTCTATTCAATTGGTTCGAGCCCACACTCGAAGTAGTTCATGGTACGAGAATAGCAGAGAAGATCGTTTGGTTGAAAGATGGGAACAACGAGCGTTCGTTAAGCCGAAAACACATGTATGAATTCGGTTAGGGTTTATTGCTATAATATCACAAACCGGGTCAGTTTTCAAAATATTAATTTTCAATTGTGCAAGAAAATCATTTTCAAATAGGGATTTTTCCAACATTAACAACATCAACACCTCACTCAAATGTTCAAAATGATTGGACCAGTCCCTGGAATAGACTAGAATATCATTAAAGAAAACCAAAACTGTTTTTCTAAGTAAGGACCTGAAAATTGTATTGATCAAGGCCTAAAAGTTGGCTGGTGCATTGGTGAGGCCAAAAGGCATCACTAAAAACTCATAATGGCCCTTATAAGTTCTGAATGTTATATTTTGAATGTCATCTTCTTACATCCTAATTTGGTGATAACCAGACCTGAGATCTAGCTTAGAAAAAATACATAAAATTAGCTAGCTTATCCAAAAGTTCTTCAATAACAGGGATGAGGAATTTGTCCTTGATGGGTGAGATGATTTAATTATATGTAATCTACACACAATCTCCAAGAACCATCACTCTTCTTTACCATAAAAATTGAGGGAGAAAATGAGCTGCAACTATGCCTAATTATCCCCACCTCCAACATTTTAGAAACCATTTTCTAAATCTCATTCTTTTGGATAGTAAGATACATATATGGCCTAATTTCACCACTTGAGACTCAACCGTCAAAGGAATCTTGTAGTCCTGTAACCTAGAAGGTGGCAACTCTATTGGCTCCCCAAAAACATCATTAAACTATTATAATAGACTATGCAACTGCTGATCCAAAGGTGCTCGAACCATTAACTCATCCTGCATAATGCTAGCCAATAGATAAAGACTAGGTTGCAATGGTCCCAATAATGAAAAACATTTAGAATTCATCTTGCCAGACAATAAGTGAATAGAGCTAGGTGTCAAACTATGCAACACACAAGGTTTCTAAGCATATTCAAACTGCATGGTAAGGGAAGTAAAGTTCTAGGTAATTGAATCCAACTCCATAAGCTAATTGTAACACCCCTCGCCTATCTCCGTCATCGGATTAGGGTTACGGGATGCTACAACAAATAAACAGTCAAGAATATGCAATTTCAATCCAAAAATTCAATTTAATCATTCATTAATAGATAAAAATTCAATAATCATACAATTAATACAAAACGAGACTTAAATCGATGTTCTAAAACTCTAAAATCAATTTGGAAACAAGAAGGGACTAATTCGAAACAAAATAGAAAAGTAAGGTAAAAAAATAGGGGCCACACGACCGTGTGACAGGTTTAGGCCGTATGTGCTATGGGACATGACTGTGTTGTTCAACCGTGTGTGAGGACTAAAACCGTGTGGAAGGAGACACACGGCTTTGTCTTCTGACTGTGCAACTAATTGTGGCCGTGTGTGCAAAATGAAAATAGACAATTATACAAACCATACGGCTGTGCCAAGAAGCCGTGTATCAGGCCATGTCTCAGCCCGTGAGACCTGAAATGTACCTTCAATAGCAAGTCAAACATTTCGTGCTTACTTAAGCTACAAGTATGCCATTTACAATCATTCAACCTATTCAAATTACACTAAAAACATACCAAAACATGCCATTTGCCTAGTTTTAACCAATATGCCATAGAGCACCATCACAAACTAACATCCAAAGTTACTTCCTAATCAATTCAAGCTTGCTTAACAATGTTATATAGAGTGTCAAATGACACCAATTCACTCACATCCAACAAACCATATATCAAAGTATATAAATAGGCATGTATTCAACAATAGCTATACCAATTCACCTAATCAACAAAATTTCCCAAATCAACAATTAAAGTACCATGTCATATCTATTAATTATTTAACAAGTAATCAAAGACCGACTATACATATATGGCATTCAATAATCCATCAACCATGCAATTTAACTTTCAAAACCATTTCCACCAGTTTATCATCACATACCACATTAACCATAATCAACCACATCGTTATATTAACAAGTTCACATGGCTAGAAAGTCTCAATCATACTCTAAAAACATCAAACACTTATGTACATAACTTCACTCCTATTACATGCCACATATCCTAAATAAACATTTTCAAAATCTACTGAAAGATAGCTGGATACTATGATCTTCAACTTGATCTGATTTTTTGGTTTCGGAAAACTAAATGTAACACCCCTTAATCGTCTCCGTCACCGAATTAGGGTTACGAAAAGTTACAACAATTAACAGAACAATCATAGATTATTTCAATTCAAAAATTTACTTTTCAAATCAATCATCAATAATTTCATTTAATAAACATGTCATTCAAACTAAAACGAGACTTAAATTGAGTCTACAAAGCATTAAAAATGATTGAGAAACAACCAAGGATTAAATTGAATCAAAATATGAAAATAGTGTAAAAACTGAAAACAGGGGTCACACGGCCGTGTGACAGGACTCAGCCCGTGTAGAGCAGAGATATGGCCATGTGGCCAAACCGTGTAGTAACCTATGCCTGTGTGACCGCCTGTGTAACTCAGGGTCACACGGTCGTGTCGCTAGGTTGTGTAACTCTCTGGGACCATGTGAACCTAAAATCACTAAAATTAAATAGGGCACACGGTCGTGTGGCAGATTGTGTCATAGGTCGTGTGTACCCAAAAATACCTTCAACCACAAGCAATTTCACACAACCTTTGTTAGGTTCCAAGTCATACATTAACCAACATCCAATCTTATTCAAAATGTGCTAAAACATGCCAAAATATACCATTTATACCAACTTTTCAAAGGCAAACATAGTCAACCTAAAAACCATAAGATACGAAAACCAAAATGACCATTTCTGCATTTATTCTCCAAATAAAACACCAAAACTAACTACCATTTCAATACATCAAAAAGTCAACTCATTCTTACCATTCAAATAGCACCAATCATCATCTCACCGAATAGGGTTAACATGACATTTCAACTAGCTACTCCACATTCATCACAAGTTTACTATAAAACATAAACTTAACATTTTATAACAACTTTAACCAAGCTTTCACATTCAACAAGAACTTTAAGTTCAACAACTTCAAACCCTATATATATGCCACAAAACCGAAATAACGAATTAACATACTACCGAAGAAAAAGCTGGATAGTGTGAGCCTCGAAGTTGATCCGTTCAACCAGTTCTGCAAAACATTAACTACAAAAAACAAAAATCAATAGAGAAAGCTTAAGTAGCTTAGTAAGTCCATAGATGAAATTCAAATTACTTACCTCAATTAAACAGTTTGAAAACTAAATAACTTAGATTAATTAAATCTGACCATCATTTACAAAAACACATAGAATTAGTACTGAAAATGATTTATCATATGCTTCGTGTTCCATAATGATTCAATCTAAGCCAATTGTAACATCCGAAAATTCGGGACTTTATGTTTTGCATTATATCATGCATTAGGCTAGTTAAGAATGTTAATTGTGTATGTTTAGGGGTCCTAAGAAGGATTGGGGTTGAGTTGGGCCTTAGCAAAATTTTTGTGTTTAAGCACTTTAAGGAGGGAAGGTAAGTGGCGTCAAGACTTAAGGAAATAAGTGTGTATTTTGCTAGCACAAGTGGAGCTAGTAGCAGAGTGGAGTGGCGTCACATGAAGGAGCTAAAGGGGTGGAGTTCGAATCCCACCTATTGCAACTTGTTTTGGGATTTAAATTTTTGTGCTATTCAAGTAATTGATGGTAAGTGTCGGTCAAGCTTTAAAGAAGGAAAGGAAGACTTTTTATTGATGGAAAGAACACTATGGAGGAAGGTAAGGAGAAGATCAAGGAGAAAATAAGGAAAGAAGCAAAGGAAAGGAGTAAGAAGGGGGATATGTTGGCCGAATCTTAGGGAAGTGTATAGGGAAAGAATTTTTGGTCAACCATGACCTTTTTGGGTGAATGAGGCACACGGTTTTGGTAGGGAAATTTGGGAGCCGATTTTCTTATGGTCTTTGTGCAAGTTTTGTGCATGAAATGCTTTTAATCTTTTAACATTTTATTGCTCTTTTTCCAACCTTTTTCCTTTGTTGCTTGAAACACTCAAATCATTTTGTCCATCTTTCCTTTGTTTGCCAAACACTCAAGCCTCTTTGCTCATCTTTTCCTAGGTGTTGGCGAAACTTTTTGACATCTCTTTTCTATCTCTTTCTTTCTTTTCACCATTTCTTCAACCATTTTCTCTTCTTCTTTAGTCAATATTTTGATGGCCGAATCTTCTTTGTTCATTTTCCTTCAATAGCCGAACCTTTTATCACTTAATCTCTTTTTCATTTTCTTTTGTGTGTTGAACACTCTCTTCTTTGACCGAATCGGTAAGTGGTTTCATTCTCCTCTTTTCATTTTCTTTTCTTCATGGTCGAATATGTGCCCTTATCATTGGAGGGTTCTTTAAACCGAAACATCTCTCTCTCCTACTCCCTCATATCGTGATCACCCTTTTTCGTAGTGTTCTAGTGGGTGGCCGTATATCACATCCTTGTCGACTCATCCGTAGCCATAAGTCCAATCGGTGGAAGTCGGAGCTATTATTGTTAAGGTAAGGAGTTTCATCATGGTTCATTTTGATCTATTTTCATTGCTCGGTTAGTTTGCTAAACGGATCGATGGTTTGACTAATCGGTTATATTATGGACTAAATTGTTCGTTCTTCTCTACTTGTTGATCCTACGGAAGTAGTGGTAAGCCGAATCCTATCCCTAAACAACTACTCTCTCTCATAGTAGTATTTTACTGACCAAGACTTTTTCAATGAAGGCAAGTGGTAGCGATTTGAAAGGAAAAGCGATAGGAGGACAAAAAGGGAGTGGATTTTCAATTCCTACTCCTAAGTTCAAATGTAAGGCGGTATCGGCAGTTCGGGATTTCCCACCGGGTTGTGGACCATCATCCGGTGAGAATAGACAAATCGTGGTCGTTCACGATACTAAGGGTAAGCATTTTAGATCGTTGATTTAGATTTGGATTAAGAAAAATCTCTTATGTTAGTTAATCGAGTATTATGGTGATATAGGTGCCGACGATCAAGAAGGTTTAGTCCTTACCGTGTCGTGTGTGTAATCTCACACCAAAATCCAAATCAATTCGTGATTCACTATTATGTTGGAAAATAGATCGTTGTCGATTACAAATCTAATAACTGAGATATGGCATGAATCGAGTGACTTGCTTATTCAACACTATTTCTAAAGATCTGTCAAAATCGGTATTAATTTACTGAATTACGAAAATGCCCCTATGGGTCGATTTACCAAAATGCCCCTATGGGCCGATTTGCTATAATGCCTAAATGGGCCGAATTATCAAAGTGCTTTAACGGGCCGATTCACCGAATTAATTCACTAGATTAATGGTTGTTGTATATTCGTGGATATTTTATTTTATTTTGTATGATACATTTTCATATATTGCATTGGATGGGAAAAATTGTATGGAGAGCAGTGTAGCCTGGTGGCATTGCCACAAATTGTTTAATATTATGCTCAAATATGATTTCGGTGGCTTGACCACAAAAATATTATATAAATAGCAGTTCGACTGCAATTTTGGTGTGAGCGGCAGGGTGGGTTGACTTGATCCCCACAGGTGTGATTGGCTGGTCGGGGTGTGATGGATGGATTGGGTTGGGTTGCATACATTTACTTCATTTAATTATTGTTATGTAAATGGGCTTAGGCCCAAGATTATGATATGCGGGTTCAAACCCAGTGGACGACGGTAAGGAGATTATACACTGAGTTTTAGTAACTCACCCCATCTTCTTAACCCTTGCAGGTAATGCTCAGTAATAAGGACTTGGGCCCATGGATGACTCGGTGGAGGCCATACTTTGGAAATAATGTTTTCGAACATTAGTAAACTTCTTTTCCGTTTTATTTTCGTTACTTTTACTATTTTGGGTTTTAAAGTTGTAATAAGGCCTCTGGGATATGTTTTATTTTGCTTTATGTTTAGACGTATTTAATATTTTTCTTGATTTGTTTTAAATGGGGATTTTCTAAAAATCATAATTAACGGTTTTCCAAAATTGATTAATAAATGGATTTCGTAATAAATATGTACAAATATTTTAACTTGGACTTTTCCTCCGAAGTATCATCGTCATTTTCAAAAGTTACGATTTTAAAGATTACCTGATAAATTTTCAATTCATCAATCAACCTCTCGAGATTAGTAGTATTTTTAACAAATATCTATAACTAAACTTGTTTTCTTAACTATAACCAAATAACACTTACTTTAGAAAGATTCACTCGTTATTTATACGTTTTCTTCATGTGACATGTCAGATCCGGTTATACCGCATGGGCCGGGTTTGGGGTGTTACAATTCATATATTTGTATATATATATATATACATTTCATCACATTAATACCATAATGAAAAATATTTACATGATCATTCTTGATACAAATATTTAAATAGTTATACATAATCAGTTTAACATTAGATACATATTTCCATAGCCCGATGAACTATAGTAATAGGACTTGGATGCTCGGGTTCCCCAAAACACACCAAAGAGCATCAAAATGCTAATAGAGGCATTGAAATGCAAACGGAGGCATCGAAGTGCAATCCTGTATAAGCGTGTGTTCTAACCCTATTGGCATGCCAATCATATCCTAATCGTTTACTACGTTCAAACGGACATTTTAACATACTTATCACATTTAAAATTCAGAGGCACTTTTCGAAATATTCTTGTACACATGCTGATAATCAACTAATTTCATTCCAATATCATATAACCACATTTCCCAAATATTCAATAACAACCAAATATCACTTTCTCACATGCACTTAATTGTAAACATTTTATAGTTTCAATTTAATATCAAAATTCAACTAGAATACAATTTAACCAAATCATAATATCACAAGTTATAAATATATATCCATATATTCATCTATACTATGGACTTACCTAGGATATGCTATTAGTAGACTTGTAGGGACAAATCTACGATTTTTTCTTTTCCCCGATTATCCTTTGTTCGATTCAATTCTTAATCTATATAATGATTAAATTCAATTTATCAAATTCACATACATTATCAAACTCATTTCTATGCATGTGACCTTTAAATTTTATTTTTATAATTTTTTATTGAACTTCTACACTTTATTCACTTTAGTCCTTAAAAACAAAACTATTTAAATTTTCATATTTAACCCCTAATACTCTCAACCGAATTTAACAGTATCTCAAATCAGCCTATAACACATGAAAATTTCACAAAACACATGCTAAATTTTTACATAATTTCAAATTAATCCTTAGGTTCAAAACTATCAAAAATTCCTTTACAAAATAGTCCTAAACAACAATCAAGATTACACATCTTTCAACTAACTTCAAGAACAACTAAAATTCATTAATGGAAAATCCCAAAATCTTTAATAGTTTTACGAAATATTCCCTAGGTTAGCTAGATTAAGCTACAACGATATCAAAAACATAAAATTTACAAGAAACGGAATAAAAATACACTTACATGCATAAATCTAATGTTGGTCGAACCTTAAGCTATCAACAATGGGTTCTCAAGTTTTTGTTTCTCTTATTTCGGTGGTAAAATGTAACACCCCAAAATTGGCCCAGTCGTTATGGCCTAATTCGGAAAGCTACATTGGCTCCCCGAATGACCTAGAGAAACTTTTATTGATTTCAAACGTACTTTTTTTAAACCATTTGCGCAGTTCGTTCAAAATTAGTAAAATCGAATGTTCAACTTTATTTTCAATCTCATTTTAAAAATCATTTGTCCACAAAAATGGCTGAAATAAAATTTCAAAATTTTAAAAAAATATTTTAAAACTATTGGCTTTTCAATTCAAAACAAATGAAATAAAGCGTTAATTTTAATTTCATAAAAACCATGCAAATTTCAAGAATCAAAATAAATAATATTTCAATTGTAAAGATTCAATCATTTATTTAAAACTATTTCGAATTTTCAATCATACTTCTAAATCATTTGTCTTTTTATTCGAAATTGGAGAACTTGGTTATTCATCATTATTTTGGAAATAAAAACATATTAAGTTCATAAATCAAATGTCTTTAGAAAACTCATTTGTAAACATTAATAATTTTGAAAACTAAGTCTAATTTTATTAAAAACTCATTTTTCAGAAATGTAGCGGAAAAATGTTTTATTGACAGATTCTATTTTAAAAACTGAGTTTCAAGCGAAATCTTATCAAATACTAATTTATGCAGTTTTTTTAAAACTTAATGTCATGCAAGCAATTTATGCAAATCAGAATGAAAAATCCCCAAAATAAAGTCCGATGCCACAGTCTATACTCAGACTTATTACAAACCCAAAATATCAAAATAAAATTTCATTACTTTAATTTAAAAAGACTTCCGAGAAACTCCTCCAAATGCCGTCATCAAATCCTAACCTCGAGGTTATTTGTAAAACCAGAAAACTAAAAGGGGGTGAGCTATAAAGCTTAGTGTGAGATTAACATAAGCACAATCACATACATATAAACATATACATTATACAATCACAATAATCATATCAATTTCATATAACTCAATATTTCACACTTATACTATGCATGACCATGTCAATGCACATTTCGTAAAACAATGCAGATTTTATGAAAACGGTCGTACCCATTTCCGCTACACACCAAAATTGAGTTCCCCAGAACTCGTCCATCCAACACACCAAATTGTGAATAGTGTCACCAAAATCGTAGATAAATTGCTAATAATCAATATCGTGGACAAGCCACCAAAATTACAGATATACTGCCACATAATCAAAATCATGCACAGTGTCACATTAATGCAGATAAACTGCCACATACTTCTACCTTTTAAATATCCCACCCCATGCATGTGATATGACCAAAATCACTCAAATCATATATGCATGTCTAACATGCAAATCTCATATGTACACACGGTACCAAAATTTCACAATTTATTTTCATGTGAACATTACGTATGCCATATAATCACATAACCTGAGAATGAGATGTACATATTTTTCAAATCAATAATAAGCATCAATATCACACAACATGCTTTTCACAACATATACAGTTTGGGGAAATACTTACTTGACAAAATCCATATCGATGGTTTATCTCTATTTATGGATGCATAAAGTATCCTTATTAATAACATTATTTAAATAAAAACATTTTTATCAATAAAAAATAAAACTTAATGTAGTTTAGTGTTAAAACCCACACCTGATGGTAGATCCAATGTGCAATAAATCTCTAAGAACGCCCACACGTGGATCTAATAATTAGATTACCTATTCAATCAACAATAGTGATCTTACGTTAATAACGATCGTCAATAAGGTTGATACAATAGTGGTTTCGATTTTTCCATTATCACTTACCCTTAAAATAATCTCTTGGATCAGTGATTTAAATTCCAATGTTTAGTGGTCTCTCGGGTTGATGTTGATTGAACCTTCAAAGATACATGACATAAGAGATGTTAATACATGAGGAAAGTAATTTACTAAGGCTCTCTAAAGTATTCAACCAAGGGAAGAAAAATAAGGAGAACAAAAATATTACTTCACAACCCTTACTCTTATACATACTACGTTGAAACGGAATGTTCGACGGATCGTAACTATCAAGAATTGGAGGGGAAAGAATGATCTGAAAGGAGGATTATTTGAAAATCAGCCCAAGAAAATTAGAGTTTAGAATTAGGTATTAAACAAAATATTTAGTGCAGATTTTTTTATTATATAAAAAAATAATGAACATTCAAAATGAAGAAAAAAAAAGAGAAAGGATCTCCACCGTTGGCGATGGCAGCGGTCTGGCAGATGAAAAGGAAAGAATATGGGTTTTGTCACTCTCTAAAAAGAGGAGAAATGAGAAGAGAAAAAAAAATAAGAAAAAGGGAGAAGTTGCGCAGTGGTTGCCACGGTGGTGGAGGGCGGCGCTAAGGGTGGCGTTTGGAGAAAAAAAAGAGGGGAGAGGTGGCAAGGTGTTGGTTCGATGGTGAGCTGATGGTGGTGCAAAGCTAGGAACGGTGAGAGAAAAAGAAAAAGAAAGCAAAAAGGGGGGTTGAGAGCTAATCAAAAGAGAATAAAAAAAAAGAGGAAATGGGGAGGAGAAATGGGTGGTGCAGCAATGAGGGGAGGAGAGGATGGATAAAAAAAAGTGTGGTCAACCTTGTCTAGGTTCAATGAACCACTTACAAGGAAAAAATAGAGAAATTGACAAGTTAGGGGGACAAATGAGTGAAAAGGGGATCACGACCTCTGCAATTATGGTATGTTGACCAAAAGAAAAGGAAAGAATCTTCCCCTCTTATGGCAAGCTAGGTTGGACAGCAAGAACTTTAAGCACATGGGAAAAATCACAAAAAAAATAAATTAAAAGATGTAGATGAGAAGACTTGAACCTAAGATCTTTAAGAAACATATTAAACACTTAACCACTTAGCCACTTTCTTCCTTATAATCATTTTAACAAGAAAATAATTAAAACATGGGATGATTTTTGCTAAGGGTTTAAAACAAATTTGCACCAAAAAGAAATTAATGAGAGGGAAGGGATTCAAACTCAGATTATCAAGGACAGCTCCACCACTACTCAATCATTATAATTGATATTTATTTATTATCAAATGAGCAAAAGATTATCTAAATAAAAATTCGATCGTAACCACTCTTGTTTCATTAACCCAATTTCTATTAAACCCAATTTTTGGGATGTGACATAAAATTCTAAGTGGAAGATGATGATTTATTTTTATGTTTTTAATTACTTTATTTAATTTAATTTATATTTTACTAATTTAATTTCAACTAAAAATCTCCACCAACCATCCAATATACTTAATTATGGTCAAATTACATCATAAACCCTTGCACATTAATTGATTGAGCCATTTAACTAATAAATTCAATAGTGATTAAGTTTTACATATTTTACGTTTTAGTCCTTTTTACTTAATTAACTAGTCAAACAATAAAATTTCCGAACTGGACCTTCACAAGCCAAAGTAATAATCCTGTAAATATTTAATACAAATATTTATGAGCTCGGTTTACAGAAACGAGGTCCTGAGACCTCATTTTCCAGAACCACTTGACTTTCGAGACAAACTACTTATAATTAACTATTTATTCAACTAGTAAAAGATTTATCAAATCAAAATTCAATATAAACTATATTTGACTCGTATAAAATAAATAATAATAAATACAGAATCATTGTCAGAATAGTGGTACCGAAACCACTGTTCCTGACTCCACTGAGAACGAGCTATTATGTAACACCCTATACCCGGCCCAGTCGCTGAGCCCGAATATCAGGATGCCACACCATTTTCCAACATCATACATAGTATATCTAGACACTTAAAGAAGGAAACGTCTTTCACTTCGACATTCACATAGTTTTTGATCGAAAATATTCTTAATTATCGGTTGTAGATGCTGAACATACATGAAAAGGTCTTAAAATAATAATTAAACATGCATAGAGACCATTTATCAAAATTTACAACAAAAGTACGTAGGTATCGATACTGGCACATAGTTATCGGTATATCCTTCATATGGTATCGATACCAAATGGAAAATCGATACCAAAACAACATTTTATTTCTCGCTCAGAAAGAATAAACACCAAAATTATCGGTACCTTTTGAAAAGTATCAATAATTTTACCCCGAGTACCGATACTCGTGATATGGTATCGATTCCAAATTACGATTCTAACTTCCTGCACATTTCAAAATCACAGAGATATTGTTTTTAGAACAGAATATTGATACCTCTACTCCAGAGTAGAAAATTACAACAATTCAAAGCATGCAAACCATTCCAATTCAAGTCTAATCAACATGAATCTTCTACCATATCAAATAAACCTCAAAATGACCATAATAACAGTTTCAAACATTGAAATTAAGTAATAATCAACATATTATGAAACAAATCTCATAATTCTAAGAACTAATAGATTATGGAAGCATCCAAAAACATCATGAAAAATACCAATAAAAGTTTACCACATTGCCTTATTCCCAAAACGTAAACAAATAACAATAACACCTACGAAAAAACGGAAACAGGCTTACTTGGATCACCCCTTGGAACCACATTGCTCACACCGGTACACTACTAATCTGCAATGGTTTAAGAAGGGAGTGGGTGAGCTTAACAAGCTCAGTGAATGCCTAGAACAACTACCATGCAAACAATTCATCAAGCATCAACGAAACAACCATATAGCATAACCTCAACAGTTCCAACTCTAGTGTCATATTATACTTACTCGTGCATTATTTTCTAGTTCTTTTACATGGTAAACATATTCACTTTTAAGCATATATCACATTACACATATAATCACACAAAATTTAAGCATATATCACAATACTCATATAATTCCATAACGTTCAAGTATATATCACAATACTCATATAATCACATAACATTCAAGCATGTATATTGCAATACTCAAAAACATCTTTATAGATAAATTGCATAATGGTCACATATCATATAAACACATATCACAATACACACATATTCATAATTTAAGATAATTTGATAATTGAGCTATGAAACATAAAAGTGAGCTCTATCATCACTCATCAGATACACGGATCTTCAACACATCGCATAGACTCATAGAGTCAAACATGTCCCAAAAGTGAAGCATAAAACTAACACTCTCCTTATTTCCCCTCACATGTCTCGTTGAATGGAGCTTAGCTCATATTCTCTTATCCCTCTAACATGTCCCAGGGCCTCAACACCCAAAATCATTGTACATATAGGTGAGTTCTCACAATCCTATGACATGCCAAATATATCCAATGGTTTCAAGATCGCAAGGCTAAAATATCTGAAATCAAACACATATCAATTATCGATTATCAGTACACTATCATTGCATATTTGCATTTTTATCAAAACACTGTCACTAACATTTAACATATACATAACACTTACACATTTGCATTTTCACAATAGTTATCATAACCACATATCACATGTTATAGCATCTCATCTTAATTTACATATTCACAAACAAATAAGCACATAGTTCACAAGATAACATGGGTATTAGAAAGCTTACACTCAGAATTTAGAGTAGGGGTTTAGACTACCACTAAATTCCCAAATAACGCATTAAATCATGTCCACAAGCAATTATTCCAAACACTCACCAATTACGTGTAACGCCCCAAAATTTTTAATTTCAGCTTTTGTGAATTTTGACACACAACAGTGTATCTGGTTCAGTGGTTAAGTGTTCTGGGTGTGTGTGGGAGGTCCCAAGTTCAAGCCAAGCCTTTGGCTAAATTTTGGTATTTTTCTCAAGTAAGCCTTATTTTTGGTCGTAGGGATTTTAAGTAAAAGTTGGTAGATAATTAATGTAATGGGCCTCTTTGATGCGTGGTTAAGTGGAGTGTTGGTGTGAAGGAGGTCCTGTGTTCGAATCTTAGCTTGGGCATTATTTTTGCTCGTCCGTCTAGAAGAGTTTGAGATGGACTAAAAATCTGAGTAGTGGATTTAGTAGGGAGTTTGGTAGAGAAAATTAAGGGAAAAGATTTTGGGGTTATCAGTTTCTGTTCATCTTTTTCTTTTCCCCAAAATAAAATTTTCAATTTTCTCTTCTCCTCTTATCCCTCTTTGCTGCCGTTTCCCTTTTCTATTGTCTTCTTGCTGCTGAATTTTCTTCTAATTTTTCCCTCATCCTTTCCTTTTTCGATTCTTTTCTTTCAATTTTGTTATGCTTCGTGGACTGTACACATTCGGTAAGTTTAGTTTTAGGCTAAACTTTAATTATGTTTTGTTCAAATATTAAGAAGGGTTCGTTTGGTGTTTAGGGGTTTTTTCAAAGGGCTGAATATCAATCAACGGCGTTCTAAGGGCGTGGAATTCCTGATTATTCGATTGAAGGTAATGGTTTTTCGTTTGATAGATGAATACCCCATTTCGGGTTTAATTCAATTCGATTGTTTAAGTGATTAATGGAGTGAAAAATTGATCAATTGAAGGTTGGGGATTGCTTGGAGTTGCTTTTACGTCGAAAATGATACAGGTGTATACCCTAAACGCAGAAAACGGGATTCGGCGAAAAGCCAAAATTGCTTGCTGGCGAGAGATAAGAGAAAATAGTATTGGACAGCAGCAGTAGCCTAACTTTGAAAAATCATAAAAAAATGGAAATTGAGTTAGAGGTTGAATAAAATATGAAATTAAATTTTATTGAGTCTAGTTTTTCATGGAAGAAACAATGTAAGCAATGGACTTGTAAATTATGAGATATGATAATTTTTGTTAGACAAGGTCAGAATGATTTTGGGTTCCCCTGTTCTGACTTTGGAAAATCATAAAAAATTGTAAAAAAATAATTATGGGATAGAGATTATGTGCTTAAAACTCTTAATGAATCTATTTTCAATAGAAACAAACGGGAACATCATCTGAATCCTATATTAGGAGAAAATAAATATTTAGTGAAGAAGGGCCGAAACTGTCAGATAGCAGAACAGGGATGACTTTTAAGAATTAAATGTACTTATTTTCTAAACCATAAATTCTGAAAATTTTATGGTAAGAAAATATGTGAGTCTAGTTTCGGAAAAATCAAGCGGATCTTAATTTGGAATTCTGTAGCTCAATTTATAAATAATTTAGTGACAATGACTCAAGTAGACAGCTTTGAATGAACATATAAGTAAATAGTGAAAACATATATGAATATTTAGCTAGTATGGGTTACATTTAAAATGAATCACACGGCCAAGGCCAATTTGGGCCGTCTTGGCCACACGGGCAGGCCATATGGGCTTGTGAGCCCATTTTTCTGAAATGTTCTATAAGGTTACACGGGTTGCCCAAGTCGACTGTGGACCTACTGTAGGGTCGGTAAGCTTTACTTAGACCCCTATATAAGTGATCTGTCTGTCTGATTTTTGTACTAAGCATGTATACTGATCTGAATATATGAGATTAAATTGCATAGTAGCATGTCATTCTTGTATGTTGCATTACATCGGGGTGGGTTGATTATAAATGGAGGAAGTATCTGAAAGGCTCTTAAGCCTGTTATCTGGTAGCTCAGCTGCAAATTTCTGATTATGTGCCGCATTCGGTACAACATAGTGTGTAGGGCTGGGTGGGTTGATTTTATCCCCACATGGTGTGTAGGGTTGGACGGAGTTGGTGTGTAGAGGCTGGTGGGTAGGACTTTATTCTCTGCATATTCTATCTGAAATGGGCTAAGGCCCTATAATATGTCTGATTCTGAATCTGAGTGGGCTATGGTCCACACCGTTTCTGTAATGGGCTTAGACCCGAGCTGTGAGATTATGTTTGCTATCTGATATCTCTGTGTGTATGTTTTCTGTGCGGATTACACATTGAGTTTACAAAAACTCACCCTTTTCTGTTTAATTCGTTTAGGTAATCCCCAGCAGTAGGCGGATCGGTGTAGCAGAGGACTCGGCGGTGACCATGGTTCTGGATACTTATTTATGGTTTATTTTTAATTCTGCTTTGGTTATATTTGGGTAAATTTTATGTAATAAGGCCTTTCGGATTTTAGTTTAAAATTTGGGATGATTATTTCATAAACTGCTAGAAGTAGGACAAGACGCGAGTTTTCAAAATAAACAAAGGTTTTATCAAAATACGTACGACCTCGCAAATCGTTTTAAAAGCTTCCGCAACATATAAAGTTTTGAAAATGGATAATGAATATATAAACGACACGTTTTGACGATAGCCTAAGATACCTAAAAATGGTTTTAACGCAGTTACATTTTCTAAAGCACTATCATGTGACATCGCCAGATTCGGCCATAATGTCCAGGCCGGGTTTGGGGTGTTACATTACGCTTTCACCGAAAAGCCGAAAGCCTAAACTAGCTTTTCTTTACCTTTATCTCTACTCGTAGAAGGTCCTAACGAATTCGAAGCTTCAACACAATAAATCACACAACAACACACTAAAAAATCAGCTAAGGACTCACCACAAGCAATAAAAAAATAAGTCTAAGCTATGTTCTCATGTAGCCGAAACCTTTAACATAACCAACTTGAAATCCAAATATCTCAATCTACACTTAATCTTTTCGCCTAAAACGAGTTTCATTCATCTAATTATTCACCTACGACTAATTCTCAACCTTTAGACTACAATAAGATACTCAATTTATAGTATCAACTTTTTTTACATGTTTTATGGCTACTTTCCAAAAATTCATTAAAACTCAAGAATTTTTTAATGAATTTCAAAGTAAGTTTAGAAACCTCTTAATCATGTCAAAACTAATTGAAAAACACTTTAAAACCATATTTTTACTCAAAATCTCGAAATCTACCATTAACGATCCAATTTTCGGCTTTTATTCAAACAATGCAATTTAATGGCTAAAAACATGGTTTTAAAGACTAAATAACATTTAAAAATAATAGAAAGATGAATGGTTACCTTAGTTGTAAGAAAAATAGACTTTTTTTGAAAACCCAAAATATCCACACACGAAGAAGATGATGAAATCTATGGAGTTTTTGAGTGTTTTCTTGAAGATTTATGAAGGTAATTGACTTGGGGAATGATAGGTCTAACACCCCAAACTCGGCCTAGACGTTATGGCCAAATTTGGAGATGTCACAAAAAAGAGTTTTGAAAACGGTTACGTTAAGTCATTTCGGTTCAGACAACTCATATTCGTTTATATCCATTGTCGAAAACATTAAATAATTGCTTTATTTGCCAAAACGAAATTTTGCAGCATATGTTATAGTAAATGTTATTTTCTTAAAATCCCATTCGTAAGTTCAAAGAACCTTTGTTTTAGTAAAACCGTGTTTTTAGCTAGTCGTCCCAATAAATTATTAATTGAAAAATCCAAATCCCAAAATTTAAGTCAACAATCCGGAGAGTCCAATTAATACAAAACTCCAGAAATAACCCATAAATAGTAAAACCTTTAATTAAAATCAGTCTGCAGACTAGTGGTCACTGCAAGACTCCGCTGCACCGATCCGCCTAAGTCTTTGGATTACCTATACAGAACAGATAAACAAAAGTGAGTTTACGAAAACTCAATGTGTAACCCAACAGACATAGACATGCAAAACATACAGTAAACTCATATACAGTCAGATGCAGATTTGGACTTATGTCCATTTCAGATACAGATAAAAAAATTTTGGGCCCACACGCCCATATTAGCCTTGCCCGTGTGGCCCACACGGCCTGGCCCAATACCCACATGCCCAACTTGGCCTAGCCCATGTGGCCCACACAGCCACACCCACATCACCACAAGGTCGTGTCTCGCACACGGCCATCCACATGGCCGTTCACACGCCCGTGTGGCGTCGACAATGGCATTTTTGGCTTTCGCTGAAACCTTATTTTTTCGCGATTTGGGAACACACCTGATTCGTTTTCACCGCGAAATCACTCCCGACACCAGCACCTAAAATAGAATGCCCAACACCTTTTAGTAACCAATTACAAGCCTAACACGATTTACCGAATTTTGTAAAACCGACTTACCGCTTACAAAAAATGACCACAACCTCGAACTAAGCCATTGAAGTACGATTTTCTTCCCCACAACCTTCTCCTAATCATAGAATTCATCACTTAGCCACCATAGACTAGCATTACTAAACCCAAACCAAAAGTTAAAGGCTGAAGAATCACTTAACAGCCGAATAAAAAACCAAGAACGCAGAAACAATGATTAACCGTGAAAATCCAACAGAGATTAGAAGGGAGCCACGAAAAATCAAAGGAGGAAAACAAAGAAGAGGGGAGGGGAAGAAGAAACGTCAGAGACAGAGAAATATTTTAAAAGAGAAAAAAAATAAAACAAATTAGATAACCCTTAACTCCTCACTAACTACATAATTTCAACCTCCTTAGAATCTCAACACAACCAAAACACTAACACAAAACTGAGCAAAAAAATAATACCCACGCTCACGCAGGGATTCGAACTCAGGACCTCCAACACACCAACTCCCTTACCACTCGAACCAGCAGACTCATTCTGATATGAAATAACAGACAGTTTTACTTAAGCCCACTCAACAAGGGTAAGGCTTGGATCTAAAATAACAAAATTTGGCGAGGGTTAGACTTGAACCCAAGACCTCTCAGACACGCCCAGAACACTTAACCACCGAAACAGATATAGATTTGTGTCAGATATTTATGGAAATAGGGATAAATTAATCAGGGCGTTACAACTTTACCTCCTAAAAGAAATTTCGACCTCGAAATTTACCTGATCAGAACAGATGAGGATACTGCTGACGCATCAAGTCCTCAGGTTCCCACGTGGCTTCCTCAGTGCCATGATTCCGCCACAGAACCTTTACTAACGGAATGACCTTCCTCCTCAGAATCTTAACATCTCGATCCACAATATGAACCGGCTCTTCCTCAAAAGTCAAATCCGGTCTAACCTCGATCTCCTCAACAGAGACAACGTGAGATGGATCAGACCGGTACCGCCTCAACATCGAAACGTGAAACACATCGTGGATACGATCCAACTCTGGAGGTAACTCCAACTGATAAGCGACCACGCTTCAGAATCTGATATAGCCCAATAAACCTAGGGTTTAACTTGCCCTTACGACCGAACCTCAGAACTTTCTTCCACGGGGAAACCTTAAGAAAAACGAAGTCCCCTACAGAGTACTCAATATCTCTTCTCTTCAGATCAACATAGGACTTCTGTCTATCAGAAGCCGCCTTTAGACGATCCTCAATCAGTCTAACCTTATCTTCGGTCTCAGAAACCAACTCAAGACCAAAAACCCGACGCTCACCCAACTCAGTCCAACATAGCAGAGTACGACACATATGACCATACAAAGCCTCGTAAGGTGCCATCTGGATACTAGTCAGGAAACTGTTATTGTAGGCGAACTCAGCTAGCGGCAGATAATCCTCCCTAATACCTCAGAAATCTATCGTACAACTCCGAAGCATATCCTCCAGTATCTGAATCACCCTATCAGATTGACCATCGCTCTTAGGATGGAATGCAATATTGAAGTCCAATCTTGAACCCAGAGCCTCATGCAATTTCTTCTAAAATTGAGAAGTGAAGCGAGGATCTCTATCAGAAATTATCGACACAGGAACCCCATGCAGTCTTACAATCTCAGAGATATAGAGCTTCGCTAACTTCTGCAGAGAATAGTCCTTCCGAACCGGAATAAAATAAGCGGACTTGGTCAATCGATCCACGATGACCCAAACAGAATCCTTCTTAGTGGGTGTCAAGGGCAACCTACTAACGAAGTCCATCGTTACTCGTTCCCATTTCCATAAGGAAATCTTAACAGGTTGTAACAAACCCGAAGGCAACTGGTGCTCAGCCTTAACTTGCTGGCACGTCAGACATCGAGCAACGAAATCCGTAACCTCACATTTCAAACCCGGCCACTAGTACAACTCACGAAGATCGCGATACATCTTATTACCACCGGGATGCATAGCATAAGGGCTACTATGTGCCTCCCTCAGAATCGACTGCCTCAAATTAGAATTATTCGGCATATAGATCCGACCTCGAAAACACAGAACTCCATCTTTATTCTGCCCAAAATCCGAAGTACTGCCATTCTCAATCTGATGGAACCGCAAACCTAGAGACTCATCCCCTAACTGCTTATCCCGAATCTGATCAATCCAAGTCAGCTTAACTTGCAACTCGGCTAACAGACTCCCATCATCAAACAGACTAAGGCGAGCGAACATCGCTATCAAATCAGTCATCGCTCTACGACAGAGCATTAGCCACCACATTGGCCTTACCAGGATGATACTCTATCGTGCAATCATAATCTTTGAACAACTCAATCCATCGACGCTGCCTAAGATTCAACTCCTTCTGGGTAAGGAGATACTTGAGGCTCTTGTGATCAGTGTAGATAATACACCTCTCACCATACAGATAGTGCCTCAAGATTTTTAACGCAAAAACCACCGCAGCCAACTCAAGATCATGCATCGGATAATTCCCCTCGCGTGTCTTAAGCTGACAGGATGCATAAGCCATAACCTTACCATCTTGCATCAGAATACAACCCAAACCAACATGAGACGCATCACTGTATACCACAAATTCTTTCTCAGATTCAGGCTGTATCAGAACAGGAGCCTGAGTCGGAATAGACTTAATATTTTCAAAGCTCGATTGCTACGCATTAGTCTAGACAAAAGGAACACCCTTGCGCAGAAGCTTAGTTAGAGGATTTGTAATCAGATAGACCCCCTCAACAAACCTGCGATAATATCTCGCCAAACCCAGAAAACTGCGGATCTCAAATACGTTCTTATGCTGTTTCCACTCAAGCATAGCCCAATTTTCTTCGGGTCAACACGGATCCCCTCAGCAGAAACCACGTGCCCCAGAAAAGTTACCTCTTGCAACCAGAACTCACACTTACTCAACTTAGCATAGAGCTATTTTTCTCGAAGTATCTAAAGCACTACTCTAAGATGCTCATCATGATCATCCTCGGTATTAGATTACACCAGAATATCATCGATGAAGACTACGACGAACTGGTCCAAATATGGTTGAAAGACTCGGTTCATCAGATCCATAAATACAGCCAGAGCGTTCGTCAGACCAAAAAGCATAACTAGGAACTCGTAGTGTCTATAACGAGTCCTAAATGCAGACTTATGAGCATCAGCTTCCTTAACTCTAAGCTGATGATACCCCGAACAAAGATCAATCTTCGAATACACTGAAGCCCCTTAAAACTGATCAAGCAAATCATCAATCCTTGGAAGTGGATATTTATTCTTCATCATCAATTTATTTAGCTGCCGATAATCGATGCACATTCTCATTGTGCCATCCTTTTTCTTCACAAACAGAACCGGTGCCCCCCACGGAGACACACTAGGGAAGATGAAACCACGATCCAGAAGCTCTTAAAGTTGAGCCTTAAGCTCTGTAAGCTCCTTCGGTGCCATTCGATATGGAGCAATGGACATCGGAGCTGTACCCGGTAGAAACTCAATACCGAACTCAACTTCTCTATTCGGAGGTAAACCCGATAACTCTTCAGGAAAGACATCCGAAAAATCCCTCACTGTTCTGATATCTCCAATAGAAGAGTCCCAAGAAACAGAAACACTGGCGTAAGCCAAATACGCCTCACACCCTTTCGAACTAATTTTTCAGCCACAAGAGCAGAGATCACATTAGACAGATAATCTCGTCGCTCACCGATCACAACCACTTTCTTATCATCCTTGGTCCTCAGAACGACCCTTTTAGTCGCGCAGTCCAAACTAACTCAGTGCTCAGCCAACCATCCATACCCAGAATCAAGTCGAACTCCCCAAACGGTAACTCTATCAGATTTTTTAGAAATATGTCCCCTTGCACCTCTAACGGACAGATTGCCCCAACGGACTCAGTACAATAATCTCACTAGAAGTGGTCTCAACAGAAATCCCCAGATTTTCAAAAATGAAACTAGCTATATAAGAGTGTGTAGAACCTACGTCTATCAGAGCAGTATAAGGTACATCAAAAATAAAGAACGTACTAGTGATAATGTTAGGGCGTCTCTATCCTCTCGGCGTCGAGCAGAATAAACCAATGTAGGCTGCCTCACCTCTGTCTGACTAGTACCTCTGCCTAGTGCTCTCTTTCCACGGCCTATACGATTACTATCCCTAGCCGGTCCACGGCCCCTAGGTGGCTACTGAACTGTATAGAACTCGGTCCTGAAGCTTGCATCTGATCTGCCCGCTGTGGACACTCCCTAATATGATGCTCCAAAGACCTATACCTCAGACAAGCCCCCTAACCTTCTCCAACACTCACCCGGATGGCGCCTACCACAATCTTCACATGGCTGAATCCCAGTAGGAGCCACAGGAACCCCCACTCTAATCGGCCCATCAAGTCTAGCCTTTTTCTTAGGCCTCTGAACAGAACTAGGGGGCTCAGATTCCCTCTTATTCTTACCTCTCTCACGATCCCTATTTTGGCGCTTCACGCGTTTAGCTTCTTCGGCGTTCTTCGCCTTATCCACCAGAACCGCGAACTCTTGCTCCCACTGTAGAGCAATCAGTACCTTCAAATTATCTCGCAGACCGTCTTCAAAGCGAACGCACTTCTCATACTCAGACGTCACCATACCTCGAGTGTAGCGGATCAACCTTAGAAACTCGGCCTCATACTCAGCCACAGATTTATCACCTTGCGTGAGATTCATGAACTCACGCCTACGAGTATCCACATAGATCGCTCCCATAAATTTCCCCTAAAAAGTAGTATTGAAGAAGTCCCAGTTCAGACGATCAGGCTAAGTACCCTTCTCAACCGATAACCACCCCTGATATGCCTCGTCGCGAAGCAAAGAGACTACACCCTTAAGTTTCTGCTCAGGAGTACAGTCTATATCATTCATGATCCTTTCGGTGGCCTCCAACCAATACTCGGCCACAGTAGGGGCGACTCCAGTGAAACCACTAAACGGCTCGGCACCATTGGACCGGAGTCGTTCAGTTACCAACCCACGACCCCCAGATCCAGAATAGGGTCCAGCGACCCTCTCCAATATCCTCAACATGGCTTGGGACAGTGCCCAGATCTAGAACACGGCTTTGAGACCCAGTCTCAGTACCAGGCAAAACTGACGTCTCACTCGTATCTAAGTTTGGCATACTGCCCAGAGAGGAAGACTCAGCTCGAGCCCCCCTACGGCCTCTACCACGGCCACGAATACCACATTCGCGAATTCCACAAGTGTTCATCGTAAATTTCAAATTTGATCTACATTATAAAATTTTATGTATCAGTTCTAGTATTTATTAGCAGATATTTTATGCAAGAATTATCAGAAGTTTAGAGATGTTTTCAGAGGTTTCAGTCTCTAACTAACTCAGTTCAGTTTCAGAAAGTGCTAACTACAGTGTTTTCAGAATCTTCTATCTAAAGTTCAAAGATACTTACAGGATCGGCGCCGGAGACTCGGTGAACCATATACTTTCTCAAATAGGAAATTATTTTGAAAATCAGTTCTTTTTGAAAATAAATTTTAGAACCCAAAATTTCACAGCCTGAGTTTTGCAACCTAGCTCTGATACCACTAAATGTAACACCCCAAACTCGACCTAGATGTTATGGCCAAATTCGGAGATGTCATAAAGAAAGGTTTTGAAAACAGTTACGTTAAGTCTTTTAGGTTCAAACAACTCATATTCGTTTATATCCATTGTCGAAAATGTTAATTAATTGCTTTATTTGCCAAAACAAAATTTTGCAGCGGATGTTATGTTAAATGTTATTTTCTTAAAATCCCATTCGTAAGTTTAGAGAACCTTTGTTTTGGTAAAAACCGTGTTTTTATCTAGTCATCCTAATAAATTATTAAACGAAAAATCCAAATCCCAAAATTTAAGTCAACAGTCTGGAGAGTCAAATTAATACAAAACTCCCAGAAATAATCCTTGAATAATAAAACCTTTAATTAAAATCAATTCGCAGACTAGTGGTCACCGCAAGACTCCGCTGCACTGATCCGCCTAAGTCTGTGGATTACCTGTATAGAACAGACAAACAGAAGTGAGTTTACGAAAACTCAGTGTGTAACCCAATATACATAGACATGCAAAACATACAGTAAACTCATATCCAGTCAGATGCAGATTTGGACTTATGTCCATTTCAGATACAGATAACAGAAACAGATATGCGAATATACAGAACAGATATAGTGAGTTCTACCCCATCCTCTACACACTATCTCCGTCCATCCCATCACACCATGTGGGGTTAAAAACACCAACCCATCCCTACACACCATATAGTGTCGATGCGACACATATTAGATAATGTGTAGCCAAACTGCCAGATGATAGGCGATGATCACCATACAGAACACTTCCTCCTCATATGCAAATCCCACCCCAAAAAAGATACAGAAAACAGATACAGATTTAACAGATTTAACATACTCAACATGCTTATATACAGATAACAGTCATACAAATAGTATCCTACTCAGATCAGCCTATCAGAATATCATAACATACGAAATAGGGTTTGGTTAGCCCTTACCAGCCCTACGGTAGGCCCACAGTCGATCGAAACGACCCGTGCGACCTTAGGGAAAATTTTAGAATTTTGGGCCCACATGCTCGTGTAGGCCCACACGCCCATATTGGCTTGCCCGTGTGGCCCACACGGCCTTGCCCAATACCCACACGCCCCATGTGGCCCATACGGCCACACCCACATCACCACACGGTCGTGTCTTGCGCACGGCCATGCCTTCGTCAACCACACGGCTATGTCTCGCACACGGCCACCCACACGGCCGGCCACACGCCCGTGTGGCATCAACGGTGGCATTTTTGGCTTTCGCAAAAACCTCGTTATTTCACGATTTGGGAACACACCTGATTCGTTTTCGCCGCGAAATCACTCCTGAGACCACCAGCACCTAAAACAGAATGCCCAACACCTTTTAGTAACCAATTACAAGCCTAACACGATTTACCCAATTTCGTAAAATCGACTTACCGCTTACAAAAAATGACCACAACCTCGAACTAAGCCGTTGAAGTGCAATTTTCTGCCCCACAACCTTCTCCTAATCACAGAATTCATCACTTAGCCACCATAGACTAGCATTACTAAACCCAAACCAAAAGTTAAAGGCTGAAGAATCACTTATCAGCCGAATAAAGAACCAAGAACGCAGAAACGATGATTAACCGTTAAAATCTAATAGAGATCAGAGGGGAGCCATGAAAAATCAAAGGAGGAAAACAAAGAAGAGGGGAGGGGAAGAAAAAACGTCAGAGATAGAGAAATATTCAAAAAGAGAAAAAAATAAAACAAACCAGATAACCCCCAACTCCCCACTAACCACATAATCTCAACCTCCTCAGAATCCCAACACCACCGAAACACTAACACAAAACCGAGAAAAAAAATTACCTACGCTCACGCAGGGATTCAAACTCAAGATCTCCAACACACCAACTCCCTTACCACTCGAACCAGCAGACTCATTCTGATATGAAATAACAGATAGTTTTATCTAAGCCCACTCAACAAGGGTAAGGCTTGGATCTAAAATAACAAAATTTGGCAAGGGTAAGACTTGAACCCAAAACCTCTCAAACACACCCGGAACACTTAACCACTGAAGCAGATACACATTTGTGTCAGATATTTACGGAAACAGGGATAAATTAATCAGGGCGTTACAATAGGAATCAAAAGATTGAAGATTTAAAAAAGAGAATCGGATGAGGGATTTGGGGAAGCTTTGGACGGAAAACACAAATGAAGGGGAAGGTTTTTAAGTGACTTTGCCATGGGCGAGGAAAAAATAGGTTGAATTTTAAACTTTGGTTTAATTACCTCTTAAAAACTCACAATTTTGACCCTTTTACAAACCAGTCCTTACTTCAAATTTAATAATCTTTTAAACACCTTTTTCAAAAATTGACTTGATTTTCTAAAAACCATAAACAAAAACATTACCGATAAACCATGTTGCAAAATTCTGAACACTCTAAAGCTAAAATCCCTAAAATACCCCTAAAACTCCTAGGCCCTATTTTGGGGTGTTACATGTTACACAATATCTACAAGAAAATAGGAAAAACAACCAGAGTAAGCTTTAAGAAGCTTAGTAAGTTCACAGGTTGAAACAATATAACTTACCAAATTCATAGCTTAATAAAACAAACTCTTTAACTAATATTAACTCTGTCAACCACAAGCATTCAACAGGTGAAGATCATATACCCGAGTCATTTAATCATCTCACTTATACGATATCAACATTATCAAGTCATGATATAATATCGAAAATCATGAAAACTTATACAAGTCATTAACAAGGAATCATAACCAAATATCAATTACATATCATCACCATGTCATTTAACCATTGAAAATTTGCTCGGTGAACGATATAAACAAATACGGATACACGATTATCCACCCAAAAAATGTCAAAATGCTCAACTGAGCCAATCTAACCAAGAACACGCTTGGGCATCAAGTGCCTAGCCCATAGGCTAACATCCCTACAGAAACACGCCTGGGCACCAAGTGCCAAGCTCGTAGGCTTTACATCCGCCCCAAGAAACACGCCAGAATCATTGTAAATATAACTCGGCAATTCGCAACAAATGCTAGACTCCAATATATTCAGTGTATAATAACAAGTCAAGAATCATCATCTCATCACAAGTCAATTATCCTATGTTCATTCGGGCTCGATACTTGTCTCAATATAACAGCTTACGTTTCAATCCACTTTTCTCACATTATACTAATTATAACATTTAACACTCAAAATATATATTGAATTCAATAAAACATAATTAACATACACAAAACAATATCGTATGAACTTACCAGGGCTAAAAAATAAAGATAGTAATATCAGGGACTTGTCAGTAATTTTCTCTTTTTCATGATTTTCTACCTGTTCTTGATCTATACAATCATTTAATTCAATTATCACTCCCAAATACTTTATAATAATCCATTTAATGCATATGACTTCTTTATTAACATGTTCACAATTGCCTTACACTTTTGCATTTTATTCAATTTAGTCCCTAAAACTGAAACAAACTTATTTTCACAATTAATCCATAAACCCATATTGTCAAATTCCTAATCATTCATAATCAACCCTCTAATGCTGAAATTTTACAAGAAAAGCATGCCAATTTAAACATATTTTTAATTTAGTCTTTAAACTTAAAAACTATACAAAATCACTTTAAAAATAGTCTTAATTCATCATCAAACTTCAAACTAAACCATTAACAACTAGAAAGCTTAAAAAACATCAATGACAAGTTTTCAAAACTCTAGCAGAATAAAAAATTTGTCCCTAGGCTAGATAAATTAAGTTACAACGATCTCTAAAATTCATGAAAAACTAACTAATGAAACAGTTACATGAAAGGGAAAAACTAACTGAATGCTTCAAGCTTTTCCTTCTATGGTTTCGGTCACACAACGAAAAGAAGATGATGATGTTTGTTCATTTTATTATTATTATAATTTTTTTAACTTTAAATTTTAATTAACATTTTTAATTATAAAACTTAATTAATAAGCACATGACCGACCATTAACATGCATCATGGTATAATTACCACATAAATCGTCCTACTTTAATTATTATAATTTTTTTAACTTTAAATTTTAATTAACATTTTTAATTATAAAACTTAATTAATAAGCACATGACCGACCATTAACATGCATCATGGTATAATTACCACATAAATCGTCCTACTTTAATTATTTAAGCCATTTAGTTAAGAAAAATCAATAGCAAGAAAATTTTGCAACTTTTACGATTTAGTCCTTTTTCTTTAATTAGCTAACAAATCACTAAAATTTTCAGACCAAACTTCAATATACCTATAAATCAAATGGCAAGGGAAACTCTCCTTCATCCATACAATCAACAAATTATTCCTGATCATCAAGGATCTCAGTGTCTTCTTTTAACAAGGTTTGATAAAACTAAGAATGAGTGCATGTATGGCTAGGCCATGAATTTAGCCCCACAACAATAGCATAGCCCATTCTTGCAGAGATAGGTAAAGGCAGCTTACCTCTTGATCTACCATTTGCAGAGATAGGTTTACCTAATTTTGATCCATGACTAGCAACCTAACTTGCAACTATTGTAGAATAATTCTTAGCAGTCATTGTACTAGGAAATAATGAACTATTTCTAAAGGTTGAAAAATACCAAGAAGGTGTGCCTCCCTCCTTTAATTAGCAAGCAGGATAGACTCAACTTGCTTAGCCATATGCAAACACTCAGTTAAGTCCTTAGGTTTGAATAGTCAATAGATTGACCTATCTCTAACTTTAAATTGTTTACAAAAATGCTAAGAGCATACAAATTTGAAAATCATAGCTAATTAATGATGCTTAGAGAAACTTCATGGTATTGTTTTACTATACCTTTCTACTTCAAGGAGACTAACTTAGCCATTAGATATTGGAAAAAATCAGGGGTAAATCTTTCCTTCATCTACTTGAGGTAAGCATCCCACTTCAACAAATGAAAACCTCTTTCTGACGACAATAAAAATGATGTCAATCTAAGACTTTACCCTTTAGTTACAGCACCACTGTCCTGATTTTGGCAGACTCAAGAACCAATTTTCCTTCAAAATAATACTCCACCTTTAACCACCACCCTCTGAAATCAGTCCCATCAAAACGAGGACACTTCAACTTATAAGCTATATTGACAACTTCACCTCCACGATCATAACTAGAACCAACTTTTTCAACAATCAAATGTCCCCTAATATCCTTGGGAACCTCTGTAACTGGCAGCCCTGGAGGAGCTCCCAAGATACCCTTGCTTCGTTTGGGAGAACCACTGTCTCCAATTCCTTATAAAGCATGCTCGAACTTACTTAAATAATGCTTAAACAACCCTTTGATCTCTATTTGCAACTTAGACTTGATCCCACTTAATATTTCATCTCGTAGCACTTGTATTTGAACTTCAATTTTTTTCTTTCATTCTTGATTGTCCTTTGGAGTGCAAAAAACACTATCTCCACTAGGCATAACATGGCTATGATACCTAAATGATACTACCCAAAATAATTTACAAAAAAGAAATAAAAAAGAAGGAAGAAGATAGAATAAGGAGAGATGAGATTTTCTTCAATAAGTAACAACGTAACTACTCCCCACCATAAATAACCGATCACCATAATCCAGGTTTGTTAAGACCGTTACAACTAATTACTAAAGTGGAACGCATCATTTCACTTAAACATTTTCTTAACAGAAAAATAACAAAATTAATAGAAAATAACAACATGAACACTTATTCAATTATTTAGTTCATATCATAAACTAATATAAAACCACCCAAATTTTTTAATCCCCACTTTACCCTTGGTAAAATAAATCTTCCTCTAAGTCTCAAGTTTTTTTTTTTTGAAGCGTAGAAAAATCATGTAAGAATATTTTTTATTTTTTTAATTAAATATATTTACTTTAATTTAAATATTACTATAGTAAATATAGTTTTATAGATATTGTTTAGTATAATGTTGTTTAAATAGTATTTTTTAAAATATACTTTGCTAAGTTATTTAAATATTATATTAATTTAAATTTATAGTGAAATTTTTTAATTGAGAAAGTATTTAATCTAAAATATATATTTTTTACTTTATTTAAATATTCAATTAATTTAGGTATTTTTATTAATTTATTTATAGTGCTATTTGGAGTTTTTTTTTTATTCCAACAATACAAATATGTTAAAAATATTCTCAATCTCATACAAATATGTTAAAGATATTTTTATTGATTTAAATATTATTAATTGATATTTTATGAGTTAAAATGCTATTATTTTAACCTTATGCATATATTATCGTTAGATTTTAGGGATCACCACTAGGGTTATTAAAACTCCGCGTTTTGGATTGTTTTCTGTGTGCAGGTCAGAGATAGCTTGGGAAGGAATTCGTTGACAGCAACGCATTTCAAGTTTTTGCACACTTACATATTCATCAAGACTTTTTTTCAATTAAATTTTAGGTGAATGTACCTAACAAAAAAGGAATTCATTTACTGATAAACAATAACACGTCGCTATAAGCATAAAACTCGTTGGTATAGGTTTAAAACCTATTCTGGTTATCAAATAGGATTCACCAACGAAAAATGTTTCTATAGGTTTTATCGATATAAACCTTTACCAATGGTAGAATTTTGTCCGTATACACCTTGCGGTCTACAATGATACTTAACTGTCAGTAAAAGCGTTGTTAGCTATTTTTATCCATCGAGCCTTTTTATTGACAGTTTTGTTACTGTCAATATATTACCATATGAATTTGTGACAATCATTTATTGAAAGATTTTTTTGTCAATAAATGCTATTAAAAATTATCAATAGATTATCAAATACTCTTTTCATTTGAGAATTAATCCCTAATTTCCAAAAATTTCATGATAATGGAAGTATATTAAAGTAAGGATATTAATTTTTTTTTATATTAAAAATTCATTTATCAACAACATTTAGATGGTACCATATACAATATATATGTAACACCATAAACAAGAATACAAATATATATATTAGGAGTTAGAAAAACTTATTTGACTTCCTTGATGATAAGCATTCACTTCATCTTTATAGTCGTCAATTTTCATAATTTCAGATGCAACTTTTGAAAGTTGTTTGATGCAAAATCCATCTTATTACATTCCGCTTAGTAACCATAATATAATTCTTACTTCATATAAAATACGTAATTTTAAAGCCTTAAGATTGTTAGAAAAATTAATAAGAAAATTGAAACAAGAAAAATATATGTTACTAAAATATAACAACTTTGAGGCATGTAGGATACTTTCCTTAAGGCTTTAAAATGCCTCCAAGATACAACAAAGCCCTCAACACTTCAAGCAAAATAGTAAAAATGACTAATAGAAAAGTCTTTTATATAGACATCCAATAGATGTATCTTTCCATAACATACCCTTTCATAGAGATATATATTTTAATGAGATACTATTTCACATAATTGTTTTGTTTTACAATACAACCTTATGTAAAATTATATTTTTATAAGATAACTTTACGTACAAAAGTTATGACTTTACAACACAACTATTTCATCAATAATTAGACTTTTCTACATAATAAAATATTATTACTATCAACATTATAAACTACTAACAATAACTGGAGACATTGACTTTCCAGTTTTTTGTAGTAAAGTGACAATCATGTTGGAAGGTATAGCCCTAATCATGGGCATTCTGGTTGAAGGATATGTTGTCATCAGGGTGGCTGAATTTAAGGTAGAGCCAAAAATGAGGAGGTTACTTTGTAGTCATCTGAACGACGAGAAAGATATTAAGGGTGGATGGGTGAAGTTCAAATGACTTCATACATTGGTCGAGTATCCACTAGCGGATAAGGTGAACAATGAAAGAGTTCAACAAGTATGTTAGAGCATACATACTATGCATCACCGGTGGGTTGCTGATGGCTAATAAGTTTAGGAGTTTTTGCTAGTTAATGTATCTACGTTTGTTGTAGGACTTCACTCGTGCTTGCAGTTATAGTTGGGGGTCTATGATTTTGGCATTCATGTACCAAGCTCTTAATAATGTGATCAATCATGATATTAAACAATTGAACGATTACTACACCATCCTTCAAGTATGGGCTTGAATGTGAATGTCATTTACAAAATCAATCCCTTCTCATCCATTATCTTTTCTATGGTGAAAAGGTAGAAAGATATTTATATGCAATGTTTATGATACATGCACGAATGCGGTGAATTTATTAAAGTCAATTCAACCAAGCTGCCAATTTTTAAGCTCAAAAGATTAGTTAACTTGCTACAAATTTTTGGATGAGATCCAGTCATTTCTGTTGGAAAAAATCGGTTCAAAAACTATTTTCTTACACAACAGAAAATTAAAAATTTTAAAACTGAGCCAGTTTGTGATATTTATAGCAATAAACCCTAAACTGAATACGCACCTGTGTTTTCAGATAGACGAATCCTTATCATTCTCGACTTTCAACCAAATGACCTTCTTCATTAATATTGTACCACGAACTGCTTCAAGTGTGGGCTCGAATGATTCGAATAAAAACACAGAACTAGAAATAGTTTTCTTTATTTAAGTGTGAAAAAAAATCTCTTCTTAAATAGAAACCGTCAGAAATTGTTATTCTAGAAAATAGATTTAATAGTTAAGAATAAATTCTCTCTATTTTCGAGCAGAGTAATAATATCTTAAAGTTGTGTAAAAGCACTATCGGTGCCATATATTTATAGGGAAAGGAGGTAGAACCCTTGTTAAATCGTAGAAGTTTATTTCAACTAGGAAAATGAACTCTTAGTCCATCTAGGAGTATAAGGGGCGACAACCCTAATTAATAATACTAGGGTTTGTCTTCCCCCTCATTAACATGAGGGGCTTTTGGGCCTCTCCCATATTAGGTCCAATTACAAGTACATTTGGGGCTTTTAACCCAATACTTTATAATTTGATCCAATCCGAAATTTGCTTTTCTATTTACAAAAAAAACATATTAATATTTTTCCAATTAAATAATCTTCTCAACCCGATTCTAATTCCGTTAAAATCAAGGCAACTTTACCGAAAAAGAATCTATAAGAGAATATATTTAATATTTCTACATTCAACAGTTCATTATGACCAAATTATTTAATTTCATTTTTGAACTTCATTTAATTAGAAAAACATAAATGCATTTTTAGGTCATTTTCATTTTTCATTTTCATTTTGGAGAAAATCACATTCATTTCCAAATAATTCAATTTCTCCATTTTCATTTTCATGTTGGAGAAAATCATAATCATTTCCAAATGATTCATTTATCTATTTTTATTTTCATTTTGGAGAAAACCATAATCATTTCCAAATGTTTCTCATTTCTCCATTTTCACCATTTCTAATCATTTTTGTTCATTTGATTCAACATGCAAGTTTCAATGAGCTAGTGGAGGGACCGATTGGACATATGCAATTGAGGCTCAAATGATTTATAATTCAGTTTCAACTTTTCGCCTATTAATTATAAACTCATTTAGTCACGAAGTCATTCCACTATAGTATCGTGACTGAGCTCTCCCCAATGACATACTATTACGAAAGCAACTCGTCAATGCTCGTCCAATGACTTTGTCTTAAGTGTGTTACCCTTATAAGATATCCTTAATCTCTTTGGGATAATATTCGTTCTCCCAATATGATCCTATTTTATCTCATGGTAACAATTACATCTTCCTTCATGAAAAGTCAATTACTATCAAACAGTAATCAAGTCATTCATCACAAATACGAACGACTCATGGCCACATTTACTTTTCATCAGCCATGTAATGCTAATGAGAGGATATCATTTACCCATGTTTTGAGCTATATATTCCACTATTGTGAATGACGCTACATACTGCAGAAGTCATATACCTAACGCACCAAGTTTCAATTCCTTATCTATTTGAACTCAGACTTTTACTTACATAAAAGTATACGAGTCACACATACATAGTTTATCATCCACTCAGGATTTAGGTATGTCATACTATGAACATCATAAGTGAATAAATCTATAAACAAATTCATGATCTATTCTTCTTGGGTCATATCCAATGTACTGTTAGTTTAGTCAATCACATCTATGTAACGCCCTGAATTTGGGCCTAGTAGAATTGGGCCTATTGGGCCTTGGGCATGGGAGCGTTTAAAATTTTTGAGAACAAGAAAATGGCACTAATGCAAGTTGGACCTATTAGGTGAGTGATTTTGGAAGGTTAGGGGGCTTCCATGAAGTCCCGGGTTCAAACCTGGGCTTTAGGAAAAATTTTGGTTTTAGGTGAATAAAGCCCTGGGGGTAAGTAAGTAGGCTTTAAGAATAAATTGTGGGAAAAAAAGACACAAAATGAGTTGTGGTCTAGTGGCAAATGGCGCCACATGGGAGACAATGAAGTGACGCCATAGAGGAAGCAAGGGGTCCAAGGTTCAAGTCTTGGCACTTGCAATTCATTTTGTTTTTCTTTTAAATGAACTTAGACTTTGGCCCATAGGCTTATATTTAGTTGCGCATGTTCTAAGTCACAAAAGGAGCTTGTGTTGTGGTGGCATGTAGCGTCTGGAGCATAGAAGAGGGCAAGGGTTCGAATCTCATGTCAAGCAAGGGAGTGTTTATTTTACTTGATTGGACGGCCGTGAGTTTGTGTTGGATTTAAACTCACTGAAGGGGATCCCACATCGGGAAGCTAGCATGAGGATAGGCAAGAAGCTGGCTTTAAATAGAGCAAACCATGAGGAGAGTAAGCATACCTTTCTTGGCTTATCCCTTTCACTTTGTGGCGTGCTCGTTTGGGTTAGGCGTTGGATCATTCGTTGATCTGTATGCCGTTGGGTCGCGGTGGTGGTGACCGAAGTTGATCGAAACACCCATTGGGGGTCAAGGGTGCGATCATTGTTGGCTTCTGCACAGAATAGTGTTCAGAGCGCGGATTAACTTCAGATTCCTATCAGGTGTGTATTTCGCACTACTCTAGTTGTAGGGCGGCAAAGGCCGAAATGCCGGTCACACGGCGATGGTAGCCACACGAGCGTGTGAGCGCACGTGTGGGAGCTTCGACGCGATAGTTGAGCCCCCATGAGTGTTCTCATGGGTTTAGGCTGCCTTGGGCCAAGTGGGCCCATATGAATAAATTGTATGATTGTGTAGTAGATATTGGACTGGACTATGTGAATCTCATATCTGTGGCTAGATTTGGGCTAAATGGGCCACATGAGCGTGTGGGCCCATTTGGGCCGATAATGGGCCCTAAGCCCATTCGCATCGTTATCTCCTTTTAGAATACCCTTGGTTTACAAAATTACTAAAATGCCCTTGGTTTACAGAATTACTAAAATACCCTTGGTTTATAGAATTACTGAAATACCCTTGGTTTACAAAATTACTAAAATGCCATTGGTTTACAAAATTACTGAAATACCCTTAGTTTACAAAATTACTGAAACACCCTCGACTTGTAAAATTACCGAAGTACCTCCAATTTAAACAATTACCGAAATACCCTCGGTTTGCAAAATTACCAAAGTACCCCTAATTTGCAAAATTACCAAAATACCCTCAATTTGTAAAATTACCGAAATACCCCTGATTTGCAAAATTACTGAAATACCCCCAATTTGCAAAATCACCAAAATACCCTCGATTTATGAAACTACCAAAGTACCCCTGATTTGCAAACTTACCGGAACACCCTCGATTTTTAAAATTACCAAAATACCCCTGATTTGTGAAATACCCCTGTAGGGTAGAATTATCGAAATACCCTTGTAGGGTAGAATTGCTGAAATACCCCTATAGGGTAAAATTACCGTAATACCCCTGTAAGTTAGAATTACCGTAATACCCCTGTAGGGTAGAATTACCGTAATACCCCTGTAGGGTAGGATTACCAAAATACCCTTATAGGGTAAAATGACTATTTTGCCCTTGCGGGTAACTGACTGATTAGGACATTGATTGATCTAACTAAGAATGTATGAATGTGTTTTAACTGATTTGACTTGGATTATATGGCTGATATGTTTTCAATATGTGTGTAAATGACTGTTTCTGAGCATGGCCATTTTGCATACACGTGTAATGATTGAGCATGACATACACGACATATTGCATGGGGTTGGCACTTTGATACGGAGGAAATTCTGATAGGGTCGCACGGGTCGCATGATGACTGTGGATCCAGTATTGATATGTTAAGGTCGCACAGGTCGCATGACGACTGTGGACCGACGAACGGCTTAAAGTCGCGTAATCCGATTATGGCTCTATGCCAACCTAAATATGGCTCTGTGCCATCTTGATTATGGCTTTGTGCCAATCGTATTTACCCGTGGCTATGTGCCTAACATATACACCGATGACTTTGTGTCGATCATATTTACCCGTGGCTATGTGCCGGTTATATTACCGAAGCTGATGGCTATGTACCGATCTTATTACAGTTACCGATGGCTATGTGCCAATTATGAGACTGTTATTGAAGGCTTAAAGCCGTATAAATACTAGCAGCTAGGCTGTATTATTGGAGAGATTGGCTGGGTAGGTCGACGTGGTCCCCACATGGAGAGATGGTTGGTACGGGTGGAGAGTTGGCTGGACAGGGTTGGGGTACATGCATGTTTTGCATTGATATGATTTAAGGCTTAGGCCCAGATTGTTACCGAATAGGGCTTAGGCCCAGATTGTTACCGAATAGGGCTTAGGCCTAGATTGTCACCGAATAGGGCTTGGGCCCAGACCATGACCGTAATAGGTGATTACACACTGAGTTTTCGTAAACTCACCCCGTTTTTAACTGTGCAGGTAATCCCGAGCTTTAGGAGGATCGGTCTTTGTGAGGGACTCGGAGATGGCCACACGTCTACAGTTTCTTTATACTTTGGACTATATTTTTGAGAATCTAGTTTGGGTTTTAATTTTTGTAATAAGGCATTGTAAGTGAAGTTGTGGGTTTTTTGTTATGGTTTTATAATGGCTAGAAGTAGAACATGGTTTTCCAAATTAACTACTGTTTTTCAAAATATCATGCTTCCGCAACTGTTTTAAATTAAGTTTTCGCAACAAGCAAGGTTTTAAAGATAATAATGTTTTACAAGAGAATGACTTTTAATAAACCACGTTTTGAAACTAAGCAAACGAAATCTAAGGTTTTAAAGTCAGAAAGTTTTAAATTGTAAGAAGGGTTTTCAATGAACGCGTAGTTTTCAAAAAGACTCTTCAATGTGACACGCCAGATTTGGGCCTAACTTCTAGGCCGGGTTTGGGGTGTTACATTTAATGGTATCAAAGCCAGGTTGCAAAGCTCGGCTGTGGATTGGGTTCTCAAAATTGAATTTCTGAAAGTATTGTTTCAAAAAGGTTTGAAAAGAGTTGAAGTTTTTGAAATGTTGTATTGACTGTTTTTCTAAAAGTGTGGTTCACCGAGTCTCCGGCGCCGAATCCGTAAGTTTTTTGAAAACCTTTATCTGCTATTATGCAATACGAAACACTGTGATTACCTAGATATTAGACTGTACTGAGATGCTTAAATTTAGATTTTGTATTTATTCTGTGTGATGTTGTGGATATGGAAATTATATTTGTATGATATCTATCTGCTCTAGTGACTAGGTATTTTGGGTGTGCGTAAGAGTTAATGTTTTGGAATTAGAGTGCTTGTGAAGCCTTGGTGGTGTAGTTTGGGTTGTCGATTGTTTCGAGAGTTGGAAATTTCGAGGATGAAATTTCTTTAAGGAGGGTAGAATTGTAACGCCCCGAATTTGGGCCTAGTAGAATTGGGCCTATTGGTCCTTGGGCATGGGAGCGTTTAAAATTTTTGAGAACAAGAGAACGGCACTAATGCAAGTTGGACCTATTAGGTGAGTGATTTTGGAAGGATAGGGGGCTTCCATGAAGTCACGGGTTCAAACCTGGCCTTTAGGAAAAATTTTAGGTTTTAGGTGAATAAAGCCCTGGGGTTAAGTAAGTAGGCTTTAAGAATAAATTGTGGGAAAAAAAGACACAAAAAGAGTTGTGGTCTAGTGGCAAATGGCGCCACATGGGAGACAATGAAGTGACGTCATAGAGGAAGCAAGGGGTCCAAGGTTCAAGTCTTGGCGCTTGCAATTCATTTTGTTTTTCTTTTAAATGAACTTAGACTTTGGCCCATAGGCTTATATTTAGTTGCTCATGTTCTAAGTCACAAAAGGAGCTTGTGTTGTGGTGGCATGTAGCGTCTGGAGCATAGGAGAGGGCAAGGGTTCGAATCTCATGTCAAGCAAGGGAGTCTTTATTTTGGGGATTGGATGGCTAGAGTTTGTGTTGGATTTAAACTCTACTGAAGGGGGGATCCCACATCGGGAAGCTAGCATGAGGATAGGCAAGAAGCTGGCTTTAAATAGAGCAAACCATGAGGAGAGTAAGCATACCTTTCTTGGCTTATCCCTTTCGCTTTGTGGCGTGCTCGTTTGGGTTAGGCGTTGGATCATTCATTGATCTGTATGCCGTTGGGTCACAGTGGTGGTGACCGAAGTTGATCGACACACCCCTTGGGGGTCAAGGGTGCGATCATTGTTGGCTTCTGCGTAGAACAGTGTTTAGAGCGCGGATTAACTTCAGATTCCTATCAGGTGTGTATTTCGCACTACTCTAGTTGTAGAGCGGCAAATGCCGAAATGCCGGTCACACGGCGATGGTAGCCACACGAGCATACGAGCGTACGTGTGGGAGCTTCGACGCGATAGTTGAGGCCCCCATGAGTGTTCTCATGGGTTTAGGCTGCATTGGGCCAAGTGGGCCCATATGAATAAATTGTATGATTGTGTAGTAGATATTGGACTGGACTATGTGAATCTCATATCTGTGGCTAGATTTGGGCTAAATGGGCCACACGAGCGTGTAGGCCCATTTGGGCCAAGAATGGGCCCTAGGCCCATTCGCATCGTTATCTCTGTTTAGAATACCCTTGGTTTACAAAATTACTGAAATGCAATTGGTTTACAAAATTACTGAAACACCCTTGGTTTACAAAATTACTGAAATACCATTGGTTTACAAAATTACTGAAATACCTTTGGTTTACAAAATTACTGAAATACCCTTGGTTTATAAAATTACTGAAATACCCTTGGTTAACAAAATTACTGAAATACCATTGGTTTACAAAATTTCTGAAATACCCTTGGTTTACAAAATTATTGAAATACCATTGGTTTACAAAATTTCTGAAATACCCTTGGTTTACAAAATTACTGAAACACCCTCGACTTGTAAAATTACCGAAGTACCCCCGGTTTGTACAATTATCGAAATACCCTCGATTTGTGAAATTACCAAAGTACCCCTAATTTGTAAAATTACTGAAATACCCTTAATTTGTAAAATTACCAAAATACCCCCGATTTGTAAAATTATTGAAATACCCCCGATTTGAAAAATCACCAAAATACCCTCAATTTATGAAATTACCAAAGTAACCCTGATTTACAAAATTATCGGAACACTCTTGATTTGTAAAATTACCAAAATACCCCTGATTTGTGAAATACCCTGTAGGGTAGAATTACCGAAATACCCCTGTAGGGTAGAATTACCGTAATACCCCTGTAGGGTAGAATTACCGTAATACCCCTGTAGGGTAGGATTACCGAAATACCCTTATAGGGTAAAATGACTATTTTGCCCTTGCGGGTAACTGACTGATTAGGACTATGATTGACCTAACTGTGAATGTATGACTGTGTTTTAACTGATTTGACTGGGATTATATGGCTGATATATTTTCAATATGTGTGTAAATGACTGTTTTTGAGCATGGCCATTTTGCATACACGTGTAATGATTGAGCATGACATACACGACATATTGCATGGGGTTTGGACTTTAATACGGAGGAAGTTCTGATAGGGTCGCATAGGTCGCATGACGACTGTGGATCCAATATTGATATGTTAAGGTCGCACAGGTCGCATGACGACTGTGGACCGACGGACGGCTTAAAGTCACGTAATCCGATTATGGCTCTATGCCAACCTAAATATGGCTCTGTGCCATCTTGATTATGGCTTTGTGCCAATCGTATTTACCCGTGGCTATGTGCCTAACATATACACCGATGACTTTGTGTCGATCATATTTACCCGTGGTCGTATGCGGTTATATTACAGTAGCGATGGCTATGTGCCGATCTTATTACGCTTCCGATGGCTATGTGCCAATTATGAGACCGTTATTGAAGGCTTAAAGTCCGTATAAATACTAGCGACTAGGTCAGTATTATTAGAGAGATTGGCTGGGTGGGTCGACGTGGTCCCCACATGGAGAGATGGTTGGTACGGGTGGAGAGTTGGTCAACAGGGTTGGGGTACATGCATGTTTTGCATTATATGATTTAGGGCTTAGGCCCAGATTGTTACCGAATAGGGCTTAGGCCCAGATTGTTACCGAATAGGGCTTCGGCCCAGATTGTCACCGAATAAGGCTTGGGCCCAGACCATGACCGTAATAGGGGATTACACACTGAGTTTTCGTAAACTCACCCCATTTTTAATCAGGCGGGTAATCCCACTTTAGGAGGATCGGTCTTTGTGAGGACTCGGAGATGGCCACACGTCTACAGTTTCTTTATACTTTGGACTATATTTTTGAGAATCTAGTTTGGGTTTTAATTTTTGTAATAAGGCATTGTAAGTGAAGTTGTGGGTTTTTTGTTATGGTTTTATAATGGCTAGAAGTAGAACATGGTTTTCCAAATTAACTATTGTTTTTCAAAATATCATGCTTCCGCAACTGTTTTAAATTAAGTTTTCGCAACAAGCAAGGTTTTAAAGATAATAATGTTTTACAAGAGAATGACTTTTAATAAACCACGTTTTGAAACTAAGCAAACGAAATCTGAGGTTTTAAAGTCAGAAAGTTTTAAATTGTAAGAAGGGTTTTCAATGAACGCGTAGTTTTCAAAAAGACTCTTCAATGTGACACGCCAGATTTGAGCCTAACTTCTAGGCCGGGTTTGGGGTGTTACATTTAATGGTATCAGAGCCAGGTTGCAAAGCTCGGCTGTGGATTAGGTTCTCAAAATTGAATTTCTGAAAGTATTGTTTCAAAAAGGTTTGAAAAGAGTTGAAGTTTTTGAAATGTTGTATTGACTGTTTTTCTAAAAGTGTGGTTCACCGAGTCTCCGGCGCCGAATCCGTAAGTTTTTTGAAAACCTTTATCTGCTATTATGCAATACGAAACACTGTGATTACCTAGATATTAGACTGTACTGAGATGCTTAAATTTAGATTTTGTATTTATTCTGTGTGATGTTGTGGATATGGAAATTATATTTGTATGATATCTATCTGCTCTAGTGACTAGGTATTTTGGGTGTGTGTAAGAGGTAATGTTTTGGAATTAGAGTGCGCAGCGGAAGCGCGGTGGTGTAGTTTGGGTTGTGCGACTGTTCTGAGAGTTGGAAATTTCGAGGATGAAATTTCTTTAAGGAGGGTAGAATTGTAACGCCCCAAATTTGGGCCTAGTAGAATTGGGCCTATTGGGCCTTGGGCATGGGAGCGTTTAAAATTTTTGAGAACAAGAGAATGGCACTAATGCAAGTTGGACCTATTAGGTGAGTGATTTTGGAAGGTTAGGGGGCTTCCATGAAGTCCCGGGTTCAAACCTGGCCTTTAGGAAAAATTTTGGTTTTAGGTGAATAAAGCCCTGGGGTTAAGTAAGTAGGCTTTAAGAATAAATTGTGGGAAAAAAAGACACAAAATGAGTTGTGGTCTAGTGGCAAATGGCGCCACATGGGAGACAATGAAGTGACGCCATAGAGGAAGCAAGGGGTCCAAGGTTCAAGTCTTGGCGCTTGCAATTCAATTTGTTTTTCTTTTGAATGAACTTAGACTTTGGCCCATAGGCTTATATTTAGTTGCGCATGTTCTAAGTCACAAAAGGAGCTTGTGTTGTGGTGGCATGTAGCGTCTAGAGCATAGGAGAGGGCAAGGGTTCGAATCTCATGTCAAGCAAGGGAGTCTTTATTTTGGGATTGGACAGCGAGTTTTGTGTTGGATTTAAACTCTCATCAAGGGGATCCCACATCGGGAAGCTAGCATGAGGATAGGCAAGAAAGCTGGCTTTAAATAGAGCAAACCATGAGGAGAGTAAGCATACCTTTCTTGGCTTATCCCTTTCGCTTTGTGGCGTGCTCGTTTGGGTTAGGCGTTGGATCATTCGTTGATCTGTATGCCGTTGGGTCACAGTGGTGGTGACCGAAGTTGATCGACACACCCCTTGGGGGTCAAGGGTGCGATCATTGTTGGCTTCTGCACAGAATAGTGTTCAGAGCGCGGATTAACTTCAGATTCCTATCAGGTGTGTATTTCGCACTACTCTAGTTGTAGAGCGGCAAATGCCGAAATGCCGGTCACACGGTGATGGTAGCCACACGAGCATACGAGCGTACGTGTGGGAGCTTCGACGCGATAGTTGAGGCCTCCATGAGTGTTCTCATGGATTTAGGCTGCCTTGGGCCAAGTGGGCCCATATGAATAAATTGTATGATTGTGTAGTAGATATTGGACTGGACTATGTGAATCTCAAATCTGTGGCTAGATTTGGGCTAAATGGGCCACATGAGCGTGTGGGCCCATTTGGGCCAAGAATGGGCCCTAGGCCCATTCGCATCGTTATCTCTGTTTAGAATACCCTTGGTTTACAAAATTACTGAAATGCCCTTGGTTTACAAAATTACTGAAACACCCTTGGTTTACAAAATTACTGAAATACCATTGGTTTACAAAATTACTGAAATACCTTTGGTTTACAGAATTATTGAAATACCCTTGGTTTATAAAATTACTGAAATACCCTTGGTTTACAAAATTACTGAAATACCATTGGTTTACAAAATTACTGAAATACCCTTGGTTTACAAAATTACTGAAATACCATTGGTTTACAAAATTTCTGAAATACCCTTGGTTTACAAAATTACTGAAACACCCTCGACTTGTAAAATTACCGAAGTACCCCCAATTTGTATAATTACTGAAATAACCTTGATTTGTGAAATTACCAAAGTACCCTTAATTTGTAAAATTACCGAAATACCCCCAATTTGCAAAATTATTGAAATACCCCCGATTTGAAAAATTACCAAAATACCCTCAATTTATGAAATTACCAAAGTACCCCTGATTTACAAAATTATCGAAACACTCCTGATTTGTAAAATTACCAAAATACCCCTGATTTGTGAAATACCCCTGTAGGGTAGAATTACCGTAATACCCCTGTAGGGTAGAATTACCGTAATACCCCTGTAGGGTAGGATTACCTAATACCCTTATAGGGTAAAATGACTATTTTGCCCTTGCGGGTAACTGACTGATTAGGACTATGATTGACCTAACTGTGAATGTATTACTGTGTTTTAACTGATTTGACTGGGATTATATGGCTGATATGTTTTCAATATGTGTGTAAATGACTGTTTTTGAGCATGGACATTTTGCATACACGTGTAATGATTGAGCATGACATACACGACATATTGCATGGGGTTTGGACTTTAATACAGAGGAAGTTCTGATAGGGTCGCATAGGTCGCATGACGACTGTGGAACCAATATTGATATGTTAAGGTCGCACGGGTCGCATGACGACTGCGGACCGACGGAAGGCTTATAGCCGCGTAATCCGATTATGGCTCTGTGCCAACCAAAATATGGCTCTGTGCCATCTTGATTATGGCTTTGTGCCAATCATATTTACCCGTGGCTATGTGCCTAACATATATACCGATGACTTTGTGTTGGTCATATTTACCCGTGGCTGTGTGCCGGTTATATTACCGTAGCTGATGGCTATGTGCCGATCTTATTACAGTTACCGATGGTTATGTGCCAATTATGAGACTGTTATTGAAGGCTTAAAGCCGTATAAATACTAGCAGCCTAGGCCGCATTATTGGAGAGATTGGTTGGGTGGGTCGACGTGGTCCCCACATGGAGAGATGGTTGGTACGGGTGGAGAGTTGGCTGGACAGGGTTGGGGTACATGCATGTTTTGCATTAATATGATTTAGGGCTTAGGCCCAGATTGTTACCGAATAGGGCTTAGGCCCAGATTGTCACCGAATAGGGCTTAGGCCCAGATTGTCACCGAATAGGGCTTGGGCCCAGACCATGACCGTAATAGGGGATTGCACACCGAGTTTTCGTAAACTCACCACGTTTTTAATCGTGCGAGTAATCCCCGACTTTAGGAGGATCGGTCTTTGTGAGGACTCGGAGATGGCCACACGTCTACAGTTTCTTTATACTTGGGACTATATTTTTGAGAATCTAGTTTGGGTTTTTATTTTTTTAATAAGGCCTTGTAAGTGAAGTTGTGGGTTTTTTGTTATGGTTTTATAATGGCTAGAAGTAGAACATGGTTTTCCAAATTAACTCATGTTTTTCAAAATATCATGCTTCCATAAATCTGCTTTAAATTAAGTTTTCGCAACAAGCAAGGTTTTAAAGATAATAATGTTTTACAAGAGAATGACTTTTAATAAACCACGTTTTGAAACTAAGCAAACGAAATCTGAGGTTTTAAAGGCAGAAAGTTTTAAATTGTAAGAAGGGTTTTCAATGAACGCGTAGTTTTCAGAAAGACTCTTCAATGTGACACGCCAGATTTGGGCCTAACTTCTAGGCCGGGTTTGGGGTGTTACAATATATTTCTCTATCTTCTAGGAGTCATCCGCTCCGATGCCTAAGACAAACCATCTCCTAAATTGAATTTGATAGATGACATATTGGTCTTTTAATTGGTTTGCTCATTTCCAATTAGACTAAGGACATGTTTAGGTTCATCTACTAATATATAAGCTATCTTTTCATATTACGATCCGATCACGTAATATCGCTTAGTATTAGTTTAAACATTAGACATCCAATGAGAAACATTTGCTTCTATTTTGCTTTGCGTGCAAAAGCCACATGAGGACAATTATATAAAGTATATTAATGTAATCAATGAATTTATTTTATTAACCAACCTGTTCGAAACAATTACAAGTTTACAAACGAATATACTACACTTAGGGCACTAGATCCAACATTCTGGGTTGAGATGTTTGCATGGCGTTTGAAGAGTTATCTCTTAGCTTCGAAGCGCACTTTGAATCATTCTTTTTCAAGTTTGGGAGCTCAAGTTATGACCATTTTAGTGAAGACTGCGGAAGTAAAATTTTTGGACGGGATTATTACGGGAAATTATTAGTTTCGGGCTTTAATTCGAGTTTAAATCATATTGGGTTCGATTTTTAGGCTTAATTTTTATTATATATGAGTCAAATATTTTATTTATTAAGTTTTATTATTTTATTATTTATTTATTCTGAATTTTAGATTTTTTAAAGTATTTTAAGTTATTTAGGAGTTTTATGTTTCTTAGTCAACAAGAAAGTTTAGTTTAAAATTATTTTTTATTTAGATTAATTAGAGTTTCATTATACTTGAGAGTTTTATTTGGATATAATTAGCTAGACTATATAAAGGCCGCTTCATTGTTCATTAAAAACACAATTGTTTTTCATTAATAAAATTTTCAACTCTTAGAGTTAGTTTCTTTTGTGCATGATTGCTTTCTTGTGCATGATTATTTTCTTGTGATTTTTAGTAGCAGATTTCTTTTTTATTTTTCTTTAAGGAGTAGTAGGAATTTATTCTTCATCCTTTAATTTGCCAATGATTATTTATTGGAGGGTTGATTAGAGCCTTAATTGAATTTGTTAGGGTTTATATCTCAAAAGGTTCAATTGGACACTTATCCATCCATTCATCATATCCATCGGTTTATTTGATCCATCTTCAACTTTTTAATCTATTAATTCTTTATTTATTCATTCTTTTGAATATTCATTCTTTGTTTAGTTTTTTTTTTCTTTTTTTTCCTAAATCTATTTGGTTTCTTCTTTTCAGGTCAGATCCAAATCTTTCTTTCTCGAGTTGAACAACTTGAACACGATTTTCTTCCCCTACCCCCTATCATATGGTATCAGATTTGGACATTTTAAGTTGTTTCCTTGTGCTTCATCGATTTTACTTAAACAACCTCTAAAAAAAATATTCAAACAAATGAAAAAAGTCGAAAAAAATGTCTGTGGGTGAAATTTGGTGCCGAAAAATATTAAATTTCATGATTTTAGCACATCAGAAATACCTTGAACAAAAAATTCAAGTTGTTTTCCATTTTTTTGGGTTTTTCTATTGGGTAGTTTATTTTCTTTTATTCTAGCCTTCGATTTTCTTTTGTTTTTAGCTTTTTTTTTATTCTATTACGCATTCTAACACATTTTCACTTCTTGTGTTAATAGGTACGAAATGAGTTGCCTTTCCTTTCTCCACACAACTTACTTCCTTTTGGAGTTGAATTTTTCTTTGACTTCTTAAAGCCTTAGGTCAACTTTGTTAGAGAGCAATCCTACATCTTTTTTAATATTATTGCGTTTGATTACTCTTGAATAGTTAGAAGCGAGAAAATCTTAATTTCTTTTCCTTGCCTCTTAGAGTTGTTTATTTTGATTGCGAGTGCATAACAGTGAGGTTTAATTTTCTTTGATCAAATTTTCTTGTTTGAGTGTTTTTTTTTTCAGCCTCTAATAATGGTACGTGCACATATTCAGGATGAGGAGAATGATAAACCTTGGGGAAAGTATAGATGTCGTGTAACACCACATACCCAACCCGACCGTCAGGTCCAAGCTACAGGATGCCACATATATTATCGGAGCAACTATAATCAATTAAATACATAATGCAACCATTTAAACATTCAAATGAATATATTACACGATCATAATATGATACATAATCATTTGTTGGTCTTATATGAGCTTATGAAAGCTCTTTTGCTAACTCGAGGTTGAATTAGGACCAAATTGTAAAGTTTGCAAAATATCAGGCTGACGTCGTGACTTTAAGGGTTCCTTGTTCGCGACGCAACTCACTGACTTGGTCTTGTCGCAATGTTATGTTTGGAAAAAAAAATAGATTTTTGAAGCTTTGAGGCATATTTTCGATTGGTAAAGGTGGAGATTTGAATCATAAAATTATGGTTTTATATTCTACCCCATGAGACCTTTACAACAGTATATCATATTCTCAAAATGGTTGAGTGATGAATGAGAAATTGATGCTCAAAGTAAGCCACTTGTGAATTATGTTGAGGAAAATGGAAAGCTAAGTTTCACATTGGTTAGATATCAAAGTAAGCTAATGCTCTCTCTCGCGCGCAGGGGGGTGCAAATCCAAACCCACCGGGGTTGGGGTCACACCCGCAAGACGTGGGCGACGTGAAATGTCCGGTCTGGGCCTGCAGATATTTTAGCCCAATACATAATTTTATTTTCCTAAGTAGAGTTTATCTTTTCAAAATTATGTTTGGAATTAAAAGGACAAATATTAAATTGAGTTTAATGACTCCTTTAATTCAGACATTAATTTGGGTTTTAATGGCTCCTTAATTCACGGACGTTAATGGCTCCATTAGTCAAAATTTCCAAAAGTTCCTTCATTTTGAATATTTTATTTAAACCGAAATAATCTGCGGGAGAAAATACACACAGGATTTTTCTCTATTTTTCCTGCAAAAAATTTGAGATCTTTTCCCTGCATATTTCAAACCTGTTTTCGGTGATAGAAGAAAGCTAGGCTACAGTTCGTTGATCATCGCACCGTAGCACTGCCGATGCTCGTCTCGTTGTTGTATCTTGGGAGACACTCCTTAGTTCACGGACGTTAATGGCTCCATTAGTCAAAATTTCCAAAAGTTCCTTTATTTTGAATATTTTATTTAAACCGAAAAAATTTGCAGGAGAAAATACACACTGGATTTTTCTCTATTTTTCCTGCAAAAATTTCGAGATCTTTTCCCTACATGTTTCGAACCTATTTTCGATGATAGAAGAAAGCTAGGCTACAGTTCGTTGATCACTGCAGTCGTGCTACTGCCGTGCTCGTCTCGTTGTTGTATCCTAGGAGACAATCTACCAACATGTCTCCAACACTAAAGGAGCGGCTGAATCTGTCTTAAGGAAACTGTGAAAACAGGCATCAACTACCAGTCGGATTTCTGCCTACCTACGAGTACAAAATTTTGATCCAATTTTATTTTCGATTTCTGTTTTTTCAGATATTTTTTAATTGTATATATTGTTCTGGTTCGATCTTGTGATTTAAATTAATATTTTACATTACTATTTATTGTACTAACGTATTTTGCAACATGTTAAAGGGTTACGACATGACCGCCTATTTCCATAAGGTCCAATTGGTACCTATTCAACCCATTCAAACACCTAACCAATTCTTCCATTAAGCCATTTAACCAAATATGCCACATTCATATACTCAAATTTAACCATAAAACAACACTTAAAATATACAATATTCAAGATATCATTCAATACTTTGATACCTATGACAATTTCTACCATTTTGAAACATTTGAACATTTGAACATTTGGTACCAAAGTCATTCCATTTAACATAACATATCATGATCATTTCAGTTCCAACCATCTCAAACATGACATTTGCATTACCAATTGACCATAATAAGCTAACCATTACTAGCCTAACATCAACATGAATATGTTATATATACAAAATTGACTTGCGACCTAGGTACATACCATATATCAAAATGAAATGAATTATACAAACATTGCTGAGTCGATGAACGCTAGCTGGATGTTGGATCACGTCTTGGGACTTTGTGATTTACCTATACCTGCGCATAAAATAAACAAACTTTACATTGAGCGATAAACCTCTGTAACACCCCAAACCAGGTCTATGCGTTAAGACAAGATTTGGTTTGTCACACCGAACGAACATCCAAAATTTCTCTAATGATTTAAGTAATCAGTAATGCAAAACCTTAACGTAGTTTTAAAAGAAAATTGAAAGAAATTGAAAAAAATATTTAGGTGTCCAAAATTGTTATAAAACACAATATTTTTAAGAAAACTTTATAGATTTTAACATACGCCCATATTAAGAGTCTTAAAATAAAATTAAATCCATCCACACATAAAAATCCATAAAAAATATAATTAGAGGCCTTATTACAACATACCCAAAATAAAATAAGTAACTTAAATAGAGTTCATAGTTTATAAAACCCAAGCTCGTAGTATGGCCTCCACCATGTCATTCCCTACCCAAGTCCACATCAATTTCCATTACCCGAGATGGATAATAAAACGGGGTGAGTTACAAGGAACTCGGTGTGTAACTCACTTACCATCATTGTTGGGCCAGACCAAAGAAGGCATTAATTTGGGCTTGAGCCCAATTTGATTTAAACAATATAGCATGAGATAAAATAATTATAATGCATGTAAAAATGAATTTCCCAACCAAGCCTAATTTCCATCCGCTACACACCCCGTACCAACCAAAGACACTGTGGGGATCAAGTCAACCCACCCCGCCAAACACACCAATCGTAGGCATTAAGCCTTTTGATAATATTGTAGTGCACTACCGAACTAGATTGTGACATAGTCACCGAACTAGAGGCATTAAGCCAAATTTTTGGCAGAGCCACCGAACTAGATTCATGGCCACAGGCCTTACTTCTCTTCATCATGTATCCCATCCCATGCAATTATGTATGAATAACAAACTTTAATCATATATTATTTATCAAGTAATCCATAATACAAATGAGTTTTTAATTAAACTTTTCATTTGGGTCCATTAAACAAAATAGTATTTAGCCCATTTAGCAATCTAGCGAACTTAGGCCCAAATGTCAAACTAGAAGGTTTTTGGCCCATTTAGCGATCTAGCAGTCTTTTGACCCAATTTATCGATCTAGCAGTTTTTCGGCCCAATTTAACAATCTAGCAAATTTTCGGCCCAATTTAACAATCTAGCAAATTTTCGGCCCAATTTAACAATCTAGCAATTTTTCGGCCCAATTTAACAATCTAGCAGTTTTTCCAACTTTAACCGTTTTCATGCATTTACACAGAAGTGTTAATTATCACATAATTTCGATTTTGCCATTTTTACGATTTATCATAATACTCACTGTTTAGTATCTAACCCGAAAGATAAGTGTGAAGTTACACACCTGGTTATGGTGAGAACTAAACTTTCCCGCTCGTCAACACCTATACATATCACGATAACTTATGATTATTATAATCTAATAATAAAACTGATCTAAACATAACGATCTAAAATTTACCCTCGGATTTTTGAACTACTTCCACTTGCGGTTTCTCCCCTATTGATGGTTCGTTAACCGAATCAAATCCACGAACAAATAATGGTTCGAAGTACGAACTACTTCAAATAATTGATTCTCCTCGATGAACGTCCACAACCCGGTGGGAAATCCTTGATTGCCGATCTGATCCTTTGTTTATACTTAGGGGATTAATGGTACCACCCTTCTTCCGAACACTATGTACGGCCCGTTTCTTCCCTATCTTGTTTGTCTTCAAAGACAAAGATCGTTATACGTCCTAATCATATATATATATATATATATATCGATTATGACTAAAGGCTTTGAGAACAAGATTTCCTTACCACAAATATTCTTGTTCCACAAGGGAAATCGATCCAAGCGTTCTATGTCACACACGACCTCTTGAATTCCAATCTTCCGTTATCGCACTAAAGTATAACAAAAATAAACGTTAATAGAATGAACATTTATTTTGATCTAAGAAAGCCTTCAAACCACCATCCATATTCGGCCAATACTATAAACTAATCGAAGACAAAAAGAACCCTTACCTATTGACCACGATCGAAAAGAAAGGATTGAGAATGATGTTTGATGAAGGATTCGGCTATGTATAACCAAAGAAAAAGAGATAATGTTTCAAGCATGGGCACACTAGTATTCGGCCATGAGAGAGTTTAATGGAGAAAATTTGAGTGAAAAGAAATAAAAATAAGAGAAAAGATGGTGATGATGTTGTTTCGGTTTTCAAAGAGAAGAGAAGAAAAAGATGTGTTTAGGAGCTAGGTACATTCGGCAATGGTAAAAAGAAAAGAAAAAGAATGGCTTTTTGGTATAGGTGATTTCGGCACTAAAAGAAAAGGCATACAAAGAATACCAAAGTAATAGACAAAAGTGACCAAATGGTTAAAAAATTTAAGGCTTACCAATGCTCAAATTCGGCTAAAGGAGAAAGGTTGAGAAAAGGTTGCAAAACTTGCACAAAAACTAAGAATGACCAAAAACAACTCCTAAACCTTACCAAGCTACAAGCATATTCGGCCAACCTCCCCCCTAGCCTCATTGCCGTCCAAATTCATTGGTCAAATGACCATGAATTTGTTTCCAAAACTTTTCCTTGATATATGCCTTATGTCCCCATATCTTTCCAAACTTTCTTGATTCTATACCATAAGTTAACACTTTCCTTAATCCTTTGATATACTAACCAAAAATAACAAGGTCAACACTTACCATATATGTACTTGGCCGACACTTGCTATACATGTGCAGAAAAATTAAAAATAAAATTCATCTAGATGCTAAACAAGGGATTCGAACCTTCTCCCTCATGCACTAACTCATGCGCCAACACCACTTTGCCATATACTCATCTTATGCTACTATTTATCACTTAATTCAACTTAAGTGTCAATGCCACTTGCTTCACTTCAATAAATTCTCAAACTAAAAAAAAAATATTTCATACCCGAATAATTCTATACTCTTCTTTCGAACTATAGTAGGCACAAAAAGAAGTAAGAAAATTTTTTCCTACATAACCTAAACACCAAAACATGCAATAATCGATACTCAAATTTTAGGGTGTTACAACTCTACCCTCCTAAAAAAAAATTTCGTCCTCGAAATTTACCTGGTTGAAAAAGGTGAGGGTATTGTTGTCGAATTGCATCCTCAGGCTCCCACGTAGCTTCCTCCACTCCGTGGTTACGCCATAAAATCTTGACCAACGGCACGGTTTTCTTTCTTAGCACCTTAACATCTCGGTCTAAGATTTCCACTGGTTCCTCCTCAAAAGACAAGTCTGACTTCAACTCCACTTCTTCTACCGGTACTATGTGCGAAGGATCCGATCTATAGCGCCTCAGCATGGAAACATGAAAAACATTATGAATTTGGCTCAACTCCGGAGGTAATTCGATCTGATAGGCCACTGGACCAACACGCTTCACCACACGATATGGTCCAATGTATCTAGGACTCAATTTGCCCTTCTTCCCAAACCTAAAGATCTTCTTCCAAGGTGAGACCTTCAAGAACACTTGATCCCCCACAGCATACTCGATACTTCTACGCTTCAGATCTGCATACGACCTTTGTCTATCTGAAGCTTCCTTTAACCTTGCTCGAATAGCTTTTACTTTTTCTTCCGTTTCAGAGATCAGCTCCGGACCTAACATCTGTCGTTCGCCCAATTCAGTCCAACAACTAGGGGAACGACACCTACGACCATATAATGCCTCGTAGGGTGCCATCTGAATGCTAGACTGATAGCTATTGTTGTAAGCAAATTCTGCCAATGGTAGAAAATCCTCCCAACTACCTTTGAAGTCGATTATACAACCCCTTAACATGTCTTCCAGAATCTAAATTACTCTTTCTGATTGACCATCTGACTGAGGATGAAAAGCCGTACTGAAGTTTAGCTTTGTTCCCAAAGCTCCATGCAATGCTTTCCAAAACCGTGGCGTAAACCTAGGATCCCTATCTCGATATAATGAGACACAAAAACCCCATGCAACCTCACGATTTTGGATACGTGCGACTTAGCCAACTTCGCAACGAGTAATCCGTGCTGAACCGGTAGAAAATGAGCGGTCTTCGTCAAGCGATCAACAATTACCCAAATGAAATTTTTCTTAGTAGGTGTTAAAGGTAACCCACTAACAAAATCCATTGTTATCCGCTCCTATTTCCAAAGAGGAATCTTTACAGGTTGTAATAATCTCGACGGCAATTGATGTTCTCGCCTTCACTTGGCGACAAGTTAAACATTTTCCCACAAATTCAGAAATCTCACGCTTCAACCCTGGCCACCAATATTGTTCACGAAGATCCCGATACATCTTATTTCCTCCGGGGTGCATAGCATAAGGGCTACTATGCGCCTCTCGAAGAATCATTTGTCTCAGATCTGAGTCCTTAGGCATACAGACTTTTCCACGAAAGCACAACACACCTTCCGTGTTTATACCAAAATCCTCTATTCCTCCATTTTCAACTTGTTGAAGTAAAGGTCCCAACTTTCCATCTAATATTTGCTTTTTCTTAATTTGCTCCAACCACAGAGGCTTCACCTGAAGTTCCGCTATCGACTACCATCCTCGTACAAACTTAAATGGGCAAACATTGCTCTCAAATTAGATACCACCTTACGACTTAACGTGCGTGCGCTACCACATTAGCTTTTCCGGATGATACTCGATTGAGAAATCATAGTCCTTTAACAGACTCCACCCATCTTCGTTGTCTCAAGTTTAACTCCTTCGAGTAAGAAGATACTTAAGACTCTTGTGATCCGTATAGATGATAGACTTTTCACCGTAGAGGTAATGCCTCCAAATCTTTAGAGCAAACACCACTGCAGCTAACTCCAAGTCATGAGTAGGGTAGTTTACTTCGTGCGGTCTCAACTGACCGGAAGCATAAGCTACCACTTTCCCATTTTGCATCAATACGCAACCTAATCCCGTATCGCGGCGCATCACAATAAATCAGAAACTCCTTTCTAGCCTCGGGTTGAATCAATACCGCGCTTCCACAAAATCTTCTTCAATTCATCGAAACTTTCTTGCTATTTTTCACCATATAAACGGTACTCCTTTCGCAAAAGCTTAGTTAGGTGCAAAGAATCAACGAAAACCCCTCAACAAAGCGTCTATAGTAACCAGCCAAACCCAAGAAACTCCGAATCTCATTTCATCGACTTTGGTGGTTTCCAATCCAATACTGACCTCAATCTTTCGAGGATCCACCCTTATTCCTTCTACGACACCACATGACCCAAGAAAGTCACTTCCCTTAACGGAATTCACATTTACTGAATTTGGCATACGCTTGATTATCTCAAGTAATCGCAATACAATTCGCAAATGCGAATCATGCTCTTCTTCATTCCCCTGAATATACCGTAATGTCATCTATGAATACCACCACAAACCGGTCTAAGTATGGTTGAAAGACCCGGTTCATCATATCCATAAATGCACTGGTGCATTGGTCAACCCAAACGGCATCACCAAAAACTCATAATGTCCATAATGAGTTCGGAAAGCCGTCTTGTGAATATCCGCTTCTTTCACCTTAAGTGATGATAACCCGATCTCAAATCAATTTTAGAGAAAATCAAGCTCCTTCAATTGATCAAACAGTCGTCAATTCTTGGCGGAGGGTACCTATTCTTGATCGTCAATTTATTTAATTGCACGTAGTCAATACACATACGTGTCGACCCATCTTTCTTCTTAACAAACAAAACCGGTGCTCCCCACGAGAGACACACTCGGGTCGAATAAAGCCTCGATCTAGAAATTCTTGAATTTGAGCTTTAAGCTCCGCCAACTCCTTCGATTGCCATTCTATAAGGAGCAATGGACACCGGAGCTGTTCCGCAAAAGCTCAATACCAAATTCCACTTCCCGATCCGGAGGTACACCGGAAGTTCTTCCTAAATACATCTGGAAATTCCTTCACTTTGTCCTCACATCTTCCATCGACAACTCTTTGGCATCTAAAGCACTAATAAATGCTAAAAATGCTCCATACCCTTTTCGCACCAACTTTTACGCCTTAAGTGCGGATACCACATTTGCCAAGTAATTCCTTCGCTCGCCTATCATAATTATTTCTTTATCCTCCACCGTCCTTATTGACATCCGCTTTTCAAAGACAATCCAATTTCGCCTGCTTAACCAACCAATCCATGCCCAAAATGATATCGAACTCGCCAAAAGGCAACTCCATCAAATTTGCCAAAAATATTTCTCCTTGAATTTCTAAGGGCACATCTCTAAACAATTTATTTACTAATCACCGATTGTCCTAAAGGACTAATTACCTTCATCTCATCATCGAAATTTCGAGTCTAATTTCAAGTTCCCGATATGGTGCTAGCAACATACGAATGGGTAGAACCAATATCTATCAAAGCAATAACAGTACATCAAAAATGAAGAACGTGCAGCTTATCACATCGATTGCATTACCATCCTCACGGCGTCTAACCGCATATACCAATCCTGGCTTTCTTGCATTTGCGTTGCCTCTAGGACCATTTCCTCGACCATTCGCGCACCTTGACCACGTCCACCCCATTACCACCACGACTGGTCCACGACCTCTCGGTGGTTGCTTGAATTCCTCTTGCCGGTGGTGCATCGATATACGAGCTTCCCGAGTTGTATCCATTCGACGAGGCAATTCTTATATTGATGATCCATCGACCGCATTTATAGCAAGCACCCGCTTTCTTCCAAAGACTCTCCGAATGCCTTTTCCCACAATCAAGACAATCTCGACTGATTCACACTACAGTGTTCTTCCTTGAGTGGTTCCTCGCCCGAGGCCTCTTCGTAAACCTTTTTGAAGAACCTCGAATACTTCATATCTCTCTTGCCTCTAGCTCGTTCCCGATTCTCGACGTTCGAGTTCTTAACCTCTTCGGCTATCTTGGCCTTTTCCACAAGCATGGCAAAAGTTCTAACTTGTTGTGGGGCTATCAAAACCGCAATTCATCGTTCAAGCCATCCTCAAAGCGTACACAATGCTCATGATCTGTTGCCACTATTATTCGAGCATAGCGACTCAAGCGCAAAAACTCGACTTCATATCTCACACCGCTCTTATTCCTTGGACCAGATTCGAAATTCCTTCCTTCGGCATCAACATAGCTCGTTCCTACATATTTCCCTTGGAAGGAAACTTTAAAGAATTCCCAATTAACTAATGCGACTTCATGCCTTCTCGTCATGCGAGCCACCATTGGTATGCTTCGTCCCCTTAACAAGGACACCGCTCCCTAATTTTTGTTCCACGGTGCACTCAAGATCATCCATAATTCGCTCCCACCGCCTCAAGCCAATATTCAGCGACATTTGGAGCTACACCGAGACACCTCGAAAACCTCAAAGACCACTTGATTTCAATCGTTCCGATATCGACCCACGAGTCGTTGGCCCAGTTCTCTAGCTCCAATGACCCTTTCAAGGACTCGCAGCATTGCTCGCGTCACGCATTATCTTCTTCCATATGATTTTGTGATCCCGTCTCACTTTCGAGTGGCGCAGTGCATCCATTTCCGGCATATGATCCGGTGCTTGATTGCGCCTCTAACACCTCGCCCTCTACCACGGCCACGTCTATCGCGCGTCCACGACTCACGCCCTCTAGAGCTCATAATGACCGATTTAACTGATTAAGAGTTTTATGAATCAAAATACTATTTCGATTTGTTTATTAACGATGTTTTATGATATGAAAGAGATAGTGTTGTTTTCGCAACCATATCCTATTGTCTCAATCTCTACGGTTTTCAACACCTAAAACTAGAAGTTCTAGAGTGTTTCTTATGATCATATCACAATGATAATAAACAAGCAATATACAGATACTTACTTGACTTGGCGCGGGATGCTCATGGTGCCATACTACCTTTAAATCAAAAAGTCTAGAAATTTTAAGGTTGTTTCTCAAACAAATATCTTCATTGAACCCAAACCACAGCCGAGTTTTGAAACTAGGCTCTGATACCATTAAATGTAACACCCCAAACCAGGTCTATGCGTTAAGACAAGATTTGGTTTGTCACACCGAACGAACATCCAAAATTTCTCTAATGATTTAAGTAATCAGTAATGCAAAACCTTAACGTAGTTTTAAAAGAAAATTGAAAGAAATTGAAAAAAATATTTAGGTGTCCAAAATTGTTATAAAACACAATATTTTTAAGAAAACTTTATAGATTTTAACATACGCCCATATTAAGAGTCTTAAAATAAAATTAAATCCACCCACACATAAAAATCCATAAAAAAATATAATTAGAGGCCTTATTACAACATACCCAAAATAAAATAAGTAACTTAAATAGAGTTCATAGTTTATAAAACCCAAGCTCGTAGTATGGCCTCCACCATGTCATTCCCTACCCAAGTCCACATCAATTTCCATTACCCGAGATGGATAATAAAACGGGGTGAGTTACAAGGAACTCGGTGTGTAACTCACTTACCATCATTGTTGGGCGGACCAAAGAAGGCATTAATTTGGGCTTGAGCCCAATTTCGATTTAAACAATATAGCATGAGATAAAATAATTATAATGCATGTAAAAATGAATTTCCCAACCAAGCCTAATTTCTATCCGCTACACACCCCGCACTAACCAAAGACACCTGTGGGGATCAAGTCAACCCACCCCGCCAAACACACCAATCGTAGGCATTAAGCCTTTTGATAATATTGTAGTGCACTCACCGAACTAGATTGTGACATAGTCACCGAACTAGAGGCATTAAGCCAAATTTGTGGCGAGAGCCACCGAACTAGATTCATGGCCACAGGCCTTACTTCTCTTCATCATGTATCCCATCCCATGCAATTATGTATGAATAACAAACTTTAATCATATATTATTTATCAAGTAATCCATAATACAAATGAGTTTTTAATTAAACTTTTCATTTGGGTCCATTAAACAAAATAGTATTTAGCCCATTTAGCAATCTAGCGAACTTAGGCCCAAATGTCAAACTAGAAGGTTTTTTGGCCCATTTAGCGATCTAGCGCTCTTTTGACCCAATTTATCGATCTAGCGCTTTTTACCCAATTTAACAATCTAGCAATTTTTCGCCCAATTTAACAATCTAGCAAATTTTATTAATTTAACAATCTAGCAATTTTTCTTTAATTTAACAATCTAGTAGTTTTTCCAACTTTAACCGCTTTCATGCATTTACGACGTATGTTAATTATCACATAATTTCGATTTTGCCATTTTACGATTTATCATAATACTCACCGCTTAGTATCTAACCCGAAAGATAAGTGTGAAGTTACACACCGGTTATGGTGAGAACTAAACTTTCCCGCTCACAACACCTATACATATCACGATAACTTATGATTATTATAATCTAATAATAAAACGATCTAAACATAACGATCTAAAATTTACCCTCGCATTTTTGAACTACTTCCACTTGCGGTTTCTCCCGATTGATGGTTCGTTAACCGAATCAAATCCACGAACAAATAATGGTTCGGGAGTACGAACTACTTCAAACAATTGATTCTCCTCGGATGAACGTCCACAACCCGGTGGGAAATCCTGATTCTTGCGTCTGATCCTTTGTTTATACTTAGGGGATTAATGGTACCACCCTTCTTCCGAACACTATGTACGGCCCGCTTCTTCCTATCTTGTTTGTCTTCAAAGACAAAGATCGTTAGCACGCCCTAATCATATATATATATATATCGATTATGACTAAAGGCTTTGAGAACAAGATTTCCTTACCACAAATATTCTTGTTCCACAAGGGAAATCGATCCAAGCGTTCTATGTCACACACGACCTCTTGATTTCCAATCTTCCGTTATCGCACTAAAGTATAACAAAAATAAACGTTAATAGAATGAACGTTTATTTTGATCTAAGAAAGCCTTCAAACCACCATCCATATTCGGCCAATACTATAAACTAATCGAAGACAAAAAGAACCCTTACCTATTGACCACGATCGAAAAGAAAGGATTGAGAATGATGTTTGATGAAGGATTCGGCTATGTATAACCAAAGAAAAAGAGATAATGTTTCGGCTATGGGCACACTAGTATTTGGCCATGAGAGAGTTTAATGGAGAAAATTTGAGTGAAAAGAAATAAAAATAAGAGAAAAGATGGTGATGATGTTGTTTCGATTTTCAAAGATAAGAGAAGAAAAAGATGTGTTTAGGAGCTAGGTACATTCGGCAATGGTAAAAAGAAAAGAAAAAGAATGGCTTTTTGGTATAGGTGATTTCGGCACTAAAAGAAAAGGCATACAAAGAATACCAAAGTAATAGACAAAAGTGACCAAATGGTTAAAAAAATTTAAGGCTTACCAATGCTCAAATTCGGCTAAAGGAGAAGGGTTGAGAAAAGGTTGCAAAACTTGCACAAAAACTAAGAATGACCAAAAACAACTCCTAAACCTTACTAAGCTACAAGCATATTCGGCCAACCTCCCCTAGCCTCATTGTCGCCCAAATTCATTGGTCAAATGACCATGAATTTGTTTCCAAAACTTTTCCTTGATATATGCCTTATGTCCCCATATCTTTCCAAACTTTCTTGATTCTATACCATAAGTTAACACTTTCCTTAATCCTTTGATATACTAACCAAAAATAACAAGGTCAACACTTACCATATATGTACTTGGCCGACACTTGCTATACATGTGCAGAAAAATTAAAAATAAAATTCATCTAGATGCTAAACAAGGGATTCGAACCTTCTCCCTCATGCACTAACTCATGCGCCAACACCACTTTGCCATATACTCATCTTATGCTACTATTTATCACTTAATTCAACTTAAGTGTCAATGCCACTTGCTTCACTTCAATAAATTCTCAAACTAAAAAAAAAATATTTCATACCCGAATAATTCTATACTCTTCTTCCGAACTATAGTAGGCACAAAAAGAAATAAGAAAATTTTTTCCTACATAACCTAAACACCAACACATGCAATAATCGATACTCAAATTTTAGGGTGTTACAAAGCTCAGTGGCACTTCCATGATTCAAGTCAATATAACACAAGCTAAAATCAAATGCATACACTCATTTCAAGTTCAAATTATATCCATTTCATATACAAGTTCATGTCAAAAGTTTTCATTACCATATAAAACATACTTATAACCATTTTGCACATCAATTCATTACATATGCACTTAAACTTACCATTCATGTCACTCAACATTAAGATACCAATTCTTTCATTTGTAGCATACCGAATAGTAGCATAAGCTCTGTGACCAATTCATATAATTGAACCATACCATATTTTCTTATACTTACCTTACCATTTCCTATTTATTTCACATACTATTTAATCATTTCATATCATCATCTAAAAGCATCTACTTATACATTTTCATTCATCAACTTACATATTCAATTTCATCTCATTATTGTAATCATTTTTGAGCCTATTGGCTCATTCATACTCAACTGGCCCTCAGGGCTCATTTTTAACAAATTCGCATGGTCTTTCACATGCTACCGAATATCATATTTCATATGTATACAAGTATACAAAATTCAATCACATTTCATTCCAATTACCATATAGTCAAATCATGTTTTCATAACCCTATTAACTAGACATGGACTTGGAACGAATACAAGGATCTGTCACCCCAGGTTTCCCGACAATGATAACTTTGAATCATATACATCCTACCACCCCGGGTTACCCGACAACAATGATTTTCATAATCTAATTATTCTATAACCTTAGGTTGCCCGACAACATGACTTTAATGTACATTCTACCACCCCGGGTTGCCCAGCAATGATGGTTTCCAATCAATATCTTGACCCTATTTAATGCCAACTATATCCAACCCTACTCGAATAGCTAATATGGTAACCAAATTTCCAATTTCATATGATTCAATTCATATTCCAACATTCTCAATTCATTATCATTTCACAATTTTATCACATTATATAACATGTTTCAGTTTATTTCCTCACCACATATCACATCTCAATCAAATCTTACCACTTTCTATATTATTCAATCCAGTCCACTATCTCGATATTTAATCTCAAACGTCGCAAATCAATTCATACGGCCATTGCCAACTTACCTCAATACTATATTATGCAAAATATCTATCATGAATATGCAATAATTAGATTGATATCAAATCTTAGAAATACAAACCGAAATCTCACGTCACTCGTCGACAACTCTCACTTTTCCTATCCCTCTTGATGTTCTGGTGTCGTCGTAGCTTAGAGAATTGAGAATCGAAATGTAAAAGAAAACCCAAGATTTATTCTTCTCTTTTTAATGGCTATGGTGAGCTTAAGGAAGGAAGATGACAAGCTTCCACTTACTTTAGTTTATATATTAAGCTTAATGCTTAATTAACCTAAATGAATATTAATTAATTCTTTAATTTAATTATTTTTAATTGTTAGTTTAATCTTAATGCAAATCATTATTATAATCTAGTACCATCCATTTAAAATTGGTTTATTAACTATTTTAGTCATTTGGATAATTGCTATCTAGGTCCCTAAGTCTTTCCTTAATTAAAACTCTATAGCGATTAGACTTTTACAATTCAATCATTGAGCCTTAATTAACCACCTTTTTAGATAAATCATTTAACCGAACTTCAATATATTTTTATATTATTTCCATAGATATTCCTATTTAATATTTATGGACTTGTTTACAAATTGAGGTTCTGAAACCGTATTTTTTGACACGACTAGAAACCGGTTCGTTACATGTCGTGTTTGTAAAAAATCCGCACGAACATGTTGTCCCTTATGCCTCTCAATCTTTTATTGTTCTTGAGTTTGTCGGGAACGACATTGGTACAAAAGACATAGCAAGCTCTACGAGCTTAAACAACTTTTTGAGGAACACAAAAAGTGTTTGGAAAACAAAGAAGAAACCAAATAAATTTAGGAAAACAAAGAAAACAAAAAAAAATAACTAAAATAAGAAATTTAAGAATAAATAATAAATATTCAAAATAATAAATAAATGATAGATTAAAAAGTGGAAGATGAATCAAATAAACCGATGGATATAATGGATAAATGGATAAGTGCCCAATTGAACCTTTTGAGATATAAACCCTAACAAATTCAATTAATGGATCTAATCAAACCCCCAAGAAATAACTCTTGGCAAATTAGAGGATGAAGAATGATTCCCACAACTCACTGAAGAAAAATCGAGATGAAAGCTGCTTCTAAAAATCACAAGAAAGCAATCATGCAAAAAATAAATTAACTCTAAGAGTTGAAAATTTTATTAATGAAAGACAATTGTATTTTTAATGAATAATGAAGAGACCTTTATATGAGCTAGCTAATTACAACTAAATATAACTCTCAAATATAATAAAACTCTAATTAATCTAAACAATAAGCAAATTTAAACTAAACTTTCTAATTGACTAAAAAACATAAAACTCCTAAATAACTTAAAATACTTAAAAACATGGGTATTTTACCAGAAAATACCATTTTTATACAAAATTTACGGAAAAGAACCTGTTAAATAATTATTTACCGGAAAGGGCCATTTCCCCAAAACGCGTCCCACGCCAGCGCGTTTCGGGGATGCAAGAGAAAGCGCGCGTCCCACGAGGGAGCTTTGTGCCACATCACCCAAAATCGCGTCCTTGAGGGCGCGCTTTGCTGATGTGGCAAAAATTCTCCCTCAGGGACGCATTTTTGCCCGTTCCAACGGTCACTTTTATTTTATTTAAGATATAAAAATTTAATTAAATTACAAAAAATAAATAAAAACAACTTTTATTTTATTAAAGATATAAAAATTAAATTATAATAAAAAATAAAAAACAACTTTTATTTTATTTAAGATATAAAAAATAAATTAAATTACAATAAAAAAATAAAAAAAATCTTTTATTTTATTAAATATATAAAAAATAAATTACAATAAAAAAATAAAATAATGACGGTCAGAATCAATGCCACATAGGGCGGTCGTGATTCTGCTACCGGATTCCTCCTTCTTCTAGCTTCCTGGGGGTTGTGGAACCTCAAAGGGGATTCTGGTTCCTCCGATGGGGGTCAGTTGTGGGTGTTGGGAGGATGACCCACCTTGATAAAATATTGACTGGGAGGTGTTTGCATCGCCCATGGCGAGGTGTCTCAATCCGTCATTTGAAGGAGATTGGTAAAAGAAGAGCTCCCGATAGCGCCTCGTGCGATCCCTCATGCGACGGCAGCCTAAAGATCAGTTGGCCAGTCGGAGTAGTCGGGAACGGACTCGAACCGGGCCATGCATTCCAACCTGCCATGGGACTGGGAAAAGGAAACATATAAGGGTTAGGATACATATAAGGGCGAGGGTACGCACCTGGCATAATCTAAAAAGGCTGTGATGTGGGTGTCGTCGGCTGAAGTGTTGGGCCCGGTGACTGTGTGGGCGCTGTTGATGGGCCTGGTGGTTGTGTCGGCGCTGTTGATGGTCCCGTCTCATCACCCCTTCTCCTTGGATTTAAAGGGCCCCGTCGTTCCCTTTGTTCACGAAGTTGTCGTCGCCTCTCCTCTTCTGACAATAAATACGGCTTGCCATAGATCCTAAACCATGGCATGTATTCCGGCACACACGCTAACTCAGGAATGATGATCGGTTCCTGAGTAGGTATATAATCATACCGGTTTTCCCACATTTCGATATACGCTGACCAAAATCTTGGCCAATCCGTATGCAACATCCGTAAGTCGACTTTGTGCTCATCATCGAACACCTCAGGTGCCACGGGAATCGGTTGTCGGAATCCAACTTGACGTAGAACCCGATCTGACTGGTGCATCTCCACGGTGGCATAGTTGACCAATGGCACATTCACATGCCAAATGTTCAGATTTTGAAAGAACTCTTCCGGAATTACTGCCCGAACTGACGGGTCCTCATATGGTGTCCATTCAAACTATATTAACATGATAAAAATATTAGTTATATACTAAATACTAAATACTACATACTAAATACTAAATACTAAATACTAAATACTAAATACGAAACGACTATTTTATTACGAAAATATATTTTATTTAATACTTACTTGTGCTTCCGACCGTTGCTCTAATAGAAGCCGTATATCTTCAAGCGATGTAGGTATTCCAACATAACTCGCCGAATGGTTCCACGTAATTAAATAAATTTTTAGCATACAATTATATATTAAATCTACGTAATAATTGTAAAATCTAATATTAAATTTACCTCGTTATGAGTGAGAATGTTTATGGGTGGTCGACTCGAGGACGTAAAAATGGAAATCGAAACCGTGCCCATGATTGCAGTAGTGATAGGCAACCTCCGATTTTCGCTTTATTCGGCCGCGTCGCCCCGCACATCTCCCGATACAATTTTGCTAGCACGGCAGGCCCCCAACTCAATTCATCGGCTGCTCTAAAATCAACGAGTTTCAGCAGCCATCTCAGATATACGAGGTTTCGTGACAAGTCTGGCATCAGATAGCCTCCAATCATCTCAAGAATGTATGCCCAAGCATACCATATTCTTTCTATTTCGGTCGAATCATTATCCGGCTCCAGGAATGTGTCTCGTAACCAGCCCATCTCGATCCGACCTCCGTCAATGTTATTCGGAATAGCACCCAAAAGCTCGTAGCATACGGCTCCCCAATCACCAGAAGTTGCGGACCCGGTGACTACGTACCCATCCACCGGCAATCCCAATTGCAAATGCAAGTCTTCCAGAGTGATAGTACACTCTCCGCATGGAAGATGGAAAGTGTGCGTCTCGGGTCTCCACCTCTCTATCAACGCACTGATTAGCTTCGGGTCCAACTTGCATGTAACACCCCTAACCAGTATCCGTCGCCGGATTAGGGTTACGGGCATTACTAAACCAAACACAAGTCAATTTATTCCATCAGCATTAATACTTGGTAAAATGCATTCCACTTCTTACTATCTTGAATAAAATGCACATTCCATCCAGTCCCAAATCACCAACATGCATATCATACATAATATTCATTCGCATTACTTGATATCTACTTACATAACACAAATAATATTATTAAACAATATACTCATTCCACAATCGTTCAATCTACAATTATAAGATCCAAATCAATTCATTCATTGCATAGTTACTTATCATATTCAACATTGTTCAATATACTTATATATATATATATAATTCATGAATACACCTAATCTAATTATTTCTTCACCGCTTAAGCCATTTGTATTTCATAGCCTAACATATAACACTACCCAAAAGAGGAAATTTTAAAGTTAAAACAAAAATAAGACATTTACGAATGTCTAAAATTAATACATATCAATTTTACTCTCTACTATATCACCTATAGTATGCGCATGCACAAATTTCAATTTATATCATCTACATTTAATCACCTTGATGCGTTGAATTTAAGCATATTGAGACAAATCAGTATTATCTCAACGTCATATTTGTATATATATATACACTATTTAATTCATTACTAAAATCTCAATTAGTATACACATATATCAAAATCGAATATCTACCTCATTAACACCATGACCAACATTTCATATCATATACATACGAATAGCATATAGACAACTGTCGACTAATGGCATTATAACTCTATAAAAAAATCAAGTTTAAGTACTCAACTATCACACAAAGCATAGTATTGATTAAACTTCTCAAAATAAGCTTATATTAAATTCAAACATATATAGTATTGATACCAAAATCAAACATAACTAGACTATACTTAAACACAAAAGCTTAGCCATTTTCGCATGGCTTTATACGTATACACACCATTCAAAACAAATCGAAAGAGACATAGTCTATACATGCCAAAAATTTCAAAAGAGTTATAACTTATAAGATACCAAGATTTAGTGATAGTGCGATTGACTTTGACGTGGATCCCCGATCTCAAGCCTCGACTTCAAAAAAAAATCTATAAAACGATGAAATAACACCCCAAGTAAGCTAATATAGCTTAGTAAGTTTTAAGCATTTAACATACATATATATTTTATCAAGATCAAATAAATTGTAACATTCACAATCTCTTTGCCGAATAATCAAACCTTCAAAGAAAGACTTCATAAGGACATTATAAACATGTATAAATATGTATATACTCTTATACCACTTTCACATTAGTAAGATGAATAACATATACCACTATTACTCACCAAATCTCTACCCACAATTTAGTCACCATCCATTATAATTTGTCATAAGTAATACCTACCTTTAATGACTTACCTCTCCAACCTTAACTTATCAACTCGTACATAGCATAATTGCACACTTGAATATCACCTATACCAACAATAATATTACGAGCCCATCATATAATAACAAACCTGTACATTTGTTACCAGAATTTAGTAACGTATCACACACATAGTGCCGTTACTTTAATAATTCGCACACATAGTGCTAAGTTTCCGTAACGTATCGCACACATAGTGCCGTTACTTTGATAATTCGCACACATAGTGCTAAGTTTCAGTAACGTATCACACACATAGTGCCGTTACTTTGATAATTTGCACACATAGTGCTAAGTTTCCGTAACGTATCGCACACATAGTGCCGTTACTTAACATTACCGCACACTTAGTGCCATTGAACCGGTTTCGCACACTTAGTGCCCGGTATTTTATATTTCGCACACTTAGTGCATTAACCTGATTACTCCTATTCCATATAAACATATAATCACATTTTTACTCACATGAACATTCATATATGCATATGTTTAAACCCACCAATTCTTCCTATGAATTTCCAACACATTCGATACACCAATATACTTATAAATATATATCCCTTACTCAATTACATACATCTTTCTCAATTCATTTCCACATATAAATATCATTTAGTACATATATATATATATATTCAATTCACACATTCGGCTATCACTAATTAAATTCCTTATCACTTTCGGCATTAAGGAATTAAACATATTAACATCAACTTAACATATACATATTCATATAAATAAACTTTTATTCAACCCGATTGCTTAAAATCTTACCTCGGATATCAACGAGTTCAACTTCCCGGCTAGTCGTTCAATTTGGTTTTTCCCCGATCAACTCCCGTTTCTTTTCGTTCTTGATCTAATCATTTCAAATTGAACTCATTCAAATACATTTTTATCCAATAAATCTAAAAACTCATAATTATGCAATTTACCATTTTACCCCTAATATTTTCAATTTTTACAAAATATTCCCTAATGCACAACTCACGAATTAATCAAAATTAGACTAACTTCCACTAGGGCCGAATCTTCCCAAGGACTTTATAAGTCCATATGCTTCCATATATATATTTTTAATTTAACCCTTCCATAATTTATTTTCACAATTAAATCCTTAATTAGTTACATTCACCAATGACCCAAGAGTAAGATATGTTCATCTAACAAAAATCTTCCATTTAATACTAAAAACCATCACAAAACTCAACTCAACATCAATGACATTTCTCACATACATGATCAATGTACAAAATTTCTACATGGGCTTAATAGGAAAATGATTGACAATCACAAAAATATGAAAATTATCAAAAATCTAAATCAATTACATACCAAATTGATCCTCCCCCAAGTGCCGAACCTAAAGGAGCTCTTCTCTCTTTATTTTTTTCTCAAGTTTCGGCTATTAACACAATAAGAAGATGAACACTTTTCATCTTTATTTTCTTATTATTATTATATCACTTTAACTATTATATTAGTATAAAATATAATAAAGTATAATAAAAAAATAAGTTACTATTACATGCACAATCATGACCATCACTAACTCTAATTATGGTCAATTTGCTATATAAAACCCCAATTCACAAAAACATCATCAATTCAATATTTACTCATTATCCACCAAATTTTCTTATTATGCAATTAAGCCCTTTTTATATTTATGCACTAGAACAAGCAAATTTTTAATATGAAAATTTCACACACATTAATTCACACATACTAAGCATCTAAAAATAATAGAAAATAATTTTTCTAACTCGGATTCGTGGTCCCAAACCACCGCTCCGATTAGGGTCGATATCGGTCTGTTACAACTCTCCCCCCTTAAGAAATTTTCGTCCCCGAAAATCTTACCCGTGAATAAGTGTGGGTAACGTTCTTTCATTGATTCTTCAGTTTCTCAGGTTGCTTCCTCAACCCCGTGCTTATGCCACATTACTTTAACCAGCAATATCCTTTTATTTCGCAACTCTTTCACTTCACGAGCTAAGATGCTAATCGGTTCTTCCTCATAAGTCAAATCGGGCTGAATTTCAATCTCTGAAGGACTGATCACATGAGAAGGATCAGATCTGTATCGTCGAAGCATCGACACGTGGAAAACATTATGAATCTTTTCTAATTCAGATGGTAACATAAGTCTATACGCAACCGGCCCAATTCACTCAATAACTTCATACGGCCCAATGAATCGTGGACTCAGCTTTCCTTTACGACCAAATCTCATTATCTTCTTCCACGGTGAGACTTTCAAAAATACTCTGTCACCCACCTGAAATTCTATATCTTTCCGTTTCAAATTCGCGTACGACTTCTGACGATCTGCTGCGGCTTTCAAACTTTCTCGAATTACTTTAACTTTCTGCTCTGTCTCTCTGATTAAATCAACCACGTGTATCTTGCCTTCACTTAGCTCAGTCCAATATAAAGGTGTACGACATTTACGACCGTACAAAGCTTCATAGGGTGCCATTTTGATACTTGATTGAAAGCTGTTGTTGTACGCAAATTCAATCAAAGGTAAGTATCGTTCCCATGTACCCTCAAACTCAAGAACGCAACATCTCAACATATCCTCGAGTATTTGAATAACACGTTCGGATTGACCATCCGATCGAGGGTGAAAAGCCGTCTTGAAGTGCAACTTAGTACCTAAAGCATCCTCGTAGTTTCTTCCAAAACCGCGATGTGAACCTCGGGTCTCTATCTCAAACAATAGAAACATGTACTCGTGTGGTAGCCGTACTATCTCGCGATAGGTACAACTCGGCTAATTTATCGAGTGAGAAATTCGTACGTACTGAGATGAAATGAGCCGATTTTGTCAATCTATCAACAATAACTCAGATTGAATCTTTCTTGCTTGATGTCAAAGGCAAACCCGATACAAAGTCCATCGTAACACGATCCCACTTCCATTCTGGTATCATGATCGGCTGAAGTAGTCCCGATGGCACTTGATGCTCAGCTTTCACTTGTTGGCATACTAAACACTTCGACACATATTCTGAGATGTCTCGTTTCATACCGTGCCACCAGAAATGTTGTTTCAAGTCATTATACATTTTCGTGCTACCAGGATGAATCGACAATCTACTACTATGAGCTTCATCACAAATCATTCGAATTAATTCAGGTTTCTTAGGCACACATACCCGATTCTTGAATCGTAAGCATCCCTCAGCATCTATCTAAAAATCTGAACTCACACACGAACTACATTGACTACTTTTTGCTTTTAAATCATCATCAAACTCTTGAGCTTCTCGAATCTGCTGCACAAACGATAGTCTCGCTTTTAACTCGGCAATGATTCCACCATTCTCGGTCATAACTATATCCACATTCATTGCGCGTAGTGCAAATAGTGACTTCCGGCTAAGTGCATCGGCAACCACGTTAGCCTTTCCCAGATGATAATCAATCACAAGCTCGTAATCCTTCAACAGTTCTAACCATCGCTGTTGTCTCAAGTTCAGATCCTTCTAAGTCATTAAATACTTAAGACTCTTATGATCCAAATAGACATGACATTTCTCACCAAACAGGTAGTGACGCCATATTTTCAAAGCAAAGACTATAGCGGCCAACTCAAAGTCGTGCGTCGGATAATTCCTCTCGTGTGGTTTCAACTATCTCGAAGCATAGGCTACAACTTTACCCTCTTGCATCAAAACACAACCCAGCCCATTTAAAGATGCGTCACTGAAAATAACGAACTCTTTACCCGATTCTGGCTGAACGAGTACTGGAGCTTCCGTTAGTAAGGTCTTCAGTTAATCAAAACTCTTCTGACACCTTTGTGACCATTCGAATTTAACATCTTTCTGTAATAGCTTTGTCATTGGTGATGCTATCATAGAAAACCCTTTCACGAAGCATCTATAATATCCGACAAGTCCCAGAAAGCTACGAACCTCAGAAACATTCCGCGGAGGTTTCCAATCCAAAATAGCCGAGATTTTACTCGGGTCAACCCGAATACCCGATGCGGACACAACATGCCACAGGAAGCTAACTTCATTCAACCAAAACTCACATTTACTAAATTTTGCGTGCAATTGCTTATCACGTAAAATCTGTAATTCTAGCCTCAAATGCTCAGCATGCTCGGTTTCATCACGCGAATAGATCAATATGTCATCTATGAAAACAACCACAAACTGATCTAGATACTGCCTGAATACCCGATTCATCAAATCCATAAAAATCGCAGGGGCATTAGTGAGCCCAAACGGCATCACCAAGAACTCATAATGACCGTATCTCGTTCGGCGATCTTGACACGCCCGATTCTCTAACCCGCAACTGATAATACCCTAACCTCAGATCAATTTTTGAAAATACCGAGGCTCCTTTAAGCTGATCGAATAAATTATCGATACGTGGCAACAGGTATTTGTTCTTTACGGTCACCTTATTGAGCTGACAATAGTCAATGCACATTCTCAATGTTCCGTCTTTCTTCTTCACAAATAGAACGGGCGCACCCCAGGGAGAAAAACTCGATCGAGTAAAACCTCTATCCGTCAATTCTTGTAACTGAGCCTTCAATTCCTTTAATTCAGTCGGTGCCATTCTATACAGAGCTATCGAAATCGAAATGGTCCCTGGCACTAACTCAATACCAAAATCTACCTCACGAATAGGTGGCAATCCCGACAATTCCTCCGGAAGCACATCCGGATACTCACAAACAACTAGCATAGATTCAATCTTCTTTCCTGTTACTTGGCTGTCAATCACATACGCAAGATAAGCTTCACAACCCTTTCTCAAATACTGCCGAGCCAATATCGATGATATCACAGTCGGTAACCCATTCAAATCTGCAGATTCATTCTGAAGTATCTCATTATTCTGACACCTCAAATCAATAGTCTTTCATTTGCAATTCACTATCGCATCGTGAACGGTCAACCAATCCATACCGAGAATAATGTCAAACCCTAAACCCTAAACCCTAAACCAATCCATACGGCTTCCATGGATCCTAAACCATGGCATGTATTCTGGCACGCACGCTAACTCAGGAACGATGATCGGTTCCCGAGTAGGTATATAATCATACCGATTTTCCCACATTTTGATATACGCTGACCAAAATCTTGGCCAATCCGTATGCAACATCCGTAAGTCGACTTTGTGCTCATCATCGAACACCTCAGGTGCCACGGGAATCGGTTGTCGAAATCCAAATTGACGCAGAACTCGATCTGACTGGTGCATCTCCACGATGGCATAGTTGACCAATGGCACCTTCACATGCCAAATGTTCGGATTTTGAAAGAACTCTTCCGGAATTACTGCCCGAATTGACGGGTCCTCGTATGGTGTCCATTCAAACTATATTAACATGATAAAAATATTAGTTATATACTAAATACTAAATACTAAATACTATATACTAAATACTAAATACGAAACGACTATTTTATTACGAAAATATATTTTATTTAATACTTACTTGTGCTTCCAACCGTTGCTCTAATAGAAGCCGTATATCTTCAAGCGATGTAGGTATTCCAACATAACTCGCTGAATGGTTCCACCTAATTAAATAATTTTTTAGCATACAATTATATTTTAAATCTACGTAATAATTGTAAAATCTAATATTAAATTTACCTCGTTATGAGTGGGAATGTATATGGGTGGTCGACTCGAGGACGTAAAAATAGAAATTGAAACCGTGCCCATAATTGCAGTAGTGATAGGCAACCTCCGATTTTTACTTTATTTGGCCGCGTCACCCTGCACATCTCTCGATACAATTTTGCTAGCACGGCAGGCCCCCAACTCAATTCACCGTCTGCTCTAAAATCAACGAGTTTCAGCAGCCATCTCAGATGTACGAGGTTTCGTGACAAGTCTGGCATTAGATAGCCTCCAATCATCTCAAGAATGTATGCCCGAGCATACCGTATTCTTTCTATTTCGGTCGAATCATTATCTGGCTCCGGGAATGTGTCTCGTAACCAGCCCATCCCGATCCGACCTCCGTAAATGTTATCCGTAATAGCACCCAAAAGCTTGTAGCATACGGCTCCCCAATCACCAGAAGTTACTAAATACTAAATACGAAACGACTATTTTATTACGAAAATATATTTTATTTAATACTTACTTGTGCTTCCAACCGTTGCTCTAATAGAAGCCGTATATCTTCAAGCGATGTAGGTATTCCAACATAACTCGCCGAATGGTTCCACCTAATTAAATAATTTTTTAGCATACAATTATATTTTAAGTCTACGTAATAATTGTAAAATCTAATATTAAATTTAACTCGTTATGAGTGGGAATGTATATGGGTGGTCGACTCGAGGACGTAAAAATGAAAATTGAAACCGTGCCCATGATTGCAGTAGTGATAGGCAACCTCCGATTTTCGCTTTATTTGGCCGCGTCGCCCCGCACATCTCCCGATACAATTTTGCTAGCACGGCAGACCCCCAACTCAATTCATCGTCTACTCTAAAATCAACGAGTTTCAGCAGCCATCTCAGATGTACGAGGTTTCGTGACAAGTCCGGCATTAGATAGCCTCCAATCATCTCAAGAATGTATGCCCGAGCATACTGTATTCTTTCTATTTCAGTCGAATCATTATTCGGCTCCGGGAATGTGTCTCGTAACTAGCCCATCTCGATCCGACCTCCGTAAATGTTATCCGTAATAGCACCCAAAAGCTTGTAGCATACGGCTCCCCAATCACCAGAAGTTGCGGACCCGGTGACTACGTACCCATCCATCGACAATCTCAATTGCAAATGCACGTCTTCCAGAGTGATAGTACACTCTCCGCATGGAAGATGGAAAGTGTGCATCTCGGGTCTCCACCTCTCTATCAATGCACTAATTAGCTTCGGGTCCAACTTGCACCCCCGGCCTATCGTGGCCACGTGCCAAAAACCCGCTTCTCGTAGGTAATTCTCCTTGGATTTAAAGGGCCCCGTCGTTCCCTTTGTTCACGAAGTTGCCGTCGCCTCTCCTCTTCTGACAATAAATACGGCTTGCCATAGATCCTAAACCATGGCATGTATTCCTAAGACGCACGCCAACTCAGAACGATGATCGGTTCCTTTAGTAGGTATATAATCATACCGATTTTCCCACATTTTGATATACGCCGACCAAAATCTTGGCCAATCCGTATGCAACATCCGTAAGTCGACTTTGTGCTCATCATCGAACACCTCAGGTGCCACGGGAATCGATTGTCGGAATCCAAATTGACGCAGAACCCAATCTGACTGGTGCATCTCCACGGTGGCATAGTTGACCAATGGCACCTTCACATGCCAAATGTTCGAATTTTGAAAAAACTCTTCCGAAATTACTGCCCGAATTGACGGGTCCTCGTATGGTGTCCATCCAAACTATATTAACATGATAAAAATATTAGTTATATACTAAATACTAAATACTAAATACTAAATACGAAACGACTATTTTATTAAAAAAATATATTTTATTTAATACTTGTGCTTCCAACCGTTGCTCTAATAGAAGCCGTATATCTTCAAGTGATATAGGTATTCCAACATAACTCGCCGAATGGTTCCACCTAATTAAATAATTTTTTAGCATACAATTATATTTTAAATCTACGTAATAATTGTAAAATCTAATATTAAATTTACCTCGTTATGAGTGGGAATGTATATGGGTGGTCGACTCGAGGACGTAAAAATGGAAATTGAAACCGTGCCCATGATTGCAGTAGTGATAGGCAACCTCCGATTTTCGCTTTATTTGGCCGCGTCGCCCCGCACATCTCCTGATACAATTTTGCTAGCACGGCAGACCCCCAACTCAATTCACCGTCTGCTCTAAAATCAACGAGTTTCAGCAGCTATCTCAGATGTACGAGGTTTCGTGACAAGTCCGGCATTAGATAGCCTCCAATCATCTCAAGAATGTATGCCCGAGCATACCGTATTCTTTCTATTTCGGTCGAATCATTATTCGGCTCCGGGAATGTGTCTCGTAAATAGCCCATCTCGATCCGACCTCCGTAAATGTTATCCGTAATAGCACCCAAAAGCTTGTAGCATACGGCTCCCCAATAACCAGAAGTTGCGGACCCGGTGACTACGTACCCATCCACCGACAATCCCAATTGCAAATGCACGTCTTCCAGAGTGATAGTACACTCTCCGCATGGAAGATGGAAAGTGTGCGCCTCGGGTCTCCACCTCTCTATCAATGCACTAATTAGCTTCGGGTCCAACTTGCACCCCTGGCCCATCGTGGCCACGTGCCAAAAACCCGCTTCCCGTAGGTAATTCTCGATCAACGGCGATGGCGGACTAGGCATATTACGAATATAGCATTGCAACACTCGATCTACAGACTGTTTAAAAATTATAAAATAAAAATTAATTAAAATTGCATAAACCTAAAAAATATTAAATAGTATTGAAAAATTAAAATTGTAACTTACCATTGTCATTTGATCGACGAAGATATGCTTATTGTCAAGACGAATTAATTCTCCGGCCATTGCTAATACGATCGAATATTTTTAAATTTAACAAAAAAATATTTTAAAAAACTTTTAAACAGGGCTTTTTTGTAAAAATTAAAGGACTATTTTGAAATTTGAGAGGAACTTTAAAGGAATTTGAGAGAAATTTGAGAGGAATTTGAGAGAAAGTTGAGAGAAATTTGAGAGAAAAATGAGTAAGGACCTTTGTGTGAAAAAAATGAAAGGGTGGGGGTTTTTATAGTTTTTTTTTTTTACCGTTGGAGGCCCAACGGTAAAAAAAAGTGACCGTTGAAACGGGCAAAAATGCGTCCCCGAGGGAGCGTTTTTGCCACATCAGCAAAGCGCGCCCTCAAGGACGCGATTTTGGCTGATGTGGCACAAAGCGCTCCCTCGTGGACGCGCTTTCCTGCTGCATCCCCTGAAAACGCACTGACGTGGATGCGTTTTCGGGAGAAATGACCCTTTCCGGTAAATAATTATTTAATAGGTCCTTTTCCGTAAATTTTGTATAAAAATGGTATTTTCTTGTAAATTACCCAAAGACGGGTAATTTACAAGAAAATACCCTAAAAACATATCCAAAATTCAGAATAAATAAATAATAAAATCTAACAAATACAATATTATCAAATCCAATATGATTTAAACTAAAGTTAAAGCCCGAAACTCACAATTTCCCATAATAATCCTGTCCAAAAATTCTGTTCGCGCAATCTTCACTAAAACGGTTATAACTTGAGCTCCCGAACTCGAAATTGAGTGATTTAAAGTGCGTTTCGAAGATAAGAGATAGCTCTTCAAGTGCTATGCAGACATCTCAACCCCAAAATGCCTAGATCCCATCTAAAAAATCATTTTCAAGTTGATTAATCTTTTTTTTTTAGCTTGAAAACTGACAACTTGATTGAATTGACTTTAATAAATTTCACCCCATCCATGCATATATCAGTTTAAAACATATTTTTGAATTCATTTTTATAATATATTTGATAAATTTTAAATATATTTAAATATGTAAGGTGAACTTGAATCACACCACATATTATTCAAAGCTTACACAGATCTATATTGATATATATATACAACTCACGAGGTTAGTTATTAAGCAAAAGACATTCAAGCGATGCTACCTAAGGCCTTAGTGGATGAGGGGCACACACTGGGTAAGATCTACATAACCGTTATATGTTTCGACATTGTCAAACAACAGTACAGTGATTGGTTGCTACGCCAATTCGGCATGTGGCAATCAGTTTTGAGGGAGTCGAAGGACTTAAACTCTATATTAGATGTCGAGATTCACATATCTATTGTATTAGTGTTAAGTTAGGTTAAATATTTAATGTTAAAATATACACACATCTAAACTCAAAAGGAATCTTAATTATTTCATAATTATCATGCAAAATCTATAGCGGAGATGGAACTTTTGTGGCACATAAATTGTAATTGAATTTAACACCCATGAGTGTTGAAGTATGCCAAAAATAAAAATAAAAAAAATCATATTTTGAGAAATAATTATCCCTCAAACTTAGAATAATCAATAATATAACTTTTTAAATATTAGTAAAAATAGTGAAAAAGACGGGTAATTTACAAGAAAATACCATTTTTATACAAAATTTATGGAAAATGACCTATTAAAGAATTATTTACCGGAAAGGGTCATTTCCAAAAACGCCAGCGTCCACGCCAATAGCGTTTTGGGGATGCAAGAGAGCGCGTCCACGAGATAGCGCTTTGTGCCACATCAGCCAAAATCGTGTCCTTGAGGGCGCTCTTTGCTGATGTGGCAAAAATGCTCCTCGGGGCCAGCTGCTTTTTGCCCGTTCCAACGGTCACTTTTTTTTTACCGTTGGGCCTCCAACGGTAAAAAAAAAATATAAAAACCCCCACCCTTTCATTTTTTTTCACACAAAGGTCCTTACTCATTTTTCTCTCAAATTTCTCTCAAATTCCTCTCAAATTTCTCTCAAATTCCTTTAATGTTCCTCTCAAATTTCAAAATAGTCCTTTAATTTTTACAAAAAAGCCCTGTTTAAAAGTTTTTTTAAATATTTTTTTGTTAAATCTAAAAATATTCAATCGTATTAGCAATGGCCGGAGAATTAATTCGTCTCTACAATAAACACATCTCCGTCGATCAAATGACAATGGTAAGTTATAATTTTAATTTTTCAATATTATTTAATATTTTTTAGGTTTTGGCAATTTTAATTAATTTTTATTTTATAATTTTTTAAACAGTCTGTAGATCGGGTGTTGCAATGCTATATTCGCAATATGCCTGGTCCGCCATCACCGTTGATCGAGAATTACCTGCGGGAAGCGGGTTTTTGGCACGTGGCCACAATAGGCCGGGGGTGCAATGTAACAGCCCGTATACGACCCTAATCGGAACGGTGGTTTTGGGACCACGAATCCGAGTTAGAAAAATTATTTTCTATTATTTTTAGATGCTTAGTATGTGTGAATTAATGTGTGTGAAATTTTCATATTAAAAATTTGCTTGTTCTACTGCATAAATATAAAAAGGGCTTAATTGCATAATAAGAAAATTTGGTGGATAATGAGTAAATATTGAATTGATGATGTTTTTGTGAATTGGGGGTTTTATATAGCAAATTGACCATAATTAGAGTTAGTGATGGTCATGATTGTGCATGTAATAGTAACTTTTTTTTTTATTATACTTTATTATATTTTATACTAATATAATAGTTAAAGTGATATAATAATAATAATAAGAAAATAAAGATGAAAAGTGATCATCTTCATATTGTGTTAATAGCCGAAACTTGAGAAAAAAATAAAGAGAGAAGAGCTCCTTTAGGTTCGGCACTTGGGGGAGGATCAATTTGGTATGTAATTGATTTAGATTTTTGATAATTTTCATATTTTTGTGATTGTCAATCATTTCCTATTAAGCCCATGTAGAAATTTTGTACATTGATCATGTATGTGAGAAATGTCATTGATGTTGAGTTGAGTTTTGTGATGGTTTTTAGTATTAAATGAAAGATTTTTGTTAGATGAACATATCTTACTCTTGGGTCATTGGTGAATGTAGCTAATTAAGGATTTAATTGTGAAAATAAATTATGGAAGGGTTAAATATATATATATATATATATATATATGGAAGCATATGGACTTATAAAGTCCTTGGGAAGATTCGGCCCTAGTGGAAGTTAGTCTAATTTTGATTAATTCGTGAGTTGTGCATTAGGGAATATTTTGTAAAAATTGAAAATACTAGGGGTAAAATGGTAAATTGCATAATTATGAGTTTTTAGATTTATTGGATAAAAATGTATTTGAATGAGTTCAATTTGAAATGATTAGATCAAGAACGAAAAGAAACGGGAGTTGATCGGGGAAAAACCAAATTGAACGACTAGCCGGGAAGTTGAACTCGTTGATATCCGAGGTAAGATTTTAAGCAATCGGGTTGAATAAAAGTTTATTTATATGAATATGTATATGTTAAGTTGATGTTAATATGTTTAATTCCTTAATGCCGAAAGTGATAAGGAATTTAATTAGTAATAGCCGAATGTGTGAATTGAATATATATATATATGTACTAAATGATATTTATATGTGGAAATGAATTGAGAAAGATGTATGTAATTGAGTAAGGGATATATATTTATAAGTATATTGGTGTATCGAATGTGTTGGAAATTCATAGGAAGAATTGGTGGGTTTAAACATATGCATATATGAATGTTCATGTGAGTAAAAATGTGATTATATGTTTATATGGAATAGGAGTAATCAGGTTAATGCACTAAGTGTGCGAAATATAAAATACTGGGCACTAAGTGTGCGAAACCAGTTCAATGGCACTAAGTGTGCGGTGATGTTAAGTAACGGCACTATGTGTGCGATACGTTACGGAAACTTAGCACTATGTGTGTGAATTATCAAAGTAACGCACTATGTGTGCGATACGTTACGGAAACTTAGCACTATGTGTGCGAATTATCAAAGTAACGGCACTATGTGTGCGATACGTTACGAAAACTTAGCACTATGTGTGCGAATTATTAAAGTAACGGCACTATGTGTGCGATACGTTACTAAATTCTGGTAACAAATGTACAGGTTTGTTATTATATGATGGGCTCGTAATATTATTGTTGGTATAGGTAATATTCAAGTGTGCAATTATGCTATGTACGAGTTGATAAGTTAAGGTTGGAGAGGTAAGTCATTAAAGGTAGGTATTGCTTATGACAAATTATAATGGATGGTGACTAAATTGTGGGTAGAGATTTGGTGAGTAATAGTGGTATATGTTATTCATCTTACTAATGTGAAAGTGGTATAAGAGTATATACATATTTATACATGTTTATAATGTCCTTATGAAGTCTTTCTTTGAAGGTTTGATTATTCGGCAAAGAGATTGTGAATGTTACAATTTATTTGATCTTGATAAAATTTATATGTATGTTAAATGCTTAAAACTTACTAAGCTATATTAGCTTACTTGGGGTGTTTATTTCATCGTTTTATAGATTTTTTTTTGAAGTCGAGGCTTGAGATCGGGGATCCACGTCAAAGTCAATCGCACTATCACTAAACCTTGGTATCTTATAAGTTATAACTCTTTTGAAATTTCTGGCATGTATAGACTATGTCTCTTTCGACTTGTTTTGAATGGTGTGTATACGTATAAAGCCATGCGAAAATGGCTAAGCTTTTGTGTTTAAGTATAGTCTAGTTATGTTTGATTTTGGTATCAATACTATATATGTTTGAATTTAATATAAGCTTATTTTGAGAAGTTTAATCAATACTATGCTTTGTGTGATAGTTGAGTACTTAAACTTGATTTTTTTTATAGAGTTATAATTCCATTAGTCGACAGTTGTCTATATGCTATTCGTATGTATATGATATGAAATGTTGGTCATGATGTTAATGAGGTAGATATTCGATTTTGATATATGTGTATACTAATTGAGATTTTAGTAATGAATTAAATAGTGTATATATATACAAATATGACGTTGAGATAATAATGATTTGTCTCAATATGCTTAAATTCAACGCATCAAGGTGATTAAATATAGATGATATAAATTGAAATTTGTGCATGCGCATACTATAGGTGATATAGTAGAGAGTAAAATTGATATGTATTAATTGTAGACATTCGTAAATGTCTTATTTTTGTTTTAACTTTAAAATTTCCTCTTTTGGTTAGTGTTAGACGTTAGGCTATGAAATACAAATGGCTCAAGCGGTGAAGAAATAATTAGATTAGGTGTATTCATGAATTATATATATATATATATATATATATAAGTATATTGAACAATGTTGAATATGATAAGTAACTATGCAATGAATGAATTGATTTGGATCTTATAATTGTAGATTGAACGATTGTGGAATGAGTATATTGTTTAATAATATTATTTGTGTTATGTAAGTAGATATCAAGTAATGCGAATGAATATTATGTATGATATGCATGTTGATGATTTGGGATTGGATGGAATGTGCATTTTATTCAAGATAGTAAGAAGTGGAATGCCTTTTACCAAGTATTAATGCTGATGGAATAAATTGACTTGTGTTTGGTTTAGTAATGCCCGTAACCCTAATCCGGCGACGGATACTGGTTAGGGGTGTGACAATTTGATTGGTATCAGAGCTACGGTTTAGTCGATTCTCGGACTAAAGTAGCACGTGTGAGTCTAGCTATACATGCCATATTTTATAATGTGATAGTGTAATGACTTCTGACAGTGAAAAGTGTTTATTTCTTTCATATAGTAATGGATCCCAATTCTGAGTGAGCTGTAGCTGATGACGTCGAGAGTGTGGCGCCCGCTCCCGTGTCAGGGACCGCGCCGGAGGAATCTCGACCAGCTACGAGTAATCCTGGAGAGGAGGCTAAACAAGTCTTCTATAGCATGATGAATGATTGGTTCAGACAATACATACGAACCAATCCGGCTGTTCAACCACCCCTGAATCTGAATACTTCCCCTGGTGTACTGGTGGTACCCCCAATGGTGAATCATGAGAGAGTAAGCAAGCTTCCGATTGATCGTATCAGAAAACACGGGGCTCAAGAATTTAGAGCCGAAGATGATGATGACGTAGAGCGAGCTAAATTTTGGCTTGATAATACTATTCGAGTTTTTGATGAGTTGTCTTGCACACCTGATGAGTGTCTGAAGTGTGCTGTATCCTTATTACGGGATTCTGCCTACTATTGGTGGAATACTCTCGTGTCAGTTGTTCCGAAGGAGAGAGTTACCTGGGATTTCTTTCAGACGGAATTTCGTAAGAAATATATAAGTCAACGCTTCATAGACTCTAAACGTAAAGAATTTCTCGAGCTCAAGCAGGGTCGCATGACTGTATCCGAATACGAGCACAAGTTTGTGAGACTTAGTCGCTACGCTCGTGAATGTGTTTCATCTGAGTCTGCCATGTGCCGGAGATTTGAAGATGGTCTAAATGAAGATATAAAACTTCTAGTTGGCATCCTTGAAATAAACGAGTTCGTAGTACTTGTCGAACGAGCTTGTAAAGCCGAAGAGCTAGGGAAAGAGAAGCGAAAGGCCGAGACTGAAGCTAAAAACTTCCGAAAGAGATCTGTGAGTAAATTTTCACAAATGGCAACGAAGAAGTTCAAGAATGATGGTAGCCGGTCTAAACCTAACACAGGGATCTCTATACGAGAACGACCACCAGTGAGTTCTCGGGCTACATCAGTTGCTAGTGTTGGCAATACCCGGCCGAATAAGCCTGAGTGTCAACAGTGCGGTAGACGGCATTTTGGCGAGTGTTGGGGTAAATCTAATAATCGCACTTGTTACAAGTGTGGTTCGCAGGATCATTTTGTTCGAGATTGCCCAGAGACCGTTGATAAGGGTATGGTTCAGAATGTGAGACCGAGCAACACTGCAGTTAGAGGCAGACCATCTCGTAATGTAGGTGGTAGGAGTGGTGCTCAGAGGGGGGTTTCAGATGCGACTATTCGATCAGAGGCCCGTGCACAAGCTAGAGCTTATGCTATCCGTAGCAGAGAGGAGGCTTTATCTCCTGATGTCATTACCGGTATTTTAACTCTCTTTGATACTAGTGTTATTGCCCTGATTAATCCTGGTTCAACTCATTCGTATGTGTGTGAAAACTTAGTATCCAGCAAGACTCTACCTGTTGAGTCTACTGGGTTTGTGATTCGGGTTTCGAACCCCCTGGGTCGATCTGTATTAGTGGATAAAGTGTGCAAGAACTGCCCTTTGATGATTCAGGACATGTGTTTTCCAGTGGATCTGATGCTATTACCTTTTGATGAGTTTGACATTATTCTCGATATGGATTGGTTGACCGTTCACGATGCGATAGTGAATTGCAGACGAAAGACTATTGATTTGAGGTGTCAGAATAATGAGATACTTCGGAATGAATCTGCGGATTTGAATGGGTTACCGACTGTGATATCATCGATATTGGCTCGACAGTATTTGAGAAAGGGTTGTGAAGCTTATCTTGCGTATGTGATTGACAGCCAAGTAACAAGAAAGAAGATTGAATCAGTGCCAGTTGTTTGTGAGTATCCGGATGTGTTTCCAGAGGAATTGCCGGGATTGCCACCTATTCGTGAGGTAGAGTTTCGTATCGAGTTAGTGCCAGGGACCACTCCGATTTCGATAGCTCTGTATAGAATGGCACCGACTGAATTAAAGGAATTGAAGGCTCAGTTACAAGAATTGACGGATAGAGGTTTTACTCGACCGAGTTTTTCTCCCTGGGGTGTGCCCGTTCTATTTGTGAAGAAGAAAGACGGAACATTGAGAATGTGCATTGACTATTGTCAGCTCAATAAGGTGACCGTAAAGAACAAATACCCGTTGCCACGTATCGACGATTTATTCGATCAGCTTAAAGGAGCCTCGGTATTTTCGAAAATTGATCTGAGGTTAGGGTATTATCAGTTGCGGGTTAGAGAATCAGACGTGCCGAAGACTGCTTTTTGGACGAGATACGGTCATTATGAGTTCTTGGTGATGCCGTTTGGGCTCACTAATGCCCCTGCAGTTTTTATGGATTTGATGAATCGGGTATTCAGGCAGTATCTAGATCAGTTTGTGGTTATTTTCATAGATGACATATTGATATATTCGCGTGATGAAACCGAGCATGCTGAGCATTTGAGGCTAGTGTTACAGATTTTGCGTGATAAGCAATTGCACGCAAAATTCAGTAAATGTGAGTTTTGGTTGAATGAAGTTAGCTTCCTGGGGCATGTTGTGTCCGCATTGGGTATTCGGGTTGACCCGAGTAAAATCTCGGCTATTTTGGATTGGAAACCTCCGCGGAATGTTTCTGAGGTTCGTAGATTTTTGGGACTTGTCGGATATTATAGATGCTTCATGAAAGGGTTTTCTATGATAGCATCACCAATGAAAAAGCTATTACAGAAAGATGTTAAATTCGAATGGTCACAAAGGTGTCAGAAGAGTTTTGATCAACTGGAGACCTTACTAACGGAAGCTTCAGTACTCGTTCAGCCAGAATCGGGTAAAGAGTTCGTTATTTTCAGTGACGCATCTTTAAATGGGTTGGGTTGTGTTTTGATGCAGGAGGGTAAAGTTGTAGCCTATGCTTCGAGACAGTTGAAACCACATGAGAGGAATTATCCGACGCACGACTTTGAGTTGGCCGCTATAGTCTTTGCTTTGAAAATATGGCGTCACTACCTATTTGGTGAGAAATGTCATGTCTATTCGGATCATAAGAGTCTTAAGTATTTAATGACTTAGAAGGATCTGAATTTGAGACAACGACGATGGTTAGAACTGTTGAAGGATTACGAGCTTGTGATTGATTATCATCCGGGAAAGGCTAACGTGGTTGCCGATGCACTTAGCCGGAAGTCACTATTTGCACTACGCGCAATGAATGTGGATATAGTTATGACCGATAATGGTGGAATCATTGCCGAGTTAAAAGCGAGACCATCATTTGTGCAGCAGATTCGAGAAGCTCAAGAGTTTGATGATGATTTAAAAGCAAAAAGTAGTCAATGTAGTTCGTGTGTGAGTTCAGATTTTCAGATAGATGCTGAGGGATGCTTACGATTCAAGAATCGGGTATGTGTGCCTAAGAAACCTGAATTAATTCGAATGATTTGTGATGAAGCTCATAGTAGTAGATTGTCGATTCATCCTAGTAGCACGAAAATGTATAATGACTTGAAACAACATTTCTGGTGGCACGGTATGAAACGAGACATCTCAGAATATGTGTCGAAGTGTTTAGTATGCCAACAAGTGAAAGCTGAGCATCAAGTGCCATCGGGACTACTTCAGCCGATCATGATACCAGAATGGAAGTGGGATCGTGTTACTATGGACTTTGTATCGGGTTTGCCTTTGACATCAAGCAAGAAAGATTCAATCTGGGTTATTGTTGATAGATTAACGAAATCGGCTCATTTCATCCCAGTACGTACGAATTTCTCACTCGATAAATTAGCCGAGTTGTACCTATCGCAGATAGTACGGCTACACGGAGTACATGTTTCTATTGTTTCAGATAGAGACCCGAGGTTCACATCGCGGTTTTGGAAGAAACTACAGGATGCTTTAGGTACTAAGTTGCACTTCAGTACGGCTTTTCACCCTCAGTCGGATGGTCAATCCGAACGTGTTATTCAAATACTCGAGGATATGTTGAGATGTTGCGTTCTTGAGTTTGAGGGTACATGGGAACGATACTTACCTTTGATTGAATTTGCGTACAACAACAGCTTTCAATCAAGTATCAAAATGGCACCCTATGAAGCTTTGTACGGTCGTAAATGTCGTACACCTTTATATTGGACTGAGCTAAGTGAAGGCAAGATACACGGGGTTGATTTAATCAGAGAGACAGAGCAGAAAGTTAAAGTAATTCGAGAAAGTTTGAAAGCCGCAGCAGATCGTCAGAAGTCGTACGCGGATTTGAAACGGAAAGATATAGAATTTCAGGTGGGTGACAGAGTATTTTTGAAAGTCTCGCCGTGGAAAAAGATAATGAGATTTGGTCGTAAAGGAAAGCTGAGTCCACGATTCATTGGGCCGTATGAAGTTATTGAGCGAATTGGGCCGGTTGCGTATAGACTTATGTTACCATCTGAATTAGAAAAGATTCATAATGTTTTCCACGTGTCGATGCTTCGACGATACAGATCTGATCCTTCTCATGTGATCAGTCCTTCAGAGATTGAAATTCAGCCCGATTTGACTTATGAGGAAGAACCGATTAGCATCTTAGCTCGTGAAGTGAAAGAGTTGCGAAATAAAAGGATATCGCTGGTTAAAGTAATGTGGCATAAGCACGGGGTTGAGGAAGCAACCTGGGAAACTGAAGAATCAATGAAAGAACGTTACCCACACTTATTCACGGGTAAGATTTTCGGGGACAAAAATTTCTTAAGGGGGGAGAGTTGTAACAGCCCGTATACGACCCTAATTGGAACGGTGGTTTCGGGACCACGAATTCGAGTTAGAAAAATTATTTTCTATTATTTTTAGATGCTTAGTATGTGTGAATTAATGTGTGTGAAATTTTCATATTAAAAATTTGCTTGTTCTAGTGCATAAATATAAAAAGGGCTTAATTGCATAATAAGAAAATTTGGTGGATAATGAGTAAATATTGAATTGATGATGTTTTTTGTGAATTGGGGGTTTTATATAGCAAATTGACCATAATTAGAGTTAGTGATGGTCATGATTGTGCATGTAATAGTAACTTATTTTTTTATTATACTTTATTATATTTTATACTAATATAATAGTTAAAGTGATATAATAATAATAAGAAAATAAAGATGAAAAGTGTTCATCTTCTTATTGTGTTAATAGCCGAAACTTGAGAAAAAAATAAAGAGAGAAGAGCTCCTTTAGGTTCGGCACTTGGGGGAGGATCAATTTGGTATGTAATTGATTTAGATTTTTGATAATTTTCATATTTTTGTGATTGTCAATCATTTTCCTATTAAGCCCATGTAGAAATTTTGTACATTGATCATGTATGTGAGAAATGTCATTGATGTTGAGTTGAGTTTTGTGATGGTTTTTAGTATTAAATGAAAGATTTTTGTTAGATGAACATATCTTACTCTTGGGTCATTGGTGAATGTAGCTAATTAAGGATTTAATTGTGAAAATAAATTATGGAAGAGTTAAATTAAAAATATATATATGGAAGCATATGGACTTATAAAGTCCTTGGGAAGATTCGGCCCTAGTGGAAGTTAGTCCAATTTTGATTAATTCGTGAGTTCTGCATTAGGGAATATTTAGTAAAAATTGAAAATACTAGGGGTAAAATGGTAAATTGCATAATTATGAGTTTTTAGATTTATTGGATAAAAATGTATTTGAATGAGTTCAATTTGAAATGATTAGATCAAGAACGAAAAGAAACGGGAGTTGATCGGGGAAAAACAAATTGAACGACTAGCCGGGAAGTTGAACTCGTTGATATCCGAGGTAAGATTTTAAGCATTCGGGTTGAATAAAAGTTTATTTATATGAATATGTATATGTTAAGTTGATGTTAATATGTTTAATTCCTTAATGCCGAAAGTGATAAGGAATTTAATTAGTGATAGCCGAATGTGTGAATTGAATATATATATATGTACTAAATGATATTTATATGTGGAAATGAATTGAGAAAGATGTATGTAATTGAGTAAGGGATATATATTTATAAGTATATTGGTGTATCGAATGTGTTGGAAATTCATAGGAAGAATTGGTGGGTTTAAACATATGCATATATGAATGTTCATGTGAGTAAAAATGTGATTATATGTTTATATGGAATAGGAGTAATCAGGTTAATGCACTAAGTGTGTGAAATATAAAATACCGGGCACTAAGTGTGCGAAACCGGTTCAATGGCACTAAGTGTGCGGTAATGTTAAGTAACGGCACTATGTGTGCGATACGTTACGGAAACTTAGCACTATGTGTGCGAATTATCAAAGTAACGGCACTATGTGTGCGATACATTACGGAAACTTAGCACTATGTGTGCGAATTATCAAAGTAACGGCACTATGTGTGCGATACGTTACGGAAACTTAGCACTATGTGTGCGAATTATTAAAGTAACGGCACTATGTGTGCGATACGTTACTAAATTCTGGTAACAAATGTACAGGTTTGTTATTATATGATGGGCTCGTAATATTATTGTTGGTATAGGTGATATTCAAGTGTGCAATTATGCTATGTACGAGTTGATAAGTTAAGGTTGGAGAGGTAAGTCATTAAAGGTAGGTATTGCTTATGACAAATTATAATGGATGGTGACTAAATTGTGGGTAGAGATTTGGTGAGTAATAGTGGTATATGTTATTCATCTTACTAATGTGAAAGTGGTATAAGAGTATATACATATTTATACATGTTTATAATGTCCTTATGAAGTCTTTCTTTGAAGGTTTGATTATTCGGCAAAGAGATTGTGAATGTTACAATTTATTTGATCTTGATAAAATTTATATGTATGTTAAATGCTTAAAACTTACTAAGCTATATTAGCTTACTTGGGGTGTTATTTCATCGTTTTATAGATTTTTTTTTGAAGTCGAGGCTTGAGATCGGGGATCCACGTCAAAGTCAATCGCACTATCACTAAACCTAGGTATCTTATAAGTTATAACTCTTTTGAAATTTTTGGCATGTATAGACTATGTCTCTTTCGACTTGTTTTGAATGGTGTGTATACGTATAAAGCCATGCGAAAATGGCTAAGCTTTTGTGTTTAAGTATAGTCTAGTTATGTTTGATTTTGGTATCAATACTATATATGTTTGAATTTAATATAAGCTTATTTTGAGAAGTTTAATCAATACTATGCTTTGTGTGATAGTTGAGTACTTAAACTTGATTTTTTTATAGAGTTATAATGCCATTAGTCGACAGTTGTCTATATGCTATTCGTATGTATATGATATGAAATGTTGGTCATGGTGTTAATGAGGTAGATATTCGATTTTGATATATGTGTATACTAATTGAGATTTTAGTAATGAATTAAATAGTGTATATATATATACAAATATGACGTTGAGATAATAATGATTTGTCTCAATATGCTTAAATTCAACGCATCAAGGTGATTAAATGTAGATGATATAAATTGAAATTTGTGCATGCGCATACTATAGGTGATATAGTAGAGAGTAAAATTGATATGTATTAATTGTAGACATTCGTAAATGTCTTATTTTTGTTTTAACTTTAAAATTTCCTCTTTTGGGTAGTGTTAGACGTTAGGCTATGAAATACAAATGGCTCAAGCGGTGAAGAAATAATTAGATTAGGTGTATTCATGAATTATATATATATATATAAGTATATTGAACAATGTTGAATATGATAAGTAACTATGCAATGAATGAATTGATTTGGATCTTATAATTGTAGATTGAACGATTGTGGAATGAGTATATTGTTTAATAATATTATTTGTGTTATGTAAGTAGATATCAAGTAATGCGAATGAATATTATGTATGATATGCATGTTGGTGATTTGGGACTGGATGGAATGTGCATTTTATTCAAGATAGTAAGAAGTGGAATGCATTTTACCAAGTATTAATGCTGATGGAATAAATTGACTTGTGTTTGGTTTAGTAATGCCTGTAACCCTAATCCGGCGATAGATACTGGTTAGGGGTGTTACATGCAAGTTGGACCCGAAGTTAATCGGTGCGTTGATAGAGAGGTGGAGACCCGAGACGCACACTTTCCATCTTCCATGCGGAGAGTGTACTATCACTCGGAAGACGTGCATTTGCAATTGGGATTGCGGTGGATGGGTACGTAGTCACCGGGTCCGCAACTTCTGGTGATTGGGGAGCCGTATGCTACAAGCTTTTGGGTGCTATTCCGAATAACATTTACGGAGGTCGGATCGAGATGGGCTGGTTACGAGACACATTCCCGGAGCCGGATAATGATTCGACCGAAATAGAAAGAATATGGTATGCTTGGGCATAAATTCTTGAGATGATTGGAGGCTATCTGATGCCAGACTTGTCACGAAACCTCGTACATCTGAGATGGCTGCTGAAACTTGTTGATTTTAGAGCAGGTGATGAATTGAGTTGGGGGCCTGCCGTGCTAGCAAAATTGTATCGGGAGATGTGCGGGGCGACGCGGCCGAATAAAGCGAAAATCGGAGGTTGCCTATCACTACTGCAATCATGGGCACGGTTTCGATTTCCATTTTTACGTCCTCGAGTCGACCATCCATAAACATCCTCACTCATAACGAGGTAAATTTAATATTAGATTTTACAATTATTACGTAGATTGAATATATAATTGTATGCTAAAAATTTATTTAATTACGTGGAACCATTCGGCGAGTTATGTTGGAATACCTACATCGCTTGAAGATATACGGCTTCTATTAGAGCAACGGTCGGAAGCACAAGTAAGTATTAAATAAAATATATTTTCGTAATAAAATAGTCGTTTCGTATTTAGTATTTAGTATTTAGTATTTAGTATTTAGTATGTAGTATTTAGTATTTAGTATTTAGTATTTAGTATATAACTAATATTTTTATCATGTTAATATAGTTTGAATAGACACCATATGAGGACCCACAATTGGGCGATAATTCGGAAGAGTTCTTTCAAAATCCGAACATTTGGCATGTGAAGGTGCCATTGGTCAACTATGCCACCGTGGAGATGCACCAGTCAGATCGGGTTCTGCGTCAATTTGGATTCCGACAACCGATTCCCGTGGCACCTGAGGTGTTCGATGATGAGCACAAAGTCGACTTACGGATGTTGCATACGGATTGGCCAAGATTTTGGTCAGGCGTATATCGAAATGTGGAAAAACCGGTATGATTATATACCTACTCGAACCGATCATCGTCCTCTGAGTTAGCGTGCGTCTTGGAATACATGTCATGGTTTAGGATCTATGGCAAGCGTATTTATTGTCGAAGAGGAGAGGCGGCGGCAACTTCGTGAAAAAAGGAACAACGGGGCCCTTTAAATCCAAGGAGAAGGGGTGATGAGACAAGACCATCAACAACGCCAACACAACCACCGGCCCATCAACAGCGCCCACACGATCCACCGGGCCCAACACTTCAAATGACGACACCATCACATCACACCTTTTCAGTTATGCGGTCGTACCCTAGCCCTTATATGTATCCTAACCCTTATATGTTTCCTTTTCCCGATCCCATGGCGGTTGGAATGCATGGCCCTGCCGAGTCCGTTCTCGACTACTCCGATCGCCAACCGATCTTTAGGTCTGCCATCGCATGAGGATCGCCACGAGGCGCCGTCGGGAGCTCTTCTTTTACCAATCTCCTTCGCCGTGCGACGATTGAGACACCTCGCCATGGGCGATGCAAACACCTCCCGGTCAATATTTTATCAAGGTGGGTCATCCTCCCAACACCCACAACTAGACCCCACATCGGAGGAACCGAGAATCCCGCCGAGGTTCCACAACCCCGGGAAGCTAGAAGAAGGATGAATCCAGTACAGTATCACGTCGGCCCCCCCCATGTGGCACTGATTCCAACCGGCACCAACATTGATTCCGACCGTCATTATTTTTATTTTTTTATTGTAATTTATTTTTTATATATTTAATAAAATAAAAGATGTTTTTTAATTTTTTTATTGTAATTTAATTTATTTTTTACATCTTAAATAAAATAAAAGTTGTTTTTTATTTTTTTATTATAATTTAATTTTTATATCTTTAATAAAATAAAAGTTATTTTTTATTTATTTTTTGTAATTTAATTTAATTTTTATATCTTAAATAAAATAAAAGTGACTGTTGGAACGGGCAAAAACGCGTCCCCGAGGGAGCGTTTTTGCCACATCAGCAAAGCGCACCCTCAAGGATGTGATTTTGACTGATGTGGCACAAAGCGCTCTCTCGTGGACGCGCTTTCCTGCTGCATCCCCTGAAAATGGGCTGACGTGGACGCGTTTTCGGGGAAAATGGCCATTTCCGGTAAATAATTATTTAACAGGTCATTTTTCGTAAATTTTGTATAAAATGGTATTTTCTGGTAAAATACCCGAAAAAGACCTGTATTGAAATATATAAAAATATTTTTAATATGGTTAAAATATACGGTTAGTATTTGTATTTTGAAAATTGATATTTATTCTCTATACTTTAAAAGTTTAAAAAATTAAGCCCTTTAAATTTTTTGATTTAAAAATATTAGTCCAACTATTAAATTTATTTAATTTGATATTTTGATTGGGTTGTCTTTTTATAATGTTGCGTATGATTGATAAAAAATAAATATATTAAATTGATAAAATTTGACAAAAACTATCAACGAAGATAATATTTGGACTAGGATTTTTAAATTGAAAAAGTAGGAGGATTGAATTTTTAACCTTTACAGGTACCAAATTTCGAATTATATACAAGTACAGGGATTAATAACAATTTTAACCTTTTTAATAATAATTGAAATAAAGCTTTTAAAATCGAAAAAATATTGTAAAAAGGGCCGGCCTTTTCACAAGTCTGGGTACAGCATTTTCACTAACCCAACCCAAGCTTTTAATCTTCGCCTTCGGATCCTACTGCAACCAGAGCTTTCCTTTCAAGAACTCCGCAATCCCCCCAAATAAAAATAAAATCCATTTATAATCAATCAACAGCCATTTTCCAATAGCTCTTTTAATCTCTCTCTCATTTAAACACTTAATCAATCAATTAGGAAAGGAAAATTATGGATTCGGACGAGGAGGATTACGTGTTCTTCGGTACGCCGATAGAGCGGGAAGAAGAGATCACCAGCCGTCGGAAGAAAGCCGCCGCCGAAGCTTCTGGTAACCTCCGCTCCCTCCCTCCCTGGAAGCAAGAGGTATATACTTTCATCATCCTCTTTTTTTTTTTTTTTTTTGCTGATATTCTAAGTGAGATATTTGAACTTCCCTAGAACCTATATGAGGTTGAGTTCTTTTTTTTTCTTTTTCTTTTTCGTCCGCCCTTTAGCTGGAAATCGTAGCTTTCAGAGGTCGTTTGGTTTCTGTGAAATTTAGGAGAAATGAAAATAGAAGAAAGCAGGGATGATAGGCGATGGAACTTGCTTTTACATTTTTTATATGAACAAGTTTGGTTGTGTGTTTTGTGTTTTTTTGAAAACTGCTACTTGTTATTTGGAGGTTGTATAAATTGGATTCATGTGATGATCAAAGCAAATTGTTTGCTTTTAGGTAGTATTTGAAGATAAATCAGTTCCTTAACAGGAATGGAAGCCTTTGATGGATTTCACATTACTTGCAGTTGATTCTAAACAATATTTCTTGGAATTGCTTTAAAAAAAGAGAACATTGATGGGTTTCTTTTTTTATGGCATCCATAGTTTAATAATTCTTTAACTTATGAATTGCAAATCTAGCTCAATCTCTTGCATTATATAATAATATAGATAAGGTATATTATGTGATCTTGTAAGTGTTTATCTGTTATACATTATCAAAAGACTTTCTTTCTATCATCTTTGAACTACATTTTTCCAGGTTAGAGATGAAGAAGGACGCAGAAGATTCCATGGTGCATTTACAGGTGGATTTTCTGCTGGTTACTTCAATACGGTGGGCACTAAAGAGGGTATATCTCTATAATTCATATTAACTAGATTACTTCCATTCACTTGCAATGAAATCATCTAGCATGCCTTATGGGTTGTGAAACATATTTGTAGGTTGGGCCCCACAGTCATTTACATCATCAAGGAAGAGCAGAGCTGAAGTCAAACAGCAGAGCATTTTCAACTTTTTAGATGAAGATGAGAAAGCAGTATGTTCTATATCATTTTCCCACCTTTTATGATTTTCTTTGACTGCAGATAAGGATGATGCAGTGTCTGTTAGGTTTGACATGCTCTATGCCAAAATCACAATTTTTCATAGTTGTTTATTTCCTTCATATTTTACAACTCAGTTTCTTGCACTTCTAGTATTCTAGTTTAGAGATGTTTTGAAAAAATCTTGATGCCTTCTCTAAATCTGAAATTCCAAATTCTGTCATGTGACAGCTAATAAAGATTTGACCTTCATGAGTTTGAAGTTTAGTGATGCAAAAATATTTGTCCTATTATTTTTATTAGCAGATATGATTGAGTCTTTATTTAGGATTATTTATTATTTCACTGTGAAGAATTTATATGCATAGATATTGGTCCTATATTTTCATATCTGGAGTATCATGCTTTCTTTATCATTCATATGTGCCTGATGTTAGATGCACAATTAGCCGTATAGAACACCCACTTTTAATATATCTTTCTTCAAAGTTTCATCTGTTTATGTATTTTCATGGCTCTGACATGGTTTCATGGTTATCAGTATTCCATAATATATACTAAAATACTGTTTAAATCTTTCATTTGTTGCAATATTGACAGAAGTGAGATTATTATAAAAGAATTCCATATATTTTATTAAAATTTTAAGCATCTTTCCAGTTCAATTATGTTTTAAAATATCTGTTCTCTGCATTCATTAACGGAAGTTTGCTGAAGAGATCATTTTTTAGCTCGTATATCATTCCAAAACTGTGCTACAGGAATCATAACAGAATTTGCCTATATGAAAGTCTTTGAAAGTAGCTTCACTACCTACTCAATGTGTTCACTGATTATTGTTATATGTGCCTCTCAATATCCTTTTGTCTTTTCAGACATGGTTGCTGGTTGAACAAGAACTGGTTACTATATCATCCTCTCATCTATGACTTATTATAGATAGAAAATAAGGGTTTGCTAAAGTTTTTTTCATATTTTGTTTCTATTTGCTAGAATTTTTAATGATATATCCTGCTTTTCTATTTTAGGAATTGGAAGGTACTTTGGGAACATCTTCACAGTTTGACACATTTGGATTTACAGCTGCTGAGTTTGCTCGCAAACAAGCTGATAAGGAGCAAAAGCAAAGGTCTGTGAAATGGTTGCATATTCTTCTTCTTATCAGTAATAATTTTATCACTAGATATGAAGCTGAAATTGCAGACTGTTCAGAGTTCTGGTTCTTAATAGAAATCCATATTTTTGAAAATTAAGTGCTCTCAAAGGGAATATTAATTTTTTCCACTAGTGTGACTTTTTTTTTTTTGGCATGAAATAAAAGAATCTAATTTTTCATTTTTATAGAGCCCAACCTCACATCTATACATGTCCATTTTTGCACCTTGTGTTGCTGAAGAAGACTTTTGAACTCGTTTGTTAGGATATAGAGACATTCCATATGGTTAATGTTATTATCCCAGACTTAAGGCGGCCAATGTCTCCACATCATGACAATATTTCTTGATGACAGCTTTTTTCATTACCACTATCGTTATTATCATTGTTCTATCATCCTTATGATCATCTTCTCTCTCATTATTGCTTCCTTTGTTATCTAATATTCTTCTTTTCACTATGGACGTGCCAGCTAATGCATTTGCACCTCATAACATGTGCACTCATGCATATGTGAACTGTTTGATTTTCATGTCTTTTGTACTACCTGGAGATATTTCCAATTATATAATGGATTCTTAGTTAGTTCTGTGTTTCCTGTAGGCCATCTGCAATTCCTGGACCTGTTCCTGATGAACTTGTCCTGCCAGCCTCTGAGTCTATAGGTTTGCTGAGATTTGTGAACATATAAATGCTTTGCCACCAACTAGTTTATCTGAGTATAACTTATACAACTTAGAGCTCATCTTACATACTTGATTAGGTGTGAAATTGCTGCTGAAGATGGGATGGAGACATGGTCGTGCAATCAAGGATTCTCGTGCTAGTTCATTATATGGTAATTTGGTCTATTGTCACATCGGTCTTATTTGTTCTGTTTGACTTTTTAGCTCTATTGGCAGAATGTATTGAAATGGTATATGTTGAACATACAATTAGAATGCGTTAAGGCCTACATGTTCTATGATAATATGATAGAGTATTAGATTTCTCAACAGCAAGTTATTTACTATTTTTCAATATTAAACCGCTATCTTCAGTCCTCACCTCATAAAAAAAATATTGATCTGGATCTATTTATTGATGGAAACCCCTTCATCTAGTGCATCCTAATTTGTTATGATTATATAGCATAAATGGATCTTTATATACCTTTCCTTGTGCGATGCTTTTGTAACAGAGGTACTAAGTTTCAGGCTGAATATTCTCTTCTTTATATTTACTACAGATGCTCGTAGAGAAGCTAGAAAAGCTTTTCTAGCATTTGCTTCTGAGGATGTGAAGGCACCATATCCTGCTAATGAGCCTGATGAAGAACCTGAAAGCTTCATGGCGCAGCCTGTTGACAATGATACTCAATCTTCTAAAAGCTTACCCGTGAGAAGTTCTCCTTGTTACCAATATTATTACTCTTGCTTTTCTTTTTATGACCCTTTGCCTAATTATGAAAGATGTTTATAATTATGTGGGTTTTTCCTGTCATAACAAGCTCAAAAGCAGTGTCTCCTGGCTCATTAATACTTGCTCCATTTGTGGGAATGTTGAACAAGTGGAAGGATATTTTATTTACTTCTTTGTTTTTTGTAAATTTGGAAGAGAATATTTAGCTTGGTCCATATTTACATATTAGAATTTGCAACTAGTATCTTCTTAAGCTTTGGAGGTTAAAATCTTTGTCAGCTTGCTTGCTTTTATGGGCATGAATGAGCACAGAGAGAGAGAGATCGGTTTTTTGACGCACTGAAAGCGATTGACTTATTTTTCTGTTATAATTATGTGCAGGCTTTTGTGTGCAACCCTAAGCAGGATTTACATGGTTTAGGATATGATCCATTCAAGCATGCTCCTGAATTTAGGGGTATGTGATTTCTTTATGTGATTTCTTGATGACAACTGTTTACTAATTATTTGTATTGTTATCAGAAGCATTGATTTTTACTGTCTTTTTCTTTTTTTCTTTTATTTGGAAATGCTTTCAGAAAAGAAGAGATTGCACCTGCCGAATGATAAGCAGCATGGGTACAGGAAAGCTATATCAATAAAAGATAGTCTCTTTGGTTCCAAGTGTAAGATCTAGTTTCTTTATGAGCATGTCTTTTCAAGTCCTCGGGCATGTATTTTTGCAATGGTTCATCTTTCTCCAGTTTTCCTTGCATGCATGAATTATATATCTTGATAGAGGTTGATTCTACACCAGCAGGAAAAGCTGCTCCTGGATTTGGAATTGGTGCACTTGAAGAATATGATGCTGAAGATGAGGATATCTATGGTGCTGGTTAGTGTTTTACTTTTTGTGAGTGTGCATCTTGTAATCATTCATCAACTTTTATCGCCCCCTTAAACAAATTGATTGCCAATGCCTACTATCACGAAGAAATCAGTCATATTGGTCAATGTTGGTGTTGATAACTCATATCTGTTTTTTTTAATTATCAAATAAAGGGCTTGGAGTTGCATTCATTAATTGGGGATGTTTCTTCAGAATGTGTTATCACCTTCCTTTTGTATTTGTGCCTTTGGCGGATGGTGATTGATTTGTTACTATTCTGAAATTCTTGTCCTGTAGCTATATGGTTCTCTTGGTAGAATGTTTCTTATTTTTGGTATTGTGATGAAGATTGGTATTTCTCAAGTTGGTGTTGATATGCCAACTGTCTGTGATTCATTAATATCCTCATTGTTTGGGTTGTTGATATGGTTAAACTAGTTTTTGGCATTTAGTTTCTATCTCAGTGATCATGAAGTTCCAAAAATTTTATTCATGGGGATTAATTTTATCATTAATTTGCCAATTCACCCTGAGGTTATTAGTTTAATTCAAGTTTTAAGCTGAAGGTAGGCTTGCTATCTTAGGTTATGACTTTGAAGAAACATGCGTTGAAGAGGATGAAGAGCCATCAAGATTGAGCATAGAGAGTAAACAACCTTCAAGGTTGAGCATAGAGAGTAAACAAAAGGTGGTTGCTAAAGATCAGGGTGTTCTGCCTGGTTTCAAAGTTGCATCAGTTTCTGACTACCAGTTAGAAAGGTAATTGTAAAGTAGTTGATGCTGCATGCTTGATACCACATTTGTCTCATTGTGTTAAGCCTGTAATTTGCCTGCCTTTTTATTTGGAGAAGTAACACGCCATCTGTAATTCTTGTTGCACGTTATGGAAATTAGGAAATTCTTCATTAACATATCCTCTTCCTTGGTAAGTGGGGGTTATGATGCATGTCAGAGTTTTTAATTTAATACTGATACTGATACTGATACTGAAGAAATGATGTTAAAGTTATTTATCTATTTTTGGGGGTGGGGATTATTCTGGTCAGGATTTGCATCTGAAATTTTTGGAAATCATGTTGGATGATTTTGAGTTGCTTGTTGAGTGTAGTAGAATTGGGTTTAAAAAGGGTCTTGGGCCTTAGGCCATTAATATGTAGATTTTTTAATTAAGAATTCTGTGGATAATGCTGAAGTACTTGGCAAATGGAAAATAGAGGATGTGAAAAGAATGCTCATTAAATAGGGATGAATAGAAGGAGAGTGATGGATAGTTTTAATAGCCTACTGGTGGGGAACTTGTGTTTCCTTAAAGGTGCCCTGTCCTTTGATATTTATGCTAGCAAAAAACCAAAGAGACGATGACTAACATGGACCTCAAAGTAAATATTAGTTTTTAAGTCGCTCATTAATCATTTATTGGAATGCCAAAAAGCACAGAATAAATATAAATATGCACTCATGTAAATGATCATAGTAAACATACTTGATGTGCTTAGTATGTACCATATCAATATTTATGTTAAACTGCTTGTAGTAGAACTTTTGTTTGTATGAATTGTGTGAGTCATTCACTGGTTCTTCTTTATCAAGGCTATTTCCTTGCTATCCTGTTTTGCATAATTTGGAAATCAGAACTAAAAAACTGTCATAGTTCTTTGTACTTTTCTTTAATAAAATTTTTAATATCATTTTGCATATTGTTATTCAGGTTTGATCCTCCTATAATCCCAAAGGATTTTGTTCCACACCACAAATTTCCTGGACCTCTTGAGACACTGAAGAAGCTCGATGTTCCCTCTCCCCCAGAAGTTTCTCCTCCAGATGATAGTAATCTGAAACTCTTAATTGAGGGGGTTGCTAAATTAGTGACTCGATGTGGTAAATTATTTGAGGATCTCTCAAGAAAGAAGAACCAGTCAAATCCATTATTCAGTTTTCTTTCTGGAGGAGATGGACATGATTATTACGAAAGGAGACTGTGGGAGGAGCATCAGAAACTTGGTGATCAAGCCAAGCTGTCATTGGATGGAAAACATTCCCCAAGTGCGCGGAAGATGACGGCAGAGGGCCGTGGCAAATTATTAGGAGAAAAACCTTTGGAAAGAAGCGCAAAAGAGACTACAAGCTCATCAACCGCATCTAGGGAGTTTCAACTTCAGTTCAATCTTTCTGATACATTTAAAAAACCTGATTCATTTGTAAGTACTGTACTTCTCTTCTTATTATTGTTTTCACCAAAGTTATGCAAGTCAAGTATCCTAGATTTTTTCTTTCTGTTGGTGCTGTGATTTTCAAATGCTGTTATATCTCAGTTTGTTGTCTTTTAAACTTCACCATAATGTTTTTACAGACTGCTTAATTTAGACTTCTATTCTTTGTTTATTGTAGAGTAAGTTGCCCGAAGTTGCAAAACCATTCAAAGATGATCCTGCAAAGCAAGAAAGATTTGAGCAGTTTCTCAAGGAGAAGTATGAAGGAGGGCTTCGATCTACTGGTTATAGTTCGGCGAGTAATATGTCAGAAGCTGCTCGTGCTCGTGAAAAATTGGATTTTGAGGCAGCTGCTGAGGTACTAGAGAAAGGGAAATGGGGAAAGGAAAGCATGGTTTCAACACAGCCATTGGACTTTCTAGCCGCTGGAATGCAGTTTACTTCTGGCGGACTAGAGGTAAATTTAAGGTGGTGTTTTTTTAGTTACTGAATCTTTTTTGCTGGATTTTGACATTTCCATAAATTTAACAGCAAGTTAAAGATACCCATGCTGAAGATTTGGTGACAAAGGAAAAGTACCCAAGAAGGGAGGAGTTCCAATGGCGACCTTTGCCTGTTCTATGCAAGCGCTTTGATCTCATTGATCCTTTTATGGGGAAGGTATTCCTTAATTCTGTTCTGCTGTTTTCTTTTCATAAACCTGAGTTAGTAGGAACAGTTTATGGAAGGTTTTATGATGTAGTAATGTGCTTTTGGACAAACACGAGTGTGGTTTTCCATCTGCGCATCCATTCAACCTGAAATTTGTATTTAGAAATCTATGCTGGTTTTACTTTCTCTCTTAGAAAGGAGAGGCTTGGTGCTATTTTTTTATTATATTAATTGTGATTTCCATTCTAAAAATATAATATTTCTGTTTGCAGCCACCACCTGCTCCACGTGCGAGAAGTAAGATTGATTCTCTACTTTTCATTCCAGATTCTGTTAAAGATGTTAAACTGGAAGAAGATGCTATTACAAATAGAGACGTTCCTGCTGCTCACACTGGCGCTCAAAAGACAATTGAAGCAGCTGAAGAGGAAATTGAAATTGTAGCTGAAAATGTTGAAAGGCCTGTTGATCTCTATAAGGTATTCTTTGTTCAGTTGGAAAATACTTCTGGTTTAATTCTAGTGCCAGTTAATTTCCTTTTGGTGTAGTGTCCTTGCACCATGATACAAACTAGACATTGTAATTTGAAATGGTTAACATGACAATTTGGAATGAACTTAGTTATCCAACTGACACCATTTTCTCTGCATCCGTGTTCGTAACTAATCATTGAGGCATCAACTGTTGATTGAGGGATACAATGTTCTTTGTCGTTATTTTGTAATTGGTGTCACATGGAAATGGACATATGCTCCTAATTCCTTTATGTTACAGAAAATCCATAAAAAAATTATTTTTTGTGTTCAGTTTGGGGCTCTTTAATTTTTCTCACATTTGAATGTAATAGCACTGTGATAAGGATGATTGTTTTCTTAAGTAGCATCCAGTGCTCAGAAAAGCTAGGAGAACGTTACCATATAGGCTTTCACTATTTGGAGAAGATCAAAGTGCCGACCTCCTTTCTGTATTGTTCTTTGAGTTTGAACAGTTAGTCATAGGTTTTCTCTCTTGTATGAATTTGTTTCACTGAGCAACTATTGTTTGCCTTTTCTTTTTTCTTTTTTGTTTTAATGATTTTTTACATCCTGCATTTAATTTCAACTTTCTGATGCAAGGATATCTTCTGCTAGCTGCAGAAATAGTTAGATGAATTGCTACTTGCCATTATTTGCTTCATGTTTCATTATCTTCTAGATCATGAAACCTTGTTACTTGAATGGAAATTGGTTTTTGCACTGCTATTTTTTTTGGATATGTACTTGTTTGCACCACTAGAGAATGTGCCTAGTCCATAAGTTTCTGTTTCATCACTCCATGATATGCGTCGGACATCCTGTTTTCCCCTTATGCTTTTCATGTCTGCATGTGGCTGGCAACTGGCTGCTGTGCTGTTCGTACATATGAAACCTCTATATTTCTTTTGCCAAGTACATATGAAATCTTTAATATCTAAACCATGATATGACTGGGATGACTTCTTATTCTGTTCAATTGATCTTTGTTCAATGCAGGCAATTTTTTCTGATGATTCTGATGAAGATGTAGAAGACACAAATACCAAAAAGGTGGAGGATCCGGAGAAGAAGATTGAAGTGGCAACTACAACACTGAACCGTTTGATAGCAGGTGACTTTCTAGAATCCCTGGGAAAAGAACTGGGCTTCGAGGTTCCCCCTGACACACCCTACTCAACAAATAAAGCCAACTCGTCTGCTCAGATAGAAACACCAAACAGTGATGCTGGAATTGCGAAAGTTGGTACTGTTGAAGGCCATAGAACCTTCTGTGCTCCTAATGTTGGCACTGGAACTTCTCTAAACCCTGAACAAGAAACTACTCAAGGCGGTGAATCCCCCAAAAATGAATCCATTCCTGGCAAGCCTGTGAGATATAGTAGCAAGCATACTGATGGTTTATCTGAAAACATATCTGGTAAAGTCAATGCAGATAAGTTTACTCCAGAGGATAAGAAAGTCAGATCACCCTCCAGCCGTCGGAGAAACTGGAGCAGCAGCTCCTCATCAGAAGATGAAAGGAGTAGAAAACATTCTAGGCGACATCGTTATAGAAGCAGTGATTCATATAGTGACTCATCCAGTGATGATCGTGAACGCTACCATTCCAGGTCAAAAGGAAAACGGAAAAGATCCTCCAGGGAAAAGAGTAGTAGCAGCAGAAAACACTCAAAACATCATAAGCACAGAAGCAGGGACTCTCCCAGCAGGTCCCATCATGGTTCGGAGAGAGAACATTCAGAATCCAGGAAAGAGAAAAGAAAACAAAGGAATTGAAAATAAGCTCTATTTGTTTCCCAATCCCATCTCCATACAAAGTTTCCTGTTGTATAGCTTACTGGATCCAACACCAAAATTTGAGGGATAATCAGTTTGTTTGATGTTCTGGGGAAGGGTCTCTCCATGAATGTTGATGGAGATCCTACACTGAGATGGTGCTTCCGGCGAGGCTTTCCTTTTGGGTCCAGATGTTGTGACTAAGGTACGATCCATGGAGGTATGTACTTTTATGAAGTGAACTTTTGGAAATGATGATGCTTTATTAAGGCAACTTCTGGGTTCTACTTTTGAAATTAACTTGTCAATGATTTTCCTCCTTCATAATACATCTATGAACCGTTTGATGGTAGTATGGTATTATTTTGAGTTCCTCCCAGGTTAGTCCTCATCATAAGGTACATTTGGATTGTAGTTAAGAGGTCAGCGGTGACGTTTTATGATTTGAGCCCCACCTAAAGTGGTGGAGGTGTCTTTGGTTTAGGGATCTAAGTGGACCGACTTAAATGTTTCTAGTAAATTTATGTTCCACTGCAGTTATTATTAATTGGTTTAAGATTGGGTGATTAGCATTGTATCAAAATCCAAGTTGTTCCTTCTGGCTAATCCCATGTGTAATCTATAACCCTTTGAGGGTGTTCAGTTTTACCTTTTCTTTTTTAAAAAAAATTGAGTTTTGTAGGTTTAGATGTCTTTAAAAATTATTTCATCCACTAACAAAATGAATTTTCACCTTTAGCATAATATTCGAATATGTTGACCACAAAACATTATGTTATTTAGTTGGGCCAAATTCAGTCTCAAATTCGAACTACAATAAAATCAAATTAGGATTTTATTTTTGTGAGAATTTATACAAATGAATATGGTAATATGTATGTATACCCGTTCATTTTTCACAACTCATTGGTAGATTCCTATTGGTATTAGGTAAAGTGAAAGAAAGAAAGAAGGGGCCATAAGCATCTAGTTGGTAGTAATGCAATTTTGCTTTGATGCGCTTAAAACAAACTCCATAGGCTCTTCTAACAAAAACTTATACCTTGAAAATTGAAGAGTCTTGTGATGTAAAGCCTAAACCTAATCAACCAAACAAAAGCTATCAAGTCTTCACTTACTACCACAGCTTACCAAAATTTTATTTTTTATATTAATATTTTCGTATCTTTGTAATTAAATTTAAAGCAAAATATTTACATTGATTAAATCTTATCTCTTGGGAAAAATCCATTAAAAGGAATCATAAACAATGAATACATATATACAACACATCATGTATAAAATACATAAAACAGTGTAGATTGATGCACAAATATCTTTTTGCAGATGAAAGCCTAAATAAAGTAGAAAAACAAATTGACAACAATCGCCACACTGAAAAGATTTCAGAAGTAATCTAGAAATGCATTATCTTGATTAAACCACATATATTTGCATCCTAGTCTCAACATCATTAAACTTGACAGCGAACACAAATCAATCAAGAAATCACTGTCAAAAACCTTGAGAGATCTATGAAATCAGATGTATAAAAAGTCAAGTATCAAATGGTTTATCCTCTTTGTTAAACACAACTTTATTTGAAAATTTATTTTGATATATCAAATTAAAGAGATTTTGAATAAAAGTTAAAATTAAACAAAATTGACTAAATGATTTTTCAAAAGAAGTCTAAGAGATAAAATTTTCAATTTTTACTTAGAAAATTTGTGAATCATTCTCAAAATCAAGTTAAAATGATTTTAACTAAGTATGGACTTTTTCAACTAGAAAAACTGTTTTTTAAACAAGTCAGAATTGCTTCAGGCCAAAAAGTATCGGTACGTTTTTGGCCAAGTATCATATTTTCATAATATCGATACCCCTTGAAACAAACGATACCAATTTGACATTCCGACTTTCACAAATTCAGCTAAGTATCAATACCTTTTATGTGGTATCGATCAAATCTTCTTGGTATTAATATTTTAGCTCCAACGGTTACTGAATTTAGCATTTATTACAAAAAAAATATCGATACATTTTTATTTGGTATCAATACTCGATGTTGCAGGTGTATTAAATGCTCTGGTTTTCACATCCCCAACGGCTCTATTAACTACCACAACAATCCCAATGGTTGGAAAATCAATTAGGGGGTATAAATACCAGCTTCTAAAGATCCTACAACAATAAGAAAGCATATTCAAGCAAAAATCATCAATCAAACAACCTTTGTACCTAATACTTCCATAATTTTATTTTACACACATGTGAGCTTTTATTGTTATTCTTTAGCTCAAGTGTGTTCTTGTCTATTTGTGCTTAATTGGCAAACTTTTTTATCTTGTAAGGATTATTTTTTTGTTTTCTTCTTTGTAATTCTTTGAGAAGGTTTGTGTCTTAAGATCTAGGTAGAAATCTTAATGGAGTTGTAAGGTTAAACTTTATCCTCAAAGATTGAACACATTATGGAAAACTAAGGTAGTGGAGTAAGCAATTGGGGCCAAACCACTCTAAATTATTGTGTTCATTGTTCTATCTTTTCTTTCTAGCTTTCCTAATTTTTTAAAAAGCCAATTCACCACCCTCTTGGCCATTTTAGTTTGTCAATCGAGCTAACAATTGGTATCTCAACCAAGAGAAGATCCTCAAGGTAGCTCAACTTTCATCTATTAAAACCACACAAGATAACATCTACTTCTGGCTTCATTATTGTTGGTAAGTCTCAATTCATTAACAAACCTCCTTACTTTAATGGTGTCAATTATTCCTATTGGAAGACTAGGATTATGTTGTTCAACAAGCCAATGATCTTGTCATATGAGACTTCATCATGGATGGTCCATCGATACCTCAAAAGCAATAAGGAAAGCTCTTAGTTCCAAAGAGCAAGAAAGAATGGAACGAGGAAGATAAGAGAAGCATACAAATTAATGCTAAGGCCATGCACATTCTCATTTGTTCACTTGGTTCAGAAGAATATAGTTGGGTATCATCATGTGCCAATGCCAAGGAAATTTGGGACAAATAAGAAGTCACTCATGAGGGTACCGGTCAAGTCAATAAATCAAATGTGGGAATTCTCACCCTCAATTATGAGGCATTCATGATGAAGCTCAAGAAAGACATCAAAGCTATGTCCGATAAATTCATCATTATCATCAATGAGCTTAAATACTATGGGAAGATCTATCCTAATGAAGAAGTAGTGCAGAAAATGCTTAGAAGCTTGCCAATGTTATGGGATGCCAAAGTTACAGCCATAGAGAAAGCTAAAAATTTGGAGACTCTTTCATTAGATGAGCTGATTGGTTCTTTGCTCACTCATGAAATGAGGCTCAAAGGAGTGAATAAATGAGAAGAAAAAGTTGAAAAGAAAAAGGTTGGTATTTCCCTCATGTCCACGATAGAAGAAGTAATTCTTGTAACAGCCCGAATTAGACCCTAGTCGGAACGGTGGTTTCGGGACCACAAATCCGAGTCAAAAAAATATTTAAATATTATTTTCTGTGTTTATTATATGTGAATTAGCATGTGTGAAAGTTTCGTATGAAAATTTGATTGTTTATGTACTTAATTTAATAAAAGGACTTAATCGCGTAAAATGGAAAATTAAGGGTTAATGTGCAAGGGCCGAAATGTGATTGTTTTTATATTATAGAGTATTAAGGTTGCAATTTGGCCACAAATAGATATTAGTGGCCGGCCAAAATGCATGTAATAGTAGATGGATTATCAAATTAGTTTTATATTGAAAATTTGGTGAATTTAATAACATATAATATTATTATAATAATAAAACATAAACCAAAGTGGATGAACATCTTTTATTTTCATTTTATCTCTCCATTGCGAAAACTAGAGAAGGAAGAATGAACTTGAGCTTTTGAAACTTTCGATCCTTGCATGTCTAATTAAGGTATGTAATTGAGTTCGGTTTTGATAATTTTTACGTTTTGATATCGTTGTTTTGAATACTAGCTAGCCCAAGTTAGAATTTTTGAATTTGATGGTGTATTCATGAAATGCCATTGTTGATAGCTTGATGAAATTGGTGTTTACTGATGGAAAATCAATATAGGTTGTTAGATTGATAAGTTTAATTAAGACATTTTTGGTAAAAATACCTAAATAAGACTAAATTGTGAAATTTATATATATAGGGGTTAAAATGTGTAATAAATAAATTGTATGGACTCATATGGATGAGATGAGTATTCGGCATAAGCATAGCAAGGGCAAATTTTGCTTACTTTGTGTTTTGTGAATTTTAGACTAAATAGCTAAAAATGTAAAATGTATGGGGTAAAAGTGCAAATTACTTATTCATGTGTTTTTGAGTGAATTTAATTGAATATTGATTAAATAATTTTAATTTATATCAAATTAGATCAAGAAAAGAGAAAGTCAGATTTGAATCGGGGAAAGACAAAAATAGCCGAATAGTTGATTTTACGTTCGCCGATATCCGAGGTAAGTCTATAAGCAAATGGTTGTTCTTAATTTTAATTAAATGTAAATTATTCATGCTGAATTGAAATGTTTATAATTATATTTGCTATTGCCGAATGTGAGAGATGGTATTTGAAGTCCTCTGTTTTTGACTTTAGAAAATCATTAAAAATTGTACAAAATGAATTATGAGTTATAATTTATATGTCTAGATTCCTTAGTGAGTCTATTTTTAATAGAAACAAGTGGGAACAACATATGAAAAATGTACAATGAGATATTTGAATTTAGGTTAAGAGAGGTCAGAACCGTTGGTCAGTGAAATAGGGGAAAATTTAATGAATAAACTGTACTAATTGGCTATGCGAAAAATTTTGGAAAAATTATAGTAAGAAGATATATGAGTCTAGTTTTAAGAAAAAATTACGGATCTAAATTTCGAGTTTCGTAACTCGAGTTATAGTCAATTTAGTCAACATGACGCAGATGGACAGTTTCAATTTTTATGCCCCGAATTAGTAGTTAAGTCTAGTAATGCCTCGTGCTCGACTCTGGCAACGGTCTTGAGTAAGGGGTGTTACAATTCTAGTGATGATGTGGATGAGGATAAAGAAATAAAAATGTTTGTTAAAAGATTCAAGAGGTTGATGAGGTCTAATAAAGGAGAAAACATTCCAAAAGAATAAATGAGTCAAGATTGAATCTGCCAAGGAGAAGGACCCCATCATATGCTATGAATGTAAGAAATCGAGACACATCAGTTTGATTGTCCCCAATGAAAGAAAAAGAATTCAAGCAAACAAAAACTCAAGGCTCATGTTACTACTTGGAGTGATGAAGATTCATCTGATAATGATGAAGATGAAGAAGAAGTAGCCAATATTTGCTTTATGGCCATCGACAACTCTAAAGTAACTTCTAACTCATCCAATTCAACTTCTTATTCTTTTGATGAGTTACAATATGCTTATGATGAATTGGGTTTGGACTTTAAATTAATGGTTTCAAAATATAGAGAAACTATTTCAAAACTACAAAAAGGAAAATAATTCACTCTCCAAAGTCAAGCATGAACTTGAAAGCAAAATAAATTATATGCAAGCTAGTATAAATGATTTTGAGAAAAAGAATTTTGACTTGCATAATTTTCTTTCTAAAGTTCATGATGATCATCAAAAGCAACTTGAGTTGTTTAAGAGTAAAAAGCCTCACTCTAACAAAGTTTTACCAATAATATTTTTTAGAGGAGAAAGCTCAAAACAAAACTTTGTCAAAACTAGCTTTAATTTCTATAAACATAGAGGTCCCGTAAGTTTTTACAAAGGAAAGATTATTAAAAGTGTATGGGTCCCTAAATGACTCATGAATGTTGAAGATAAAGACATCCTTTTAAAATGGATACCTAAAGGGACTAAAATTATAGGAACTAATGCTTATGGACCCAAAAGAATTTGGGTACCAAAAATCAAAGCTTAATTCTATGTTTGTAGGAAGAGGAGCATTGCTTCAAAGTGGAGGATTCATTCAAAAACTCATGGTACCTTGATAGTGGATGCTCAAAGCACATGACTGGTGACAAGAGCCATTTCATCAATTTGAAGCCAAAAAAATGGAGGAGTAGTTACATTTGGTGACAACTCTAAAGGATAAGTAAAAGAAATCGGCTCAATTAGTTCAAGATCTTCAATTCTTATTGAAAATGTTCTCTATGCCAATGGTCTTAAGTATAATCTACTTAGTATTAGCCAACTGTGTGATAGTGGTCTCAATGTCATTTTTGAATCTAATGTATGTAAAATAGTTGACATTGTGTCTAATAAGACTATGCTTGTAGGACATAGGATAAGAAATATATATATATATATATATATATATATATGGTGCATTTAGATGATTTGCATGATTCACTCCTATGCCTTGTTTCTAAAAATGAAAATAATTCTTTATTTTGGCATTGAAAACTAGGACATGCTAGCATGAGCATATTGCATAAACTAGCTAAAAATGGCTTAGTAAGAGGATTGCCTAAAATTGATTTTGAATTAGATAAAATTTATGATGCATGTGTTAAGGGTAAACATAAAATAGTTTCCTTTAAACCTATTAATGATGTATCAACTAGTAGAGTTCTTCAACTAATTCACATAGACTTATTTGGTCCTATTAGGACAACTAGCTTCGGTAGAAAACAATATGCTTTTGTGCTTATTGATGACTATTCTAGGTTTACTTGGGTTATTTTCTTAAGTACTAAAGATGAAACTTTAGAAAAATTCATCATATTTTCAAAAATAAATCAAAATGAAAAAGGTTGCTCTATCACTAGTGTTAGAAGTGACTATGAAATTGAATTTCAAAATCTTGATTTTGAAAATTTTTGCAACTCAAATGGAATTAACCATAATTTTTCTGCACCTAGAACCCCTCAACAAAATTGAATTGTTGAGAGGAAAAATAGAATTTTAGAAGAAATGACTAGAACCATGCTTTGTGAAAATAATTTACCAAAATATTTTTGGACAGAAGCCACAAACACCGCTTGCTATATTGTAAATAGAGTAATGATTAGGCTTATTTTAAAGAAAACTCCATATGAACTCTTCAAAAATAAAAAGCATAACGTTAGCTATTTTCATCATTTTGGATGCAATTGTTTTGTTTTAAATAATGACAAAGATAATATTGGTAAATTTGATACAAAAAGTGATGAAAGAATTTTTCTTGACTATTCTTTAAATTCTAAAGCTTTTAGAACATTTAACAAAAAAATTTTAGTAGTAGAAAAGTCTATTCATGTTGTTTTTGATCATTCTAACTTTCCTCCTAAAAAGGATTCTTGTATTGATGGTGATGCATAAATTTTTAACAATGATAATAAAGTTGATCCCTCATCAAATGGCAAGTTACAAGAACAAACACAATATGCTCTAAAGGAGCTTACAATAGAAGAAAGGGAAGCCCCTCATCCAAGAGAGTTCAACTATGTGAAGGATGGCAAGATTTTAGGAGATCCATCCAAAGGGGTAACTACTAAATCTTTTATTAGAAATACTTGTAATTATGTTGCATTTATCTTATGCATTGAGCCTAAAAATATCAAAGAAGTATTAAATGATAAATATTGGATATTGGCTATGCAAGATGAGTTAAATCAATTTGAAAGAAGTAAAATATGGACCCTAATTGAAAGATCTAGTGAAAAATCTACTATAGGTACTAAGTGGGTTTTTAGGAATAAGCTAGATAAGAGTGGTAACATAGTAAGGAGAAAGGCTAGGGTAGTTTATCAAGGTTACACTTAAGAGGAAGGAATAGACTATGATGAAACATATGCTCCCGTAGCTAGAATAGAAGCAATTAGGATGCTTTTAGCTTTTGCATGCTTTAATGATTTTAAATTAAATCAAATGGATGTAAAAAGTATTTTACTAAATGATTTTATAAATTAAGAAGTGTATATTGAACAACCACCTGGTTTTAAAGATCCAAAATTTTCAAACCATATTTTCAAACTTTCAAAAGCTTTATATGGTTTGAAACTAGCTCCTAGAGTTTGGTGTGAAAGGTTATCAAATTTTCTTATTGAAAAAGGTTTTAGTAAAGGGAAGGTTGACAATACTTTTTATTAATAACTCAAATTTATGTTGATGATATTATTTTTGGTTCTACAAATGATCTTCTTTATCAAGAATTTTCTAAGTTAATGCAAGGTAAATTTGAGATGAGTATGATGGGAGAACTAAACTTCTTCTTGGGACTCCAAATCAAGCAAATGAAAGATGACATCTTCATAATCAAGTTAAGTGTACAAGGAAAATGCTCAAGAAGTTTGGGATGAACAATCTCAAACCACAAGTTACACCAATGAGCTCTTCTACTAAGCTTGACAAAGATGAGAAAGGTAAATGCGTAGACTTAAAATTGTATAGGTCAATGATTAGCTCTTTAGTTTATCTTACTACAAGTAGACTCGACATTATGTTTAGTGTATGCTTGTGTGTTAGATATCAATCTTGTCCTAAGGAATCACATTTACAAACCCTTAAGAGAATCTTTAGATACCTTAGAAACACTCCTAATTTTGGCTTTTAGTATCCTAGAGATTCATCCTTTATTTTGCATGCATTCCCGAATGTGAATTTTGGAGATTGCAAATTAGACAATAAAAACACCTCCAGTACTTGTCAATTCCTAGGCAACATTCTTGTATCATGGTTTTCAAAGAAACAAAATAGTGTCGTTTTGTCTACCTCCGAAACGAAATATATTTCTGTTGGTAGTTGTTGTGTTCAAGTTTTATGGATGAAACAACAACTTATAGACTACGGAATTGATGTAGTTACCATTCCTATCAAGTGTGACAATATTAGTACTATTTGTCTCACTAAAAATCCCATCCAACATTCTAGAATAAGCATATTGATATTAGACATCATTTCATTAGAGATCATGTCCAAAAAGGAGAAATAGTTCTAAAATATGTAGACACATTAAATCAATTAGCATATATTTTTATAAAACTATTATACAAATAAATATTTTGGACACTTAGAGGAGAATTAGGTATTACTACCTTGCCTTAATTTTGTATTCAAATAAATTTTAGCACTTCGTTGTTTTACAACTATTTTATGACTTAAAATTGATTGCAAAAGTATATATGCATGATTTATATGACCCTTGTGTGCAAAAAGTTAGGGGGAGAACTGTAACATCCTGAAAAGGGCCTATGCATTTTTGGTTTAATTGTACGAAATGACATATCTTATGTGTTATGAATATATTTTGAACACTTTTGGAAACCTGGAAATGTATGGAAATGTTAAGTTTAAAAGAGGAAAGTGAACATTTTTAGAACCTTGGAAATGTAAGGAAATGTCTTGTAAGGAAATGTCATGGAAATGTAAGGAAATGTCTTGGAAATGTAAGGAAATGTCTTGTAAGGAAATGTCTTGAAATGTAAGGAAATGTCTTGTAAGGAAATGTCATGGAAATGTAAGGAAATGTCAAGTTTACAGAGCCGATCGAAAATTTTTGGAAACTTAGAAATGACCTAGAAATGACGAGTTTTAAGGTTTAAAAGGGAAATTAAGGCAAGGTGGCCTTAAAAGAAAAAGTTTGTGAAATTTGACACACAAACAGGCTTGGAAAAGTGGTGCTCAAGATGCCACTTAGGGCCTATGGAAATGGCGCCACATGCAAGGTGTTGGGCTGAGTTCGAAGTCACATGGGAAGCAAATAAAAGAAACTTTATTTTGCTACAAGGAGCAGAGAGGTGGACGACACATGGCTATAAATTAGGAGCTTTTATTCTTTTATAAATAGTGGATAAATAAGGGATTTATTTATCATTATTTTCAAGAGATAATTGTTGGATTAAATTCTTTTAATTTGAATAAAGAGATAAAGAGGAAAATAAGGGAGAAGTGATGGCCAAGTAAGGGACTTTGAGTTTAATAATTTCGGCTAAGTAAGGATAGTTGCTTTGAATTATCTTAAGTGATAATTAAAGGATAAAGTTATCGATAGAGAGTGGTGGCCAAGTAAGGGACTCCTTAGATGATAATTTCGGCTATAAAAGGAAGGAAGGAGGGCTACTCATCAATTTGTGCTTCCTCCTTTCTCTGCCGAATTCTTAGTGCTCTCTTCTCTTCTTTTCTTTCTTTTATTTTTGCTAAGCCAGAAATACCTTGTGTTCTAGCCAATCCTCCATCTTTATTCTTCCTTCTCTTTTCTTTCTAATCCCTCCAAAAGCCGAAAGTTGTGAGATCATCATCTAGCCATAGCCGAATCTCTGAAGGTTGAAGTGAAGGTGCAATCGATTTCTTCAAGTAAGGGTAAGATCTCATTCGGTTTCATCCTTTTTCTTAAGATTTGCCAAATCTAGGACTAACCCCATTAATATCTTGTTGCCGAAACTTTGAAGAGATCTTTCGGGATTTACTAAGTGTCGACTACAAGGAAGGAGAAGTTCTTTTCCCGAAGGTACACCATAGGCCACGTGTTCCCTAGTTATTCGGTGAGTTTCGGGATTTAAAATCCACAAGGTAAGTTTAAGTATACTAATCCTACTAGGATTTGGAGTTTTGGCCGAATGGTTTTTTATTAAGGTAATAAGTGATAAATCAATGTAGGGATTAAGGATCTAAGCATTAGGTCAAGCTTTTCGGGATCTCAAGGAAATTTTAAGCGAATCAGGTGTGTACCCCACTTTAATTCTTAATATGTTTTATGGCTGTGTTTAATTAAAATATGTGATATTAAGAATATGAAAGTGGCTAAGGTACCATGATATGGTACAAAGTACTCAGAATGCGTTTCCTACTTCCACTAGGATTATGAAATATGTTATTTATAACATGTGAAAATTTATAAGAATGTGAATTTAAGTATGATATGCATGATATGAATAATATGGGTCATTCGGGATATATGAAAAAGGGGAAGTGAAGGTGATGACTACGGTCTCACTATCTGAATGTGGTGACTTCGGTCACATTATCTGAATGTGGTAACTTCGGTTACATTATCTGAATGTGGTGTCTCATGACACAATTATCTGGTGGCTATGCCACAATTTTATATGGGCGATGAGCACGTCGACTGCAGCGACTGCCTTCGATGGTGTGTAGCGGATGGAGGGTTGACTTAGTAGTCCTCACGGTGTGACTGGCAGGTACGGGGGTGTGTAGCGGATGGACAAGTAGGTTTGGGTTTGGGAATGCATCATAACCTGTATTCTATGTTTTGAATGTGTAATATGTGATATGCCTGATTCAATTATGATTTAGTGTCGTGTACACATTGAGTCTGTTTGACTCACCCGTTGGGAACATTTTTCAGTGATGAGCAGTGATGGACCGGGACGGCGAGAACTTGTGGTGGCCATGCTCAACATGAAGTTTATATTTTTGAGGACTCTTGAATTTATTTTAGTACTTTGAATTATTTTGGGAATTATTTGATGTAATAAGGCCATAAGGCCATAGTTGAATTGTTTTACACTTATTTTTATTTAATTATGAATTTTATCTATTAAAATTTAATTAAAATTTCTTTTAAACTAAACCCTAAATATTTTGTCACTTAAGATAAAAGGGATTTCAATATAAAACGAACTGTTTCAACACAAAGCCCAACCTGAACAATATTTTTCTTAAAATCACACAAATTTTCCTAAGAACAAAAGAATTTTGAACCGGTTTACTTGAGGAACATACCAAATCTGGTCAAAGCTCGTGGGCGGGTTTGGGGTGTTTCATTTGAATATCGAGCCCAATTTTAAACTCTCGGCTTTGTGGGCTAAGGCCCAAAACGTTTTCAAATCGAGCCCAAATGAGTTTTATGAAAGTATTTTTGAAAATGAGCGGGTTTTCGGCATGGCACCTAAGTCTCCGACCCATGATCCACGGTAAGTACCCCTAACCATTTGTGTGATTATGTGGTTTATGTTATGAATTATGGAAGGGTAGAAGAGGAATGGAGCGTTAGAATAGCATGATAGGAACTTGAACCCTAGGACTAGTTTACTCAAACACAAACACATAAGACTTAATTCCATTAAACAAACCTATGACTAAGACGCCGAGTTAGGGTGTGGTAACCATTGTGCGCATGTCTAGGATTGGATCCTAAGAGCACAGTACTTAAGCGGTCCTAGTGACTCACCTCCTCTTGGCTGGAATCCTGCACAGGTGCGTAGCTTCTGGTTCACCCAACCAAGAGGACTCGGTCATAAGCTAAACACAATGACTAAAACCCGAAAGGGAACTAGCCGTGTTTTTATAAACCCTAGTTTTAAAACTCTTAAAATTACCTTTTTAATTTGTGAGAACTATTTTTACAAAATTCTTTCGAAAAAATTTTTGATTTATAAAATTACAAAAATACCCCTAATGGTAAATTACAAAAATACCTTTGGTTTATGAAATTCCCAAAATACCCATAGTTCTTATCAAAATTTTCATTACTTTATAAAATGTTCAAAAACCCTAATTTGCAAATTATCAAAAATACCTTGATTTGGAGAAAAATTACGAAATTGCCCTTAACTCACAAAATTACCAAAATGACCCTGATTTTCAAAATTTTTGCAACATCACCGTTTTGGAAAGTAAAATTCTCAAAAAGAACCCTCAAAGTTTTGCAAATTTTGAAATATCCCTGATTTATTAAACTTTACAAATTTACCCTGGTTAATTACCAAAATACCCCTGGATTTTAAAATTTTTCCAAAATACCCCGGGAATTTAAAAATACCAAAATACTTTGTGACGAAATCACCACGGAACTCTTTCTTTTGGAAAAAATTACGAAAATACCCCTGTAGGACACATTACGAAAATACCCCTGGGTAGTGGAAAAACAACAACAATGAAAACTACCACATTTCTCTGAATGAACGAAAGTTCATAATTGGTTGATGAATGTGAACGTGACTTTCTGAATAGTGAATTTGAGTTGAGAACTTTGTTTGATCGAAAGAACCACTTTTAAACATCTCTTTTCATAAAACTCTTCGCGGTTAATAAGTGGAACAAAAAAAAAATTCTGATGCATAAAAACTCTTTAATCGGATTAAATCGCGACACTAGAAATGAGTTCTGAGAGACGTGAACTTAGAGATTGTGCCTAGAAAGTATGATGGTTCTATTAATATCAGAGTGCGCAGCATAAGCGTAGTGCGGTGAGTTAAGATGTACGATTATTCGTTAATAAGTAATTTCGAGGACGAAATTATTTTTAAGGAGGGTAGAATCTGTAACATCTGAAAAGGGCCTATGCATTTTTGTTTTAATTATGCGAAATGACATATCTTATGTGTTATGAATATATTTTGAACACTTTTGGAAACACGAAATGTATGGAAATGTTAAGTTTAAAAGAGGAAAGTGAACATTTTAGAACCTTGGAAATGTAAGGAAATGTCTTGTAAGAAATGTCATGGAAATGTAAGGAAATGTCTTAGAAATGTAAGGAAATGTCTTGTAAGGAAATGTCTTGGAAATGTAAGGAAATGTCTTGTAAGGAAATGTCATGGAAATGTAAGGAAATGTCAAGTTTACTGAGCCGATCGAAAATTTTTGGAAACTTAGAAATGACCTAGAAATGACGAGTTTTAAGGTTTAAAAGGGAAATTAAGGCAAGGTGGCCTTAAAAGAAAAAGTTTGTGAAATTTGACACACAAACAGGCTTGGAAAAGTGGTCTGAAGATGCCACTTAGGGCCTATGGAAATGGCGCCACATGCAAGGTGTTGGGCCTGAGTTCGAGTCACATGGGAAGCAAATAAAAGAAATTTTATTTTGCTACAAGGAGCAGAGAGAGGTGGGCGACACATGGCTATAAATTAGGAGCTTTTATTCTTTTATAAATAGTGGATAAATAAGGGATTTATTTATCATTATTTTCAAGAGATAATTGTTGGATTAAATTCTTTTAATTTGAATAAAGAGATAAAGAGGAAAATAAGGGAGAAGTGATGGCCAAGTAAGGGACTTTGAGTTTAATAATTTCGGCTAAGTAAGGATAGTTGCTGAATTATCTTAAGTGATAATTAAAGGATAAAGTTATCAGATAGAGGAGTGGTGGCCAAGTAAGGGACTCCTTAGATGATAATTTCGGCTATAAAAGGAAGGAAGGAGGGCTACTCATCAATTTGTGCTTCCTCATTTCTCTACCGAATTCTTAGTGCTCTCTTCTCTTCTTTTCTTTCTTTTATTTTTGCCAAGCCGAAATACCTTGTGTTCTAGTCGAATCCTCCATCTTTATTCTTCCTTCTCTTTTCTTTCTAATCCCTCTAAAAGCCGAAAGTTGTGAGATCATCATCTAGCCATAGCCGAATCTCTGAAGGTTGAAGTGAAGGTGCAATCGATTTCTTCAAGTAAGGGTAAGATCTCATTCGGTTTCATCTTTTTTCTTAAGATTTGCGAAATCTAGGACTAACCCCATTAATATCTTGTTGCCAAAACTTTGAAGAGATCTTTCGGGATTTACTAAGTGTCGACTACAAGGAAGGAGAAGTTCTTTTCCCGAAGGTACACCATAGGCCACGTGTTCCCTAGTTATTCGGTGAGTTTCGGATTTAAAATCCACAAGGTAAGTTTAAGTATACTAATCCTACTAGGATTTGGAGTTTTGGCCGAATGGTTTTTATTAAGGTAATAAGTGATAAATCAATGTAGGGATTAAGGATCTAAGCATTAGATCAAGCTTTTCGGGATCTCAAGGAAATTTTAAGCGAATCAGTGTGTACCCCACACTAATTCTTAATATGTTTTATGGTCATGTTTAATTAAAATATGTGATATTAAGAATATGAAAGTGGCTAAGGTACCATGATATGGTACAAAGTACTCAGTGCACGTTTCCTACTTCCACTAGGATTATGAAATATGTTATTTATAACATGTGAAAATTTATAAGAATGTGAATTTAAGTATGATATGCATGATATGAATAATATGGGTCATTCGGGATATATGAAAAAGGGGAAGTGAAGGTGATGACTACGGTCTCACTATCTCGAATATGGTGACTTGATCACATTATCTCGAATGTGGTAACTTTTTACATTATCTGGAATATGGTGTCTCATGACACAATTATCTGGTGGCTATGCCACAAATTTTATATATGGCGATGAGCACGTCATTCGCAGCGATCGCTTTCGGTGGTGTGTAGCGGATGGAGGATTGACTTAGTAGTCCCACGCGGTGTGACTGGCAGTGTGCGGGGTGTGTAGCGGATGGACAAGTAGGTTTGGGTTTGGGAATGCATCATAACCTGTATTCTATGTTTTGAATGTGTAATATGTGATATGCCTGATTCAATTATGATTTAGTGTCGTGTACACATTGAGTCTGTTTGACTCACCCGTTGGGAACATTTTTCAGGTGATGAATGTTGATGGACCGGGACTGGCAGAACTTGTGGTGGCCATGCTCAACATGAAGTTTATATTTTTGAGGACTCTTGAATTTATTTTAGTACTTTGAATTATTTTGGGAATTATTTGATGTAATAAGGTCATAAGGCCATAGTTGAATTATTTTACACTTATTTTTATTTAATTATGAGTTTTATCTATTAAAATTTAATTAAAATTTCTTTTAAACTAAACCCTAAATATTTTGTCACTTAAGATAAAAGGGATTTCAATATAAAACGAACCTGTCTTCAACACAAGCCCAACCCAAAACAATATTTTTCTTAAAATCACACAAGTTTTCCTAAGAACAAAAGAATTTTGAACCGGTTTACTTGAGGAGCATACCAAATCTGGTCAAAGCTCGTGGGCCGGGTTTCGGGTGTTTCAAGTTTTCATATGGATAATTGATCTATTTTGACCTTACTTGTCTAACATGACTTACTCTTTTGATGCTCTTGAACTTGCTAGAATGGACTAAATCTTGTTAACTTAGTCATTTTTTTTTTTGTCTAATTTTACTTTCATGAATCATATGCATCATGCTTGCATTGTGCATTTTCATGCATATGAAACCATTAGGAATGATATTAAAGTCATTTTAGGACCCTTAGAACACATTAAGACCAAAAAATTTCGTTTTTACAATTTTACTGCATTTGGAAAACAGAACTGCAATTTGGTACCGATACCAGTTAAAAAATATCGATACTCGAGAAAAATTATCAATACCTCTGGGTGTTTAAGGGCACCTGCACCGTGATTTCAAAATTAGTTTTTTCCAAAGCCCTAAGTTTCTCTTCTTTTATATGAAAACCCTTAATATCTTCTCCACAATTTCTTCAAATTTCTTGATTTTTTCGTCAAATCTTGTCTTTGCAACACTCTCAAACACTATCTTCTCAAGATTTGTTCAACATTGCTTGGAGCTTTTCACTATTTCAACACTTTTAAGGTAAAACTTAAAATTTTCAAACTTTTTATTTTATGCAATGTAGGTTGAAATATTGATTTTTGATGAACTATTAGGTTGATTTGTATTATATACTTTGTATTTTGTTGCAGGGGGTTTCCTATTCCTAGACTTTTTCTTAAATTTTTACCTAAAACTCTTGCACACCAAGTGTTTGACAAAATTCTCAAACGAGATTTGTTTTGTGTTTTAGTTGAACTTTTGTGTTTAATTCTCTAGTTATGGCTCCTAAGAAAAGACCAAGAATCGGTGCATCATAGTCTCATCAACCTAGTGGTTTTAGATCATTCTTTAACGAACGCTTTCGTACAGATGCTTTTCGTGAATGTTTTGATAAAAAAAATTGCATCTAAAAGAGTTTGGGAGTCTAGGAAAGATGATATAGCCATGTTAGAGGGTATTAATTTTGGCTATCTTTCTATTTTACAAAATTGGGGCTGGATGGATTTTCATAAAATTTCATCGCCGACTTACTATAATCTTATTCGAGCATTTTTCTTTAATGCCAAACTCGAACACGATGAGTCCGGTGACACCGTCATAGCGATCACTTCATTTTTAATGAACACCCCTATACGTCTTACCTTAGAAGAGTTTGGAGATTATCTTCATTAGCCTCCGAAGGTAATTCCGATAAAAAAGGACCTTTCAATCCTATTCTTTTAATTCAGTCCGGATCAGCCTCCGAACTTAACCTTCATGATCGTGTCCTCCATTTTGATCATAACTTGGATGCTATGCCCCATTAAGAAACATGCTAAGCTTCGAAACACTGATTATTGGTGGCTCGATTCTTTCAATACCAATAGGCATCCCGACCTAGCCCTCATCATGTTTAATGACATAACTAAGGCTATCAGAAAGGGGATAAGCACAAATATCACCATTCCTCATGTCACTTATTTTTCATATCTCTTTAGGAGGTTAGGCATTATCACTCATGGAGACACCCCCGTTACTTCTAACCAACATAATAGTTATGAGGCACTTCGTCATATGAGATATCATTTTGATGCCACCTCCGGTATGTGGGTTAAGAGTGATCACCTGGTGGAAAATGAAGATGAAGACGTCGAAGGCGCTTTTGAAGACATTCTGACACCCGAGCATGTTCCTTCACTCAAACATGCTCCCCCTTCGGCTTCGTCCTCTCCAACAGCTCAACCTTCGTCCGAGATTAATGGTGACATCCTCGACGCTATCCATTTTTTGAGTAATGATGTTTGAGGACTTAGAGATGAGGTTCGATCTCATAGGGACGAGGTTAACTCTAGGCTATCGACGTTAGAGATGCAAATGACATCTCTTTTTGCTCATTTTCCATCAAATCCTCCCTTCTCTCCCCATGATGACGCTTAGAGTAGATTTTTAAGTTTGCATTTTCATATCATTATTCATCACATTTGCATTATTACTTTTGATTGATTTCCTATGTCTATGGCTTCTTTTTGCACCTTAATTTTTTTTATTAAGTATTATAAGATACTTTGGTTATTTTTATGTTAGTTCTCTATTTCTTCATGTTCATATATTTTTGAACTAACCATATTTTTCTCCTCAAGTTTTATTTGTCTTTTTTGATATAACAAAAAAAGAGAGAAGAAAAGGTAAATTGGTTGATATTGTGCTAACCATATGCAAATTATGTGACCATTTTCCTTAAAAGTAAAAATGAATGTCAAATTTTGAAAATGTATGTCAATTTTTATTTTGGCCTTAAATTCAAAAAGACTTTTATTAAGATGGAGCAAGATATTCAAAAACAAATTTATCAAAGGTTTTGTTATATCAAAAGGGGGTTGTTAAACCAAGCTTTATTTGAAAATATATTTCGATATAACAAATTAAAGAGATTTTGAATAAAAGTTAAAATTAAACAAAATTGAGTAAATGATTTTTCAAAAGAAGTTTAAGAGATAAAACTTTCAATTCTTGCTTAGAAAATTTGTAAATCAATCTTAAAATCAAGTTAAAATAATTTTAACTAAGTATGAACTTTTTCAACTAGATAAACTATTTTTTAAACAAGTCAGAATTGCTCTAGGCCAAAAAGTATCAATACTTTTTTTGACCAAAATATCGATACCCTTTGAAACAAACGATTCCAAATTGACATTCAGACTTTCACAAATTCAACTAAGTATCGATCCAGTATCGATACCTTTTATGTGGTATCGATATTTTAGCTCCAACGATCACTGAATTTGGCATTTATTACCAAAAAATATCGATACATTTTTATTTGGTATCGATACTCGCTGTTGCAGGTGTATTAAATGCTCTGGTTTTCACATCCTAATGGCTCTATTAACTACCACAACAACCCCAACAGTTGGAAATCAATTAAGGGGTTATACATACTAGCTTTTAAAGATCCTACAACAATATATAAGAAAACATATTCAAGCAAAAATCATCAATCAAACAACCTTTGTGCCCAATTCTTCCATAATTTTCTTGTACATACTTGTGAGTTTTTATTGTTATTATTTAGCTCAAGTGTATTCTTGTCTATTTATGCTTAATTGGCAAACATTCTGATCTTGTAAAGATTATTTCTTTGTTTGCTTCTTTGTAATTCTTTGAGAAGGTTTGTGTCTTAAGATTTAGATAGAAATATTAAGGGAGTTGTAAGGTTAAACATTGTCCTTAAAAGTTGAACAAATTAGTGAATTTGAGAAAATCCTTAGTTGTGAAAAACTAAGGTAGTGGAGTAAGTAATTGGGGCCGAACCACTCTAAATTGTTGTGTTCATTGTTCTATCTTTTCTTTCTAGTTTTCTTAATTTTTTAAAAAGCCAATTCACCACCCTCTTGGTGATTTCGGTTTGATCAATCAAGCTAACACTCTTTAGCATCTTGAAGTCTAGTTTTATGAACACTCTCCTGGCGAGGTTCTTCGAGAATAATTCCCAATAAATTTGGTGGTGCTCTTATTGAGACAAATCTCATATATACACTAAAGCACTAGAAAACTGAAAATACGAAATCTATAACTAAAATAAGAGAAAAGAAAAACACAATGAACAAGAATAATTATGATAAAATAATATGATTCGTAAATAGGTTTATTAAAGGATATGTTATTTGTTTATAAAATCTTATTTTTTTTTAAATTTTAATTCAATTACGATGGTCTAAAATATACATGCAAAAAAGTTTAGAATGAGCATGTTAAAAAGTTATGTTATACTAAGGATTTTATTCAAATTTATTATTATTTTAATATAATGTCTAGTATTATCAATAATCCCTTTTAAATTCTTAAATAGGATGATAAATCTATTTCAACGCGCTTGAACCCGTATCCTTTTATACTGACAACAAGTTAAAAAGAATTTATAAATAAAAAATAAAATGAAATCATGAAAAATTTTATGGTTGGGAGTTGCAAGTAAGCAATAATGAGTGACGTAGTTAAGTGCCTTAATTATTGATACCAATGCTGCTCAAAACTGAATTCCAGTTTGGGATCGGGATACCAAACATCCAGCAATCCTCCAACCAATTTACCTTTAAACATTTATTTATAAAAAGAAAAAAAAAAACACCCCAATCAATCAATAACAAATTATCATTAAAATATATATACCCAACTCTAATAAAGTAGTAAATCCAAATAAAGGTGTTTGAGACTTTCAATTTTTAAAATCCTTTCTTTTATCATTAAATCAAAATTATATCCACATAAACACTAATTTTTTTTTTATATATAAAAAAAAAGTATTCATCAGTACTGATATTTTCTTTTTCCTTATTTCGAAATACATCGGCAAATCATTATTCTAATTTATTTGGGTAAATATCCCATATATACCAAAAAATTGAATTATTTACGGAAATGGGCCAGTTTGAAGAATATTTACGGAAAAGGGCCGTTTCCCCCAAAAACGCGTCCACGTCGGTAGCGTTTTTGGGAAACAACAACAAGCGCTCTCCCGAGGGCGGCGCTTTGTGCCACCTCGCAAAAAGCGCGCCGCGTAGCGCTTTGCTTGAGGTGGCACAAAGCGCTGCCTCGTGGGCGCGCTTTTGTCTGGCGAATAACGAAAACGCCTTGATGTTGACGCGTTTTTGCCCTCCCTTTCCCGTCCACTTACAGTATGAAAAATTAATTGAATTTTTGGGCTAGGGAAAAAATTAATTAAATTTTTGTGACAGTAGTCTCCGGCAAAATAATTTTGAGAAGACGTTTCTGAACAAACAGTGGCCAAAAACGCTTCTAGTAGGGTGCACCGCTTTATCGGCGAGTACTTGAAAGAGCTCCCACGTGGACGCTCTTTTGCTATAGTAGTCTCCGGAAAAATTAATTTGAGAGACGTTTACGAACAAACAGTGGCCAAAAATGCTTCCAAAGCAGGTGCACTTTGTCGCCAGAAGTACTTGAAAAGAGCTCCCACGTGGGCGCTCTTTTGCTCTGATGTCTCCGTAAAATTAATTTGAGAGACGTTTACGAACAAACAGCGATGGCCAAAAATGCTTCCAGCGAGGTGCACCGTCGTGAGAGTCTTGAAAAGAGCTCCCACGTGGGCGCTCTTTTGCTACTGATGATCTCGGTAAAATTAATTTGAGGAGACGTTTACGAATAAGCGATGGCCGCTTCCGGCAGGTGTGCACTGTCGCTAGAGTAATCTTGAAAAGAGCTCCCACGTGGGCGCTCTTTTGCTACTGATGAGTCTCCGACAAAATTAGGCTATAAATCAACCAAATTTCATTTTCAGGTTGCATAAGGGAAATTGAGGCAAAAGAAAAAAAACTGAAAATGAGTGAACGTATTAATGCTGTTATTTACTACGATAGTGAAGTTCGTGACATCGAAAATGGTGTTGTTTTCTTATCGGAGAACACAGCACGACTAAGTTTTAATCGGAACGTCGATTTGGTAGAACTTCGCAAAAGAATTAGGCGTAAAATATTCGGAACAACGCCAATAAAAGTTCAGTCTATTAAGTATAGATTTTGCGCTTCGGTTGATCCGGTGAGATATGACTCATTCGACATCAAAGGTCCTTGGAGCTTTGAGGCAATGGTGGAGACTCATCTTGCCAGTGGATCAACCTATATCAAGGTATATGTAGAATTTTCATCTCCAAGTGATCTTTCTGCGACCTCAACATCTACTGCAATTCGAGGGGAATACACGACCCCAAGCCGACACTCTATAAGTGGGAGGCAAAACACAGAAGTGCCCATGTGCGGTGGTAGTATGGAAAACATAACCCCTGCACGACACTCGGTTGGTGGATGGGACATGCATATCCGTGTTTCGACGTCCGATGATAGAAATACGTATCGGGGGACGTCATCAACTTCTAGTGGTTGGCAATCCACATATGATTGGGATCTTTACGAAAGATGTTTAAGAAAGGATGATGTACTCCCGACGACATCCACCGGCGAGCGGCCCTCGTTTGTTGCAGGTTATGGAGGGTCGAACGATGAATCTGATGTGGATCCACCTCGGAAGCCAGGGCCCGGCGGTGCAAAAGTTGGATTATTTTTTGAATCGGAGCCTGTTCCAATTGTACCTGAAGACGTTGAGGGCGGTTCAGACGAAGAAGAAGAAGATCCACTATTCAGGACGTACTCGCCTCCAGCCCACATGCATAATGTCGATCTATCTCAAGATGATGCATTGGAGTTTCCTGAACTACCACACCAGACGCGTGACCGTACAAATTCTTCGTTGGATTCGGACCAATTAGAAGTTGGTAACCAGTTTTCCAACAAGAATACTTTTCTTGCTGCATTGAAACAATAAAGCATCAGGAACGGGGTTAACGACAATGTGGTTAAATCCAAGCTCGATAAGTACGAGGCGAAGTGTGTAGTGCAAGACGGCACATGTTCATAGAAAATCATGGCGTCGTTGAGGAAAAAGGACAGGGTTGTGGGAGATCAAAAAGTACAAAGGTCCACTATGTGTTCAATGATTTCGAATAACACTAATATTATGTAATGTTGCATTATTTAACGTGCCGTTGGTGTGTGTAACACAAGATCATCCGAGGATGGATTCGGACATGTTGGTGACTTAATAATCTCGACGGTGAAGGCCGATCCCAAGACTACGGTGCGGCCTTAATTGGCAATATTCGTAGCCAATTGGGGTACACGCCTCTTCTGAGAAAGGCTTGGATAGCCAAGCGGCGTTAGAAAAGTTGCACGGTCGGTGGGGCGCTTCATATAATGAAGTGTGGCGGTGGTGTCAGTCTTTGAGAGATATGTCCCGAGCGGCTAGACAAATGCACCTTGAAACGAAACCGCAGCGTACTACAACGATCGCTCGCTCGCGGATGCGCAATGTTCAAGCGTGCATTACGGACATTTAAGCAATGCCGAGATGCCTTTATATACTGCAAGCCATTGGTACAAATTGACGGTACCTTTATGTATGGTAGATATACGCGCCGGCTATTGCTAGTTGTGGCACAAGACGGTGTGGGAGAATCCTTTTCGATTGCGTTCGCAATAACACCGGGGGAGTCAGTTGATGACTGGGACTTCTTCCTATCTAGGTTAAGGAGGCATGTCTACCCCCAACCTGACATATGCGTTATATCGGATCGGGGCCCTGGAATACTTGCGGCAATAGAACGCCAGGGAAGTATGTGGCATCGCACACACCATCTATATTGCCTGAGGCATGTTTCATCCAATTACTATGGGCAACATCGATCTAAAAGACAGAAACAGCAAGTGACCGATATGGGTGTGAAATATCTATTAATATAATTTCGTTTGTAATATTCAATTTATTCTCAATTAAAGAGTGGTATGTAATATTCGCTATCAACGTATATTGGCAGGGTACGAGATCAATAAAGACCGTTTTCACGAGATGTTGGCGATTTGCGCTCGAGATAACGCCAAGGCACAAACTACTACATGTAATATTCCTTTCGAACAGTGGACACAAGCATACGACGGTGGCCTACGATATGGTCATATGACCACAAACCTGGCCGAATGCATAAATTCTGTTATAAAAGGAACCCGTCATCTGCCGATTACATCGATTGTGCGAGAGACATATTTTCGTTTAGCGGCACTATTTTCGAAGAAAGCAGCGAGTTATAGAGGGCAGATGCAAGGAGGCCATGTATGGAGCCCGAAGGTCTTGCAAGAAATAAACCGTGGGAAGGCACGGGCCAACACCATGCACACAGTGTGTCACGATCGCGACAGCCTATGGTTTCGTGTCACGGAGTTTGACAGACCGAACCAAGGTATTGTTGGCGGGCATTATCGTGTACACTTGACAAATAGGACTGCGCGATCGTGGATATTTGATGCACTTCGTTACCCATGCGCTCATGTACTTGTGGCTTGTCAGAATCTCCGTCTTGATCCCATGAGCTATGTCGGCGAAGTGTATAAATTAGAAAACATGTACAACGTGTCGAGACACGTATTCCCACAGATTCGGATGAGCGTAAGTGGCGTCGATATCGCTTGCACCGTATAAGCCGCTGCGGATAGACAATTGAGGCGCAAACCAAAAGGTCGACCTTGCTCGAGTAGAATACGCAACAATATGGATATCCGAGAAACGAGCAACCAAAGTCGGTTTGTGCGGATGGTGTAGGAACCCGCCATACATCTCGCTCGTGTCCAAATCGAGAATAGTTGACCGTGTTCTTAGCTTTTTGTCTCTCCTCGGTGGCTATGTAATTTCTATTTTTTTGGAGGAAAACGGTGAACTTTTGTACAAGAACTTTTATTTTATTCAAGTTATTAAAATTAAATTACAAAATTACAAAAAAAAATTAAACCATTTCTATTTTATCAAAGATATTAAAATTAAATTACAAAAAAATCAAAGATGCCGGTGGGAACCAGTGCCACACGGGGGCGGTCGGCGATTCTGCTAGATTCCTCCTTCTTCTAGCTTCCTACGGGGTCGTGGGAACTCAGGCGGAGAATCGGGTTCCTCCGGCAGTGGGTCTAGTTCTTGGTGTTGCGATGATGACCCACCTTGATAAAATAATGACCCCGGAGGTGTTTGCATAAACCACGGCGGGGTGATCGCATCATCCGTCACGCGGAGGAGCCCTGGTAGAAAGAAGTGCTCCCCAGACGGTGCCTCCTCCGATCCCACATGCGACGTCGACCTCGATCGGTGGCCGAGAGTAGTAGTCGAGCGGACTCAAACCGACCATGCATTCCAACTGGGGTGGGGTGAGAAATCAAAACATATATGGGTTAGGAGGATACATATAAGGGGTAGGGTGCGCACCGCATAAACGGTGACGCTGTGATGTCGGTGTTGTCGGCTGAACTAATGGGCCCGGTGACTATGTAGGCACTTTATTCTTTGGCGGGCGATCGTGTGTCGCTGCTGTTTGTTGATGGCTCCGTCTCATCACCCCTTCTCCTTGGATTTAAAGGGGCCTGGCGTTCCCTTCCTTTCTTGCGAAGTTGCCGTCGCCTCTCTTCTTCCGACAACATATACGGCTTGCCATGGATCCTAAACCATGGCATGTACTCCGGCACGCACGCTAACTCAAGAACAATGATCGGTTCCCGGATAGGTAAAAAGTCATACCGGTTCTCCCACGTCTCGATATGACCTGACCAAAATCTTGGCCAATCCGTGTGCGACTGCCGTAAGTCCACTTTGTGCTCATCATCGGGCACCTCAGGTGGCACGGGAATCGGTTGTCGAATCAAATTGCCGTAGAACCCGATCGGTAGTGCATCTCCACGGTCGCGTAGGTGATCAATGGGACCTTAACGTGCCAACTGTTCGGATTTTGAAGAACTCCTCCTAATTATCGCCCGAATTTTCGGATCCTCGTGATGCGGTCCATTGAAACTATATTAACATTACCAAAATATTAGTTATATACATAATACTAGACACTACATACGAAATACTAAATTATAATAACGAAATTCGAAACTTACTTGTGATTCCGATCGTTGGTCCAATAGGAGCCGTATATCCTCAAGCGAGTTAGGTATTCCAACATGACTCGCCGAATGGTTCCACCTAATTAAATAAACTTTTAGCATGCAATTATATTATAAATCTACGAAATAATTGTAAAATATAGTATTAAATTTACCTCGTTATCAGTGGGAATGAATATGGCTGGTCGAGTCGAGGACGTAAAAATGGAAATCGAAACCATGCCCATGACTGCAGTAGTGATAGGCAACCTCCGATTTTTGCTTTACTCGGCCGCGTCGCCCCGCACATCTCTCGGTACAACCTCGATAGCACGGCAGACCCCCAACTCAATTCACCACCGCTGCTCAAATCAACAAGTTTGAGAGCCATCTCGGTGGACGAGGTTTCTAGAGAGGTCCGGCATCAGAAAGCCTCCAATTATCTGAAGAATGTATGCCCGAGCATACCGTATTCTTTCTACTTCGGTCGAACCCTTGTTCGGCTCCAGGAATGTGTCTCGTAACCAGGCTATATTGATCCGAGCTCCTTGAATTTTATCCGGAATGGCACCCAGAAGCTCGTAGCATACGGCCATCCAATCGGTAGATGTTACGGACCCGGTGACTACCGAACCGTCCACTGGTAATCCCAACTGCAACTGCACATCTTCTAGAGTGATGATACACTCTCCGCATGGCAGATGGAAAATGTGCGTCTCGGGTCTCCACCTCTCTATCAACACGCTGATCAAAGGCGGCTCCAACTTGAACCCCCGGCCTATCTTGGCCACGTGCCAAAAACCCGCTTCCCCCAGGTAATTCTCGATCAACGGCGATGGGGGACCATGCATGTTGCGAATATAACATTCCAACACCCGACCTACAGACTATTTAAAAAATTATAAAATTAAAAATTAATTAAAATTGCATAATTGAAAAAAAAAATTAATCATATTGAAAAATTAAAAATTAAAACTTACCATTTTCATTTGCTCGACGGAGATGTGGTTGTTGTTGTCTAAATGAAGTAATTCCCGTCCATTGTAATCCGATAAAAAATTTTAATAAATTTTCCAAAAAAAATATATTACAAAAATTATAAAGGGCTTTTTCGTAAATAGTAAAGGACTATTTTGAAATTTGAGCGTAAATTTCAAGGACTTTGAGAGAAAATTGAGAAAGGATTGAAGTGTGAAAAAATAAAGGGTTGGGGGGGTTTTTATACTCTTTTTTTTGACCCTTGGGCCCCCAACGGTCAAAAAAAATTGGCCGTTGGGTTTTGACCGTTGCAGGGCTAAAGCGCCCCCGAGGGCGCGCTTTGTGCCACCTCGAAGAAAGTGCGCTTCTGCGGGCGCGCTTTTGTTTGAGGTGGCACAAAGCGCGCGCCCTTAAGCGCTTTGCTGTTGTTTCCCCCAAAAACACGCTGACGTGGACGCATTTTTGGGGGAAACGGTCTTTTTCCGTAAATATTCTTCAAACTGGCTCATTTCTATAAATAATTCAATTTTTTGGTATATATAGGATATTTACCCAATTTATTTTATATTAAATTTCAAATATCATTTTAGAAATTCACAACACTTAATAATTGTCAAGATTTTGGCAACCGCAGAAGAATTGAAGTCAGCATGGTCGTGTCTACGGGGCTTGGTTTAAATCACATGGATGACCAATTCTACATCATTTATTGCACCTTTTTGTGGGCTTAAATCAAGCAGACCCATGTGCTTTAATCACTATCTTTTTCTTACCTTTCTTTTAAATATTTCCGTAAATCATAAATCTCACTTTTTGGTTTACAACTCCTTTCGTCCCAACGGTGGGAACAATTTATCCGGTTCGATTAAATAAATTATTTAAAAAATTTATAAAAATAAAAAAATATTTTAGAAAACAAAAGAAAATCGATTCAATTATTATTTTTAGTTTAGTTCAATCTGTCTCTATCGATTCTGTCTCTATCGATTCAATGGTTAATTAATTCAACTCTCATCTCTAGATCAGTACTTCGATCGGTTCTTAGTCTAGTCGGTCTAGTTTTGAAAATAGTTTTTAATCGGTGGAATAACTTTTTCAATTCCATCAAGTCGAGCAAGCAAGTAATGAAGTTTGAAAATGTAATTAATCGTCGTGTTTCGACCTTAGAAGAGTAAATTTCGAGCACGATTGGTATTGTAATACATTATAAAGGAAAAAGAAAAAAAATAAATAGCGAGAAATAATGTAAAAGAAAAAAGGAAAATAAAATAATTAAAAAAATACTTTTTTTAAGTTTATATGACATGGCGGTTTATTATTAATTGGAATTTTTTAAATTTGATATAATATTTTAGTGTAAAATAGATAACAAAAGAATAGTTTAAATATCAATTGTGATAAAAAAAATTTAAATATTAACTTAAAAAAATAATATAATTTATGGATTAAGAAATTGTCCTCATCTATTGTATCTCATAACAGACATTGCTAAGCTACGCATTGAGTTCAAAGTTGTTCAACAAATTCGAGACCGAGAGGTAGCTTTGTGGAATGACCTCCTAGCTCACCCCAAGTAACGAGCTTTGGCATTTGTTTTGAACAAAAAGGGGAATAGAGCAAGGAGGAGGATTATTAGAAGCCTACTATTGCTACTATTGTGTTTTCTTTTATCTGCTTTTGATTGTTTCGGTTTTTATTTTTGAAGTGGCCTGTTAAGTGGCCACTTTTATCGCTTCTACTATAGTGTACTAATTTTCCATATTTGATTTGTCAATTAATTTAAACAAAATTTTTGGACTTTGAATGGTGTTGACATTGTAGATATATGGAAGTCCGACTTTAAAAACCAATCCATTTAAAATAACTATTTTTAGAAATTAGATTAGCTTGGACCAAATAATTAAAGTTCTCGTATTGTGGAGAACTGATCGAGATTGCATTAAAAATTTCTTTGAGGAATGAATCTCAAACAGTTCACTTTACATTGGTTTTTATTAGTATATTGTTTTTGCTATTTTGTGGCTATTATTATTAAGGGGTTGAATTCTAATTTATCACTGTTATGTTAGCAAGTCTTGGAAACTTGTATATGCTTTGTACAAGAGTATAAAAAGTACTTTATTATTCATTGATGAACTTATTTTGTGAGTGCATTTAAAGAGTAAACAAATTGTGTTTACGATCAAAATTCTCAAAGGAAGAATTTAAAGGTGAGTGTTCTATTATTTAGGTACAAAAATGAAATCTCTATACTAGAAAAACGATAGAGTTTAATTCACTTGTTGTATTATGAACTAAGATAGTATTCACCTTTTACTTGTTTATTGCATTCACTCAATTTAAAAGCAATTAACAAAAATACATTTTTAAAAAAAGAAAATCTGGGGACTATTGCTTGCGTTTATGTATTTGGATTTCTAAGATGGATATTTTATTGAGATTGATTATTTTGATCTGTAGAAACCCTTATCTTCTTCTCTCCATTCTTGATGGTTTTCTTAAAATTCCCCATATTTTTAGATTTTTTTTCTTGCATTTCTTTCCCCATGAACAAAAATAATCAAAATTAAAAGAGAAAACCGCTTTTGAAGATTTGGGGAAAAGACTTTTAGTAAATACAATTCTTTAATAAAAATTATGATTAATATTAAATGATTTTAGAAAATACTGAAAGTATAAATTAAAAATTTTGAAATACAAAAAAAAAAAAAAAAACTAAAAATAAGACCAGCCAACAAGCAGTTTAAAAATTATTAAAAAGTAGAGAAATAGAAATTTTCAAAAAATCATAAATAAAAATTATAATTCTAAAAATTATGAAAAAAAAAAACATTTAAAATCAAAACAATGAAACATAAAAAAAATCAAACAATTATAAACAAAATTCATATTAATTGTTGAACTCGTTGCTAATGTGTCATTATGTTATTTTTTATTTTAATTTTTGAATAACTCGTTTTCATAGTTTTTAGAATTATAATTTTTATTTATGTTTGTTTAACTTTTATATATTTTAAATTATTTACTGATGATGGCTATAAAATAAAATTATGTCATATTAGCAATGAAATGTTAAGAGTCAATTTGTTCCGAACAATCAAATAGGGGTCAAATCAAATAAATGTATAAAAATTAATAGCTAAATTTGTTATCATGTCTTACATATAAAATACTAAAATAAGCATTTAATGGCACAATTTTAATGAAAGGATTATTTTACTCATTTATGTAATGTACAGGGATCGACTTGCTCGTTTTTTCAGTAAAGAGACTAAAATGCAATTCGAAGTATAGTAAGAGATTGATGTAATACTTCTATCGTTCTATAGCGTTTAAGTTTGTCTTTTGATCAAAATAATATTAAAAAAATAATTAATTATAAAAACGGCGTAGGGAACAAATTAATTACAAAATGAGTGTTTGCTATAGTAGTTTTGAGTGTCGCCTGACACATTGGCGGCACCGATGAACCTTTTTTAAAAAAATGTTAGGAAAATAAAAAAAAAAAGTGAAAAAAATAAAATTTGTAGTGTTGCATGACACCTTAGCGGCACCGGTAAATTTTAAAAAAAAATTCTAATAGCAAAAAAAAAAAACTGAAAAAAAACTAAAAAAAAAACAATTTGGGGTTCCAATAGCAGACAATAGCTTTTTCCATGCATTTAACACTTTAATGCATTTTATCTATATTTAATTCCTAAACAACAGCTTTTTTATTTAATCAAGAGACTGTCGCCTGATAAATTGGCAGTCAATTAAATTTTTTTTTTCGCCGATTGAGTCTTAGCTTGATTGGCGTAAGTATTATTGTTAATACAGGAGGACATAAGTTCGAGTGAGCGTATTATCCTCTTATTTATATGTTGAGAAAATGTTATGAATAATTCTAGGTATTGTGTCAAAAAAAGTAAATATGATCAAAATTTATAATGAAATTATTAAAATATATAAATATTTTTTGGTTTTTTTTTCTTAACAGATTTTTTTTTTAAATTTTATTGGTGCCGCTAATATGCCATGTGACACCTAAAATTACTGTAGCAAACATCTTATTTTTTATATAATTAATTAATTTTTAATGTTATTTTTATAGAAAAGCCCGTCTAAGTTGTATTTGAAAATTTAAAAATGATAAATTTTAATTATTTGAACTTATTGAATTAAAATTATTTATCTTAATAAAATATGGGCTAAATTACAAATCGTGATTAATAATAAAAAGTAAAAAAAGTTGTTTAGACCTAAAAACCATCCAATCAAACTTCACTCTTTTGAAATTACTCAAAATTAGTTCGACAATGACTAGCTAAAATTTCTTTTCTGCAAAAGCCATAAAAAAAAAAAAAGAATTGTTCAATCTAAATGGAATAATTGACTTGTCTCTTTATTGTTTATTCCTTAATTTCTTAGTCAAAGTCATAATGCATAATGATGTAAATGGAAAAACAATTCTTTAGACTTTTTCCTCACTTTTTTTTTCTTCAAATTATTATGTTTCTCAATACCATTTGATTAGGAAAGGCCCATTTCCTACTTTATTTACGGAAATGGGCTACTTTATTTATTATTTATTAGATTGGGCCGAAAATATTAAAATGCATCCACGTACGAGCGTTTTAAGAGAAAATTTCAGCAAAACGCGTCCCGGAAGGAGTGCTTTTTCCATATCAGCAAAAAAAACGCTGACGTAGACGCACTTTGCTGACATGGCAAAAGCGTTCCCTCAAGGATGCGTTTTAGCCCATGTTTTTTACTCTTAATGGTCATTTAAAATTTTGACCGTTGGGGGTCCAACGGTAAAAAAAAAAAAACTAAACTCCCCATTTATTTTTTTCACACAAACATTTCTTCCAAAATTCTCAAAAAAGCTCTCAAATTTATCCCTAAAATTCTCAAAGCTCTCTTTAATTAACTATTTCCTTTAATTTTTTTTCTTCTAAATTAGTATTTTTTTAATAATTTCTAATATATTTGATCGTGTTAGCAATGGCCGGGGAATTAATTCGTCTCAATCATAAACATATTTCTGTTGAATAAATGAAAATGGTAAGGGCTAATTTCAATTTTTGAATTTTTTTATTTATTTATGTAATTTTAATTAATTTTTATTTTATAATTTTTTATAACAGTCTGTAGATCGGGTGTTACAATGTTACATTCGTAATATGTTTGGTCTTCTATCACCGTTGATAGAAAATTACTTGAGGGAAGCGGGTTTTTGGCACGTGGCCAATATAGGCCGGGGGTGCAAGTTGGACCCAAAACTCATCAGCGCGTTCATAGAGAGGTGGAGACCCGAGACACACATTCCATCTTCTATGCGGGGAGTGTGCCATCACTTTGGAGGACGTGCAGTTACAATTGGGATTGCCGGTGGATGGGCTCGTACTCACAGGGTCCACTCCATCTACTAATTGGAGAGTCATATGCTACGATCTTTTGGGTGCAATTCTGGATAATATTTACGGAGATCGGATCGAGATGGGCTGGTTACAAGACACATTCTCGGAGTCGTGGGATGATTTGACTGAAGTAGAAAGAATACGATATGCTTGGGCATACATCTGTAACACCCATAACCCGTATCCATTGTCGGACTAAAGCTACGAGGTATTACCGGTTATATCATAACATTTATACTATCATGGCTCACACATCAACACATCATAGATAATCAAACACACATAGTCCCTTTAGAAGGTCTACGAGACCTTAAACATGCTTTAAAGAAAGTTCAGGACTAAACCGATCTCATACGGAAACTTTACAGAACTTAAAATTGTTTTCTTTCAATACAGGGCACACGCTTGTGTGGATTGACCGTGTGCCTTACACAGCCATGTCTTACCTCATGTGCAACTCTGACTATTTTCACACGGCCTGTCACACGCCCATGTGTCTGACCCGTGTGCAAGTCTGGCTTGCTACTAAAATGGACAGTGATGGACACAGGCGAGACACGCGCCCGTGTGCTCACCCGTGTGGAACAATTATAGGCCATTTACAAGGCCAAATTGCCACCCAATTTGGGTCATCCCTACATGCTCAATTCCAACATCAATTATCATACAAATCATTCACCATTCTCAACTACCAAATCAAGTATGAAACATGCCATTTCTATTTCACCAAAACATACCATAATGGTCATTCACACAAGACCATATATACATATCACATATACCATTTTCACATAGCAAAACATGTACAAAAATCATTCCACTACCTCACTAGCCTATACATGATATATACCATAAATACAACTTCCAAAAAGGTACCAAAATAGATGTCCGATAGTCTGATTGAGTTACTGACGATCCCCAGATCCGAGCTAGCTTTAATGACACTGTAAAAATGCAGAAAGACTTCACACAAAGCTTTAAAGCTTAGTAAGTTAAATAATATAACACAATTAACTCAACAATTCAAATTCAATATGCAAAGTTACTAACACTTAGTTCAATCCACATCATTACTCAATCTCATCCATAACTACTATTCACTTTCATACCATAACTATATGTTCATGTACAAGCATTTACAATGCTACTCAATCTAACTCTTTCCATCATTCATTCACATAATCATCCATTTATCTCATACACAATATCATCAACCACATAGGTTCTGTACATACATGTACCATCATGTATTTATCAATCACATTTACCACTCAATGCTCAATGCCATAATTCGTTCGATCCTCTTTAAACATTCGATGATCTCGCACACTCAGTGCCATTTAATTAGCCGATGCTACAATAGTATCGCACACTTAGTGCCATCACATTTAACCGAAGATGTCTTTATATCGCACACACAGTGCCAACTAATATAGCCGATGCATTTCTTTATCTCGCACACTTAGTGCAATTCATCGCAATAACTATTATATTTACGCACACTTAGTGCCATGTATCTTTGAATTCACATATAGCATTACAAATTCAACAATCACATTCCCATTCATTTCATAACAGGTGAACATTGTTTATACAATTTGTATTATACACGAACTTACCTCGGACGTAGAAACAACGACACTAGTCGATCAATCGAGCACTTTGTTCTTACCTCGATCTAAGTCTGAATTTCTCCTTTCCTGATCTATATAATATCAAATTCAACTCATTCAATCAAATTTTCAACCAAAACAATCCACAATAGTTAAAGCATTTTACACTTTAGCCACTATAATTCCACATTTTGACATTTTAGTCCCTATTTCACAATTACACAAAATACACATAATTTATTCATACCCAAGCTTGGCCAAATTTCACACTAGTCCCTAGCAGCCCATATCTTTCATTTATTTCACATTTTAACCCTTCAAAGTTTCATTTTCACAAATTAGCCCTTAATAACCAATTTCATCAAAAATTTCAAATACAAAATATAATTATCATCCATCAAGCTTTCATATTTCACCAACTATCAACTCAAAGCTCACATATTCAACAATGGCATAACTCAAAATCATCACTAATTTCATGAATTCAAGCATGGGATTTATAGAACACGAAGCAACGATCACAAAAACATAAAAATTATCGAAAACAGATCAAGAATCATACCTCAATTAGCCAAGATTATTGCCGAATCCCTAAAACTCTTTTTCTTTTCTTTTTCCTTTGTATTTTCGGCAAAAACAAAGATGATAACCATAAATTTTGGCTTTGGTTTTATTAATATTAACTTAATTATCATTTTTACCAATTTAACCCTATTATTATACTTATAAAATCATCCACTATATGGTCATTTATGACCACTTACACAACTAATGGTCCATTTCCATAATAAGGACCTCACATATCTCAAAACATAGCATTTAAGCACTTTAACCTCTAGCACACAGCTTTTACATTTTATGCGATTAGGTCTTTTTTCTCAAATCAGCACACAAACAATAAAATTTTCACACAGAACTTTCACACATACTTTATCACATACCATAAACATAAAAAATAATATTAAAATATTTTTTTGACCTCGGATTTGTGGTCCCGAAACCACTATTCTGACTATTGTCTAAATCGGGCTGTTACAACATTTTTGAGATCATTGGAGGTTATCCGATGCCAGACTTGTCACGAAACCTCATACATCTGAGGTGGCTGATGAACCTCGTTGATTTTAGAACAGCTGGTGAACTTAGTTGGGAGTCTTCCGTGTTGGCAACATTGTACCGGGAGATGTGGGGGCGACGAAACCAAATAAAGCCAAAATCGGAGGTTGCCTATCACTACTACAATCATGGGGTTGATTTCGCTTTCCATTTTTACGTCCTCAAGTGAACCACCCATATACATTCCCACTCATAACGAGGTAAAATTTATATTAGATTTTACAATTATTACATAGATTTAAAATATAATTTTATGCTAAAAATTTATTTAATTAGGTGGAACCATTCGGCGAGTTATGTTAGAATACCTACCGCTCTTGAAGATATACAGCTTCTATTAAATCAATGGTCGAAAGTGCATGTACGTATTAAATGAAATATATATACATAACATAGTTGTTTCGTATTTAGTATTATGTATATAACTAATATTTTTATCACGTTCATATAGTTTCAATGGACACCATACGAGGATTCGACAATTCGGGCAGTAATTCCAGATGAATTCTTTCAAAAATTGAACATTTGGCATGTTAAGGTCCCATTGATTAACTACGCTATTGTCGAGATGCACTAGACGAATAGAGTGTTGCGGCAATTTAGATTTTGACAACCGATTTCTGTGACACCTGAGGTGTTCGATGATGAGTACAAAATCAACTTACAGCAATCGAATACACATTTGCCGCTATTTTTCTCGGAATATATTAAAATATGGGAAAATCGGTATGATCATATACCTACTCGCGAACCGATCATTGTTCCTGAGTTAGCGTGCACGCCAGATTACATGCCATGGTTTAGGATCTATGGCAAGCCATATTTGCTATCGGAAGAGCAGAGGCGTTGGCAAATTCGTGTCGAAAGGGAACGACAGGGCCCTTTAAATCCAAATAGAAGGGATAACGGGGCAGGTCCATCAACAGCGCCCACACAATCACTGGGCCTAACGCCTCAAGCGACAACACCCACACCACAGCCCCTTTAGATTATGCCAGGTGCGTATCCTAACCCTTATATGTATCCTAACCCTTATATGTTTTCTTTTCCCAGTCCTATACCAGGTTAGAATGCATGGCCTGGTGCATCTCTTTTCCCGATAACTCTGACTCAACCGACGAGATATAAGCCATCATCGTAAGAGGGATTGCACAAGGCACCGTCGGGGAGCTCATCTCATTTCCAATCCCTATCGCCTTATGGGATTCAAACACCTCCGCCGTGGCTGATGCAAACACCTCCGCATTCTTTGTTCTATCAAGGTGGGTCATCCTCCCAACACCCACAACCAGAACAACCACAACCCCCGTCGGAGCAACCACAACCCCCACCGGAAGCTGAACCAATAAGGAATCCAATGCGTAACCGTCAACCACCCCCATGTGGCACTGATTCCGACCGGCACATGCATTGATTTTTTTAAATATATTTGTACAACTATTTTTATATTGTTTCATTTAATAAAATAAAAGTTGTTTTGAATATTTTAATAGTCAATTATTTTTATATTTCGTCCTATTTAATAAAATAGAAGTTCTTTTGAATAAGGCAATAGAAATAATGTAACATAGTTTCTTTTAAGCAATTATCAACTATTTCGATTTGGACATGTTTGAATTGTATGACCTGGTTTCCTATACCATCCACACAACTTCTGTTGGTTCATTTTTTCTCGGATATCCATATTATCACGTATTCTACTAGAGCAAGGTCGACCTTTTAGTTTGCGATGCAATTCTCTATCCGGTAACAACTTAAACGGAGCAAGCGATACAGACGGCCACTTACGTTCATCTGGGACCAGTGGGAATACGTGTCTCCACACGTTGTACATGTATTCTATTTTGTGCACTTCGTCGACATAGCTCATGGGTCCAAACGGAGATTCTGTCAAGTTGCAATTGCATGAGCGCATGGATAAAAAAGTGCGTCAAACGTCCCACAGTCGCAAGTCCTATTTCTTAGATGTACACGATATTGCCCGTCGATCATACCTTGGTTTAGTCTGTCGAACTCTGTCACACGAAACCATAGGTTGTCACGATCGTGACACACTATGTACATGGTGTTAGCCCACTCCTTCACCTTGTTAATTTCTTGCAATACCTTCCGGCACCATACATGGCCTCCTTACATTTGACCTTTATAACTCGCTGCTCGCTTTGGAAATAGTGCCGCCAAACGAAAATGTCTTCCACACAACCGAGGTTATCAGCAAATGATGCGTTCTTTTTATAACAGAATTTATGCATTCAGCCAGGTTTGAGGTCATATGACCATATCATAGGCCGCCATCGTATGCTTGTAACATCCCCAAACCCGGCCCATTCACTACGACCGAATCTGGTTATGTCACTGGGAGAAACCGGTTGGAAATCTTTATTAACTTAGCATAAAGCATGAAAGAATTCAATTTTTGAAAACCATGTTCATTTAAAGCAATATGCAAACTTTAGAAGTTACAAATTGTCTGGAAATACTTTATTAAACATACTTTTTATAAATAGGGTACTGGAATTAAAACCATTTTCACATAGAAATCCAAATTAGATAAACCATGGTTAAAGTAATACCAAAATAATAAAATGGCCTTTATTACAACCCAATAATTCAAATAAAGTACTTATATCAAAACCAATATTAAATCATCATCTTCTGTATGAAAATCTCCTTCTGCATGGGCCACCTTGTATCCACTCCAACCCGTCCACTAATCACGACTCACTGCGATGATTAAAAAGTTGGGTGAGTCATACTGACTCAAAGTGTAAGTTAACCACCAAATCCACCCATATGCTAGCCACATAATGTCCCAATTATCAAATGCAATAAGTAATATATATACATATTCATTTATTCATCACCACAATCTGGGCTTGGCCCACATCCATATCATACTCAAATACTGGGCTAGGCCCATTTCATAACCAACCACACATCACTGAGCTCGGCCCATTTCCACGTATGTTCCCAAAACATACCTATCCACATGTCATATTGGGCTTGGCCCATTTCCATATTATTACAATTATGATGCAACATGATTCCCAACCCATCCTAGGGTCCATCCGCTACACACCCCCTTATCCAAATTTACCACACACACCAGGAACTATCGAGTCACCCTCTCCTTTTCCCTCCAAAAGGCAACCAATGCCATCCACGATGTAGCATATAGCTAACATCAAACCACGATGGAGCACACAAAGAATCCATCAAGCCACGATATGGCATAAGCGATATCAATCAAGGTAACCACGCGAACTAAATCGCAAAGATCCACAACGCGACCTCGATCAACGCCAATCCACGATGTAGCACAAAGTCGACATCAACCACGTGCTCAAGTACACCCGCACCTTCTTTTCATAAACCCACCCATGCACATGTAACATGATATAATGCGTAGATGATGCATGTGCATGCTATTTACGATCATAGGCATTCTCACACAATAAAATCGGTGTTCACATAATTACAAACTTTGCTACTAACTCCGATCATCTTCATACCCCTTAAGGGTACCATTTCCACATTTAATCGCACTTATTAGCATCATACAACATAAGCGGATATACTCAAATCCCGGAGACAATGGTTAATTACACACCTTATTACTAGGAGTTCTAGACTCTCGATCCTCGATGCTATCGTCTAGCGAAACTACGGGCTATTTGCTTAACGCTTCTCATTCTCGCCCACACCCCGGGCCAATCACGCATGTTGAAACCGCTCTTCTCTTGAACTTTGGGACAGGGGCCTTCCCTTGCCCACTCTGACTGGTTGTGGCCTCCATGCAAAAGCTTAATCAGGTAAACAGGTTAACCCCCAAAACACCACTTAAGCACTTAACCTTAATAAATAATCTTACCTCCTCTTGATCAAACCGATCACACAACGGAGGCTTGGCCGACCACTAAAACCCCAAGTATCTCAGTCACGGAACTCGAAAGGATCTAAGCTAACACTCGGCCCCAAGTGCTATCAAGTTGAGGGAAAGAAATTCGGCAAAGGGTAGATTCGGCTACTAATTAAATCAAGGAGAGGGAATAGCAATTTCGGCCAAAGAGGTATTTTAAAGGAGGGAAGAAGAAGTGTGGGGTGTACCTTCGGTTTTGAAGTGAAAAGGAAAGGGAAATAAGGAGAGTGTAGGGTTCGCCAACAGCTTTTGGAGATGGGGAACAAAATTCGGCAAAGGAGAGGAGAAGAGAGGAGAGGAGAGGAGAGGAGAGAGAGGAGGCGGATGGATGAATGAAATGAGCATCCCCTCCCCTATTTATACTAAAAAGCCAAGCTCCAACCCCAAAAATAGTCCTAAAATTTCTCCTAAAATCCTCCCCACCATCCATTTTAAAAGTTTGAATAAGTCAAACTTTTACCTAGCAAAATTTAAAAAAACTTGACCAAGTCTTCTCCACTTTTAAGCCTTTCAAACCGTCCATCCACCCCACCAAAATGACGCAAAAAGGATGCCCAAAATGCTACCCTTGCGAATCGAACTGAGAGCCCCTTCCCCGCAAATGGCGTCACTTCTCCATGCTCTAAGTGGCGCCTCCTTGCCACTCTGCCAAGCCACTCTTTATGCCGAACTCCACCAAAAATTCTCTTAAGGCCCCCTCTATCCAAGTTCTCCTTTTTAGCCCCTAAAACTAAAAATTTTCCAAAGCGTTCCCCACTACCTAGGGTTCTCGGGACCCCTAAAACTTACCCAACCACACACTTTGAAGTGTGCCAACACTCGAGCTAAGCACCAAATGCCTAACCCCTAAAACTAGGGTGTTACAATTCTACCCTCCTTAAAATAATTTCGTCCTCGAAATTACTTTACTAACAAACGTCCATACAACCTATCTTACCACCTTACGCTTATGTCTGCGCACTCACGATCTTACTAAGGCTATCGCATCCTACACAATCTCCAAATTCGCTCAAAATTCAAACGCCTCTCTTAGCAACACCTGGAAAGGCTAACTCGAAGCAAACTAAGCAATTAAAGCAAGTACCCAAGCAAAGGAGCTTACCTAGAATCACATCCTTGGTTGACTCAGGCCGAACCATTCCTTCCATGACTTGAACCATGACCCTCGTCGCTTGAGGACAATTCTTAACCGGATGTGCCTTAGATCCACATCGAAAACATTCTTTACTATTTCCCCAAGACTCTCCTCGTGTGAGGTCTTCCACATCGAGCACAAGAACGATTTCGATCCACCGGTACAAGTGCACTTACAGATTCTCGATCTTTGGTCTTTTCTCGGACATTACCAAACGATCTTGACGACCCAATATTTCTCTTATTCTCGTTCCTCTTCTTTTCGTTTTTCCCTTACCGTCCTCTTAACTTCTTCGGCTATACGAGCTTTCTCCACTAGCACCGCTGAAGTCTCTTTCCTCTGCGGAGCGATCAAGACTCGAAGCTCATCTCGCAATCCATCTTCGAACCGGACACACCTCTCATAGTCGGTGGCCACAATTCCCTTAGCATACCGACTTAGCCAGTACAAACTCGCCGTATTCACTATCGACTTATTTCCTTGCACCGTTTTAGAAACGCCTTCCTTTGCGCATCTAAGTAGCTTGCTCCAACGTATTTTCCTTCAAACTTTTCCTTAAAGTAGTCCCAATCCAATCGATCTGCCAGACACCTTGTTTGACAAAGTGAGCCACCAACGATAAGCCTCATCCCGAAGAAGCGAAAACAAAGACCTTTTAGCTTTTCCTCTGGGGCGCAATCCAAGTCGTCCATAATTCTCTCGACTCCTTCTAGCCAATACTCCGCTACGTTCGAGCTACTCCAGATATCCTCTAAAGACTTCACCCCGTTCGACCTAAGTCTCTCTGGACACCGACTTCCGAGCTCCATTTCCCTACTAGCTCTTGCCACTTGCTCGAGCACGCGTAACATAGCTGCGACATCACGTCCTCTTCACTTATCGGATCTTGTTCCTCTACATCCACTCGCTTGTGGCGGCTTCGCTTTGACCCATAGCTGCACCCTACCGGTTCCGGTCCGCATTCTTCCTCTACCGCGTCCCCTAGAACTCATCTCTAGCGCTTTCGACTTAATCTGCTTTAGAAAGTTTTATGAATTAGAAATTATTGTTTCACTGCTTTTATTCACGAGCAATTTTATGCAATGAAGGTTCCGAGAGTAGTTCTTTCGAGCAATCAAGTTTCCTTTTCCTACCCAGGGGTAATTTCGTCATTTTCCTACAGGGGTATTTTTGGAAATTTTGCAAATCGAGAAAACATCTTTCAAAAACTGATTTAGAGCTTCACAAACCAAAGGGGTAAATTTTGGAAATTTTAAAACTAAGGGTTTTAAAACAGTGAGGCAAATCCCTTTCGGGTTTTAATAACTGGTTTAGCCTATGAACAAGTCCTCTTGGTTAAGGTGAACCGTAGCTACGCACTGCAGGATTCCTGCGAAGAGGAGGTGAGTCACGAGGACTGCTTAAGTACCAAGCTCTTCCGGATCCACTCCTAGACATGCGCACAATGGTTGCCACACCTTAACTCGGCGACTTAATCACAGGTTTGTTTAGTAACCTTAAGTCTTATGCATGTGTTTGAGTAGACTAGCCCTAGGGTCCAACAGATCCTAGTATTCTAATCTACGAGCCCAAACTAAGCCCATAACAGTTCATATAACAAATTACTTCACAAGTCCGAAGTACTTACATGGTGGACTCGGGTTGAAGGTACAGTGCCATGCGTAATAACTCAAAATATTTCCTAAAAACCCATATTCTTGAAAAGCCCATTTTGAAACGTTTTTGGGCCCAAAACCCTCAAAGCCGAGTTTTGAACCGGCTCGATATAAAATCAGAACATCCCCAAACCCGGCCCATTCACTACGACCGAATCTGGTTATGTCACTGGGGAGAAACCGGTTGGAAATTTTTATTACCTAAGCATAAGGCATGAAAAAATTCAATTTTTGAAAACCATGTTCATTTAAAGCAATATGCAAACTTTAGAAGTTACAAATTGTCTGAAATACTTTTATTAAACATACTTTTTATAAATAGGGTAATCGAAATTAAAACCATTTTCACATAGAAATCCAAATTAGATAAACCATGGTTAAAGTAATACCAAAATAATAAAATGGCCTTTATTACAACCCAATAATTCAAATAAAGTACTTATATCAAAACCAATATTAAATCATCATCTTCTGTATGAAAATCTCATCCTTCTCGCATGGGCCACCTTGTATCCACTCCAACCCGTCCACTAATCACGACTCACCGCGATGATTAAAAGTTGGGTGAGTCATACTGACTCAGTGTGTAAGTTAACCACCGAAATCCACCCATATGCTAGCCACATAATGTCCCAATTATCAAATGCAATAAGTAATATATATACATATTCATTTATTCATCACCACAATCTGGGCTTGGCCCACATCCATATCATACTCAAATCTTTGGCTAGGCCCATTTCATAACCAACCACACATCACTTTGAGCTCGGCCCATTTCCACGTATGTTCCCAAAACATACCTATCCACATGTCATATTGGGCTTGGCCCATTTCCATATTATTACAATTATGATGCAACATGATTCCCAACCCATCCTAGGGTCCATCCGCTACACACCCCCTTATCCAGCCTACCACACACCAGGGAACTATCGAGTCACCCTCTCCTTTTCCCTCCAAAAAGGCAACCAATGCCATCCACGATGTAGCATATAGCTAACATCAAACCACGATGGAGCACACAAACAATCCATCAAGCCACGATATGGCATAAGCCGATATCAATCAAGGTAACCACGCGAACTAAATCGCAAAGATCCACAACGCGACCTCGATCAGCGCCAATCCACGATGTAGCACAAAGTCGACATCAACCACGTACTCAAGTACACCCGCATTCTCTTTTCATAAACCCACCCATGCACATGTAACATGATATAATCGTAGATGATGCATGTGCATGCTATTTACGATCATAGGCATTCTCACACAATAAAATCGGTGTTCACATAATTACAAACTTTGCTACTAACTCCGATCATCTTCATACCCTTAAGGGTACCATTTCCACATTTAATCGCACTTATTAGCATCATACAACATAGCGGATATACTCAAATCCCGGAGACAATGGTTAATTACACACCTTATTACTAGGAGTTCTAGACTCTCGATCCTCGATGCTATCGTCTAGCGAAACTACGGCTATTTGCTTAACGCTTCCTGTTGCTGGCCCACACCCCGGTGGCCAATCACGTACAGCAGAAACCGCTCTTCTCTTGAACTTTGGGACAGGGGCCTTCCCTTGCCCACTCGATCGGTTGTGGCCTCCATGCAAAAGCTTAATCAGTGTAAAAGTGTTAACCCCAAAACACCACTTAAGCACTTAACCTTAATAAATAATCTTACCTCCTCTTGATCAAACTGACTGCTACAACGGAGGCTTGGCCGACCACTAAAACCCCAAGTATCTCAGTCACGGAACTCGAAAGGATCTAAGCTAACACTCGGCCCCAAGTGCTATCAAGTTGAGGGAAAGAAATTCGGCAAAGGGTAGATTCGGCTACTAATTAAATCAAGGAGAGGGAATAGCAATTTCGGCCAAAGAGGTATTTTAAAGGAGGGGAAGAAGAAGTGTGGGGTGTACCTTCGGTTTTGAAGTGAAAAAGGAAAGGGAAATAAGGAGAGTGTAGGGTTCGCCAACAGGCTTTGGAGATGGGGAACAAAATTCGGCAAAGGAGAGGAGAAGAGAGAGGAGAGAGAGGAGAGGAGAGGAGAGGAGGCGGATGGATGAATGAAATGAGCATCCCCTCCCCTATTTATACTAAAAAGCCAAGCTCCAACCCCCCAAAAATAGTCCTAAAATTTCTCCTAAAATCCCTCCCCACCATCCATTTTAAAAGTTTGAATAAGTCAAACTTTTACCTAGCAAAATTTAAAAAAAACTTGACCAAGTCTTCTCCACTTTTTAAGCCTTTCAAACCGTCCATCCACCCCACCAAAATGACGCAAAAAGGATGCCCAAAATGCTACCCTTGCGAATCGAACCTGAGCCCCTTCCCCGCAAATGGCGTCCACTTCTCCATGCTCTAAGTGGCGCCTCCTTGCCACTCGCCAAGCCACTCTTTATGCCGAACTCCACCAAAAATTCTCTTAAGGCCCCTCTATCCAAGTTCTCCTTTTTAGCCCCTAAAACTAAAAATTTTCCAAAGCGTTCCCCCACTACCTAGGGTTCTCAGGACCCCTAAAACTTACCCAACCACACACTGAAGTGTGCCAACACTCGAGCTAAGCACCAAATGCCTAACCCCTAAAACTAGGGTGTTACAATGCTTGTATCCACTAATCGGAAGGTATGTTACAGAGGTAGTCTGCGCCTTGTTCGTTAACTAATCACAAAATCGCCAACATCTTATAAAAACGGTCCTTATTGATCTCGTACCCTGTCAATTTATAAGTTGATAGAGAAAATTACATACCACTCTTCCATTCAGAATAAATTGAATATTACAAATAAAATTATATTAGTGGAGATTAAATACCCATGTTGGTCACTTGTCGTCGTTCAATGGTAGATCGATATTATCCGTAGTAGTTGGATGCAATGTGCCTTAGACAATATCAATGGTGTGTGCGATCCCATAGGCTTCTCTGTCGTTCAATTGCGGCTAGTATTTCAGTGCCCCAATTTGATATAACGTAGATATCAGGTTAGAGGCAGACATGCCTCCTCAACCTAGAAAGAAAGAAATCCAAGTTGTAACCTACCTCCCCTGTTTATGCAAACTCAATTGGAAGGATTCTCCCACCGTCATCCTATGCCACAGCTAGCAATAGCCGATGGGTATATCTACTATACATAAAGATATCGTCAATTTGTACTAATGACTTGTAGTATACAAATGCGTCCCTGCATTGCTTAAAGCTCCAAAACAGACGTTTGAACACTTGGCATCCACAGAACAAGCAATTGTTGTAGTACGCAGGGCCCGTTTCAAGGTCTGTTACGCAACCTGGGACGTACCTCTCCGGTACCTAACACCACTACCACACCTCATTATATGAAACATGTAACACCCCTAACCCGAGACCATCTCCGGAACAGGGTTAAGAGGTGTTACCGATCAATCAGAATATTTAACATCTAATATTTACGACACAAAGTCAATCATCTTCAATCTTATTCAACTACAAACATAGTGTCCCTTATCGAGGTCTACATAACCTCATTCACATGCTAAATAGGGGTCGGGACTAAATTGAAACACATACAGAAATTCTCCGAGATTTAAAACATTTCTAAAATACAGAGGAGACACGCCCGTGGGAGGGGGCCGTGTGCCCTCCACGGCTACTAGACACCCCCGTGTGTCCATCCGTGTCTACATACTGTCTATTTCAACACGGTCACTAGGCACGCCCGTGTGCCCGTTCGTGTCTATATACTGACTATTTTAACACGGTCACTAGGCATGCCCGTGTGCCCGTTTGTGTCTATATACTGACTATTTTAACACGGTCACTAGGCACGCCTATGTGCCATAGCCGTGTAATACTAGGCTACATTCTGCCAATTTACCCACGGTCTTAGGCACGCCCGTGTGCCTCAACCGTGTGACATTATAGGTCATTTACAAGGCCAAAATGCCACCCACTTAGGATCAAACCTACAAGCAACACATACCAAAACATATCATGCACATGAGGCAACCAAAAACTTATCAAAATGACCATTCAACTTATGCATTCAATTCCCATTCCAACCATAACAAATTCAATACCAAAACTTATCTCATCACAAGCATAAAACATTCAATATCAAACATCATTCCTTCTCAATTTCATTAATTCATACTAGCATTTTACCAACACAAAGTTACCATTCATAAGTCAACTCCTCAACCCACAAACCATACCAAAAGATGCATCACATATATCAAGTTCATTCTAGCTAAACTAGCACATATCTAGCCATATCTCATGGCTACTTACAAACATCAAACATGATTCAAATGACCAGCCGATACATGCCATATTTAACTATATACATTGTTCCAAAATACCCCAAAATAGATTTGCCGATAGTGTGACCGAGATGCTGACGATCCCCCGATCCGAGCTAGCTTTACTGACACTGCAATGCAGAGAAACAAATCACACAGTAAGCTTTATAAAGCTTAGTAAGTTCATAAAATAATACAAGTAATTCATTGTATTGACTCAATGAACAAATTGAACTATCACACAGATAATTTACCGATAATACCCACATTCGACTATATTCATAACTCACTTAGTATTCCATTCATCTACCTTCAATTTCACCAACCACATAGGTATCATACATACCTTTGCCAACAAATAGCCACTATCTAACCATGCTACTCAACTACCCGATTTTTACATTTCAATCAAACTTTACTATTCTTTTAATTTATTAATACACTTATAAATTTATATCATCACATAGATAAAAGCACAACTAGGCACCTTATTAATCTCTACCTCATACTCAAACATATATATGTATAATTAACTCTTAAATCTATCATCAACCACGTAGGTTCAAACGTACCTTGATCAACATATAACTACTCACCATTCGTATTACTCAATTTGCTCGATATTACTTCTCATTCAACCTTTGCTATACCTTTGACTTATTCGCACACTTAGTGCCAATTTCATAACTGAAACATAATCGTCATCGCACACTTAGTGCCAATATGTTAAACCGAACTTTTATCGGTATCGCACACACAGTGCATATTCGATGAGCCGGAGCTTCTATCTTTTCGCACACACAGTGCTAATTATTAAAGTCGTAACTTCTATAGTTTCGCACACACAGTGCTAATTTGTTAAAGCCGTAGCTTCTAAAGTTTCGCACACACAGTGCTAATTGTTAAAGCCGTAGCTTCTATAGTTTCGCACACACAACGTTAATTGTTAAAGCCATAGCTTCTATAGTTTCGCACACACAGTGCTAATTGTTAAAGTCGTAGCTTCTATAGTTTCGCACATACAGTGCTAATTAACTCGGTATCAACTCAATTTCGCACACATAGTGCCTTAATACTTTAACTTATACTTAAAACATTTTATTCCATTTATATACATTCATTCGTTTCACAATACATAGATATAAATTTAATAGCAAGAATTATATCCAAACTTATATCAATATTGCACACTCAGTGCTAACCACAAAGCCGAAGCTTATATTATTTTGCACACGCAGCACTATTCATCTCGGTCACATTTCCGAATACTTACACTTAGTTCTACATAACTTAAGCTCTCACAAAGCATTTACCATTCGATATATCATACCAATCATTTCATAATATTAAGCATAGTTAATTACACGTACTATGTCCGAACTTACCTCGGATGTTGAAATACCGAAACGGTCGATTAATCGAGCACTTTGTCTTTGCCTCGATCTCGATCCGAACCTCTCCTTTACTGGTCCAATTTAAGCATGAACCATGGCCGAATACCAAGCTTCCTTATTTCTTTCTCTTTTCTTTTTGTTTCGGCGGAGATGGATGAACAATCCACTACCCCATTTCTTTTTATTATCATAGTTTATAATATATATAATATATATATAATATACTTTAACTTATAAGTTAATATATATATAAAAACATATATATATACACATATCAACATTTAATGCCGTCCACCACATATAATTTTTGTCTAATTACAACATTAATCCTCCCATTTATAAAGACAACAACAATTTAGTACTTATAAATCAACACATAGCTTTTACACTTTATACGGTTAAGTCCTTTCTTCTAATTCGACACACCAACAATCAAATTATCATACAAAATTTTCACACAGGCTATGTCACGTACTATTCACACAGAAAATATCATTAAAATATTTTTACGACCTCGGATTTATGGTCCCGAAACCACTGTTCCGACCAGGGTCTAAACCGAGCTGTTACAACTCTCCCCCCTTAAGGATTTTCGTCCCCGAAAATCTTACCAGTGAATAGGTGTGGATATTGTTCTCTCATAACGTTATCAGATTCCCACGTAGCCTCTTCAATTACGTGTTTGTGCCACAATACTTTCACTAAAGAAATTTTCTTATTTCTCAACTTTTTGGTCTCTCTTGCCAAAATTCGGATCGGTTCTTCACTATATGACAAATTTGACTGAATCTCCACTTTCGTAGGAGCAATCACATGGGACGGATCTAATCTGTACCGTCGAAGCATTGACACATGAAACACGTTATGAATCTTTTCTAACTCAGATGGCAATCTCAATCTATAAGTAACCGGCCTGACTCGTTCAATAATCTCATATGGTCCGACGAATCTCGGACTCAATTTGCCCTTTTTGGCCAAATCAAAGTATTTTCTTTCTCGAAGACACTTTCAGAAACACTTTGTTACCAATCTCAAATTTAATATCCTTCCTTTTTAAGTCTGCATAAGACTTTTAACGTTTTGAGGTCGTTTTCAAACTATCACAAATTACTATTACTTTCTACTCAAACTCTTTTGTTAGATCAACCCCTGCAATCTCACCACTGCAGCAACATGCAACTCAACTAATTTATCCAGTGTATAATATGTTCTCACCGGAACAAAATGAGCTGATTTCGTTAATCTATCCACTATCACCCAAATTGCATCTTTCTTTTCCGGAGATAAAGGTAACCTCGACACAAAGTCCATTGTAATTCTCTCTCATTTCCACTCGTGAATCATAATCGGTTGCAACAATCCGTGACGGAGTTCGATGTTCACTTTTTAACTTGTTGACAAATTAAACATTTTAACACAAAGTCAAAGATGTCTCGTTTCATACCAGGCCACCAATAAAACTATTTCAAATCATTGTACAATTTCTTACTCCTCGGGTCAATAGTCAAACGACTATTGTGAGCTTCATTCAAAATCATCTGGATCAACTCTAAATTTTCTCAAACACAAATTCGATCTTTAAATTTCGACAATCATCACTATCAACTCAAAACTCGAATCAACATTCAATTCACGCTGAGTTCGTTTAACCATCATTTCAACATCAATTTTCGGACATCACAATTACATGCATATACATCGGCTTTACTTTCAACTCACCAAGACCGCACTATTATCACACAGATCTTTTTGAGCATTCATTGCTTGAAAAGCACATATAGTCATTTGGCTCAAAGCATCGGTTACAACATTAGCTTTACCCAAATGATAATCAATCACATACGCTATATAAGATTTGCAACTCTTTCTCACATAGTTCAACGCTTTTATTGTTGATACAACAGCTGGTAATCCTTTCATATCACTAGATTCCATTCGAACCATCCCACCATTCAGACTTTTCAATTCAATACTCTTCCTTTTACGATTCACAATGACATTATGCAGAGTAAGCCAATCCATACTCAGAATTATATTCAATTCATCGAACGGTAGCAACATCAATTTAGCCGGAAATCATATATCACGAAACATCAATGGGCAATTCTTGCATACTTTATCCACCAAGACACACTTACCTAAGGGGTTCGATACCCTAACCACAAATTCAGTAGACACACATAGAAATGAGTTGATCCCAAATCTATTAATATAATCACATCAGTATCGAATAAAGTAAAAGTACCGGTTATGACGTTTAGAGTTGATGCTTCCTCTCGTGCACGTATAACATAAGCTCGGGCAGGTGCTCTCGCCTCTGACCTTATAGCTGTGTCAGTAATCCCTTTTTGACTTCCACTCACATTCCCGGCATTTCTGGGTGGTCTACCCCTAGCCGTCACATTATTCGGTCTTTCATTCGGAATATTTTCTTCCTCAATCAGCTTCGGCAATCTTGAATGAAATGATCTCGAGATCCATATTTATAACAAACTCTATTGTTGTACTTGCCCCAGTACTCTCCCACATGTCGTCTTTCACACTGTATGCACTCAGGTTTGTTATTCTTAACACTACCAACACTTGGTTCATTCTGAGTTTGAATTCGTAAACCAGTACTTTGCCTCGAACGATCTCTACTTGGATGTCCCAACGAAACATTTGAACGATTTCTTTCATCTCTATATTTCTTTGCTGAAGGTTGAGAGAACTTATTCATCGATCTCTTTCTCTCATCACGAGCCTCCGAATCAGCTTTCTTCTTCTCTTTACTGAGCTCCTCGGCTTTACATACTCTTTCGACTAACACGACAAATTCATTTATATCAAGTATCCCAACCAACAATTTGATATCTTCATTCAATCCCTCTATGAAACGTTTGCACATAGTAGCTTCGGTCGAAACACATTCCCTCGCGTATTGACTCAGTCTTACAAATTCCCGCTCATACTCAGTAATAGACAAACGGCCCTATTTCAACTCTAGAAACTCTTTACGTTTCTAATCAATGAAACGCTGACTAATATACTTCTTTCTGAACTCGACTTGAAACAAATCCCAAGTGATTCTCTCTCTCTTGGAACCACAGATATCAACGTTTTCCACCAGTTTTAAGCCGTGTCTCTCAACAAAGAAATTGCACACTTAATGCACTCATCAGGATTCAACGACATCTCATCGAATACTCTGATTGTATTCTCAAGCCAAAACTCGACTCGCTCAGCATCATCATCAGATATGGCCCTAAACTCTTCGGCCCCATATTTTTGAATCTTGTCTACAGGTGGTTTATTCAATCTGTTCGGATCTACAACTGGAGGCACAATAGGTACTTGTGGGGGTGGAGGTTGTGGAGCAGCTAGATTCGTTCGAACGAACTCCGTAAACCACTCGCTCATCATTCGGAAGAAGGCTTGCTTAGCTTCTCCTCCCTCATTACTATCGTTTGGCCTAGATGTGGCGTGCATTGCCCTTGAGCGAGCAGCAGCGCGCATTACTCTCGTCGTCGACAAGAATCGCTCGATCGGGATCCATTACTATAAGAAAACTCATTTTCAATCACAAGATTCATCATAATATCGCAATTTCATATATGACATGTATAGCTAGACTCGCACGCACTACGTTAGTCCGAGAATCGACTAAACTGTAGCTCTGATACTAATAAAATGTAACACCCCTAACCCGAGACCATCTCCGGAATAGGGTTAAGAGGTGTTACCGATCAATCAGAACATTTAACATCTAATATTTACGACACAAAGTCAATCATCTTCAATCTTATTCAACTACAAACACAAAGTGTCCCTTATCGAGGTCTACATAACCTCATTCACATGCTAAAGAGGGGTCGGGACTAAATTGAAACACATACAGAAATTCTCCGAGATTTAAAACTTTTCTAAAATACAGAGGAGACACGCCCGTGGGAGGAGGCCGTGTGCCCTCCACGGCTACTAGACACCCCCGTGTGTGTGTCCATCCGTGTCTACATACTGCCTATTTCAACACGGTCACTAGGCACGCCCGCAGCTCTGCTCGTGTCTATATATCGACTATTTTAACACGGTCACTAGGCACGTCCGTGTGCCCGTTCGTGACTATATACTGACTATTTTAACACGGTCACTAGGCACGCCCGTGTGCCATGGCCGTGTAATACTAGGCTACATTCTGCCAATTTACCCACGATCTTAGGCACGCCCGTGTGCCTCAACCGTGTGACATTATAGGCCATTTACAAGGCCAAAATGCCACCCACTTAGGATCAAACCTACAAGCAATACATACCAAAACATATCATGCACATGAGGCAACCAAAAACTTATCAAAATGACTATTCAACTTATGCATTCAATTCCCATTCCAACCATAACAAATTCAATACCAAAACTTATCTCATCACAAGCATAAAACATTCAATATCAAACATCATTCCTTCTCAATTTCATTAACTCATACTAGCATTTTACCAACACAAAGTTACCATTTATAAGTCAACTCCTCAACCCACAAACCATACCAAAAGATGCATCACATATATCAAGTTCATTCTAGCTAAACTAGCACATATCTAGCCATATCTCATGGCTACTTACAAACATCAAACATGATTCAAATGACCAGCCTATACATGCCATATTTAACTATATACATTGTTCCAAAATACCCCAAAATAGATTTGCCGATAGTGTGACCGAGATGCTGACGATCCCCCGATCCGAGCTAGCTTTACTGACACTGCAATGCAGAGAAAAAATTACACAGTAAGCTTTATAAAGCTTAGTAAGTTCATAAAATAATACAAGTAATTCATTGTATTGACTCAATGAACAAATTGAACTATCACACAGATAATTTACCGATAATACCCAAATTCGACTATATTCATAACTCACTTAGTATTCCATTCATCTACCTTCAATTTCACCAACCACATAGGTATCATACATACCTTTTCCAACAAATAGCCACTATCCAACCATGCTACTCAACTACCCGGTTTTTACATTTCAATCAAACTTTACTATTCTTTTAATTTATTAATACACTTATAAATTTATATCATCACATAGATAAAATCACAACTAGGCACCTTATTAATCTCTATCTCATACTCAAACATATATATGTATAATTAACTCTTAAATCTATCATCAACCACGTAGGTTCAAACGTACCTTGATCAACATATAACTACTCACCATTCGTATTACTCAATTTGCTCGATATTACTTCTCATTCAACCTTTGCTATACCTTTGACTTATTCGCACACTTAGTGCCAATTTCATAACTGAAACATAATCGTCATCGCACACTTAGAGCCAATATGTTAAACCGAACTTTTATCGGTGATCGCACACACAAAGGCATATTCGATGAGCCGAGCTTCTATCTTTTCGCACACACAGTGCTAATTATTAAAGTCGTAACTTCTATAGTTTCGCACACACAGTGCTAATTGTTAAAGCCGTAGCTTCTATAGTTACAAAGCGTCCCACCACTATGCATCTTTTCGAACGCCTTCCACTTAGCTATCCAGGCCTTACGGTAAGAGGGCGTGTACCTCAATTGGCTACAAATATTGGCAATTAAGACCGACACAGAAGTCTTGAGATCCGCCTTCACCATCGGTAGTATTATGCCAGCTATCATATCTGAATCCATATTGGGATGATCTTGTGAAACACCTATCAACGAAGTACGTTAAATAATGCAACATTAAGTAATAACAATATTATTAAAAAACCCTAAACACCCAGTGATACTGTACCGGCAACACATGTATGTAGACATTTGTACTTCTGTATCTCCCACAACCCTGTTTTTTTTCCTAATCGAAGCAATGATTTTCCATGAACATGTACCGTCTTGCACTGCACACTTGGCCTCGAACTTTTCAGATTTGGATTTAACCACGTGGTAGTTGACCCCGTTCATGATGCTATATCGTTTCAATGCACCAAGAAAACTATCTGTAACAGCTCAATTTTCAGTGGTGTCAGAAATAGTGGTTTGAGACTACTAAATCCGATGAGTGAATTTGAAAATTTTAATATTTAATTACTATTTATGAGTCAAGTATAATTTTAGGAAGACTTTTGAATTAGTGATTTGTGTTTTAGAAGGAATTGTTAGGTTAAGTGATTTAGAAAATGAGGTATCGAGACCTCAATTTCATAAACCGAGCCGTAAATATTTTTATAAATATTTATGGAGTATTATTGAGTTAGTATTAAAATTTTGTTAGGAAATTTTAACGTTTTGATAGTTAATTAATTAAAGTGATTAGATAGCTCAAATAATAAATAAGAAGGATTTAAAGAGCAATTTGGCCCAAATTTCAAAGGCTGGACGGTAGGGATATAGAAATTGTTAAGGATATAATATGAACTAAGGGCAAAATTGGAAATTTTGCAAATTAACTAAATAAAATAATGACCAAATTGAAATTCTAGACAAATCTTCACATTTCTCTAGCCAAAAACAGCCATTGAAGAGTCCTTATAAGTTGGTTTTTCATATTTTTGCTACAAGTGAGTTCAATTATTGTTTTTTTCTTATAATTTTTGTGTTTTTGAGACTTTTACAACTAGGTCCAACTATTGATTTCATTAGTTTTTGTTTTCATGAATTATTTTGAAAGTTACCATTGATGAGTGCTGGAAGTTTATGATGAGTTAACATGGAATTGAAGCTTTAATTTTATTATATGATGATTTTATCAAGTAATTTCAATAGAAATTGATTTTAGGACCTAATTGTGAAAAAGTTTAGAATTATGGTTTGGTGTTGAAATTCTAAATATCAAAGGCTTTATAATAGCCTAAAATAATTAGATAAAGTGTTAATTGATAAAAATTAGCTCAATTGATGAGTTAATTGATCAGGGACTATATTGTAAAAATTGTAAAAGTTGGGGTAAATGTGTAATTTCCAAAATTGAAGGGCATAAATTGTTAAGTTAATGAGAATTAAATTTGATGCTGATGAATGAAAAATTTTATATTATAGATCAAGAACTCGAAGATAAACGTGGAAAAGAGAAATTAACAGATTAGTCCCTGAATTTTTACAACTTCTACAAACTACCCCAGGTAAGTTCATATGGTTGAAATTTCATGATTAATTGTTAATTTAAGAATGATATAATGTATTATTTCATATTTTTGTTATTGAATTATTATTATTATAAAAATATAAAAATTGAATCAAAAGTTCAAATTAAGTGAAACGCAAGATTGAGTACGATCGTTCCGCGATAAAAGATGAATTGACGGATAAGACCATGATTGGACCATGAAAATGTTTAAATGTACGACCATAGCTGGGCTATGGCATTTTAGTGAAAAGACCATAACTGGGTTATGGCATCGTGTACGTAAGACCATGGTTGGGCCGTGGCAGTAAATATATGTGTAAGACCATAGCTGGGCTATGACATCCTGATGATAAGACCCTAACTGGGTTATGGAACTACGAGTGTAAGACCATGGCAGGGCTATGACAATATTCGTGTAAAATGATGTACTCAGAATCCGTAAGACATTTCTCTAATTTGACAAGTATTGGTATGTGTCATATGGATTTATGGTGGAAGAATCTAAGAAATTATTGATATTGAGCTCAATCAAGTGAATTTTATTAATTGAAGTTGTGATTGGCAGGAAAAGTTAGTGAAATGCTTTGTTTAATGTTTTATTATAGTATGTTCGGTAAGATTTATTTTTAAAGCCTATGAACTTACTAAGCTTCTATAAGCTTACTCTGGTGTGTTTAATGTTTCATGTAGATTGACGTGAGTTCGGAGGATTGGATCAACACATCGAGTCACACTATCTAGATTACTCTGGTAGATTTTGTTTTTCATTGTATGGTTTATATGGCATGTATAGGGTTGGATTAGAAAAGACTTAAACTTGAAATATGGTTGTGAATGATACATATTTATATGTTTGTATGCTTGTGTTTAGTAGTAGTCTTTAATAATCAATGAATGAAGTTATTATGGTAATTTTATGCAAATGAGTCATGTAATGATATATTTTGTGTAAAACATGATTTTTGACTTGTATTGGTTGCTTGGTTGGGATATATTGGTATATGAGAATGTTGTGTGCAGGTGGATTGTATAAAGGGTGAGAAAAGTGGCCTTAAAATGGCCTATTTTTGTCCACACGGGCAGAGACATAGGCATGTGTCTCAGCCGTGTGTGACACACGGCCTGACACATGGGCATGTGGCCGGCCGTGTGTCCCATGCACCTTGAAATTTCAAAATAGAATGCCCAGGTTTTTGCACACGGCCTAGCACACGGGCGTGTGGCTTGGCCGTGTGGCCCCTGCACTTTGCACACGGCCTAGCACACGGGCGTGTGGTTGGCCGTGTGGCACAAGTCAGAGAGTTACACAGGTAAGGACACGGGCTGGGACACAGCTGTGTGTCTCATATCAAATGCCCACATGGGCGTGTGTCCCCTGCTATTAAGAAAAAAATTGAAATTTTGGGAAAAATTTCTTGAGTGTTTGGTTTAGTCCCGATTCACTTCTAAAGTGTATTTTGGGCCTCGAGGGCCCATCTAAGAGACAATATGAGTGTTTTATGATTGATTCTTGATTTAAATAATAAAGGTTGTGAAATGTCTGTAATTAGTCCGTAAAGTTTGGTAATGCTCCGTAACCTTGTTTCGGCAACGGATAAGGGTTAGGGGTGTTACACTATCCTTACTGGAAAATTCCTTACCAACTTCCAATTCATCCGAAATCCAACGACGAAATTGTACAGTTACGCCTTCTATGTGGTAGATCTGGAAACTCCAATGCATCATCTGCCAATAGATCGACATTATGCATGTGGGCTGGAGGCAAGTACGCCTTGAATCGCGAATTTTCTTCTTCTTCATCTAAACCCCCTTTACCATCTTCAGGTTCGGTTGGAACAGGCTCCAATTTAGAAAATAATGCAACTTCTGCACCATCGGGGCCGGGCTATCGAGGTGGATCCACATCGGACTCATCGAACCCACCATCATCTGCAACGTACGAGGTCCCCTCGTCGGTGGACGTTGTAGGGAGTACATCATCCCTTCTTGTGGACGTTTCGTAACATCCCCAATCAGATGTGGATTGCCAACCACTAGAAGTTGATGTCATTCCCCAGTACGTATTTTCAGCATCGAATATCGACCCACCGATGTGCATGTCCCATCCACTAACCAAGTCTCATACATGTGTATTCCATACTGCCACCAAACACAAGCGCTTCCGTGTTTTGCCTCCCACTAACGGAGTGTTGGGTAGGGATCGTGTAACACCCCTAACCCGAATTCGTCGCCGGATCAAGGTTACGGAGCATTACCAGAGATTACCTATTAGATAACATACATTTCACATTATACAGTATTTATATCGGAAATCAACAATATTCAATCATAATGTCCCTTATATGAGCCCTCGAGGCCCAAAATACATACTAGAATCAAGTCGGGACCCATTCGGAAACTCATAGAATTTTTCAAAAAATTTCAAAATTTCGCTTAGGTGCAGGGGACACACGCCCGTGTCCTAGGCCATGTGGGCATTCGATGTGAGACATTCGGCCATGTCCCAGCCCGTGTCCATACCCGTGTAACTCTCTGACTTGTGTCACACGGCCAAACCATACGTCCATGTGCTAGGCCGTGTGAACAATTTAATTTTCAATAATTAGGTGCAGGGCTCACATGGCCAAGATACATGCTCGTGTGCTGGGTCGTGTGACACACACGGCTGAGACACACGCCCGTGTCTCTGCCCGTGTGATAATACCTGAGCATTCTGTTTATCAATTTTTAAGATGCAGGGGACACACGGCCAAACCACACGCCCGTGCGCATGGCCATGTGTCACACACGGCTGAGACACACGCCCGTGTCTCTACCCATGTGGACGAAAAATAGGCCATTTTCAGGCCATTTTTCTCACCCAAATTTACCATCAAATTTGTCTAACATTTTAGACATTAACATGCTATATCAAGGCACTCAAAACAAACCAAAACCAAGTTTTAAGCATGTCATTTTACTACATATAACTTAGTATCCAAACTTACCATATTAATCAAGTTCACTTGTTTGCAGCTTATGCCAAACATACTACCTTAACTTATCCATCTACACTTCTATAATTTTACCATCAATTTACCATGTTAATACATATCAACCAACACAATGTCATGTTTATACATACCAAAATACATCAAATATTAGCCATTCCAATGGCTAATCACAAACCAACATTTACATGCCAACATTGGTTAATAAACCTATACATGCCATTATAACCAAAATTAATTTACCATTTGTACCAACTAGGCCGATGGATAGTGTGTAATATCTCCGTTAAGCTTCCAATCTAACGAGCTTCCGAATTCCTCTAAAACAGGGAAATTAAAACAGAGTAAGCTTTTAAGCTTAGTAAGTTCGTATAACTGGAAATTTAACTTACCACTATTTTATATACATAAGGTAAACCTACAATTCATTCCCAAGTCGTGTTGACCAAGTGCCTAAACACATATCCTCATCAACCATGTTAGTCACCGTATTCCATATAATAGTTCATAATTATGAATTATACTCTCATCAGATAAGATTTATTCACATATGTTTTCATCACATACTTCAATATATCATGTATAAACAAAGTCATCAAGTATGTTCCACATTCAAGTATCAAGTACATCATGCCTCAATATCAAGTGATATAATTTATATATTCAAATACTTCTCTCATCATGTATCCATGTAGCATGTACAAAACATGTTAATCATATATATATTTCTTAAAAATATCAATAAGCTTGTATGAGCTCAATAGTAATAGTCTTTTTTCCATATGCACATTCTTTCCACATTAAGTATTCAAATATCACATATAATTCATGTCCATATAATTCAAGTATGTGCTTGTAATAATTCATCTCAAATTCACATTGTCTCATATTAGGATTTTTACCCGTTGAATTTATTTGAAATATCGATGGATACACATGTAGTACACCCAAAGTGTACAAAACTGTAATCCGTCAACTCATATTCAGGGGTACCCATAAGGGAACATAATCAGGAAGCACTTTCTCGAGCCATGTAACAGGATGCTTATCCGGGCTAAACAGGAAACTCATAAGAGTTTAGAACAGGAAGCTCATTGAGCTTAACAGGTAACTCCAAAGAGTTATTATCAGGAAGCTCCGGATAGCATAACAGGGAGTTCACGCGAGCCATGTCAGGAAGCTCATAAAAGCCTATATCAGGACACTCACGAAGAGCTGCGTTTGTGTTCGCAATAAATGCTGGATCACAACTGATCGAATCGTATAACAGGACGCTCACAAAGAGCTGCGGTAGTGCGCAACACATGCAGGATCACTACCGATCAGGATGCTCGCAGGAACTATATATCAGGAAGCTCGAGAAGGCTTTTAACAGGATGCTCGTCCGAGCTATAATGTCCGCAACATATGCATGACTATATTCAATACGAGAAAATCCTGTATCCATCGAATTTCTTTTATTCAAGCGTGACTTAACACTTGTCAGACATTTTCGGATATGTGATTTATGTTTATTCATGACAATAATACATTTCACAATCATAACATTCAATTTAAACATATAAACATACATTTTAGTTACACGAACTTACCTCGACAATGTTCGTGTTCACAGAGACTACTAATCCAATATTTTCCATTTTCCTCGATCTAACTCTATACGAGGTCTAATCGGATCTATACGAGTAAATTTAACTCAATTTAATACATTTCATACTCAATTGAACTCAATTCACTTCCTAGGCAAAATTACCAGTTTGCCCCTATACTTTTCATTAATGACAATTTTGTCCCTAGGCTCGGAAAATAAAATTCATGCAACTTAATCCTTATTCCAAGCCTAACCAATTTTTACATGTCTTAATAACAGCCCATGAATTTAAAAAAAATCAGAATTTTTCCATGGGTTTTACCATTTTTCAATTTAGTCCCTAAATCATAATTTCATCAAAATTCTCTTTGTAAAAGTTGTTTATTTATCAACAACCTTTCATTTTCTACCATAAATTGCAAAATTTCAGCATTTACATCCATGAAAAAATTTCTATACTTTGATATCTTTACAAATTAATCCCCAAAATAGATAGATTAAACTGTTCTGATCTCAGAAATATAAAATTACTAAAAACGGGACAAGAATGCTTACCCAATTAAGCCAAGAAAGCTTATTTTATCTTTCCTAGGGTTTCCATGTATTTTTGGAGAAGAAGATAATAATAATATGAAATTTATATTTAATTTATTATCATCCATTAATTTTTCAACATTCCAATTTAGTCCTTTTCTTTTTCTAATTTTCCATGGATGATTCACCAAAAATATCTACTAACTTTTCTTAATGGTCTAATTACCATATAAGGACATCAATTTTTGAATTCCATAGCTAATTAATCCTTATAGCTACTAGAATTCAACTTTTGTATTTTATGCAATTTGGTCCTTTCATCAATTTAGACATATAATCGGTAAAATTTCTTAACGAAATTTTCACACGATATTTCTATAATTCTGTAGATCATAAAATAATATTAAAATAAATTTCTCTTTCAGAATCGGATCTGTAGTCTCGAAACCACTGTTCCGATTACACTGAAAGTGGGCTGTTACAGGTCGTGTATTCCTCTCGAACAACAGTAGATGTTCAAGTCGCAAATGCTTCATTTGGCGATGAAAATTGTACATATAACTCAAGATAAGGTGATCCACTAGCGAGATGAGTCTGCACCATCGCCTCCAAGCTACGACCACCTTTGATATCAAATGAGTCATATGTAACGGGATCAACCGAAGCAAAAAAATCGATACTTAATATATGAAACTCTCATTGGCGTCATTCCAAAGATTTTGCGCCTAATTCTTTTACGAAGTTCTGTCAAATCTATGTTCTGGTTAAAAACCAGTTGCGCTGTGTTCTCCTATAAAAAAACAACGCCGTTCTCGATGTCACGGACCTCACCATCATAGTAAATAACAGCACTAATACATTCACTCATCTTCAATTTCTATTCTGCTTAGCCTCTCTAATTTTTCTTGCTGTAACTTATGCAACATGAGAATGAAATTTGGTTCATTTATAGCCTAAGGCCAAGCAGGAACTACTGTAGAAAAAGGGCGTCCACGTGGGAACTTTTTTCAGTAATTTTTCTGATAGTGCATCTTGCTTGAAGCGTTTTTGACACTATTTTTTCAAAACCGTCTTCTCAAAATTATTTTTCAGGAACTACTGTAGAAAAAGAGCGTCCACATGGGAGCTTTTTTCAGTAATTTTGCTGACAGTGCATCCTGCTTGAAGCGTTTTTTACACTATTTTTCAGAACCGTCTTCTCAAAATTATTTTTTCAGGAACTACTGTAGAAAAAGAGCGTCCACATGGGAGTTTTTTTCAGTACTTTTGCTGACAGTGCATACTTCTTGAAGCGTTTTTGACATTATTTTTTCAGAACCGTCTTCTTAAAATTATTTTTTCAGAAACTACTGTAGAAAAAAAAACAAAATTCTTCTTGTTAATATAATTTTTTCAAGACTCAACCCTAAACCCTTTTACAAAAACCCTAAAACCTAAACACAAAATTATTTTTAAAAAACTCTAAACCCTAATTTAATTAATTTTCTTAAAAGTCCTAAAACTTAAACACAAAATTATTTTTAAAAAACTCTAAACCCTAATTTAATTATTTTTTTAAAAAACCCTAAACCCTAATTTAATTAATTTACTTAAAAACCCTAAAACCTAAATTAATTAATTTTTTTTAAATTCTAAACCTTGATTTATTTTTTAAAATCCCTAAACCCTAAACAAATAAATTCCTAAATTATTTTAACAAAACCTTAACCCTAAACCACTAAAACCCTAGGAACTAAACATGCAAATAGCCCTAACCCTAGAAAAACACGGGCTAAAACGCGTCCTTGAGGGAGCGCTTTTGCCATATCAGCAAAGCGTGTCCACGTCAGCGCGTTTTTTGCTGACATGGCAAAAGTGCTCCCTCAGGGACGCATTTTGCTGGAATTTCCCCTTAAAACGCTCCTATGTGGACACATTTTAGTATTTTTCGGCTCATTCGGGTAAATAACAAATAAAGTGGCCCATTTCCGTAAATAAAGTAGGAAATGGGCCTTTCTTGGTAAAATGGTCGTTTCTCAAATTAATTATAGTTTTCATGTATCTTTTATTTTGATGAAATTAAAAATATAACAACGAATATAGGTATGGAAATCATAAATATATAACATAAATATATATTTAAAAATAATATATTATAAATAATGCAGCGTATAGCTTAAAATTAATTAATAATAACACGTAAAATATGTTAGATACTAAAATTAAAAAAATTGATTAAATTGTTTATCATTGTGACATCATCAATCTTGAGCCGATGTCGAGTTAACTTGTAATACCGACTCAATCAAATAAATTATTAATAATATATACAATTGAATGAAGTAATAAAGTGTACATAATAAAATAAAATTATATAAAATATAAAAATAAAATTTTAATGTATATTTTTATTGTATTTTTTAAAATAAAAAAATTAAAATATCTTAAAAGAACATTTTCATAATTTTTTAATCGAATTGGTGATCTTGTTAAGGGTGACAGAAGCTCAAAAAATAGTAAAGATGGCATCAATTATAGTAGAGAAAGAAAATCATATTTAAAAAATCTACTTTCAATTACCTTTAATTGAAAAAAAAAAAGTAAGTTTAATATTAAAATCAAAGATACAAAAATTTCTATTTTTTTATCTTTCAATTTCCTTAGTTTACTTTTTCCATTTCTTTTCTCTATTTTTTTCCTTTAGGGTAATTAGATTCTAAGTCAGTAAACTTAACATCAACTTCCATTTAAGTTACAAACTATTAATTTCATCAAATTGAATCACTAAACTTATTATCAACTTTCATGTAAATTACACAATTTTCAATTCATCAATTTATATTACCGAAAATTTTATTGTTAATAAATTAGATAATTTAAATAGACTCTGATAAGTAATTCTAACATAACTACTAACTTAGCATCCCCTACTACGAATTTATAGATATATATTTTTTCATATTTGCATTTTACCATCCATTTCAGAAAAAAAGAAAATTTATTTTGTGGACAAAAAGAATCTTATGCATGTCCAATAATTTTTTAAAATGATCTTAATCAAATCTAAAAGTTAACTCTTGTATATATATGTTAGGGTAAACCACAAAAGTGGCCACTTTTGTTTGCCTCATATTACATTTTAATCACTTATGCTTGAAATGTTACATTTTAGTCACTTACATTATTGTTTTGTTACAAAATGGTCACTCTACGTTAAACTCCGTTATCTCCCTAACAGCAGCCCTACGTGGCAGTCTAAATGAGTTTTAAATGTCAACTTGGATGTCCAGTTTCTAGGATGAAAATAAGTTTTTAATTAAATAAATTTAATTTGGACTGCCACGTAAAACATCCAAGTTGGCATTTAAAACCAATTTGGGCTGCCATGAAGGATAGTCGTTAGGGAGGTAACAGAGGTTAACGGTAGAGTGACCACTTCGTAACAAAACAATAACGTAAGTGACTAAAACATAACATTTCAAACATAAATGACTAAAATGTAATCTGAGGCAAACAAAAGTAACTATTTTTGTAGTTTACCCTATACGTTAAGTTCATTCTTTTTAGAATTATTTTTTTTTAAAAAAGTAGCATAAGTGATTTACTTTATTAATAACATAAATTCAACGATGTAATGTAATAAAATTAAAAGTTTATGACTTAAATGAAAGTTGTACTAATTCCTATCATCCTTATTGTAGAAAGCCCATTTCGCCCGGGCCCGTCAGATTAACCAAACAAAAACCAAAATTAAAAACCAATTAATAAAACACCAAAAGTTTAAAGAGTTTGGCAGTCCATTAAATTACAGTCCAAGTTACACAATTTTGGCCCAAACCAAATAAACTCATTTCTAAACCCAAACCTAACAAAACCCGTTTCTAAATTAACCCAAAACCTCCAGGCCCAACAAAGCCCAATGCTGAATAGGCCCGAATGGCCCAAGTTTCGATAACTCCGAGAAACCCTAGAGGGTTCTCGAATCACCACATACGCAACGCCCCGCTTCCACACGTGCGTCGCCCCACGCACCTCCGTACGCCACGTTCGCGCTTTCCGTACCTGCAAACATGATTACCAATAGCAGAGAAACAACAATATACAGCAAAAAAAATATAAATTTGTATTTGGATGGCTATAAAAAAGCCATCAATATCTTGTAATTTTTTTAGGCAGACGATAGGCAATATACTAAATCAAAAGCAAAAATATTGAAAGGTGATCTGAAAATTTTTTTGCTTTCGTGTTTTCTTTTCTTTTTCTTTCTATTTTTTTGTATTTATTTGTAAATAAAAAAATAATGATTTACCATGGTTAATGTATGTTACCTGTCTTCTCCGTCGCAATCGGGGTTTAGATGGGGATATTGGTCGGAGAGCACGGCAAATCGGTGCTCATAAGCACGAATCAAACCTTCGTGTATCACTCTTCGCCGTTTACAGTGGCGTTTTAGTGGTTAACAGAAGGGTTTTTTGATTGCGGCTGAGAACGAAACGAAAGGGGGCTAGGGTTTGGTTTAGAACGATGTTTAATTTGTTTTTAATCTGGTTTAGTTCATTAAGGAAACGTCGTCGTTTAGGCTCATTTCATTAGCCTCAAAACGATGTCGTATGAAGCCGACCCAACTTGACCCGATCCAGCGCCCATAGGATCCGCGCGTTTTTGCGGTGATGGGATATTTACGCGATTAGTCCCTTTTCTTGGGGTCGTTTTTTAATTAGATCCTTTATACATTTTCTTTGTTTTTTAATTAATCTCTGTAATTTGTGCGTTATTTCAAATTGATCCGTGTTTAAATGATGTGCGCAAAGATTTGGCTCAATTGCATTTTTAATCCTCGTTTATTTATGCGCATTTTATTTAGGTCCTCGATTCTATTTTTATAGTTTTATTGCTTCAAAAATCATTCTTTCGATTTTGTTTTTATTTCAATTGGGTCTGTTTTAATTTTATGTTTTATTCCTTATAATTTATTCATTTTTTAAAATAAAAAAATAGTTTTAATATAACGCTTTGAAATATTTTATTAACTTTACATTGTTTTAATATTGTTTTTATATTTCCATGTGTGTATATTTTATTAGTTTTATTATAAATCATTTTCAAATTCTCTTTTATATTACTCCACTTTAAAGATTCGCATAATTTTTAATTTAAAATACTCCTATTAAATTACATTAAAAATTATTAAATTATATATTCTTTTTATATACACATATAATTTACATTAAATTATTTATAAGCATATATTATTGACTTTCATATTATTTTATGTATATATTTTCTTTTAAATTTATTATTTATATAATTTATTTCCTTTTAAGTCCCTATTTTATTATATATTTCTGTTTATTTCAAAAACCTTTATATATTATTATTTTCATGTATAAATCATTTATATTGAGTTTTTTTTTTATATATGTAATTTTTGTAGATTAACATATATTATTTTGCACATTATTTACTTTGAAATTCTTTTTATATAATATTTATTTTAAAATTCATTTATATTATTATTTCATATACTAGTTATTTTCATCTTTGTTTTTTTTTATAAATATATTGCAAACTCTATCATTCAAGTTTCCCGTCTTTTATATTATTATTAATTAAATTTTATTCATCCACATTTGAAGATTTGCTATATTATTTTAATTCGTTTTTTTAATTAGCTATATTTTGGCCTTCGTTGTTTTTTGATTAATAATGTTGATATTTTCAAAATAGGAATTGTGAGATTATTGTTTTTGTATATTTTGAATTGTATGTACATATTATTATTCTTGTTATCCATTTGTACAAAGTTGTATTCACATATTATTATTCCATACTCGATATTATATTTTTGTTCCTCATCATCGAATGGTGATTCAATAAAAGCATTTTGAGTCGATTTTAAAATCGCTTATTTAAAAGTTTTTTTTTTAAAAAAGAAGGTAATATTTGATGTTTGGAAGTTCGAGGAATTGCGCTCTAACGTGCTGGGTGTCAATTTTTCGTTCGACCAAATAACCAAATATCCTTTTAATCGCATATTTTGAAAATCAAAGATGATCTCGGTGTCGAGGTATAAACGTGTCATATCCTAACGTGCTGGATGTGATGTTTTTATTCCTTTGGAACGAGTGAATCTTGAGATTCAATTCAAAATTAATTAACATTCTTTAAAAAGTATCACACCTTAAACATTTTCGAGTTTTCAACGCAAGGACACTAATTAATCAATTTGGTACCAGTTTTTGGGCGTACGAGGGTGCTAATCCTTCCTCGTACGTAACCGACTCCCGAACCCGTTTTTCTATTTCGCAGACCAAAATTATTTTTACAAGGTGATCCAATCCCACCTAAACAAAAAGGGTTGGTGGCGACTCCATTTTTCATTTAAAAGTCGATCTCCGTTTTAGTTTTTTCAAACATTAAAAAATAGTTTCGACAGCTTGGCGACTCCGCTAGGGACTGGTTGAGAGTCAGGCCATAAATTGATTAATTTTTGTCCTTTTGTTTGAAAATTTAGAAAAATTGTTTTGAAAAATCATGTTTCTTTCGATGCATTTGCTAATGCTATGATGTTGAGTTTTTGTAGAATACTTGAATTTGCATTGCATAACCATTGTGGTTACGCCTTTAAGTGGGAGTGAGAAACTATGCCTTCATGAGGTTTTCACCTCCGCATGGGCTAGTGGACTGCTTCCGGGATACATCCATACCTATGTGCTTCGTGAGGTTTTCATCTCCGCATGGCCATAGGGAAATGTATTCCCCTGAACCGAACTCGATCCATATGAACCTATAATGGGTGAGGATTGAGGAATCTGTTGGTTCAGGTACCCATTACTTAGAACCAAACCGCATATAGCAACCCTAAGAGCCCACCCTAGGTAGAGCTATGCCGAACTTTTAGTGGTTACCCAGATAAGTGTTTGATAATATTTTGCTTGTTTTGAATTTTATCATGCGATACTGACTTGTTGTGTTTTTTTATTTATTTTCTTGTTTGCATGTCATTTCATATTAAAGAGGTGTCGATTCCTGTTCGGTTGCTAAGATAGAAAGTTTACCATGGAAAATGAATTTCTTGATAAAGTAGAGGATAATGCGGCTGTTCGCACATGGTCAGAAGAGTTGCAATCAGAAAAAGGGGATAGTTTAGCCAAAGGATACACGTCAAAGCTGTGGGACTTCACCCGCGTCGGTGTAACACAAAATGAGCTTCAAGAATTGAAGGATGTTTGGACGCATTGGGAGTATGAGACTAAACAGATGTTCTACCGCAGCTATGGTGATATTCTTATTTACTTGATGTCAAGATAGATAAGCACTTGTTTCGGGCTATAGTTCAATTCTGGAATTCTGCATATGGTTGTTTCACTTTTGGAAAGGTGGATTTGGTGTCTACTATAGAGGAATACACCACTTTACTTCGCTGTTCAGGGGTCCAAGCCGATAAAGTTTATATTAGGGCTGCTAATGTTCCTTCTTTCGTGAATAAGTTGATGAAAATTACGGGAATGAGTAAGCAGTGGGTTTCAGCTCAAATTCAGCAAAAGGGCGAAGGAAAATGTATTCATTGGGTAAACTTGAGAGATTTGATCTTGATGCACTCTGACGTAAAGAGAAAAAATGATATCTTTGCTTTGAGCATTTACAGATTAGTCATTTTCCCTAAAGCTCTAAAGCATATAGATGAAGCAGTTATGGACTTATTTGACCGGTTGGATAAGTAAGTTACACTTGTCCCTGCAATTCTCGCTGAGTCCTTCAGATCCTTAAATGCATGTCGAAGAGCAGGAGAAGGCAGGTTCGTTGGATGTGCACAATTGTTGATGGTATGGTTTCACGGCCACTTTTGGAAGGTAGATAAAGTCTCTTACCGACCTTTCTGTGAGAATTATTCACCTTTAAATGAAGAAGTAGCTACGTCAAGGCGCGAAGATGTATCAGAATAAAAGTGGATGATGATTTTTCAGAATCTCCAAGAAGAGGAAATCGAGTGGAGAGCTCTATGGATGGTGCCTGATGAGATACTTTATAGATGTGGAAGCTTTGATTGGGTCCCTTTACCTAGAATTTAGGGAGCCATTGGATACGCTCCTTTGCTTGCAACAAGACATTATAAGTCTAGACAGTTTGTGCCGGTAACGCATGGGTTGGCTCAAAGTGAATTCTCTTATAGATGAGAGAATTATAAGAAAAAGGTTCGGGAAATTGCGAATGCTTGGAAGCAAACTCGTCGGATGAAGAGAGTGACTGTGGGCGAAATGATGACTTCTGAGTATAAAGTATGGTTAAGTAAAAGGGTTAACGATAATATTCTGGGACCAAATTTAAGCAGTGCTTGATCAGTGGAGGAATGCTTCCGACTAGTCCCGACAGTGCTAGAGATTATAAAGCAGGACTTTGAAAAATAGGGTTCAGAGCTTGGGAAGAAAATTGAGCAGCTGGAGGAAGAAAAAATGCACTTGAGATTAGATATGGAGGTACAGAAGTCAGAAGCTGAGAAGCTAAGAAAGGGGAAAAATAAAGCTGAAGAGGATCTGGATAGTCTAAAGACAGATTATAAGAAGATGCGGCTATTAATGAGAACCGCTGGGCTGGGAAAAACTGCAGATCAATGGCGGCAAGAGGTGCAAGAGGAAAAAGTTAAGGCTGAGCAATGGGAAAAGAAATTTCAAGAAATGCAGGCTCGAAATGAGATTTTAGAAAGGAAAATGTTAGAAAGCCAAAATGGAAGAAATGGACTAAAATCTAGGGTGGCAGAGTTGGAAAGGTCTCTCTGTCATCATCGAAACCGTAATTCTGTGATGGAACTAAAAGCAAGTTTGAGCAAAATCAAGGAAATGAAAAAGGAAATTGAAGATTTAGAAGTGGCATTGCAGACTTGTCAAAACCGTATTGGGTCCCTAGAGGTGAATGAAGAGCGATGGAAAGATGAGCTTCACTACTATCAGAATCAAGTTAAAAATAGGGATTACATCATGGGAGAAGCCATAACCCAAATTCGAGAGATAGCTGATTACTTGTAAACTTTAGCAGTACAAGCGGATATACTGAGCGTGCAATATGAGTCGCAGTCAGATCGTGGACAGGAGTTTGCTTCACTACTTAGAAAAATTAAAGCTTTGGGCATTAAGGCCAAGCCATATCTGTAATCTATTTTATGTAAAGAATTTTGTTTTCTAATAAAGTTTTCTATATGGAATTGAATCAGGACTGACACCTTCTTTGCATTCATGCATTTGCATTCGTTTTCATTTCATTCATATGCATTAAAGGTCATTAAAAGATTCTAATTGAATAAAAAATATTTCAGCATTAACCTGGACACCGGCAAAACCAAACATCCCTAGGTACCCAAACCAAGACGAAAGATATGGATCAGAGATTAGAAAAACTCGAACAACTCCAAAGGGAGATGCAAGATAAGCTTCAGCTGCAAATGCAGGAGCAGCTGGCTAAGATCCAACAGGATATGATGGACCGAATGATGAAATGACAAAAAAATATGATGTCTCAATTGACTCAATTACTGGCGGGAGGAATAGACAAAGGGAAAGGCCCTATGGATAATATCATGGAAAGTGATCCTCAATATCCTCCTGGTTTTACTCCAACGCATGTACATGCACCACCAGAGATAAATCTACAAAGGCCATCTGTCTCTATCAGGCCACAACAGATTCAGGCTGAAGCCTCGGTACCGATGAATTTTCAGGCTGGCTCAGGCTCTAACCCTGGCCATAATTCAAACAATCCAATTGTTCCTGACTTGGATGAAGTGATAGGAGAGGAAAGAGTAACGACAGAATCCTAAAGGCAATTAGAAGAGAGGTGTAAGTGGCTGGAAGAGAATTTTAAAGCAATGGAAACTACTGATTCCCGTTGCGGGATCGATGCGAAGGATTTAAGCTTGGTCCCAGATCTGGTGCTCTCACTGAAGTTTAAAGTGCCAGAGTTTGAGAAGTACAACGGGACTAGCTGTCCTGAAGCTCACATAACGATGTTCTGTCGGAGAATGACAGGATATGGTAACAACGACCAGTTATTAATCCACTGCTTTCAAGAAAGTCTAACCGGGTCTGCGGCCAAGTGGTATAATCAGTTAACCCGTTCTTAAATTGGCTCATAGAAAGACTTGGCTCAAGCTTTCATGAAACAGTACAACCACGTAACAGACATAGCACCCGACAGGATTACACTCCAGAACATGGAGAAGAAGACAAACGAGAGCTTTAGGCAGTATGCCCAGCAATGGAGGGAGGTGGCGATGCAAGTCCAACCCCCACTCTTAGAGAAAGAGACGATCATGCTTTTCATCAGTACTTTGAAGGCTCCCTTCATCAACCACATGCTGGGGAGCGCTACTAAAAGCTTTTCTGATATCGTAATGTCTGGGGAGATGATAGAAAATGCGATAAGATGTGGGAAGATTAAAGTAGGGGAAGGCACCAAGAGATCAGCCCCGATAAGGAGGGAGAATGAGGTGAATAACATGAGCACGTATAACAAGGGTCATCCGAGAGCGATCACGGTGAGCCAGCCAAAAACAACAACCACTAATCATCAGGGTCCCCCGAATTAAGAATCCACCACAAGGGTGAGCGCCGAAAGGATACAGTTTACACCTATACCCATGACATATAAAGAGCTGTACCAGAACCTCTTTGACGCACATGTAGTGTTCCCTTTCAACTTAACACCGCTGCAACCCCCATTTCCCAAGTGGTATGACGCAAATGCCCATTGCGAATATCATGCTGGGATCGCGGGGCATTCAATTGAAAATTGCACTGCGTTCAAGAAGGTAGTCGAAAAGCTAATAAAAATGGGGATCGTAAAGTTTGACGACTCACCCGCACCAAATGTAGCAGGAAACCCCTTACCTAATCATACTGAGCAATGAGTAAATGGAATAAATGATGGTAGGAGGAAAGTCAAAAATGAGGTTGCAGAAGTCAGAATCCCATTGAGACAGGTTTGGAAGGAGATTGTGGAGAGAGGACTGATCATATCGGATTCGGAAGAGAGGTCTGAAAGTAAGAGGAACCATTGCGAGTTCTATAATAGAGAAGGGCATGAAATCCAGGAATGCACTGGGTTCAAAGCCGTAGTGCAAAATCTGATGGATAATAAAGAGATAGAATTTTACGAGGAGATTGAAGGATCAGAAGGACGAGAGGTTTATGCCTCAGATGAGGGATCAGTGGAACGAGTCCAAAAGGGCAGCCGCCCAGTAGTGATCATCTCGAAGCCAAGAGTCAATGAAGCTGGAACACAAGTGGCACCGCGAGTCATAATCCAAAAGCCAGCAGTTTTTTCGTATAAGGATAGCAAGAGAGTCCCTTAGAACTATGATTGTAATGTGACGATCCACTGAAAAGAGAATTCAGCAAAGGAGGATCAAGATACAAGTTCTCATACTCATAGTGGGAGACGCTACGATTTGGTAAATACCCGACCAGAACCAATAAAAGGGAAAGCTCCGATTGTAGAATAAGAGAAGAAAAAATCAGGTGAGCCTAAATCGCTTGTCAATGAACCGGTGAGGGAGGAAGAAGCTAAAGAGTTTCTGAAATTTTTAAAACACAGCGAGTACAGTGTGGTGGAACAGTTGCATAAACAGCCCGCACGCATATCTGTATTGGCTTTGCTCTTAAGTTCAGACGTGCATCAGAACGCATTGATGAATGTTTTAAATGAGACTTATGTGGCCAATGATATCTCGGTTAATAAATTGGATAGATTGATTGGTAACATAAGTGCTGACAATTTCATCTATTTCAACGATGATGAAATTTCGCCAGGCGGCAGGGGATCCACTGAGGCTTTGCATATTACCACTAGATGCAAAGGGTACACACTACCAGGGGTCTTGATAGAAAACGAGTTGGCATTAAACGTATTACCCTTATCCACATTAAACAGATTACCTGTGGATAGTTCACATATGAAAGAGTACTAGAACATAGTGAAGGCGTTTGATGACACGCAAAGAAGAGTCATGGGGAAAATCGAGATACCCTTATTAATTGGCCCGACTACTTATGAGGTGGATTTCTTGGTCATGGATATCAAGCCTTCCTACAACTGCTTATTAGGAAGACCGTGGATCCACTCAGCGGGAGCGGTACCTTCATCATTGCATCAAAAACTGAAGTTAGTATCAGAGGGTCGGTTAGTGACAATAAAGGCCGAAGAGGATATTATCGCGGCTATAACCAGTAATGCACCGTATCTAGAGACGAATGACGAGGTAATCGAGTGCTCTTTTCGATCCTTGGAATTTGTGAATGCAGCCTTTATTACAGAAGGAAACAGAATTCTGGTACCAAAAATCTCTAAAACCACAAAAATGGGATTACAGATGACTGTAGGAAAAGGAGCTTTGCCAGGAAAAGGGCTAGAAAAATACCTCCAAGGAAAGGTTGAGGTACCATTGCTAAAGGAAAAACGAGACTCCTTCGGCTTAGGGTTTAAGCCAAATGCGAGACAAAAAAAGAAAGATCTTAAAAGAAGTAAGAGAGGAGAAGAGCACGGTTGAGCGGAGAGGAAATCAAGTGGGAGCCAATGATAATTCCACACATATCCAAAACCTTTGTGTCGGGAGGGGTTATTCATGCTGAGCAAAATGCGCCAAAAGAAGAAGACATTATAGTAATGTTGGGCAATGTCTACATTAATACCATATCCGATGAGGCGATTGAAGGGGAAAGCTTGTCAGATATCCGCCCTTATGAGCCTGAGAGTGTTCTAAATAATTGGACTGCAGAAGAGATCCCTATAGTGTTTAGAACTATTTCAGAGTAATGTCTCAGAACACTTATTGCTCTAGGCCTAGGAGTAATAAGCATCCTTTGTGAAATAGGCTTATGGCCCAAAAATCTTTAATTCAATGAAAATGCTTCTGATTTTTTTTGAGCAAATACTCTTTATTCTTTCCAATTCATCCAGACAATCATTCTTTATTACCAAATATTCTTTTATTCTTCATTCATGATCATGCCATATAAATAATTATGCTTAAATTTATTTGTTCTTTGTATATTCATTTGTACCTACAACAGGTTCCCGGATATCAATGACATGAGTGATGCTGCTACTGAATCAGAATCCCTTTTTGAGCAGGACATGTGTTTAGAAGGCTCCCAAAACTTTGAAGATGACACAGACTGTGGCTTATCTCTGGACTTGTTAAGAATGGTAAAATAAGAGGAAAAGCAAATTCTACCTCATAAAGAGACAGTGGAGGTCGTGACCTTGGAAGAGGGAAAGGCAGTAAAAATTAGAACGTGCATAACCGAAGAAACGAAGCGAGACCTCGTAGATTTACTTCAAGAATTTAAAGATGTCTTTGCGTGGTCATACCAAGATATGCCGGGGTTAAGCACTGACATTGTTGTACATCGCCTCCCCATAAAAGAGGATTGCAAACCGGTTCAACAGAAGCTCCGGAGAATGAGGCCTGACAGTGTGCTAAAAATAAAAGAAGAAGTTAAAAAGCAATTTGAAGCTGAATTTTTGCAGGAAGTCAAATACCCAGAATGGGTAGCCAACATTGTGCCTGTCCCTAAGAAAGATGGGAAGGTACGAATGTGTGTAGATTATAAAAATTTGAATAAGGTCAGCCCGAAAGACAATTTTCCTTTACCTCACATTGATACTTTAGTAGACAACACGGCAGGCTTTTCGCTGTTTTCATTCATGGATGGGTTCTCGGGGTACAATTAGATAAAGATGCATCCTCAGGACATGGGAAAAACTACCTTCATAACTTTATGGGGTATGTTCTGTTATAAAGTGATGCCATTTGGGTTGAAAAACGCGGGAGCTACATACCAAAGGGCCACGGTGACTTTGTTCCATGACCTAATGCATAAAGAAATTGAAGTTTATGTAGACAACATGATTGCAAAGTCTAGAACAGAAGAGGAACACATTTTAGTTTTGAGGAAACTGTTCCTGAGGTTGAGAAAATTCCAACTGAAGCTCAATCCAACGAAATGTACTTTTGGAGCTAGATCTGGCAAATTGCTGGGCTTCATAGTCAGTGAGAAGGGAATCGAGATTGACTCAGACAAGGTCCGAGCTATACAAGAATTGCCTCCACCACGCACTCAAAAAGAAGTTTGAGGTTTCTTGGGAAGGTTAAATTACATTGCTCGGTTCATTTCACAGTTAACTGAGAAATGTGATCCCATATTTCATCTTCTGAAGAAACAGAATCCTGGCGTGTGGGATGATGAATGCCAGAAAGCTTTCGATAGGGTCAAACAGTACTTGTCAAACCCTCCAGTATTGTCACCCCCATGCCCGGATAGGCCATTAATCCTATATTTGACAGTGTTTGATCATTCTATGGGATATGTGTTGGGTGAACACGATGATTCGGGAAGAAAAGAGAAGGCAATATACTACCTCAGCAAGAAATTCACTGAGTGTGAGATGAGATATTCGCCAATTGAGAAATTATGTTGTGCCTTGATTTGGACGACTCGGAGATTGAGGCAATACATGCTATACCACACGACCTGGTTAATCTCAAAATTAGACCCCCTAAAGTACATGATGAAGTCAACTGCTTTAAATAGAAGGATGGCCAGATGACAAATCCTGCTTTCTGAATTCGACATCTTCTATGTGAGTTAAAAAGCTATGAAAGGGAGCGCAATAGCAAACTTTCTAGCTAGCAGAGCTCTAGAAGATTATGAGCCTCTGAACTTTGACTTCTCCAATGAAGATTTAATGTATGTGGCAGTTACTGAAGAAGACGCTACAAAGGATCACCTTTGGAAATTGAACTTTGATGGAGCATCAAATGCTGTAGGCAATGGAATTGGGACAGTCTTGGTATCTCCAAATGGAGATCATTATCCGTTCACATGCAAGTTGGATTTTGATTGTACGAATAACATGGCAGAATACGAAGCATGTATCATGGGACTCCGGGTAGCCATAGAACGCAAAATTAGAATGTTAGAAGTATATGGAGATTCTGCACTGGTGATCTACCAACTGAAAGGTGAATGGGAGACAAGAGACCCTAAATTGATCAATTATCGAAGGATAGTTCTGGGGTTGATTGAAGAGTTTGATGACATTACCTTTAATTATCTCCCGCGACACGAAAACCAAATGGCTGATGCTTTGGCTACTTTGGCTTCCATGATCAAAGTGAGTAAACAAGAGGATGTAAAACCCATTCAAATGAGTATTTACGAGGCCCCAGCTCATTGCTACAATGTGGAGGAAGAAGAAAGGGATGATCACCCCTGGTACCAAGATATATTGCGATACGTGAGAAATCATGAATATCCCGAACAAGCGACTGAGAACGATAAGAGGACGTTGAGAAGACTAGCCTGTGACTATGTCTTAGACGGGGAGATCCTGTATAAAAGAAGAAAGGATCAGGTACTGTTGAGATGTGTGGACGCTGTTGAAGCTAAAAAAATTCTGGAAGAGGTCCACGAGGGTATTTGTGGAACACATGCTAATGGTTTCACAATGGCTAGACAAATTATGAGATTCGGGTACTATTGGTCTACCATGGAAGGAGACTGCATCAATTATGCTAAGACATGTCACAAGTGTCAGATTTATGGAGACAAAATTCATGTACCTCCTTCTCCCTTGCATGTTATGACTTCCTCATGGCCTTTCTCTATGTGGGGCATGGATGTCGTCGGGCCGATCTCTCCAAAAGCTTTAAATGGGCATCGTTTCATCTTTGTAGTCATCGACTATTTCACCAAGTGGGTAGAGGCTACTTCATACGCCAGTGTCACTAAATCGGCAGTCAGCAGATTCCTAAAAAAGGAAATAATATGTCGATATGGAATGCCTGAGAGGATCATATCTGACAATGCACTCAACTTGAACAATAGCACGATAGCAGAGGTCTGTAGTCAATTCAAGATTAGACACCACAACTCGTCACCGTATCGTCCAAAAATGAATGGTATAGTGGAAGCAGCCAATAAAAACATTAAGAAGATTGTGGGGAAAATGGCTGAAACCTATAAAAATTGGCACGAGAAGTTACCATTCGCTCTCTATGTTTATCAAACATCAGTAAGGACCTCCACCGGGGCAACTCCTTTCTCATTGGTTTATGGAATGGAGGCAGTGTTACCCATCGAATTTGAAATTCCTTCCCTTCGAGTCTTGTCAGAGCTAAGGTTAGATGAAGCCGAATGGATCCAGTCTCGATATGATCAGTTGAACTTGATTGAGGAAAAAAGGCTAAGGGCTATTCGCCATGGTCAGATGTACCAAAAGAGAATGATGCGGGCTTATAACAAAAAGGTTCGCCCAAGAGAATTTCACGAGGGAGACTTGGTTTTGAAAAAGATCCTCCCCATGCAAAAGGATTTCAGAGGGAAATGGATGCCAAATTGGGAAGGACCTTATGTGGTGAAAAAGGCTTTCTCTGGAGGAGCACTGATCTTGGCCGAAATGGATGGGAAAAACTTGCCCAATCTTGTAAATTCGGATTCAGTCAAGAAGTATTATGCTTGAAGAGGAAAAGAGACCAAAGTGAAAACCCGCAAAGGGTGCTTTGAGACCTTCTCTAAAAAAATAAAAAAATGAATGATGAAAATGAAAAACGGAGAGGCCAAGGTGAAAACTCGTAAAGGGCGCCTTGAGACCAAAGGAGTTTTAAGTCGAAAACCCGAAAAGGGCGGCTCAAATTGCAATCAACGATGGGGCATGCGGTAATCTTGCCATACCTGAATTAAGAAAGAGGAGAGATGTTACGTCTTGGATCGTCAACAGAGTACTCTCGATCTCCTAAACACATATTGAGCTTAAAATAGTCTTCAGAAAGTCCGTACAGAGAAGCTCAGGCTGCGATCTCCGGGGCATCTATCTTTTCCCCCAATCATTTTGTATCCTAACAATGTTTGCTTTCTTTAATTAACTTATTCTTTTCAGATTTTGTTTCTGATAAATTCCATTTTGTCCATCATTTATGATTATTTTCAAGCATTTTATTGAAGTAATGATTAATGGACTAATAATATTTTCATAAAAAGAGTTTTGCCTATTACTCTGGAAACTTTTAAATAATACGAGAACCTGAAACATGACTTTTATTTAGAACTCACCAAGCTTAAGGGTTGGAAATATTTGAGAAGGAAACTCTAAACAGTGATCATTTCTTTGAACTTGCTGTCAGAATGTTAGTTGAACAAAAAATACAAGACATTATGTCAGGGACGCAACCTTGAAGAACAATGAGCAACGACAATCCTAAGCGTTTAAAAAGGGATCATTCTCATGAAATTCTGCATTCGTGCAAAACACATTTAGTTAGGAGCATTCGATTCAATCTGATCATTGCATCCTAATCATTCTACAAAGGATCATTCTCATGACATTCTGCATTCATGCGAATGTCACCCATAATACATTCAGCCAGGAGCATTTGATTCATTCCGATCATGGCATCCTAATCATTATGCATAATTTCATAAATCTATTCTACAGGTCATGTTCCCTAGAGGACGGTGCAACAAGATCGACAAAATTATAGATCTTATCTCTCTGAAGTTGCAGTAGAGCAGATCAAAACAAACCTTATCTCCCTGAAGTTGCAGTGGAGCAGGTTGAGGCCACAAGTCTTATCTCCCTGAAGTTACAGTGGAGCAGACTGAAGACAGTTAATCCTATCTCCCTGAAGTTACAGTGGAGCGGATTAAAACGACGAATCCTATACCCCTGAAGTTGCATTAGGTTGGATTGAATTTACCATACAAGTCTTATCTCCATGAAGTTTCAGTGGAGCAGACTGTAGGCGGCGAATCTTATTTCCCTGAAGTTGCAGTGGAACAGATTGAAGCCATAAATTACAGATCTTATCTCTCTGAAGTTGCGATGAAGCGAGATCAAAACAAACCCTATCTCCCTGAAGTTGCAAATGGAGCGGATTAAAATGATTTAATCCTATACCTCTGCGATTGCGATGGTCGGATTGAATTTACCATAGAAAGTCTCATCTCCCTGAAGTTGCAGCGGAGTAGACTAAAGATAGCAAATCTTATCTCCCCGAAGTTGAGGTGGAGCAGATTGAAGCTACAAAGTCTAATATCCTTGAATCGGATTGAAGCGCTAGTTCCTATGCCCTTGAAGAGGCAGTGGGATGGAATGAAGCTACTGGAAGAAGTCAAAGATTCGAAGACCGGGCAAAATTGGTCCTTTTCGAAGTCTTTGCTCTATTTCTCGTTACACGACAATGAGCAAAGAGGGGTAGCTGTAGAAAGCCCATTTCGCCCGAGCCCGTCAGATTAACCAAACAAAAACCAAAATTAAAAACCAATTCATAAAACACCAAAAGTTTAAAGAGTTTGGCAGTCCATTAAATTACAGTTCAAGTTACACAATTTTAGCCCAAACCAAATAAACCCGTTTCTAAACCCAAACCTAACAAAACCCGTTTCTAAATTAACCCAAAGCCTACAGGCCCAACAGAGCCCAATGCTGAATAGGCCCGAATGGCCCAAGTTTCTGATAGCTCCAGAAACCCTAGAGGGTTCTGGAATTAGCCAGCACCGCAACGCTCCCCGCTTCCACACGTGCGTCGCCCCATGCGCCTTCGTACGCCACGTCCGCGCCTTCCGTACCTGCAAACAGGATTACCAATAGTAGAGAAATAGCAATATACAGCAAAAAAAATATAAATTTGTATTTGGATGGCTATAAAAAAGCCATCAATATCTTGTAATTTTTTTAGGCAGACGATAGGCAATATACTAAATCAAAAGCAAAAATATTGAAAGGTGATTTGAAAAATCTTTTGCTTTCGTGTTTTCTTTTCTTTTTATTTCTATTTTTTTGTATTTATTTGTAAATAAAAAAAGAATGATTTACCATGGCGAATGTATGTTACCTGTCTTCTTCGTCGCAATCGGGGTTTAGATGGGGATATTGGTCGGAGAGCATGGCGAATCGGTGCTCATAAGCACGAATCAAACCTTCGCGTATCACTCCTCACCGTTTACAGTGGTGTTTTAATGGTTAACAGAAGGGTTTTTTTATTGCGGCTGAGAACGAAACGAAAGGGGGCTAGGGTTTGGTTTAGAATGATGTTTAATTTGTTTTTAATCTGGTTTAGTTCATTAAGGAAACAGCGTCGTTTAGGCTCATTTCATTAGCCTCAAAATGATGCTGTATGAAGCCGACCCGACTTGACCCGATCCAGCGCCCATAGGATCCGCGCGTTTTTGCGGTGATGGGATATTTACGCGATTAGTCCCTTTTCTTGGAGCCGTTTTTTAATTAGATCCTTTATACATTTTCTTTGTTTTTTAATTAATCTCTGTAATTTGTGCGTTATTTCAAATTGATCCGTGTTTAAATGATGTGCGCAAAGATTTGGCTCAATTGCATTTTTAATCCTCGTTCATTTATGCGCATTTTATTTAGGTCATCGATTTTGTTTTTATAGTTTTATTGCTTCAAAAATGATTCTTTCGATTTTGTTTTTATTTCAATTGAATCTGTTTTAATTTTATGTTTTATTCCTTATAATTTATTCATTTTTTTAAAAAAAAAAACAGTTTTAATATAATGCTTTGAAATATTTTATTAACTTTACATTGTTTTAATATTGTTTTTATATTTCCATGTGTGTATATTTTATTAGTTTTATTATAAATCATTTTCAAATTCTCTTTTATAGTACTCCACTTTAAAGATTCGCATAATTTTTAATTTAAATACTCCTATTAAATTACATTAAAAATTATTAAATTATATATTCTTTTTATATACACATATATTTTACATTAAATTATTTATAAGCATATATTATTGACTTTCATATTATTTTATGTATATATTTTCTTTTAAATTTATTATTTATATAATTTATTTCCTTTTAAGTCCCTATTTTATTATATATTTCTGTTTATTTCAAAAACCTTTATATATTATTATTTTCATGTATAAATCATTTATATTGAGTTTTTTTTATATATGTAATTTTTGTAGATTAACATATATTATTTTGCATATTATTTACTTTGAAATTCTTTTTATATAATATTTATTTTAAAATTCATTTATATTATTATTTCATATACTAGTTATTTTCATCTTTGTTTTTCTTAAATATAGCAAACTCTATCATTCAAGTTTCCCGTCTTTTATATTATTATTAATTAAATTTTATTCATCCACATTTGAAGATTTGCTATATTTTATTTTAATTCGTTTTTTCAATTAGCTATATTTTGGCCTTCGTTGTTTTTTGATTAATAATGTTGATATTTTCAAAATAGGAATTGTGAGATTATTGTTTTTGTATATTTTGAATTGTATGTACATATTATTATTCTTGTTATCTATTTGTACAAAGTTGTATTCACATATTATTATTCCATACTCGATATTATATTTTTGTTCCTCATCATCGAATGGTGATTCAATAAAAGCATTTTGAGTCGATTTTAAAATCGCTTATTTAAAAGTTTTTTTTTTTAAAAAAAGAAGGCAATATTTGATGTTTGGAAGTTCGAGGAATTGCGCCCTAACGTGCTGGGTGTCAATTTTTCGTTCGACCAAATAACCAAATATCCTTTTAATCGCATATTTTGAAAATCAAAGATGATCTCGATATTGAGGTATAAACGTGTCATATCCTAACGTGCTGGATGTGATGTTTTTATTCCTTTGGAACAAGTGAATCTTGAGATTCAATTCAAAATTAATTAACATTCTTTAAAAAGTATCACACCTTAAATATTTTCGAGTTTTCAACGCAAGGACACTAATTAATCAATTTGGTACCAGTTTTTGGGCGTACGAGGGTGCTAATCCTTCCTCGTACGTAACCGAATCCCGAACTCGTTTTTCTATTTCGCAGACCAAAATTATTTTTACAATGTGATCCAATCCCACCTAAACAAAAAGGGTTGGTGGCGACTCCATTTGTCATTTAAAAGTCGATCTCCGTTTTCGTTTTTCCAAACATTGAAAAATGGTTTCGACACTTATTTTATTAATAATAGAAGTTCAACTATGTAATTATGACCTAAATGAAAGTTGTGCTAAATCTAGTGATCCAAAACAAAAATTACCCTTTTCTTTCTTTTCCTTCCAATTCTCCCCGTTGGAAAAATAATAATATAAGGGAGACGTGTCATTTTCTTAGGTCTCCATATCTACAGTAAAAATATGTATCTTCTTTTTAACTATGTTATAGATTTGGTAAGATTTTTTAGTTGAATTTGATAAATTAATGTAAAGTAGTATTTAAATATTAATTTAATAAAAATAAAATTAAAGAATTACAATATTTAATTATAAATAGTATCCAAATATTAATTAGGTAAAAATAAATTTAAGTATTTATCAAAATTAAAATAATTATACGATAAAAATAATTAAAAAACAAAATTTAATACAAAATCATATTTAAAATTTGTAAATGTATAATTATATTTTAGTAGAAGATAAAAACCCACCAAATAAAGAAATTAAAACACAAAAAAAATGATAAAAATATCATGATATTACCGCACTGTATTTCAAATTACATCTCAGTCCTTCTATTTGAAAAATGCTACGTACTATACAATAATAAGCAAGATTGCACCTACCGTTTTGTTGCTGTTAAGTTGATGAATTGGTATGTTAAATACTGATCAATTTATTAATTTAATTAACCACATCCATCAAATTAAGAAAAAAAAATTTAAGTGATTAAAATAAGAATAATCTAATTTTAGAGTGACTAACGAGTTGTAACACCCCAAAATATATAGAGTTATATGTAATTATTAATTAATAAATGATTTAATCTTGATGGTTAAGAACTTGGTATGCTCCCTAGAGATCTTAAGTTCTATACACTCCTCTCCTATTTTCTTTTCATTTTATTGGTTAGCAAACTAGGATGGAAGTCAATCAAAACTAAATATTAAATGGAGTTAAAGCTTATTAAGAATGAGCGGTAGCCCAATGGTTAAACACTCTTTTGCCCCCTACTTGCCACGGTTCGAATCTCCCTATTTTTACCATTGTCAACCAAAATGATGGGTTAATTGCCAAAACAGCCCTTAGGGTTCCCAAACCTTAAACTAGTTACCCTACCTTATCACAATTGAATTATAATTTTCCCTAATCAAATCCTAATAAGACTTTTATCAACCTTTACTATATCTTCTCCTATTTATTTTCTTTTCCTTGAAAATTTTACATCTCCTAGCTACTAAATATTTTTGCTTTTCAAAATTAGATCACTCTCTGTTGATCGATTTTTCACTAGAATCGTAATTATCGTCAAATCGCAACCCTAGTCTTCACCAAAGAATCGATAAGTCCAATTTAACCTTGGTAATTAATCCCAAATTCTCGTAGTATTTCCATTCGATATTAATCTTTCAAATCAAATAGTCAATCTTTCACGATTCTTGACAACTCTTTCGTTAAAATCATTGAATCTTAAAGAAACTTGGAAATCAAATGTTAACCCATGCAAAATTGTCCTTTGAAAGAACCAATTACAGGTGCATCAAACCAGATTTGAATGTGAGGGACAATGTTTGAGATCTCGATGACAGGTGTGTGTTTTTTTACAAGCGCACCGGGGAAAATCGTGCCTCGGAATAGGGCCACACGACCAACCACATGGGCGTGTGGGTCACCCGTGTGGACCACACGACCATGTTTCTTTAAAATCTTAGGAAATTCATTTCTTACACAGCCTAAGACCCTCCACATGACCTACCACACAATCGTGTCTCCCTTGAAGGTTGAATTTACGAATGCCACACGGCCACAATCTATCACATGACCTAGCCACACAGCCGTGTACCCCCTCCACACGGTCCAGGGCTTCCCACATGGTCTAATCACACGACCGTGTGTCCCCTAATTATCATATTTTACAATTTTACCCAAAATTTTTATAAACTGTTTAATTTAGTCCTTGCATGATCCATGAACTATTTTTAGAGTTTTATCTCTTACAATTAGGCCCCTAAAATTTTGAATAATGTGGAATATATAATTTGATTGATTAGATTATTTTTGTTTATGCATGATATGCGATTGAAACTTGTTTATTGTTATTGGATTATTAATGTACTGTCACTATTTCTCGTACTACGGTATTACTGATTGCATGAACAACATGCTTACTGTTATTAATAAACTAAAATTATGACATTCATGTCCACTGTTACGGTTAAAAACTTTGTACATGTTATGCATGTTTACTGTTTCTGTACTGTACTGTTAATAGCATGCCATATTGGATTGTATGGACGAGATGCTTTGAAAGAAGGAAGTACTGGCAGTTTTAACTGCAAACACTAGTTATTTATTCACAAATTATTGTCAACTTTTATCTACAAAGCCATTGTGTATTCACAACTACTGGCATTGTATTAACCTGCAAGCTCTCGTGGTTTATCCACAACTTATACTGATAGCTATTATCTTTAAATATGTTGTATATTCACAACTATTGGCAGCATATTAATCTGCAACTGGTGGTTTATCCACAAACTAGAGTGTTTGGGATATAAGAGTTCTGGGGAACTCTAAATGGAGTGTAGCAATGGGGTAAGACCTATTTAAGTAGACAAATGTTCCATTTAAGTGGGGATGGGGAACAATCTAGCTTTGAAAAGCTTAAAGCAGTGTTAACTCAAGCTCCCATGTTGATTCAGCTCGAACCGGGGAAAGAATATGTGGTGTGTAGTGATGCGTCCTATACCAGCCTTGGTTGTGTGTTGATGCAAGATGGTAGAGTAGTGGCCTGTGCGTCGAGGTAGTTGAAACAACATGAGTGCAACTACCCGACTCATGACTTAGAGTTAGCTGCAATAGTTTTTGCGTTGAAAATTTGGGAGCACTACTTGTACGGGGAGAAGTATTACATCTATATTGATCATAAAAGTCTTAAATACCTTCTCACCCAAAAAGAATTGAACCTTAGGGAACGGAGGTGATTAGAGTTGTTAAAAGATTATGATTGTGTAATTGAATACCACCCCAGGAAAGCCAATGTTGTAGCAAACGCTCTTAGTAGGAAATAAATGACATATTTAATAACAATGTTTGCTAGGTTAAGTTTAGTGAATGATGGAGGCTTCCTAACTGAGCTACAAGTGAAACCCACCTTAGCCAATGAGATCAAAACTAAACAAACTTTAGATGTATCCTTGTTGCCATGGATTAGGAAGGTAGAATATGGCAAAACAGAGGATTATGGGGTAAATGATGAGGGTATTTTGTGTTACCGCAGAAGATATTGTGTACCTAATGATGTGGACCTAAAGCAAACCATACTTCAGGAAGTGCATGCTAGCCCTTATGCCATGTATCTTGGAAGAAACAAGATGTATCGGGATGTAAAGGAGTTGTACTGGTGGCCTAGGTAGAAACGTGATGTAACAAAGTTCGTGGCTAAGTGCCTAACATGTCAGCATGTGAAAACTGAATACCAGTTTCCTTCTAGATTGCTACAACCCATCAAAATATCGTAGTGAAAGTGGAAACGTATAATAATGTACTTTGTTAGTGGGTTACTCTTAACACCCACTAAGAAAGATTCAATATGGGTAATAATAGATCGATTAACGAAGTCAACACATTTTTTACCCGTCCAAAAGGATTAGTCATTATAGAAGCTGGCTAAGCTAAACATTTCGGAGATAGTAAGGTTTCATGGGGTGCCCATATCAATTATCTCATATCGAGATCCCTGTTTTACATCTCGATTTTGGAAGAAGTTGCATGAGTCATTAGGAACTCATTTGGATTTTAGCATTGCCTTCCATCCGCAAGTTAACAGGCAATCCAAACGGGTTATACAAATATTGGAAGCTATGTTAAGATGTTGTATTATCGAATTCTAAGGTAGTTGGGAAGAACATTTGCCCTGATCCAAATTTTCCTACAATAATAACTTCTAATTGAGTATCCAAATGACACCTTATAAGACTTTATATGGTCGTAAATGCCGAACACCTTTGTGTTGGACCGAATTGGGTGAAAGGAAAGTGTTGGGTCCATAATTAGTGCAAGACTCTAAGGGGAAAATAAGTCTAATACAAGATAGACTGAAAGCGACTTCCGATAGACAAAAGTCATATGCATATTTGAAGAGGAAGGACATTGAATACAGTGTCAGCTATCAGGCCTTTCTGAAAGTGTCACCATGGTGAAAGGTGTTAAGGTTCGGTCGAAAAGGTAAGTTAAGTCTGAGATTCATAAGACCCTACCGAATCCTTAAGAGAGTCAATCTAGTTGTTTATCAACTAAAATTATCTCCCTAACTAGATCAAATCCACGATGTTTTGCATGTCTCCAAGTTGAGAAGATACCGCTACGACCCTTTCCACATTGTTACAATCGAAAAGATTGAGGTATGATCGAGTTTGTCTTTTGAAGAGGAACCTGTACAAATTCTAGACCGTAATGTAAAGGTTCTGAGAAGGAAACGAATCCCTCTTATTAAGGTTCTATGACAGAAGCATAGAATTGAGGAGGCCACATGAGAACCAGAAGATGCATTTCAACAATAGTATCCTCATCTATTCAAACCAGGAAAATTTTGAGGATGAAATTTCTTTAAGGAAGGGAGAATTGTAACACCCCAAAATATATAGGGTTAGATGTAATTATTAACCAATAAGTGACTTAGTCTTGATGGTTAAGAGCTTAGTATACTCCCTAGAGATCCTAAGTTCTATCCACTCCTGTCCCATTTTCTTTTCATATTATTTTTAACAAACTAGGATGAAAGTCAATCCAAAATAAATATTAAATGGAGTAAAGACTTACCAACTATGGGCAGCAGCCCAATGGTTAAGCACTTTTTCCCCCTACTTGCCAAGGTTCGAATCTCCCCATTTCACCATCGTCGGCCAAAATGATGGGTTAATTGCCCAAACAGCCCTTAGGGTTCTCAAACCCTAAACTAGTTACCCCACCTTCTCCCAATAGAATTAGAATTTCCCTTAATCAAATCCTAACAAGACTTTTATCAACTTTTACTATATCTTCTCCTATTTCTTTTCTTTTCTCTTCTTCACTTGAAATTTTTACATCTCCTAGCTACTAAATATTTTTGCTTTTCAAAATTAGATCGTTCTCCATTGATCAAATTTTCACCAGAATCTTAATTACCGTTAAATCGCAACCCTAGTCTTTGCCAAAGAATCGGTAAGTCCAATTCAATCCTGGTAATTAATCCTAAATTCTCGTAGTATTTCCATTCGATATTAATCTTTCAAATCAAATAGTCAATCTTTCACGATTCTTGACAACTCTTTCATTAAAATCATTGAATCTTGAAGAAACTTGGAAATCAAATGTTAACCCGTGCAAAATTATCGTTTGAAGGACTCGTTATAGGTGCATCGAACCAGATTTGAACGTGAGGAACGACGTTCGAGACCCCGCTGACAGATGTGTGTTTCTTTACAAGCGAATCGGGGCAAACTATGCCTCGAAATAGGGCTACACGATTAACCACACGGGCGTGTAGGCCACCTGTGTGGACCACACAACCCTTTCACACGACTCTATTCCCTTGAAACCTTAGGGAATTCGTTTCTCACACGGCCTAAGACCCTCCACACGGCCTACCATACGGCCGTGTCTCCCTTGAAGGTTGAATTTACAAATGCCACACGATCACTGTTTGTGACACAATCTAGCCACACGACCGTGTACCCCCTCCACACGATCCAGGGCTTCCCACACGGTCCAGTCACACGGTCGTGTGTCCCTTGATTCCCAGATTTTACAATTTTTCCCAAAATTTGTATAAACTGTTCAATTTAATCTATGCATGATCCATGAACTATTTTTAGAGTTTTATCTCCTACAATTAGACTTTTGATATTTTGAATAATGTAGAATCCATGATTTGGTTGATTAGATTATTTTTGTTTATGCATGATATACGATTGAAACTTGTTTATTGTTATCAAATTATTGATGTACTGTCACTATTTCTCGTATTACGGTATTACTGATTGCATGAACAACAAGCCTACTGTTATTGATAAACTAAAATTATGACATTCATGTCCACTGCTACAGCTAAAAATTGAATACATGTTATGCATGTCTACTGTTTCTGTATTGTACTATTAATAGCATGTCATATTGGATTGCATGGATGAGACGCTTTGAAAGGAGAAAGTATTGGCAATTTTAACTGCAAAAATTGGTGGTTTATTCACAAATTACTGGCAGCTTTTATGTAACAACCCGTTTTCAGTGAAATCAAAACAGTGGTTTTGGGACCATAAATATGAGGTTAAAAATTTATTTTATTATTATTTTATTTCCTACAGTATGATAGAAATACCGTATAAAAATTTCGTTAATAAATTTTATCGTTTACATGTTCAGTTTGATAAAAAGGACTAAATCGCGTAAAGTGCAAAAGTTGAGTTCTAATAGTTAAATGTATTAAATAGCTATGGAACTTTAAAGTAGAGGTCCTTATTTGTCATTTAGCCCATTAATGAGATAGTGGAGAATGTTGGCTTCGCATTTGGTGTAAATATGAATGTTTTTTAAAGGTAAAATAGTAATTAGTAAATTATATGTTAAATTAAAATAAAACCAAACTTGCTATCATCTTTATCCATCTTTTTCAACCATATATTGAAGGAAGAAAGCCATTTTTCTCTTTAGGGTTCGACAACTTTGAAGCTCAATTGATCCGATTAGACCTCGTACGGAGTTAAATCGAGGCAAAAGAAAAAATATCGGATTAGTCGCCTTCTATCTACGTAAACTTGTCAAGATAAGTTCATGTAATTCAATTGCATATTTATATGCTTTAATTGAAATATATATATGTGGATTATATAATTACTATGTATAATTACTGATCACATATCCGACGACATACAACGACTACCGAGCCCCGTTTGAATCTTAGGAATTCGTAGGATACAAATGACATGTCATTAGGGTTACCGATTTCAGCTCTTATGAGCTTACCGTTATTCATCTCAGAGGAGCTTACCGTTATTCAGCTCGGAGGAGCTTACCGTTTGTAGCTTGTATGAGCATACATATACAGAAATTGACGGATTATAGTTCAGTACACCTTGTGTGTACTACCCGCGTATCCAACGATATTCTAAATGGTTCAACGGGCATTGTTCTGTTACGAGATTACATGAGTTCGAAACGAACTACCACAGGTATTTACATAAGATATATAAAAATGATTTGTATATGATATATAGATATATGATTTGATAAATTAAATGTACATGGAAGTTTGATTGTTGTTGAGCTCATACATGTTTCTAGATATTTATATGAATTACATGACTAACATGGTTGATGAGGATATGTGTCTAGGCTTTGGCCAAATTGAGTTTGGATATGCTTTGTTTGCTTACCTTAAATGTGACTAAATGGTAAGTTAATTTCTTTGTTTTACGAACTTACTAAGCTTAAAAGCTTACTCTGTGTTATTTTCCGTGTCTTATAGTGATTCGGAAGCTCGTTCGGGTTGGAAGTTTGTCAGAGCTATATCACACTATCTATCGGCTCTTTTGGTACATTTGGTTATCTAATTTTGGTTATAATGGCATGTATAGGTTATTTTGGCTAATGATAGCCTACATGTTTTGTCATGTTTTTAGCCATTTGATTTGGCTTGTGTTTTGGTATATTTTACTATGTATATATATAAATGGCCTTATCATGTTTGATGTGTGGTTTGGTATGGTTAACATGTAAATTGATTTATGTTTGATGGATGAAATTTAAATGGTAGTTGAATATGCATATGAATATGTATTATAATTTGGAGTGATTTAGTGCTTGTTGTAGAAAGCACATATGTATAACGATGTTAGTTTTTAAATGATTTATCTGGTGAATTGGAATTTTGGGTA